>OY288245.1:34585769-36076602 GCA_958450325.1 Agrostemma githago | reverse complement strand
GCCATGTTTTAGATAGTTTTTCTATAGAACAGATCAAATAAATTACTTGGAAAAATTAAACTAACTTCTTGGCAGCCTTAGTCGTGTCATTACGGTCGCATAGACACTAATTAGAGTCAATTCTGACACCGGGACCCCGAGTCGGCCCCAAAACTCGAACCGAGTCAGCACCGCTCCAAGCAAACCACGGGATGCACACCCGAGGCCCACTAAATACTGCGGCGCTAGGTCGAAACCGAGGAAGACTTAATCCCCATGCTTCGTATTATACACCCGCTTCTCGGTTTTGGAAACTATCAAAATCGTATCTTAAAAACTCCGAGCGCCTCACCTTGCGCGCCTGTGTCTTCACGCGCCTAAACCCAGGCGCCTGATTTCTGGTGCGCCTGGGCTCAGGCGCCTATCCGGGTGAGGAGGACCGAAAAACACCTATAAATACACCCCTTCACCCCCTCATTTCGACACACAATTCAATTCTCTTCCCTCTTCACTCGTAAAGAGTTTCTCGCTAAGGGCTCGGACTCTGACACCCGAGGCAAACGATCCACTCGATCGTATTTCCGATAAAGCGACATCGACGCTACTCCTCACCTTCGAGCACTCCACTCGATCCCGAGGTGCCTTTGTTCGACTAGCTGTAGTCTAGTAACGGAAATTTGCCGAATTAGCCGCAGAACCAACCACTAGTAGCGGAGCTCTGCCGAAATAGCCGCATGAAGGGTCGACGGTAACGGAACTCTGCCAAAATCACCGGGCAAGCTAGGAGGATCCGCCTTTCGAATTCGAGTCGTCACTAGGTTGTCATCTAAACAAAACTTTACATTCTCGCACCTTTATTATTATGCACTACAATAATGTCAAAGGTGGACACTAGGTCCACTACACATACTAAAACACTAACGTCCCTACCTCAATCGCAAACCCTAAAATACACTAAATAGACCCGAGTAATTCCGAGATCCGTTTTCAACTATCCATGCATCATGTCCCATTAAGTGTATACTCAGAGGGTGCAAGTCGTCACTATATGATTTACTTACATTCGCATTTACAGTTTTTCGTATGGTTTATTGCTTTTATGACCTTATAATTGCATGCTAAATTGATAAGTGTATTTTGTAGTGCCTTTTTTACTATGTTTTGGTCCCATTTCCTTGTGGAATCGCTCCTTGGGAGCGATTCATGGGCTTCTTATGCTTCCTTTAGTCCGTTTCAGGTTCCCGAGACCGATTTGGAAGAGTTGGAGTGATTCCGACTCAATACATACACATTTTGGAGCCAACGAGATAAAGGAACGATGACTCGAGGCCTTGGAATCGACCCCGAGACCTTGGGACCCAATCCCGAGCCTCCGAGACCCGATCTCGAGTCCCGAGAATCGACGGGAAGCCCATGAGATACAAGGAGGGACCCTAGAGCTCTTATTGGAGGCATACAAGACCCTTCCCGATCGGGAAGGGGTGCATGATTAGGAGTGCCACTATGGGTCCGTCCCGGTCGGGTTGAACCCTTCCCGATCGGGATGACAGAACCCTTCCCGATCGGGATGATCCGTCCCGATCGGGATGGGCTACAGCTCACCCGCATTGTTTCTTTTCTTCTCCTTCATTCTTGTACCCATATATATACTCCCTTCTTGTAATTTTAAAAGATCTTATCTTACCCTAGACTAGTTTAAGCCTCCAAAACCCTAGATTGGTTCTACACTCATTAATCTTAATCTCCCTTTAATCTTCCTTTAATCCTTAGTTAATCTAGTGTAATTAATTATTGTATTAAGAAGTTCTTGAAGATTGTTCCAAGATTGACAACCTTGGGATTCTATTTGGGTTCTTATTTATACAAGTTTTCATCTTTTTCATCATATTCTTGTTGGTATAATCATCTCTACTCTTAATCTTGTTTGATTCTTATCATATTGTTAGTATTATTGTTCTTGTTATTCATTATGGATGTTGGTTTTGTAGTATTGATTTCTCTTGTGAATGTTGGTTTTCTCTTTATAATGAGTGAGTAGTCTTCTTGTGGGGTTAGTAGGGGGATAAGGGGTAGATTATGGATGATTAGAGTTGATTAAGGGGAAAAGGTTACATCTTTGTTGTTAGTCACATTGTGGGCACTCTATGTGTTTGTTGATATGCTTGTGTGAGTTGTAGTGGCCATGCTTCCCATACTTGTGTTCATCTTCTCATTGATTGCTTATTTTGTGGAAATGTTGAGAATAGTTTAGTCGCGAGAGCGCGGACTAGGGTCTAAGTTGCGAGAGCCCGGACCCACCTTGACATCGGTCTAAGTTGCGAGAGCCCGGACCGACTCTAGCGATTAGGAGACACCTTTACCCTTGATCACCCCAATTACCCTTCTACTCCTATGAACCCGACCTACCCCACTTCTTTCCATATTTGATCCATCGTCTTAGTTAGTCATCGTTTCCATTAGTTTCATTGTTTAGTTAGTCTCTAGTGTTAGTTTAGTTCTTATTCCTCCTCCTTCATAGTTTTCCATACATCGCTTCTTTGTGTTTGTTTTTGTGACCTAGTCTCGTTGTAGGCCGACGTAGTCTAAGCTTTGATATACCATCCTCGTGGATACGATCCCGACTTGCCCTAGCTACCCACTAGGTTAGTCGGTGTTTTATTGTTGGCTAAGGACGTGACAAATCCCTACCATCATAAATCACTTAACACGGAATTCAAAACGTAAATCAACTAAAATTGAACAAGACGATGGTCGGGTTCCATATTAGTCCTGGTGCTCGCCATGCATGGCTCGACACATCCTTGTTAATGCTGAGCCGACACATCTTAAGCAGAATACCGGGTAAGGTATACCACGAGAACGACTAATATCCGTATTATCACGTTAAAACTGATTTGGTAATACCTATAATATTAGTAATCTCTACTCTTCTACGTGCATCTTTTCATGTCCTGCTTGTCACGTGAAATCGCATGCAAAGAATGTAAACACAACTACTTCGACGATAAAATTTACTTAACCTTAAACAACCGACATAGCAAAAGGTATAGGGTAAAAACAACGGATGTTACAGTATTTCCGCCACAACAAAAGAACAAAGTTATCAGCCCACCGATCGATTAGTAGAGGCCGCTATAGTGTGGGCGGGATTGGGTGTCGATGTCCATCGGATGTTGGCTTCCCAATATGTACCATCACCCCTTACTTAGAATCGACAATTTCCGGATGTCCGAAACCATTGGCAATGAGAGTCATTCCAGGCATGGAGTGCTTAAGGGTACAAGTCTTTAACTTTAGGTCCCGTGCCTCTCAACTTTGAGCCGACTAAGGATCAAAGTTGACTTGAATGGTTTCCGAGTCCCCATAATTGACTCGGTAGCGACTCCACAAATTGGCAACGAATTCAATTCACTAAAAAGGCCGCCTTACTAAACATATCGGCCTTTAAACATTTACAACCTTGACTCCATCGATTCCAAACGAAAACACGGGTGCCTGTACCCGTCTAGTAAAAGTCTGGATCGTCATCCAAATCGAGGTCCGACACATCGCCCCGTATGCGAGATCGGACCGGTCCCCGACCGGGAGGGGTCCGCGTGGGTAGCCGCCGCCATACATTGAAAAATCGGGCCGGTCCCGCACGTGCGCGCTCGGGGAGCCGGGCGGTGCGGACGGACGTCCACAGCGTCTAGCCCCCAGCGATTCGGAATACGGACGCCCGACCCGGGGCGCCTGGGCTTTTGTGGGTCAGACCCATTTAAAGTCAGCGAAGGGTGAAAGGAACGAACCACGTTCCAAAAATCAAACGCGCGCTGCCCCCCTGACTTAATCCCGCTCTCTCGATTTGTTCAACCGGTTTTCGTCTCAATTTTTGACATACACGATTATGTCGATGGCGGGTAAGCGTTCCTTACTCGCCTATTGTCGATTTCGCTGAAATTGGTTGATTGTGAGTCGATTTTGTTAAAACCCTAGAAAATTGATTTGGGCCTTTTGAATTTGCTAGGTTTCGAAGTTTGTGCTTGGTCCCATTGTTAAGTTAGGGTCGAATAGAGCTTGTTAGAGTAGTTGTAAGATTGATAGGAGGTTTTGAGGTGCATTAATGGCCTCCCACGGGGGTAAATTCAAAGTACTAGGGTTAGGGATCGCTTTCCCGGTTATTCCGGTACTTGCCCTTTGTAATCTTGCTTGATTAGTGTTTGTGACATTATGGGTGACTTCCTCGCCGACCTTTGTGAATTAAAATGCTTTCTAGAGCACTCCGTGAGGTTTTGTGTGACTTACGACGGACCAAAAGGTGCCATAATGATGTCGGATTTTCCTGAAACCACTTTTATTGTGATCGCGATCGAAAATGGGTGCTAGTAAACTTTTCGGAATTTTGATATCTCTATCCGAATTTCGACCCGTTTGAGTTGTCTTAGCCTGACCTGAGACACGCATTTTTGCTTTTTGAAGCTAGAGGTGATACCGAGCATCCGGAGGGAGCTCCTTCGACTGGCACTAGTGGTGAGGACGCCGGTATGAGCTCACTGACTCCCCGCGGGATTCATAGGAGACAACGAAGCGTTCCATCGCAGCGTCGTAATGCAGGGGCCATAAATGAGGCCGCCTTCGATAGTGTTAGGAAGCATAAGCTGCCTAAGACGGTTGCTAGGAGGGCTCACGTCCTGGATCCCGCGTAAGGGGACGAGGAGATTGGTTATGATGATCCCCCATGGGCTCGGAACTTGGATGGTCATCAGTTGTTATTTCGCCCTGATTTGCACATTTTTCACCGTATCGTACACGGCATGGTGAGTATCTCGACTCATGCTATTTGGTTTAGGTTTTAAATTTTGTTCTAAGCTGGTTTGGTTTGCTTATGTCTGTATTTTCTTAGTTTGCAGCCCCCAGGTCCGATAAGGACCTTCTCGGGTTTTACGACACGCTTAGAGATTTACTCTCATATGCTCAGCCTCGGGGCAGAGGAGGTTATCGTGAGGACGACTCTGGGCCCGTAGTAGAGCACTGGGCCCGGTTGGTGGGTTGCAAGACCAAGTGCAACCTTATGGTGATTAGAGCGATGGTAGATCGCTTTCACGACACTACCTCAACCATCCACATGTCTTTCAGAGAGGTCGGGATGAATTTGGAGAACTTTGGGATTATTACGGGTTTATCCTGGGGTCCAGATGTGATTAGATGGGCTGCCGAGGGCCATAAGTTGGATAGCGATGAGGTCCGTGGATAGATCAGGGATTGTTTTGAGCGTGAGGCTTATAGAACACCTCATGCTCTGGTGAGTTCGTACATTAACGACCACTTCGAAAGGGTGGCGGTATTAGCGGGTCGAGTACCCAACACACCGGTGCGTGATGCCTGTCTGTGGTTGTGGTATATCCTAGGGTCGACCCACTTCTCGGATAAGAGCGAGAGGTTGAGTGCTAGGATTTTGCCCTTTCTAGCTGATTTAGATCAGCTGGGGCGTTTTGATTGGGTGACCGTGGCTTTCGCGAAGATGACCCGCTGCTTGCAGGTCATTGTGAGGCCACTAATGATGTTTCCCTTTTGGTTTTGAAGGCTTGGATTTATTCCTACTTCCCTCGATTAGCACCTAAGACGGTGCGTGCTCGTCCAGTTAGGTTTCCGGCGGGGATCGAGTGGAGACTGGCCCAGGCGAAGAGCACGACGAGTCACTACCCGACGAAAAACGTGCTGGTGAACCGGCTACGCCTCGAACATGTAAGTTTCCTACTTATGGTTTGTTTTATTTAATAGTCTCCTAGGTTTAGGATTATTGAGGTGTCGATTTTGTTCGTGTAGTTCGTGGCTCGTCCTTGGGCCGATTATGAGGGTGTGCCCGGCTACGTGACGGCAGAGTTGAGGCCTTAGAGCTACAGAAGGATGCTTCTTCCTGCGTTGTTTCGCCCGGTGTAGTATCTGGGCGAACGGTTGGTGCGTCAGTGCTTATATGACGATTTCAAGGTGTCGGTTGATACTCCTCGGACCATGTTTAGACCGCCGACCGCCGCAGAGGTCCTCGAGGGTAGGGATGGAGAAAGAGGTGATGCGCTACTGGTGCCTGGCGCCTCCTATCCGTCTCACGTCAGCCAGCGGATAGCTTGCCACCGCCTCGTGGTGAGCACTTGGTTTTTGTTTTAGGGTTTGTTTTGTTCTATAGCTTAGTTGTTTATTTGCACCTTGACCGGTTCGCTTTTCCTTTAGTTGGCCGATCCAGCTGATGCTTTTCAGCCACCAGACTTCCCTTTGACGCTACTTAGGGTAGATGCAGCCGAGGTAGCTTTCACTGAGCCTCTCCCTCCATGCTCTGCTGAAGAGATGGATGCCGGGATAGAGTGGCGCGTCCGGGTATACCATTTAAGTTTCGGTTTTTGCCTTGTATTTTGGTTCTAAGGGTCCGGTTTTGTTTGGCTAACTCGTCTGATTTTGCCTTTCAGGTTTCGTTAGCTTTCCATCAGCGGTTGTGGCAGGCCGCCAACTGCTTCCGGGCCTATGCTTCGAGGGTCTCCCGTGATACTTCGGGACCTCGATTGGTGAGTACGTGTTCCTAGAGTTGGCTTTCTAGGCTGTTAGTGTTTTTCCATAAAGTACGGGTGTATTTGTAGGATCCTAGGGATATGGTGGGGCAGCTGGAGTCTCGGGTGACCGAGATTGAGGCGGAAGAGGCCAATTTGCGACAGCTCCTGCAATCCCAAGACGACGAGATTGCCCAGCTTAAGGAGAGGTTAGCCCGGTCTTAGGACGAGTCCTCGGCGAAAGGCGAGGCTAGGCTAGGGGTTGAGATGGAGAGGGAGGTTGAGGTTGAGGCTAAGGGTCACGCTATGGATACCACCGAGGATGTTGGAGGGATTCCCAAGACAGCTACCCTAGATATGCTATCGGGGATGGATGGTAGTGAGTCTCCTACCTTTGTTTTGGAGGATCTAGGTTTGGATGACAACATCGGTGAGCTCGTAATAGCTATAGGCGCAGGTCCAAGGGGTCCTCCCTAATTTGTGAACTCGGTTTGTGTATGGATTTGTATAACTTGTGTATATTTAACTTTTATATTCGGACTGATTTGTTAGTCTTGTGTTCTTGTTTTTGTGAAACGTTAACTTAGATTGACATGTAATCACTTCGAGTTTGTTTTCGTTTGCGATTTTGTTGTAGTTTTAGGATGTTTTAAATTGTTAGGGTTGCATGAGAGCATGAAAATGCGTTTCGATTTTTTTAAATACGCTAATTTGAGCCGGGGGTTGGATTAAGTAATACGTCGATTAAAATGTTTGACTTGACATATGTGAAACGTATGAAGTTAACATGCTTCGACTGAGTGCATTGGGAGACAAGTGCGGTCGTCTTAACATTCATGTTTAGAATGGGGCAAAAACAAAAGGTTAGACCAATTTTTGAAAGGAAAAAAAATTAGGCCACTTTTTTTATATTCACAATGATGCCGTACTGGGTTACAGACGCGACTCGATAACGCCGTTAAAGGCTAAAACATGCCTAGGTGGGGTACCTTATCCCCCTAAAACAAAAAAATGAAAAGACATCTAAGTCTGGTGGTGAAATGTGTTGTCCGTGCGACCTTGTTGCTCTTGCGTCGGTATTTTGGCTTTCGAGAAGGGTTTTAGTGACTTCGGGAGGTCGTTCCCGATGCCCGGGGTTGTCAGGTGGTATTTATTGTGGTTTCTCGGGGTTAATGTCAGAATTCCAAGGTGCTGTGAAGGTTGATGGCTTAGGGTTCAAACGCCTGGGCCGGGGCGGTTTGGTTTCGGGTCGCCTGGGTTCTGGCGGCCTGGTATTTGGCCGCCTGGGCTCGGGCATTCCAGCTCCCGTTTGTTGAAATTTTCGTAGTTTCCTAATTGTCGTGGGATTAGGGCTATATATGCGGGTTGTGGGTGGTTGTTTTAGGCATACTAAAATACCCATAGTACGTCTGTAGCTTCCTTATATTATTTAGAGTCATGTCGGGTTTCGAGAATCTCTTAACCGAGTGGGCGGGTCATTTTAAGAAATGTGACCTCGAGGTTTGTCCAAGTGATGGTTTGTCAATGGTTATCGCGTCAAGTCGAGTTAAGGTGCAAGACGACTTCTTGTTAGCATGCTCTAATTTTTGGGACCTAACAAGTCATGTTTTTGCGTTCCCCGGAGGCAAGGTTTGTCCTCTTCCCGATGAGCTAGACATTATAGGCGGATGGTGTTTGGTTCGACCTTGTGTGCCTTTAGGAGATGATGCTTTTGTGGAACAGTTTCATCACTTTTTGGACCTTTCTTCGCTAAAGGAGGCTAATGTTTTCTTCGGGAGAGATGGTATTGACCTAGAGTTGCTTTTTAGGACGTTCTCACAGATGGGTTCCCGTGACTTTTCACCTATAGCTTGTAGACGGGCTTTTAGTATTGCGGTGGCTTGTTACCATCTTTTTGAGGACGCGCTAGTGCATTAGGGTTGGGGCAATCCCTGGGTTTTGGATGTTGTAATGGGGATGGAACATGGGTGATCACCTTCTTTACTCATTTTGGGTGAGCTTGTTCTAGGTCTTGATGCTCTTGCCCGGCTGCATCGGGATCCTTTTCGGGGTTCTAGAATCATTTTTCAGGTATGTGGGGTGTTGCTTTTTTTTTTTCGAAACTCTCTTTAGTTTGATGATGTGACATTGTGCTGGGGTTTGTGCAGGTTTGGCTACAAGAGAGGCTCGGTTTGGTCGACCATCCTCGATCCATTAAGGGTTAAAGCTATAAAGGTCCCACGGGTTGTAAGATGGTGCAATCATGGAATGAAGGTCATACCGAACAAGGATGGCATTCCTACTTGGATAATGGGCAAGTGGCTATCAGGTGGACAATCTCGTGGTGGCATATCAGTGGACATGTTGGGTTTCCTTTCTCGTCTTCGACTTGGGCTATGTTGATATTATCTTTAAGGGATCCAGTTTACATTTACCCGGCCGAGTTGTCGCATCAAATGTGGGTGAGGCCAACCAGATCAGAGATTACTAGGGGTGCTCCTAAGTCTGATTCATGGACGGAAAGTTCGCTCAGGGAGTTTAGGATGTCTTGGGGACTGATGGTAAGGATTTGTCACGTCCCTAGCCAACAATAAAACACCGACTAACCTAGTGGGTAGCTAGGGCAAGTCGGGATCGTATCCACGAGGACGGTATATCAAGGTTTAGACTAGGTCTACCTACAACGAGACTAGGTCACCAAACAAACACAAAGAGACGATAAAAGGAAAAACTAATGGTGGAGGAGAAGTATAACTAAGCTAATGATGAACTAACAAATAAACTAGAGTAAACGATGACTAACTAAGACGATGGACTCAAATATGGAAGAAAGTGGGGTAGGTCGGGTTCATAGGAGTAGAAGGGTAATTGGGGTGATCAAGGGTATAGGCGTCTCCTAATCGCTAGAGTCGGTTCGGGCTCTCGCAACTTAAACCGATGTCAAGGTGGGTCCGGGCTCTCGCAACTTAGACCCTAGTCCGCGCTCTCGCGACTAAACTATTCTCAACATTTCCACAAAATAAGCAATCAATGAGAAGATGAACACAAGTATGGGAAGCATGGCCACTACAACTCACACAAGCATATCAACAAACACATAGAGTGCCCACAATGTGACTAACAACAAAGATGTAAGCTTTTCCCCTTAATCAACCCTAATCATCCATATTCTACCCCTAATCCCCCTACTAACCCCACAAAGAAACTACTCACTCATTATCATGAATAAACTAACATTCACAAAAGAAATTAGAACAAACATCCAAACATTCATCATAAACAAACAAGAACAATAACAATATGTAAAGGATGAAACTTGATTGAATAACCAAGAACAAGGGTAAAGAGAGATTATACCAATACTAAATGAAGAAAAGATGCAATCTTGTATTAATGAGAAACCCAAATACAATCCCAAGGTTGTCAAGCTTGGAACAATCTTCAAGAATCCCTTAATCCAAGACTAATTACAATAATTATCTAAAGATTTAAGAGAGAATTAAACTAATGAGAGTAGTACTAATCTAGGGTTTTGAATGTTAATGGAGGCTTAAACTAGTCTAGGGTAAGATAAGATGTCTTAACATTACAAGAAGGGAGTATATATATGGGTACAAGAATGAAGGAGAAGAAAAGAAGAAATGCGGGTGAGCTGTAGCCCATCCCGACCGGGATGGATCATCCCGATCGGGAAGGGCTCAACCCGACCGGGAAGGACCCACAGTGGCGCTCCTAAACGTGCATCCCTTCCCGATCGGGAAGGGTCTTGTATGCCTCCAATAAGAGCTCTAGGGTCCCTCCTTGTATCTCATGGGCTTCCCGTCGATTCTCGGGACTCGGGATCGGGTCTCGGAGGCTCGGGATTGGGCCCCAAGGTCTCGGGGTCGATTCCAAGGCCTCGAGTCATCGTTCCTTTATCTCGTTGGCTCCAAAATGTGTATTTATTGAGTCGGAATCACTCCAACTCTTCCTAATCGGTCTCGGGAACCTGAAACGGACTAAAGGAAGCATAAGAAGCCCATGAATCGCTCCCAAGGAGCGATTCCACAAGGAAATGGGACCAAAACATAGCAAAATAGGCACTACAAACTACACTTATCAGGGACAGAAGTTTTCACGCCCCATTATTATAGAGAGAGCTCGACCGGCCGACTTTAAGTCTTTCCGGCAGGGGGTTGTGAACACCCGTCAGAAAAGAGCAAGTCGAAAGTTAGGAAGACCGTGGTGCTAGAGGATAAGGAGGCGACTCAAGGAAACGTCACTAAGTGCCTTACCAAAGACAACGTCACCAATCCTAGTGCCGTCGGTCCATCTATACAGGCCAAGACCGATAAGACTCATATTGAAAATGTGGGTAGTGAGAGGAAATATGATTGGCTTGACTCGCCTTTGGCTAGGGTGGTAGAAGCTTATGTTAGGAGGGGCCGATGGTGAGAGGTCCGAACATGCACAACCAGATGGTAAGGGGAGAAATAAGTTGGACGGGTAGAGTCCAGCCATTTTGTACTATGTTCTATTAATTCATATTCTGTGGCGTATTAGTACTAGTTTTTGTAGGGTTTGGACACGTTGTCGTTTTCTAGGGTAGTCGGATTTCGGATGCTTGATGTAAAGGGCCTCGACAAAGGCTCAATTTAACTGATTTTGATTAATGAGAAGCACATTTTTATATGTTTTTTTCATCATTTTTTTTATTTGTGGTGGCTCGCAGCTCGTTTCTTCATTTTACCCGGAGCGCCCTTTCGGGTTTTCACTCCGTTCTCGGCTCACCTTTTGTTTTTTTTTGTTTTTTGTTTTTTTTACGACGGCTCGCAACTCGTTTCTTCATTTTGCCCGGGGCGCCCTTTCGGGTTTTCACCCCGTCCTCGGCTCGTCGTTTGTGCTTTGTCATTGAAATCACTCGCTAACCGGAACGCGGGAAAAAGGTTCCGATTTGTATGTGAATCGAGTAATCGATTTTGTCATTTTTGTTGGTTGTACCCTTTGGAGGGTAGCCTACGTAACCGCGTTTAGACGAAATCAAACCATGTTTGTAGTTCATTCTTAGATGTGAGTGATTTTGCTTTAGACTCGTTATGCCAATTATCGATGCGAATTATTTTTAAGCGTTATGTGTGGGTTTTCACCCTAGGTCGGAGATCAGGATGGGGTTGTTGGGGAGTTCAGGGATAGTATTGTTTGAGTTGGCCCATGTTGGTTGAGGTTGAGAATTCTTGACCGTCTAGATCAGTAAGGATCACGGCGCTCCCCGTGAGTATCTTCTTGACAAGGTAGGGTCCCGCCCAGTTCGGTTTGAATTTCCCTCTAGGGTCGACGGGAAGGGGTGCTCTAATGGATTTGACCACTAGGCCTCCCTCATGTATGTTTCGGGATTTAACTCGTTTGTTAAAGGCTCATTGTATTCGTTGTTGGTAGGCTTGCACGTTGGACAATGCATCTATTCTACGCTCATCCACTACAAGGTGAAGTCTCCTTAGAGACTGAAACTTTAGTAACAACTCTTCAATTTTCCGTAGCTAATTAGCTTTGAGATGAAATTTGCGACTAAATTTCATTGGTAGCTAAATGCCTTGTCGTTAATTTAGCTACAGAATTAGCGACCAAAATTAGCTACCACCTAGCGACTGAAAACGTGGTGGCTAATTTTGGGACAATAATAGAGACGGACTTTTAAGTAGCTACATTAGCGACCACAAATTGATGGTATCTAAGGTAGTGACAGACTTTGAGACCAATTTTGGTGTCGCAAAATTAGTAATGTTTTGGTATCTAAAATGGCTACCAAGCACGAAGATACATATCCCCTTCCTGTAAATATATTAATAACTTGCGCTTGATAGAGGAATGGAACTCATGACCTCCGACTACATGGTAGACACTCTAACCATCATGCCACATGAAGATTAATGCTTACATTGGACATAATTGTCAACTTAAAAGTAAAAGAAATTGTTACACACGTGGATTGTAAGGTACATACTTTTAATAATAAATACTCCAATAAAAAAACCTTATTAATTTAAAAGTATATTTCCAATCACATACATTTATATGAAATATACAAAAAACTAAACGTACTTTAGTAGCTAAAAAATTAAATCAGATATTAAAATTAGTACTCATTTGATTTCGTCTCCATAATAACTACGTAGTTATCCACTAATTTATTTTGGTCTCCTAGATATTCATTAATTCATTGTTCGTAATATTGTATCGTTATATATAGGGACAATTTTAGCTACTAATGTTTTTTTTGTATCTAAAAACTTAAATTAGATACTACTTTTGCTATCCACCTTATTTAGTCTCTATAATAGAGACATAATTAGCTACTAACATTTTTCTGTATCTAAAAACATAAATTAGATACTAATTTTGCTATCGACTTTATTTAGTCTCTAAAATAGAAACGTAATTAGTCACTGCTTCAGTTTGGTCTCTAAAATAGAGACTAAATATATTTATGTCTCAACATTAGTAGATAAATAATATATTTAGCGACTGAAGTATTTGTCAATTGCTATCTAATAAGTGTAGTTTGTAGTGCCTAATTTGTTGTATTTTGGTCCCGTTTTCCCTGTGGAATCGCTCCTTGGGAGCGGTTTATAGGCTACTTATGCTTCTTCTAGTTCGTTTTAGGTTCCCGAGACCATTCATGAAGAATTGGAACGATTCCGACTCGTTTCATACACTTTTGGAGCCAACGAAGAGAAGGAACGATCACTCGATGCCTTGGATTCGATCCCGAGACCTTGGGACCCGATCCCGAGCCCCTTAGGCTCCATCCCGAGCCCCAAGAATCGATGAGAAGCCCATGGGAAGCAAGGAGGGACCTTAAAGATCATATTCGAGGCCTACAAGACCCATTCCCGTCGGGAAGGACCTCATCCTGTCCGAGATGAGGTGCACAAAAGAAGATGCTCCTGTTTTGGGTCCGTCCCGGTCGGGACCATGCCGTCCCGATCGGGACCATCTCGTCCCGGTCGGGATGGGTGAGCTGCAGCCCGTGTTTGCTTCTTTTCTTCTCCTTCATTCTCTTAACCTTATAAATACTTCCCCCTTGTATTGTTTAAATATATACATTACCCTAGACTCTCTTAGGCCTCTCTACATTGTTTAAACCCTAAATTAGTTCTCCTCTCATTAGTTTAATCTTCCTTTAATCTTTAGTTAATCTTTGTTTAATCTAGTAATTAGTCTTTTATTAAGAAGATTCTTGAAGACTCATCCAAGATTGACAACCTTGGAGATTATTTGGGTTTCTTATTTATACAAGTTTTCATCTTTTTCATCCTTGTTAGTTTGGTATAATCTTCTTTTCTTCTTTACTTTTGTTCTTTGTTTATTTATCAAGTTTGAATCTTTACATATTGTTCATTGTTCTTGTTTATTCACAATGGATGTTTTGATTGTTATGTTTATTTCTCTTGTTATTCTTAGATTTAGTTTGATAATGAGTGAGTAGATTTCTTGTGGGGTTAGTAGGGGGATTAGGTGTGGATTATGGGTGATTAGGGTTTGATTATGGGTAAAGCTTCCATCTTTGTTGCTAGTCACATATTGGGCACTCCATGTGTTTGTTGAATTGCTTGTGTGGGTAGTAGTGGCCAATGCTTCGCATACTTGTTCTCATCTTCTCATTGTTTGGCTAGTGTGTGATTGTGTTCGGGTTTAGTCTTAAACACGAGAGTGTGGACTTAGGTTTAGACGCGAGAGCGCAAACTGACCTTGAATTAGGATTTGACGCGAGAGCGGAAACCGACTCTGGTATCTAGGAGAGACCTACACCCTTGATCACCCATTTATCCTTCTACACTTAAGAACCCGACCTAACCCTACTCCCTTCCATATTTGATTCATCCTTCTTGTTATTTATCATTTCTCTAGTTTATTGTTTAGTTTGTCTTAGTTATTTCGTTTAGTTCATGTCATAGTTAGTTCATTGTTAGTCCATTTTCATCACCACCAACCATCATAGTTTGTCAATTATCATTTTCTTTGTGTTAGTTTGTTTGACTTAGTCTCGTTTTAGGTCGACCTAGTCTAGACTTTACTTAACCGTCTCCGTGGACACGACCCGACTTACCCTAGCTACCCACTAGGATTAGTTGGACTTTATTTGTTGGCGGGGATCCACGACAAATCCCTAGCATCAATTTGGCGCAGTTGCCGGGGACGGTGCGTTGTTTAGACTTAGTTTGCTTATAGCTAGACTTAGTTACCCTCATTGTGCTCTTCTCATCTCTTGTGCATATTTTGCAGGTTTTTCTTGTTTTCATAGCTTTCTTTTCTCTTTGTCTTTCGTTGTGTTCGTTTATTGTCTTTGCCTAGTGCCCATAAAGCACTAGGTGTTCTCACGTTTGTTCGAGTGTGTAGTGTATGCCTAGGAGGAGAGGCGATTTCTTTCTCTTCAATCCAGAGCCGGAAAGACTCTTTAGAGCCTTTCGCCAACGGACGATTGACCGGGTTAGAATCTCTCAACCAAGTGCTAGCAATACCAATCAAGAACAAGCTCAAGGATCCGACTTAGACGAAACACCGTGAGAGACCGCCGGAGGGACCTTCATCAATTCCTTCGGTACTTCTACACCTAGTTCCCCTGCTACATCTTCTTCGAGACCGTCTACACCTTCATCTCTCTTACATCCAATTATGATGAAGTTCTCATCTCACTTCACTTTTACCGAGGATGTCTTGCCGGGACCAAGTACTTTACCGGATACATATACCGGAAATTTCGTGGCAAAGACACAATTCATCCAACTTGTGGAGAGAAATCAATTTAGTGGTTACTCCGATGCTATCTCCAAAACCGGGATTACTCAAGATCAAATCCGTTGGGTACTTTTCCCGTTCTCTCTCATTGGAAAAGCGAAGGAATGAATCAAGAGTCTCGATAGGGCAACCATGGGTATCGATACTTGGAAGAAACTTGCATTGGCGTTCTACCAAAAGTTTTACCCTCCGGAGAAGACAAATTTGCTAAGGGCCTCCATCACCGGTTTCCAACAACGGGATGAGGAGAGCCTTTATGAAGCTTGGGAACGGTTTAAATCTTTGGTTAGATCATGCCCCCACCACGGACTTTCACAATGGTTCTTAGTCCAACAGTTTTGGAACGGTCTATATGAGGACTCAAGAGCTATACTCAATATGGGCTCCAATGGTAGGTTTACCGAGGTCGATGACGATCAAACTTGGGCAAGAATCGAGGAGATGGCGGTGCACAACTCCCAATATTCAAGGCCTAGAAAGGCGAATCGAGGAGGTAGGCACGAGGTCGATGCCATTACACAACTAAGCATTGATCTTGGAGCTCAATTAAAAACTCACATGGAGACCATTGACAAGAAACTCCAAAGCCACCTCAATCAAGTTCAAAGCACTAGTTTCTCCAACCAACACTCGATTCATGAAGTTAATGCTTTGGGAGTTGTATCTCCTACACCTTATTATGGGATGTACAATACTTGTGGGATAGTTGAACATGAGCCTCTATATTGTCGGGGAAGTATTGAGCAAGTGAACGCCTTTCAAGCGTTCAAGCAAGGTGCCCCTTATCTTCATATGTTCCAAGCTTCCCATCAAGCTTCCCAACAACAATCTCTACAACCTCGTTCATATGTGCCACCTCTCTTAAGGGACAACAACCAAGGTTACCAAGGTTATATGGGCAACCCAAGGCCATTCATCAATTTCAAGCAACATAACCAAGGTAACTTCAACAACAATCAAGGGTTCCAACAAGGGAACTTCAATCAAGGTGGTTTGCAAGGAAACCAACACAATCAAGGATATAAAAACAACAAAGGTAACACTCAAGTCCTTAATCAAGGCAACTCTCATGGGTTCCAAGGGAACCGTCAACAACAACAAGCAACTCAAGGCACACAACAACAAAGGAAGCAAAGGAGCCGGTCTCCTACTTATGACTATGGTATTCCTCTAGCCATCACCGACACTCCGCACAATCCACAATCTCCACCTCGAGATTTCAACGTGCAAAAATCTATGATGGATGTGCAAAAGAGTAACCAAGAAATGCAAAGAAGCCAAATGGAGATGCTAAGAAACCAACAAGAGTTCTTTGCTCATCTTCAAAGGGATAACATAGCAAGAGATGCTCATATGAAGATGCTTGAGACTCAAATATCTCAAGTTGCTTCCGGAAGCTCTTCAAGACAAAAGGGGCAACTACCTCCTCAAGGTGAAACACCGAAATTTGAGCATGTAAATTAATGCTATTACCACGAGGAGTGGTGCATCTTATGATTCCCCCTTATCCCCTAGTGAGCAAGAATCAATGCAAGAAATTATACCCCCCCTCTCAAGACATTTCAAGCTTTGAAAATCCAATGGAGGAGCAAGTCTTGTGGGAGATTGAGAAACCCCGTGAAGACAAGCTTCCCCCACTTTAAGGAAGAGACAAGGGTAAAGGGAAAATGTCATGTGAGAAGTCCAACCTTAATGAGCAAGACAAAGTGCATATCAAGTTGCCTTTCCCAACAAGGCAAAGGAAGACCAAGGTGGAAGCTCAATATGACAAATTCCTAAACATCGTGAAGAAATTGGATGTGAGTGGCCATTCACCGAGCTACTTACCCAAATCCCGGCATATGGAAGATTCATGAAAGAAATCTTGGCTAGGAAGAGATCCATCGACAAGGAAGAGACCATAGCATTCACAAGAGTGGTGAGCGAGCTTATTAAAGACTCTACGCTTCCCAAGTTGAAGGATCCGGGTAGTTTCTCGATCCCGTGCACCATAGGGAACTTAAAAATTGAAAAAGCACTATGTGATTTGGATGCGAGTGTAAGCATCATTCCCTATTCCATTTGTGAGCGACTTGGGATGAAGGAGCTCAAGTGTACTTTCGTTACACTCCGAATGGCCGATAGTTCACTCAACCGACCATTGGGGATGTTAGAAGATGTGCCAATAAGAATCGGGAAGTTCTTCGTTCCGGTCGACTTTCTTGTACTTGATATGCCGGAAGATGCTATCACTCCCATTATCCTTGGGCGCCCATTTCAAAATACCGCCGGTGCCATGATCAATGTGAAGAATGTGATGGTACGGATTTGTCACGTCCCTAGCCGATCAATATAACACCGACTAACCTAGTGAGTAGCTAGGGTAAGTCGGGATCGTATCCACGAGGACGGTATATCAAGGTTTAGACTAGGTTGGCCTACAACGAGACTAGATTACCAAACAAACACAAAGAAGCGATATAAGAAAAACTAATGATGGAGGAGTAGGAACTAGACTAATGATCGAACTAATAAATAAACTAGAAGAACTATGACTAACTAAGACGATGGATCAAATATGGAAAGAAGTGGGGTAGGTCGGGTTCATAGGAGTAGAAGGTTAATTGGGGTGATCAAGGGTATAGGCGTCTCCTAATCGCTAGAGTCGGTCCGGGCTCTCGCAACTTAGACCGATGTCAAGGTGGGTCCGGGCTCTCGCAACTTAGACCCTAGTCCGCGCTCTCGCGACTAAACTATTCTTAACATTTCCACAAAATAAGCAATCAATGAGAAGATGAACACAAGCATGGGAAGCATGGCCACTACAACTCATACAAGCATATCAACAAACACATAGAGTGCCTACAATGTGACTAACAACAAAGATATAACCTTTTCCCCTTAATCAACCCTAATCATCCATAATCTACCCCTAATCCCCCTACTAACCCCACAAGTAATCTACTCACTCATTATCAATGAAGAACTAACACAAATAAGAGAAAACAACTTAAACATCCAAACATCCATGATAAACAATAACAAAAACAATAAACAAAATGTAAAGATACAAACTTGATTAACAAACAAAGAACAAGAGTAAATAAGAGAAGGGGATTATACCAACAAACAATGGATGAAAAAGAAGAGAACTTGTATTAATAAGAAACCCAAATAAAATCCCAAGGTTGTCAAGCTTGGAATAATCTTCAAGAACCCTCTTAATCCAAGAACTAATTACAATGATTAACTAATAATTAGGGAGAGATTATAACTAATGTGAGAACACTAATCTAGGGTTTTGGAGGCTTAAACTAGTCTAGGGTAAGATAATCTCTTAAAATTACAAGAAGGGAGTATATATATGGGTACAAGAATGAAGGAGAAGAAAGAAAAAGAGTCGTGCAGCAGCATCACGGTCCCGACCGGGACGGATCATGCAGATCGGGACGGCCCTGTCATCCCGACCGGGACGGGATGGTCCCGACCGGGATGGTCTCACAGCAGCCTCCTTCTAAGTGCATCCCATCCCGAACGGGATGGGTCTTGTAGGCCTCCCTTAAGAGCTCTTTGGCCCTTCCTTGCCTCTCATGGGCTTCTCGTCGATTCTCGGGACTCGGGATCGGGTCTCGGAGGCTCGGGATTGGGTTCCAAGGTCTCGGGGTCGATTCCAAGGCATCGAGTCATCGTTCCTTTACTCCGTTGGCCCCAAAATGTGTATGTATAAAGTCGGAATCGCTCCAACTCTTCCAAATCGGCCTCGGGAACCTGAAACGAACTAAAGGAAGCATTAGAAGCCCATGAATCGCTCCAAAGGAGCGATTCCACAAGGAAAAAGGGACCAAAACACAACAAATAGGCACTACAAACTACACTTATCAACTCCCCCACACTTAACCCTTACTCGCCCTCGAGTAAGCACATACTAACTACTACACTAGCCGAATGGGTATTAGCGCACCCTACGCCCCTTCAACTCACGCGAGTGCACTTAGAGGAAAAGTGCACTCCGCAAGGCAAGTTGGGTCTTGCGACAAAACTGTGGATGCAACCGGACACAAAACACATAAACAAACAAACACACAAACAAACGCATAGACGGTTGCACCCAAAACAAAAGAAATACCGCTTCCCTCTAAAAGCGGTGAATGAAACACCGGTTTAGGACTCGAGGTAAGTGACAACGTTCCCAAGCTAGCAATACAAACCAAGGTAGACTAAACCCTAATAGTATGACGATAAAGCACAAAAACGTTGGTAGCTTACCTAGGTCCTCCTAACTTTCTAAAAACGTACTACGGGACGATCGGCAGAGTGGAAAAGTGAGGAACCACGGTGTTAGTCGACACTGTAGGTAAGTGAGACCCCGCCCCCTTTAGCGTGAGCCAAGAGGGTCGTCCCGTGTCCAAGACCGCCTAACTAGTCCAAGTAAAAAGGTGGGAAACATGCAAAGTGAGGGAAGACCGACTAATGCCGCTATCATCCTTCCTCGGGACTCGGTCCTTTGGTAGGCTCTTCACGGCAAAAGTCGGAAAAGGGCTTATTTTTGTGGGGATTTCTTTTTGTGAGACGGGTTTTCTTTTGGCATATTCTTTCTTCTTTTGCATTTTCGCTTTGTTTTGCCATGCCATTCTTTTTCTTCTTTTCTATTTTCTTTTTGGATTTTGTGCCTTTTCTTTTTCTTCATTCTTTTCTTTCTTTCATTTTTCTTTCTTTTTCTTTTCTTTGCCCGTTTTTTGGCAAGATTTGGCTTTTTGGCATTTCTTGACAATTAAGAAAGAGAGAATCAACAAATTTGTATTTTATTGCGTGGATATGTGTAGGAGGTAGGGTAATGGGAGAGTCGGGGAGCGTCCTTCCCTTCAAACACACAAAAAATGGAGAGCTTGGACTAATCAAACAATCCTAAACACGGTCACCTAAGGGACGAGACTCGGTAACCAAGGCCTTTTCACACCGTGGGTGGTCATAATGGTCAAAATGCAAATCCCGTAGTAAATCCCTAGTAAGCTAGGTGGACTCAAGGTAAAGGACCAACGAATTCATTGATTTAGGGTCATTCTACTAGGCTAAGGTCCAAGACTCGATTTACACTACTAAAAAGGGAAAGTACACACTCACACACTAGCCTGTAAACCGGGTTTTCGAAAACCTTCTACACACAAGACTCAACAAACACAACACAAAATGAAGACATGATGAAAACGAACGAAAGAAAAAGAAACAAAAGTAACAAAACAAGAACAAAACAAAACGAACACATACAAAACAAACACCACCCCGAACTTCCAAATGAGCAACCAATCATTCACAAACTTTACAAAGCTCCACCGAGCACACCGCAACACATATCTCCTCCAAACTCCACAAGAAACAAAGAGGAAAAAGGGTTGAAAAGATGTTACCGGGTGTTTTGAAAGCTCTCCAAAGCTAGCGGTGATTAAGCGACCTATAAGGAAAAAGGGAGGCAAAAACACGCACACAAACAAATATACGACACAAAGGCACAAAATGAAAACACAGGAGAGAAAATCTTTTTGATTTTTGTGAAATTTTTTCAAATTTTTAGGATTTTTAAAGGTTTTTTCGAAAAAAGGGAAAATAAAACTAACTACGATAGAATATCGCTCCTTAAATCGAGCAATGTCCTCATATGCTCAATCGTAGTGTGCGGAGAGATAAAAGAAAAAGAAAAGAAATTACGAAAATAAAGCTAAAAATCAAAAAGAAAAGATGGAGAAAAGGGTAGAAAGCGTCCGGCCGGGGTGTAATCAAATCACCGTGGGCCGAGACAAGAAAAGATATGGATGGGGGGAAGAAAGATAAAAAAGAAAGAAATAAAAAGGAAATGGGAGGGGAGGGCTAGGTGTAATCAAGTCACCTAGCCCGGATTCCGTCCAAATCCGACTAACTCCTAAAAAAGGGTGAAAATCTTGTAAATTGGATTAATCGATTGACTCTCAGCGTAATCACGTCGTCGGGAGCAACCAAACTATTGCCTCGAAGGCCACCATGACATCAAGACACGAAAGTGTACAAGGGGAAGGGAATAAACAAAGGAAAACAAGTAACAACAAAAACGGAAAAGAAAGGATAGTTGCCGTACCATGGGTTAACAACTCACTCTCTCCATCGTCTCATAGATCAATAAAGGCGCTTGCTTGTCTTCATCAATGATTTTCCGCTTCATTCTCGATAACAACGCATGGTAGAGGTAGTAATGGTGCGAGGGGGTGGGATTTGATGCGAATGAAGGTGTAAAGTGAAGAGGAAATGAGGTGAAGGTATGACAATGAAGTACATGGGGCATATGGTAAGGCTAGGGTAGCTAGGGAGGTTGGGAGGGGGCATAAAACGGTTGGGGGGACTCGATTTGCGAAGAAGAATCACAAAAAGGGAGCAGAGGACCATCCCGGTCGGGAAGGTTGATCCCGATCGGGTTACCTCACCCGTCCCGGTCAGGACGCCTTCATCCCGGTCGGGACGGACTCACAGTAAGCTCAAAATGCGGCGCACCCATCCCGATCGGGATGGCACCCTTCCCGGTCGGGATGCCTTACCCTTCCCGGTTGGGACGCCTCATCCCGGTCGGGATGGGTCTTCTTCGACCTTCACGATCCCAAAAACTTGTTCCAAGTCTCAAAAACCCAATCCTCTAGCTCACAACCCAAGGTAAACCATAGCCAATCCTCTCTAGGAGCGTTCCCACTTCACCTATCAAACAATACTCAAACACACATCAAACTCTCTCCCTCACAATGCTCATCAATCAAACCAAATAACAAGAATTCACAAAAATCCAACTAACTACAAGAAAGAGATATATACAATGAGACGGTTTTTGTGGAACTTCGTCAAACCAAGGTGGTGCTTTCTTCAATCTATTTCAACAACCAAAACTAGTTCCATCTCCATCAAGGGCACGTAAGAACAAGTCGAAGGCCCTAGAGAAGTCTTCAATCAAGCTCGTAATGTAACCGACCACATCCCAAGGCTCCTCATGGCCTTGCCTTGACGTTCCCGGGGCATCCCGCTCTTCCAAGTTCAACGACTTGAACTTGTATTTTTGGTCCTTGGGGATATACCCAAACGTCCAACGGTCCTCATGCGGCCCCAAGGGAGGCTCATCTTCTTCCTTGTCATTGCACTTCAACTTGTCATCAAGCCCATGACATGGGCTCTCATCCTCCTCACTCTCGGAGTCATAATCATCAAGTACATAAGAGTACTTCTTCAAGCTTTGTTCCGGTTCACCCCCTAGATCGATGTCTTTCTTGGCTTGGATCATTTACATGATTCATCCTTAGTAGGCGTAGTGTTGCCTTGGAGGTCGAACACTATCTTTTCCTCGCCTAACTCAAATGTGATCCTACCGTTCTTCACATCGATCATGGCACCCGCGGTGTGTTGAAATGGGCGCCCAAGAATAATGGGAGTATTGGCATCCTCCGGCATGTCAAGCACAATGAAGTCGACCGGAATGAAGTATTTCCCCACTCGTACCGGTACGTCCTCTAACATTCCTAATGGTCGATTGAATGATTTATCGGCCATTTGGAGGGTGAGGGACGTACATTTGAACTCTTTCATTGCGAGTCGGCAATAAATAGAATATGGAATGATGCTCACACTCGCGCCCAAGTCACATAAAGCATTCTTGATCAAGAAGTTGCCTATGGTGCAAGGGATCGAAAAACTACCCGGATCCTTCAACTTCGGAAGCGTGGAACCTTGGATAAGCTCGCTCACCACCCTCATGAAGGCTACGGTCTCATCCTTGTCGACGGATCTCTTCCTAGCTAAGATTTCTCTCATAAATCTTCCATATGCCGGGATTTGGGTAAGTAATTCGGTGAACGGGACACTAACATCCAATTTCTTCACAATACTAAGGAACTTGTCATAATGAGTGTCCACCTTAGTCTTCATTTGCCTCGATGGGTAAGGCAACTTGATTTGGTACTTGTTTTGATCATTAAGGGTGGACTCTTCAAAGGACACTTTCCTTTTTCCCTTGTCTTTCTCTTGAAGAGGGGGAGGGTTGTCTTCTTGGGGTTTCTCAACTTCCCATAAGACTTGCTCCTCAATTGGATTGTCCAAGCTTGATTCTTCTTGATTTGGAGATGTCATTTCCATTGTCGGTTCTTGCATCGGCTCTTGCTCATTAGGATATGGAGGGGAGTTGTAGGATGTACCTCTCCTTGTGGTGATAGCATTTACATGCTCAAATATCGGTGTTTCACCTTGAGAAGGTAGTTGCCCCTTTTGTCTTGAGGAGCTCCCCGAAGCAAGTTGAGATACTTGAGTTTCAAGCATCTTCATACAAGCATCTCTTACCGCATTTTCCCCTTGAACATAAGCAAAGAGCTCTTGTTGGGTTTTCGACATATCCATTTGACATTTTTGCACATCTTGAGTATTCTTTTGCATATCTTGATTACTCCTTTGAATTCCCATCAAAGTCTTTTGAATGTAAAAATCTCGAGGTGGGGATGATGGATTATGTGGAGTGTCGGTGATGGCGAGAGGAATGCCATAATCATGAGTAGGAGACCGACTCCTAGGCTTGCTTTGTTGTTGTTGATTTTGAGTTGCTTGTTGACGGTTCCCTTAGAACCCATAAGAATTGCCTTGATTAAGGCCTTGATTGTGGTTTTGTTGTTGTTGGAAGCCTTGGTTTCCTTTGAAACCGCCTTGATTGAAGTTCCCTTGTTGGAACCCTTGATTGTTGTTGTGAAAGGTACCTTGGTTATTTTGCTTGAGGTTGTTGAAAGGTCTTGGACTACCCATGTAACCTTGGTAACCTTGGTTGTTGTCCCTTAAGGGGGGTGGCACATAGGGACGATGTTGTTGTTGATGTTGAAAGGCTTGTTGTTGGGGGACTTGTTGGAAAGCTTGGAATTGATTAGAGTAAGAGGTACCTTGCTTGAACGCTTGAAAGGCGTTCACTTGCTCAATACTTCCACGGCAATACATAGGCTCATGTCCAACTATTCCACAAGTATCGCACATCCCATAGTAAGGTAAAGGAGGCGCGAACCCCAAAGCATTCACTTCTTGAATCGGTTGATGGTGTGAGGAACTAGTGCCTTGGACTTGGTCGAGGTGACTTTGGAGCTTCTTGTCAATAGTCTCCATGTGTGTTTTCAATTGAGCTCCAAGGTCAATGCTTAATTTGGTGATAGCATCGACCTCATGTATGCCTCCTCGATGTGCCTTTCTAGGCCTAGAATATTGCGAATTATGCACCGCCATCTCTTCGATTCTCGCCCATGTTTGGTCGTCATCGACCTCAGTGAACCTACCGTTGGAGCCCATGTTAAGAATAGCTCTCGAGTCCTCATAAAGTCCATTCCAAAATTGTTGCACTAAGAACCATTGTGAGAGCCCATGATGAGGGCACGATCTTACCAAAGACTTAAACCGCTCCCAAGCTTCATATAGGCTCTCTTCATCCCTTTGTTGGAACCCGGTGATGGAGGCCCTAAGCAAGTTCGTCTTTTCCGGAGGGTAAAACTTTTGGTAGAACGCCAAGGCAAGCTTTTTCCAAGTGTCGATACCCATGGTTTCCCTATCGAGACTCTTGATCCATTGCTTCGCTTTTCCAATGAGAGAAAACGGGAAGAGTACCCAACGAATTTGGTCTTGAGTAACCCCGGTTTGAGATATAGCGTCACAATAATCGGAGAAGGTCTCCATGTGTTGGTACGGGTCTTCGGTGGGCAAACCACTAAATGGACTCCTCTCCACAAGTTGGATAAATTGAGTCTTTGCCACAAAATTCCCGGTATAGGCTTCCGGTAATGCACTCGGTCCCGGCAAGACATCCTCGGTGAATGTGGAGTGAGAGGAGAACTTAGGCATTCTTGGATGTAAGGGAGAAGATGGTGGTGTAGAGAGTGTTGATGTAGATGAAGAGGGGGAACTAGGAGAAGAATCACCGAAGGGATTGATGAAGGTCCCTCCGGCCGTCTCTCGAGGTGAAATGCTCAAGTCGGCTCCTTGGGCTTGCCCTTGATGAGTGGTGCTTGCACTTGGTTGAGAGATCCTAACCCGATTAATCGTCCGTTGGCGAAAGGCTCGAAAGAGTCTCTCCGGCTCTGGATTAAAGAGATAGAAGTCGCCTCCCCTCCTAGGCGTACACTACACACTAGAACAAACGTGAGAACACCTAGTGCTTTGTGGGCACTAGGCAACGACAATAAACAAACACAACTAGAGACAAAGAGAAAAAAAGAAAACTAAGGAAAGAAGAGAAAATAGAAAATATTCACAAGAGAAGATGGGAGAGCACAAAGAAGGGTAACTAAGTCTAGAAATAAGCAAACTAAGTCTAAACAATGCACCGTCCCCGACAACGGCGCCAAATTGATGGTAGGGATTTGTCACGTCCCTAGCCGATCAATATAACACCGACTAACCTAGTGAGTAGCTAGGGTAAGTCGGGATCGTATCCACGAGGACGGTATATCAAGGTTTAGACTAGGTTGGCCTACAACGAGACTAGATCACCAAACAAACACAAAGAAGCGATAAAAGAAAAACTAATGATGGAGGAGGAGTAGGAACTAGACTAATGATCGAACTAATAAATAAACTAGAAGAACTATGACTAACTAAGACGATGGATCAAATATGGAAAGAAGTGGGGTAGGTCGGGTTCATAGGAGTAGAAGGTTAATTGGGGTGATCAAGGGTATAGGCGTCTCCTAATCGCTAGAGTCGGTCCGGGGTCTCGCAACTTAGACCGATGTCAAGGTGGGTCCGGGCTCTCGCAACTTAGACCCTAGTCCGCGCTCTCGCGACTAAACTATTCTTAACATTTCCACAAAATAAGCAATCATTGAGAAGATGAACACAAGCATGGGAAGCATGGCCACTACAACTCATACAAGCATATCAACAAACACATAGAGTGCCTACAATGTGACTAACAACAAAGATATAACCTTTTCCCCTTAATCAACCCTAATCATCCATAATCTACCCCTAATCCCCCTACTAACCCCACAAGTAATCTACTCACTCATTATCAATGAAGAACTAACACAAATAAGAGAAAACAACTTAAACATCCAAACATCCATGATGAACAATAACAAAAACAATAAACAAAATATAAAGATACAAACTTGATTAACAAACTAAGAACAAGAGTAAATAAGAGAAGGGGATTATACCAACAAACAATGGATGAAAAAGAAGAGAACTTGTATTAATAAGAAACCCAAATAAAATCCCAAGGTTGTCAAGCTTGGAATAATCTTCAAGAACCCTCTTAATCCAAGAACTAATTACAATGATTAACTAATAATTAGGGAGAGATTATAACTAATGTGAGAACACTAATCTAGGGTTTTGGAGGCTTAAACTAGTCTAGGGTAAGATAATCTCTTAAAATTACAAGAAGGGAGTATATATATGTGTACGAGAATGAAGGAGAAGAAAGAAAAAGAGTCGTGCAGCAGCATCACGGTCCCGACCGGGACGGATCATCCCGATCGGGACGGCCCTGTCATCCCGACCGGGACGGGATGGTCCCGACCGGGATGGGCTCACAGTAGCCTCCTTCCAAGTGTATCCCATCCCGAACGGGATAAGGCCATCCCGAACGGGATGGGTCTTGTAGGCCTCCCTTAAGAGCTCTTTGGCCGTTCCTTGCCTCTCATGGGCTTCTCGTCGATTCTCGGGACTCGGGATCGGTTCTCGGAAGCTCGGGATTGGGTTCCGAGGTCTTGGGGTCGATTCCAAGGCATCGAGTCATCGTTCCTTTACTCCGTTGGCCCCAAAATGTGTATGTATAGAGTCGGAATCGCTCCAACTCTTCCAAATCGGCCTCGGGAACCTGAAAGGAACTAAAGGAAGCATAAGAAGCCCATGAATCGCTCCAAAGGAGCGATTCCACAAGGAAAAAGGGACCAAAACACAACAAATTGGCACTACAAACTACACATATCAGAATGGTAGGATCACATTTAAGCTAGGCGACGATAAGCTCGTGTTTGACCTCCAAGGCAACACCCCGCCTACTAATGATGAGTGTTGTAAAATGATCACCGCCATTAAAGACATCGATCTAGGGGAAGAAAAGGGACAAAGCTCGAAGAATGACTTCTATGAGCTTGAGGATGATGATTCCGAGCTTGGGGCGGATGAGTGCCCATATCATGAGTTTAAAGGCAAGTTCCATGACAAGAAGAAAGATGAGCCTCCCTTGGGGCCACATGAAGATAGGTGGACGTTTGGGTATTTACCGAAGGATCGAAAGTACAAGTTCAAGCCATTGAACTTAGTAGATCGGGATGCCCCGGGAACGTCGAGACATGGCTGTGAAGAACCTTGTAGTGTGGATGGTTGCACCACAAGCTTGATTGAAGACTTTGCTAGAGCCTTCGATTTGTTGGTTCGTGCCCTTGATGGCGATGGAATTGGCTATAGTGTTGTTGAAAAAGATTTAAGAATGCACCATCCTTGGTTTGACGGAGTTCCAAAAGAACCGTCTCATTGTATATATCACTTTCTTGTAATCCTTTTTTGTGTTTTGTGAATTCTTGTAATTTGGTATTTTTGATGAGCGATGTGAGGGAGGGATTATGATGAATGTTTTGAGCTTATTTGATAGGTGTCAAGTGAAGATGAACCAAAGAGAGGAATGGTTGTGGATAGAGCTTGGATTGTGAGCAAGGGAATCGGCTTTTGAAGCTTTGGATAAGCTTTTGGGGTTATGGAGGTCATGAAGACTCTTCCCGGCCGAGAAGGAGGCTTCTCGACCGGGAAGGATGAGTCATCCCGACCGGGAAGGAGCCATCCCAATCGGGATGAGTGCACCAAGAATTGAGCTTTCTTGAGTGTCTTCCCGACCGGGATGAGGGCGTCCCGACCGGGACGGCTGTGTCAACCCGACCGAGACCGTCCATCCCGACCGGGATGGTCCCCTGCTCCTCCTTTCCCTCTTCTTGGTCATGAGAGTCCACCCAACCACTTTATACCCCCTCCCAACCTCCCTACCTATTCTTGCACATATCATATGACCCATGCACCTCATTTGCGTACCCTCAACTCATTTTTTATTCACTTCACGCAAAATTTCACATCAAATCCCACCCCCTTATACCTTTGTACTTCAACCATGTGATATTATCATGTCTGAAACGGGATGACAATGAAGAGGACTAGCAAAGTGCCTATATTGATCATTGAGACGATGGAGAGAGTGATTTGCTAACCGATGGGTACGGCAACTATCCTTTCTTTTCCGTCTTTTATTGCTTCATTTCCTTTGTTTATTCCCTTCCCCTTGTACACTTTTGCGTCATTGTGTCATGGTGGCCTTCGAGGCCTTGGTAGTTATTGCTCCCGACTCTCGATGACGTGACTACATCGAGAGTCATTTCGAAATCCAAATTTACAAGATTTTTACCCTTTTTGTAGGATTTAGTCAAATTTGGGCGGAATCCGGGCTAGGTGACTTGATTGCACCTTGTCCTCCCCTCCCATTTCCTTTTATTTTCTTCTTTTTATTTCTTCCCTCATCCATATCTTTTCTCGTTTTGGCCCACGGTGACTTGACTACACCCCGGCCGGACACATTCTACCGTTTTCTCCGCTTTATTTTTGATATTCTTTTAGCTTTATTTTCGTAGTTTCTTTTCTTTTCTTTAGTGTCTCCATACACTACGATCGAGCATGAGGACATTGCTCGGTTTAAGTGTGGGGGAGCGAAATTCTAGTATAGTCTAGTTTATTTTCTTAGTTTTTTCGAAAAATTCTTAAAAAAATCCCTAAGAATTTGAAAAACTTTCGCAAAAATCAAAAAGATTTTCTTTTGTGTGTTTTCCTTTTGTGTCGTTATGTCGTATTTTTGTTTTGTTGTGCGTGTTTGCCTCCCTTTTTCCTTGTAGGTCGCTTAATCACCATTAACTTGGGAGGGCTTTCAAGACATCCGGTAACATCTTTTATCCCTTTTCTCTCTTTCTCTCTTGTGGAGTTTGGAGGAGATTTGTGATGATGTGTGCTCGGGTGGAGCTTTGTAAAGTTGATGTTGATTTGGTAGCTTGTATAGAATTTCGGGGTGGTATTTGTTACCTTTGTTTGTTTTGTTTTGTTTTGTTTTGTTTTGTTGCCTTTGTCTCTTTTTCTTTCGTTTTCGTCGTGTCTTTGTTTTGTGTTGTGTAATTGTGTCTTGCGTGTAAAAAAAAAGGTTTTCGAAAACCCGGTTTTGAGGCTAGTGTGCAAGTGCGTACTTTCGTTTTCTAGTAATATGAATCGAGTCTTGGACTTTAGTCTAGTAGAATGACCCTAAATCAATAGTTTCGTTGGTCCTTTACCTTGAGTCCACCTAGCTTACTAGGGATTTACTACGGGATTTGCATTTTGACCATTACGACCACCCATGGTGTGAAAAGGCCTTGGTTGCCGAGTCCCGTCCCTTAGGTGACCATGTTTGGGATTGTTTGATTAGTCCAAGTTCTCCATCTTTTTGTGGGTCTGAAGAGGCATCGCGACCCTCGACATACCCATTCCCCTACCTCCTACACATATTCACAAAATAAATTTGCAATTTGTTGAAATCTCTCTTTCTTAGTTGCAAAAAGAAATGCCTACAACTTAAATCAAGCCAATAGGGCAAAGAAAAGAAAATAAAAGAAAATGAAAGAAAGAAAAGATTGAAGAAAAAGAAAAGGCACAAAAAGCCAAAAAGAAAATAGAAAAGAAGAAAAAGAAATAGCATAGCAACACACAAAGCAAAAATGCATAAGAAAGAAAAATGCCAAAAGAAAACCGTCTCACAAAAAGAATCTCCACATCTCAAAAATAAGCCTTTTACCGACTATTACCGTGAAGAGCCTACCAAAGGACCGAGTCCCTAGGAAAGATGATAGCGGTAATGGTCGGTCTTCCCTCATTTTGCAATATTATTCACCTTTTTACTTGGACTAGTTGAGTGGTTTAGAACATGGGATGACCCTCTTGGCTCATCTCTAAAGGGGGCGGGGTCTCACTTACCTACAGTGTCGACTAGCTCCGTGGTTCATCCCTTTTCCATCTTGCCGATCGTCTCGTAGTACGTTCTTAGAAAGTTAGGAGGACCAAGGTAAGTTACCAACGTTTTTATTGCTTTGTTGTCATACTATTAAGGTTTAGTTCATTTCGAGTTGTATGATTAGCTTGGGAACGTTGTCACTTGCCTTGAGTCCTAAACCAGTGCTTCTTTCACCGCTTTTTAGAGGGAAGCGGTATTTGTATTTCTTTGGGGGCAACCTTGTGTTTGTTTGTTTGTATACTTGTTTTGTTTTTGTGTTTTGTGTCCGGTTGCATCCACAGTTTTGTCGCAAGACCTTACTTGCCTTGCGGAGTACACTTTTCCTCTAAGTGTACTCGCGTGAGTTGAAAGGGCGTAGGGTGCGCTAATACCCGCTCGGCTAGTTTAGTAGTTAGTTTGTGCTTACTCGAGGGCGAGTAAGGGTTAAGTGTGGGGGAGTTGATAAGTGTAGTTTGTAGTCCCTAATTTGTTGTGTTTTGGTCCCGTTTTTCCTGTGGAATCACTCCTTGGGAGCAGTTTATGGGCTACTTATGCTTCTTCTAGTTCGTTTTAGATTCCCGAGACCATTCATGAAGAATTGGAACGATTCCGACTCGTTTCATACACTTTTGGAGACAACGAAGAGAAGGAACGATCACTCGATGCCTTGGATTCGATCCCGAGACCTTGGGACCCGATCCCGAGCCCCTTAGACTCAATCCCGAGCCCCGAGAATCGATGAGAAGCCCATGGGAAGCAAGGAGGGACCTTAAAGATCATATTGGAGGCCTACAAGACCCATCCCCGTCGGGAAGGACCTCATCCCGTCCGGGATGAGGTGCACAAAAGAAGATGCTCCTGTTTTGGGTCCGTCCCGGTCGGGACCATCTCGTCCCGGTCGGGATGGGTGAGCTGCAGCCCGTATTTGCTTCTTTTCTTCTCCTTCATTCTTGTAACCTTATAAATACTTCTACCTTGTATTGTTTAAATATATACATTACCCTAGACTCTCTTTGACAAGTCCTAGCATGGTGTTGAATTGATCGAGGTTGTTATTGGAGGACATCCTTATATCTCGTAAACATAACTGAAGATGAGACTCGATCCACCAGACAACTTAAAGGCTCGAGGAATGTTCGTAATTCAGCGACACCGAGATGAGACCCTTGACTAGCGTGTGCTTGCGGTCGTCGGGTTAGGGACTCAGGTGCTTTTAGACTCTCGGTGTATTCAGCGAAGCTCCTAATGAACTTACGCCTCTGGAACGAGACGATTTGACACAAATCTCGGGAGTGAGACTTAAAGAAGAGGACTTTCTCGGGATGAGATGACCCGAAATCTAAGACCTCGAATAGAGGCGTCCCTAGTAACTAACACGGACAGTTAAACACATGATTGTATGATGTAAGGAATTTATCTCAATCCCGGCTTGGAATCAAAGCGTTTTAATGGTTTTGAAAATGGATGGGTTTTGAAAACAAATCTTTTTTTGAAAGTGAGAGTTTGTAAAATTGGTTTTGCGATGGTGTGGTGACATCGTTTGTGACATGAAAAGGTGTCTCTACGTGCACGTCGAGGACTCGACGATAGCAAAAATCTATATGGTGGTATTACAAAAGAAGCGCGGCCGTAAGGGAACCGGTTTTGAAAATAACGATGTCATGATTTTATCGAGACTACTATTAGTTAGTTAGTTCGATATTTGCGGTGTAGACGGTGCTCGCGAGAGAACGTGGTGTCAATGATGGTTCTTTAAAAGGTATGATTCAATTCTGATTATCTAACTTGGTTAAAAGTATTTTTGGGAAAAACTTTTAGAATGTGTGACCTGTATTCGCCGATTCCATTAACCGGCATTTCGACGGGGGTGGTGGTGTGTTGTGAATTTTTTTTTGAGGGTATAACCGTTTTGGTCTCCTTGACTTCATTAATTGAAGTTTCGGTTGGGTTAACGGTACGTGCGGAAAAAAATGTTTTTTTTTTAAAAAAAAAGATGTAACCGTATAGGATACCCCGATTCCATTAGTCGGAAGTTTGATGACACTAACGGTCCTCGTTGTTGCTTGTAAATGATGAGTTTTACTTTGGCCAAGGTGATGGCGCTCAAAAGGGTCTTTTGAAAGTAGTGAGTTTAAAATTTGTCATGATGACGATGCTAAAACGCTTTTGAAAATAATTCTAATTTGGCCGGAGTATCGGCGCTCAAAAGGTAGTTTTGAAAAGAATATGTTCTTTTTTGAAAACGGAGTTGGATGCGGTTGAATATGTTGTCGTGGTTGAATCCATATTTTCGTGTTTTATTTGGGTTGTTCAAACACGCTACACATAGCTAGGAATGCATACACTCATGCAAGATGCAGACATGGGTAGGTTTGGGTAGGCTACCGCCCACGAATAGACTTTGCTTACGTGACTACAGGTCACCTGGGGAGGCGAGTGTCATACCATCTGCTTAGAACCACTCATTTGGTATATCCATGGGATGCGCGTTAGGCTGCTGGAGCGTCAACCGAGAATCTTTCCGCGTGTCCACAATGATCTTACCGCGAAGAGGTCGATTGGTCCTAATATCGGTTAGGGTCAGCTTTTTAGGGCCAAAACTTGTAGTGACCACAACAAGAAACTGGGAAATGATCTTCACCGACTTCGTTCGAGTTACACCACCGTTGGAAACATGTTTCCAAATCCCGAGCGGAGTCGCCAAAACTGTGGATGTCCGTCTGCACTGTCCGACACCCCGCGCGCGCCTGCGCTGAACCTAACCGGTTTCATCGCGGCGGCCACCCACGCGGCTGCCTCCTGTTCGGGGGCTGGTCCGATCTCCCGTACGGGGCAAAGGTGTCAGACCTCGATATGGATGATGATTCGGACTTGTACTAGACAGGTGCGGGCACCCATGTTTCCGTTGGACTCGATCGAGTTGTGGTTGTAAATGTTTAAAGGCCGATATGGTTGGTAAGGCGACCTTTTTAGTGAACCGAATTTGTTCCCAATTTGTGAAGTCGCCAGCGAGTAAATTATGGGGACTCCGGAAACCGTTCAAGTCAACTTTGATCCTTAGCCGGCTCAAAGTTGAGTGGCACAGGACCTAAAGATAAATACTTGTACCCTTAAGCACATCATGCCTCGAATGACTCTCCTTGCCAATGGTTTCAGACATCCGAAAACCGTCGATTCTGAGTAAGGGGTGAGGGTACGTATTGGGAAGCAGACGTCCGCCAGACATCGACACCCAATCCCGCCCGCACATAGCGGCCTCTACTAATCAATCGGTGGGCTGATAACTTTGTTCCTTTGTTGTGGCGGAAGTATTGTAACATCCATTGTTTTAACCCTATCTCTTTGCTATATCAATTGTTTAAGGAAAAGTAAGCTTTGTCGTCGGAGTAGGTATGTTTACATTCTTTGCATGCGATTTCACGTGACAAGCAAGCCATGAAATGATGCACATAGGAGAGTAGAGAGTACTAAGTATTATACGTATTAGCAAGTAAGTTTTAACGTGATAATACGGATATTAGTCATTCTCGTGGTATACCTTACCTGGTATTATGCTTAAGATACGTCGGCACGGTATTAATAGGGATGCGTCGAACCGTGTAAGGTGAGCATCGATACTAATACGGAACCCGACCATCTCTTTATTCAGTTTTAGCTTGTTTACGTTTTGAATTACGTGTTAGGTGATTTAGCATGCGATTATAAGGTCATAAAAGCAATAAATCATTCGAAAGCGGTAAATGCGAAATGTAAGTAAATCACATATTGAGGAGTTGGAGCTCGGAGTATACGCTAAATGGGACACGATGGATAGATGGCTGAGGACGGATCTCGAAATTACTCGGGTCTATTTAGGGTGTTTTAGCGCTTATGGTTGAAGTTGGGACGTTACGTGCTTTAGTACGTGTTATGGACCTAGCGTCCACGTTCGACATTATCATGGTGCATAATAAAGGTACAGAAAGGTAAAGTTTTGTTTAGATGACAACCTAGTGACGTTTCGAATTTAGGGCGGATCCTTCTAGATTGCCTTGCGGTGATTTCGGCAGAGTTCCGTTACCACGGCTAGCTCTGCGGCTAATCCGGCAGAGCTTCTGCTGCTAGACACGGAGTAGCTAGTCGAACACAGGCACCTCGGGATCGAGTAGAGTTCTCAAAGGTGAGAAATAGCGTCGATTCGCTTATCGGGACTACAATCGAGTGGATCGTTGGCTTGGGTGTCGGAGTGCGAGCCCAAGTTAGAAGAAACTTATAAAGACTAAAAGGGAGAAGAGAAGAAGAATTGTGTGTTGAATGAATGAAGTGGGGGGGGAGGGGTATTTATAGTTGTTCGCGCAGTTCAAATCGCCCAGATTGACGCCTGAGTCCAGGCACACCTGAACTCAGGCGCCTGGGGTCTTGCGCGCGAGATGTAGGACGTCCGGAGTGAGGTGCCTGGGATTTTGAAGATACGATTTTGAAACTCTCCAAAACCGAGAAGATGCGTGTCATTCATATCTGATCTTGGGGGTTAAGTCTTCCCCCTTACCCTAGTTTGCCGTTGCGCCGGGTGGGCTTCGGGTGTGAATCCCGAGGTTCGCTCGGCCCAATGTGCTGACTCGGGTTTGACTTTGCATATTTCGGGACTGATTTCGAGTCCCGATGTCGGAATTGACTCTTATTAGTGTCAACGCGACTGTAATGACGCGACTAAGGCTGTCTTGATGTTAAATTAATCTTTCCGAGTAATTATTTGATCTGTTCCATAAAAAAACTATCTAAAACATTGTAATCTCGCGTTGCATTGTAGTCTGATCGTCATCGGGTGTTTGTTGGGCACCTCTACAGCCACCAGGTCCAAATCTGGGTGTCTACGCATGCATATCCATATTTCATTCTTTCCTTCATTTTAATGATTTTCTTCCAGTACCAGTTTTTGTCATGGGGAGGGATATAATCATCCAAGGCTTTCTCAAAAGTTACGCTCGGTAATAGTAGTTGCGCCTAAGTGTCTTATATGATATATTAACAACTTAACTAATCCAACAACCTCAAATTCGAAAGAGAAAAATTTCAATGCAAGTAAGAGTATTCAAACCCACAAAATCCTGACCTTAGTATTTATTCCCAACCAATTGAGACCAAATATGAAATTAAATGCTCATAGTGGAAACTTAGCTCACCATTCCTAGAATTCGTTCTGAGTAATAAAACTAAATTATTCCATAATCAAATGATATAGGAAAGTCTGTGTGCCTTCAAATTAATCAATACATTAAATATCGAGCCCGCCATTTCTTGTACAAGTCAAACCAAAATCACTACAAGAAAACACGCTACAGGCGACTGACTAGCTGGCGTCTAAATCAATAGACGCCAAATTAGCGTCCGCTGGAAAACTCAGGCGACCGATATCGGTTGCCAAAATGTGTGACCGACGCGTATATGGAAAATATTCTGGGAAATCACTGTATAAACACGGGCGACCGCTGTCATTTGTATCCTTCAAGCCTCCCCCACCCCCTTCTCATGTTTCATTTCTGATAAGTGTCATTTGCAGTGCCTATTTCGTAGTGTTTTGGTCCCATTTTCCTTGTAGAATCGCTCCTTGGGAGCGGTTTAGGGGCTTCTTATACTTCCTTTAGTTCGTTTCAGGTTCCCGAGACCGAATTGGAAGAGTTGGAGCGATTCCGACTCAATACATACACATTTTGGAGCCAACGGAGTGAAGGAACGATCACTCGATGCCTTGGAGTCGACCCCGAGACCTTGGAACCCAATCCCGAGCCTCCGAGACCCGATCCCGAGTCCCGAGAATCGGTGAGAAGCCCATGAGAACCAAGGAGGGACCAAAAAGATCATAATGGAGGCCTACAAGGCTCATCCCGTTCGGGATGAGCTCATCCCGTTCGGGATGAGGTGCACAAACAAGGAGGTTGCTGTGAAGAGCCCTTCCCGATCGGGAGCATGGCTTCCCGACCGGGACCGACCCCGTCCCGACCGGGACCACCCCTTCTCGGCCGGGACGGGCCTGCTGCTGCACGCCTTGCTTTCTTTTCTTCTCCCTTCCATTTGTAACCCTATATATACCCCCCTCTTGTATTAAGACACCATCTTATGTTATATCCTAAAACCCTAGACTACTTTAGGTTAGATTAGATTAGATTAGTGTAGATTAGTTGGTAATTAGTTGTTAATCATAGATTAGTTCTTATATTAAGGAATTCTTGAAGATCTTCACCAAGCTTGACAACCTTGGTGGAATTATTTGGGTTTTCTTATATACAAGTGTTCTCCTTTTCCATTTCCTTTGTAGTATGGTACAATCCTCTTCTCCTTTTACTCCTAATCCTTTATTATTCATCAAGTTTACATCTTTAGTTCTTGTTTATTGTTTTCACTAGTTTGTTTGTGTATGTTTGGTTGTTTGAGTTTGTTTACCTTGTTTTTGTTTGTATTTCCTTTAGATATGTTAGAGTAGTGTTCTTGCTAGGGTTAGTAAGGTGATTAGGGTGTTAATTGAATGATTAAGGGTTTGTTAGAGATGTTGGTGGAAGATTTGGGTTTCCTCCTTTTTGATGCACATCACATGTTTGTGGAATTGCTTGAATGACTAAGTATGTACGAATGCTTGTTTTTCTTGCCCTTTTTTTGTGGGTGTTAGTTTGTTTGTGGGTTCGGTTCCCTCACTAAGTTGCGAGAGCCTGGTGAGGACGACCCCTAGGTCGGTCTACGTAGCGAGAGCCCGAATTCGACCTAGGCCTATAGCGTGCTAGTAACCCCGATTGTGTTGTGTATCGCCGAGTTGGGTTCTAGGTGTAACCTCTAGGTGAGTCTAAGTTGCGAGAGCCCGGGCATTACCTAGATTACCCTACTACCTCCTTCACTCTAGTCCTCCCTTGACCATTCCGTTACCCCTTTGACCCCGACCTAATCCTAGCCCGTTTTCCTTAGTTGTTCTTCTTAGTCATAGTCTAGTCTTCTTCCCACCTTTCATTCTTTAGTTTAGCTCGTTGACTTAGTCTCGTATTTGGGCCGACCTAGTCTAGACGCCTCTTGTTGGAGCAAGTGTCCTCCACAATAGTGCATTGATATATTAAATCTCATGGACGGAATATACTTGGGATAATTAGTACATTGATACTTCACGTCAGTTGATTAACGTAAATCGGAAACGCTCAGCTGACTAGAGTTAGACGTTATTGTCGTATGACGGCGGTGATCAACTGATCCCTTTCGGTCACACCTATAGGATGAGACCCAAATAGAAGACTAATTATTTGTATTTGATACAGCTAATTAGTTCCTTGCGTATATATTTGATATATGCTTGGTAATGAGAGTTATTTGTTGGAGATAGAGTTTAGAACTCAGTCCGATTAAGTTTATTAGTCTATTATACGATAATTGACTAAATAAATTTTACGTCTTATTTTAATACGATTAAATAAGACCTTTTTTTAGTATTTAAACGTTAATTACTAAATTAGTTGAGGTTTTGTATGCTTTTATGGGTAGTGGTAATTAGCCGTTAAAATATTTACAAGGAGTTGTAAATTTAGCTAATTGATTATTATTATTATGGGACCTATTATATGTAGATATAATAGTAATGTACTACTTAAAGAGTTAAGAGTATATTATTTATTTGATGTGATCAATTATATGAGATAATTGATCATGTCACACATTAGCATTTGTATGACAAATGACAAAATAAAATGGACCCATTTTATGTACATGTGTATGACACACTAGTAAAAATAAGGGCAATAATGGTTGTTCTTATTTATGTGCATGCATAAATAATAGTAATTATTACACTAGACCCTAGACTTAAGCATGCAAATAAAATAATGCATTTGGTCTTCCCAAGGGTGGGGGTGGCCGGTTTTGGGGTTGATTTAAGGGGACATTTTGTTCTCTTTTCTACTCTATTCATTCATTAGCAATTGCTTTACCTCATCTCCCTAAAACTCTCTCTAAAATACTAATATTCATCTTTATTACTAAAGTAGTAATATATTCATAATATTAGTATAATTTTATCACTACTATTATCTAGTTAATAATAGTGGTGATTATTTGGGTTGAATCTTGGTGCAACTTGAAGGAGATCTTCTACTTTGGAGATTCAAGGTTTTGGAGGATCATCCATACTATTATTAGCTCAAGAACAATAAGAAAAGAAGTTTTCTTATTGTGCCCTTTATTTCCTCATTGTTTATGTAAGGAAATCTCTTCTTGAATCTAGTTTTTGTCATTTGATGTCATGCATGTAACTAGATCTTTATATACTAAATTAACAAGTAATTTATTAACTAATTAGAGGAGTCTAATTAGTGGGTTATGAACCTTTCAAGTGGTATAAGAGCCTGGTTGTTGCATGCATGTCGATTTTTGACATTTTTCGGGTTATATGATAACTTTGTAAAAACCGGAAATTTTGTGTAAAATGTGTTTCACACGAAATTTTTGGGTACTGCATACCTAATGACCTCAAAATGGTTGTGTTCGAGTTTGGTAATTTTTGGAATTTATTTGCTATTTTATAATCATTTATGCCTTAAAAACCGAGTTTTTATGCCTATTTGATGTTAAAAGTTAACTAAAAATAGTTGCATGTTGTTTTTGGGCATGGTTTTTTGGTGTACATATCATTATATGTTGAAGGACATATTTGTAAATTTTTGAAATTTATTTTGTCCTTTTGGGATGTTTATTGTTTTTTATTAGATAAAAATCGATAAACATGCATTTATTTGTTCCAAATTTATTCGAAATTTTTTGTGGACAAATTTTTGTTTTTTTTTGAGTTCCTGGAAATGTTCCAGAATGTACAAAAATTCTTATTTTTATTTTTGGGTATTTTATGATTTAATTTGAATTTATTTCATAAAACTGACCATTTACCGATTAAATTAGCAAATTAAATCAATTCAAAATAATTTTTATTTTTCAAATTAGTGGAGACTAATTCTTGAAATTCCAAATTGGTTTGGAAAAATTAGTTTGAGCTTAATTGAGAATTAAGTGTTGATTAATGATTTTTCATGGTTAAAAATCGATAAATTCCATAAAACCGAGCTAGGATGAACTTGATAAATTATGGGGCGATTTGGCATGATTTTTACAGCATTTTATTTATTTTAATGTTGTTGAATGAATGAATGTCATTTATTGTTTATTTTGCAAGATTGTACCTAGTATGGCCTAGTCTTTTAATCGGTATTACCCGTAATGTAAGGGAATATCGATTTGGTTGAAATTAATTGCGATCTCGTATCGCCCGTTTGTAATAATTATTAGTTTTATTTATACAAATGTATAATAGGAAATGCTATGTATCATTTGTATCATTTGTAATTAATTATTATGAAGACGGAGATTACACAAGACGGTGCCTTTTGGTGGTGTTCCATTGAAGAGGCCAGGGACCAAGGAGTTGGTTTCCAATTTTGTAATAGTCTAGTTAATTAGATTAGCTAGATGGCCATACTAGGATTTATTTTGTTTGATGCTTGCTTTATTTTCGCTCATGCCAAAATCGCCAATCATGCATTTTATTCGTCGATTGTCAATTCACCAATTTACGTAATCACCAACTTAGTTCACTTATAAGTGATTAGTAACCTAATATTGACAAGACCTCTCACATGCATCGTAAGAATTGAGATTTAGCCTTACCAATTAAAGCACCTATGAACCCCTTGTTCATTAGGGCAACCACAACGTGGACCCTTTTTACCTAGGGTAAGTAGGGTGATAAGATCACATGCCAAGATTGGGTTGGACTCAACGAGATAAAAGTTATTTCGGGGCTAGGAGATGGATTTGGTTGAAATCCGTCGACCGAGAGTTCTAGGGTAGAATTAGTCAAGTAATGACTTACCATTTTTACATAAGGATTGCATGCGATGTTAGTTCTTATCTAGACACGGGTCTCGGAATCGCTTATATAATTTCGTGAGGGGTCATTATATGAGTGACTTGTTAAAATTGTTTTACAAGTAAATTATATAACAATGAATGTTAATATTTCCTAAACTTTGTTGTAGTGTTTATAATTCGCTATGGCTACTAATGCAACCATTCAACTCGGAAAGGATTCTTGGCTTAGGTTCGTTATGGACAAATGTATCTTGAAAGACGATGGAAGTAATTTCATCGAGTGGGAGTCTACCATAAAAGGTGCGGCGTTGTCCGACAACGTCCTTCGTTACTTGAACGAGCCACCACCCAACGAACCCGGTCCTAGGGCCACCGCGGCACAAAGGACCGCTTATGAGGAGTTTTTGAAGATATCTAACGATATAAAAAATGTCTTGATATGGTCAATGTCTCCAAAACTCAAGCTTCAATACATTACCCTTAATGCATATGAGATATTCTCAAGGGTTACGACGGCTTTTTCCCAATCACCCGACATCCGTCAATATGAGGCTATGATGAAATTCTTCAAGGGTAAGCTAGAAAAGGGCCAAAAAGTTGGTCCCCATGTGCTCAAGATGATTGAGCATATTGACACTCTAGAGCGTCTAGGGTGTAGCATTCCCAAGAAGCTTGCGATAGGTCGCATTCTTCACTCACTCCCCTCCAAGTTCTCCCAAATTAGGGTGAACTATAATATGCATGGCATGGACAAGAGTTTCCAAGAGCTTCATGCACTCCTCAACCAAGCGGAGAGGGACATGGAGGCTAGTGGGAGTGAGAAGAGAGACATGCTCTCCATGAAAATGAAGAATCTCAATCTTGGGGTTCAAAAGGGTAAAAACAAGGGTAAGACCAAATTCAAGAGACAAGGAAAAGACAAGAACAAAGGGAAAGCTATTGAGAATAGCAAACCTAAGGCTAAGGTTAACAAACATGCCGACGCCGATTGCTATTATTGTAATGGCAAGGGACATTGGAAACGCAATTGTCCCAAATATTTGAAAGATTTGAAGAACAAGAAAGACGAGAGTGAGACTCCGTCAAGTATTGTCCTCACATCTCTCTATATGATAGACATTAACTATACTTGCACTTCCACTTGGGTATTAGATACCGGATGTGGTTCTCATTTTTGTAATCATTTACAGGGGCTGAGGGACGTGCGAGCACTAGCCAAGGGTGATGTGGACCTACGCATGGGAAATGGAGCTAGAGTAGCCGCTATATCCGTAGGCACTTATGTACTCACTCTAGCTAGTGGTTTTGAGTTGTATTTGAATAATTGTTATTTTGTACCAACTTTGACTAAGAACATTATCTCCATTTCCGTACTTGATATGGAAGGTTTTTCCTTTATGATTAAGGACAATTGTTGTACTTTTTCATTTAATGACATGGTTTATGGTAAAGCTACGTCTATCGGAGGTATTTATGTTCTAGATAATGTTAATGATGTATATCATGTAGAAAACAAGAAGCTCAAAACGGGTGAACCTAATCAATCCTACCTTTGGCATTGTCGTTTAGGACACATAAATGAACGACGCATAAAGAGGCTTGTTTCAACGAAACTTCTCAAACCGTTTGATTACGAATCTTATGGTGTATGCGAGTCTTGCCTTTTAGGCAAGATGACTCGTGCTCCTTTCTCAAGTAAAGGAACACGAGCAAGTGAGGTATTGGGCCTTATACATACCGTTGTGTGTGGCCCAATGACTATCACCGCTAGGGGTGGTTACAACTACTTCATCACTTTTACCGACGACTTAAGTAGATATGGGTATGTCTACTTAATGAGGCATAAGAGCGATGCTTTTGAAAAGTTCAAAGAGTTTCAAAGTGAAGTAGAGAACCAATTGGATAAAAAGATTAAAGTACTACAATCCGATCGTGGTGGTGAATACCTAAATAATGAATTTGATTCACACCTAAAAGATTGTGGCATAGTATCACAATGGACTCCTCCTGGCACACCACAATTGAATGGTGTGGCCGAAAGGAGAAACCAAACTTTATTAGATATGGTTCGGTCCATGATGAGTCTCACTGAGCTTCCTGATTCATTTTGGGGTTTTACCATTTTGTCCGCAATATTTTCACTAAATCGAAGCCCGACTAAAGCAGCCAATAAGACACCATATGAGATATGGAAGGGAAGGGTTCCTTATTTGTCGTTTATGAGAATATGGGGTTGTGAGGCATATGTTCAGAACAAGTCTGACAACAAACTCGCACCAAGATCCGACAAATGTCTGTTTGTAGGGTATCCAAAGGAAACACAAGGTTATTACTTCTATAATCGTCACGAAAACAAAGTGTTTGTGGCACGTGACGCTGTCTTTCTAGAAAATGACTTCATTTCTAGAAGACAGAGTGGGAGAAAATTTGAACTTGATGAAGTCCAAGAGCCACAAACCGAAAATGAAGTGGAGGAAAGCGTTCCCTCCTCCTCGGACACGGTTGTTGTTCCCTTTGAACCTAGGAAATCCACGAGGATTAGTCATCCTCCTGATCGATACCTTGGTATTGTCGAGGAAGATGTGTTAGATATGTTACTTTGCGAAAGTGACGAACCTACAACCTACAAGGCGGCCATATCTAGTCGTGATTCCATGCAATGGCTTGGAGCCATGCGATCCGAAATGGACTCTATGTACGAAAACCAAGTATGGGATTTGGTTGATTTACCTGAAAAGGTGAGACCTCTTCAGTGTAAGTGGATCTTTAAGATCAAGAATGGCATAGATGGACATAAAGATGTCTACAAAGCCAGATTGGTGGCAAAGGGTTTTACTCAAGTTCATGGTCTTCACTATGACGAAACCTTCGCTCCAGTCGCAATGCTTCACTCCATAAGGATTATCCTAGTGATTGCCGCATTTCATGATTATGAGATTTGGCAAATGGATGTCAAAACCGCCTTCTTGAATGGGATTCTAGAAGAGGAAATGTATATGACACAACCAGAAGGTTTTGTAGATACATCTAATCCTAGGAAGGTATGCAAGCTTAAGAGATCCATTTATGGTCTTAAGCAAGCATCCAGAAGTTGGAATCATCGCTTTGATCATGTTATCAAACAATATGGTTTTGCTCGAAGTGTTGAGGAACCTTGTTTGTACATGAAGTTTAGTGGGAGTAAGGTAACCTTTCTTGTCTTGTATGTGGATGACATACTTCTTATCGGGAATGATGTTCCGATGCTTGCTTCCGTGAAGGAGTGGCTAGGAAAACACTTCCAAATGAAAGATTTGGGAAATGCACAATGCATTTTGGGTATTCGGATCCATAGAGATAGGTCCAAAAGGACGTTGGTATTAAGTCAAGAAGCTTATGTAGATAAGATTCTTGATAGATTCAAAATGAAAGACTCTAAGAGAGGCTTTCTTCCCATGAGTCAAGGTACCATTTTATGCAAGTCACAGTGTCCTACCACACCCGAAGAGATTGAACGCATGAAGTTGATCCCATATGCTTCCGCGGTTGGATCAATCATGTATGCCATGACGTGCACTCGTCCCGATGTTTCGTATGCTTTGAGCATGACGAGTCATTATCAAGCCAATCCAGGTGAAAGTCACTAAACAGCCGTGAAGAACATCCTTAATTACTTGCGAAGGACCAAGGATTCGTTCTTAGTGTTTGGAGGGGATATTGAATTATGTGTAAGAGGTTACACGGATGCCAGTTTCCAAACCGATCGGGATGATTTGAAATCCCAATCCGGCTATGTTTATATGTTGAATGGAGGAGCCATTAGTTGGAAGAGCTCCAAGCAAAGTGTCACCGCGGATTCTACAACAGAAGCTGAGTACGTCGCGGCTTCGGAAGCTGCAAAGGAAGCTGTTTGGATTCGTCAGTTTTTGGAAGGACGAGGAGTAGTCCACTCCATCGAAGATCCTATCACCATATATTGTGATAACAGCGGGGCCATTTTTCAAGCAAAAAGAGCCCAAGTCTAGCAATAAGTCTAGACATGTACTTAGGAAATACCACGTGATAAGAGATCTCGAGGAAAGGAAAGAAATCGATATATGTAAGGTTGGGACAGACGAGAACATCGCTGATCCTTTAACCAAGCCTCTTTCAAAGGCTAAACATGATGGTCATGTTGTCGCAATGGGATTGAGAAAAGTCCCAGATTTTCTTTAAGTTATCTAAGATGTAATAATTGGATATTGTAGCAATTTTTACATTTATGATAATAGCATTCATTGTTCGAGTTTCAATATGAACTCTTTTATTTAGTTTGACTAAACCTATACTTTGTTCATTCGAATGGATTGTGAGACAATCTTGAACCCTATTCAAGTGAACGTTTGAACGTAGTATTTTGCCCCTTGTCATTTAATGAGGTGACGACTCGGAGTGACAAGATTGTAAGTTGATCGATGGTTAGTTCAAGACCATGGGGTCATGGAGATGACTGGTCATTTACATAGGCAGACTGATTGTCACTCTGCCAGGCAGTGACCACAATAGAGTCCCTTATCAAAATAGTTGAGGCCTGGTCGTGGCGGGGATTTCTATTTTATTCCTATGAGTCGATTCTTTAGACTGGCGACCATTTATCTGAGTCGATGTAGTTTTCGATTGGCTTAGGTTGGTGTCCTAGGTCGTGCCGTGAAAGGAGGCTGATGGGCATCTTTTGGGTCATGGTGATCTGCATTATACAATATAAGATGGGTCAACAGGAATTGTCCACCCACGTCGGGTACAAACGTCCTTGGGCCACTCGAGGAGAAGTAACTGGAAATGCGTGGCCACGCTCGGAAATAGATCTATGGTAGATTTTCCGGTCAGACAGTTATTCTCCAGATCGACAAAACCACTCTAATTACAATTAAATCACAAGTGCGACCTGAAAGACACCTTGTGATGAGTGGGAGGATGTGACATCAAAGAGACAAGAGAATCGGTAGCGCACAACTTGTGTAGACAAGTGGGAGATATTGATGGAGTAGGAGTCCTCCACAATAGTGCATTCATATATTAAATCTCATGGACGGAATATACTTGGGATAATTAGTACATTGATACTTCACGTCAGTTGATTAACATAAATCGGTAACGCTCAGCTGACTAGAGTTAGACGTTATTGTCGTATGACGGCGGTGATCAACTGATCCCTTTCGGTCACACCTATAGGATGAGACCCAAATAGAAGACTAATTATTTGTATCTGATACAGCTAATTAGTTCCTTGCGTATATATTTGATATATGCTTGGTAATGAGAGTTATTTGTTGGAGATAGAGTTTAGAACTCAGTCCGATTAAGTTTATTAGTCTATTATACGATAATTGACTAAATAAATTTTACGTCTTATTTTAATACGATTAAATAAGACCTTTTTTTAGTATTTAAACGTTAATTACTAAATTAGTTGAGGTTTTGTATGCTTTTATGGGTAGTGGTAATTAGCCGTTAAAATATTTACAAGGAGTTGTAAATTTAGCTAATTGATTATTATTATTATTATGGGACCTATTATATGTAGATATAATAGTAATGTACTACTGAAAGAGTTAAGAGTATATTATTTATTTGATGTGATCAATTATATGAGATAATTGATCATGTCACACATTAGTATTTGTACGACAAATGACAAAATAAAATGGACCCATTTTATGTACATGTGTATGACACACTAGTAAAAATAAGGGCAATAATGGTTGTTCTTATTTATGTGCATGCATAAATAATAGTAATTATTACCCTAGACCCTAGACTTAAGCATGCAAATAAAATAATGCAATTGGTCTTCCCAAGGGTGGGGGTGGCCGGTTTTGGGGTTGATTTAAGGGGACATTTTGTTCTCTTTTCTACTCTATTCATTCATTAGCAATTGCTTTACCTCATCTCTCTAAAACTCTCTCTAAAATACTAATATTCATCTTTATTACTAAAGTAGTAATATATTCATAATATTAGTATAGTTTTATCACTACTATTATCTAGTTAATAATAGTGGTGATTATTTGGGTTGAATCTTGGTGCAACTTGAAGGAGATCTTCTACTTTGGAGATTCAAGGTTTTGGAGGATCATCCATACTATTATTAGCTCAAGAACAATAAGAAAAGGAGTTTTCTTATTGTGCCCTTTATTTCCTCATTGTTTATGTAAGGAAATCTCTTCTTGAATCTAGTTTTTGTCATTTGATGTCATGCATGTAACTAGATCTTTATATACTAAATTAACAAGTAATTTAGTAACTAATTAGAGGAGTTTAATTAGTGGGTTATGAACCTTTCACCTCTTACCGTGTCCGTGGATTCGACCCGACTTGCCCTATCTACCGTAGGAATAGCCGGTTATGTTATTGACGGTTGGGATTCCACGACAAATCCCTCCCATCAATTTGGCGTCGTTGCCGGGGACGGTGCTAGTTTGGACTTTGTTTTCTTATTTGCTTGACTTTGTCTTTGTGTTTGTGTTTTTCTTTTTTCTTTTGGTTACTTTGCTTCTTGTGTGTGTGGTTTATTTCTCTCTTGTCTAGTGCCCAAAAAGCACTACACTTCTCACGTTTGTTCTTAGTCTACAGTTTGTGCTTAGAGGTGGTGACTATCTTCTTCTTGCAACTTAGAGCTGCTTTAACGGACGGTTGCTAGATTGAGTGGTTTCCATCCGGGTATGGACTACGATTTTCGAGCGAGCATGGGGTTTGATCTAAACTCCGCACACTCGGGAGCCGATATGAGCTACCACCCTTCTTCCATGAACCAAGGGTATGACATGACGTCCCCCTACCACTATCAAGCTTCTTGGGATGACTCTAGTGGGTATGAACTTCAAGGCTATGAAAACGACTACCAACAAGTGAACGATTACCAATCCTACGATCATGGTGACTATTACTCGAGTTATGATTGTGAACCCACCATGTTCAATCAAGATTCACCATATGGAAGCCAATACCCCCAAGACCCACCATATTACCCTACACCCCAACCACGATATGAACCCTATGACCCACAATACTACCAATCACCTTAACCCCACTACCAACAATATGATGCCCCACCCCTTGGGCATCATAAAGATTATCAAGGAGCTTTACAAGACCCCAACGACCGCCAAATGCCAAACTTGGAGTTTCATCAATCCATGCTTCAAATGCAACAAGAAATGGCCATCCAATTGCAAAAGAATAAGGAACTCTTGGCCCAAATTCGAAGGGGAAACGAGGCGAGGAATGCTCATTTAAATGCATTATCGGTTCAAACCGTAATGTCTTTATCCCGAGCATCATATTTAGATGGAGGATGCCCACTTGAGAGAGAGGAGCAACCTAATTACAAAGCCGCCGATGTAGTTCCCTTTGATAGAGAGATTTGCTTTGAAGAACCTCAATCGTCTACCCAAAAAGAGACGAATGAGGAGATGACTCTTGGTGAAGGCATCGTTGGTGAAGAATTGGAGGAGGATAGTGAGTGGGATGGTTTGGTGGAGTTTGTAGAGTTGTTGGGTGAAATTGTTAGCCTCGAGTTGCCCTTGTCTGAGAACGTGGATAGGCATCATGAGCCCCTTGCTAGTACACCGAGAGATGACTTGGAAGAGATTGAAACCGCCGGTAGAAGTTTCGATTCTCCTCTCCAAGATGATGTGGGGCCGAGTGATGAAGATGGGGAACCACAACTTGAGGCAAGTGTGGGGGTGTGCATTGAGGAGATGAGGCCAAAACCGCTTTTTGTGCCTTGTTTCTTGGAGATGAAGCTTGCTAACGATTGGAGGCGATGCCTAGGGAGGAAGAGATCGGTGGAGCTCGTAGGATGGATAGACCCCGGAGACACCTTTGAAGATGATTTTGGGTCTTGGGAATCCTACTTCTTGCCTCCTCCTTGGAGGCCGTGGAGGTCGGTTAAGCTCGAGCGCTTCTTGGGCCTTCACTATGATGTCGGTAGCGCGTTCGACTTGATCCTCCATGCCCTTGAGGGCTATGGTTGAAGAATGGAGTCCACCATCCTAGGTTTGACGGAGTTCCTTAAAGAACCGTCATGTTGTATATTCCCTTTCTCTCTTCTTTAGAGTACTTGTGCTTGTATTTGTGAATTTTGTTTCTAGAACTCTTTTGTTTTTTGGGATTCTTGTAATTGTTTTTGGTATTTTGATGAGCGATGTGAGGGAGTGAATTTGATGTGTACTTTGAGTTTATTATGATAGGTGAAGTGAATGTGACTCCTAGAAAGGAGTAGTTGATGATGGAGTTTGGTTTGCGAGCGAGGAAGTCGGTTTTTGAAGCTTATGATAAGCTTTTGGGCTTGGGGAAGCAAAGAAGACTCATCCCGACCGGGAAGAGGGCTTCCCGACCGGGAAGGATGAGGAATCCCGACCAGGAAGGAGCCATCCCGATCGGGATGAAGGTGCAAAAATTCGGACTCACTGGAGTGTGTTCCCGACCGGGACGAGAGCTTCCCGATCGGGAAGGGTTTATCAACCTGATCGGGACCATCCATCCCGACCGGGATGGTCCCCTTTGACTCCACCCATCCATTATACCCCCTCCCAACCTTCCTACTCCTCCTTACTCCTATCATATGACCCGTACACCTCACTTTACACACCGAGATCCACATCAAATCCCACCCCTCTCACACCTTTACCACCCCAACCATGCGGTTTTATCAAGCTTGAAGGAGGATGACAACGAAGACAACAAGCAAGCGCCTATATTGATCATTGAGACGATGGAGCAAGTGAGTTGCCAACCGGTCGGTACGGCAACTATCCTTTCTTTTCCGTCTTTTATTGCTTGTTTTTCTCTTGTTTGCCCCCTTCCCCTTGAGTCATGGTACCTTGGTGGCCTTCGAGGCCTCGGTAGTTGTTGCTCCCGACTCTCGATGAAGTGACTACATCGAGAGTCATTTCAAAATCCAAATTTTTGCTAGATTTTCAATTTCCTTTTGAGGATTTAGTCGGATTTAGGCGGAATCCGGGCTAGGTGACTTGATTACACCTAGCCCTCCCCTCCCATTTTCTTTTATTTCCTTCTTTTATTTTTTCCCCCTTCCATATCTTTTTCTCGTCTCGGCCCATGGTGACTTGACTACACCCCGGCCGGACACCTTCTACCCTTTTCTTCACTTTATTCTTGATTTTTAACTTTATTTTCGTAGTTTCTTTTCTTTTTCTTTTGTCTCTCCGCACCCTACGATCGAGCATGAGGACATGGCTTGATTTAAGTGTGGGGGAGCGATATTCTAGTATAGTTAGTTTTATTTTCTTAGTTTTTCGAAAAAATCTTAAAAATCCCTAAAAAATTTGAAATTTTTTCACAAAAATCAAAAAGATTTTCTTTTGTGTGTTTTCCTTTCATGTCTTTGTGTCGTATATTTGTTTTGTTGTGCGTGTTTGCCTCCCTTTTTCCTTATAGGTTGCTTAAATCGCCGTTAACTTTGGATAGCTTGCAAGACATCCGGAAACATTTTTATCCCTTCTCTTCTTTGTCTCTTGCGGAGTTCGGAGAAGATTGTGATGTTGTGTGCTCGGGTGGAGCTTTGTAAAGTATGGTTGATTTGGTGGCTTGTTTGGATGATCGGGGTGGTGTTTATGTTGTGAATGTGTTCATTTTGTGTTGTTTTTGTTTCGTCGCTTTCACTTCTTTTTCTTTCGTTCGTTTTCGTCGTGTCTTTATTTTGTGTTGTGTTGTGTTGTGTGTAAAATGACCCTTAAATCGAGTCTTGGACATTAATCTAGTAGAATGACCCTTAAATCAATGAGTTCGTTGGTCCTTTACCTTGAGTCCACCTAGCTTACTAGGAATTTACTACGGGATTTGCACTTTTGACCATTATGACCACCCACGGTGTGAAAAGGCCTTGGTTACCGAGTCTCGTCCCTTAGGTGACCGTGTCTAAGATCGTTTGATTAGTCCAAGTTCTCCCCTTTTTGTGGGTTTGAAGAGGGATCGCGACCCTCGACTCACCCATTCCCCTAACTCCTACACACATCCACTCAATAAGATTGCAAATTGTTGAATTCTCTCTTTTTTGTTATACAATGAAAATGCCAAAAAGCCAAATCTTGCCAAAAAGGGCAAAGAAAAGAAAAGAAAGAAAAGAAATGAAAAAAAAGAAAAGGCACAAAAGCCAAAAAGAAAATAGAAAAGAAGAAAAAGAATGGCATGGCAAAACAAATCAAAATGTCGAAAAGAAAGAAAATGCCAAAAGAAACCCGTCTCACAAAAAGAAATCCCCACAAAAATAAGCCTTTTTCCGATTTTTGCCGTGAAGAGCCTACTAAAGGACCGAGTCCCTAGGAAGGATGATAGCGGCATTAGTCGGTCTTCCCTCATTTTGCATATTTCCACCTTTTACTTGGACTAGTTAGGCGGTTTTGGACACGGGACGACCCTCTTGGCTCACGCTAAAGGGGGGGTGTCTCACTTACCTACAGTGTCGACTAACACCGTGGTTCCTCATTTTTCCACTCCGCCGATCGTCCCGTAGTACGTTTTTAGAAAGTTAGGAGGACCTAGGTAAGTTACCAACGTTTTTGTTGCTTTATCGTCATACTATTAGGGTTTAGTTCACCTTGGTTTGTATCGCTAGATTGGGAACGTTGTCACTGACCTCGAGTCCTAAACCGGTGTTTCTTTCATCGCTTTTTGAGGGAAGCGGTATTTCTTTTGTTTTGGGTGCAACCGATTATGTGTTTGTTCGTGTGTTTGTTTGTTTTTTGTGTCTTGTGTCCGGTTGCATCCACAGTTTTGTCGCAAGACCCAACTTGCCTTGCGGAGTGCACTTGTCCTCTAAGTGCACTCGCGTGAGTTGAAGGGGCGTAGGGTGCGCTAATACCCATTCGGCTAGTATAGTAGTTAGTATGTGCTTACTCGAGGGCGAGTAAGGGTTAAGTGTGGGGGAGTTGATAAGTGTCATTTGTAGTGCCTATTTCGTAGTGTTTTGGTCCCATTTTCCTTGTAGAATCGCTCCTTGGGAGCGGTTTAGGGGCTTCTTATGCTTCCTTTAGTTCGTTTCAGGTTTCTGAGACCGAATTGGAAGAGTTGGAGCGATTCCGACTCGATACATACACATTTTGGAGCCAACGGAGTGAAGGAACGATCACTCGATGCCTTGGAGTCGACCCCGAGAACTTGGGGCCCAATCCCGAGCCTCCGAGACCCAATCCCGAGTCCCGAGAATCGGTGAGAAGCCCATGAGAACCAAGGAGGGACCAAAAAGATCATAATGGAGGCCTACAAGGCTCATCCCGTTCGGGATGAGGTGCACAAACAAGGAGGTTTCTGTGAAGAGCCCTTCCCGATCGGGAGCATGGCTTCCCGACCGGGACCGACCCCGTCCCGACCGGGACCACCCCGTCTCGGCCGGGACGGGCCTGCTGCTGCACGCCTTGCTTTCTTTTCTTCTCCCTTCCATTTGTAACCCTATATATACCCCCCCTCTTGTATTAAGACACCATCTTATGTTATATCCTAAAACCCTAGACTACTTTAGGTTAAATTAGATTAGATTAGTGTAGATTAGTCGGTAATTAGTTGTTAATCATAGATTAGTTCTTGTATTATGGAATTCTTGAAGATCTTCACCAAGCTTGACAACCTTGGTGGAATTATTTGGGTTTTCTTATATACAAGTGTTCTCCTTTTCCATTTCCTTTGTAGTATGGTACAATCCTCTTCTCCTTTTAGTCCTAATCCTTTATTATTCATCAAGTTTATATCTTTAGTTCTTGTTTATTGTTTTCACTAGTTTGTTTGTGTATGTTTGGTTGTTTGAGTTTGTTTACCTTGTTTTTGTTAGTATTTCCTTTAGATATGTTAGAGTAGTGTTCTTGCTAGGGTTAGTAAGGTGATTAGGGTGTTAATTGAATGATTAAGGGTTTGTTAGAGATGTTGGTGGAAGATTTGGGTTTCCTCTTGTTTGATGCACATCACATGTTTGTGGAATTGCTTGAATGACTAAGTATGTACGAATGCTTGTTTTTCTTGCCCTTCTTTTGTGGGTGTTAGTTTGTTTGTGGGTTCGGTTCCCTCACTAAGTTGCGAGAGCCCGGTGAGGACGACCCCTAGGTCGGTCTACGTAGCGAGAGCCCGGATTCGACCTTGGCCTATAGCGTGCCAGTAACCCCGATTGTGTTGTGTATCGCCGAGTTGGGTTCTAGGTGGAACCTCTAGGTGAGTCTAAGTTGCGAGAGCCCGGGCATTACCTAGATTACCATACTACCTCCTTCACTCTAGTCCTCCCTTGACCATTCCGTTACCCCTTTGACCCCGACCTAATCCTAGCCTGTTTTCCTTAGTTGTTCTTCTTAGTCATAGTCTAGTCTTCTTCCCTCCTTTCATTCTTTAGTTTAGCTCGTTGACTTAGTCTCGTATTTGGGCCGACCTAGTCTAGACGCCTCTTACCGTCCCCGTGGATTTGACCCGACTTGCCCTATCAACCGTAGGAATAGCCGGTTATATTATTGACGGTTGGGATTCCACGACAAATCCCTACCATCAATTTCCAAGAAAACACAGTCTCTATCCTTCAATTTTTTAATCTCTCAAATAGTCAAATCTTTTCCCATTTTCTCACTTATAAGGTATGTTTTTCGTTTTTACTTTATGTTGATTTATTTAACTTAATTTTTGTTATTAGCAATTTAAATTAGCTTTATGATGATGGGCAGCTATATAAAAAGACAGCGCAGGGGGCTCTTCTCCTATGCATCGACAAAATAAAGGCCGAAAAAGTTATGGCTGAAGTACATGACGGTGAGTGTGGTCCACATATGAATGCTCAGATGCTAGTCCGAAAAATCATGAGGCTCGGGTACTACTGAAATAATATAGAAACCGACTGCATGCAGTATGTTAAACATTGCCATCGTCTTTGTTATACACCATGACGTCACCGTGGTCATTCTCGACATTGGAATTGACATAATCGGAAAGGTGAACCCCTTAGATTCACGTGGACACTGCTTCATCTTGGCAGCCATCGACTACTTCACCAAATGGGTCGAGGCCGAATCCTATCGCATTATTAACGCCAAGCATGTAGCTAAGTCCATCCAGAATAAATTCATATGTCGGTACCGGATCCCACATGAATTCATCAGTAATCACAGGACCCATTTCCAAGCCGAAATGCGAGCTTTGCTAACCAAGTACAAAATCCAGAGGCATACATCCTCACCCCATCGTCCCCAAACAAATGGAGCCGCCAACAAAACAATTATCATCATGCTCAAAAAGATGACGGATAATTATCGAGAATGGACCGACAAGATCCCCTTCGTCCTATGGGGATGCCGGACCGCACCGCAACCGGTGCAACACTCTATTATCTGACGTACGAGATGGAAGCAGTTCAACCAGTCGAGTTGGAAGTACCGTCCCTCATAATACTGTTAGAAAGCCAAGTACCTGAAGCTAACTGGTCCAAGCGCAATATGACTCGCTGGTTTTATTAGACGAACGACGATCCCGCGCCCTCTATAATATTCAGGTATACCAGAAAAGTCTGTGTGCCTTCAAATTAATCAATACATTAAATATCGAGCCCGCCATTTCTTGTACAAGTCAAACCAAAATCACTACAAGAAAACACGCTACAGGCGACTGACTAGCTAGCGTCTAAATCAATAGACGTCAAATTAGCGTCCGCTGGAAAACTCAGGCGACCGATATCGGTTGCCAAAATGTGTGACCGACGCGTATATGGAAAATATTCTGGGAAATCACTGTATAAACACGGGCGACCGCTGTCGGTCGCCAATGGCCCGACCCATTTTTTGCCTTCAAGCCTCTCCCCACCCCCTTCTCATGTTTCACTTCCAAGAAAACACAGTCTCTATCCCTCACTACACCCATCGACGCATCACTTCAATTTTTTAATCTCTCAAATAGTCAAATCTTTTCCCATTTTCTCACTTATAAGGTATGTTTTTCGTTTTTACTTTATGTTGATTTATTTAACTTAATTTTTGTTATTAGCAATTTCAATTAGCTTTATGATGATGGGCAGCTATATAAAAAGACAGCGCAGGGGGCTCTTCTCCTATGCATCGACAAAATAAAGGCCGAAAAAGTTATGGCTGAAGTACATGATGGTGAGTGCGGTCCACATATGAATGCTCAGATGCTAGTCCGAAAAATCATGAGGCTCGGGTACTACTGAAATAATATAGAAACCGACTGCATGCAGTATGTTAAACATTGCCATCGTCTTTGTTATACACCATGACGTCACCGTGGTCATTCTCGACATTGGAATTGACATAATCGGAAAGGTGAACCCCTTAGATTCACGTGGACACTGCTTCATCTTGGTAGCCATCGACTACTTCACCAAATGGGTCGAGGCCGAATCCTATCGCATTATGAACGCCAAGCATGTAGCTAAGTCCATCCAGAATAAATTCATATGTCGGTACCGGATTCCACATGAATTCATCAGTAATCACAGGACCCATTTCGAAGCCGAAATGCGAGCTTTGCTAACCAAGTACAAAATCCAGAGGCATACATCCTCACCCCATCGTCCCCAAACAAATGGAGCCGCCAACAAAACAATTATCATCATGCTCAAAAAGATGACGGATAATTATTTAGAATGGCCCGACAAGATTCCCTTCGTCCTATGGGGATGCCGGACCGCACCGCAACCGGTGCAACACTCTATTATCTGACGTACAAGATGGAAGCAGTTCAACCAGTCGAGTTGGAAGTACCGTCCCTCATAATACTGTTAGAAAGCCAAGTACCTGAAGCTGACTGGTCCAAACATAATATGACTCGCTGGTTTTATTAGACGAACGGCGATCCCGCGCCCTCTATAATATTCAGGTATACCAGAAAAGGATACAAAGGGCCTTCAACAAGAGAGTTAGGCCAACGCATATCAAGGAAGGGATTTAGTCCTCATATTTGTTCGAGCTCTACTACTAGTTGACCCGTGGGGAAAGTTCAAACCCAACTGGGTCGGGCCATATCTGGTGAAAAAGGTTCTATCAAGAGGTGCGATAAAAATGACCGACTTCGACGAGAATGATTTTACCAATTCTACTAACCTAGATCAGTTGAAACATTACTACCTCTAATCCTTTCTCAATGTCATTTACAAATGTTTATCAAAATTGTCTTTTCAAAACATAAACTTTCGAAAAACAAGTCAATAAGCTAGAATTATTTATCCTACTGTCATACACATCTCGAACCATTACCCTTGGTGTATTTCGAGATTTCAAAATGATAATAGCTTAAACTATGTCTGGTTTGATTCCACTGACTGTGGATACGTAGGCAGCCCCTCACAAGGGCACAACCACCGCAATCGCGAAAAAGGACAGGAATGGTTTAATTAATAAAAACACTTTATTTATTATTACTTAAAACCCCAATAAGCTCAGCAAATTCAAAGTACAAAAATAAAAAAAAAAGCGTACGACACTAAAATAATAGTAGTATTATTTAAATAATAACAAATCTAAGGATGCGGGTGTTCAGGGCATCCTGCCGTTACCCTTATCCTTGGCCTCTTTAGCCGTCCACTGACAACGAGGCGGAGGAGGCCATTCCTGAATCACTACAAGAAATTCCTTGGTCCTGACCCGTTTCTTCGGGAGTGGATCTTCAGCCACATTAGCCGACCCGAGGCGGGCTCTCACATGCTCAGGCAGCCTATCGGGCGGGCCCAGCCGATCCTTGGTCGCTAGTCTTGACCCAAGCCTTTTCTCGAAGTCAGCCTGGGGGCTCAGTTGTCCCCACACACCTCTAGCCCCGGTGTCTCTAGCTGGAGTCTTAGTTTTTAACTCAGGACCCGACTCTAATCGTACCAAGATAGCAGGTGTTTCTCCATCATCAAAGAAACCCATGTTGTCCTTAGCCGTCTCCTGGTGAACCAGGTAGAAGGCCTCATCGACCTTCAGGGCCTTGCGAGCCTTCTCCGATTCTTCAGAACTCCATTGCCAATATGACTCGGAAACCTAGACGGAATGGCAAGGGTTGGGTATAGTCCAAATGACACGGGTGTGCCACCACTGCAACAAGGTATCATACATCGCGTCCGTCAAATGGAGCGGGACGCTAATTACAGCCTCAATCTTGGGAATCCTTTGTGTCCACCCGAACTCCTTCAGATTACAGTCCGGATAGATATGAACCGACCAATCAAGTGACAGGACCACTAAATACCGAGCCTGATCCTTTTTGGGTAGCCCCGTCAACTTTGAAAGGAACCACCAAGCAATGTTCCACCTAATCAAAGGACCTCCATGGAATGCGAGATCTTCTTCCAAGTAAGTCCGATTTATGTCATGGCTCGGATTTATGCGCCTCTTCCTTGAGCTAACCTGACTGCTACGGTACTTGAGCACGTCTAGGGGAGGCTCTATAATCGACAACCACTCGTACAGCCAAACCTGACAGAGCAAGATTTATAAGTCTCCGCAAGCGAAAGAGAGGACCGCTAGAGGGCACTCGATCGAGTGACTCCCCTAAAAACGGGCAAAAAGCCCTTCGTTAGAGGCACTCGGTTGAGTGTCAGGTTGACTCGATCGAGTGACCCTTCTATACCAAATCTCCGTGGAAAAAATATGTATACCTGCAAAAACGACAGCTACACGTCAATTGTCTGCCCGGGTCGACCTTCCTAGCATCGAGGCCCATGATAATCTCCTTCATTATCAGCCAAGCTGGGCTATGACCTGTCTCCATCTGGTCCACTTCGCTGAGCAGGCGAATTTTGCCCATGCACAAACCAGCATCCATGCATACCTCAAAGTCATAGCGATGCAGCATGCAAATAGCAAAAGCATGTGCCTGTGAGAAGCAATAATTCTCACGTCCTTTGCGTTCATGAGTTTATCACCCTGGTCAAACAAGGACACCGAGTTCCCTTGCAACATCCTGTTTACCTCAACATGAGACAAACCTAGAAATTCCCTCAGTTTCCTCCTCGGTTCAGGATAAAATGAAGGGACAACAGGACGAGCAGCAGGACACCAACCGCCCACAGCAGCTATTTCCTCAAGAAGAGGACATACCTCCTCCCGAGGGAACATGAATACATGATGGTTCGTGTCCCAAAAATATGAACAAGCGTCTAAAAAGTGTGAATCTACCTTACTACGCTACAACCGGAACAAAGAAGAAAATTCCCACCTGATTAAGATGAATTTTCTCCTCGTCCTTGAAAGTTCGGAACCATGCCTGTAGCAGCGCACTTAAATTCTCAATGCCCATAGCGGATATTCAAACCTTTTTCTCGAGAATTTGAGGAATTTTGAAGTGAGAATATGAAGAGGAGTGTGGATATGCAAAAATGAAGCAGGAGGGTCGCGTATATATACACAAAAACCCTAGACACATCAACCTAATCACCCATGTAATGGGTCGCCTCAGTCCACGCGCCTGTGCCCGCAGGCCTGATCCAAATATTAACACATTTTCAAACCCAATATAAGAATCGAGTCATCCGAAACATTTCTCCACCATAAAATTTTCAAAATTTTCAAAATATCAAATTTTTATTCTCCCAACGGAAATCAAGTTGGTGTCTCTCCTAAATGCTAAATTCAATGTGTTTGGACATAGGTACACCCGGTACTCCGAAAGCAAGTACAAATCCCCACGGAGCTATCCCAGTTGACAGAACTCAGATATGATTTCTATCTTCTGGCTGGCAAGGCCTTCAAGCAAGTCTAATGGACTATAAATGACCCAATCGTAAGGCTGCCAGGTTGTAATCCTCAATTGACCTGGTGGCTACTCTAACTTTCGCCTTGTTCAAGCCTCAGTTAGAGTGGCGGCTCTGTAGACACCCGCGTTTTGTCTGCTTGTGTCTATAGCAGTCTCCAATAAAACACTCGATGATGATCGGACGCTAACATGCATTAATACGCTCGAATACGGGACTTGGAATCAATATTATCCGACGTGGGCGCTTAGCGGGGTACAAATCTCTCAAAACCGACCTCAAATCCAGACTAAGTGGGTCGTTTCCTATAAAATAAAGCTAATTTGAGCCAAAACAGTCTTTTACAACTGAGTCAAAACCCGGTCAAAATCGAAACCCGAGAATGAAAGAAGCCATAATCGCATCCCAATACGCAATCAAACCCAAGTTGAACCAAATCAAATCTTCCCTTATTTATCTTAGGGTCGCCTAACGGCACTCGATCGAGTGCCTGGGTCACTCGATCGAGTAACCTTAAATAAATCAACCAGGACCCTTTTACTATGGCACTCGATCGAGTCCAATGAGGGGCACTAGATCGAGTGACTCTAAATCGGGGGCAAACTCTATAAATACCCCTTTTGCACCATCATTTGGAGGATCCCTTCTTCCACCCTTTCACCTCTTTTGCACCCTACCTCACAAAAACCGAGAACATTCTTCTCCCTAATGACAACCTAAATATCCTACATACTCGAGTCGTTCCCATGCCTAGGAGGACACTCACGAGCCCATATTCCGAGACTATTAGCATGTAAGGTGAGGGTGTCAAAACCCCATCTTTTAACCTTTAAGTCTTTTTACATATTCGTATACTAAATTTTAAATTCTTGTAATACTAACATTTACGTTATCGCATATAACATTTAATTTTCGTTCCTAACATCTAACATTTAATTTATGCTTTAAGTTTTGCAATACTAATACCGTGTATACAATTATATTACAAAACTATTTTCAAAATCGATACGGGCAAATGTCCGATGACGCTAAATCGTGCGTCGTAGGCCTTAAGGGCCAAACTACGACGCTGAAACGAAAAGGACCTAATGTTTGCAATGATGAGTCGTAATCGATTTCAGGCACATTCCCGATGACGCCATTTGAAGCTCAATGATCTAACGATATAAAATGACCATATCAATAGTGCAAAGGATTTGGTAGGTTATGATGCGATTGCGGAATTCCCCGTTGCATGCCTTCGATTTCGTTTGTAAATTTCACTCTAAGATGTGAGATATCGACTCTATAGTCGAATATCATTCGTTATGAGTCATCAAGATTGAAACCGATCTTTTCAATACGAGTAATTCTGACATCATCCGTAAATGTTGCTACAAAATGCTTGATATCGATTCCATAATCGAGCATCGGGTATAAAGAGCCATCGGGGATTGAATTAGCATGAAACCCGATGACATCGAACTGAACTTTGTATGGTCCATTGATGAACTCATTTCGTATATATATCTAACCCCAACTTTTCCTTTATTTTGGTTCATTTTACGTGTCATAGGAGTCTTTTTTCTAGCTTTCTATTCTTCTTTGTTATGTCGGGTATTCTGTTTACGTTTTGTAGGAAACGAAACAAATAAAGACGATTGAGCTATATTTTGGGCAATGACGAGAGTCGAGCCATGAAATCTACAAGAAAGAGGTGGTAAAAGTTAGAGTATACTAAGTGAATATTTAAGAAAGTACGTGAAGTAAAAAAAAACAATAAGAAACGACAAAGAAATAAGTTGGAAAGCTCAAACGAATGCAAATCGAGAAGAAAGAACGATCGCAAAAACAAGGTTGAACTTAAAACGTGAATATCTTGCGTTCTACAACTCTGATTGAGCTGATTCAGGTGGCGTTTGAAATCACTTTCTCTTAGCTTTCCAACGGTATATCACACGTCAAATTCCGAGGAGTAACAAAGAAACGACAAGCATTTAACCGAACCGATCGGGACGAACCCAAACCGGTCGGGACAGCCTTGAACCAGTCGGGACAGACTGAACCGACCGGTTTGAGGCCGTTTTGTAGAATTTCTATTTTTTAGACTCCGTAACTTAGCATAACTCTTATTTTACGTGATATTCTTAGCTTACTAGTTTTTCCTAATTATTTAGGAAAGGAGAAGATGCTATAATCCTTATTATTAGTATATATACCCTCCTTGGGGTTAGATTTATTTACACTTTCAGATTCAATAGTTTAGTTTAGACTTTTTATTAGTTTCAGAATTCTTCTAGTTTGTAATCATACTTTTAGATCGTCAATCTTTCAGTTCTACGTAATTGGTATTTTTCTTTTTCTCTTAGTTTCATAGTCTTTTATTATGCTTAATTTCTTAATTTCTTTATCCTTTAATATGAGTAGCTAATTATTCTTCTAGGATTGAAGGGGATCTATGTTAATTGAATTGGGGATGTTAGTTTAATTAATTGTTTGATTGATCATTCATATTTTATTGCCTTACTACTTGTGTTGTATTATTGTTTGATTAGTTTGAGACGTTGAACTAGTTGAATATTTAGGAACCCGAACCTAAGATCGAAAGCCTGGTAAAGGTAGACTTACAAGTAAGTGGGTAGGATAATCTGGTAAGTTGCGAGAGCCCGTCAGAATCTATCCTAAGGTTGACATAAGATCCAAAAGGCCGTATCTTTGTCCTAAATAACTGTGATTGATTGATTGAATGATTTATTAACTTGATCAAATTTTATTACATAGTGAACCAGAAGACCCTAGATCCTTTTAATATTGTCAGAACCTCTTACTTTACATTATTGCAGTAGTTTAGAAAACAATTAAAACAAAATGGAATTTAATAAGGATGCGTTGATCCACGTGTGAGGGGTGAGCATCGGGATTAATATAAAACCCGACCACCACTTGTTCAGTTTTACTTTGTTTACATTTTGAATTCCGTGTTAGGTGATTTAGCATGCAATTATGTTCATAAAAGTGATAAATCATACGAAAGCGGTAAATGCGAAATGTAAGTAAATCACATTGTGAGGAGTTACATCCTCAAAGTCTACACTAAACGAGACACGATGTGTAGATGGTTGAGAACGGATGTCATGACTACTCGGGTTTAGTTTAGGGCGTTTTAGTGTTTATGGTTGAAGTTATGGACGTTATGTAACACCCCGACCCAAACTAGGATCGGAAATGTTAGTTGCGGTAGCTCACCAGGCCAGGCTATGTACTGGTCTCACAGACCAACACGAGTCCTTTCCAATGCAATTTGACATCACTCATACACATTCTAAAGACCTTTCAAGGAGGTCACCTATCCTAAGATTACTCCCACTCAAGCAGGCTTAACTGTGGAGTTTTTTTACATGGATAACCAGAAAAGAAAGTGCACTTAATTTGTTCATATGAGTAGTACTTTCAATCCCTTTAAGCACTAGTCATTTAAGCTCATAAATAGGACATCTTCAATCAATGCGTGGTGTTTCACGTTACGTATGTTTACGACGCGTCATGGACCTAGTATCCATATGAGTTGGACTCGACATTATCGAAGTGCATAATAAAAAGTACTAAATGTAAAGGTGTGTTTAGATGATAACCTAGTGATGATACGACTTCTTAATACAGATCCCCCTATCTTTCCTGCGGCGATTCCGGCAGAGCTTCGCTACGGTAGGGTTGAGGTGGCTTGTCAAACACGGGTGCCCTTTTTCGTTCAGATCGAGCCAATGACTCGAGGAACTACGAAGAGTAGTGTTTATTCGCGAATCGAAGTGAAGACGGTCGAGCGTATTGTACCTAATGTCGGAGTGCGACGCTAAAGAAGGGCAAGAAGCTCGTAAAGAGAGGGGGAAACACAATTGGAATTCTGAATTGTGTTGAAATGAGCGAAGAAGGAGGGCTATTTATAGTTTTTCTCGTGGTTCAAATCGAGATCTCAAGCGCCTGATGGAATGCCATCCCAAACTGGGGCGCCTGAGTGTAGACGATGCAAATCTAGGGCACCTGGAGGGAGGCGGATGAAATATTAAAGATCCGTTTTGAAAACTTTCCAAAGGGGAGATTATACGTGATCTTATGTTTTGTTGGGCATTAAGCGTTACTTCGTGACCTACCATGTTGTACGCCGATGCGCCTTGAGCGCGCCTCTCGAGGTTCGCTCGGCCTAACGCGTTGACTCGGGTTTGACTTTGCATGTTTCGGGGCCGATTTGGAGCCCTGGTGTCTAAATTGACTCTAATTAGTGTCGACGCGACCGCAATGAAACGAATAAGACCGTCTTGATGTTGAATTAATTTTTCCGAGTAATTATTTGATCCGTTCTATAGAAAACCATCTAAAACATCGTAAAATTATGTCGTGTGGCAGTCTGATAATCATCGGGTGTTCGTTGGGCACTTCTGCAGCCACCAGGTCAGAATCTGGGTGTCTACAGAAACCCTCACTTTGACAGGGACTTGGACAAGGCGAAAATCAAAGTATAGCCGCCCAGATCAATCGAGGATTACGACCTGACAATGGACCTAGAGAGAGACAGAGATTGCTTCCTTTTTCCTTGAATCTAGCAATGGTGAGATCCAAAAAAAAAGCAAGCTAGATCTAATAGTAATAAATCACAAAAAGAAAATTAGTTCATTAAATAGAAAATTCACACAAAAATAGTAATACTACGTCACATAGTAATAAGAAAGGTAAAGAGAAAAATTTAGATGATGATGGAGAGTATAGTAGTGATGATCAGATTTCGTATACTGATAATGGAGCAAAAGATGTTATGGCTGAGGAGATACAACACATTTTAAAGGAACACGGGGAGGAGAGTGGACAATGGAAGGATGTTACGACTAAATCTGGGCCATCATTAATACTCGCTCATGATGATGTGCAACCAGAAATAGACTACTGGAAGAACGCGGTGGCATCCTATGTGTTAGGCGCAAATCCACCTTGGTTTGTGCTAAGTGTGTACCTTAAAAGGGTCTGGAAGGGGGATGACATAGAACAAATCTCTTTTAAACCTAATGGTATATGCTTAGTCCGATTCAAGAGCTTGGAGAAGAAGAATGAAGTGCTGAAGTATGGGCAGGTGTTTTTTTACAGTAAGTCGTTGATTGTACGTGACTGGAATCCGACTCAGAGATTGGAGAAACAAGACATCAAATCGGTGCCTATTTGAGTGAGATTCTACAATTTAACTCTTAAATTCTGGGGTCCTGCCTTGATGAAAATAGCTAGCTTAGTTGGAGTCCCGATTCGTAGTGATACTGCGACTCAAATGAAGAATTTTGTTGGTTTTGCTCAAGTAATGGTTGAAGTGTCGTTCAACTCAAAATTACCTGAGGTTATCACCTTTCAGGATGAGTTGGATGTTACACATCGACAAATAGTACATTATGAGTGGCGACCTATTGCTTGTAAGGTGTGCAATGGAGTGGGACATGATGAACAGGCTTGCAGGAAAAAGAAGGCAGTTGTTCATCAGGTCTGGAAGCCTGTACAAACTGATAGGACAGGGGTCACACAGGGTGCACAGAAGCAAGTGGAGGAGCAGGGGAGTTTGCGGCTGGCATCTATTGAAGAATAGTTAAATACTCCGCAACCAGTACAAGGAATGATTCATATACAAACACCAGCTAGAGTCATAACTAAGTTCAGTAAGCTAGATAGAGGATTGTTTACGAAAGAGGGACAACGTTCATTCTATGATGTTCTGAATTCTGAAACTGGGTTACAGGTAGAGGGTTTCATTGGTGTTAGTCATGGGGAAAGTGACCATGGCTAATGTAAGATTTTGGAATATGAGAGGAATAAACAGTTCGAATAAGCAGAGGGAGATATCGCTTTTTTTTGCATAAGAATAAGATTGGACTGTTCGGAATAATGGAGACTAGAGTTCGTGCTTCATTTATAAATAAAGTTTTTAATGGGATTGGGGTAGACTGGCAGCTTGCTACTACTATTAGTGCTCATGAAGGAGGTAGAATATGGCTTATGTGGAATAAACAATATGATGTGCAAATCTTAGATGTGACGGCTCAACTTATTCATACTAAGGTCACCTATGTGAGTAGTGGGGAGCATTGGAGGATGACTTTTGTTTATGGGTTCAATCGAGTAGCGGAAAGACGGCCATTGTGGGAGGATATTAGGAGGATTTATAGGAGAGAAAATATACCTTGGTTGTTAGTAGAAGATTACAATAATGTCTTAAGTAGTGAGGAAAGGATTGGGAGTCGAGTTACTGATGAAGAAATATCTGATTTCAGGCAATGCATTCTGGAGTGTGGGGTATATGATCTTCCTGCTACGGGGGCATTTTATACTTGGAATAACAAACATGAACCGGGGGATCGAAGGTTTAGCAGAATTGATAGAGTACTGGGTAATGATGACTGGATTACTCAAAAGGCTGACTGTAGGATTCATTTTCACCCAGAGGGGTTATTTGATCATAGTCTGTGTACGATTACTTTGTGGCAGCAACAAGAGGAGAGGAAAGCAAGCTTCAAATATTATAATATGTGGTGGAAAGATGAGCAGTTTAAATATATTGTGCAGCAGACTTGGATGAAAGAAGTAAGTGGTATCTTACAATATCAAGTAGTAAAGAAGATGAAGGCTTTGGAACGGCCTCTTAAGGAGCTAAATAGGAATGAGTATGCTAATATTGAAACATCATCCTACTTAACGAAGAATGTGTTACTACGAAAGCAGCAATTGCTACATGAACATCCTATGAATGAGGAGTTACAGCGGCAGGAACAGTTAGCTGCTGAAGCATACCGGGTGTTAGAGAATGCAAGACTCAGTTTCTTACAACAAAGAGCGAAGGCAAATTGGAGTGAGGAAGGGGATGATAACACGAGGTACTTTCATTCGGTTATTAAGGCCAGACGAAAGAGTAACCATGTGTTTTGCGTCAACGATCTGCAGGGTAGACAGTGTATGAGTACTGATACAGTAGTACAGGATGCGTTCCTAAGATATTATAAGGGGCTGTTGGGCGAATCTTCTGTGGTGAGGATATAAGGAGGGGTATTACTATTAGCGAGCAAGAGGGTACTGTGATGTGCAGGCCTGTCACAGTACAGAAGATAAAGAAGGCTCTATTTTCCACATCTGAAACGAAATCACCTGGACCGAATGGGTTTACGAGTGGTTTTTTTAAGGATGGGTTTGAGGTGGTAGGGGATTTGGTGATTCAAGCAGTTCAGAAATTTTTTGTCAGTGGCAAATTGTTGAAACAACTTAATGCGACCAATATTAATTTGATACCTAAGAAGGATAGACCTGAGAGTGTCATGGATTTTCGACCCATAGCCTGTTGTAATGTCATTTACAAATGTATTACAAAGGTTATTTGTAGTAGGCTAATGGAGGTTTTGCCTAACATTGTGAGTCAAAACCAAAGTGCTTTCATACAGGGTCGGGATATTGTTGATAATATATTAATTTGTCAAGATCTAGTGCGTCTTTATAATAGGAGAAGTTGCACTCCTAGATGCATATCTTGAAGATTGATTTGAGGAAAGTATATGATTCCATTGAATGGAAGTTCATCTATCAAGTACTTGTTGCTTTGAAGGTACCTGAAAAGATGGTGGGATGGATTATGGAGTGTGTGACTACTCCTACTTTCTCACTTACTTTGAATGGTGCAACGTTTGGTTATTTTAAGGGAGGGAGAGGGATACGACAAGGGGATCCAATGTCACCTGTAATTTTCGTTATTTGTATGGAGTATTTCACGAGATTGATGGGTGTTATGGTGTTAGAGAGACAATTCAAATTCCATTCGTTGTGCAATAGAATCAGGCTGACACATACACTTGTGTTTTGCTGACGACCTTATGGTCTTTAGTTATGGAAATGAGGAGTCTGTAAGAATCATTGCTCGGGCTTTTGAGTACTTTGTTAGTGCTCTGGATTGACTGTCAATAAAAATAAGTCTGAGATGTTTATGAATGGGGTACGAGGAGGAGAGGAGAGGAAACTGTTGCAGGCGTGTGGATTTCAACGAGGTAAGCTTCCGTTTCGATGTTTGGGTGTACCTATCTTCTATAAGAGATTACAAGTAGCTGATTGTCAAGTGCTTATTGATAAAATTAATCAACGAATTCATGGGCGGGGAGTTCGATTCTTGAGTTATACTGGGAGACTGGTTTTGGTACGTGCGGTACTAAGCCAAGTGCATCAATATTGGAGTCGAATTTTTCTGCTAACAAACACAGTGATTAGGCGAACTGAGCGACTTTGTAGAGAATATTTATGGCGAGGACAAACTGACTGTAGCAAAACCCCAGCTGTCAGTTGGGATAGTTGTTGTAAGGAGACTAAGTGTGGGGGTTTAGGAATAAAAGACAGTAAGCAATGGAATAAGGCCTTAATGGGAAAGTATGTGTGGTGGATTTACTCTAAAGCGGATCATTTATGGATTAAATGGGTGAATGCGATATATATAAAGGGGACAGATTGGGCTACGTATCATCCCACAATGGCTTCTAGTTGGTCATGGAGGAAGATATGTAGCATTAAAACTGAAATGAATGATGGCTATGATGGAAGTAAATGGATTGCAAGCTAGAAAGGGTATTCCGTGAGTAGTGGGTACCAATGGCTATGTAATTCTGGTCAGAAGCGGGAATGGTGGAGTGTGGTATGGTGTCGTATGGCGCTACCTAAGCACACATTCATTGCTTAGCTATATGCTTGGGAACGTTTGCTCACGCAGGATCGTTTTGATGAGGTTTAGTATTACTAATACTAATGTCTGTTACTTTTGCGGGAGGGAAGAAGAGAATCATCAGCATTTATACTTTGAATGTCTATACACTAGGCGTGTGTTTGAGATGCTACAGGATTGGGTACAGATTCGGCTTGATAGGCAGAATATTTTGGTTGGTTGTTCGAGGTTGAGGCATAGATCTGTTTGTCGAAAGCAATGGGTGTTTGCAACTGTTTTGGCCACTATTTATGCGATATGGGTGGAGAGAAACCGATGCTGGAAGGAAGGGAGTTTGAAATTACCGCAAAGACTGATGCATGAGATAAAAGAGTCTATTGAGAGTCGTATTAGGAGACGTATACATAGTATACCTACGATATTGAATTAATGTGGTGTATAGAAATTGTCCTTGTAATTGGTGAATTGATTTCAGTAATATATTTACAATTTTACCAAAAAAAAAAGAGGATTACGATCTTGTGGCATTCCGCTCGGGTTGTTTTAAGTTCGTTAGACTACGTATTAAGGCTCGTCGGCCAAGGATTAGAAAACATACTTGACCTCCTCATCATTGGTCATTTGTTGAAGCTCTGATCTGGTGCCTGCTTGTCTTGCTTTGGGTTGTTTAATTGCTTAGTATTTTGGTCATCGACATGGACCTTTTGCTTAAGTTTTTTAACGGGTGACTTGGTTTTGATTTGATCCTTAGGTGGTTGTATTAAGTTAGATTTATCCCTTTCGGGTTGTAACACCCCTGATTTTAAAAGATTAATTAAATTAAAGTTATTTTCGTATTTTTATTTTATTTACGATTTAACTCGTAATTCTAAAAATTATTATAAAACGATTTTATCATTTAATCTTTTCAAACTCCTAAAATTCTATTTGTCTCGGGAACTCTTCTTATATTTAAAACATATTTTTATTCTGTTTCAATTTATTTTATACATTTAATTTAATTCTTATCGAGAGACTATTTCGACGATAAAATTCTAAATTCCTTTTTATTTATATTTAAGCTCGAATTTCTATTTTCGGCTCGAGGCTCATATATTTTAAAAGTTTCGCCAAAATATTAATTACCTTTCCTCGAAAAATCAATTTAATTTACATTGTCGAAGATTTATTATTCATTGGGAAACTCTATTTCATCATCTAATTATTTATTTCTATAAACTTTGTTTTCGTATCGCATAATTTATTTATTCATTTTTTTTACGGCCCGATTATTTATTAATTTTATTGACCCGTTTAATTTCGACTCGTGTGTCAGTCAACTTATCGATTCAGGATTTGTTTAAACCGTCTCCTACCCGATTCATCTAATCAATACGTATTTTTCTAACCCGCTTTTATTTGAGCCGATTCAGCCTCTTTATCCCACCTGTATTAATGACACATACACTACCCCTTTTGTTTTCCTCCACAATAATTACGTACTTCCCCTGTCATCATTTGTTTTATTTATTCTTTCCCCACTTGTTCACCCCCCATACTCCTTATTTTGATACCACCGCTTCACCCTCTTTCTCTCCACCCCTGCAACTCTTCGTTCCCCCTTCTTCTGTTCTTCCTCTTCTTCATTTCTCCTTGCAAACTTCGTCTTCAAGCCTCCTCTTTGTACTCCTCCAGCATTTGATCGATCTACTTCTTCTCCCTCCGTTTTTCTTCTTCTGGTTTTCTTCCTTATCGCTGTGTGGTTCTTGTGTGCGTGTTTCTGCTACACCTGCTTTTACGGTCCTATTGTGTGTTGCATCTTTCCGTCTTCTATTCTTTTCTGCCTCGTTCTGCATCTGTTGCTGCTCTTCGCTGTCCTAATCCTTTGATCTAGGACCCTGTTCTGTTTCGCTACTGCTGTACGCCGTTGTTGGGCTATCGTTCTTCGACCCAGACTCATCGAAAGGTAATCCCGTTCTTCTCTCCTGCGCTGTGATGCTGCGTTTTGTTGATCTTCGTACCCGTTCTTCTTCTGCCTTCCTTCTTTCTTCTTCGCTGCACTTTTTTTTGTTGCTGCTGCGTTGTTGTTGTTGTTGTCGTGTTCTGCTGCTATATTCGTAATTGTTGTTCTGTGGTCTGATGTTGTTGTTGATGTTACTGTTTCACGCTGCTGTCTGTTGTTTCACGCTGCTGTCTGCTGTTGTACGCTGCTGTCTGCTGTTGTACGCTGCTTCTCCTTCCGTGCCTCTTTTTCTCTTCCCTTATTCGTCGTTGCTATTTGCTACTGCTGCCATTCTCGTTTTGTCGGTATTGCTGTTTGTGGCTGTCTATTGTTAGTGTTTTGTTAATCGATCATCTTTCTATTCTCATTTCTCCTCTTCCTCATCTTCGTACACTGTGTGAGTTCAGCTGTGTTGTTATTATTGCTGTTGTTGATGCTATCTTCACCTTCTTCTCGCTATTTCTCTTCTTTTGATCGTGTTTTGCGTGAACCTGCTCGACATTATTGTTCTTGTCGTTGTTCTTGCTTCGTGCTTTTCTGTCCGGTTGATGCTTCTAATGTCGTTCCGTTAACTCGTAGTTGTTGCTGTTATCGTCATCCTACTGTTTGATGATGTCTGTACCCTTTTGCTCGTTTCTCGTGGCTTCTTAAGGTCCTGTTTCTTCGTTTCCTAACTTCCTCATTCCGATTTCGTTGTTTCTATTTTCTTTTGTCTCGACTTCCTTTGGAGCCTCGAGGTCCTTCTTGTAAGACAAATATAAGAACGGTTGGAGTTTGGACTCATCAAGAAGAGCAAGTATGTGAATTTGGATATCGACTCAAGGTAACTTTAGGACGTTACTCGATTTTATATCGTATGATTGAGTATTAGTATGTAGTAAGTATTTTAACTTTGGTTTTCTAATTTTAGCTATTTATTATTTGCTAAATATTATTTTAAATCGTATGCCTTATAAATGTTTTACGACTTTCGATATCATTTTATAAATCGTTAGTAATTTAATTATTTACGATCGTTATAATATTTTGTTGGTTATCGTGACACTAGTAACTAAATTATAACGATTTCATATTTTCGTCATATTTCGTTAATTTATAATTTTCACTCAAAATCGTATTTTTATATTTTAATCAAAATTTTTATACTTGTTAATAAATTAACTTTCGCGTTACGATTTATTCTAATAAATGAGAAAATAGTCGATTTTGTTTTAAATATATTTTTAGTCGAGACTATTTTCACTAATAATTTCCTATTTGTTTCCGATTGACTATTTTTATTAAAATCCGTATTATTTATTAATAAAAACTATCTGTTAAAAATAATTTGAATTCTTCGTAAATTTCATTTCATTTATAAAGTTCGTCAACTCAATTAATTTTGATATCATTTTCTTTAAACATCTCTTTTCTAAAATTTATAGTTTTAACTCGATTTTCTAATTATATATAAAGTACTATACTTTAACTTATTATATTTTATTTATATTTTGAGTAACGAATTTGGAAATATATTAAAGTTACGATAACGACGATAATAATTGATGGGGGTTGAAAATACTAAGGGTCGCCCGCCCATAAGACCCTGGGGGGATTCGCACCAAAAGCAGGGCAGAGGTTGCCCAGCATAACTACCCTACGAAGGTCACTAAAACACTCCAAGGCTTACGCCTGCCCAGCAGGGCCGTGCCGCCGACCGAGCAGGGCCATCCAGCCCCCCTGCCTGTTGGTCCTCAGGGTGTCCAGACCCCCAGCACGAGCAGGGAAAACCGAGGACCTTTTCGTCATTCTGCCTAAGGTAAGGGAAAATGGGTGGACTAGGTGAAGCCACTTGTCACTTCCCTATCCACCCATTCTTCCTCTCTCCACTTCTCTTCCTCTCTCTTGTGGGAAGGTATATATACTCTCCCATTTCCCACTTGAAAGAGGTTGGATTTTCTCTCTCTAGACCCTTACTCTAAAAAACGCCACCTAGCTCCTTAGGAACTAGTTTCATCAAGGCATTCACGGACTGACTTAGGCATCGGAGAGGGTTCCCTCGGACAACCTCTGAGGCCCTGTGCGTTCCTTGTGCAGGGAACAGGCTCAATCCGCCGGGAAAGGTCCGACCCGTGGAGTAAGAAGAAGGAGAGAATTGTGAAATCGATCAAACAACATTCGAACACTAAAACCCGAATTCGCAGTCGGGTTAATTGATTCTGATACCGGAATAATTTGGCGCCGTCTGTGGGGAAGGATACGGTTGTACCCACGAAATTACCCACAAAATCAACCATTCTCAAATACAAAATTAGCCAATTACATCAAAACATGCCTGAAATCGTTGACGCCAGTTCAGGGGCGGGCCCGACAGTTCCACCGACGGCCCCCCTGTACGGCATGCCGTTCCCAGAAAAGACATTCGCTGCCACAATCCCAGGAGTAGGACGGGCAAGCTTCCACGGAGCGCCTGGTAAGGATGTCGCTGTCACAACTGGGCAGGGGGCACACTCGAGGCAGCCTCTCAACCTCACCCCCGCTCAGATGGCGCAGACAGCGGCCTTCTTCTCAGCGATGCTCAACCAGGAATTCACTCCGGAGGATCTGGTAGGCAGGGTCGCCACGACCCCCAGGCAGCTCCACTTCGAAAGTGGGGAGGGAGCTGGGGGCTCAAAGCGAACCGCCGCCAGGAAAATCCAACGGAAGGCGAAGAAAACAGCACAAGTGTATGCTCAGGCGCAAAGACGCATAACAGAAGGCAACCAGGAACCGCCTGCTGAGCAGGCGTTCTCCATACACACAAAAGAGACCACCGCTGCTCGCGAAAAAAGGGGTTTATCCCAAGACCTTCAGAACTGGATGAGGCACAGAGAGCCTGCGTCCAAACGCCTAGGGGAGAGACAGGGCGACGTCTTCTCCAGGTTGACGCCGGTGGCAGACTCGCAAGCAGCCCCGGGCCTGTCCAGAAGGCTACAGTCAAGGCTTAACCATGGACAGCCAGTTGGGTCGAAGCATCGTCGGGGGGACAATCTTGAGCCAGCTCAGAAGAAGCGCCCACGACACCACTCCCTTGACAGATGGGACGACGAGGCTATCAACAGGCAACCGCCCCAACACCGTTCCCCTGGTAGTCGGAAACAAACCCCCAACAGAGGGAGGGATCACGGTTACCACTCCACGGGGAGCAGGTCGAAGGTGGCAGGAAGGCCAACAAAGACCCCTCTTCATCCAGAGGTGCAGGGGTACCCAATCCCCAAAATTAAGATGCCCTCTGTAAAATTCGACGGCACGAATGACCCGGAGGACCACTTAGCTGCGTACGAGAGTCATATGGGCATGTATGATGCCGACGACGCAGTCTGGTGCAAGATCTTTCCAACCACCCTGGTCAGCCTGGCCTAGGGTTGGTTTAGAGACTTGCAACAGGGGTCCATCAGCTTTTTCATCGAATTGGCAGAGGCCTTCCTAGATCAATATGCTGGAAACAAGAGACGTCGTCTTACTCGGTTCGACCTAATGACCCTCAGGCAGAGGAAGGGTGAGACTGTCAGGGAGTACCTAAAGAGGTTTCACTTGTCCTTCCAACAAGTCAAAGAGATAAACGATGCGACAGGAACGTACGCACTAACTAACTCCCTGCTCCCCGGAGAGATGAAAAACCAGATGATCAGGGCCCAGCCAGAGACTCTGGCCAAGGCCAGGAAAATCGCAGAAGAGTTTATGTTGCAAGAAGAGTTCCACAGCCTGCTGGATACCCCCGCAGGCCCCACCAGGCAGCAGGGGGACCGCAGGGTGGACGTAGCAGGAATGAGGCAGAGAAGCAGAGAGTCGAGGAAGGGGATACCCCCAAGAAAGAGCGCACAGTTTACCAGCCTAGATTCGACAGTTATACAGCCCTCAACAAGTCCAGGGCAGAGATTTTCGAACTGGAGAAGGAGACTGCTAAGTGGAACCGTCCGAACAAACCACGCAGCCCGAAGGGGGACCCTAAGAAGTTCTGTACATTCCATGATTGCGTAGGCCACACCACCGAGGAGTGTCGCCACCTGAAGGATGAAATCGAGAAGCTAATCAGGAATAAAACTCAGAAGGAAACACCGGAAAAACCTGAAGGCTCGGCGCAAAACCGCCTGATAATCCATGTGATATCAGGGGATGCAGAGGGCCAAACTAGCAGAAGAGGCCAGAAGAGGCAGATTCGTGAGCTAAAGAACCAAATCTGTTACGCTGAAAGGGCATGAAGCCCGAGGGGTATGACGCTGAGCATCACCCTGAGGATGCAAGGCGAGTGGTGTATCCCCATAGCGAACCCTTGGTATTGTCCCTGGAGATCAGTAACCACATCGTGTGAAGGTGCATGGTGGATACCGGCGCGTACACGAACCTGCAATACAAGGATGCCTTCGAGAAAATGGGCCTGGAAAAAAGGCACCTGAGACCTGCCCCTGGATCATTGTATGGGTTCAGCGGGGCAGGCATACTGCCAATCGGAATTATCGACCTGCTAGTGACATTCGGGGAGGGGACCTCTGCCAGGAATATCAGGGCATCGTTCGTCGTAGTAGATGCAAGGTCTGCGTACAATGCCCTGATAGGCAGGGCCACCCTGGATGAGATTGAAGCAGCCGTATCAATCAGGGCACTCACCGTAGCCTATGTGACGGACTTTGGCATGGAAGGGAAAGTGTACGGGGACCAGGAGTCGGCCAGACAATGCTACTCTGTGGCCCTGCAAACCCATGAAAGTGAAAGGAAAGGAAAAAGAAAAGCTGACAGATCCCCCAGCAGGGAAGGTGAGATCCCAGTCGGTCATCGGGTATCCGACCACCTGGAACCTGGGGGGGAGCATGCTGGTGGACCTGGAGCCAGCAAGGCAGGTCCTCGTAGGGGCTGACCTGGAAGAGTCCTACCAGGCTGAACTGATCAATGTACTAAAGGATAACAAGGATGTATTCGTTTACTCAGCAGACGAGATGCTGGGGGTCGATCCAGCATATATCGTTCACAGGCTGAATGTAAGCGCGGACGCCCGCCCTGTAAAGCAGAACAAGAGAAATATGTCCGCAGAGAAGGATGTGGCAATCAAAGAAGAAATAGAGAAATTTTTTAAAGACCGACTTCATAGAAGTCTGCGACTACCCTGAATGGTTGGCGAATGTCGTAATGGTTAAAAAGTCGTCAGGTGCATGGAGAATGTGCGTGGACTTCACAAACCTGAACAAAGCCTGCCCAAAAGACTGCTACCCCCTTCCAAGAATAGACCAGCTAGTAGACGCCACTAGTGGGTACTCTATGCCGAGTTTTCTGGATGCTTTTTCAGGGTATCATCCGGTATACTTGTGGCAGCCGGACAGAGTGAAGTGTGCCTTCATCACCAGTTCGGGCACCTACATGTACAAAATGATGCCGCTTGGACTTAAAAACGCAGGGGCCACATACCAGCGCCTGGTCGACAAGGTTTTCGAGAATCAAAAAGGCAGAAACCTAGAAGCTTATGTCGACGACGCTATTGTGAAAAGCATGGGAGACGATGAACACCTGTCAGATTTACGGGAGACTTTCTCATCCCTGCGCACCTACAAGATGAAGCTTAATCTAAAGAAATGCACGTTCGGAGTTCCCTCTGGTAAATTCTTGGGATTTTTAGTCAGCTCCCGAGGGATAGACGCCAACCCTGAGAAGTTTCAGGCTGTCCTAGATCTTCCTGAACCCAGAACTATAAGGGACATCCAACGTTTGACAGGCAGAATGGCTGCCCTGGCACGCTTCATTGCCAGGTCAGCAGACAAGTCGACTCCATTCTTCAAAGTGTTGAAGGGCAACAAGCAGTTTAAATGGGAGGATGAGCAAAAAGAGGCCTTCGAACAGTTGAAGTAACATTTGAAGAAACTCCCCACCCTGGCGAGGCCAGTAGCAGGGGAGAAACTCTTCCTCTACAGTGCTGTAACTAATGTGACAGTAAGCGCAGTTATCTTAAGAGAAGAAGCAGGCGCCCAGCAGCGTATATACTTTGTAAGTCATGCCCTGGGGGCAGCGGAAAAGAACTATCCAGTGGTCGAAAAAGCAGCCTACGCGGTTGTCATAGCACCCAGGAAATTAAGGCCATACTTTGACACGCACCCTGTCGTGGTGCTGACAGACCAACCTTTAGAGAAAGTGCTGGAGAAATTCGAAAAGTCGGGGAGGCTGTTAAAATGGGCCATCGAGCTGAGTGGACTAGGAATAACATACCAGTCTAGAACAGCAATCAAAGCGCAGGCCCTGGCTGATTTCTTAGCAGAATGCTCCCATTCTGAGGAGGACAGCCCGCCTGTCGGTGAATGGGTGGTGTACACCGATGGGTCTTGATAAGTGTAGTTTGTAGTGCCTAATCTGTTGTGTTTTAGTCCCGTTTTCCTTGTGGAATCGCTTCTTGGGAGCGGTTTTTGGGTTACTTATGCTTCCTTTAGTTCGTTTTAGGTTCCCGGGACCATTCATGAAGAATTGGAACGATTCCGACTCGTTTCATACACTTTTGGAGCCAACAAAGAGAAGAAACGATCACTCGATGCCTTGGATTCGATCCCGAGACCTTGGGACACATTCCCGAGCTCCTTAGGCTCGATCCCGAGTCCCGAGAATCGATGAGAAACCCATGAGAGGCAAGGAGGGACCTTAAAGATCATATTGGAGGCCTACAAGACTCATCCCCGACGGGAAGGACCTCATCCCGTCCGGGATGAGGTGCACAAATGCGATAGCTTCTGTCCTAGGTCCATCCCGACCGGGATGAGTTCATCCCGACCGGGATCACCTCATCCCGACCGGGACCACCTCATCCCGACCGGGAAGAGCAATAACACAGCCTGGTGTTATTGATAACACAGCCTGGCGTTATGCTTGATCCCGACCGGGAAGATAGCTTCCCGACCGGGAAGGATGGCCCATCCCGAACGGGACCATTCCTTCCCGACCGGGAAGAAGTGCTGTAGCCCGCAATTGCTTCTTTCCTTCCCCTTATTCATTGTAACCCTATATATACCCCCTCTCTTGTAATTTTATGTTATGTTCTTCATTACCCACTAAACCCTAGACTACTTTAGCATAGATTAACATAGATTAGTGTAGATTAGTCTTTAGTTTATCGTTAATCTTAGTTTAGCTCTTGTATTAAGGGAATTCTTGAAGAATCCATCCAAGATTGACAACCATGGTTGATGTATTTGGGTTTTCTTATTAATACAAGTTTCAATCTTTCTTCCTCTTGTTAGTAGGTATAATCTTATTATTCCCTTTACTCCTAATCATTGTTTAATCTTTCAAGTTTTAATCTTTGATTGTTGTTTATTGTTCTTGCTAGTTTCTTTATGTACGTTTTGTTGTTTGTGTTGATTCATCTTTTTATGGTTAGGATTAGTTTAGTTATGTTTGAGTAGTCCTCTTGCTAGGGTTAGTAGGGGGATTTGGTGGTTTAATGGGTGATTAAGGGTTTGTTTATGATGTTGGTGGAAGTTTTGGTTGCCTCTTGGTTAGATGCATGGAACATGTATGATGAAATGCTTGAATGACATGTAGATGCATATGCTTGTTTTTCTTGCCTTTTCTCTTGTGGGTGATGGTTTGCTCGTAGGTTTGGTTCCCTCTTTAGTAGCGAGAGTGTGGTGAGGATGACCTCTAGGTCGGTCTACGTAGCGAGAGCACGGACGTAACCTAGGCTACGAAAGCACGCTAGTAACCCCGTTTGTCATGTGTGTCGCTAAGTTGGGTTCTTGCGCGAGAGTGAGGAACCTCTAGGATGGTCTACGTAGCGAGAGCCCGGACTGCACCTAGATAACCCGACTACCCCTTCACCTTAGCTCTTCCTCGATCATTCCATCACCCTTGAACCCGACCTAATCCTAGCCCTTTTCTTATTTGTTTTCTTCGTCACCTTAGTCATAGTCTTAGCCTTCTCCCCTTCTTATCATTCTAGTTTAGCTTAGTTTGTTGACCTAGTCTCGTGTTTGGGTGACCTTAGTCTAGACGCCTCATTACCGTCGCCGTGGATTCGACCCGACTTACCCTATCTACGTGTTAGGTGTAGTTGGTTATTATTGACGGTGGGGATTGACGGCAAATTCCTACCATCAATTTGGCGCCGTTGTCGGGGACGGTGCTAGTTTAGACTTTGTTTTCCTAGTTACTTGACTTTGTCTTTTGTGTTGTGTTTTTCTTTTTTGTTCCTTTGCTTCTTGTGTGTGAAGTTTATTTCTCTCTTGTCTAGTGCCCAAAAAGCACTAGACTTCTCACGTTTGCTCCTAGTCTACAGTTTGTGCCTAGAGATGGTGACCATCTTCGTCTTTACAACTTAGAACCGCTTTAACGGATGGTTTCTAGATTGAGAGGTCCTCAACCGGGTACGAGCCGCGATTTTCGAGTTTAGCATGAGGTTTGATCTAAACTCCCCACCCATAGAAGCCAACATGAGCTACTCCTCTCCCTCTATGGATCAAAGCTATGACATGATGACTCCTACTTACTATCAAGCTTCGTGGGGTAATCAAGACACTAGTGGGTATGAGCTTCAAGGATGTGGAAACGGCTACCAACAAGTGAATGCTTATCAATCCTATGATCATGATGGCTATTATTCAAGCTATCAATGTGAACCCACCATGTTTCATCATGATTCGCCGTATGGAAGCCAATTTCCCCAAAATCCACCACATTACCCTTCACCTCAACCACAATACGAACCCCATGACCCACAATACTACCAATCACCTCAACCTCACTACCAACAATATGATGCCCCACCCCTTGGGCATCATCTAGATTTTCAAGGAGCATTACAAGACCCCAATGACCATCAATTCCCAAACTTGGAGATGTATCAATCGATTCTTCAATTGCAAAGGAGCAACCAAGAAATGGCCATTCAAATGCAAAAGAATCAAGATGAGTTCATGGCCCAATATCAAAGGGAAAACGAGGCGATGGATGCTCGATTAAATACGTTAACGGTTAAAACCTTAATGTTTTTATCCCGAACGTCGCAACTAGATGAAGGGTGCCCACTTGAGAAATGGTAACAACCCAATGATGAAGCCGCTAATGAATTCCCTTTGAGAAGCGAACTTTGCTTTGAAGAACCTCAATCGTCTACCCAAGAAGAGATGAATGAGGATATGACCCTTGGTGAAGGCAATGTCGGTAAAGTATTGGAGGAGGATAGTGAGTTGGATGGGTTGGTGGAATTTGTGAAGTTATTGGGTGAAATTGATAGCCTCAAGTTGCCCTTGTGCGATAATATGGAAAAACATCAAGAGCCCCTTGCTAGTACACCAAGCAATGGTTTGGAAGAAATTGAAACCGCCGGTAGAAGTTTCAATTCTCTCCTCCAAGATGATGTGGCGACAAGTGATGAAGATGGGGAACCACAACTTGAGGAAGGTATGGTGATGTGCAACAAGGAAATGAGGCCAAAACCGCTTTTTGTGCCTCTTGTCAAGGATTTGAAGCTTGCTTGTGATTGGAGACGGTGCTTAGGGAGGAAGAGGTCGGTAAAGCTCGTAGGATGGATAGACCCCGGAGACAACGTGAAAGATGACGTTGGGTCTTTAGGTGACTACTTCTTGCCTCCACCTTGGAGGCCGTGGAGGATAGCTTGGCTCGAGCACTCTTTGGGCCTTCATTACGATGTCGGTCGTGCATTCGACTTGCTCCTCCAAGCCCTTGAGGGCTATGGTTGAAGAATGAGAGTCCACCATCCTCGGTTTGACGGAGTTCCTCAAGAACCGTCATGTTGTATATTCTTCTTTCCTCTTCTTTAGAGTACTTGGGTTTGTATTTGTGTGATTTATCTCTTGATTTTGTTTGTTTTGTGAAACTCTTGTAATTAATTTGGATTGTTGATGAGCGATGTGAGGGAGGGAATTTGATGTTGTATTTGAGTTTATTGTGATAGGTGTGAAGTGAAGGTGATCCCTAGAGAAGATTGGCCATCGATAGAGCATGGATTGTGAGCAAGGGAATCGGTTTTTGAAGCTTAGGATAAGCTTTTGGGTTTGTGGAAGGCTAGAAGATTCATCCCGACCGGGAAGAAGGCTTCCCGACTGGGAAGGGTGAGGCATCCTGACCGGGAAGGAGCCGTCCCGATCAGGATGAGGGTGTCAAATTTCGAGTTCCTGGAGTGCCATCCCGACCGGGAAGGGAGCTTTTCGACCGGGACGGGTGAGGCATCCCGACCGGGACCATCCATCCCGACCAGGACCATCCATCCCGACCAGGATGGTCCCCTTCTCCTCTTTTGGCCTCTTCTTCGACATTTGAGCCCACCCTACCACTTTATACCCCCTCCCAACCTCCCTACCTATCCTTGCGCATATCATATGACCCATGCACCTCATTTACATACCCTCACCTCATATTCTATTCACTTTACACCAAATTTCACATCAAATCCCACCCCATCATACCATTACTACCTCTACCATGCGTTACTATCAAGTTTGAAGCGGGTTAACAATGAAGAAGACAAGCAAAGTGCCTATAGTGATCATTGAGACGATGGAGCGAGTGAGTTGCTAACCGATGGGTACGGCAACTATCCTTTCTTTTCCGTCTTTCATTGCTTGTTTTCCCTTGTTTGTCCCCTTCCCCTTGTACACTTTTGTGTCATGGTGTCATGGTGGCTTTCGAGCCCTTGGTAGTTATTGCTCCCGACTCTCGATGACGTGACTACATCGAGAGTCCTTTTCAAAATCCAAATTTTACAAGATTTTCACCCTTTTTGTAGGATAGTCGGATTCGGGCGGAATCCGGGCTAGGTGACTTGATTACACCTAGTCCTCCCCTCCCATTTCCTTTTATTCCTTTCTTTTTATTTTCTTCCCCCATCCATATCTTTTCTCGTCTCGGCCCATGGTGACTTGACTACACCCCGGCCGGACACATTCTACCCTTTCTTCACTTTTATCTTTGATTTTTAGCTTTATTTTCGTATTTTCTTTTCTTTTCTTTTGTGTCTCCGCACACTACGATCGAGCATGAGGACATTTCTCGGTTTAAGTGTGGGGGAGCGATATTCTAGTATAGTCTAGTTTTATTTTCGTAGTTTTTCGAAAAAGCTTTAAAAAAACATAAACATTTGAAAAATTTTCACAAAAATCAAAAAAACATTATTTTGTGTGTTTTCCTTTTGTGTCGTTTTGTCGTATATTTGTTTCGTGTGCGTGTTTTGCCTCCCATTTTTCCTTATAGGTCGCTCAAATCACCGATAGCTTTGGAGAGCTTTCAAGATATCCGGTAACATCTTTTCATCCCTTTCTCTTCTTTATTTCTTGTGAAGTTTGGAGGAGGTTTGTGATGTTGTATGCTCGGGTGGAGCTTTGTAAAGTTTGTGGTTGTTTTGGTGACTTGTTTGGAAGTTCGGGGTGGTGTTTGTTCTCTTTATGTGTTTCTTGTGTTTTGTCTTGTTTTGTCTTGTTTTGTCTCTTTTTCTTTCTTCTTCGTTGAGTCTTTGTTTTGTGTTGTGTAGTGTGTCATGTGTGTAAACGGTTTTCGAAAACCCGGTTTTGAGGCTAGTGTGCAAGTGTTTACTTTCCCTTTCTAGTGGTATAAACCGAGTCTTGGACTTTAGTCTAGTAGAATGACCCTAAATCAATAGTTTCGTTGGTCCTTTACCTTGAGTCCATCTAGCTTACTAGGAATTTACTACGAGATTTGCATTTTGACCATTATGACCACCCACGGTGTGAAAAGGCCTTGGTTGCCGAGTCCTGTCCCTTAGCTGACCGTGTTAGGGATTGTTTGATTAGTCCAAGTTTTCCACCTTTTTGTGGGTTTGAAGAGGGATCGCGACCCCCGACTTACCCATTTCCCTACCTCCTACACATTTCCACACAATAAAGTTGCAATTTGTTGAAATCTCTCTTTCTTGTTGCAAAAAGAAATGCCTACAACTCAAATCAAGCCAAAAGGGCAAAGAAAAGAAAAAGAAAGAAAATGAAAGGAAGAAAAGATTGAAGAAAAAGAAAAGGCACAAAAAGCCAAAAAGAAAATAGAAAAGAAGAAAAAAAAAGAAATGGCATGCAACAAACAAAGCAAAAAAAAAAAAAAAGAAAAAAAAAATGCCAAAAGAAAACCCGTCTCACAAAAAGAGTCCCCATATCTCAAAAATAAGCCTTTTACCGACTATTGCCGTGAAGAGCCTACCAAAGGACCGAGTCCCTAGGAAGGATGATAGCGGTAAAGGTCGGTCTTCCCTCACTTTGCAATATTATCCACCTTTTTACTTGGACTAGTTAAGCGGCTTTGGGCATGGGACGACCCTCTTGGCTCATCGCTAAAGGGGGCGGGATCTCACTTACCTACAGTGTCGACTAACACCGTGGTTCATTCTTTTTCCATCCCGCCGATCGTCCCGTAGTACGTTCTTAGAAGGCTAGGAGGACCTAGGTAAGTTATCAATGTTTTTGTTGCTTTATTGTCATACTATTAGGGTTTAGTTCATTTCGATTTGTATGATTAGCTTGGGAACGTTGTCACTTGCCTCGAGGCCTAAACCGGTGCTTCTTTCACCGCTTGTTTGAGGGAAGCGGTATTTGTTTTCTTTTGGGTGCAACCGATTATTTGTTTGTTTGTATGTTTGTTTGTCTATGTGTTTTGTGTCCGGTTGCATCCACAGTTTTGTCGCAAGACCCTACTTGCCTTGCGGAGTGCACTTTTCCTCTAAAGTGTACTCGCGTGAGTTGAAAGGGCGTAGGGTGCGCTAATAACTACTCGGCTAGTTTAGTAGTTAGTATGTGCTTATTCGAGGGCGAGTAAGGGTTAAAAGTAGGGGGAGTTGATAAATGTAGTTTGTAGTGCCTAATCTGTTGTGTTATGGTCCCGTTTTCCTTGTGGAATCGCTCCTTGGGAGCGGTTTTTGGGTTACTTATGCTTCCTTTAGTTCGTTTTAGGTTCCCGGGACCATTCATGAAGAATTGGAACGATTCCGACTCGTTTCATACACTTTTGGAGCCAACGAAGAGAAGAAACGATCACTCGATGCCTTGGATTCGATCCCGAGACCTTGGGACCCATTCCCGAGCTCCTTAGGCTCGATCCCGAGTCCCGAGAATCGATGAGAAACCCATGAGAGGCAAGGAGGGACCTTAAAGATCATATTGGAGGCCTACAAGACTCATCCCCGACGGGAAGGACCTCATCCCGTCCGGGATGAGGTGCACAAATGCGATAGCTTCTGTCCTGGGTCCATCCCGACCGGGACCACCTCATCCCGACCGGGAAGAGCAATAACACAGCCTGGTGTTATTGATAACACAGCCCGGTGTTATGCTTGATCCCGACCGGGAAGATAGCTTCCCGACCGGGAAGGATGGCCCATCCCGACCGGGACCATTCCTTCCCGACCGGGAAGAAGTGCTGTAGCCCGCAATTGCTTCTTTCCTTCTCCTTATTCATTGTAACCCTATATATACCCCCTCTCTTGTAATTTTATGTTATGTTCTTCATTACCCACTAAACCCTAGACTACTTTAGCATAGATTAGTATAGATTAGTGTAGATTAGTCTTTAGTTTATCGTTAATCTTAGTTTAGCTCTTGTATTAAGGGAATTCTTGAAGAATCCATCCAAGATTGACAACCTTGGTTGATGTATTTGGGTTTTCTTATTAATACAAGTTTCAATCTTTCTTCCTCTTGTTAGTAGGTATAATCTTATTATTCCTTTTACTCCTAATCATTGTTTAATCTTTCAAGTTTTAATCTTTGATTGTTGTTTATTGTTCTTGCTAGTTTCTTTATGTATGTTTTGTTGTTTGTGTTGATTCATCTTTTTATGGTTAGGATTAGTTTAGTTATGTTTGAGTAGTCCTCTTGCTAGGGTTAGTAGGGGGATTTGGTGGTTTAATGGGTGATTAAGGGTTTGTTTATGATGTTGGTGGAAGTTTTGGTTGCCTCTTGGTTAGATGCATGGAACATGTATGATGAAATGCTTGAATGACATGTAGATGCATATGCTTGTTTTTCTTGCCTTTTCTCTTGTGGGTGATGGTTTGCTCGTAGGTTTGGTTCCCTCATTAGTAGCGAGAGCGTGGTGAGGATGACCTCTAGGTCGGTCTACGTAGCGAGAGCCCGGACGTAACCTAGGCTACGAAAGCACGCTTGTAACCCCGTTTGTCATGTGTGTCGCTAAGTTGGGTTCTTGCGCGATAGTGAGGAACCTCTAGGATTGTCTACGTAGCGAGAGCCCAGACTGCACCTAGATAACCCGACTACCCCTTCACCTTAGCTCTTCCTCGATCATTCCATCACCCTTGAACCCGACCTAATCCTAGCCCTTTTCTTATTTGTTTTCTTCGTCACCTTAGTCATAGTCTTAGCCTTCTCCCCTTCTTATCATTCTAGTTTAGCTTAGTTCGTCGACCTAGTCTCGTGTTTGGGTGACCTTAGTCTAGACGCCTCATTACCGTCCCCGTGGATTCGACCCGACTTACCCTATCTACGTGTTAGGTGTAGTTGGTTATTATTGAAGGTGGGGATCGACGGCAAATTCCTACCATCAGGTCTTCAACGGCTAATGGTGTAGGGGCCGGAGTCGTGTTAACCAGCCCGGAAGGGGCAGACATTGAGCACGCACTCAGATTTGTTTTCCCAGCATCAAACAACGAAGCCGAGTACGAGGCAGTACTTGCAGGCGTTAGTCTAGCCAAAGCTGCAGGAGCAGAACGGATTGTCTTGGCGACAGACTCCCAACTCATCGCCAACCAAATCAATGGAGAGTATGAAGCCAGGGACCAGGCAATGGCCGCGTACCTGGAGAGGGTGAAGTGAGAGTTGTCGGGCCAAAAGTCGTATGAAATCAGGCAGATCTCCCGGTCCCTGAACAACCGGGCGAATGCCCTGTCAAAACTAGCTAGCTCCAGCCTGCAAGACATACGAAGGTCAGTTTGGGTGGACGTCGTCCAAGAAAAATCCACCACCCCCTGCCAGCCAGTCGGCGCTGTTGAGAAGGCGGGACCTGAGGATTGGATGACCCCAATCATCCGATTCAAAAAATGCGGAGTTTTACCATCTGACCCTGTACACAAGAGAAAGATGCCAGCAAGAGCTGCGTGGTTCATACTGATAGGAGAGGATTTATATAAGAAATCATTCTCATCACCCCTGCTCAAGTGTCTGGGGGCAGGACAGGCTATAGAGGTCCTGGATGACATCCATTCAGGGATATGTGGTCATCATATAGGAGGGAAGTCGTTGGCTCACAAGGCCCTAAGGGCAGGATATTACTGGCCAACCCTGCTGGTCGACGCAAAAGACTTGACTCGGAAGTGCAGAAAATGCCAGCTCTTCGCTCCATCCATCCATGCCCCTGCCCAAGAACTCAGACCAATCCTATCCCCCATCCCCTTCGCCCAGTGGGGGATGGACATACTAGGTCCCTTTGCAGTGGCAATCGGGGGCAGAAATTTTTTTATTGTGGCAATCGACTACTTCACCAAGTGGGTGGACGCCGAGGCAGTGCCGAACATTACTGAGCCTGCAGTCAGGAAGGTGATATGGAGGAATATCATCACCAGATTCGGCCTGCCAAAAATGTTGGTGTTTGATCATGGAAGGCAATTCGATAATGACCCTCTAAGGGTCTGGTTGGAAGGCCATGGCGTCGCAGTTGCCTACTCTGCCGTCTGCCACCCTCAAACCAACGGACAGGCGGAGGCTGCCAACAAACAGATCCTGAACGGTCTCAAAAAGATGGTAGACGACCTTAAAGGCAGGTGGGCTGACGAGCTGCCAAGTATACTCTAGTCAATCAGGACCACTCGAAAAGAGTCCACGGGTCAGACCCCCTTTGGCCTGGTCTACGGGGCAGAGGCCCTGCTACCCATCGAAGTAAGAATTCCCACCCTGCGATCCCTGCAGTATGACAGGACGGAAAATGAAGTGGCAATGACCGAGGCTCTAGACCTGGTCGGCGAACTAAGGGAAGAGGCCAGGGTTAACATCGCCGCCTACCAGCAGTGGATGAGGAAAGCGTACAGCAAGAAGGTACACGAGAGATGCTTCCAGATAGGCGACCTGGTTTTAAGGAAAACGCAGGCTGTAGGAAGGTCAAGAGAGCATGGCAAGCTGAGTGCCAACTGGGAGGGCCCATATCAGGTGACTCGGATTTTGGGACCAGGCACATACAGAATCGCCAACCTCGATGGCCAAGAATTGGGCGCGCACTGGAATGCCGTTACTCTAAAAAGATATTATGTCTAGCAAGTCTTAAAGTAAATTTCATTTTCATAAAACTGGCGGAGGACGGTCAGAATAGAATGTCGACGGCTCCGACCACGCTTATGTTTAGCCTTTTTTGCAAAGAAATGAAAGGAACTCCGAATCCATACTCGTTGTCTGTTCAAACTTGCATTCTCACACACAAACGAGCAGGGGGCAATAGGAGGAGGCCCCCCTGTTGCCAGAACCAAAGAAAATAGACCCCCCAACAAAATTCTAAGTCCCTCTGCCTACCTCTGGGCAGGCAGGGGGCAGGCCCCCTGGACTTCGACCAGAAGCCAGGGTCAGGCCGGGTCCCACGCGCCGAACGAACAAGGACTGGGGGCAATCCCCCATACCTTGTATAAAAAACGCAGACCCCCCTCCCTGCCTCTGGGCAGGCAGGGGGTAGGCCCCCTGGACTTCGACCAGAAGCCAGGGTCAAGCCAGGCTTTGCACGCCAGAAACGAACAAGGACTGGGGGCAATCCCCCCAACTTTGTATAAAAAAACGCAGACCCCCCTCCCTGCCTCTGGGCAAGCAGGGGGCACGCCCCCTGGACTTCGACCAGAAGCCAGGGTCAAGCCAGGCTTCACACGCCAGAAATGAACAAGGACTGGGGGCAATCCCCCCAACCTTGTATAAAAAACGCAGGCCCCCCTCCCTGCCTCTGGGCAGGCAGGGGGCACGCCCCCTGGACTTCGGCCAGAAGCCAGGGTCAAGCCAGGCTTCGCACGCAAAAAATGAACAAGGACTGGGGGCAATCCCCCCCAACCTTGTATAAAAAACGCAGGCCCCCTCCCTGCCTCTGGGCAGGCAGGGGGCAGGCCCCCTGGACTTCGGCCAGAAGCCGAGGTCAGGCCAAGCTTCGCACGCCAAAAATGAACAAGGACTGGGTCAATCCCCCCACCCTTGTATAAAAAATCGCAGACCCCTCTCCCTACCTCCAAGTAGACAGGGGGCAGGCCATGTCTTGAGAAAGGAAAAAGTAGACAGAAATTAAGAAGAGATATTCATAGCAGATTCATGCAGAAATAAAATTGTTTAAACAGAAAAGCACCAAAGCAAAAATCCAAAGGGCAACAAAACCAAAATATTACAGGGCAGCCGGCCATATCAAGGCTCGGCGCAAAAGTTAGAATTCTAATTAAAAAGCCTAAGTATGGGGAGCATCCTGGCTTGGACCAGCAGCCTCCACAGGCGGTCTGGCTGCCCGAGGTTCATTTTTGGCGGAGTAGAGGTTTCGGAAAGTATCCTCGTCAAAGTCAGGGAACATCTCCTTAATTACCTCCATAACAAGCTCGAGGGAGGAATTAGCTCCAGTCTGAAAGCTCAGGTCCACCGCAGTTTCAGTCTCCTCCATGATAGCATCTTTCTCCTTTTGCCATTCACCCTGGGCCTGCTCAAGGTTTGAGTCAGCTTTAGACAGGCGCTCCTCCAAGTCAGCCGCCTTCCACTTAACATGCTCCATCTCAGCCAGGGATTTTCTAGCTTGCTCCATCGCCAGAATGCTCTCCTTTAGTTTTGCCTCTAACTTGGACGCCTCCCTTACAGCCTTCTGCCCCTGAAACTTCCACCGGGTTGCCTGGTCCTTCGCCTCCTCCAGCTCGCTCTCATGCTTCACCAGTTTATCTTTCAAATTGTTGATCAGGATGACATCCCTTTCAACCATGGCCAGACGGTCAGGAGGGGGGGCCCCAGGAGTGACAGCCAGCTCTTCATCGCTCAGGCGGCTGAGAGCCGCCAGCTCAGCAGAGGCCTGCAGCACCTTGGAGGTGCGCTGAATGTATTGGATCACCTGGTTGGAGGTAGAAGTTACAGACTTGGTGAGGCGATCTGCCAGAACAGCACCGAAATCTGAAAGCAGGCCCGACACGTCAATGCTATCACCTGCAGTATAATGAAATTCTGTATTTTCCTCCGAAAAGAGGGTGCCTGGAATGTCACGGGCAGGGCGCTTGGCCTCGGGGGTCTCAACGACAGCCTCCAGGTCAACCACCTGCGCATCCCCTGAAGGTTCTCTGTTTCTTTTCCTCCTGCACTCCAAGGGAACACTCTCCCCAGTCCCCTCAATCCGCAGGACGTGAACCCTGGGAGATATGGGTCCCAGCAGGAGAATCACCCTGCTTACAGGCAGGGGAGGGGGTGGCCTCTGAGGTAACCTCCGCCTCCCCACCCTGGAGAACAGAGGGAGGGGCCGACGGCTTTGCTGGCTGCAACCGCGGAGGAAGGGGGAGCCTTCGGTTAGCAGTGAGACCCTTCACGAACTTCATTAGGCTCTTCTCCCCTTTCTTAAAATTTGAAGGAAGAGAGGGACGCTCCGAGACAATAACAAATTCTTCGGTCAAACCAAGCCTTCTTATCTTCTTTCTCGACCAAAGGCGAGAAGTAGAACCTGCAGGGTGAGAGAGTAATCAATCAAGAAACAGAGGTAGAAGTCTCAGAAAAATCATGCTGGTGGAAACCCCTAAACTACCTTCTCCAAGGCCAGGGATCAGGCCCATTGGGGCCAGATATTCACCTGTGGCTATGAGCTCCGCGTGAGGGAGCCAGAAGGCAGGGCCACCAGCGCCAGGCTTGTCTACAATAACCTCGAACTTCTCGACTAGTTTCTCTTCCTTCTTTCTCAGTTTTACCTCCAAGGCTTTCCCCCCGACGCCTGGGTGGTACTCTTCACGAGTTTCCATGCGGGTGTGAACGTGATTCCTAAAGTGCCTAGGAATCCGCCACCCTGAAGCACTGTGTACGTACAAAAAATTATTCTTCCAGTCCTTCAGGCTGCTTAAGGACGGCAAGACTGGAGCGTATTTATTTTGCCTTAGAAGGGACCAGTATCCAGGGGAACCATCTCCCCCTGACGAAGACACCATCTGCAGCCCAACCATGAAACGCAGGGCGTCGATGGAAGGCCCCTCACCATGAAAGGTGCAGGTCCAGGTGTAAGCTATTAATGATCTAATTGCCAAAGGGGTCAACTGGGCTATGGCCACATTCATCCTCCTAAAGGTCTCCTCCAGGAAGGGGTGCAGGGGGAATCGCAGGCCGAATTCTAAGCTTTTATGATAGACAACCACACAGCCGTCAGGGGGGCAGCATACTGTATCTTTCTCCCCTGGGACTATAATGGTGTACCCCTCCCCAAAGTCATAAAACCTCTCAATGTCCCTAGCAGCGTCTTTCTCTAAAATTAAGTCTCGATTCTTAGCTTCTGGGTAAGTTCTCAAAGGGATCTGGTACTTGCTTTTGTCCAAATAGTATGTCCTCCCTCTCTCCCTGGGAATAAGAGGACCGGCGATCCTGGAAGGGTCTATCTCCAGTGCCTCGTCGTCAGAATTGACGACATCGATGGGAGCGGGTTCAGGGGAGTTGACATCCTCTTCCCCCTCAAAGTGGTCCTCTCCACCGGGCCTAACCCCGGAAGAGGAGGCTAGGTCAGCTCTACCCTCCCCCCTACCCTCCGTCCTCTCAGACGACGGGCCGAATATAAGAACACGAGCACGAGACATGCTGATTTATGAAGGAAAAGTATGAGGAAATGAAAAGGCGAGGATTTAGAGTAAGATTCTAACCTAGAGCGATGACCGCCGCTTGAAAATCCGAAGGGAAGGGCTCCTCAGTCTTATAAAATTCCCAGCAGCAAAGAGGGGAGAAGTATGAGGAAGGGTTTTTGAGTTTTGAAAAAGTGTGAAATAGGGAAATGGGGGGAGGAGAAAGGCTTATATAGACCCGGGCAACTGAAGGGTCGCCCCTCCAACAAAAAACCTCCCCACAAACTGCCCCACGTGTCACACTTTAAACAACCAACCGCCCACCTCTTCCCAAGAACAGCCTCGAGAAAACAATAAGGCGCCAGAGGATTAATCACCCTGTGACGTGATTCATTCATGCAAAAATAAAAATAAAAATAAAAGAATAATAATAATAATAATAATAATATTAATAAGTCGCCTGAACCTTTTCATTAATTTGAAAAAGAGCCCAAAAATGGGCAAGTTACATTCTAGACATAAGCAAATAAAAGTACAAGGGCCTGGTTTTCTGCCCCAGTTAACTAGCCTGCAAATCCAGAGCAGGCCTAATCATCGTCAGGGCCTGGGGAGCAATTCCCAGGGCTGTAGTCATCCAGGGGAGACCCCCAATCCCAATCGTCAGAGCTCTTGAAGGGATCGGTGGGGAGGTCATCCTCGTCACCACCTGAGGAATAGCCCTTACCCTCGCTATCCTCAGAATCGCGACTGCTTGTGTCCCAATCATGACCAAAAGGGACGGTCCTGACGCCATCAGGAAAATCACGCCCCGCCTTCCTCCCCAGAAGGGAGGAAGGGCCTGACTCCGGGGAGGAGGTCAACTCAGGGCAGTTAGGGACAAACTGCTCTGGGTACAGCCATGGGAAGCAGCTGTGGCACCCCCTGTCATAGCACCCCCCAGCCCGGGTGCATCGCCCAGGGCGAGGGCCAGCAGGAGGAGGCCTAGGGTGCCTGCCAACCCTGGAAAGAGCTTTCCTCTTGGCCAACCGTCGAGAGCGGGAGCGCCTCCTTTCACTTCTGTGAAGGACCTGGTGAGCTCTCTTAGCATATCTCAAACGACGGCGTTCTCTGAAACAATGGATTTCTACGTAGATTCCACATCGGAAAACTCTTTTCCTGATCCAGGACATCGGTTCTCGAATATGTTGGAAGTAAATAGCAGAAAAATTGTGAGTAAAAGTGCGAAAATTACGAGGGAGAGCGGAGTTTATATAAGAGCAAGAAGCGCGCCATTAATGGCACTCCAACCACCTCTGTAAGAAGGGTAACCAATCATAAGATCCCCACGTCGCCCAAAAATCCACTTTGCAAGAAGAAACAATCATAGCCAGAAGAACATTCCAACCCCTTTTGTCATAACCAATGCGCTTGATGTAACACCCCTGATTTTATAAATTAAATAAATTTGAAGATTATGTTCGTATTTTATTTTGTTTACAATTTAACTCGTAATTCTTAAAATTTTTGTAAACGAACTTATCGTTTAATCGTTTCAAACTCCTAAAATTCTATTTGTCTCGGAAACTCATCTTATATTTAAAACGTATTTCTTATTTCTGTTTCCATTTATTTTACACGTTTAATTTAATTCTTATCGAAAGTCTATTTCGACAATTTAAATTCTAAATTCTCCTATTTATTTATATTTAAGCTCAAATTTCTATTTTCGGCTCGAAGTTCATTTATTTTAAATTTCGTCAAAACATTTAATCCCTTTCCTCGAGAAATCAATTTAATTCATTTTATCGAAGATTTATTATTTATCGGGAAATTTTATTTCATCGTCTAATTATTTATTTCTATCAACTTCGTTTTCGTCTCGAATACTTTATTTACTCATTTTATTTGACGGCACGATTATTTATTAAATTTATTAACTCTTTTCATTTCGATTCGTGGGTCAATCAACTTATCGTTACGGAATTCGTTTAATTTCTTTTCCTAACCCGATTCATTTAATTAATCCGTTCAACGTATATTTCATGTCTCCGAATCCGTACACCTTTTATTATTAATTGATGCATTCCCACATGTTAATCACATAAGCCCCACTTATCTTTTGTCTTCCCACTGCAATTCATGTGGACAGCCTTTCACTTTTCCTCACCGCTTCTTCTTGCCTCCTTGTTTTCACCTCCCTTTTATTCCCTTGTCAACTCTTCATTCCACCGCTTCCTCCTTCCCTTTTCTTCGTTTTTTTTTGTTGTTCTGCCGCTGCCGCTGCTGTTCTCCTGCGCTCCTGCTGTCTGTGTGCTGCTGCTGTACGCTGCTGCCTCTGTTGCTGCGGTTATTCCGCTTGTTTTGCCTTAGGTAATCTCCGTTTCCTCCGTTCCTCCTTCTCCTTCTTCGTGCATCTGTTGCTGTCGCGTTCTGTTGTGGTTTAATGATCCTGCTGCTGCGTTTTATGGTTGTTATCACTGTCCGATGTTTGCTTTCTGTGGCCTTCTTCTCCCTCTGTTTTCGTCCCTTTGTTGGCCTCGCTGCCATTGTTTGTCGATTCTGTTTTCCTTCTGTCCATTTCTTCTTCAATTTTTGCGTCGATGTTGCGATTTCTTCTTCTGTTGGCGTTTCTGTTCTTTTGCTCTATTTACCGTCATCATCTCTGTCGTTCGGCTGCTGCTATACGTTGCTTTTACTGCTGCGTATTCCTGTCGTTGATCATCCTTTAAGGTCGGTGTTGCTGCTGTATTTTTTTTCTGCCGCTGCTGCTATATTACATTCTGCCGTCGTTCTAACTCGTTGATGCTACTGCCTTGGTCGGTGTTGTTGCTGTACAGTTCTATAGTTGTTTTTGTTCGATTAGTCCTCGATGCTTCCATGTTTCTGTCATCGTTACGTTCTATCCTTTGCGTGCTGCTGTGGTGCGTGTTAGAACAGCCAGCGATCCCGTTACATTTCCTTTTGGTCATGGTTGTACGTTGTTGCTGCTTCAGTGGTACTGATTATTTCCTTGTGACGTTTTCCGTGTCACCTCTAGTCATTTCTAACTTTCCTTATTCCGATATCTTTATTTCTGTTTCTTTATGTCTCGAATATCGAAGTGGAGCGTACTTAGAAGGCTAACGATTCACGACAGGATGGTTAAGGCGTGCTATTGAAGATTTGGAGCTCGGACTATGCTAGTGGGCAAGTACGAGAGCGATTCGATTATCGACTTGAGGTAACTTTAGGACGTTACTCGATTTTATCGTATGTTTGAGTAGTAGTATGTAGTAAATATTTTAACTTCGGTTTTCTAATTTTTAGCCATTTATTATTTACTAATAAAATTTTTCTTTTAAATCGTACACCTATCAATAATTTTTATAATTTTCGATATCGTTTTATAAATCGTTAGTAATTTGATTATTTACGATCGTTTATAATATTTTGTTGGTTATCGTGACACTAGTAACTAAATAATAACGATTTCATATTTTCTTCATATTTCGTTAATTTATAATTTCAACTCAAAATCGTATTTTTATATTATAATTGAAATTTGTATACTTGTTTAATAAATTAATTTTGTTTTACGACTTATATTAATAAATGAGAAAGTAGTCTATTTTGTTTTAAATATATTTTTTAATCGAGACTATTTTCACTAATAATTTCTTATTTGTTTCCGATTGACTATTTTTAGAAAATCCGTATTATTTATTAATTTGCTAAAAATAATTTGAATCCTTTGAAAAATTCATTTCATTTATAAAACTCGTTGACTCAATTAATTTTGATATAATTTTTCTTAAAACATCTCTTTTCTGAAAATTTATAGTTTTAACTCGATTTCCTAATTATTTATAAAATACTATATATTAACTTATTTTATTTTATTTATGTTTTGAGTAATGAATTTAGAAATATAATAAAGTTACGATAACGACGATAATAATAAAATGTTAATTTTGTTAGAAATGCTATTTTTATATATTTCACTAATTTTAATGATTTACGTATTTCCTATAAGAATTTCTATTTTAAGTAAGTTTCTAAAATTAGTAAGTTTCTATTTCTGGAAAAGTTTTCCTTTTTATATAAAATGTTTATTCCTTTTACTTTCATATTATTTATAATGATTATATCTTTTGAATATCGATAATGGCTGTTTTGGAGTTATGGAATAAAGAAAAGTGTGGGGTTAGAGTAATATAGTCTGGGATGTACGTTTTTGCCATCAGCTATAAAGCCGTTGTGTCTATTTGGGACACATTTGGTCGTTGAACTGGGCGTAGTTTCGCCCAGGAGAGTGTATGTTTTGACCTTAAGCTAGATATCGCATCGTCTTAGTCGCCATCAGCTGAACTTGACATATTTGTTGTCTAGGAGGGGTGTGCACTACTTAAACCAGGACCTCGCTGCACGCAGTCCTGTTATAGTTGAGTTGCCTAGTTAGAGACTGGATTTTGTTATGAGTTAAGTCTACAGTTCTCGAAGCTAGTTTCCAGTATTATCCTAGTGAAAGTCTAGCCTTGTGCACAAGGATCGAATTTCCATAACGCCATTTTTGAATATTTATATTATCGATTGATTTTGACTTGCAGGTGGGCAAGTGCTTTAAGTTTCGTTGAAAACTTATTTTTATTATATCGTTTTAATGTTTTCTCTTTTTAAATATTTTGATATAATAATACTATTATTTTTCCATATGATATAATATGGCTGGGAGAACGTCCGAGTTACTCTCCACTGACGTGGCTGTTATGTTTATAACATGACAGGTATTTGCTGCTGGGTTTTGGGTGTGAGCTAGCGAGTAGCATGGATCCTACTCTTTCTTCATTCATGTAATTTATGGATTTGTATAAACCTGTTTGGAGAATTTACTTTTAGCTCTTTTGTAAAAAGAGGTCTTTCTATTGACTTACCATTTCTTTTAATAAGATATAGTTTGTCAGTGTGTTTCAATCCCACACTACAGTGTTTCCGCCACTGTATTGCGTTAGATTTTTCTAGGGGATTACACTTGAGCTTACTAACTCGGGAACAAGCAACGCATTAAATGCGAAGGAGTCCGAAGGTCAACCCCATCCCATCCTGAAGACGCCTGCCGAAGAGAAGCCTCGCTTCCCTCCAACCGTCGTGGGCCAATTGATGGGGGTTAACAAATACTACGGGTCGCCCGCCCATAAGACCCTGGGGGGATTCGCCCCAAGAGCAGGGCAGAGGTTGCCCAGCATAACTACCCTACGAAGGTCACTAAAACACTCCAAGGCTTAAGCCTGCCCAGCAGGGCCGTGCCGCCGACCGAGCAGGGCCATCAAGCCCCCCTGCCTGCTGGTCCTCAGGGTGTCCCGACCCCCAGCACGAGCAGGGAAAACCTAGCACCTTTTCGTCATTCTGCCTAAGGTAAGGGAAAATGGGTGGACGAGGTGAAGCCACTTGTCACTTCCCTATCCACCCATTCTTCCTCTCTCCACTTCTCTTCCTCTCTCTTGTGGGAAGGTATATATACTCTCCCATTTCCCACTTGAAAGAGGTTGGATTTTCTCTCTTTAGACCCTTACTCTAAAAAATGCCACCTAGCTCCTCACGAACTAGGTTCATCAAGGCATTCACGGACTGACTTAGGCATCAGAGAGGGTTTCCTCGGACAACCTCCGAGGCCCTGTGCGTTCCTTGTGCAGGGAGCAGGCTCAATCCGCCGGTAAAGGTCCGAACCGTGGATTAAGAATAAGGAGAGAATTGTGAAATCGATCAAACAATATTCGAACACTAAAACCCGAATTCGCAGTCGGGTTAATTGATTCCGATACCGGAACAATAATAAATGTTAATTTCGTTAGAAATATTTTTTTTACACATTTCACTCATTTTAATCACTTACGTATTTTCTATACTAATATTTCTATTTTAAGTAAATTTCTAAAATTAGTATGTTTCTATATATAGAAAGTTTCCCTTTTAATATAAGATGGTTATTCCTTTTATTCTCATAATGATTATATCTCTTGTTAATATCGATAATAGCTTGTTTTGGAGTTATGGAATAAAGTCAAGTGTGGGGTTAGAGTAATATAATCCGAATTTACGGGTTTTCCATCAACTATAAGGCTAGTGTATCAGGAATCAGTACATTAGTTCTTGAACCGGGTGACAGGTATCCCGGGAGTTGTGTACATTTTGACCTTAAGCTTAGGCCTCGCAGTAAGTCGCCGTCATAAGTTGAACTGGGTGACAGGTAATCCCAGGAGGGGTGTGTATTGTCTTAAACTAGGGCCACGCATTTGTAAGTCGCCGTCCTATTATGGTTGAGTAGCTTAGTTACAGACCGAAGTTTAATTTGTTTGAACTAGGTTCTCGAAGCTAGTTTTTTGTATTCTCATGGTGAAAGTCTGACCTTCTACGATGAATATTTTCATAACGCCATTTTGAATATTTTTATTATTATCGATACATTTTGTTTTGCAGGTTGGCAAATATTTGAAGTTTTCTTCTGAAAACTTGTTCTGATTTTATTATTCCAATATTTTAAGTTTTCTCTGAAAGCTTATTTTTATTATATCGCTTTAATGTTTTCTCTTTTTAAATGTTTTGATATAATAATACAATTATTTTTCCATATGATATAATATGGCTGGGAGAACGTCCGAGTTACTCCCCACTGACGTGGCTGTTATTTTTATAACATGACAGGTATTTGCTGTTGGGTTTTGGGTGTGAGCTAGCGAGTATCGTGGATCCTACTCTTTCTTCGTTCACGATTTATGGATTTGTATTAACCTGTTTGGAGAATTTCTTTTTAGCCCTTTTGTAAAAAGAGGCCTTTGTATTGACTTACTATTTCTTTTAATAAGATATAGTTTGTCAGTGTGTTTTAATCCCAACTCTACAGTGTTTCCGCCACTGTATTGCGTTAGATTTTCTAGGAGATTACAGTTGGTATCAGAGCATTGTAGCTCCCGACGCTTACACCTGATTTTAGGAAAAATACCAGTAAATGATTTGAATATTAAAGAAATATTAGTGAGAGATGGGTAGAAACCAAAATAAGGACTTAACTGTTGGGTTTATATGTTCTTGTAACTCAATGATTAGCATTCAATATTTGTTGCTTTTGTCTGGAAGAAGATGAATGAACAAGATGTTGACGTGATGCTGCTCTAGATCGGGACAAGATCTACTTAGAACTCTTAATGCCTGGTGACTCGAGTAGACAACTTGGTGCTTCAAGAAAGATGTCGTTGGTGACTTTTCCGCTCCGATTTAGTTTGCTCCAGCTACAGGCCAGACGATCAAGAGTAGATTCCTGTTCCACGATGTTGCAAAAGATCCAGATCGAGCGACCCAAGACTTCCGTGCTCGTTCCTCTGCAAGAAGATGAAGTAATCCTTTTAGTTCCCTCGTGAACCTTAGAGGTCCGAACTTTTCCTTCTCGTTTTAGATCTTTATCATCTTCAATTGTTGATTCTTTCCTTCCTGCTTCTGCCTTTTTCAATTCTTCTCTTATAAATTCTCGTTGTCATTCCTGTGATAAATCTTCGATATATTTCTTCTATTTTACCATCTTTCTCTTGAGAATCTTTGGTTAGACCGATTTCCGTCTCAGGGAACCCCGTGAAAGGATGGAGATGTTTGAGGTTTAGTAAACCCTTGTTACATGGTTTGAGGATTGTGAGTTATACGCTGTTATCTATCTTAGTATAGAGGATCGATTTGAACGACAAATTGTCGATTAATGGAATTAGGTTGGTACTTAAGATTTTGAACCTTGGGTGATAGGTTACTTGATTATTTGGAGGACTTAACGTTGAATAATCTTTCGGAGTAGTAAGAGTATATTATTTGATGGATACCTAGTACCTAGTCTAGAACCGATCCGAATTAAGTGTAACTTATAATATTACTTTGGGATTCTTACCTGATGCTTATTGGATGGATGCATCGCGAATATTCGGGATCATAGAGTATTGTTTAAAGTGTTAGCATGAGTGTTGTGGTACCTTTAAAGGTTTTCATTAATGTCATTAGAAATTTTGGTGGACATAGATTTCTCGTGTTTCTTATGGATTAGATCGTTGATCGTTGTTTGAGGTTGTAACCTATGAACTTTGGAGTTGAGTGGTCTAAATTAGATGAATTATTCTTAACCTGGAAGAAGAGAAATATCTTGCACGATCATAATTTGGGCTTATTGTGTTGTTTTGAGGATTACTATAATATAGATCTTCTTATTGGGACTTTCAGTTTAGAACCTTAGACCAACGAGAATGTGACTTCGTTGAGTTATTAAATAATTTGTGGTTGCACCTTTGTGATTAGAAATTTAATGGATTTCTCAGAATCATTGTCGAACGACGTGTTTTGAAGATATGAGTATCTGTTATTGTATATTGAGGTTGAGTGAGCCTTAGGTTGGTGTATTTTCCTAACCCTTGCCTATTTATGGTGTTAAGAATATGTTGGTGATCATTTTTGAGAATTTTGTGCCCGAACATTGTTAAATTGGTGGATCTTGTTTAGTGTTCCTTACTCGAGAAATTTTGGTTATACCTCGAGTTCAAACTTTATGAGCTTTGGATTTAGGAACCTTATCGATTGCGAGTTTGGGTTCGTCTGATGGCCGTTGGAATATTAATTGATGAGATTAGATTATAAAGCATTGTGGATTAGTATCGTGTCGTTTGAACGATAGGATAGTCACGTAAGACATTTTTGGAGATTGTGACTGACTAATACCACCTAGTACCTAATATTGGACTTAGCGTTGTTTGATGGAAATTAGAAACCCGGGTTGTGGGAGTCATACTAGGAATCTCGAGATGGTTAACTTCTTCTGTAATTCCTTGAGAGCTCCGTTTGACTCTCAAATTCATCCTCCCCTTAGCTTCTCTTGAATCTCGCCTGTTTTTTTCTTCTTCAGCCAGTTCCTTTCGACTTCCTTATCGGGTTTGAAAACTTTTGTTTCGATTTGTCGTTGACTCTGACTCTATTTATCCATTTATAGTTTTCCCATGTTATGAAAAGTTTGACTATTTTAAAATTTTGGGCTATCGTGAAATTTTAACATTGGAGTTATAAATTTCAAAACCTTGTTTTTGTATTCGTTTTTGGTTGATAACATATATTTAGTCATGTTTCAAAATGCCTTAATAATTTATTTTAAAGTATTTCGAAATTGTTTCAATTTTCAATTTTTCAAGCATGTTAAATTTTATGAAAACTTTCGTAATTGCTAGTATTTTGATTTCTATAAGATTATTATGTAAAACGGTTTAACTTTTTGAAAAAAAAATAAAAAAAATCGTATGTCTAAGTTTTTATTTAAGTGTCGAATCTCTTAATCAAAACGTTTTACTATTGCTTTGAAAATATTTGGGTACTCGCCCCCTCGAGTTCGTTCACAAATATTATTTATCGTCATTATTTTTTTAAAAAAAATATTTTAACTTCTGATTTTATCAATTTAAATGCTTTTAAACTTTGGGATTTGAGCCGAACTCTTCTTGAAATAAATTTTGTCTTCGATTTCGATTTTATTGCACGTTTGAAGTTGTAAAATTTTTAAAAATCGAGATTGTGATGCGAGTTAAGCATTCTCATTTTGTTCAAATGATATAACCTTGTTTTCCATTCTATTATTATGTTTTGTTAGTTTCGAGGACGAAACTTCTTTTTAGTGGGAAAGATTGTAACATCCCTGATTTTAAAAGATTAATTAAAGTAAAGTTATTTTCGTATTTTTATTTTATTTACGATTTAACTCGTAATTCTAAAAATTATTATAAAACGATTTTATCATTTAATCTTTTCAAACTCCTAAAATTCTATTTGTCTCGGGAACTCTTATTATATTTAAAACATATTTTTATTCTGTTTCAATTTATTTTATACATTTAATTTAATTCTTATCGAGAGACTATTTCGACGATTTAAATTCTAAATTCCTTTTTATTTATATTTAAGCTCGAATTTCTATTTTCAGCTCGAGGCTCATATATTTTAAAAGTTTCGTCAAAATATTAATTACCTTTCCTCGAAAAATCAATTTAATTTACTTTGTCGAAGATTTATTATTCATTGGGAAACTCTATTTCATCGTCTAATTATTTATTTCTATAAACTTCGTTTTCGTATCGGATAATTTATTTATTCATTTTTTTTACGGCCCGATTATTTATTAATTTTATTGACCCGTTTTATTTCGACTCGTGTGTCAGTCAACTTATCGATTCAGGATTTGTTTAAACCGTCTCCTACCCGATTCATCTAATCAATACGTATTTTTCTAACCCGCTTTTATTTGAGCCGATTCAGCCCCTTTATCCCACCTGTATTACTGACACATACACTACCCCTTTTGTTTTCCTCCACACTAATTACGTACTTCCCCTGATGGGAGGGATTTGTCGTGGAATCCCAACCGTCAATAATATAACCGGCTATTCCTACGTGATGGTAGGGATTTGTCGTGGAATCCCAACCGATCAATAAATAAACCGGCTATTCCTACGGTAGATAGGGCAAGTCGGGTCGAATCCACGGGGTCGGTAATGTAAAGCCTAGACTAAAGTCACCCGATTACTAGACTAAGTCAACGAACTAAGCTAAACTAAACAATGATAAGGAAGGAGAAGGCTAGACTATGACTAAGAAAAACAAATAAGAAAACGGGCTAGGATTAGGTCGGGGTCAAAGGGGTAACGGAATGGCCGAGGGAGAACTAGAGCGAAGGAGGTAGTAGGGTGATCTAGGTTGGTCCGGGCTCTCGCAACTTAGACCCACCTAGAGGTTCCACCTAGAACCCATCTCGGCGACACACATGACAAACGGGGTTCTAGCGCGCTATGGTGGCCTAGGTCGCATCCGGGCTCTCACTACTTAGACCGGCCTAGGGGTCGTCCTCACCGGGCTCTCGCAACTTAGTGAGGGAACCGAACCCACAACAAACTAACACCCACAAAAGAAAGGCAAAAAAAATAAGCATTCTCAACTACTTAGTCATTCAAGCAATTCAAGAAACATGTGATGTGCACCAAACCAAGAGGAAACCCAAATCTTCCACCAACATCTCTAACAATCCCTTAATCACCCAATTAACACCCTAATTATCCTACTAACCCTAGAAAGAACACTACTCTAACATATCTAATGTAAAAACCAACATAAACAAGGTAAACAAACTCAAACAACCAAACATACACAAACAAACTAGTGAAAACAATAAACAAGAACTAAAGATGAGAACTTGATGAATAATAAAGGATTAAAAGTAAAAAGGAAGATAAAATTATACCATACTAGTGAAGAATGAAAAGATGAACACTTGTATATAAAGAAAACCCAAATTCCTCCACCAATGTTGTCAAGATTGGATGGATTCTTCAAGAGATCTCTTAATACAAGATTAAACTAAGATTAACTACTAATTACCGACTAATCAACACTAATCAAATCTAATCTAACCTAAAGATATATAGGGTTTTAGTTCTAATGAAGTGCATCAGCTTTACATAACAAGGGAAGGGTATATATAGGGTTTAAGAATGAAAGGAGAAGAAAGAAAGCAAAGCACGGCAGCAGCACGCCCGTCCCGGCCGAGACGGGGTGGTCCCAGTCGGGACGAGGTCGGTCCCGGCCGGGAAGACCTGCTCCCGGTCGGGATGGGCAGTCAGTATGCTCATCTTCGTTTCCTCCTTCATCCCGGACGGGATGAGGCCATACCCGTTCGGGATGAGCCTTGTAGGCCTCCAATAAGAACTTTTTGGTCCCTCCTTGCTTCTCATGGGCTTCCCACCGATTCTCGGGACTCGGGATCGGGTCTCGGAGGCTCGGGATTGGGTCCCCAGGTCTCGGGGTCGATTCCAAGGCATCGAATCATCGTTCCTTTACTCCGTTGGCTCCAAAATGTGTATGTATAGAGTCGGAATCGCTCCAACTCTTCCAAATCGGGCTCGGGAACCTGAAACGAACTAAAGGAAGCATAAGAAGCCCCTAAACCGCTCCCAAGAAGCGATTCTACAAGGAAAATGGGACCAAAACACTACGAGATAGGCACTACAAATGGCACTTATCACTACGGTAGATAAGGCAAGTCGGGTCGAATCCACGGGGACGGTAATGTATAGCCTAGACTAGGTCGGCCCAAATACTAGACTAAGTCAACGAGCTAAACTAGAAAATGATAGAAAGGGAGAAGGCTAGACTATGACTAAGAAGAACAACTAAGGAAAACGGGCTAGGATTAGGTCGGGGTCAAAGGGGTAACGGAATGGTCAAGGGAGAGCTAGAGCGAAGGAGGTAGTAGGGTGATCGAGGTTAGTCCGGGCTCTCGCAACTTAGACTCACCTATAGGTTCCACCTAGAACCCATCTCGGCGACACACATGACAAACGGGGTTCTAGCACGCTATGGTGGCCTAGGTCGCATCCGGGCTCTCGCTACTTAGACCGACCTAGGGGTCGTCCTCACCGGGCTCTCGCAACTTAGTGAGGGAACCGAACCCACAACAAACTAACACCCACAAGAGAAAGGCAAGAAGAACAAGCATTCTCAACTACTTAGTCATTCAAACATTTCAACAAACATGTGATGTGCACCAAACCAAGAGGAAACCCAAATCTTCCACCAACATCTCTAACAATCCCTAAATCACCCAATTAACACCCTAATCACCCTACTAACCCTAGCAAGAACACTACTCAAACATAATTATACTACAACTAACAAGAACAAGAGGATTCAACAAGAGAACCAAAACAAACATAAACAAACTAGTGAAAACTATTAACTATGAACAATAAGATGAACAAAGATGCAAACTTGGATGAACAAACAAGATTAAGAATAAAAAGGAAGAAAAGATTATACCATACTAACAAGAGAATGAAAAGGAGAACACTTTCATAGAAGATAACCCAAATTCATCCACCAAGGTTGTCAATCTTGGATGGATTCTTCAAGAGATCCAATAATACAAGAGCTAATCGAATATTAACAACTAATTAAGAACTAATCTACACTAATCTAATCTAATCTATCCTAAAGTAGTCTAGGGTTTAAGGTCTAATGAAGTGCATAAGCTTTACAATACAAGGGAAGAGTATATATAGGGTTACAAGTGGAAAGGAGAAGAAAGAAAGGAGTGCGGCCTAAACTGGGCTCATCCCGTTCGGGATGAGTTGGTCCCGTTCGGGATGGACTCTTCACATAACACCTCTCTTTTGTGCACCTCAACCGGTTCCGGTTGAGCTCAACCGGAACCGGTTGAGCCTTGTAGGCCTCCTTTAAGCTTCTTTCGGTCCCTCCTTGCTTCTCATGGGTTTCTCATCGATTCTCGGGACTCGGGATCGGGTCTCGGAGGCTCGGGACTCGGGATCGGGTCTCGGAGGCTCGGGACTCAGGATCGGGTCTCGGAGGCTCGGGATTGGGTCCCAAGGTCTCGGGGTCGATTCCAAGGCATCGAGTCATCGTTCCTTTACTCTGTTGGCTCCAAAATGTGTATGTATCGAGTGGGAATCGCTCCAACTCTTCCAAATCGGTCTCGGGAACCTGAAACAAACTAGAGGAAGCATAAGAAGCCCATAAACCGCTCCCAAAGAGCGATTCCACAAGGAAAATGGGACCAAAACACTACGAAATAGGCACTACAAACCACACTTATCAACTCCCCCACACTTAACCCTTACTCGCCCTCGAGTAAGCACATACTAACTACTATACTAGCCGAATGGGTATTAGCGCACCCTACGCTCCTTCAACTCACGCGAGTGCACTTAGAGGAAAAGTGCACTACGCAAGGCAAGTCGGGTCTTGCGACAAAACTGTGGATGCAACCGGACACAAAACACACAAACAAACACATAATCGGTTGCACCCAAAAGAAAACAAATACCGCTTCCCTCAAACAAGCGGTGAAAGAAGCACCGGTTTAGGACTCGAGGCAAGTGACAACGTTCCCAAGCTAGACATACAAACCAAGGTGAACTAAACCCTAACAGTATGACGATCAAGCAATAAAAACGTTGGTAACTTACCTAGGTCCTCCTAACTTTCTAAAAACGTACTACGGGACGATCGGCGGAGTGGAAAAGTGAAGAACCACGGTGTTAGTCGACACTGTAGGTAAGTGAGACCCCACCCCCTTTAGCGTGTGCCAAGTGGGTCGTCCCATGCCCAAAACCGCCTAACTAGTCCAAGTAAAAAGGTGGAAATAAATGCAAAATGAGGGAAGACCAACCATTGCCGCTATCATCCTTCCTAGGGACTCGGTCCTTTGGTAGGCTCTTCACGGCAAAAGTCGGAAAAAGGCTTATTTTTGTGGGGTTAGGATATTTTTGTGAGACGATTTTCTTTTGGCATTTTCTCTTTTCTTTGCATTTTTTTCTTTGTTTGTTGCCATGCCACTTCTTTTTTTTCTTCTTTTCTATTTTCTTTTTGCCTTTTGTGCCTTTTCTTTTTCTTCATTCTTTTCTTTCTTTCATTTTTCTTTCTTTTCTTTTCTTTGCCCTTTTGGCTTGATTTGGCTTTTTGGCATTTCTTGACAATTAAGAAAGAGAGAATTCAACAAGTTGCAAATTATTGTGTGGATGTGTGTAGGAGGTAGAGTAATGGGAGAGTCGGGGAGCGTCCTTCCCTTCAAACCCACAAAAAGGGGAGAACTTGGACTAATCAAACAATCCTAAACACGGTCACCTAGGGGACGAGACTCGGTAACCAAGGCCTTTTCACACCGTGGGTGGTCATAATGGTCAAAATGCAAATCCCGTAGTAAATGCCTAGTAAGCTAGGTGGACTCAAGGTAAAGGACCAACGAATTCATTGATTTAGGGTCATTCTACTAGACAAAAGTCCAAGACTCGATTTATACTACTAGGAAGGGAAAGTAAACACTCGCACACTAGCCTCTAAACCGGGTTTTCGAAAAACATTTACACACAAAACACAACAACACACTATAAAACAAAGACTCAACAAAGAACGAAAGAAAAAGAAGCAAAAGCAATCAAAACGAAAATAAAACGAAACGAACACATAAACAACACAAACACCACCCCTTGCTTCCAAACAAATCACCAAATCAACCACAAGTATGTACAAGCTCCACCCGAGCACACCTCAACACAACCTTCTCCAAACTTCACAAGAAATTAAGAGGGAAAGAGGGATAGAAGATGTTACCGGATGTCTTCAAAGCTTTCCAAAATTAATGGTGATTAAGCAACCTATAAGGAAAAGGGAGGCAAGACACACACAATACAACAAATATACAAGACAAAGACATAAAAGGAAAACACACAAAAGAAAATCTTGTTTGATTTTTGTGAGAATTTTTCAAATTTTTAGGTATTTTTAAGATTTTTTCAAGAAAACTAAGAAGATAAACTAGACTATACTAGAATATCGCTCCCCCACACTTAAACCGAGCAATGTCCTCATGCTCGATCGTAGTGTGCGGAGAGACAAAAGAAAAAGAAAAGAAACTACGAAAATAAAGCTAAAATTCAAAAATAAAGTGAAGAAAAGGTAGAAGGTGTCCGGCCGGAGTGTAGTCAAGTCACCATAGGCCGAGACGAGAAAGAGATATGGATGGGGGAAGAAATAAAAAGAAGGAAATAAAAGGAAATGGGAGGGGAGGGCTAGGTATAATCAAGTCACCTAGCCCGGATTCCGCCTAAATCCGACTAAATCCTCAAAAAGAAAGAGTGAAAGACTTGTAAAATTTGGATTTTGAAATGACTCTCGATGTATTCACATCATCGAGAGTCGGGAGCAACAACTACCGAGGTCTCGAAGGCCACCATGACATCAAGACATAAAAGTGTACAAGGGGAAGGGAATAAACAAAGGAAAACAAGCAACAACAAAAACGGAAAAGAAAGGATAGTTGCCGTACCATAGGTTAGCAACTCACTCTCTCCATCGTCTTATAGATCAATATAGGCACTTGCTTGTCTTCATCATTGCTATCCCGCTTCAAGCTTGATAGAGCCGCATCGTAGAGGTAGTAATGGTGCGAGGGGGTAGGTGATTTGATGTGAATATCGGTCTAAAGTGAGGAGGAAATGAGGTGAAGGTATGGAAATGAAGTATGTGGGTGGTATTATATGAGCAAGGAAGGTAGGGAGGTTGGGTGGGGGTATACAATGGTTGGGTGGGCTCAAATGTCGAAGAAAAGGCACCAAAAAGGAGTAGGGGATCATCCCGGTCGGGATGGATGATCCCGATCGGGTTGATAAACCCTTCCCGGTCGGGAAGCTTCCTTCCCGATCGGGATGACAATCCAGTGGACTCGATTTTTGGCACCCTCATCCCGATCGGGACGGCCCCAACCCAGTCGGGACGACACACCCTTCCCGGTCGGGAAGGGTCTTCATGACTCCCATGACCCCAAAAACCGACTCCCTTACTCACGATCCAAGCTCTATCACTAACCACTCCTTTCTAGGAGTCACCTTCACTTCACCTATCACAATAATCTCAAAATACACATCAAATTCACTCCCTCACATCGCTCATCAAAATACCAAAACAATTACAAGAATCCCACAAAAACGAAAGAGTCCTAGAAACAAAAATCACAAATACAAGCACAAGTACTCTAAAGAAGAGGAGAGGAGAATATTGTAATACCTGCCTTGTGACACATTATTAACACCCGAGTTGGCGGTGGCAACCCAAACCCATTGAGTTATGACTTTATAGAGGAATAAACCAGCAAAACAGATTGAAATTGGCCAATCCAGGTTTTTAACCCACTTTTAATCAAATACTCCGAATATTACTTAGACCCACCTATAACCACCCTAATCACAATGGAGCAAACCCTAAACTACATTCACTCACAATGCACACTCAAGAAGAGAAAGGAGAAGAGAGAAATAGGAAGAGAGAAGAGGAGAAGAGGATTCAATCCCAAATCGTATCCTAGCAATTCATTTATATGATTGAGTCATGTAAGTAACTTAACTTTATTTTAACGATGTTTAAGAGTATAATTAGGGTTTAGTCGTGCTTACCATTCCCAATACAAATTAGGAGGAAGATTATATTAAAGACATTAATTAGGAAATAGTTACTGAAATTCTCAGATTCGTAGTACTGTCTTTTGTTCATTGATATACGTGTTTATGTTTCGAATTGGGAGAAGGTCAAAGAAAAAACCCTAATTTATTTCAAGTCTAGTTTATGCCTGTCAAATTTCGTAATCAGATTCAAAGTCGTTTCTTCTAGAGAATTTATTTGTGAACCGTCGTTTATAATTCACTGATTCAGTAATGCTATATAGTAATGGGTGTTAAAACAAATTTATATATCATAATTGAGTTTGAATTTCAGCCAACATTAAATTCATTGAGTCTAGTTGATAATAGAAGTTGGAATGGAGTTAAAAGGATTAGTCTAGTATTAGTAACTCATCAATAGTTTTTATGCGACGAATTCAGTCAGTCTGTAGAGATCAGGTTATAAGTCAATGTTAATATGATATTTAGATAAAGGTCATAAAAGATAAATGGTAGAAAAGACGATCACGGTTCTAACACAGTTGGTCTCGTGTTAATTGAAGTAGTATTTATTTAATTATGAATTGTATAACTAGACAGTACAATGCTGTAAAATTGGAATTTAAGATTAAGTCTTTAATGTTAGTAACGGCTTAGAGCGTGATCAATCTAAGTAGTACTTATATGTTAATACCAATTGATTGTAGGCGATGAATGTTTTAGAGGAGGTCTTTTAACCCGCTTGATTGTGCTTGTGACACGCTTGTAAAGGTAAGGTTTTCCTTACTTAGAATACGTTAATGTTATGATGCATGTATGAGTTACGAGTACGATGTGATATCGTGCTGATGAGAACGATGTTGAATAATGATGGTGGAATGATTGATGAATATTGATATATTGGAGTTGGTGAGGCTAGCTTTAGACCTAGCCGGGACCCTTGATCACGGTCCCCTCCCTGATTTCTCCTCGCGGGTTGTTGAACCTGCGGGGGGTGTGCACACTCGGAATGAAAGGGCCTGCCAGAAGAGTTGAGATGAGATTATTGATTGGTACCGGGATGGTACTGACAATGTTGAGATGAGATTATTGATTGGTACCGTGATGGTACTGAGATGTGGAGATGATATCGTTGATTGGTACCGATGATGGTACTGAGACGGTTGAGACTGGATATTTTATATTACGTACTTGTGTTATAATGTTAGCATGTTCTAACCGTACTCTCTGTCTATTGTCACCCTATTTTATTTGGGGACCTGCGACGATCCATTTGACATCTTCGGTCTTTTGGGGAGCAGTGCTAGTGTGCAGGTTGATGATGTGTGATGATTGTATTCGGGTTGACTGTACGGGACGGGTCTGCGCTATCACTGAACACGTTTATATGTATTTTATAATCTTTTTAAGTTGTGCTTCCGCTGCTATAATTGTGCCACTGCACCCTATAGATACGAGATTGTAATAATTCATTATTTAGTTTTAAATGATTGGTTTCTGAATTGTATTGTAATAGACTACTACCTCGGGTTATACCGAGATGGTAACAACTTTATTTACTTGGAAATGTCTTGATAAGGCTTCCAGGTAAATGGGGGTGTTACAAATATACAACATGACGGTTCTTTAGGAACTCCGTCAAACCTAGGATGGTGGACTCTTCTTCAACCGTAGCCCTCAAGGGCATGGAGGAGCAAGTCGAACGCGCTACCGACATCATATGAAGGCCCAAGAAGCGCTCGAGCATAGCCGACCTCCACGGCCTCCAAGGAGGAGGCAAGAAGTAGGAATCCCAAGACCCAAAATCATCTTCCAAGTAGTCTCCGGGGTCTATCCATCCTACGAGCTTCACCGACCTCTTCCTCCCTAAGCATTGCCTCCAATCACAAGCAAGCTTCATCTCCAAGAAACAAGGCACAAAAAGCGGCTTTTGCCTCATTTCCTCGTTGCACACCCCCACACTTTCCTCAAGTTGTGGTTCCCCATCTTCATCACTTGTCCCCACGTCATCATGGAGGAGAGAATCGAAACTTCTACCGGCGGTTTCAATCTCTTCCAAACCATTGCTTGGTTCACTTACAAGGGGCTCTTGATGCTTATCAACATTATCGCACATGGGCAACTTGGGCTCATCAATTTCACCCAACAACTTCACAAACTCCACCAACTCATCCAACCCACTACCCTCGTCCAATTCTTCACCAATGTTGCCTTCACCAAGGGTCATATCCTCATTCGTCTCTTTTTGGGTAGACGATTGAGGTTCTTCAAAGAAAATTTCTCCTCCAAAGGGAACTACGTTGGCGGCTTCGTGATTAGGTTGCTCCTCTTTCTCAAGTGGGCACCCTTCATCTAATCGAGCATCCCTCGCCTCGTTTGCCCTTCGAATTTGGACCCATAATTCATTTTGTTGTTTTTGAATTTGGGTGGCCATTTCTTGGTTGCACCTTTGCAATTGAAGAAGCGATTGAAACGCCTCCGTGTCGGGTAATTGGTGATCATTGGGGTCTTGTAAAGCTCCTTGATAATCTTGATGATGCCCAAGGGGTGGGGCATCATATTATTGGTAGCAAGGTTGGGGTGATTGGTAGTATTGTGGGTCATGGGGTTCATATTGTGGTTGGGGTGGAGGGTAATATGGTGGGTATTGGGAATATTGGCTTCCATAAGGTGAATCTTGATTGAACATGGTGGGCTCACAATCATAACTCGAGTAATAGTCACCATGATCGTAGGAGTGATAATCGTCCACTTGTCGGTAGCCGTTTTCATAACCTTGAAGTCCATACACACTAGAGTCTTGATCCCCCCAAGAAGCTTGATAGTAATTAGGAGTCATCATGTCGTAGCTTTGGTTCATAGAAGAAGAGGGGTAGCTCATATCGGCTTCCATGTGTGGGGAGTTTAGATCAAACCCCATGCTCGCTCGAAAATCGTAGCTCATACCCGGTTGGAAACCACTCATTCTAGCAACCGTCCGTTTAAGCGGCTCTGAGTTGCAAGAAGAAGATAATCACCACCTCTAAGCACAAACTGTAGACTAAGAACAAACGTGAGAAGTCTAGTGCTTTTTGGGCACTAGACAAGAGAGAAATAAACCTCACACACACAAGAAGCAAGGTAACAAAAAGAAAAAGAAAAACACAAACACAAAGACAAAGTCAAGTAACTAGGAAAACAAAGTCAAACTAGCACCGTCCCCGGCAACGGCACCAAATTGATGGGAGGGATTTGTCGTGGAATCCCAACCGTCAATAATAAAACCGGCTATTCCTACGGTAGATCGGGCAAGTCTGGTCGAATCCACGGGGACGGTAATGTATAGCCTAGACTAGGTCGGCCCAAATACTAGACTAAGTCAACGAGCTAAACTAGAAAATGATAGAAAGGGAGAAGGCTAGACTATGACTAAGAAGAACAACTAAGGAAAACGGGCTAGGATTAGGTCGGGGTCAAAGGGGTAACGGAATGGTCAAGGGAGAACTAGAGCGAAGGAGGTAGTAGGGTGATCTAGGTTAGTACGGGCTCTCGCAACTTAGACTCACCTAGAGGTTCCACCTAGAACCCATCTCGGCGACACACATGACAAACGGGGTTCTAGCACGCTATGGTGGCCTAGGTCGCATACGGGCTCTCGCTACTTAGACCGACCTAGGGGTCGTCCTCACCGGGCTCTCGCAACTTAGTGAGGCAACCGAACCCACAACAAACTAACACCCACAAGAGAAAGGCATAAAGAACAAGCATTCTCAACTACTTAGTCATTCAAGCATTTCAACAAACATGTGATGTGCACCAAACCAAGAGGAAACCCAAATCTTCCACCAACATCTCTAACAATCCCTAAATCACCCAATTAACACCCTAATCACCCTACTAACCCTAGCAAGAACACTACTCAAACATAATTATACTACAACTAACAAGAACAAGAGGATTCACCAAGAGAACCAAAACAAACATAAACAAACTAGTGAAAACTATTAACTATGAACAATAAGATGAACAAAGACGCAAACTTGGATGAACAAACAAGATTAAGAGTAAAAAGGAAGAAAAGATTATACCATACTAACAATAGAATGAAAAGGAGAACACTTGCATAGAAGATAACCCAAATTCATCCACCAAGGTTGTCAATCTTGGATGGATTCTTCAAGAGATCCAATAATACAAGAGCTAATCTAACATTAACAACTAATTAAGAACTAATCTACACTAATCTAATCTAATCTATCCTAAAGTAGTCTAGGGTTTAAGGTCTAATGAAGTGCATAAGCTTTACAAAACAAGGGAAGAGTATATATAGGGTTACAAGTGGAAAGGAGAAGAAAGAAAGGAGTGCGGCCTGAACTGGGCTCATCCCGTTCGGGATGAGTTGGTCCCGTTCGGGATGGACCCTTCATAGAACACCTCTCTTCTGTGCACCTCAACCGGTTCCGGTTGAGCCTTGTAGGCCTCCTTTAAGCTTCTTTCGGTCCCTCCTTGCTTCTCATGGGTTTCTCATCGATTCTCGGGACTCGGGATCAGGTCTCGGAGGCTCGGGACTCGGGATCGGGTCTTGGAGGCTCGGGACTCGGGATCGGGTCTCGGAGGCTCGGGATTGGGTCCCAAGGCATCGAGTCACCGTTCCTTTACTCCGTTGGCTCCAAAATGTGTATGTATCGAGTCGGAATCGCTCCAACTCTTCCAAATCGGTCTCGGGAACCTGAAACGAACTAGAGGAAGCATAAGAAGCCCATAAACCGCTCCCAAGGAGCGATTCCACAAGGAAAATGGGACCAAAACACTACGAAATAGGCACTACAAACCACACTTATCATCCCCTGTCATCATTTATTTTATTTATTCTTTCCCCACTTGTTCACCCCCCATACTCCTTATTTTGATACCACCGCTTTACCCTCTTTCTCTCCACCCCTGCAACTCTTCGTTCCCCCTTCTTCTGTTCTTCCTCTTCTTCATTTCTCCTTGCAAACTCCGTCTTCAAGCCTCCTCTTCGTACTCCTCCAGCATTTGATCGTTCTACTTCTTCTCTCTTCGTTTTTCTTCTTCTGGTTTTCTTCCTTATCGCTGTGTGGTTCTTGTGTGCGTGTTTCTGCTACACTTGCTTTTACGGCCCTATTGTGTGTTGCATCTTTCCGTCTTCTATTCTTTTCTGCCTCGTTCTGTATCTGTTGCTGCTCTTCGCTGTCCTAATCCTTTGATCTAGGACCCTATTTTGTTTCTCTACGGCTGTACGCAGCTGTTGGGCTATCGTTCTTCGACCCAGACTCATCGAAAGGTAATCTCGTTCTTCTCTCCTGCCCTGTGATGCTGCGTTTTATTGATCTTCGTACCCGTTCTTCTTCTGCCTTCCTTCTTTCTTCTTCGCTGCACTTTTTTTTGTTGCTGTTGCGTTGTTGTTGTCGTGTTCTGTTACTATATTCGTAATTGTTGTTCTGTGGTCTGATGTTGTTGTTGATGCTACTGTTTCACGCTGCTGTCTGCTGTTTCACGCTGCTGTCAGCTGTTATACGCTGCTTCTCCTTCCGTGCTTCTTCTTCTCTTCCCTTATTCGTCGCCGTTATTTGCTACTGCTGCCATTCTCGTTTTGTCGGTATTGTTGTTCGTGGCTGTCTATTGTTAGTGTTTTGTTAATCGATCATCTTTCTATTCTCATTTCTCCTCTTCCTCATATTCGTACACTGTGTGAGTTCAGCTACGTTGTTATTATTGCTGTTGTTGATGCTATCTTCACCTTCTTCTCGCTATTTCTCTTCTTTTGATCGTGTTTTGCGTGAACCTGCTCGACATTATTGTTCTTGTCGTTGTTCTTGCTTCGTGCTTTTCTGTCCGGTTGATGCTTCTAATGTCGTTCCGTTAACTCGTAGTTTCTGCTGTTATCGTCACCTACTGTTTGATGATGTCTGTACCCTTTTGCTCGTTTCTCCTGGCTTAAGGTCCTGTTTCTTCGTTTCCTACCTTCCTCATTCTGATTTAGTTGTTTCTATTTTCTTTTGTCTCGACTTCCGTTGGAGCCTCGAGGTCCTTCTTGTAAGACAAATATAAGAACGGTTGGAGTTTGGACTCATCAAGAAGAGCAAGTACGTGAACATTTGGATATCGACTCAAGGTAAGTTTAAGACGTTACTCGATTTTATATCGTATGATTGAGTAGTAGTATGTAGTAAGTATTTTAACTTCGGTTTTCTAATTTAGCTATTTATTATTTGCTAAATATTATTTTAAATCGTATGCCTTATAAATGTTTTACGACTTTCGATATCATTTTATAAATCGTTAGTAATTTAATTATTTACGATCGTTATAATATTTTGTTGGTTATCGTGACACTAGTAACTAAATTATAACGATTTCATATTTTCGTCATATTTCGTTAATTTCTAATTTTCACTCAAAATCGTATTTTTATATTTTAATCAAAATTTTTATACTTGTTAATAAATTAACTTTCGCATTACGATTTATTCTAATAAATGAGAAAATAGTCGATTTTGTTTTAAATATATTTTTAGTCGAGACTATTTTCACTAATAATATCCTATTTGTTTCCGATTGACTATTTTTATTAAAATCCGTATTATTTATTAATAAAAACTATCTGTTAAAAATAATTTGACTTCTTCGTCAATTTCATTTCATTTATAAAGTTCGTCAACTCAATTAATTTTGATATCATTTTCTTAAAACATCTCTTTTCTAAAAATTATAGTTTTAACTCGATTTTCTAATTATATATAAAGTACTATACTTTAACTTGTTATATTTTATTTATATTTTGAGTAACGAATTTGGAAATATATTTAAGTTACGATAACGACGATAATAATTGATGGGGGTTCAAAATACTAAGGGTCGCCCGCCCATAAGACCCTGGGGGGATTCGCCCCAAAAGCAGGGCAGAGGTTGCCCAGCATAACTACCCTACGAAGGTCACTAAAACACTCCAAGGCTTACGCCTGCCCAGCAGGGCCGTGCCGCCGACCGAGCAGGGCCATCCAGCCCCCTTGCCTGTTGGTCCTCAGGGTGTCCAGACCACCAGCACGAGCAGGGAAAACCGAGGACCTTTTCGTAATTCTGCCTAAGGTAAGGGAAAATGGGTGGACGAGGTGAAGCCACTTGTCACTTCCCTATCCACCCATTCTTCCTCTCTCCACTTCTCTTCCTCTCTCTTGTGGGAAGGTATATATACTCTCCCATTTCCCACTTGAAAGAGGTTGGATTTTCTCTCTCTAGACCCTTACTCTAAAAAACGCCACCTAGCTCCTCACGAACTAGTTTCATCAAGGCATTCACGGACTGACTTAGGCATCGGAGAGGGTTCCCTCGGACAACCTCTGAGGCCCTGTGCGTTCCTTGTGCAGGGAGCAGGCTCAATCCGCCGGGAAAGGTCCGACCCGTGGAGTAAGAAGAAGGAGAGAATTGTGAAATCGATCAAACAATATTCGATCAAACAATATTCGACCACTGGAAGCCCTCTTCGTAAATTTCATTTCATTTATAAAGTTCGTCGACTCAATTAATTTTGATATCATTTTCTTAAAACGTCTCTTTTCTAAAATTTATAGTTTTAACTAGATTTTCTAATTATATATAAAGTACTATACTTTAACTTATTATATTTTATTTATATTTTGAGTAACGAATTTGGAAATATATTAAAGTTACGATAACGACGATAATAATAAATGTTAATTTCGTTAGAATTTTTTTTATACATTTCACTCATTTTAATCACTTACGTATTTTCTATACTAATATTTCTATTTTAAGTAAATTTCTAAAATTAGTATGTTTCTATTTATAGAAAGTTTCCCTTTTAATATAAGATGTTTATTCCTTTTATTCTCATAATGATTATATCTCTTGTTAATATCGATAATGGCTTGTTTTGGAGTTATGGAATAAAGTCAAGTGTGGGGTTAGAGTAATATAATCTGGGGTTTACGGTTTTGCCATCAACTATAAGGCTAGTGTATCAGGAATCGGTACATTAGTTGTTGAACCGGGTGACAGGTATCCCGGGAGTTGTGTACATTTTGACCTTAAGCTTAGGCCTCGCAGTAAGTCGCCGTCATAAGGTGAACTCGGTGACAGGTAATCCCAGGAGGGGTGTGCATTGTCTTAAACTAGGGCCACGCATTTGTAAGTCGCCGTCCTATTATGGTTGAGTAGCCTAGTTAGAGACCGAAGTTTAATTTGTTTGAACTAGGTTCTCGAAGCTAGTTTTTAGTATTCTCCAGGCGAAAGTCTGACCTTCTACAATGAATATTTCCATAACGCCATTTTGAATATTTTTATTATTATCGATACATTTTGTTTTGCAGGTTGGCAAATATTTAAAGTTTTCTTCTGAAAACTTGTTCTGATTTTATTATTCCAATATTTTAAGTTTTCTCTGAAAGCTTATTTTTATTATATCGCTTTACTGTTTTCTCTTTTTAAATATTTTAATATAATAATACTATTATTTTTCCATATGATATAATATGGCTGGGAGAACGTTCGAGTTACTCCCCACTGACGTGGCTGTTATGTTTATAACATGACTGATATTTGCTGCTGGGTTTTGGGTGTGAGCTAGCGAGTAGCGTGGATCCTAATCTTTCTTCATTCACGATTTATGGATTTGTATTAACCTGTTTGGAGAATTTCTTTTTAGCCCTTTTGTAAAAAGAGGCCTTTGTATTGACTTACCATTTCTTTTAATAAGATATAGTTTGTCAGTGTGTTTTAATCCCAACTCTACAGTGTTTCCGCCACTGTATTGCATTAGATTTTCTAGGGGATTACAGTTGGTATCAGTGCATTGTTGCTCCCGACGCTTACACCTGATTTTAGGAAAAATACCAGTAAATGATTTGAATATTAAAGAAATATTAGTGAGAGATGGGTAGAAACCAAAATAAGGACTTAACTGTTAGGTTTATATGTTCTTGTAACTCAATGATTAGCATTGAATATTTGTTGCTTTTGTCTGGAAGAAGATGAATGAACAAGATGTTGACGTGATGCTGCTCTAGATCGGGACAAGATCTACTTAGAACTCTTAACGCCTGGTGACTCGAGTGGACAACTTGGTGCTTCAAGAAAGATGTCGTTGGTGACTTTTCCGCTCCGATTTAGTTTGCTCCAGCTACAGGCCAGACGATCAAGAGTAGATTCCTGTTCCATGATGTTGCAGTAGATCCAGATCGAGCGACCCAAGACTTCCGTGCTCGTTCCTCTGCAAGAAGATGAAGTAATTCTTTTAGTTCCCTCGTGAACCTTAGAGGTCCTAACTTTTCCTTCTCATTTTAGGTCTTTATCATCTTCAATTGTTGATTCTTTTTTTCCTGCTTCTGCCTTTTTCAATTCTTCTCTTATAAATTTTCGTTGTCATTCCTGTGATAAATCTTCGATATATTTCTTCTATTTTACCATCTTTCTCTTGAGAATCTTTGGTTAGACCGATTTTCGTCTCAGGGAACCCCGTGAAAGGATGGAGATGTTTGAGGTTTAGTAAACCCTTGTTACATGGTTTGAGGATTGTGAGTTATACGCTGTTATCTATCTTAGTATAGAGGATCGATTTGAACGACAAATTGTCGATTAATGGAATTAGGTTGGTACTTAAGATTTTGAACCTTGGGTGATAGGTTACTTGATTATTTGGAGGACTTAACGTTGAATAATCTTTCGGAGTAGTAAGAGTATATTATATGATGGATACCTAGTACCTAGTCTAGAACCGATCCGAATTAAGTGTAACTGATAATATTACTTTGGGATTCTTACCTGATGCTTATTGGATGGATGCATCGCGAATATTCGGGATCATAGAGTATTGTTTAAAGTGTTAGCATGAGTGTTGTGGTACCTTTAAAGGTTTTCATTAATCTCATTAGAAATTTTGGTGGACATAGATTTCTCGTGTTTCTTATGGATTAGATCGTTGATCGTTGTTTGAGGTTGTAACCTATGAACTTTGGAGTTGAGTGGTCTAAATTAGATGAATTATTCTTAACCTGGAAGAAGAGAAATATCTTGCACGATCATAATTTGGGCTTATTGTGTTGTTTTGAGGATTACTATAATATAGATCTTCTTATTGGGACTTTCAGTTTAGAACGTTGGACCAACGAGAATGTGGCTTCGTTGACTTATTAAATAATTTGTGGTTGCACCTTTGTGATTAGAAATTTAATGGATTTCTCAGAATCATTGTCGAACGACGTGTTTTGAAGATATGAGTATCTGTTATTGTATATTGAGGTTGAGTGTGCCTTAGGTTGGTGTATTTTCCTAACCCTTGCCTATTTATGGTGTTAAGAATATGTTGGTGATCATTTTTGAGAATTTTGTGCCCGAACATTGTTAAATTGGTGGATCTTGTTTAGTGTTCCTTACTCGAGAAATTTTGGTTATACCTCGAGTTCAAACTTTATGAGCATTGGATTTAGGAACCTTATCGATTGCGAGTTTGGGTTCGTCTGATGGCCGTTGGAATATTAACTGATGAGATTAGATTATAAAGCATTGTGGATTAGTATCGTGTCGTTTGAACGATAGGATAGTCACGTAAGACATTTTTGGAGATTGTGACTGACTAATACCACCTAGTACCTAATATTGGACTTAGCGTTGTTTGATGGAAATTAGAAACCCGGGTTGTGGGAGTCGTACTAGGAATCTCGAGATGGTTAACTTCTTCTGTAATTCCTTGAGAGCTCCGTTTGACTCTCAAATTCATCCTCCCCTTAGCTTCTCTTGAATCTCGCCTGTTTTTTTCTTCTTCAGCCAGTTCGTTTCGACTTCCTTATCGGGTTTGAAAACTTTTGTTTCGATTTGTCGTTGACTCTGACTCTATTTATCCATTTATAGTTTTCCTATGTTATGAAAAGTTTGACTATTTTCAAATTTTGGGCTATCGTGAAATTTTAACATTGGAGTTATAAATTTCAAAACCTTGTTTTCGTATTCGTTTTTGGTTGATAACATATATTTAGTCCTGTTTCAAAATGCCTTAATAATTTATTTTAAAGTATTTCGAAATTGTTTCAATTTTCAATTTTTCAAGCGTGTTAAATTTTATGAAAACTTTCGTAATTGCTAGTATTTTGATTTATATAAGATTATTATGTAAAACGGTTTAACTTTTTGAAAAAAAATAAAAAATTCGTATGTCTAAGTTTTTATTTTAGTGTCGAATCTCTTAATCAAAACGTTTTACTGTTGCTTTGAAAATATTTGGGTACTCTCCCCCCTCGAGCTCGTTTACAAATATTATTTATCGTCATTATTTTTTTAAAAAAATATTTTAACTTCTGATTTTATCAATTTAAATGCTTTTAAACTTTGGGATTTTTGCCGAACTCTTCTTGAAATAAATTTTGTCTTCGATTTCGATTTTATTGCACGTTTGAAGTTGTAAAATTTTTAAATATCGAGATTGTGATGCGAGTTAAGCATTCTCATTTTGTTCAAATGATATAACCTTGTTTTCCATTCTATTATTATGTTTTGTTAGTATCGAGGATGAAACTTCTTTTTAGTGGGAAAGATTGTAACATCCCTGATTTTAAAAGATTAATTAAATTAAAGTTATTTTCGTATTTTTATTTTATTTACGATTTAACTCGTAATTCTAAAAATTATTATAAAAAATTTTTATCGTTTAATCTTTTCAAACTCCTAAAATTCTATTTGTCTCGGGAACTCTTATTATATTTAAAACATATTTTTATTCTGTTTCAATTTATTTTATACATTTAATTTAATTCTTATCGAGAGACTATTTCGACGATTTAAATACTAAATTCCTTTTTATTTATATTTAAGCTCGAATTTCTATTTTCAGCTCGAGGCTCATATATTTTAAAAGTTTCGTCAAAATATTAATTACCTTTCCTCGAAAAATCAATTTAATTTACTTTGTCGAAGATTTATTATTCATTGGGAAACTCTATTTCATCGTCTAATTATTTATTTCTATAAACTTCGTTTTCGTATCGGATAATTTATTTATTCATTTTTTTTACGGCCCGATTATTTATTAATTTTATTGACCCGTTTTATTTCGACTCGTGTGTCAGTCAACTTATCGATTCAGGATTTGTTTAAACCGTCTCCTACCCGATTCATCTAATCAATACGTATTTTTCTAACCCGCTTTTATTTGAGCCGATTCAGCCCCTTTATCCCACTTGTATTATTGACACATACACTACCCCTTTTGTTTTCCTCCACACTTATTACGTACTTCTCCTGTCATCATTTGTTTTATTTATTCTTTCCCCACTTGTTCACCCCCCATACTCCTTATTTTGATACCACCGCTTAACCCTCTTTCTCTCCACCTCTGCAACTCTTCGTTCCCCCTTCTTCTGTTCTTCCTCTTCTTCATTTCTCCTTGCAAACTCCGTCTTCAAGCCTCCTCTTTGCACTCCTCCAGCATTTGATCGTTCTACTTCTTCTCCCTCCGTTTTTCTTCTTCTGGTTTTCTTCCTTATCGTTGTATGGTTCTTGTGTGCGTGTTTCTGCTTGATGTGAGTTAATATGAACTTTGAAACAAAACGAGAAGGTTGATAATATTCTGATGTGAAAGAATAAGTTGTGAGGATGACAGAAACGTAACCAAGGGATAGTATGCTTAGTGAAGTAGACCTATACTTCAACAAAGCGGGTGCTAAATCAAACACTCGATTGAAGTAGCGAGTTTAGAGCTTGTAACGCGACTAACTCTAGACTTTGTCTTGTAAGCAACAAGGACGTAAAAGAAAGCAATGCTTTACTCAGTTTTGTGTTGTGAATATTGTGTGTCTTATTCATTCAAGTTGATGGCTATTTATAGCCTACAAAACGTCCCTCAACCAGGCTGGTCAAGGGCGATACAAACAAAGCTCTAATGGTGATAATAACAAAGCTTTAGGAGCTAAAAACAAAGCTAACAACCAGCATTAAGACGCGGCACTATGTGAACACAATCAGCCCTCAATCATCCTCTTAACTCCGGTGCACTTCCCATGCTTGAATGAGTGTGAACCCAAGTTAATGCCTTCATAAGACCTTGACTTATTTGCTCCTTTATTCGACCCACACCTCGTGCTAACCTACTGATTGAATGAGGCACACTACTAGGCTAGTAGGAGGTGCTAATGTGGCTGGACTAGGACCATTAGGAGCTAATGTGACTTCATTGAATTCTCTAGTTGTATCCTTATTCGGATCATCTCCTCCCCCTTGAAAAGGAATTGTCCTCAATTCTGAAATGCCATCATCATCAAGATAAGGAGAGAGATCTCCCACATTGAACGTGGCATGAACTCCATACTCATCCGACAATTCCACTTTGTAAGCATTGTCGTTCACCTTTGATATGATCTTGTATGGACCTTCTGCCCTTGGCATCAACTTATTCTTCCTTTTGCTTGGAAACCTCTCTTTTCTCAAGTGAACCCAAACTAAGTCACCTTCTTGAAAAAGTCTTGGCTTCCTATTCTTGTTGGACCTTCTTTTGTATGCTTCATTCACTTCCTTGATCCTTTCTCGAATTTGCTCGTGGAGTTTTATCATAGCCTTCAGTTTTGACTCCGCATCTTTGTGGACTAACTCATCCTTGGGTAGAGGAATCAGGTCCAATGGCATGTAAGGATTGATTCCATACACGGCTTCAAAAGGAGAGTGAGAGGTAGCATAAGTAGGAGAACGATTGTAAGCAAATTCAGCGTGGGCAAGCTTGACATCCCAATCCTTTTGAGTCTTGCTCAACAAGCCCCTTAACAAAGTGCCCAAAGTGCGGTTGGTAACTTCGGTTTGTCCATCTGTTTGTGGATGATGAGAAGTGCTAAATAAGAGCTTTGTTCCCACCTTTCTCCACAATGTGTTCCAAAAATAACTAAGGAACTTTGAATCACGATCCGAAACAATGGACTTAGGTACTCCATGGAGACGTACCACCTCTTTGAAGTACAAGTCAGCTACATTGCTAGCATCATCTGTTTTCTGACAAGCAATGAAGTGAGCCATTTTTGAAAACCGATCTACCACCACCATGATAGCATCCTTTCCCCTAGCTGTTCTTGGCAAGGCCACAATAAAATCCATGGACACGTCTTCCCACGGTCTATTACGAGTGGGTAAGGGCATGTAGACTCATGGTTTGAAAGAACTTTTGGCAAATTGGCACGTCACACACTTGCTTACTACATGTTGGACACTACCTTGCATCTTTGGCCAAAAGAAGTGTTCCTTTAAGACCTCCAAGGTTCTTGTGATGCCAAAATGACCTGCTAATCCTCCCCCATGAGCTTCCCTAACCAGCAATTCTCTAATGGGATGCTTGGGTACACAAAGTCGATTTCCCTTGAAAAGAAACCCTTCCTGCAAAACAAACTCGTCAACGGCTCCTTCCTTGCACTTGGTGAAAGTTTCACCAAAATCAGCATCATTGTTGTAGTAATCCTTGAGAGTTTCAAATCCGAGCAATCTAACATCCAAAGTAGATAATAGAGTGTAGCGGCGGGATAGTGCATCAGCTACCACGTTGCTTTTACCATGTTTGTACTTTGAAGAGAAGTGAAAGGATTGCAAGAATTCCACCCACTTGGCATGCCTTGGACTTAGCTTTTGTTGGCCATTGATGTATTTTAGGGACTCATGATCTGAATGGAGAATAAAGTGGTTAGTACGAAGATAATGACTCCAATGATCAAGAGCTCTTACTATGGCATAGAATTCCTTGTCGTAGGTGCAATAGTTTAGCCTTGCTCCGTTGTGTTTTTCTGAAAAGTAAGCAATGGGACGTCTATTTTGCACGAGAACAGCACCAATTCCTACTCCACTAGCGTCACACTCCACCTCAAATGGTTGAGAGAAATCAGGAAGAGCTAGGATAGGAGCGGAGCACAACTTCTCCTTGATGGCTTCAAAAGCTTCTTGGGCAGCTTTGGACCAAACAAACGCACCTTTCTTCAAACATTCGGTGATAGGGCTTGTGATAGTACTAAAGTCCTTGATGAACCTTCGGTAAAAGGAAGCCAAACAATGGAATGATCTAACTTCTGTAATGGTGGAAGGAATTGGCCAAGTACGGATGGATTACACTTTGGTTTGATCAACGGACACTCCATCTTTGGACACTACGTAGCCAAGGAACACTACACTTTCCACAAAGAAAGCACACTTCTCCTTCTTGCCAAAGAGTTGTTGCTTGCGAAGTGTGGTAAATAGTAGCCTCAAGTGCTCCATATGCTCCTCCAAAGACATGCTATACACAAGAATATCATCCAAATAAACCACAATGAATCGACCTAAATAGGCCTTGAGTATTTCGTTCATTAGTCTCATGAATGTGCTTGGAGCATTGGTGAGACCAAATGGCATGACCGTCCATTCATAGAGTCCATGTTTGGTCTTGAACGCTGTCTTCCACTCATCTCCTTCTCTCATTCTGATTTGATGGTACCCACTTCTTAGGTCGATTTTGGAGAAGATTACAGCCCCATGAAGCTCGTCCAACATATCATCCAACCTTGGAATAGGAAATCTATATTTGATGGTAATGTTGTTAACGGCCCTACTATCCACACACATTCTCCAAGTTCCATCTTTCTTAGGTACTAAGAGGACCGGAACAGCACAAGGACTAAGGCTCTCACGCACATAACCTCGACTCATTAACTCATCAATTTGTCTTTGCAACTCCTTAGTCTCCTCTGGATTACACCTATAGGCTGCCTTATTGGGTAAGGCTGCTCCTGGAATGAGGTCGATTTGATGTTCTATACCTCTAATAGGTGGTAAACCAACCGGTAATTCCTCAGGGAAGACATCCTCAAATTCGTGTAACAACTCCTCAAATGGCTTTCCTCCAAGCCCATTCTCAACTACTAAGGGTTCCTCTCTAGCCACCATGACAAAGACACGTTCCCCCCCTTGTAAAGCCTGTTCTACTTCACTCTCACTAGCAAATATGGTAAGGTTAGGCTTCTTAGCTTTGTTGGCTGCCATAGCTCTAACAGCTTTGGGAGTCATGGGTTTTAGAACGATTTTCTTTCCCTTATCCCTTAACTCATATTCATTTTTCCTCCCATGGTGTACTACATCCCTATCAAACTGCCAAGGACGTCCCAAGAGTATATGACACGCATCCATAGGAATGACATCACATAAAACTTCATCAACATAAGAACCCATGGTTAAGGCTACCCTCACTTGCTTTGTGACTCTTACTTTGTTACCATCATCCAAGCAATATAATGCGTATGGTCTAGGGTGATTAGTGGTGATTAGGCCTAACTTAGTTACCATTTCAGTAGAGGCAACATTTGTGCAACTACCTCCATCAATGATCAGGCTACCCCATTTGTTATTAACTTGACACTTAGTGTGGAATAGTTGATCCCTTTGCTCGGTGTTGTGTGGGATGGGGTTGGCATGAAGTGTACGTAGTACCAAAACAGTATCATACGTTGGGGGTTCATAGTCCTCTCTTTCTTCCTCCTCTTCTTCCTCCTCTACATTAAACACAGCCCCTATACGTTGTTCCTCCTCCCACATCTCCTCTCTAAAAGACATGACTTCTCTTAAGGTAACGACTCTCTTATTAGGACACGCATTTTTGTAGTGACCAAAGCCTTGACACTTAAAGCAACGTACTTTGGACAAACTAGTTTCAGTGGGTGTCTTGTTTGTGGGTTGAGTCGGGTTATTCTTAATGACAAGGGGTTGATTAGTGTTAACGGGATTGGTCTTGTTACTCCCCTCACCTCGTGGCCAAGTATGACTCCTACTAGATTCATTCTCATATTTAGCTTTCCCTTGAGCCTCAATTTTTAAGCATAGACCACATAACGTATCAAAATCAGAATAAGGACATAAATCAACCGTATTGGCAATACTACGATTTAACCCACGCAAGAACCTAGCCATTTTTATCTCTTCATTTTCTTCTACTTCCCCCATCAGTACCAAGTTCTCAAACTCATCAATATACTCACTAACACTTAACCTCCCTTGTGTCAGATTAGCAATCTTTTTGTACAAGGACAACTTATGTGTAGTTGGAACATACCTCTTACGTAGTTTACGTTTTAAGGACTCCCAAGAAGAAATCTTACCCTTTCCATCCCTGGTGCGTTGTACCTTAAGCCCTTCATACCAAAGGGAAGCCCCTTTGCTTAGCTTTAGGATTGCGTATTTGCACCTCTCCTCGTCCTCCAAATCCTTGAAGTCAAAGAGCTTCTCCATGTTTCTTTCCCATTCCAAGTAGACTTCAGGATCAGTACCACCATTGAACTCAGGAAGTTCGTTTACTTTGATCTTGTCCACTAGTTCCCTCCTTGCTTGGAAACGAGAATTCCTGGGCTGGTAGTTCTCCAACGCCTTTTTTAGGTGTTCCAAGAAGTTGGGGTCTTCAAAGTTCACTACTCCTGCCATGCTTTACGTCTAAAGGAAGACCAGACCTCTGATACCACTAATGATGTGAGTTAATATGAACTTTGAAACAAAACGAGAAGGTTGATAGTATTCTGATGTGAATGTAAACAAAGGCAACAAAACAGATTGAAAGAATAAGTTGTGAGGATGACAGAAACGTAACCAAGGGATAGTATGCTTAGTGAAGTAGACCTATACTTCAACAAAGCGGGTGCTAAATCAAACACTCGATTGAAGTAGCGAGTTTAGAGCTTGTAACGCGACTAACTCTAGACTTTGTCTTGTAAGCAACAAGGACGTAAAAGAAAGCAATGCTTTACTCAGTTTTGTGTTGTGAATATTGTGTGTCTTATTTATTCAAGTTGATGGCTATTTATAGCCTACAAAACGTCCCTCAACCAGGCTGGTCAAGGGTGATACAAACAAAGCTCTAATGGTGATAATAACAAAGCTTTAGGAGCTAAAAACAAAGCTAACAACCAGCATTAAGACGCGGCACTATGTGAACACAATCAGCCCTCAATCATCCTCTTAACTCCGGTTCACTTCCCATGCTTGAATGAGTGTGAACCCAAGTTAATGCCTTCATAAGACCTTGACTTATTTGCTCCTTTATTCGACCCACACCTCGTGCTAACCTACTGATTGAATGAGGCACACTACTAGGCTAGTAGGAGGTGCTAATGTGGCTGGACTAGGACCATTAGGAGCTAATGTGACTTCATTGAATTCTCTAGTTGTATCCTTATTCGGATCACTGCTACACCTGCTTTTACGGCCCTATTGTGTGTTGCATCTTTTCGTCTTCTATTCTTTTCTGCCTCGTTCTGCATCTGTTGCTGCTCTTCGCTGTCCTAATCCTTTGATCTAGGACCCTGTTTTGTTTCGCTACGGCTGTACGCCGCTGTTGGGCTATCGTTCTTCGACCCAGACTCATCGAAAGGTAATCTCGTTCTTCTCTCCTGCCCCGTGATGCTGCGTTTTGTTGATCTTCGTACCCGTTCTTCTTCTGTCTTCCTTCTTTATTCTTCGCTGCACTTTTTTTTGTTGCTGCTGCGTTGTTGTTGTCGTGTTCTATTGCTATATTCGTAATTGTTGTTCTGTGGTCTGATGTTGTTGTTGATGTTACTGTTTCACGCTGCTGTCTGTTGTTTCACGCTGCTGTCTGCTGTTGTACGCTGCTTCTCCTTCCGTGCTTCTTCTTCTCTTCCCTTATTCGTCGCTGCTATTTGCTACTGCTGCCATTCTCGTTTTGTCGGTATTGCTGTTCGTGGCTGTCTATTGTTAGTGTTTTGTTAATCAATCATCTTTCTATTCTCATTTCTCCTCTTCCTCATCTTCGTACACTGTGTGAGTTCAGCTACGTTGTTATTATTGCTGTTGTTGATGCTATCTTCACCTTCTTCTCGCTATTTCTCTTCTTTTGATCGTGTTTTGCGTGAACCTGCTCGACATTATTGTTCTTGTCGTTGTTCTTGCTTCGTGCTTTTCTGTCCGGTTGATGCTTCTAATGTCGTTCCGTTAACTCGTAGTTGCTGCTGTTATCGTCATCCTACTGTTTGATGATGTCTGTACCCTTTTGCTCGTTTCTCCTGGCTTCTTAAGGTCCTGTTTCTTCGTTTCCTACCTTCCTCATTCCGATTTCGTTGTTTCTATTTTCTTTTGTCTCGACTTCCGTTGGAGCCTCGAGGTTCTTCTTGTAAGACAAATATAAGAACGGTTGGAATTTGGACTCATCAAGAAGAGCAAGTACGTGAACATTTGGATATCGACTCAAGGTAACTTTAGGACGTTACTCGATTTTATATCGTATGATTGAGTAGTAGTATGTAGTAAGTATTTTAACTTCGGTTTTCTAATTTAGCTATTTATTATTTGCTAAATATTATTTTAAATCGTATGCCTTATAAATGTTTTACGACTTTCGATATTGATGGGAGTTGACCAAGTACCACGGGTCGCCCGCCTGCGGGGCCCCGGAGCGGTTCGCCCCCAGGGCGAATCTAAAATCACCCGTCTGCCCCCCCTGCGAAGGACTACGGAGAGAATCCCGAAAGGCTTGCGCCTGCCGAGCAGGGCCCTTCTGCCAGCCGAGCAGGGCCTCCAAGTTCTCATCGTGCTGGTTTCCAGGGTGCCCGAACCCCTAGTGCAAGCAGGGAAATCCGAGGGCCCATCCGTCATTCCGCCTCAGGTAATGGAAAATGGGTGGACGAGGAGAAGCCACGTGTCGTCCTCTCGACCACCCATTTTCCCGCTCTTTTCCCTCTCTTCCTCTCTCTCTTGTGGGAAGGTATAAATACCCACCTACTTCCCACATAGAGGGGGTTGGATTTTCTCTCTCTAGACCCTTACTCCTAAAAACCGCCACCTAGTTCCTCACGAGCTAGGTTCGTCAAGGCATTCACGGACTGACTTAGGCATCGGAGAGGGTTCCCTCGGATAACCTCCGAGGCCCTGTGCGTTGCTTGTGCAGGGAGCAGGCTCAATCCGCCGGGAAGGTCCGACCACAGGAGAGGGGAAAGGAGAGATCAAAGGAAATCAAACAAACGATATCCGAACACTAAGGACCCGAATTCGTAGTCGGGTTAATTGATTCCTTAACCGGAACAATTTGGCGCCGTCTGTGGGGAAGATCTAGGTTGTGCTCACGAGATTACCCACAAAAAATCAACCACTCTAAAACTCAAAATTAAGCACTAGCTATTGAATATGCCTGAGATTTTCGACACCAGTTCAGTGGCGAACCCACCCAAAGCCCCCAGTATGGCATGCCGCCCGAAATGACGCCTGCTGCCACAATTCCGGGTGTGAGGCGGGCCAGTCTGCAGGGGGCACCGGGCCAAGGAGCAGCTACCATGGCTGGACAGGGGAGCCAGTCGAGGCCAGTCCTGAACCTCACCCCTGCCCAGATGGTACAGACTGCGGCTTTCTTCTCAGCCATGCTGGACCAGGAATTTACCCCTGACGACCTGATGGGCAGGGTCGCGACGACCCCCAGGTTGCTCCACTTTGAAAGTGGAGAAGGAACCGGAGGCACGAAGCGAACCGCCGTCAGAAACGCTCAGAAAAAAGCCAGGAAGACAGCTCATGCTTATGCACAAGTGCAAAGGCGAATTTCAGAAGCCCGTCAGGAGCCGCCTGCACGGCAGGAAGTAGCTGGTCCGGAGGGCGCATTCTCCATCCATACTACAGAATCCACCGCTGCTCATGAAAGAAGAGGCCTATCCCAAGACCTGAGGGATCGCATGAGGCACAAAGAGCCAGTATCCAAGCGCTTGGGAGAGAAGCAAGATGTATTCTCCAGGTTGACACCGGTTGAGGGATTGCGACCACCCCCTGGACTGTCCCAAGGCCTGCAATCCAGGCTCAACAACGGCCAACCCATGAGGCCCAGGTACCGACAGGGTGATAACCTCGAGTCCGCCCAGAAGAAGCGCTCGCGGTATCACTCCCCCTCCCAGGGCGACGAGGCGATTAGCAGGCCGAGGTCCCCACCAAGGCACCGCTCCCCTGAGGGCAGGCGACCGACCCCTGACAAATGGGACGACTACGGTCGCTACTTAGATGCGAGCAGGTCGAAAATGGTGGGCAGGCCAACAAAAACCCCGCTTCACCCTGAGGTCCAAACGTACCCGATCCCGAAGATTAAAATGCCGACTGTAAAGTTCGATGGAACTACAGACCCGGAAGATCACCTGGCTGCGTACGAAAGCCACATGGGCATGTACGACGCCGACGACGCAGTCTGGTGTAAAATCTTCCCCACCACCCCGGTAGGCCTAGCCCAGGGTTGGTTCACGGACCTCCCGCAAGGGTCGATCTCTTTCTTCGTCGAGCTGGCGGAGATGTTCTTGGACCAGTATGCCGGAAACAAACGACGACGTCTCACCCGCTTTGACCTGATGACCCTCAGGCAGAAGAAGGGCGAAACTGTCAGGGAATATCTTAAGAGGTTCGACTTGTCGTTCCAACAGGTGAAGGAAATTGACGACCCGACAGCAGCATATGCACTAACCAACTCCCTGCTACCCGGCGAAATGTAGAACCAGATGATCAGGGCCCAGCCGGAGACCCTGGCCAAAGCCAGAAAAATCGCAGAGGGGTTTATGCTGCAGGAGGAATTCCACAGCCTGCCGGAGACCCCTGCAGGCCCTACAAGGCAGCAAGGGGGACCGCAGGGTGGACGCGGAAGAAACGAATCCGGAAGGCATAGAACTGAGGAGGGGGATACCCCCAAGAAGGAGCGCACTGTTTACCAGCCCAGGTTCGGCAGTTACACAGCCCTTAACAAATCTAGGGCAAAAATCTTCGAGCTGGAAAAAGAAACCGCCAAGTGGAATCGCCCGAGCAAGCCGCGCAGTCCAAGAGGGGACCCCAAAAAATTCTGCACCTTCCACGACTGCGTAGGCCACACCACAGAAGAATGTCGTCACCTGAAAGACGAGATCGAGAAGTTGATCAGGAACGGCTGGGTGGCCAACTACGCAGCCAGGAAGAAATCCCAGAAAGAGACGCCTGGAGAAGCCCGAAGGCTCGGTACAGAATCGCCTGGTGATCCACGTGATATCAGGGTCTGCGGAAGGTCCAATCAGCCGAAGAGGGCAGAAAAGGCAAATTCGCGAACTGAAAAACCAAATCTGCTACGCTGAAAGAGCAGGAAGCCCAAAAGGAGTAACGCTGAGCATCACCCCCGAGGATGCAGGGCGGGTGGTGTACCCCCACAGCGATCCCCTGGTGCTATCCTTGGTGATTAGCAACCACATTGTTCGGAGATGCATGGTGGATACCGGTGCCTACACGAATTTGCTGTACAAAGACGCCTTCGACAAAATGGGTCTGGAGAAAAGACATCTGCGGCCCGCCCCCGGGTCATTATATGGGTTCAGTGGAGCAGGAATATTGCCCGTAGGGATCATAGACCTGCCGGTAACATTTGGGGAAGGAGCTACTGCCAGGAATGTCAGAGCATCATTCGTTGTAGTGGATGCGAAGTCTGCTTACAACGCCCTGATCGGCAGAGTCACCCTGGACGAGATTGAAGCGGCCATATCAATCAGGGCTCTCACTATAGCCTATGTCACTGATTTCGGCCTAGAAGGCAAAATACGCGGAGACCAAGAGTCGGCCAGACAATGCTACTCCGTGGCCCTACAGGCTCATGAGAGCGAAAGAAAAGGGAAAAGAAAAGCCGACAGCTCCCCCAGCAGAGAAGGCGAGATTCCAGCCGGTAACCAGGCGCCAAACCACCTGGAACCTGGGGGAGAAAGCATGCTGGTGGACCTGGAGCCAGGGAGACAAGTCCTTGTAGGGGCTGACCTGGAAGAATCCTACCAGGCTGAACTGGTCGAGCTACTGAAAGAGAACAAAGATGTATTCGCCTACTCGGCGGATGAAATGCCAGGGGTGGATCTAGCGTGCATCGTTCACAGGCTGAACGTGAACGCGGACGCCCGCCCTGTGAAGCAGAAAAAGCGGAACATGTCCGCAGAAAAAGACTTGGCAATCAAGGAAGAAATCGAAAAACTTTTGAAAGCAGACTTTATAGAAGTTTGTGACTACCCTGAGTGGCTGGCAAATGTGGTCATGGTCAAGAAATCGTCAGGCGCGTGGAGGATGTGCGTGGATTTTACGAACCTCAACAAGGCCTGCCCAAAAGACTGCTACCCGCTCCCCAGGATCGACCAACTGGTGGACGCTACCAGTGGGTATACTATGCTAAGCTTCCTGGATGCCTTCTCAGGATATCATCAGGTGTACTTATGGCAGCCAGACAGAGTTAAATGCGCATTCATCACCAGTTCAGGCACCTACATGTACAAGATGATGCCATTCGGGCTGAAAAACGCAGGAGCCACGTACCAGCGCCTGGTCGACAAGGTGTTCGAAAACCAGAAAGGCAGAAACATAGAGGCCTATGTCGACGACGCCATTGTGAAAAGTAAGGGAGACAAAGAGCACTTGGCAGACCTGCGGGAGACCTTTTCCTCCCTGCGCGCCTACAAAATGAAGCTCAATCCGAAGAAATGCACGTTTGGGGTGCGCTCTGGAAAATTCTTGGGTTTCTTGGTAAGCTCTCGAGGGATAGACGCTAATCCCGAGAAAATTCAGGCTGTTCTAGACCTTCCTGAGCCAAGGACCATCAGGGACATCCAACGTCTGACAGGTCGCATGGCCGCCCTGGCACGGTTCATTGCCAGGTCAGCAGACAAGTCAACCCCGTTCTTCAAGGTGCTGAAAGGCAACAAGCAATTCAAATGGGAAGACGAGCAAAAAGAAGCGTTCGGGCAATTGAAGGAGTACTTAAAGAAACTCCCCACCCTGGCAAGACCGGTGGCAGGAGAAAAGCTCTTCCTTTACATCGCTGTAACCAACGTGACAGTCAGCGCGGTCATCTTAAGGGAAGAAGCAGGCGCTCAACAGCCCATATATTTTGTAAGCCACGCCCTGGGGGCAGCAGAGAAGAATTATCCTATGGTCGAGAAAGCGGCCTACGCAGTTGTTATAGCAGCCAGGAAGGTGAGGCCGTACTTCGACGCACACCCCGTCGTAGTACTAACAGACCAACCCCTGGAGAAGGTGTTAGAGAAGTTTGAGAAATCAGGCAGATTGCTGAAGTGGGCTATCGAGTTGAGTGGACTGGGGATAACATACCAGTCAAGAACAGCCATCAAGGCCCAAGCCCTGGCCGACTTTCTGGCAGAATGTTCCCACTCTGAAGACGATGGCCCAACCTCCGGCGAGTGGATCGTATACACCGATGGGTCCTCAACGGCCAACGGAGCAGGGGCGGGGGTAGTGTTGACCAGTCCGGAAGGGACCGATTTTGAGCATGCGCTCAGATTTGTCTTCCCCGCCTCGAATAATGAAGCCGAGTATGAAGCATTACTTGCAGGCATCAACCTGGCCAAGGCTGCTGGCGCGGAACGGGTCGTTTTGGCCACAGACTCCCAGCTCATCGCCAACCAAATCAATGGAGAATATGAAGCTAGGGACCAAACAATGGCCGCGTACCTGGAAGTGGTAAAAAGGGAACTATCAGGTTTGAAATCGTATGAAATCAGACAGATCCCACGATCCCAGAATAACAGAGCGGACGCCCTGTCAAAACTAGTTAGCTCCAGCCTGCAAGATATAAGAAGGTCAGTATGGGTGGACGTCGTCCAGGAGAAATCTACCGTCCCCTATCAAACCGTCGGTGCGGTGGGGGAAGCAGGGCCTGAAGACTGGAGGACCCCCATCATCCAGTTCAAAAAACACGGAGTCCTACCGACCGACCCTGTACAGAAAAGAAAAATGCCAGCAAGGGCCGCATGGTTCATCATAATAGGAGAGGACTTGTACAAAAAATCTTTCTCGTCCCCTCTGCTCAGGTGCCTGGGGGCAGAGCAGGCGGCGGAGGTGTTGGACGACATCCACTCCGGGATATGTGGCCATCACATAGGAGGGAAGTCACTAGCACACAAGGCCTTGAGAGCCAGATACTACTGGCCGACCCTACTGGCCGACGCAAAGGACTTAACCCAAAAGTGCAGAAAATGCCAGCTTTTCGCCCCATCCATCCATGCCCCGGCCCAGGAGCTCAGGCCGATCCTGTTTCCCATCCCCTTCGCTCAGTGGGGGATGGACATATTGGGCCCCTTCGCGGTAGCCACCGGGGGAAGAAAGTTCTTGATCGTAGCTATTGACTACTTTACCAAATGGGTGGAAGCTGAAGCAGTGCCTAACATCACCGAGCCTGCGGTCAGGAAGGTGATTTGGCGGAACATTATCACCCGGTTCGGCCTGCCAAAAATGCTAGTGTTTGACCAGGGAAGACAATTCGATAATGACCCCCTGAGATTATGGCTGGAAGGTCACGGCGTTGCGGTTGCTTATTCTGCCGTCTGCCACCCCCAAACCAACGGGCAGGCAGAGGCAGCCAACAAGCAGATTTTGAATGGCCTAAAGAAAATGGTGGATGACCTCAAGGGCAGGTGGGCCGACGAACTCCCCAGCATACTCTGGTCAATCCGGACCACCCGGAAGGAGTCTACGGGCCAGACCCCGTTCGGCCTGGTGTATGGTGCAGAGGCCTTACTACCAATTGAGGCCAGGATCCCCTCCCTGCGCTCCTTACAATACGACCAAGCTGAGAATGAGGTAGCGATGGCAGAGGCCTTGGATCTGGTCAGTGAGGTAAGGGAGGAAGCCAGCACCAATATCGTCGCTTACCAGCAACGAATGAGGAAGGCGTACAACAAAAGAGTGCATCAGCAAAATTTCCAGATGGGTGATCTAGTCCTCAGAAAGACACAGGCCGTAGGAAGATCGAGAGAGCACGGAAAACTTAGCGCTAATTGGGAGGGTCCATACCAGGTAACTCAAATCTTAGGGCCAGGCACGTACAAAATCGCCAATCTAGAGGGCCAAGAGTTGAGTGCCCACTGGAACGCAGACACCCTGAAGAAATATTATGTTTAAAACAGAATCTTAAAGTGGTCTTCGTTTCTTTAAAATTGGCGGAGAACGGTCAAAGAATGTCGACGGCTCCGACCACCCTTGTGATAGATTTTTACGAAGAAATGAAAAGATCCTCAAAGTCTATACTCGTTGCCTGTTCAAACTCGCGTTTTCACACACAAACGAGCAGGGGGCAATAGGGGGAGGCCCCCCTGTTGCCAGAACTAAGGAAAATAGCCCCCCAACAAAAATTCAAACGCCTCCCTACAGGCAGGGGGCGGGCCCCCTGGACTCTGACCAAGAGCCAGGAACAGGCCAAACGAACAAGGACTGGGGGCAGGCTCCCCAGCCTTGTATAAAAAACGCATAATGCCACCCTGCCAGCCTCTGGGCAGGCAGGGGGCAGACCCCTGGACTCTGACCAAGAGCCAGGAACAGGCCAAACGAACAAGGACTGGGGGCAGGCCCCCCAACCTTGTACAAAAAACGCATAATGCCACCCTGCCAGCCTCTGGGCAGGCAGGGGGCAGGCCCCTGGACTCTGACCAAGAGCCAGGAACAGGCCAAACAAACAAGGACTGGAGGCAAGCCCCCCAACCTTGTATAAAAAACGCATAATGCCACCCTGCCAGCCTCTGGGCAGACAGGGGGCAGGCCCCTGGACTCTGACCAAGAGCCAAGAACAGGCCAAACGAACAAGGACTGGGGGCAAGCCCCCTAACCTTGTATAAAAAACGCATAATGCCACCCCACCAGCCTCTGGGCAGGCGGGGGGCAGACCCCCTGGACTCTGACCAAGAGCCAGGGGCAGGCTAAACGAACAAGGACTGGGGGCAAGCCCCCCAACCTTGTATAAAAAACGCATAATGCCACCCTGCCAGCCTCTGGGCAGGCGGGAGGCAGACCCCCTAGGCTCTGACCAAGAGCCAGGGACATGCCGAACGAACAAGGGCTGGGGGCAAGCCCCCCAACCTTGTATAAAAAACGCAGCCACCCTGCTTACCCCTGGGCAGGCAAGGGAGGGCCGTGCTTGGGAAAACAAGGAAAGTAAAAGTAAAGGACAAACATTCAAAGATTAATCCAGAAAAGAGTAGCAAGTTTTTAACAAAGCGCAAAATAAAGATCCAGAAAGGTCAGACCATTACAGACAAAGCTGGCCATTCTAAGGCTCAGCATAAAAAAAAAAAGTTGTCAACAAAGAGTAAAGGCCTAGGCATCAGGCACACCATGATTGGGACCAGCAGGCTCCTTGGGGGTTCCAGCCGCCAGAGCTTCATTCTTGGCAGCATAAAGGTTTCGAAATGCGTCCTCGTCAAAGACAGGAAACATTTCCTTGATTACCTCCATAACAAGCTCCAAGGAGGAAGTAGCCCCATTTTCAAAACTCAAGTCCGAGGCAGCTTCAGCTTCCTTCAGGATGGCATCTTTCTCATCTTGCCACCCAGCCTGAGCTAGTTTGAAGTCTGAGCTGGTTTTGGACAGTTCTTCCTCCAGATCAGCTGCTTTCTTCTTGAGATGCTCCATCTCAGCCAGGGACGTTTCAGCGCGCTCCACTGCCAGGCGGCTTTCCCTCAGTTCCACCTCGAGCTTGGACGCCTCCCTCACAGCCTGCTCCCCCTGAAGCCTCCATTGGCTGGCCTGTACCTTCACTTCCTCCAGCTCGTTCTCTTGTTTGGACAGCTGGTCCTTCAGGCCCCCAATCAGGGTCACATCCCTTTCAACCACGGCCAGGCGATCAGGGGGAGGGACCCCAGGGGTGATAGTCAGCTCCTCGTCACTTAGGCGACTAAGGGCCGCCAGCTCGGCAGAAGCCTGCAACACCCTGGAAGTACGCTGTATGTACTGAATCACCTGGTGGGAAGTGTTAGTTACCGACTTAATGAGGCAATCTGCCAAAACAGTACCAGAGTCCGAGAGCAAGCCTGATACATCAACACTGTCACCCGCAGCATAGTGGAGCTCTGCATTCTCCTCCAAAAGAGAAGTGCCCGGGACGTCGTGAGCAGGACGTTTCGCCTCCGGGGTCTCCACGTCGGCCTCTAAGTCAACCATAGGCACGGTCCCTGGAGCCTCCCTACTCCTCTTTCTCCTACGGACCAGGGGAGCACTCTCTCCAGTTTGCTCAGAGTCAGCAGGGTGAGACCCCGGGGAAGCGTGTGCCCTAGCAGGGGAATCATCCTGCCGGCGAGCATAGGAGGGGGTCACCACAGAAGTAACTTCAGCCTCCCCACCCTGAGCATTGGGAGAGGGAGCTGCCGGCTTTAGCCGGGGAGGGAAGGGGAGCCGTCGGCCAGAGGCGAGCTCCTTCACAAACCTCATCAAGTTCTTCTCTCCTTTCTTGATGTTGGGGGGAAGAAGGGGGACTTTTCGAGTGACAACGAACTCCTCAGTCAGACCAAGCCTCCTCACCTGCTTCCGGGTCCAAAGGCGAGAAGCAGCACCTGCAAGACGGGTAAAAAGGCCAATTAAGAAAACAGGGATGAGAACCTCAGGAAAAATCACCAGGCCAGTTGAAGCCCCTGAACTACCTTCAAGGCCGGGAATCAAACCCAGCGGGATCAGATATTCATCCGTGGTGATAAGGTCTGCGTGAGGAAGCCAGAAAGCATGCTCATTGGGAGGAGCCCCCTCAGTAACCTTAAATTTCTTAATCAATTCTTCATCTGCCTGACTCAGCTTCACCTTCAAGTCTTTTCCCCCGACACCCGGGTGATACTCCTCACGGGTTTCCAGGCGGGTATGTACGTGGTTCCTAAAATGCCTAGGGATCCGCCACCCTGAGGCACTATGTACGTACAGGAAATTGTCTTTCCAGTCTTTCAGGCTGTTTAAAGCCGACCAGACCAGAGCGTATTTTTTAGATTTCAGAATGGACCAGTACCCAGGGGAGTCATCCCCCCTTGATGAGGATACCATTTGCAGCCAAGTCATGGCACGCAAGGCATCAATAGAGGGCCCCTCTCCGTGGAAGAGGCAGGTCCAGGTATAAGCCACCAAGGTCCTGATGGCTGAGGCAGTCAGCTGGGCAATGGCCACATTCATCCTCCTGAAAGCCTCCTCCAAGAAGGGGTGAAGAGGGAATCGTAGGCCGAATTCCCAACTTTTGTGGTAAACAGCCACACAGCCATCAGGAGGGCAACACACCGTATCTTTTTCCCCGGGGATTATGACGGTGTACCCCTCCCCGAAGTGATAGAATTTCTCAATCTCCTCGGCAGCATTACTCTCCAGAATTAGATCTCGGTTCTTGGTCTCGGGGTAGGTTCTCAAAGGAACCAGGTACTTGTGTTTGTCCAAGAAGTACCTTCTCCCTTTTTCCCTGGGAGCAAGGCCGGCAACGGTGGAGGGGTCAATCTCCAATGCACCGTCGTCGGAATCGACGACGTCAAAGGGAGCGGGTTCGGGTGATTCGGCACCCCCATCCTCCTCGGGGCGATTTCCCCCGCCAGGTCTGACCCCAGAGGAAGAGGCCAAGTCAGTTCTACCCCCTCTCCTATCCTCCGTCCCTCCAGACGACGGACTAAAGGTAAGAGCGCGAGCGCGAGACATTCTATTTCGCGAAGGAATATGAGAAAAAGGAAGAAAAACTAAGAGTTGGAATCAAGATTCTAACCTAGAAAGATGATCGTCGCCGAAAAAAAAAAAATAGTCCGAAGTTAGGCGCCCCTCGAAATCTTGAAAGAAGTTCTCAGCAGCAAAGAGAGTGAGGAAGAAGTGAAAGTTCGAGTTTTGAAAATGCTAAAAAGGGAATTAGGGGAAGAAAATGGGCTTATATAGGTCTGGGCAGTCGAAGGGTCACCTCCCTCTGCAAAGCTCTCCCCGCAAATCATCCCCCACGTGTCGCACCTCTAACAACCAACCTCCTCATCCCAAGAAAGCCTCGAGAAGGCAAATAGACGCCTGGGACATTTATTCTCTCAATGACGTCACTCTCCCTCCAGATAATAATAATCAAAACAAAAACAAATAATAGCAAATAATAAAGTGCCGCATGAAAACCAAGCCGCCTGATCTTTTCATTAAAATTAAAGAGAACCTGAAAAATGGGCAAGTTACATGGCATGCAAGCCAGGAATACAAAAGGAGCCTCTATTTCCAGCTCATTATGCCTGCACCCCTCGGGCAGGCCTAATCATCGTCAGAGCCCGGGGAGTAATCCCCAGGGCTGTCGCGCCCTCCAATGTCAGATCCCCAGTCCCAATCATCGGAATCTTTGAAGGGATCTGCCGAATCATCATCATCCCCACGACCAGAGGAGTAACCCTGGCCGTCACTATCGCCGGAGTCCCGGCTGCTGACATCCCAGTCCCTGCCATAAGGGACTGTCTCGGTATCATCACAAGAGCCGCAACCAACTTTCTTCCTCAGGGGAGAAGAGGGGCCCGACTCAGAAGAAGAGGACAGCCCTGAGCAGTCGGGGTCGAACTGCTCAGGGTGCAGCCATGGAAAACACTCATGGCATCCCCTATCGAAACAGCCCCCACCCTAGGGGCAACGCCTGAACTTTGGGTGGCTAGAGAAGCCCTCTGAGGACGTTTGCCCGCTCTGATAAGGGCCCTCCTGGACTTCCGGGGACGTTGAGCGCGGGATCGCCGGCTACGGCGCAGAACAAGAAAAGACGCCCGAGAATACCTTAATTTCCAACGCCCCGTAAAGCGACGGCTCACTACGCGAGCCCCACGACAGAAAAGCACTCTAGTAATCCACGACATTTTCTCTGAAGGAAGAAGAAAAGGTTGAAGATGGGCTGTGAAAATAGTAGAGAAACCGCAATTTATACGGAGAGTGGCCAAAGCATTAAATGGCGCCACAACTACTTCAACAGGGGGCACGGCCAATCAGCGCACCCGCACGCTACCCAAAAATCCGCTGGGAATAGGAAGCAATCATCACTAAAAGAACATTCCAACCTCGGGAACAAGCAGTGCATTTAATGCAAGAGCTCAGGGGTCAACTGCATCCCATCTCAAGAGACGCCTGCCAAGGGAAAGACCCCGCCTCCCTCTGGCCGGCGTGGGCCAATTGATGGGAGTTGACCAAGTACCACGGGTCGCCCGCCTGCGGGGCCCCGGAGCGGTTTGCCCCCAGGGCGAATCTAAAATCACCCGTCTGCCCCCCCTGCGAAGGACTACGGAGAGAATCCCGAAAGGCTTGCGCCTGCCGAGCAGGGCCCTTCTGCCAGCCGAGCAGGGCCCTTCTGCCAGCCGAGCAGGGCCTCCAAGTTCTCATCGTGCTGGTTTCCAGGGTGCCCGAACCCCCAGTGCAAGCAGGGAAATCCGAGGGCCCATCCGTCATTCCGCCTCAGGTAATGGAAAATGGGTGGACGAGGAGAAGCCACGTGTCGTCCTCTCGACCACCCATTTTCCCGCTCTTTTCCCTCTCTTCCTCTCTCTCTTGTGGGAAGGTATAAATACCCACCTACTTCTCACATAGAGGGGGTTGGATTTTCTCTCTCTAGACCCTTACTCCTAAAAACCGCCACCTAGTTCCTCACGAGCTAGGTTCGTCAAGGCATTCACGGACTGACTTAGGCATCGGAGAGGGTTCCCTCGGATAACCTCCGAGGCCCTGTGCGTTGCTTGTGCAGGGAGCAGGCTCAATCCGCCGGGAAGGTCCGACCACAGGAGAGGGGAAAGGAGAGATAAAAAAAAATCAAACAAACGATATCCGAACACTAAGGACCCGAATTCGTAGTCGGGTTAATTGATTCCTTAACCGGAACAGATATCATTTTATAAATCGTTAGTAATTTAATTATTTACGATCGTTATAATATTTTGTTGGTTATCGTGACACTAGTAACTAAATTATAACGATTTCATATTTTCGTCATATTTCGTTAATTTATAATTTTCACTCAAAATCGTATTTTTATATTTTAATCAAAATTTTTATACTTGTTAATAAATTAACTTTCGCGTTGCGATTTATTCTAATAAATGAGAAAATAGTCGATTTTGTTTTAAATATATTTTTAGTCGAGACTATTTTCACTAATAATTTCCTATTTGTTTCCGATTGACTATTTTTATTAAAATCCGTATTATTTATTAATAAAAACTATCCGTTAAAAATAATTTGACTTCTTCGTAAATTTCATTTCATTTATAAAGTCTGTCGACTCAATTAATTTTGATATCATTTTCTTAAAACATCTCTTTTCTAAAATTTATAGTTTTAACTCGATTTTCTAATTATATATAAAGTACTATACTTTAACTTACTATATTTTATTTATATTTTGAGTAAAGAATTTGGAAATAGATTAAAGTTACGATAACGACGATAATAATAAATGTTAATTTCGTTAGAAATATTTTTTTTATACATTTCACTCATTTTAATCACTTATGTATTTTCTATACTAATATTTCTATTTTAAGTAAATTTTTAAAATTAGTACGTTTCTATTTATAGAAAGTTTCCCTTTTAATATAAGATGTTTATTCCTTTTATTCTCATAATAATTATATCTCTTGTTAATATCGATAATGGCTTGTTTTGGAGTTATGGAATAAAGTCAAGTGTGGGGTTAGAGTAAAATAATCTGGGGTTTACGGTTTTGCCATCAACTATAAGGCTAGTGTATCAGGAATCGGTACATTAGTTGTTGAACCGGGTGACAGGTATCCCGGGAGTTGTGTACATTTTGACCTTAAGCTTAGGCCTCGCAGTAAGTCGCCGTCATAAGTTGAACTGGGTGACAGGTAATCCCAGGAGGGGGTGTGCATTGTCTTAAACTAGGGCCACGCATTTGTAAGTCGCCGTCCTATTATGGTTGAGTAGCCTAGTTAGAGACCGAAGTTTAATTTGTTTGAACTAGGTTCTCGAAGCTAGTTTTTAGTATTCTCCTGGTGAAAGTCTGACCTTCTACAATGAATATATCCATAACGCCATTTTGAATATTTTTATTATTATCGATACATTTTGTTTTGCAGGTTGGCAAATATTTGAAGTTTTCTTCTGAAAACTTGTTCTGATTTTATTATTCCAATATTTTAAGTTTTCTCTGAAAGCTTATTTTTATTATATTGCTTTAATGTTTTCTCTTTTTAAATATTTTGATATAATGATACTACTCCCTCCGAGTTTCTATGTTCTCCCCCTTTCCTTTTGGGTGGAAAATAAGGAGGAAATATTATATTATTAAAAGGGGAGAAGTGGAATGAAAAAGTAAGAGAGAGAAAAATTATATTAATTAAATGAGATAAAGTTGATTGAAAAAGTATGAGAGATGAATATTATATTAATTAAAGATGATAAAGTGTGTGAAAAAGTTTTTCCATAAATGAAAATAGGGAAGAAGATCAAACTCGGCCCAATAAGGAAAGAGGGAAGAACTAAAACTCGGAGGGAGTATTATTTTTCCATATGATATAATATGGCAGGGAGAACGTCCGAGTTACTCCCCACTGACGTGGCTGTTATGTTTATAACATGACAGGTATTTGCTGCTGGGTTTTGGGTGTGAGCTAGCGAGTAGCGTGGATCCTACTCTTTCTTCGTTCACGATTTATGGATTTGTATTAACCTGTTTGGAGAATTTCTTTTTAGCCCTTTTGTAAAAAGAGGCCTTTGTATTGACTTACCATTTCTTTTAATAAGATATAGTTTGTCAGTGTGTTTTAATCCCAACTCTACAGTGTTTCCGCCACTGTATTACGTTAGATTTTCTAGGGGATTACACGGGTGGCTGCGTTGGTTTAGGGTTTAAATTCTTTGGAGCAGAATCCTGTCTATTCCTGGTCCTTCTTTGAGACAGTTCTGACTATCTCTGTCCTATTCTTTGGAACGGATCTTTATCCCTGGTCTTTTGCTTTTTTGGGATAGTTTCCGACTATCCCTGGAGTTTTGCTACCTTGGGGATAGTTCCCGACTATCCCTGGACTATTGTTGTCTTTGGGATAGTTTCCGACTATCCCTGGACTATTGCTTTCTTCGAGATAGTTTCCGACTATCTCTGGACTATTGCTTTCTTTGGGATAGTCCTCGACTATCCCTGGTCTATTGGTTTTTTTGGGATAGTTTCCGACTATCCTTGGACTATTGCTCTTTTTGGAATAGTTTCCAACTATCCCTGGACTATTGCTTTCCTTGGGATAGTTCCCGACTATCCCTGGACTATTGTTGTCTTTGGGATAGTTTTCGACTACCCCTGGACTTTTGCTTTCTTTGGGATAGTTTCCGACTATCCCTGAACTAACGCTTTCTTCGAAATAGTTTCCGACTATCTCTGGACTATTGCTTTCTTTGGGATAGTCCCCGACTATACCTGGTCTATTGGTTTTTTTGGGATAGTTTCCGACTAACCTTGGACTATTGTTTTATTTGGGATAGTTCAAGACTATCCCTAGACTATTGCTTTCTTTGGGATAGTTTCCGACTATCCCTGATCTTTTTCTTTCTTAGAAATAGTTTCCGACTATCTCTAGAGTATTGCTTTCTTCGAGATAGTTTTCGACTATCTCTAGCTTATTGCTTTATTTGGGATAGTTCAAGACTATCCCTGGACTATTGCTTTCTTTGGGATAGTTTCCGACTATCCCTGATCTTTTGCTTTCTTAGAAATAGTTTCCGACTATGTCTGGCCTATTGCTTTCTTTAGGATAGTTTCCAACTACCCCTTGACTATTGCTCTCTTCGAGGAAGTTTCTGACTATCTCTAACCTATTGTTTTCGTTGGGATAGTTTTCGACTATCCTTGGACTATTCTGTATTGGTGAGCGGTTGTTTAGATTTGGTGATAATTTAGTTGTTTGTTCTTGTCGGGGTTGTTGTATAAACTCTTGGCTAGTGCGTAATGGTGTTTTCATTGATTCTTGAGTTTGCACTTGCTTTGGGGACTCGTGGCTTTTTGCTGGGGATGTGAATTGGCTGCTCTAGATCGGGGATTTGCTAGCGTAATTGGATTGCGCTTGAGTTTGGTCGTTCTGAGTCGATAGGTACCGCTAGGGATTTTTATGGGTTTGCATAACGGGCTGTGCCGATTTGTGAGATGCCCTGCTGGGATGGTGTATTTGGTTTTCATAGGTTTTAGTACAGGTTGTCGTACTAGCTGGGGATTTTGTATGTCTTGCTTATCTTGTTGTGAGAGAGGTAACTTGATTTTAGTTATTCTATTAGGGGAAGGTAATAAGACCTGCTTAGTCCGCTGAGGGGTACTAAATTGCCCCGTCATTGTTTGTTTTGCTTAGCATGTGAACGTGCGTCTAGCGGGTATTGAGAGTTGCGTTTGAATTACCTCGAATTTCGTTTTGGACTAAAAGGTTAAACGCACATTTTTGGGCGACTTGAAAGTGACGCGCCTAGCCCTCAGCAGCTGAATATTCAGTCGCTCGCCTTGTTGCGCTCTGAAAATCAGACGCCCATGCTGAGGCGGTCTGTGTTTTGCTCTCTGATTTTGTTTAAATGTTGCGATTGAAAAAGGGGGAGGGTTTATTCGACTTAGAAACCGAGCGCATGACCCCCATTACCTCAATCTCGTTCTTTCGACTTGCTCAACCGATTTCTGACTCGATTACTGTCATACTCGATTATGTCGACCTCCGGTAAGTGTTGCTTACTCAACTATTGTCGATTTATGCTTATTTGGTATAGTTGTTGGTTGATTTTGCTAAACCCTAGAAATTGATTTGGGTATTTTGGTTTTGCTATGTTTCGATGTTTACTCATAGGTAGAATAGAGCTTAATAATGTAGTTATTTGCTTGAGGTGAAAGCTTGGAGGTGTTTTAATAGCTTCTCATGGGTGAAAACTGAGATGATAGGGTTTAGGGATTGATTGCCCGTTTATTCCCGTACTTAGCTCTTGTAATCTTGTTCGATTATTGTTTGTGGTGATATGGGTAACTCATATGTCGATTTTCGCGGGTCGAAATGCACCCTAGGTCGTTCCGTGCGAGTTTGTGACATTTACGATGGACCAAATGATACCGTAACGATGACGGATTTTCCCGAAACCACTTTTTTTTTACCGGGGTCCAAAATTGGTGCTAGTGGGTTTTTTTGAATTTTGATATTGCTATCCGAAATTTTGAGCTTGTTTGGACCCGTTTGGGCTGTCATGACTTGACCCGGGTGCACTTTCGTATTATTTTGCAGCTAGAGATGGTATGAGACGTCCTGAGGGAGTCCCTGCAGTAGGTACTAGTGGCAAGGGTGCCGAGTCGAGTTCAATGACTCCCCGCGTAGTCCGTAAGCGGCGACAGAGCGTTCCTTCGCAGCGGCTTGAACCTGGGGCCGTAAAAGAGGTTACTTTTTATCGGGTCATGAGGCGTCCCTTGCCCATGACACTGGCTACGATGAATTATGTCCCCGAGCCCACTGACAAGGACGAGGAGGTTGCTTACGAGGATCCCGTTTGGGCTCCGGATTGGGACGATCTTAAACTATTGCTTAGTGTCGACAACACTGACGTAGAGCAATAACAACAATAGCAAAGTATACAGTCTTAAGAAAATTAGAAAACCCTAAGAGAAAGAGAGGCGATTTGGCTGGGAAGGCGACGCACGATGGCACGTCCTTCCTCGCCGGGGTTGCCGGCGATCAGTAACATTACTAGGAGACGACAGAAGAAGCATTCTGCTGAACGAGCTAGAACCATACAAGGAGGGCATTGTAATAGTGAAGAATCCTACAATGAAGGAGCCTTTACGTGAAAAATCCATGCAGGAACTCATGGGGATTCCCCCATATGAAATCCAAGACAATGATGAAGGGGAATTACTGGATGAGATGGTAGTGGTTGGAATTAGGGGTGTTCACCGGTCCAAACCCGGACCGGACCGGACCGGTTTGACCCGCGGACCGGAAACCCAAAAAACCCAAACCCGCGGACCGGACCGGTTAACAAAGAAAACCGGACCGGACCGTCTTAAGACCGGACCGGACCGTAAAAATACACTAAATTTGATATTTTTTTAAAGTGTGGACCGGACCGGGGACCGGTTACCAACTTTTTTGGGACCCGGAGACCGGACCGGTACGTGGCCCGGTCTGGACCGACCCGGACCTTGCGGTCCGGTTTGACGGTCCGGGTCAATTTTTGAACACCCCTAGTTGGAATGGGTGAGGACGTGCAGAGGAGGCATGATGAGGATGGAGAACCTTGGTTCACTAGTCAAGGGAATAAAGTTGTTGAGGTTTTATCTGATGAAGTCTTACAACTATCCATGGAAGATGTGCAACCAGAGATAGAGTATTGGCGCTCCTCTATGTATGGGTTTGTTGTAGGATCGAATCCGCCATGGCAGGTGCTTGAGGGGTATGTGAGGCGGATTTGGAAGCATCATAATATTGATAAAATCTCTTTTCTTCCAAATAAGGTGTTCTTGGTCAGGTTTCCGTCAGAGGCTATCAAAAGCATCGTCTTACAGGAGGGATATCATCTCCTTGATAACAAACCTGTAATACTCAGGGAATGGCAACCGGACATAAATTTGGAAAAGGAGGAGGTGATGGTGTTACCAACATGGATCCGCCTTCATAAACTGCCACTGAAATTATGGGGGTCTAATCTCAGTAAGATTGCGGGCATTATTGGTCCAATGATCAAGAGAGATGAGGCTACTACCCAGAGGACTAGGTTGGGATTTGCAAGAGTAATGCTTGAGGTTACGTTGGGACAGAAGTTACCTGACTCGGTGCAATTCAAGGATGAGAATGGAGTGCTGTTAACGATCAACATAGAGTGTGATTGGAAACCCACTTTGTGTGACAAATGCAAGCAAATGGGTCATGAGAAAAAAGATTGTCGAGCCTTGGTAAGGAAGACTGAAGAGAAATCACGTAGAGAACGGAAACCAGTTGGTTCACAGAAGGAACCAGTGCAGAAGAAGAGGATGGAGACAATTGAACCACATGCTGCCATAATTAATGATGTTGATATGCCAAGAAAGGATGTGGAACAGGTTGGGGATCAGAGGGGTACGCTGGTACCTCTTGAGAGGAGGGATAAGACATGGGAGAAGATGAGCATGCTACCAGTTCTTCAGAGGATACTGGTGGTTTGCAGATGAGTCCATCCTTTAAACATATTCTCCTCAGGAAGCAGACTTCTGGAGAAGGGAGTAAGGTCACCCGGTCAGCACATAATAAATCATGAATATTGGATTCTGGAATGTGAGAGGGATGAACAGGTTACAAAAGCAAAATGAAATAAATAAGTTTTTAGAGTTGAATAAAATAGGGTTGTTTGGATTGCTTGAGACTAAGATAAAACCACAGAATTTTAATAAGGTGATGAGCCAGAATTTCAATAGGTGGTGTATATCGACGAATATTCATATGCATCCTAGGGGTAAAATCTGGATTCTTTGGGATTCTAATCAATGCACTGTTCAGTTTCATAAATACACGCCACAACTGATTCACTTTTCTGTGCCTGATATCGTTGGGAGTGTGGTATATAATATCACATTCATCTACGCTTTCAATCTGATAGCTGAAAGGGAGGATCTGTGGCATGACCTGCTTTAGATTAGCTACAGTGTGCAAGGTTCTTGGTTGGTTGAAAGAGACTTCAACTGCATTCTATCTGCTGAAGAACGATTGGGTGGGTGCTTTAACCCAAACGAAGCATTTCCGTTCCAAAATTGCATTGATCAGTGCGCCCTTATGGGTTGTCCGTCTTTGGGAGCATTCTACACTTGGAATAATAAACAACCGCCAGAGGAGAGGGTTTATAGCAGGTTAGATCGAGCGTTGGTAAATCAGGAAAGGATTGGAATGTTTGAGGATTTCAGTGCGCATTTCATGCCTGAGGGATTATATGATTACAACCCGTTTGTGATTACGAAGAGGACTGAGCAGACTAGACATAATAGACCTTTTAAATACTATAATATGTGGAGTCAAGCTCCTGAATTTGAGAACATTATAGCTTCGTCTTGGAACCAGGAGGTGGAAGGGTCGAAGATGTTTAAAATTGCAGCGAAATTGAAGACTCAAACAACCTCTAAAGCAGCTAGATAAGGAGAGATTTCATGAAATTGAGTAACAGGCAGACGTCGCACAGGTCAAGCTGCTGGATATTCAGAGGTCTCTGATTGATAACACTGCTAATTAGGACCTTATTAGAGCTGAAATGGATGCCGTGGAGCAGTATAGAAGACTAGACAAGGCTAGAATGAGCTTTTTAAGACAAAAATCCAAGATGCATTGGCTTAGAGAAGGGGACGCAAACACGGCTGCGTTTCATGGATCATTAAAAGAGAGGAGGGTGAGAAACTTCGTTAGACAAATTGAGGATAGCCTGGGAAGGGTCCATTCATCCCGTGAAGCCATTCAAGAGGCTTTTCTAGTTTTCTATAAGGGTCTCTTGAGAACGAGGAAGAATACTAGCAGGGTCGCCTCAAAGGTAGTGAGTCTTGGGCCTGTGTGTACGGCTGAACATTGGGAAATTTTAAATGCACCGGTTACTAGAGAAGAGATTCAGGAAACAATGAGCATTCCGAGTGATAAGGGCCCGGGGCCATTTGGGTTCTCGAGTAAGTTCTTCAAGGACTCATGGAGCATAGTAGGGGAAGATGTATGCGCAGCAATACTGGATTTCTTCAGAACAGGGCGTCTATTAAAGCAGCAAAACACTACGGCTATTACATTAATTCCCAAAACTGAGAGACCAATTACAGTTCTTCAATTTAGACCTATTGCTTGTTGTAATACGGTCTACAAGTGCATTTCAAAAATACTGTGCAATAGATTAGCTCGGATTCTACCGAATATCATCTCCCCGGTTCAAGGGGGATTTATTCGAGGTAGAAGTATTGTGGAAAACATCCTCATTTGTCAAGACCTAGTGAGGTTATACTCAAGGAAATCTATATTTCCTAGATGCATGATCAAAATGGATATGAAGAAGGCGTACGACACAGTTGAATATTATTTTTTGGACCAAATGATGCTACACCTGAAACTGCCTGATGCCTTCAGGAACATGTTGATGCAATGCGTCTCAACGGGATCTTTCTCCCTTAATCTTAATGGCGAGTCCTTTGAATTCTTCCAGGGTAAGAGAGGTTTGAGACAGAGGGAACCTCTTTCCCCGCTACTATTCACAGTATGTATGGAGTACCTAACTCGGCTACTAAAGCATACCACAGAAACCAAGGAGTTCGGGTACCATCCGCTTGGCAAACAAATGAGATTGGTGAATCTTATGTTTGCGGATGACTTACTACTATTTAGCAAAGGAGATATCCCTTCAATAATGGTCCTTTTGAGGACATTCTCGACCTTCTCTAACGCGTCTGGCCTACAGCTCAACAAAGGTAAATCCCACATGTACTTCAATGGGGTGCAAACCGAAACACAGCGAGAGATATTGGCAGTGTCAGGCTGTAAAGCTGGTTTGATTCCGTTCAAATACTTGGGGGTTCCTATTAAATCCTCAAGGCTTAATTTACTGGATTGACAACCATTGGTTCAGAATGGGACTGATTGTATTAGGAAGCTGGGTGCCAGGAAATTATCGTACGCTGGGTCGATTAACGTTGGTCAAGTCCGTTCTTTCAACATTGCATACTTACTGGGCAAGTATTTTTCTGCTCCCGTCGGGAATCATTAATGTGAAACTCTGGGGATATGAAACTGGGTTACTCAATGTGAAAAACCCGGGGATATGGAATAAAGCTGCAATAGCAAAATTAGTGAACTGGGTCTATACCCAGCCTGATAAACTCTGGATCAGGTGGGTTGGTGGTGGGAATTGCCATGGGTCCTACCGATCAAGTATACCAACTATACCTAACTAGTAGCTAGGGTAAGTCGGGTCGAGTCCACGGGGACGGTTGTAGGCGTATAGACTAGGGTCAACTCACAAACAAGACCAAATTACCAACACAACACAAAGGGAGACTAACTAAAAGGAATTGATCAACTATGATGGTTGAAGGAGATGAAAGTGGACTAGCAATGAACTATGTATGATATGAACTAATTGAACAACTAGAACTAATGCAATCAACTAACTAGATAAATATATGCTAACAAGATGGAGAAATCAAATATGGGAAGGAGTAGGGTTAGTTTGGGTTCATAAGTGTAGTAGGATAATTGGGAGGTCAAGGGTGTAAGTTTCTCCTAGTTACTAAGGTCGGTCCGCGCTCTCGCGTCAAAGCCAAAGTCTGCACTCTCGTGTCAAAGACTAGACCCAAATACTCAAGCAAGATATTACCCAGTACACAAGAATTCAACCACACATCGATCACAAAATGAGAAGATGAAAACAAGCATGAAAAGCAAAGCCAGTAAACCCCAAACAAGCAATTCAACAAACACATAGAGTGCTCAACATGTGACTAGCAACAAAGAATCCACCTTTACCCTTAATCAAACCGTAATTACCCATAATCCATACTTAATCCTCCTACTAACCCCATAAAGAGTCTACTCACATATAATGAAACTAAAACTAACACTATAAAGAGAAATAAACATAAATAACAAAACATTCATTATGAACTAACAAGAACAATGAACAATGAATAAAGATTAAAACTTGAAGAATTAAACAAAGAACAATAGAAAAGGGATTAAGAAGATTATACCAACTAATAAGAGGATGAAAAAGATGAGAACTTGTATTAAAAGAACACCCAAAAATCTCCACCAAAAGTTGTCAAGGATTGATGGATTCTTCAAGAGATCCTTAATACAAGATTAACTAGCTAATTTAATCTAAGATTAACAAAAGTTTAAGGAGAGATTAGTCTAATGAGAGGAGGAAGTCTATCTAGGGTTTTTGAATAATGTAGAGGAGTCTAAGATGCTTAAACAATACAAAGGAAGGGTATATATAAGGTTACAAGAGTGAAGGAGAATGAAAGAAGTCACGCGGCTACAGCACGCTCTTCCCGACCAGGAAGACATTTGGTCTCAGCCGGGAAGGCTGGTCCCGACCGAGATGACACTTGGTCTCGGCCGGGAAGGCTCGACAGTAGCTGCTATTTTCACGCACTCCTTCCCGACCGGGAAGGCTACTCTTCCCGCCCGGGAAGGGTCTTATAGGCTCCCAATATGACCATAAAGGTCCCTCCTTGATTCTCATGGGCTTCTCATCGATTCTTGGTGCTCAGAATTGAGTCTAAGGGGCTCGGGAATGGGTCCCAAAGTCTCGGGATCGAATCTAAGGCGCCGAGTGATCGTTCCTTCTCTTCGTTGGCTCCAAAAGTGTAGGAAACGAGTCGGAATCGTTCCAATTCTCCATGAATGGTCTTGGGAACCTAAAACGAACTAGAAGAAGCATAAGTAGCCCAGAAAACGCTCCAATGAGTGATTTCACAAGAGAAGCCGGGACCAAACATAACAAATAGGCACTACAAACTACACTTATCAACTCCGCCACACTTAACCCTTACTCGCCCTCGAGTAAGCACCCACTAACTACTAAACTAAAAGGACTAGACTACTAACCGAACGGGTATTAGCGCACCCTACACCCTTTCTACTCACGCGAGTACACTTAGAGGAAAAATGCACTCCGCAAGGCAAGTAAGGTCTTGCGACAAAACTGTGGATGCAACCGGACACAAAATCACACAAACAGACAAACATACAAACAAAAAAGTAACCGGTTGCACCCAAAAAGAAATAAATACCGCTTCCCTCTACAAAGTTGTGAAGAAACACTGGTTAAGGACTCAAGGCAAGTGACAACGTTCCCAAGCTAATAACTCAAATCGAAATGAACAAAACCCTAATAGTATGACAACAAAGCAATAAAAACGTTGATAACTTACCTAGGTCCTCCTAACCTTCTAAGAACGTACTACGGGACGATAGGCGGGGTGGAAAAAGGATGAACCACGGTGTTAGTCGACACTGTAGGTAAGTGAGACCCCGCTCCATTTAGCGATGAGCCAAGAGGGTCGTCCCATGCTCAAAACCGCTCAACTAGTCCAAGTAAAAAGGTGGATATGATTGCAAAATGAGGGAAGACCGATTATTACCGCTATCATTCTTCCTAGGGACTCGGTCCTTTGGTAGGCTCTTCACGGTAACGATCGGAAAAAGGCTTATTTTTGAGAGGTGGGGATTCTTTTTGTGTGATATTTTCTTTGGCATCTATTTTTCTTTTGCATTTTTGCTTTTGTGTTGCTATGCCACTTCTTTTTCTTCTTTCGTATTTTTTTTGACTTGTTGTGCCTTTTCTTTTTCTTCATTCCTTTCTTTCTTTCATTTTCTTTTTTTTTTTCTTTCTTTGCCCTTTTGGCTAGATTTTTGTGTTGTAGGCACTTCTTTTTGCAACTAAGAAAGAAATTTCAACAATTTGCATCTTATTTTGTGGATGTGTAGGAGGTAGGGAAATGGGTATGTCGGGAGCGCGCTTTCCTTTCAAAACCCACAAAAAAGGGAAAACTTGGACTAATCAAACAATTTCGAACACGGTCACCTAAGGGACGGGACTCGGCAAGCAAGGCCTTTTCACACCGTGGGTGGTCATAATGGTCAAAATGCAAATCCCGTAGTAAATCCCTAGTAGACTGGTTGGACTCAAGGTAAAAGACCAACGAAACTATTGATTTAGGGTCATTCTACTAGACTAAAGTCCAAGACTCGATTCATACTACTAGAAAGGGAAAGTAAACACTTGCACACTAGCCTCAAAACCGGGTTTTTGAAAACCTTTTATTACACAAGACACAAACTAAACAAAACACAACAAGGATGAAAGAAAATGAGACACACACAAAAAACAAAACAAAATAAGAGAAAAGAAAACAAACATACAAACACAAGTTGTGTTTGTATGTTTGTTTTCTTTTATGCTCGGGTGGAGCTTGTTGGAGTTTGTGGTGGATGTGGTTGCTTATGTGGATGTTTTGGGGTGGTGTTTGTTGTGTTACACAACAAACACCACCCCAAAACATCCACATAAGCAACCACATCCACCACAAACTCCAACAAGCTCCACCCGAGCATACACCATCACAAAACATCCTCCAAGCTCCACAAAAAAAGAAAAAAGGAGAAAGAAATGAGGGGATATTACCGGATGTCTTGAGCTTTACGAATCTCACGGCGATCAAGAGACCTACAAGGAAATGGGGAGGTAAAACACACACAATACAACAAAAAATACGACACAAAGGAAAATCTTTTCGATTTTTATGAAATTTTTCAAATTTTTAGGGTTTTTTATGATTTTTTGGAAAAACTACGAAAATAAAATTAAACTATACTAGGATATTGCTCCCCCACACTTAAACCAAGCAATGTCCTCATGCTCGATCAGTAGTGTGTGGAGACACTAAAAAGAAGAGAAACTAAGAAAATAAAGCTAAAAATTAAAAAGAAAAGCGAAGAAAGGGTAGAATGTGTTCGGCCGAGGTGTAATCAAGTCACCATGGGCCGAGACGAGAAAAGATACGGATGGGGAAGAAATAAAAAGAAGGAAATAAAAGGAAATGGGAGGGGAGGACTAGGTGTAATCAAGTCACCTAGCCCGGATTCCGCCCGAATCCGACTAAATCCTATCAAAAGAAAGTAAAATCAAAGAAAAAGTTAAAATACTTGCAAATTGGATTTTGAAATGACTCTCGATGTAGTCACGTCATCGAGAGTCGGGAGCAATGACTACCAAGTCCCCGAGGGCCACCATGACACAAAAATGATAAGGGGAAGGGAACAAATAAAGGGAGACAAGCAATAAAAGACGGAAAAGAAAGGATAGTTTCCGTACCAATCGGTTAGCAACTCACTCACTCCATCGTCTCAATGTTCGATATCGGCACATAGCTAGTTTTCATCATCGTTACTCCTCTTCATTCTCGATAAGGTTGCATGGTTGAAGTACTAAGCTTGCAATGGTATAAGGAGGTTGGATTTGATGTGAAACTCGATGTATAGTGAAGAGAAAATGAGATGAATGTATGTATATGAAGTGTAGGGGTCATATGATAGGTGCAAGGGTAGGTAAGGAGGTTGGGAGGGGGTATAAAGTGGTAGAGTGGGCTCACATGACAAGGAAGAGGCATAAGGAGGAGCAGGGCACCATCCCGGTCGGGATAGACTTCTTCCCGGTCGAGATGGCTCCTTCTCTGTCGGGATGAACTTGATCCTGGTCGGGATCACACTCCAGAAAACCTAATTTTCAGCACACTCATCATGATCGGGATGACATCCTTCCCGGTCGGGATGGCTCATCTCTCCCGGTCGGGATGCTTTCCTCCCGGTCAGGAAGAGTCTTCTAACCCTTCATATTCTTGATAGCTTCACCCACAAGGCCACCAATACAACGAGACCTAGAATCTCGTCCCCAAAAGCTTAAGAAAAGCTCAAAAACCCGACTTCCTTGCTCAAAATCCAACCTCTATCAATAACCACTACTCTCTAAGATACATCTTCACTTCGCACCTATCAAATAAGCTCAAAACATCCATTAAAATCCCTCCCTCACATCGCTCATCAAAATACCAAATTACAAGGATTTCACAAAACTCAAAAGAATTACAAGAAAGAGATATAAACAATAAGACGGTTCTTTTGGAACTCCGTCAAACCAAGGATGGTGCATTCTTCTATCATTTTTCAACAACACTATAGATAACTCCATCGCCATCAAGGGCACGAAACAACAAATCAAAGGCTCTCGAGAAGTCTTCGATCAAGCTAGTGGAATACCAATCCACACTCCAAGGTTCTTCACAACCTTGTCTAGAGGTTCCCGGGGAATCCCGATCTACTAAGTTCAATGGCTTGAACTTGTACTTTCGATCCTTCGGTATATACCCAAATGGCCATTCATCTTCACAAGGCCCCAAGGGAGGCTCAACCTTCTTCTTGCTAACCGACTTGTCTTCAATCTCATGATATGGGCATTCATCCGCCCCAAGCTCGGAACCATCATCTTCAATTCCATACAAGTTGTTTTTCAAGCTTTCACCCAACTCATCCGCTAGATCGATGTCTTTCATGGCGTGGATCATGTTACATGACTCATCATTTGTAGGCGAGGTGTTGCCTTGGAGGTCAAACACGAGTTTCTCGTCGCCTAGCTCAATTGTGATCCTACCATTCTTTAATTCGATCATCGCACCGGCGGTATGTGGAAATGGGCGCCCAAGGATAATGGGAGTGACGCATCTTCCGGCATATCAAGTACAAGGAAGTCGACCGGAATGAAGAACTTCCGGATTCTTAGTGGCACATCTTCTAACATCCCCAATGGTTGGTTGAGTGAACGATCGGCCATTTGGAGTGTAATAGAAGTACACTTGAGCTCTTTCATCCCAAGTCCCTCACAAATGGAATAGGGAATAATGCTTACACTCGCACTCAAATTACATAATGCCCTTTCAATCTTCAAGTTGCCTATGGTGCACAGGATTGAGAAACTACCCGGATCCTTCAACTTGGGAAGTGTAGAACCTTGAATGAGCTCGCTCACCTCTCTTCTGAACGCTATGGTCTCTTCCTTGTCGACGGATCTCTTCCTAGCCAAGATTTCTTTCATGAATCTTCCATATGCCGGGACTTGGGTAAGTAGCTCGGTAAAAGGGACGCTCACATCCAACTTCTTCACAATATTAAGGAACTTGTCGTATTGAACATCCTCCTTGGTCTTCATTTGCCTTGTTGGGAAAGGCAACTTGATGTGTATCTTGTCTTGCTCATTAGGGTTGGACTTTTCAGTTGACATTTTCCTCTTTCCTTTGTCTTTTCCTTGGAGTGGGGGAAGCTTGTCTTCATGGGGTTTCTCAATCTCCCACAAAACTTGCTCCTCCATTGGATTTCCCAAACTTGCATTGTCTTGAGATGGAGATACAATTTCTTTCATGGGTTCTTGCTCAATAGGGAATAGGGGGGAGTCATAAGATGCACCACTCCTCAAGGTGATAGCATTCACATGTTCAAATTTCGCCGGTTCACCTTGAGGAGGTAGTTGACCCCTTTGTGTTGAAGAACTACCCGAAGCAACTTGAGCTAGTTGGGTTTCGAGCATTTTGAGATGAGTTCTTATTTCATTGTTTTCCATTTGAAGTTGGGCAATAAGTCCTTTTTGGGATCTTTGCAACTCCATTGACTTCTTTGCATCTCCAACATTTGCTTTTGTGTATCGAAATCCTGAGGTGGAGATTGTTGATTGTGTGGTGTATCGTTGAGGGCTAAGAGAGTGCCATAATCATGAATTAGAGACCGGCTCCTTTGCTTGCTTTCTTGTCGAGTACCTTGAGACCCTTGTTGTTGTTGAAAGTTCCCTTGGAACCCATGAGAGTTGCCTTGATTAAGGCCTTGAGTGTTACCATGATTGTAGTTTTGATGTCCTTGGGAGTGTTGGTTTCCTTGGAAACCACCGTGATGATTGAAGTTCCCTTGATTGTGGAACCCTTGATTGTTGCTAAAGGCACCTTGGTTATGTTGTTGGAATGGCCTTTGGTTGCCTACATAACCTTGGTAGCCTTGGTTGTTATCCCTTAAGGGAGGTGGAACATGTGGACAGTGTTGTTGTAGAGATTGTTGTTCGGAAGCTTGATGGGAAGCTTGGAACATGTGAGGATTTGGCACATTTTGCTTGAAGTTAGAGAGTACGGGGCGCCTTGCTTGAACGCTTGAAAGGCATTCACTTGCTCAATACTACCTCGACAATGTTGAGGTGCATGTCCAAATATCCCGCAAATCCCATAATAATATGTAGGAGGTACAATTCCCAAAGCATTGACTTGTTGACCTTGCTCAAAATGACTTTGGAGCTTCTTGTCAATAGTTTCCATGTGGGTTTTTAATTGTGCTCCAAGATCAATAATGAGTTGTGTAATGGCATCGATCTCGTGCCTTCCTCCTCGATTCGCCTTCCTAGGCCTTGAGTATTGCGAGTTGTGTACCGCCATCTCCTCAATTCTTGACAAAGTTTGGACCAAGTTTGGTCATCATCTACCTCGGTAAACCTTCCATTCGATCCCATGTTGAGTATGGCCCTTGAATCTTCATATAACCAGTTCCAAAACTGTTGAACAAGGAACTACTGTGATAAACCATGGTGAGGACAAGAGCGGATCAAGGCTTTGAATCTTTCCCACGATTCATAGAGGCTTTCTTCATCAATAGATTGGTCTTCTCCGGTGGATAAAATTGTTTGTAGAAAGCTAAGGCTAGCTTGTTCCAAGTGTCAATACCGAGAGTCGCCTTGTCTAAACCTTTGAACCATTGCTTAGCCTTACCGATTAAAGAGAAAGGAAATAATACCCACCGGATTTGGTCTTGGGTTATTCCCGGTTGTGATAAAGCATCGCAATAGTCCGAAAAGGTTTCCATGTGTTGATGAGGATCTTCGGTTGGTAACCCACTAAATTGACTTCTTTCGACCAATTGAACAAATGGCGTTTTTGCCACATAATTGCCGGTATATGCGGCCGGTAAAGCGGTTGGACCGGGCAAAACGTCTTCCGTAAAGGTTGAATGAGAAGAGAACTTAGGCATTGTTGGATGTGCGAGAGATGATGGTGTAGACGGAGTTGATGTAGATGTAGAAGGAGAACTAGGTTGAGAAGAGTGACTAGAAGTACCAAAAGGATTGATGAAATTCCCTTCGGCCGTCTCTCGAGGTGATTCGTTCAAGTCGGATCCTTGAGCTTGTTCTTCAATGGTATTGCTAGTACTTGGTTGAGAGGTTCTAACCCGATCAATCGGCCGTTGGCGAAAGGCTCTAATGAGTCTTTCCGGCTCTGGATTGAAGAGAAAGAAATCGCCTCTCCTCCTAGGCATGCACTACACACTTGAACAAACGTGAGAACACCTAGTGCTTTATGGGCACTAGGCAAAGACAATAAACGAGCACAACGGAAGACAAAGATAGAATAAAACGATAAAAATAAGAAAAAGACTACAAATATGCACAATGGATAGAAAAAGAGCACAAGAAGGGTAACTAAGTCAAGCTAATAAGTAAACTAAGTCTAAATATGCGCCGTCCCCGGCAACGGCGCCAAATTGGTGGTGGGAATTGCCGTGGATCCTACCGATCAAGTATACCAACTATACCTAACTAGTAGCTAGGGTAAGTGGGGTCGAGTCCACGGGGACGGTAGTAGGCGTCTAGACTAGGGTCAACTCACAAACAAGACTAAATTACCAACACAACACAAAGGGAGACTAACTAACAAGAATTGATTAACTATGATGGTTGAAGGAGATGAAAGTGGACTAGCAATGAACTATGTATGACATGAACTAATTAAACAACTAGAACTAATACAATCAACTAACTAGATAAATATATGCTAACAAGATGGAGAAATCAAATATGGGAAGGAATAGGGTTAGTTTGGGTTCATAAGTGTAGTAGGATAATTGGGAGGTCAAGGGTGTAAGTTTCTCCTAGTTACTAAGGTCGGTCCGCGCTCTCGCGTCAAAGCCAAAGTCCGAACTCTCGTGTCAAAGACTAGACCCAAATACTCAAGCAAGATATTACCCAGTACACAAGAATTCAACCACACATCGATCACAAAATGAGAAGATGAAAACAAGCATGAGAAGCATGGCCACTAAACCCCAAACAAGCAATTCAACAAACACATAGAGTGCTCAAGATGTGACTAGCAACAAAGAATCCACCTTTACCCTTAATCAAACCCTAATTACCAATAATCCACACTTAATCCTCCTACTAACCCCACAAAGAGTCTACTCACACATAATGAAACTAAAACTAACACTATCAAGAGAAATAAACATAAATAACAAAACATTCATTATGAACTAACAAGAACAATTAACAATGAATAAAGATTAAAACTTGAAGAATTAAACAAAGAACAAGAGAAAAGAGATTAAGAAGATTATACCAACTAATAAGAGGATGAAAAAGATAAGAACTTGTATTAAAAGAACACCCAAAAATCTCCACCAAAAGTTGTCAAGGATTGATGGATTATTCAATAGATCCTTAATACAAGATTAACTAGCTAAATTAATCTAAGATTAACAAAAGTTTAAGGAGAGATTAGTCTAATGAGAGGAGGAAGTCTATCTAGGGTTTTTGAATAATGTAGAGGAGTCTAAGATGCTTAAACAATACAAAGGAAGGGTATATATAAGGTTACAAGAGTGAAGGAGAATGAAAGAAGTCAAGCGGCTACAGCACGCTCTTCCCGACAAGGAAGACATTTGGTCTCGCCCGAGAAGGCTGGTCCCGACCAAGATGACACTTGGTCTCGGCCGGGAAGGCTCGACAGTAGCTGCTGTTTTCACGCACTCCTTCCCGACCGGGAAGGCTACTCTTCCCACCCGGGAAGGGTCTTGTAGGCTCCCAATATGATCATAAAGGTTCCTCCTTGCTTCTCATGGGCTTCTCATCGATTGTCGGTGCTCGGGATTGAGTCTAAGGGGCTCGGGAATGGGTCCCAAGGTCTCGGGATTGAATCTAAGGCACCGAGTGATCGTTCCTTCTCTTCGTTGGTTCCAAAAGTGTAGGAAACGAGTCGGAATCGTTCCAATTCTCCATGAATGGTCTTGGGAACATAAAATGAACTAGAAGAAGCATAAGTAGCCCAGAAACCGCTCCAAAGAGCGATTTTACAAGAGAAACCGGGACCAAACATAAAAAATAGGCACTACAAACTACATTTATCATGGGTAAATCAAATTTATCTCAAAGGAGCTGATTGTCAAATGAACACCTCTTTTTTAATTGTCCGTACAGCAGCAGATTGAAGGACAGGATTGAGGACTGGTATGGGCCGATACCTGGAGTTACTGAACAGATTGAAACCCATAAGAACATCCCAAAATGGAAGTTAGATGCAATGATTGTGGCTGCCTGCTACTACCACGTATGGAGGCAGAGGAATAGAGCTAGAATAGAAGGCATTGTGACTCGACCTGAGAAGGTAGCTGACATGATCAGGATCGAGATGAAGAGCAAGGTTAAAGTACTTTTGCCTCCAAATAGTTATAACTGGTCTTGAGATGCTTGTTGCATCCTTTTCTTGTGTGTTAATGGTCTGGTCGCGTTATTTGGCTGGTCCTGTAGGGGTATAGTTCACTCCTGCAGGTCTCACCCGCCCTCCTTTGTAAATCCCGCTTTGTTGGTCCTTGATATATATATAAAATCACATCTTACCAAAAAAAAAATTAGTTAATTTTTTTTTTTGGAATTGTAAGTTGTATATATCAATGAATCAATCAAATATACATTAAGTAGACATTATTCTAGAGATAAAGGTGATATCCCTAGATCTAAGACTCCCTTTCTGAATGCTCCTAAAATACATTTGTAGTTCCTTCTTAATATTCTTAATAACTATTTGAAGCCTTAACAGGACTCTTTCCATCCTACTCTTGTTCCTTTGCTCCCAGATACGGTAGATAGCAGCATTTATCACGCTATTAGCGATAGCGCGCTGAAGTTTACTCCCTGTAATTCTATATCGCCAATCATTACTCACCCTGAATTGATACTCCTGTTCATTCCAATTTGCCAAGCTCAAAATAATCAACCTGCTATAATTACAGTCGCAAAACAGGTACTCGAGTTCTTCCTTCTACATTCCACATATGCAGCATATATTGTCACTTGTCAGGTTTAGTTCATGAAGTTTTGCCTTTGTATTCAGCGCTCTGTGTTGATGTAACCAAGCGATTACTCTGTGCTTAGGGATTGTCCATTTATTCCACACGATTTTGTGCAATGTCACTTCCTCCTCCCTTTCTCTAATCCATTGATAGCCTTTGGATGTTGTATACGGATTAGCTACTATCCATTCGCTGTCCTCCATAGCAGCTCTCAACCTCTCCTTCACTTTACAGATGCGCTTCCAACCACATGTCACATCAGCCGGAGGAGAATATTGCATCCATTGTTGTCCCTTAAGGTATACAGAGTGAACCCATGAGACCTATAGCTTATTTGGATGCTTCGCCACCCACCACACCAATTTGCCTATTGCAGCTTTATTCTAGTTTGCGCATTGCATCAAGTTAAGCCCTCCTTCCCTATACGGAACACACACCTTCTTCCATGAGACAAGGGGAGATCTAGTGTATGTAGTCCCCCCCCCCCCAAGGTACGTCCTGCATATTCCCTCAATCTGCTTAATGATTCCCGACGGGAGCAGAAAAATACTTGCCCAGTAATTATGCAATGTTGAAAGAACGGACTTGACCAACGTTAATCGGCCCAGCGTACGATAATTTCCTGGCACCCAGCTTCCTAATATAATCAGTCCAATTTTGAACCAATGGTTGACAATCCCGTAAATTAAGCCTTGAGGATTTAATAGGAATCCCCAAGTATTTGAACGGAATCGAACCAGCTTTACAGCCTGACACTGCCAATATCTCTCGCTGTGTTTCGGTTTGCACCCCATTGAAGTATATGTGGGATTTACCTTTGTTGAGCTGTAGGCCAGATGCGTTAGAGAAGGTCGAGAATGTCCTCAAAAGGACCATCATTGAAGGGATATCTCCTTTGCTAAATAGTAGTAAGTCATCCGCAAACATAAGATTCACCAATCTCAATTGTTTGCAAAGCGGATGGTACATGAACTCCTTGGTTTCTGTGGTATGCTTTAGTAGCCGAGTTAGGTACTCCATACATACTGTGAATAGTAGCGGGGAAAGAGGATCCCTCTGTCTCAAACCTCTCTTACCCTGGAAGAATTCAAAGGACTCGCCATTAAGATGAAGGGAGAAAGATGTCGCTGCGACACATAGCATCAACATGTTCCTGAAGGCATCAAGCAGTTTCAGGTGTAGCATCATTTGGTCCAAAAAATCCCATTCAACTGTGTCGTACGCCTTCTGCATATCCATTTTGATCATGCATCTAGGAGTCCTTGAAGAATTTAATAGAGAACCCAAATGGCCCCGGGGCCTTATCACTCGGAATGCTAAACATTGTTTCCTGAATCTCTTCTCTAGTAACTGGTGCATTTAAAATTTCCCAATGTTGTACACACAGGCCCAAGACTCACTACCTTTGAGGCGACCCTGCTAGTATTCTTCCTCGTTCCCAAGAGACCCTTATAGAAAACTAGAAAAGCCTCTTGAATGGCCTCACGGGATGAATAGACCCTTCCCAGGCTATCCTCAATTTGTCTAACGGAGTTTCTCACCCTCCTCTCTTTTAATGATCCATGAAATGCAACCGTGTTTGCGTCCCCTTCTTTAAGCCAATGCATCTTGGATTTTTGTCTTAAAAAGCTCATTCTAGCCTTGTCTAGTCTTCTATACTGCTCCATAGCATCCATTTCAGCTCTAATAAGGTCCTAATTAGCAGTGTTATCAATCAAAGACCTCTGAATATCCAGCAGCTTGACCTGTGCGACGTCTGCCCGTTGCTCAATTTCATGGATTCTCTCCTTATCTAGCTGCTTTGGAGGTTGTTTGAGTCTCTTTAATTTCGCTGCAATTTTAAACATCTTCGACCCTTCCACCTCCTGGTTCCAAGACGAAGCTATAATGTTCTCAAATTCGGGAGCTTGACTCCACATATTATAGTATTTAAAAGGTCTATTATGTCTAGTTTGCTCAGTCCTCTTCGTAATCACATACGGGTTGTGATCATATAATCCCTCAGGCATGAAATGCGCACTCAAATCCTCAAACATTCCAATCCATTCCTGATTTACCAACGCTCGATCTAACCTGCTATAAACCCTCTCCTCTGGCGGTTGTTTATTATTCCAAGTGTAGAATGCTTCCAAAGCAGGACATCCCATAAGGGCGCACTGATCAATGCAATTCTGGAACGGAAATGCTTCGTTTGGGTTAAAGCACCCACTTAATCGTTCTTCAGCAGATAGAACGCAGTTGAAGTCTCCTCCAACCAACCAAGAACCTTGCACACTGTAGCTGATTTGAAGCAAGTCATGCCACAGATCCTCCCTTTCAGCTATCAGATTGAAAGCGTAGACGAATGTGATATTATATACCACACTCCCAACGATATCATGCACAGAACAGTGAATCAGTTGTGTCGTGTATTTATGAAACAGAACAGTGCATTGAATATTCGTCGATATACACCAACTATTGATATTCTGGCTCATTGCCTTATTAAAATTCTGTGGTTTTATCTTAGTCTCAAGAAATCAAAACAACCCTATTTTATTCAACTCTAAAAACTTATTTATTTCATTTTGCTTTTATAACCTGGTCATCCCTCTCACATTTTGGAATCCAATATTCATGATTTATTATGTGCTGACAGGGTGACCTTACTCCCTTCTCCAGAAGTCTGCTTCCTGAGGAGAATATGTTTAAAGGATGGACTCATCTGCAAACCACCAGTATCCTCTGAAGAACTGGTAGCATGCTCATCTTCCTTCTCCCATGTCTTATCCCTCCTCTCAAGAGGTACCAACGTACCCCTCTGATCCCCAACCTGTTCCACATCCTTTCTTGGCATATCAACATAATTAATTATGGCAGAATGTGGTTCAATTATCTCCATCCTCTTCTTCTGCACTAGTTCCTTCTGTGTACCAACTGGTTTCCATTCTCTACGTGATTTCTCTTCAGTCTTCCTTACCAAGGCTCGACAATCTTTTTTCTCATGACCCATTTGCTTGCATTTGTCACACAAAGTGGGTTTCCAATCACACTCTATGTTGATCGTTAACAGCACTCCATTCTCATCCTTGAATTGCACCGAGTCAGGTAACTTCTATCCCAACGTAACCTCAACCAGTACTCTTGCAAATCCCAACCTAGTCCTCTGGGTAGTAGCCTCATCTCTCTTGATCATTGGACCAATAATGCCCGCAATCTTACTGAGATTAGACCCCCAGAATTTCAGTGGCAGTTTATGAAGGCGAACCATGTTGGTAACACCTTCACCTCCTCCTTTTCCAAATTTATGTTCGGTTGCCATTCCCTGAGTATTACAGGTTTGTTATCAAAGAGATGATATCCCGCCTGTAAGACTATGTTTTTGATAGCCTCTGACGAAAACCTGAACAAGAACACCTTATTTGGAAGAAAAGAGATTTTATCAATATTATGACGCTTTCAAATCCGCCTCACATACCCCTCAAGCACCTGCCATGGCGGATTCGATCCTACAACAAACCCATACATAGAGGAGCGCCAATACTCTATCTCTGGTTGCACATCTTCCATGGATAGTTGTAAGACTTCATCAGATAAAGCCTCAACAACTTTATTCCCTTGACTAGTGAACCAAGGTTCTCCATCCTCATCATGCCTCCTCTGCACGTCCTCACCCATTCCAACCACTACCATCTAATCCAGTAATTCCCCTTCATCATCATCTTGGATTTCATATGGGGGAATCCCCATGAGTTCCTGCATGGATTTTCACGTAAAGGCTCCTTCATTGTAGGATTCTTCACTATTACAATGCCCTCCTTGTATGGTTCTAGCTCGTTCAGCAGAATGCTTCTTCTGTCGTCTCCTAGTAATGTTACTGATCGCCGGCGACCCCGGCGAGGAAGTACGTGCCATCGTGCGTCGCCTTCCCAGCCAAATCGCCTCTCCTTCTCTTAGGGTTTTCTAATTTTCTTAAGACTGTATACTTTGCTGTTGATAAGTGTAGTTTGTAGTGCCTATTATGTTGTATTTTGGTCCCATTTTCCTTGTGGAATCGCTCCTTGGGAGCGGTTTATGGGCTACTCATGCTTCCTCTAGTTCGTTTCAGGTTCCCGAGACCATTCATGAAGAGTTGGAACGATCACTCAATGCCTTGGATTCGACCCCGAGACCTTGGGATCCAATCCCGAGCCTCTTAGACTCGATCCCGAGACCCGAGAATCGGTGAGAAGCTCATGAGAACCAAGGAGGGACCAAAAAGATCATAATGGAGGCCTACAAGGTCCTTCCCGGGCGGGATAATGCCTTCCCGACCGGGAAGGAGTGCACAAAAGGAGAGGCTACTGTCTTGAGCCCGTCCCAGTTGGGACCATCTTGTCCCGGGCGGAACCATTCCGTCCCGGGCGGGACGAACCACCTGTAGCCCGCGCTTCATTCTTTTCTTCTCCTTACTCATTGTAACCCTATATATACCCTTCCTCTTGTATTCTTATGAAATGTTCTTCATTACCCATCAAACCCTAGCATAGTTTGGCATAGATTAGCTTAGATTAAAGTAGATTAGTCGGTAATTAGTTTTTAATCTTAGTTTAGTACTTGTATTAAGGGAATTCTTCAAGATCCATCCAAGATTGACAACCTTGGTTGATTGTTTTGGGTTTTTCTTATTAATGCAAGTTTCATTCTTCCTTTCATCTTGTTAGTGGGTATAATCTTCTTTTCCCTTCTCTTAATCTTATTTATTCATCCAAGTTTTAATCTTTGTTCATTATATTGTTCATAGTTCATTGTTTTCACTAGTTTCTTTATGTATGTTTTGTTGTTTGAGTTAGTTTATCTTGTTCTTGTTAGTTCTTCCATTAGATATTGTTGAGTAGTATTCTTGCTAGGGTTAGTAGGGTGATTTGGGTGTTTAATGGGTGATTAAGGGTTTGTTGGAGATGTTGGTGGAAGTTTTGGGTTTCCTCTTGGTTAGATGCATGGAACATGTTTGATGAAATGCTTGAATGACATGTAGATACATATGCTTGTTTTTCTTGCCTTTTCTCTTGTGGGTGGTGGTTTGCTCGTGGGTTTGGTTCCCTCACTACGTAGCGAGAACCCGGTGAGGACGACCCCTAAGTCGGTCTACGTAGCGAGAGCCCGGACGTGACCTAGGCTACGATAGCGCGCTAGTAACCCCGTTTGTCATGTGTGTCGCTAAGGTGGGTTCTATCAAGACCTCTAGGTCGGTCTACGTAGCGAGAGCCCGGACTACACCTAGATTACCCGACTACCCCTTCACCTTAGCTCTTCCTTGACCACTCCATCACCCCTTGAACCCGACCTAATCCTAGCCCGTTTCCTTATTTGTTTTCTCCGTCACCTTAGTCATAGTCTTAGCCTTCTCCCCTTCCTATCATTCTTGTGTAGTTTAGCTCGTTGACCTAGTCTCGTATTTGGGTAGTCCTAGTCTAGACACCACTTACCGTCCCCGTGGATTCGACCCGACTTACCCTATCTACGTGTTAGGTGTAGCCGGTTATTTATTGATCGGTGGGGATCCACGGCAAATCCTCACCATCAATTTGGCGTCGTTGTCGGGGACGGCGTAGTTTAGACTTTTGTTTGCTTAGTTGTGGACTTTGTTCTTGATTTTTGTGTCTTCTTCTCCTTGTGTATCTCCGTTCTATTTCTTGCGTGCCATTCTCTCTTCCTAGTGCCTCAAAAGCACTAGGTTACTAACGTCTGCTCAAGTGCTTTTAGTTCATCCTAGGTATCAAGGCAATGTTATTGAAATGGCACGTCCTAGCTTCCATCAATCGTCACGGGACAACTATGGGGCAAATGGCGAAGTCCCAAAAATTCACCAACCATATCAACCTCATCAACAATCTTACGAACGCCCACCATATGGTTATCATGAAAGTTGTCAAGGATCACTCCAACATCCTAACAACTACCAAACACCCTCACATAACCCACAACCAAAAATCCCCGACTTTGAGACTTGTCAAATGTTGGTCCAAATGCAAAAGAGTCAACAAGAGACGATAATGCTATTGCAAAAGGGTCAATATGAGATGATGATTTTATTGCAAAAGAGTCAACAAGTGATGATGACTCACATACAAGGGGTTCAAAAGGAGCTCAAGGCCAAAATAGAGGTGCAAGATGTTCGCATCAATGCACTCATGGCTCGTATCACGATGTCGGCCACGCGAGCTCCACGACTTGTTGAGGAAGGTTCATTTGGGCATGAAGGTCGGGTGTCTCCACAAGAAAGTCAACCCGATCGTGAAGCTACAAATGAAGAAGAGGGGGTCAATCAAGAGATCATTGTTGAGTGTTGCTTGGATGGTGAAGATATGGGAAGAATAGAGGAAGTTGAAGCTTCAAGGGTCGACAATGAGGAGGGGTGTGAACACGATTCTCAAGGTAACTCTTGGGTAGCCAATGTATTGGCTATTAAATTGGATTTGTTTGATTTTCTTCGTGATGAACCGGATCTCGACAATCCAAGGCCAAGTGAAGAGATAACCCCTCAAGACCAAATTGACAAGGTGAGTGAAAAGGAGCGTAATACTTGGGAGAAAGAAGTGGATGCCTTGGAACTTGCCTTGTATGGGAAATTGGAGGAGCCTAAAGCCTCCAATGAAGAAAACTTGATGCCTTCTCCTCCTCTATCGCACTCGATGTCTAGTCCCTTGTCTTGTGAGACGGTTGGTGAAGAGGATCCTTTGTCGGGCGGTGGAAGAGAACTCTACTCTCGACCCCGTAGAAGAAGCGACACCCCTAGGGTGTGATCTCCCATATTATAACACCGAGCATGACTCTAAACCACTATACCTACCGGATGGTCATAAGAGTCGTTGCTATCATCGTTCCGAAGACCCGGAAGATCACATGAACCCCGAGCATAATGAAGACAATTGCTTCTCAACTCCGACTTGGAAACTCTTGTTGATGGCTAGGATAGGCCATATGAGCTTAAATGAAGATGTTGCTAGGGCATTTGACTTACTCCTTCGAGCTCTTGATGGCTATGGAGGTGTAGTTGGTGAGAGTAGTTTAGTGTAAATATCTTTTCCCTTTTCTTTTGTGCTTGTATTTGTGTTTTTTGTTTGTTTGGCTATTTTGGTTTTTAGGATTGTTAGTTTTTGTGAAATCCTTGTACTTTGGTATTTTGATGAGCGATGTGAGGGAGGGATTTTGATGAATGATTTGAGCTTGTTTGCTAGATGTGAAGTGAAGATGAAGTCTCGAGGAGAATGGTTGTGGATAGAGCTCAGACTTTGAGTTAGGAAGACGGTTTTTGAAGCTTTGGATAAGCTTTTGGGGTCATGGGAGTCATGAAGACCCCTCCCGGCCGAGAAGGAGGCTTCCCGACCGGGAAGGATGTGTCATCCCGACCGGGAAGAACCCATCCCGATCGGGATGAGGGTGCAAAAATTGGAGCTTTCTGTGGAGCCATCCCGACCGGGACGAGGGCTTCCCGACCGGGACGGGTGTGTCATCCCGACCGGGATGGTCCCCTTCTCCTCTTTTGGCCTCTTCTTCATCATGTGATCCCACCCTACCATTTTATACCCCCTCCCAACCTCCCTACCTACCCTTGCACCTATCATATGACCTTCCACTTCATATGCATACCCTCACCTCATATTCTATTCACTTTACACCAAATTTCACATCAAATCCCACTCACTCATACCATTACTACCTCAACCATGTGTTATTATCAAGATTGAAGCGGGATAACAATGAAGAAGCCAAGTTTTGTGCCAATATTGATCATTGAGACGATGGAGCGAGTGAGTTGCTAACCCATGGGTACGGCGACTATCCTTTCTTTTCCGTCTTTTATAGCTTGTTTTCCCTTGTTTATCCCCTTCCCCGTTTACACTTTCGTGTCACGGTGTCATGGTGGCCTTCAAGGCCTTGGTAGTTGTTACTCCCGACTCTCGATGATGTGACTACATCGAGAGTCCTTTCAAAATCCAAATTTACAAGTTTTTCACCCTTTTTTGTAGGATTTAGGCGGATTTAGGCGGAATCCGGGCTAGGTGACTTGATTACACCTAGTCCTCCCCTCCCATTTCCTTTTATTTCTTTATTTTTATTTCTTCCCCCATCCATATCTTTTCTTGTCTCGGCCCATGGTGACTTGACTACACCCCGCCCGGACACATTCTACCCTTTCTTCACTTTTCTTTTTGATTTTTAGCTTTATTTTCGTAGTTTCTTTTCTTTTCTTTTGTGTCTCCACACACTACGATCGAGCATGAGGACATTGCTCGGTTTAAGTGTGGGGGAGCGATATTCTATCGTAGTTAGTTTTATTTTCGTAGTTTTTCGAAAAAAAACTTAAAAAAAAACCCTAAAAATTTGAAAAAATTTCACAAAAATCAAAAAGATTTTATTTTGCGTGTTTTTCCTTTTGTGTCGTTTTGTCGTATATGTGTTTTGTGTGCGTGTTTTGCCTCCCTTTTTCCTTATAGGTTGCTTAAATCACCGCTAGCTTTGGAGAGCTTTCAAGACATCCGGTAACATCTCTTCACCCCTTTTTCCTCTTTGCCTTTGTGGAGTTTGGAGAAGGTTTGTGATGTTGTGTGCTCGGGTGGAGCTTTGTAAAGTTTGTGGTTGATTTGGACGCTTGTTTGGAAGTTCGGGGTGGTGTTGTTTTGTTTATCTGTTTGTTTCTCCTTGTTTTGTTTTGTTATCTTTTGTCTCTTTTTCTTTCATTTTCATCGTGTCTTTGTTTTGTGTGTGTAGTTGTGTCTTGTGTGTAAATCGGTTTTCGAAAACCCGGTTTAGAGACTAGTGTGCGAGTGTTTACTTTCCCCTTCTAGTAATGTAAATCGAGTCTTGGACCTTAGTCTAGTAGAATGACCCTAAATCAATGATTTCGTTGGTCCTTTACCTTGAGTCCACCTAGCTTACTAGGGATTTACTACGGGATTTGCATTTTGACCATTATGACCACCCACGGTGTGAAAAGGCCTTGGTTACCGAGTCCCGTCCTTTAGGTGATCGTGTTTGAAATTGTTCGATTAGTCCAAGTTCTCCACCTTTTTGTGGGTTTGAAGGGAAATTGCGACCCCCGACTTACCCATTCCCTTACCTCCTACACATATCCACAAAATAATTTTGCAATTTGTTGAAATCTCTCTTTCTTAGTTGCAAAAAGAAATGCCTACAACTCAAATCTAGCCAAAAGGGCTAAAGAAAGAAAAAGAAAGAAAGGAAAGATTGAAGAAAAAAAGAAAAGGCACAAAAAGGCAAGAAAAAGAAAATAGAAAAGAAGAAAAAGAAATGGCATAGCAAAACAAAGCAAAAATGCAAAAGAAAGAAAAATGCCAAAAGAAAACCGTCCCACAAAAAGAGTCCCCACATCTAAAAAATAAGCCTTTTGCCGACTATTACCGTGAAGAGCCTACCAAAGGACCGAGTCCCTAGGAAGGATGATAGCGGTAATGGTCGGTCTTCCCTCAATTTGCAATCATTTCCACCTTTTTTGTTGGACTAGTTAAGCGGTTTTGGACATGGGACGACCCCCTTGGCTCATCGCTAAAGGGGGCGGGGTCTCACTTACCTACAGTGTCAACTAACACCGTGGTTCATCCTTTTTCCATCCCGCCGATCGTCCCGTAGTACGTTCTTAGAAAGTTAGGAGGACCTAGGTAAGTTACCAACGTTTTTGTTGCTTTGTCGTCATACTATTAGGGTTTAGTTCATCTTGATTTGTATGATTAGCTTGGTAACGTTGTCGCTTTCCTTGAGTCCTAAAACCGATGCTTCTTTCACCGCTTGTTTGAGGGAAGCGGTATTTGTTTTTCTTTGGGTGCAACCTTGTGTTTGTTTGTTTGTTTGTTTTTGTGTCTTGTGTCCGGCTGCATCCACAGTTTTGTCGCAAGACCTTACTTTCCTTGCGGAGTATACTTTTCCTCTTAGTGTACTCGCGTGAGTTGAAAGGGCGTAGGGTGCGCTAATACCCACTCGGCTAGTTTAGTAGTTAGTATGTGCTTACTCGAGGGCGAGTAAGGGTTAAGTGTGGGGGAGTTGATAAGTGTAGTTTGTAGTGCCTATTTTGTTGTATTTTGGTCCCATTTTCCTTGTGGAATCGCTCCTTGGGAGCGGTTTATGGGCTACTCATGCTTCCTCTAGTTCGTTTCAGGTTCCCGAGACCATTCATGAAGAGTTGGAACGATTCCGACTCGTTTCATACACTTTTGGAGCCAACGAAGAGAAGGAACGATCACTCGATGCCTTGGATTCGACCCCGAGACCTTGGGATCCAATCCCGAGCCTCTTAGACTCGATCTCGAGACCCGAGAATCGGTGAGAAGCCCATGAGAACCAAGGAGGGACCAAAAAGATCAAAATGGAGGCCTACAAGGTCCTTCCCGGGCGGGATAATGCCTTCCCGACCGGGAAGGAGTGCAAAAAAGGAGAGGCTACTGTCTTGAACCCGTCCCGGCCGAGAAGGACTTCGTCCCGGTCGGGACCATCTCATCCCGGGCGGGACCATTCCGTCCCGGGCGGGACGAACCACCTGTAGCCCGCGCTTCATTCTTTTCTTCTCCTTACTCATTGTAACCCTATATATACCCGTCCTCTTGTAGTCTTATGGAATGTTCTTCATTACCCATCAAACCCTAGCATAGTTTGGCATAGATTAGCTTAGATTTGAGTAGATTAGTCGGTATTTAGTTGTTAATCTTAGTTTAGTACTTGTATTAAGGGAATTCTTCAAGATCCATCCAAGATTGACAACCTTGGTTGATTGTTTTGGGTTTTTCTTATTAATGCAAGTTTCATTCTTCCTTTCATCTTGTTAGTAGGTATAATCTTCTTTTCCCTTCTCTTAATCTTATTTATTCATCCAAGTTTTAATCTTTGTTCATTATATTGTTCATAGTTCATTGTTTTCACTAGTTTCTTTATGTATGTTTTGTTGTTTGAGTTAGTTTATCTTGTTCTTGTTAGTTTTTTCTTTAGATATGGTTGAGTAGTATTCTTGCTAGGGTTAGTAGGGTGATTTGGGTGTTTAATGGGTGATTAAGGGTTTGTTGGAGATGTTGGTGGAAGTTTTGGGTTTCCTCTTGGTTAGATGCATGGAACATGTTTGATGAAATGCTTGAATGACATGTAGATGCATATGCTTGTTTTTCTTGCCTTTTCTCTTGTGGGTGGTGGTTTGCTCGTGGGTTTTGGTTCCCTCACTATGTAGCGAGAGCCCGGTGAGGACGACCCCTAGGTCGGTCGACGTAGCGAGAGCCCGGACGTGACCTAGGCTACGATAGCGCGCTAGTAACCCCGTTTGTCATGTGTGTCGCTAAGGTGAGTTCTATCAAGAAGCTCTAGGTCGGTCTACGTAGCGAGAGCCCGGACTACACCTAGATTACCCGACTACCCCTTCACCTTAGCTCTTCCTTGACCACTCCATCACCCCTTGAACCCGACCTAATCCTAGCCCGTTTCCTTATTTGTTTTCTCCGTCACCTTAGTCATAGTCTTAGCCTTCTCCCCTTCCTATCATTCTTGTGTAGTTTAGCTCGTTGACCTAGTCTCGTATTTGGGTAGTCCTAGTCTAGACACCACTTACCGTCCCCGTGGATTCGACCCGACTTACCCTATCTACGTGTTAGGTGTAGCCGGTTATTTATTGATCGGTGGGGATCCACGGCAAATCCTCACCATCAGCTGTTGTTGCTATTGCTCTACGTCAGTGTTGTCGACACTGAGCAATAGTTTAAGATCGTCCCAATCCTGAGCCAAAACGGGATCCTCGTAAGCAACCTCCTCGTCCTTGTCAGTGGGCTCGGGGACATAATTCATCGTAGCCAGTGTCATGGGCAAGGGACGCTTCATGACCCGATAAAAAGTAGCCTCGTTTACGGCCCAAGGTTCAAGGCGCTGCGAAGGAACGCTCTGTCGCCGCTTACGGATTACGCGGGGAGTCATTGAACTCGACCCGGCACCCTTGCCACTAGTACCTGCTGCAGGGACTGCCTCGGGACGTCTCATACCATCTCTAGCTGCAAAATAATACGAAAGTGCACCCCGGGTCAAGTCATAACAGCCCAAACGGGTCCAAATAAGCTCAAAATTTCGGATAGCAATATCAAAATTCCAAAAAGACCCACTAGCACCAACTTTGGACCCCGGTCAAAATAAAATTGGTTTCGAAAAAATCCGTCATCGTTACGGTATCATTTGGTCCATTGTAAATGTCACAAACTCGCACGGAACGACCTAGGGTGCATTTCGACCCGCGAAAATCGACATATGAGCTACCCATATCACCACAAACAATAATCGAACAAGATTACAAGAGCTAAGTACGGGAATCAACGGGCAATCAATCCCTAAACCCTAGCATCTCGGTTTTCACCCATGGGAAGCTATTAAAACACCTCCAAGCTTTCACCTCAAGCAAATAACTACATTATTAACCTCTATTCTACCTATGAGTAAGCATCGAAACATAGCAAAACCAAAATACCCAAATCCATTTCTAGGGTTTAGCAAAATCAACCAACAACTATACCAAATAAGCATAAATCGACAATAGGTGAGTAATAAGCAACACATACCGAAGGTCGACATAATCGAGTATGACAGAAATCGAGTCGGAAATCGGTTGAGCAAGTCGAAAGAACGAGATTGAGGTGATGGGGGTCATGTGCTCGGTTTCTAAGTCGAATAAACCCTCCCCCTTTTTCAATCGCAACATATAAACAAAATCAGAGAGCAAAACCCAGACCGCCTCAGCATGGGCGTCTGATTTTCAGAGCGCAGCAAGGCGAGCGACTGAATATTAAGCCGCTGAAGGCTAGGCGCGTCACTTTCAAGTTGCCCAAAAATATGCGTCTGACCTTGTAGTCCAAAACGAAATGCGAGGTAATTCAAACGCAACTCTCAATACCCGCTAGACGCACGTTCACGTGCTAAGCAAAACAAACAATGACGGGGGAATTTACTACCCCTCAGCAGACTAAGCAAGTCTTATTACCTTCCACTAACAGAATAACTAAAATCAAGCTACCTCTCCCACAGCAAGATAAGCAAGACATACGAAATCCCCAGCTAGTACGACAACTTGTACTAAAACCTATGACAACCAAATACACCATCCCAGCAGGGCATCTCACAAATCGACACAGCCCGTTATGCGAACCCATAAAAATCCCAAGCGGTACCTATCGACTCAGAACGACAAAACTCAAGCGCAAACCAATTACGCTAGCAAATCCCCAATCTAGAGCAGCCAATTCACATCCCCAGCAGGAAGCCATGAGTCTCCAAAGCAAGTGCAAACACAAGAATCAATGAAAACACCATTACGCACTCGCCAAGAGTTTATACAACAACCCCGACAAGAACAAAAAACTAAATTATCACCAAATCTAAACAATCTCTCACCAATACAAAATAGTCCAAGGATAGTCGAAAACTATCCTAAAGAAAACAATAGGTTAGAGATAGTCAGAAACTTTCTCGACGAGAGCAATTGTCCAGGGGTAGTTGGAAACTATCCTAAAGAAAGCAATAGGCCAGAGATAGTCGGAAATTATTTCTAAGAAAGCAAAAGATTAGGGATATTCGGAAACTATTCCAAAGAGAGCAATAGTCCAAGGATAGTCTTGAACTATCCCAAATAAAGCAATAGGCTAGAGATAGTCGGAAACTATCTCGACGAAAGCAATACTCTAGAGATAGTCGGAAAATATTCCAAAGAAAGCAATAAGCCAGAGATCGTTGAAAACTACCTCGAAGAAAGCAAAAGTTCAGGGATAGTCGGAAACTATCCCAAAGAAACCAATAATCCTGGGTTAGTCAAAAACTATCCTTTAGAAAGCAATAGACCAGGTATAGTCGGAAACTATCCCAAAGAGAGTAATAGTCCAGGGATAGTCGGAAACTATCCCAAAGAAAGCAATAGGCCAGAGATAGTCGGAAACTCTCCCAAAGAAAACAATAGGCCAGAGATAATCGGAAACTCTCTCGAAGAAAGCAATAGTCCTGAGATAGTCGGAAAGTATCCAAAAGAAAGCATTAGGCCAAAGATAGTCGAAAACTATCTCCAAGAAAGCAAAAGTCCAGGGATAGTCAGAAACTATCCAAAGAAAAGCAATAGTCGAGGGATAGTTTCCAACTATCCCAAAAAAGAGCAATAGTCCAAGGTTAGTCGAAAACTATCCCAAAAAAACCAATAGACCAGGTATAGTCGTGGACTATCCCAAAGAAAGCAATAGCCCAGAGATAGTCGGAAACTATCTCGAAGAAAGCAATAGTCCAGGAATAGTCGGAAACTATCCCAAAGAAAGCGAAAGTCCAGGGGTAGTCGAAAACTATCCCAAAGAAAGCAATAGTCCAAGGATAGTCGGGAACTATCCCCAAGATAGCAAAAGTCCAGGGATAGTCGAAAACTATCCCAATAAAGCAAAAGACCAGGGATAAAGATCCGTTCCAAAGAATAGGCCAGAGATAGTCAGAAACTATCTCAAAGAAGGACCAGGAATAGACAGGATTCTGCTCCAAAGAATTTAAACCCTAAACCAACGCAGCCGCCCGAAAGGGATAAATATAACTTAATATAACCACCTGCAAAGGATCAAATTAAAACCAAGTCACCCGTTAAAAAACTTAAGCAAAAGGTCCATGTCGATGACCAAAATACTAAGCAATTAAACAACCCAAAGCAAGACAAGCAGGCACCAGATCAGAGCTTCAACAGATGACCAAAGATGAGGAGGTAAAGTATGTTTTCTAATCCTTGGCTGACGAGCCTTAATACGTAGTCTAACGAACTTAAAACGACCCGAGCGGACAGCCACCAGGTCGTAATCCTCTTTTAGTTTTGGTAAAATTGTAAATATATTACTGAAATCAATTCACCAATTACAAGGAAAATTTCTATACACCACATTAGTTCAATATCGTAGGTATACTATGTATACGTCTCCTAATACGACTCTTAATAGACTCTTTTATCTCATGCATCAGTCTTTGCGGTAATTTCAAACTCCCTTCCTTCCAGCATCGATTTCTCTCCACCCATATCGCATAAATAGTGGCCAAAACAGCTGCAAACACCCATTGCTTTCGACAAACAGATCTATGCCTCAACCTCGAACAACCAACCAAAATATTCTGCCTATCAAGCGGAATCTGTACCCAATCCGGTAGCATCTCAAACACACGCCTAGTGTATAGACATTTAAAGTATAAATGCTGATGATTCTCTTCTTCCCTCCCGCAAAAGTAACAGACATTAGTATTAGTAATACTAAACCTCATCAAACGATCCTGCGTGAGCAAACGTTCCCAAGAATATAGCCAAGCAATGAATGTGTGCTTAGGTAGCGCCATACGACACCATACCACACTCATCCTTTCCCGCTTCTGACCAGAATTACATAGCCACTGGTACCCACTACTCACGGAATACCCTTTCGAGCTTGCAATCCATTTACTTCCATCATAGCCATCATTCATTTCAGTTTTAATGCTACATATCTTCCTCCATGACCAACTAGAAGCCATTGTGGGATGATACGTAGCCCAATCTGTCCCCTTTATATATATCGCATTCACCCATTTAATCCATAAATGATCCGCTTTAGAGTAAATCCACCACACATACTTTCCCATTAAGGCCTTATTCCATTGCTTATTGTCTTTTATTCCTAAACCCCCACCCTTAGTTTCCTTACAGAACCCATCCCAACTGACAGCCGGGGTTTTGCTACTGTCAGTTTGTCCTCGCCATAAATATCTCAACAAAGTCGCTCAATTTGCCTAATCACTGTGTTTGGGAGCAGAAAAATTCGACTCCAATATTGATGCACTTGGCTTAGTACCGCACGTACGAAAAACCAGTCTCCCAGTATAACTCAAGAATCGAACTCCCCACCCATGAATTCGTTGAGTAATTTTATCAATAAGCACTTGACAATCAGCTACTTGTAATCTCTTATAGGAGATAGGTACACCCAAATATCGAAACGGAAGCTTACCTCGTTGAAATCCACACGCATGCAACAGTTTCCTCTCCTCTCCTCCTCGTACCCCATTCATAAACATCTCAGACTTATTTTTATTGACAGTCAATCCAGAGCCCTGAGCAAAGTACTCAAAAGCCCGAGCAATGATTCTTACAGACTCCTCATTTCCATAACTAAAGACCATAAGGTCGTCAGCAAAACACAAGTGTATGTGTCAACCTGATTCTATTGCACAACGAATGGAATATGAATTGTCTCTGTAACACTATAACACCCATCAATCTCGTGAAATACTCCTGTAGACACCCACATTTTGACCGCCAGGTGTCTATAATAGTTTCCGACAAACAACCGATGATGATCGGACGCAAACATACTTTAACGTACTCGAATACGGGCTCAAAATCATTGGCATTTGGCTTGGGCTTTTCACGGAGTACAAATATCACAAAACCAACCTCGAATTCAGACCTAGTGGGTCGTTTTGAGTCAAATAAGACTAATTTGGGTCGAATCCGACACCAGGGGCGAAACCGTCTTTTAGCGACCGAGTCAAAACCCGGTCAAAGATATTTTCGAAACGTGTGAGTCAGCCGTGTCACCCCACGTGACTGATTCGAGCTCAAATGCTACAAAAAATCAGCTACACAAAATATTAGACAAATCCGTTTGAGGATAGAATTCGATCTCAAGTAGGAATTCTATCCGAATACCGAATCAAACACTCGACCGAGCATGGGATACTCGGCCGAGCAGCCTATTTTCAGCCGAGATTCGTTGCTTCTTCACCAAGTAACGGAATTTACGTTCCTCTCGACTTCTTACTTTTCCTATCCTAAGCGATAGTCCTCACCCAAACACTTCTCCTAGCCAAGGTCGGGAATTTTCCTATAAATAGGCCCCTTGCACACACAATATTCATATATCAAATTCATCTATCAAATATACAAAAACTTTATTATTCATCACGCATCTACAATTCACGAAAAATACACCTAGCATCGAGAAACCGATAGTATACCCGAGCACGCCCGATGAAATCGGCCACCTCTTACCCGACACCCTACACAACCAAAACCACCATAAATCACCGACATTAACTCGACGCTCCCGTGCCCTAGCCAAATTCCGACGAGCCCTGATCCGAGTAAACAAAAGCATGTAGGTTGAGGGTGTAAAATCAAACCCGACTTCTCCTTTCTCTCTTCCTCTCCTTCTCGTCTTTTCCTTTTTTTTCATCGTCCGTCATTTTTTTTACGGGTCGCTCGTCGCATTTTTTTTATTTCTAATATCGATACTAAAAATTATTTTTTTATAAAACGAAACGTTCTTAAAATACGATATCGATTCTCTAATCGAATATCGTATCTAACAAGAACTAAATCAATTCTGGTTGATACTAAAAATATCGTCACATGGTTTCATAAAACAAAACACGACGATTTTTAACGTGGAGAGATTCAAACATCGTTTTTTTTTTATTTTACAAGACGATTTACAAAACCTTTTTTTTATCTTTCTTTTCTAAAAACTATTTTGAATATTCGATATCGATTTCATAATCGAATATCAAATATAACGAATATCGCTAAATTAAGTCGAGTACGAATTAGGCAATATTTGTGCGCGGTTTAATAAAATTATCTATTTTCAAAAAACTGATTCCGAGGCAGCCCACCACGCGACCCGCCGGCGTCCCGGGCGAGTCGCGCGACCGTCTGGAAACGCGGCACAATTTCCTTTTTTTATTTTTTCTTCGAACATCGTTTTTTAGACAAAACAGCGGGTTTTTAGGCATATTTCAGATCTCGATATTTTTCCCTTCACCTCGGTCATCACGTGTTAATCCATCACGTGTCGTAAAATTTTCAAAATCATGCATATTATCGTATTTATATTTTTTTTATTCAATCGTTACTAACACGTTTGTTCATCTTTTTAGCAACTTCTTTTTATCTCTTGTTTTATTATACTAAAACGAATCTCACATGCTAAATTCAATTTTGACGTTAATTTTCATGCATTAAACCGACTTAGCAACCCATTCAATTCCTCGCATGTTTAGGAAAATAATGTTTGCATATCATTCATCGTATTACTAACGTGCGTATTCAAAAATCAAACGATATCCTAGTAGAGGCCGCTAATGTGCGGGCGGGGTTGGGTGTTCTTTGTGAACTTCCCAACACGTACCCTCACCCCTTACTCAGAACCTCGGTTTCCGGATGTCCGAAACCATTGGCAACGAGAGTCATTCAATACACGATACCCGATAACGTCGGTATCGGTATCAAATGCAAAGGGACGAACCCGATAAACTCTTATATCGGAAATGGGCCGTATTTTGTACACGGCCCACTACGACATAGAGTGGGTTCGAATGGGCCCGAACTCCCACAAAGTTCGGTGGTGACTCCAACTTCGATTTAAATTTCAATTCGATCCATTCTCATATGGAGATTCATTCGCCTCCCCAAACCCGCGCGTGGCCGCGTCGGGGTGGACCTATGTCATGTCCACAACTCCATACAAATAACGAAAATTACAGGTGACATTGGAACCCCTTGTCGTATCCCGCTCCTTCCCTTAAAATAACCAAACGTTGCACCATTCAAAGTAAGTGAGAAAGTAGGAGTAGTCACACAGTCCATAATCCATCCCACCATCTTTTCAGGTACCTTCAAAGCAACAAGTACTTGATAGATGAACTTCCATTCAATGGAATCATATGCTTTCCTGAAATCAATCTTCAAGATATGCATCTAGGAGTTCAACTTCTCCTATTATAAAGACGCACTAGATCTTGACAAATTAATATATTATCAACAATATCCCGACCCTGTATGAAAGCACTTTGGTTTTGACTCACAATGTTAGGCAAACCCTCCATTAGCCTACTACAAATAACCTTTGTAATACATTTGTAAATGACATTACAACAGGCTATGGGTCGAAAATCCATGACACTCTCAGGTTTATCCTTCTTAGGTATCAAAGTAATGTTGGTCGCATTAAGTTGTTTCAACAATTTGCCACTGACAAAAAATTCCTGAACTGCTTGAATCACCAAATCCCCTACCACCTCAAACTCATCCTTAAAAAAACCACTCGTAAACCCATCCGGTCCAGGTGATTTCGTTTCAGATGTGGAAAATAGAGCCTTCTTTATCTTCTATACTGTGACAGGCCTGCACATCATAGTACCCTCTTGCTCGCTAATAGTAATACCCCTCCTTATAACCTGGACATTGATGTCTCTCACCACAGAAGATTCGCCCAACAGCCCCTTATAATATCTTAGGAACGCATCCTGTACTACTGTATCAGTACTCATACACTGTCTACCCTGCAGATCGTTGATGCAAAACACATGATTACTCTTTCGTCTGGCCTTAATAACCGAATGAAAGTACCTCGTGTTATCATCCCCTTCCTCACTCCAATTTGCCTTCGCTCTTTGTTGTAAGAAACTGAGTCTTGCATTCTCTAACACCCGGTATGCTTCAGCAGCTAACTGTTCCTGCCTCTGTAACTCCTAATTCATAGGATGTTCATGTAGCAATTGCTGCTTTCGTAGTAACACATCCTTCGCTAAGTAGGCTGATATTTCAATATTAGCATACCCATTCCTATTTAGCTCCTTAAGAGGCCGTTTCAAAGCCTTCATCTTCTTTACTACTTGATATTGTAAGGTACCACTTACTTCTTTCATCCAAGTCTGTTGCACAATATATTTAAACTGCTCATCTATCCCCCACATATTATAATATTTGAAGCTTGCTTTCCTCTCCTCTTGTTGCTGCCACAAAGTAATCGCACACGGACTATGATCAAATAACCCTTCTGGGTGAAAATGAATCCTACAGTCAGCCTTTTGAGTAATCCAGTTATCATTACCCAGTCCTCTATCAATTCTGCTAAACCTTCGATCCCCCGGTTCATGTTTGTTATTCCAAGTATAAAATACCCCCATAGCAGGAAGATCATATACCCCACACTCCAGAATGCATTGCCTGAAATCATATATTTCTGCATCAGTAACTCGACTCCCAATCCTTTCCTCACTACTTAAGACATTATTGTAATCTCCTACTAACAACCAAGGTCCATTTTCTCTCCTATAAATCCTCCTAATATCCTCCCACAATGGCCGTCTTTCCGCCACTCGATTGAACCCATAACCAAATGTCATCCTCCAATGCTCCCCACTACTCACATAGGTGACCTTAGTATGAATAAGTTGAGCCGTCACATCTAAGATTTGCACATCATATTGTTTATTCCACATAACCCATATTCTACCTCCTTCATGAGCACTAATAGTAGTAGCAAGCTACCAGTCCACCCCAATCCCATTAAAAACTTTATTTATAGATGAAGCACGAACTCTAGTCTCCATTATTCCTAACAGTCCAATCTAATTCTTATGTTGTAACACCCCTGATTTTGTAAATGAATTAAATTAAAGTTATATTCGTATTTTTATTTTATTTACGATTTAACTCGTAATTCTTAAAAATTTTATAAAACAAATTTATCATTTAATCGTTTCAAACTCCCGAAATTCCATATGTCTCGGAAACTCTTAGATTTAAACATTTTATTTCCATTTCAATTTATTTTATACATTTAATTTAACTCTTATCGAAAGTCTATTTCGGCGATTTAAATTTTAATTTTTTTTTAGTTATTTTTATTTACGCTCGAATTTCTATTTTCGACTCGAAGCTCATTTAATTTAAGTTTCGTCAAAACATTTATTACCTTTTCTCGAAAAATCAATTTAATTTACTTTTTCGAAGATTTATTATTTATCGGGAAATACTATTTGATCGTTTAACTATTTATTTATATAAGCTTCGTTTTCGTCTCGAATAATCTATTTACTCAGTTTATTTGACGGTCCGATTATTTATTAATTTTATTAACTTGTTTTAACCCGATTCGTGGGTCAGTCAACTTATCGTTACGGAATTCGTTTAATTCGATTTTCCGAACCGATTCAATTAATCGGTTTCCTAATCCTCATTCAACCCACTTGACCAAATTGATTCATTTCCCCATGTACGTTCATTTTTTTTTTCTTCTGCGTCATAAATATCCACCGCTTCATTACATATCACATTCACTCCCCTTTCTTTTAATATTAATTCCACCGTTTCCCTTCATCTCCTCCTCTCCGTTTCACCTTTTTCATCTCAGTGCTTCTTCTTCGATGTGCTGCTACTGTTAACGCTGCGGCTGCTCTATTTCCTTTTCTGCGGGGATGTACGATTGTGCTCCATCCTTACTCCCTGTCTTCTTCGTCTACCCTCCTTCCTCCCATGTTTTTGTGTGTCTCTACCCCGTTTAAGGTCAGTTTTGTCGCCCTTTACTGTCCTCGTTGTCTTTCTCTGGTTTGGGTTCGTTTTTGCTGCGTTTTGTACCGGGGTTCGCTGCTGCTGTTGCGTTTGTACTGTTGCTGTCCGTGTGTTTGTCACGTTTTGTTGTTGCTTTTTGTTCGTCGCTGCTCCTCTTCCCTTCTTATTTTCTTAATCTTCTTTTCTATTTCTTCATCGTTCTGGTTTTGTTACTGTTTAATGTATCGATTGATATCCATTGTTTTCTCTTCCTCCTCTTCATTCGTTGAGCCTGCTACTGCGGTCTGATATGCTCACTTCTGCTGTTGTCCTGATGCTTCTACTGCTGTTTCTTTTCGATCCTTTTCTCCTTCTTCTACTTCCTTTTTCGAACGACAGTTATTGCTGCTGTTTTTCGTGTTTGTTGATGACAGTACTGCTGCTGTGGTTGATGTTTGTACTGCTACTGCTGTTGTTTGTTTCTTCTTCCTCTTCTCCTTCTTTTGTTGTACTACTATCTTTCTTCTCCTTATTCTTCGTCCTGTTTGTTCGATTTCTTTTGCTTTTGCTGCTATTGCTGTCCGTTTATGCTGCTGTCTTTTGTATCCATTCTTTTCTTTCTTCTTCCTCGATTTTGGCCATGTTTGATCAGCCTAGTTCGGTCATCTTCTGCTGTTACTTGTGCATTATTGTTGTTACCGCTACTGTCTACTACTATTGTTTTTGTCGTCTTTCATTTCCCCTCTTCTTTTCTTTCCTGCCATTGCTGCTACTTACCCTTCCGCCTTATGTTGTTCGTCTCCTTCCTGCTGCCGCTGTTGCCTCGCCACTGCTGCCGTCAACATTCATGTTGTTGTACGTCGGTTATTGTTGCTGTATGGCGAGTCCGTGTTCTTCGTCTCCTAATTTTCGTGTTCTTTTCTCTCTTTGGTTTTCCGTTCTTCTCCAGTTTCTTGGATTTCGTGAGCCCTCTTCGAGGACGAGTACGTGTTCGTTTTGGCTATCGACCGAAGGTAACTTTAGGATGTTACTCGATTTTATATCGTATGTTTGAGTAGTAGTATGTAGTAAATATTTTAGCTTCGGTTTCCTAATTTTAGCTATATATTATTGCTAATTATATTCTTTTAAATCGTATTTATAAATATTTTACAAGTTTTTGATATCGTTTTACAAATCGTTAGTAATTTGATTATTTACGATCGTTATAATATTTTGTTGGCAATCGTGACACTAGTAACTAAATAATATCGATTTCATATTTTCATCATATTTTGTTAAGTTATAATTTTTGACTCAAAACCGTATTTTTATATTATAATTGAGATTTGTACACTTGATTTATAAATTAATTAACGTTTTACGATTTATACTAATAAATGTGAAAATAGTCGATTTAGTTTCAAATATATTTTTAATCGAGACTATTCTCACTAATTATTTCCGATTGACTATTTTATTAAAATCCGTATTATTTATTAATAAAAGCTATTTATTAAAAATAATTTGAAGTCTTTGTAACTCTCATTTTCTTTTATAAAACTCGTTGATTCAATTAATTTTGATATCGTTTTTCTTAAAATATCTCTTTTCTAAAATCTATAATTTTAACTCGATTTCCTAATTATTTATATAATACTCTATATTGACTTATTATATTTTCTTTATGTTTTGAGTAACGAATTTAGAGATATAATAAAGTTACGATAACGACGATAATAATAAAATGTTAATTTCGTTAGAAATGCTATTTTTATACATTTCACTTATTTTAATAACTTACGTATTTTCTGTAAGACTTTCTATTTTAAGTAAGTTTCTAAAATTAGTAAGTTTCTATTTATAGAAAGTTTCCCTTTTTATATGAAATGTTTATTCCCTTTTATCTTCATATTATTTATAATGATTATTTATTCTCAATATCGATAATGGCTTGTTTTGAAGTTATGGAATAAAGAGAAGTGTGGGGTTAGAGTAATATAGTCTGGGATGTACGTTTTTGCCATCAACTATAAAGCTGGTGTGTCTATGTTGAGACACATTGGTCGTTGAACTGAGCATGGTTTGTGTTCAGGAGTGTGTATATTTTGACCTTAAACTTAGATATCGCATCGTGTAAGTCGCGTCGGGTTGAACTGGGTATGGTTTGTATCCAGGAGGGGTGTGCACTACTTAAACCAGGACCTCGCTGCACGCAGTCCTGTTATAGTTGAGTTGCCTAGTTAGAGACCGAAGTCTGATTTGTTTTGACTAAGTTCTCGAAGCTAGTTTAGTATTATTCCTAGTGAAAGGCTAGCCTTGTGCACACCGATCGAATTTCGATAACGCCAGTTTTGAATATTATTATTATCGATTGATTTTTGATTTGCAGGTTGGCAAATGTTTTGAGTTTTCTCCGAAAACTTATTTTATTATATCGTTTTAATGTTTTCCATTTTAAATATGTTGATATAATAATACTATTATTTTTCCATATGATATAATATGGCTGGGAGAACGTCCGAGTTACTCTCCACTGACGTGGCTGTTATGTTTATAACATGATAGGTATTTGCTGCTGGGTTTTGGGTGTGAGCTAGCGAGTAGCGTGGATCCTACTCTTTCTCTATTCATGTAATTTTTGGATTTGTGTAACCCGTTTGGAGGTTTTTACTTTTAGCCCTTTTGTAAAAAGAGGCCTTTGTATTGACTTACCATTTCTTTTAATAAGATATAGTTTGTCAGTGTGTTTTAATCCCACTCTATAGTGTTTCCGCCACTGTATTGCGTTAGATTTTTCTAGGGGATTACAGTTGGTATCAGAGCATTGTTGCTCCCGACGCTTACACCTGATTTTAGGAAAAATACTCGTAAATGATTTGAACGATAATAAAATACTAGTTAGAGATGGGTAGAAACCTAAATAAGGACTTAACTGTTAGGTTTATATGTTCTTGTAACTCAATGACTAGCATTGAACATTTGTTTCTTTTGTCGAGAAGAAGATGAATGAACAAGATGCTGACATGATGCTGCTCCAGATCGGGACAAGACCTGCTTAGAACTCTCAATGCCTGTTGATTCGAGTGGACAACTTTGTGCTACAACATGGTGACCTTTCAGCTCAGATTTAGTTTGCTCCAGCTACAGGCCGGATGATTAAGAGTAGATTCCTGTTCCATGATGTTGTAGTAGATCCAGAGGGAGCGACCCAAGACTTGTGTGCTCGTTTCCTACGAGATGATGAAGATACCCCGCGAATTCCTTTGTGAACCTTAGAGGTCCGAACTTTCCCTTCTCGTTTTAGGCCTTTATCATCTAGGATCATTAAGTCTTTTCTTCCTTCCTCTATTTCTTCCAATTCATCTCTTATATATTCCCGTCTTCATTCTTGTGATAAATCTTTAATTAATTCCCTTATTTTACCATCTTCTCACTTGAGATTCTTTGGTGTAACCGACTCTGTCTTAATGAACCCCGTGGGAGTTAAGTTATTGATATTTGAGGTTTAGTAAACCCTTGTTACCTGGTTTGAGGATTTTGAGTCTACCCTACCTTCTAAGCAAGTAAGACATTCTTGAGGATTAATTTGAATAGCAAAATGTTACTCGATGGAATTAGGATGATACTTTAGGCACTGAACCTTGGGTTATAGGTTACTTTGATTATTTTGGAGTACTTACAGTTGAATATATTTGGGAGTAGTAAGAGTATATCATATTTGATGGATACCTAGTACCTAACCTAGAACCGAACTAATTGTAACCGATAATATTACTTTGGGATTCTCACCTAATGCTTATTTGATGGATGCATCGTGAATATTTGGGATCATAGAGTATTGTTTAAAATGTTAGCCTGAGTGTTGTGGTACCCTTAAAGATTTTCAGTAAAGTCGTTAGAAATTTTGGTTTATATAGATTACCCGTGTTTCTTAAGGATTAGATCGTTGATCGTTGTTTAAGGTTGTAACCAATAAACTTTGGAGTTGAATGATCTAACTTGGATAAATTGTTGTTAACCTTGAAGAAGAGAAACATATTGTACAATTAAAGGTTAGATTTATCGCGTTGTTTTGAGGAATAATTAATGCGAATCATCTTGATGGATTTATAGTTCAGAACCCTCCTACCAACGAAATTGTGGCTTCGTTGAGTTAATAGATATTTTAGTGGTTTCGCTGTTACGATATGAAATTTGGTGGAATTCTCAGAAACATTAGTTGAGTGACGTATTTGAAGATGTGAGTGTAAACCGTGACCTATAGGATTAAGCGCGTTTGAAAATTTGTGGTTTTTTCCCAAGCCCTGTCTTCTGGTGATGTTTTAAACTTGTGGTGAAATCATTTTTGAAGATTCTATATCCGAACATTGTTAAATTGGTGGACCTTGTTAGTGTTCCTTACTCGAGAATTTTGGAATATACTTCGAGTTCAGACTTTATGAGCTTTGGATTTAGGAACTTTATCGATGGCAAGTTTGGGTTTGTTTTGTTGACCGTTGGAATTTTGATTGATGAGATTAGACTGTAAATCAATTGTGGATTAATATCGTGTCGATTGAAAGATTGGATAATCATGTAAGGCATTTTTGGAGATTGTGACTGAGTAGTACCACCTAGTGCCTGATTTTGGACTTAACGTATTTGATGGAAATTAGGAACCCGTGTTGTGGATGTCGTACCGGGAATCTCGAGATGGCCAATTTATTTTCTATTCCTCGAGAGCTCTTTTGACTCTCAGTTTTGTCCTCTCATTAGCTTCTCTTATATTCTATTACCTCTTTTGCTGCCAATCCCTTTGACTCCTTTGTCGGGTTTGAAAATTTTCGTTTCGATTTTGTCGTTGACCCTGACTCTATTTATCCGTTAATCATTTTTCCCGAACCTAATTTATGAAAAGTTCCACTATTTTAAAATTTTGGGCTATCGTGAAATTTTAACATTTGAATTATAAATTTTAAAACATCATTTTCGTTTTCGTTTTTGGTGGATAACATATATTTAATCTTGTTTCTAGATGCCTTAATAATTTATTTTAAAGTATTTCGAAATTGTTTAAAATTTTAATTTTGATTTTCAAGTAATCAAGATTTTATGAAAACTTTCTTAATTACAAATACTTTGATTTCTATGAGATTATTATGTAAAACGAATTAATATTTTCGAAAAACTTCGTATGTCTAAATTTTGTTTTACTGTCGGAGACTTTAAATCTATTATTGAAAATGTTTGTCGACTCACTTGATTCTCATTTACTAACTACAAAACTTGATTTCTCAAATTTTTGTTTGGTTTTAAAACAAAGTATTGTCGAATTTCTTAATTAAAACGTTTTACTGTCGTTTTGAAGATATTTGAGTACTCTTCCCCCTCGAGTTCGTTTACAAATATTATTTATCGTCATTATTTTATAAAATAATTTTTAACCCGCGATTTTATCAATTTAAACGTTTTTAAACTTCGGGAATTGAGCCCAACTCTTCTTTAAATAAATTTTGTCTTCGATTACGACTTCATATCACGTTTGAAGTTGTAAATTTTTTAAAAACCGAGATTGTGATGCGAGTTAAGCATTCTCATTTTGTTCAAGTGCGTGATATAACTTTGTTTTTGTTTCTATTATTATGTTTGTGTTAGTTTCGAGGACGAAACTTCTTTTTAGTGGGGAAGATTGTAACACCCCTGATTTTGTAAATGAATTAAATTAAAGTTATATTCGTATTTTTATTTTATTTACGATTTAACTCGTAATTCTTAAAAATTTTATAAAACAAATTTATCATTTAATCGTTTCAAATTCCCGAAATTCCATATGTCTCAGAAACTCTTAGATTTAAACATTTTATTTCCATTTCTATTTATTTTATACATTTAATTTAACTCTTATCGAAAGTCTATTTCGGCGATTTAAATTTTAATTTCTTTTTAGTTATTTTTATTTACACTAGAATTTCTATTTTCGACTCGAAGCTCATTTAATTTAAGTTTCGTCAAAACATTTATTACCTTTTCTCGAAAAATCAATTTAATTTACTTTTTCGAAGATTTATTATTTATCGGGAAATACTATTTGATCGTTTAACTATTTATTTATATAAGCTTCGTTTTTGTCTCGAATAATCTATTTACTCAGTTTATTTGACGGTCCGATTATTTATTAATTTTATTAACTTGTTTTAACCCGATTCGTGGGTCAGTCAACTTATCGTTACGGAATTCGTTTAATTCGATTTTCCGAACCGATTCAATTAATCGGTTTCCTAATCCTCATTCAACCCACTTGACCAAATTGATTCATTTCCCCATGTACGTTCATTTTTTTTTCTCCTGCGTCATAAATATCCACCGCTTCAATACATATCACATTCACTCCCCTTTCTTTTCATTTTAATTCCACCGTTTCCCTTCATCTCCTCCTCTCCGTTTCACCTTTTTCATCTCAGTCCTTCTTCTTCGATGTGCTGCTACTGTTAACGCTGCGGCTGCTCTATTTCCTTTTCTGCGGGGATGTACGATTGTGCTCCATCCTTACACCCTGTCTTCTTCGTCTACCCTCCTTCCTCCCATGTTTTTGTGTGTCTCTGCCCCGTTTAAGGTCAGTTTTGTCGCCCTTTACTGTCCTCGTTGTCTTTCTCTGGTTTGGGTTCGTTTTTGCCGCGTTTTGTACCGGGGTTCGCTGCTGCTGTTGTGTTTGTACAGTTGATGTCCGTGTGTTTGTCACGTTTTGCTGTTGCTTTTTGTTCGTCGCTGCTCCTCTTCCTTTCTTATTTTCTTAATCTTCTTTTCTATTTCTTCATCGTTCTGGTTTTGTTACTGTTTAATGTATCGATTGATATCCGTTGTTTTCTCTTCCTCCTCTTCATTCGTTGATCCTGCTACTGCGGTCTGATCTGCTCACTTCTGCAGCTGTCCTGATGCTTCTACTGCTGTTTCTTTTCGATCCTTTTCTCCTTCTTCTACTTCCTTTTTCGAACGACAGTTATTGCTGCTGTTTTTCGTGTTTGTTGATGACAGTACTGCTGCTGTGGTTGATGTTTGTACTGCTACTGCTGTTGTTTGTTTCTTCTTCCTCTTCTCCTTCTTTTGTTGTACTACTATCTTTCTTCTCCTTATTCTTCGTCCTGTTTGTTCGATTTCTTTTGCTCTTGCTGCTATTGCTGTCCGTTTATGCTGCTGTCTTTTGTCTCCATTCTTTTCTTTCTTCTTCCTCGATTTTGGCCATGTTTGATCAGCCTAGTTCGGTCATCTTCTGCTGTTACTTGTGCATTGTTGTTGTTACCGCTACTGTCTACTGCTATTGTTTTTGTCGTCTTTCATTTCCCCTCTTCTTTTCTTTCCTGCCATTGCTGCTACCTACCCTTCCGTCTTATGTTGTTCGTCTCCTTCCTGCTGCCGCTGTTGCCTCGTCACTGCTGCCGTCAACATTCATGTTGCTGTACGTCGGTTGTTGCTGCTGTATGGCGAGTCCGTGTTCTTCGTCTCCTAATTTTCGTGTTCTTTTCTCTCTTTGGTTTTCCGTTCTTCTCCAGTTTCTTGGATTTCGTGAGCCCTCTTCGAGGACGAGTACGTGTTCGTTTTGGCTATCGACCGAAGGTAACTTTAGGACGTTACTCGATTTTATATCGTATGTTTGAGTAGTAGTATGTAGTAAATATTTTAACTTCGGTTTCCTAATTTTAGCTATATATTATTGCTAATTATATTCTTTTAAATCGTATTTATAAATATTTTACAAGTTTTTGATATCGTTTTACAAATCGTTAGTAATTTGATTATTTACGATCGTTATAATATTTTGTTGGCAATCGTGACACTAGTAACTAAATAATATCGATTTCATATTTTCATCATATTTTGTTAAGTTATAATTTTGGACTCAAAACCGTATTTTTATATTATAATCGAGATTTGTACACTTGATTAATAAATTAATTAACGTTTTACGATTTATACTAATAAATGAGAAAATAGTCGATTTAGTTTTAAATATATTTTTAATCGAGACTATTCTCACTAATTATTTCTGATTGACTATTTTATTAATATCCGTATTATTTATTAATAAAAGCTATTTATTAAAAATAATTTGAAGTCTTTGTAACTCTCATTTTCTTTTATAAAACTCGTTGATTCAATTAATTTTGATATCGTTTTTCTTAAAATATCTCTTTTCTAAAATCTATAATTTTATCTCGATTTCCTAATTATTTATATAATACTCTATATTGACTTATTATATTTTCTTTATGTTTTGAGTAACGAATTTAGAGATATAATAAAGTTACGATAATGACGATAATAATAAAATGTTAATTTCGTTTGAAATGCTATTTTTATACATTTAACTTATTTTAATAACTTACGTATTTTCTGTAAGACTTTCTATTTTAAGTAAGTTTCTAAAATTAGTAGGTTTCTATTTATAGAAAGTTTCCTTTTTATTTGAAATGTTTATTCCCTTTTATCTTCATATTATTTATAATGATTATTTATTCTCAATATCGATAATGGCTTGTTTTGGAGTTATGGAATAAAGAGAAGTGTGGGGTTAGAGTAATATATTCTGGGATGTACGTTTTTGCCATCAACTATAAAGCTGGTGTGTCTATGTTGAGACACATTGGTCGTTGAACTGAGCATGGTTTGTGTTCAGGAGTGTGTATATTTTGACCTTAAACTTAGATATCGCATCGTGTAAGTCGCGTCGGGTTGAACTGGGTATGGTTTGTATCCAGGAGGGGTGTGCACTACTTAAACCAGGACCTCGCTGCACGCAGTCCTGTTATAGTTGAGTTGCCTAGTTAGAGACCGAAGTCTGATTTGTTTTGACTAAGTTCTCGAAGCTAGTTTAGTATTATTCCTAGTGAAAGGCTAGCCTTGTGCACACCGATCGAATTTCGATAACGCCAGTTTTGAATATTATTATTATCGATTGATTTTTGATTTGCAGGTTGGCAAATGTTTTGAGTTTTCTCCGAAAACTTATTTTATTATATCGTTTTAATGTTTTCCATTTTAAATATGTTGATATAATAATACTATTATTTTTCCATATGATATAATATGGCTGGGAGAACGTCCGAGTTACTCTCCACTGACGTGGCTGTTATGTTTATAACATGACAGGTATTTGCTGCTGGGTTTTGGGTGTGAGCTAGCGAGTAGCGTGGATCCTACTCTTTCTCTATTCATGTAATTTTTGGATTTGTGTAACCCGTTTGGAGGTTTTTACTTTTAGCCCTTTTGTAAAAAGAGGCCTTTGTATTGACTTACCATTTCTTTTAATAAGATATAGTTTGTCAGTGTGTTTTAATCCCACTCTATAGTGTTTCCGCCACTGTATTGCGTTAGATTTTTCTAGGGGATTACAATTGGTATCAGAGCATTGTTGCTCCCGACGCTTACACCTGATTTTAGGAAAAATACTCGTAAATGATTTGAACGATAATAAAATACTAGTTAGAGATGGTTAGAAACCTAAATAAGGACTTAACTGTTAGGTTTATATGTTCTTGTAACTCAATGACTAGCATTGAACATTTGTTTCTTTTGTCGAGAAGAAGATGAATGAACAAGATGCTGACATGATGCTGCTCCAGATCGGGACAAGACCTGCTTAGAACTCTCAACGCCTGTTGATTCGAGTGGACAACTTTGTGCTACAACATGGTGACCTTTCAGCTCAGATTTAGTTTGCTCCAGCTACAGGCCGGATGATTAAGAGTAGATTCCTGTTCCATGATGTTGTAGTAGATCCAGAGGGAGCGACCCAAGACTTGTGTGCTCGTTTCCTACGAGATGATGAAGATACCCCGCGAATTCCTTTGTGAACCTTAAAGGTCCGAACTTTCCCATCTTGTTTTAGGCCTTTATCATCTAGGATCATTAAGTCTTTTCTTCCTTCCTCTAATTCTTCAAATTCCTCTCTTATATATTCCCGTCTTCATTCTTGTGATAAATCTTTAATTAATTCCCTTATTTTACCATCTTCTCACTTGAGATTCTTTGGTGCAACTGACTCTGTCTTAGTGAACCCCGTCGGAGTTAAGTTATTGATATTTGAGGTTTAGTAAACCCTTGTTACCTGGTTTGAGGATTTTGAGTCTACCCTACCTTCTAAACAAGTAAGACATTCTTGAGTATTAATTTGAATAGCAAAATGTTACTCGATGGAATTAGGATGATACTTTAGGCACTGAACCTTGGGTTATAGGTTACTTTGATTATTTTGGAGTAGTTACAGTTGAATATATTTGGGAGTAGTAAGAGTATATCATATTTGATGGATACCTAGTACCTAACCTAGAACCGAACTAATTGTAACCGATAATATTACTTTGGGATTCTCACCTAATGCTTATTTGATGGATGCATCGTGAATATTTGGGATCATAGAGTATTGTTTAAAATGTTAGCCTGAGTGTTGTGGTACCCTTAAAGATTTTCAGTAAAGTCGTTAGAAATTTTGGTTGATATAGATTACCCGTGTTTCTTAAGGATTAGATCGTTGATCGTTGTTTAAGGTTGTAACCAATAAACTTTGGAGTTGAATGATCTAACTTGGATAAATTGTTGTTAACCTTGAAGAAGAGAAACATATTGTACAATTAAAGGTTAGATTTATCGCGTTGTTTTGAGGAATAATTAATGCGAATCATCTTGATGGATTTATAGTTCAGAACCCTCCTACCAACGAGATTGTGGCTTCGTTGAGTTAATAGATATTTTAGTGGTTTCGCTGTTACGATATGAAATTTGGTGGAATTCTCAGAAACATTAGTTGAGTGACGTATTTGAAGATGTGAGTGTAAACCGTGACCTATAGGATTAAGCGCGTTTGAAAATTTGTGGTTTTTTCCCAAGCCCTGTCTTCTGGTGATGTTTTAAACTTGTGGTGAAATCATTTTTGAAGATTCTATATCCGAACATTGTTAAATTGGTGGACCTTGTTAGTGTTCCTTACTCGAGAATTTTGGAATATACTTCGAGTTCAGACTTTATGAGCTTTGGATTTAGGAACTTTATCGATGGCAAGTTTGGGTTTGTTTTGTTGACCGTTGGAATTTTGATTGATGAGATTAGACTGTAAATCAATTGTGGATTAATATCGTGTCGATTGAAAGATTGGATAATCATGTAAGGCATTTTTGGAGATTGTGACTGAGTAGTACCACCTAGTGCCTGATTTTGGACTTAACGTATTTGATGGAAATTAGGAACCCGTGTTGTGGATGTCGTACCGGGAATCTCGAGATGGTCAATTTATTTTCTATTCCTCGAGAGCTCTTTTGACTCTCAGTTTTGTCCTCTCCTTAGCTTCTCTTACATTCTATTACCTCTTTTGCTGCCAATCCCTTTGACTCCTTTGTCGGGTTTGAAAATTTTCGTTTCGATTTTGTCGTTGACCCTGACTCTATTTATCCGTTTATCATTTCTCCCGAACCTAATTTATGAAAAATTCGACTATTTTAAAATTTTGGGCTATCGTGAAATTTTAACATTTGAATTATAAATTTTAAAACATCATTTTCGTTTTCGTTTTTGGTGGATAAATATATTTAATCTTGTTTCTAGATGCCTTAATAATTTATTTTAAAGTATTTCGAAATTGTTTAAAATTTTAATTTTGATTTTCAAGTGATCAAGATTTTATGAAAACTTTCTTAATTACAAATACTTTGATTTCTATGAGATTATTATGTAAAATGAATTAATATTTTCGAAAAACTTCGTATGTCTAAATTTTGTTTTACTGTCGGAGACTTTAAATCTATTATTGAAAATGTTTGTCGACTGACTTGATTCTCATTTACTAACTACAAAACTTGATTTCTCAAATTTTTGTTTGGTTTTAAAACAAAGTATTGTCGAATTTCTTAATTAAAACGTTTTACCGTCGTTTTGAAGATATTTGAGTACTCTTCCCCCTCGAGTTCGTTTACAAATATTATTTATCGTCATTATTTTATAAAATAATTTTTAACCTGCGATTTTATCAATTTAAACGTTTTTAAACTTCGGGAATTGAGCCCAACTCTTCTTTAAATAAATTTTGTCTTCGATTATGACTTCATATCACGTTTGAAGTTGTAAAATTTTTAAAAACCGAGATTGTGATGCGAGTTAAGCATTCTCATTTTGTTCAAGTGCGTGATAAACTTTGTTTTCGTTTCTATTATTATGTTTGTGTTAGTTTCGAGGACGAAACTTCTTTTTGGTGGGGAAGATTGTAACACCCCTGATTTTGTAAATGAATTAAATTAAAGTTATATTCGTATTTTTATTTTATTTACGATTTAACTCGTAATTCTTAAAAATTTTATAAAACAAATTTATCATTTAATCGTTTCAAACTCCTGAATCTCCATATGTCTCGGAAACTCTTAGATTTAAACATTTTATTTCCATTTCAATTTATTTTATACATTTAATTTAACTCTTATCGAAAGTCTATTTTCGGCGTTTTAAATTTTAATTTCTTTTTAGTTATTTTTATTTACGCTCGAATTTCTATTTTCGACTAGAAGCTCATTTAATTTAAGTTTCGTCAAAACATATATCACCTTTTCTCGAAAAATCAATTTAATTTACTTTTTCGAAGATTTATTATTTATCGGGAAATACTATTTGATCGTTTAACTATTTATTTATATAAGCTTCGTTTTCGTCTCGAATAATCTATTTACTCAGTTTATTTGACGGTCCGATTATTTATTAATTTTATTAACTTGTTTTAACCCGATTCGTGGGTCAATCAACTTATCGTTACGGAATTCGTTTAATTCGATTTTCCGAACCGATTCAATTAATCGGTTTCCTAATCCTCATTCAACCCACTTGACCAAATTGATTCATTTCCCCATGTACGTTCATTTTTTTTTCTCCTGCCTCATAAATATCCACCGCTTCATTACATATCACATTCACTCCCCTTTCTTTTCATTTTAATTCCACCGTTTCCCTTCATCTCCTCCTCTCCGTTTCACCTTTTTCATCTCAGTCCTTCTTCTTCGATGTGTTGCTACTGTTAACGCTGCGGCTGCTCTATTTCCTTTTCTGCGGGGATGTACGATTGTGCTTCATCCTTACTCCCTGTCTTCTTCGTCTACCCTCCTTCCTCCCATGTTTTTGTGTGTCTCTGCCCCGTTTAAGGTCAGTTTTGTCGCCCTTTACTGTCCTCGTTGTCTTTCTCTGGTTTGGGTTCGTTTTTGCTGCGTTTTATACCGGGGTTCGCTACTGCTGCTGCATTTTCTTCTGCTGTTGCGTTTGTACTGTTGCTGTCCGTGTATTTGTCACGTTTTGCAGTTGCTTTTTGTTCGTCGCTGCTCCTCTTCCCCTCTTATTTTCTTCATCTTCTTTTCTATTTCTTCATCGTTCTGGTTTTGTTACTGTTTAATGTATCAATTGATATCCGTTGTTTTCTCTTCCTCCTCTTCATTCGTTGAGCCTGCTACTGCGGTCTGATCTGCTCACTTCTGCTGCTGTCCTGATGCTTCTACTGCTGTTTCTTTTCGATCCTTTTCTCCTTCTTCTACTTCCTTTTTCGAACGACAGTTATTGCTGCTGTTTTAAGTGTTTGTTGATCACAGTACTGCTGCTGTGGTTGATGTTTGTACTGCTACTGCTGTTGTTTGTTTCTTCTTCCTCTTCTCCTTCTTTTGTTATACTACTATCTTTCTTCTCCTTATTCTTCGTCCTGTTTGTTCGATTTCTTTTGCTCTTGCTGCTATTGCTGTCCGTTTATGCTGCTGTCTTTTGTCTCCATTCTTTTCTTTCTTCTTCCTCGATTTTGGCCATGTTTGATCAGCCTAGTTCGGTCATCTTCTGCTGTTACTTGTGCATTGTTGTTGTTACCGCTACTGTCTACTGCTATTGTTTTTGTCGTCTTTCATTTCCCCTCTTCTTTTCTTTCCTGCCATTGCTGCTACTTACCCTTCTGTCTTATGTTGTTCGTATCCTTCTTGCTGCCGCTGTTGCCTCGCCACTGCTGCCATCAACATTCATGTTGCTGTACGTCGGTTGTTGCTGCTGTATGGCGAGTCCGTGTTCTTCGTCTCCTAATTTTCGTGTTCTTTTCTCTCTTTGGTTTTCCGTTCTTCTCCAGTTTCTTGGATTTCGTGAGCCCTCTTCGAGGACGAGTACGTGTTCGTTTTGGCTATCGACCGAAGGTAACTTTAGGACGTTACTCGATTTTATATCGTATGTTTGAGTAGTAGTATGTAGTAAATATTTTAACTTCGGTTTCCTAATTTTAGCTATATATTATTGCTAATTATATTCTTTTAAATCGTATTTATAAATATTTTACAAGTTTTTGATATCGTTTTACAAATCGTTAGTAATTTGATTATTTACGATCGTTATAATATTTTGTTGGCAATCGTGACACTAATAACTAAATAATATCGATTTCATATTTTCATCATATTTTGTTAAGTTATAATTTTTGACTCAAAACCGTATTTTTATATTATAATCGAGATTTGTACACTTGTTTAATAAATTAATTAACGTTTTACGATTTATACTAATAAATGAGAAAATAGTCGATTTAGTTTTAAATATATTTTTAATCGAGACTATTCTCACTAATTATTTCTGATTGACTATTTTATTAAAATCCGTATTATTTATTAATAAAAGCTATTTATTAAAAATAATTTGAAGTCTTTGTAACTCTCATTTTCTTTTATAAAACTCGTTGATTCAATTAATTTTGATATCGTTTTTCTTAAAATATCTCTTTTCTAAAATCTATAATTTTAACTCGATTTCCTAATTATTTATATAATAATCTATATTGACTTATTATATTTTCTTTATGTTTTGAGTAACGAATTTAGAGATATAATAAAGTTATGATAACGACGATAATAATAAAATGTTAATTTCGTTAGAAATGCTATTTTTATACATTTAACTTATTTTAATAACTTACGCATTTTTTGTAAGACTTTCTATTTTAAGTAAGTTTCTAAAATTAGTAAGTTTCTATTTATAGAAAGTTTCCCTTTTATATGAAATGTTTATTCCCTTTTATCTTAATATTATTTATAATGATTATTTATTCTCAATATCGATAATGGCTTGTTTTGGAGTTATGGTATAAAGAGAAGTGTGGGGTTAGAGTAATATAGTCTGGGATGTACGTTTTTGCCATCAACTATAAAGCTGGTGTGTCTATGTTGAGACACATTGGTCGTTGAACTGAGCATGGTTTGTGTTCAGGAGTGCGTATATTTTGACCTTAAACTTAGATATCGCATCGTGTAAGTCGCGTCGGGTTGAACTGGGTATGGTTTGTATCTAGGAGGAGTGTGCACTACTTAAACCAGGATCTCGCTGCACGCAGTCCTGTTATAGTTGAGTTGCCTAGTTAGAGACCGAAGTCTGATTTGTTTTGACTAAGTTCTCGAAGCTAGTTTAGTATTATTCCTAGTGAAAGGCTAGCCTTGTCCACACCGATCGAATTTCCATAACGCCTGTTTTGAATATTATTATTATCGATTGATTTTTGATTTGCAGGTTGGCAAATGTTTTGAGTTTTCTCCGAAAACTTATTTTATTATATTGTTTTAATGTTTTCCATTTTAAATATGTTGATATAATAATACTATTATTTTTCCATATGATATAATATGGCTGGGAGAACGTCCGAGTTACTCCCCACTGACGTGGCTGTTATGTTTATAACATGACAGGTATTTGCCGCTGGGTTTTGGGTGTGAGCTAGCGAGTAGCGTGGATCTTACTCTTTCTCTATTCATGTAATTTTTGGATTTGTGTAACCCGTTTGGAGGTTTTTACTTTTAGTCCTTTTGTAAAAAGAGGCCTTTGTATTGACTTACCATTTCTTTTAATAAGATATAGTTTGTCAGTGTGTTTTAATCCCACTCTATAGTGTTTCCGCCACTGTATTGCGTTAGATTTTTCTAGGGGATTACATATGCAAAAAAAGCGATATCTCCCTTTGCTTATTCTGACTGTTTATTCCTCTCATATTTGTAGACACCCACATTTTGACCGCCAGGTGTCTATAGCAGTTTCCGACAAACACCCGATGATGATCGGACGCAAACGTGCTTTAATATATTCGGAAACGGGCTCAAAATCATTGGCATTTGGCTTGGGCTCATTATGGAGTACATATCTCACAAAACCAACCTCAAAATCAGGCCCAGTGGGTCGTTTCGAGTCAAATAAGACTAATTTGGGTCGATTCCGACACCAGGGGTAAAACCGTCTTTTAGCGACCGAGTCAAAACCCGGTCAAAGATTTTCCCGAGACACGTGAGTCAGCCGTGACACCTCACACGGCTGATTCATACTCCAATCCTACGAAAAATCAACTTCACAAAATATTAAACAAATCTGTTTAAGGATAGAATTCGATCTCAAGTAGGAATTCTATCCGAAAACCGTATCAAACACCCGACCGAGTGCAAATACTCGGCCGAGTGGCCTACCAACCAGCCGGTTCCCTTTCTTCCTTCACAAGAAAGCGGAATTCTCATTCCTCTCAAATTCCTACGTTTCCTATCCTAAACGGTAGTTCAAACTCTCCTAGCCAAGGTCGGGAACTCCCTATAAATAGCCCCTTGCATACAACACTTTGGACACATCAATTATCATTCATTATCTATCAAACACACACACAGATCATCGATCTATATTCATACACACATACATCAATTTCTACAATTAACAAAACCGATATTATACCCGAAGGAAACCGGCCTGATACCCGACACCCTTCACACGTCACACCAAACCGAGCCACCATAACTCACCGACATCCACTCGACGCTCTTGTGCCTAAACCACGTCCCGACGAGCCCCGATCCGAGTAAACAGAAGCATGTAGGTTGAGGGTGTAACAAAATCCGACTTCTCTTTTTCTTCTCTTCTCCTCCTCGTCGTCCGCTTTTCTTACGAGTCTCGTGTCGGTCCTTTTTATTACGGGTCGTTCGTCGTTTTTTTATTTTATTTTCTAATATCGATATTACTAAAAACTATTTTCATACATCGAACATTCTTAAAAATATGATATCAACTCTATAGTTGAATATCGTATCAAGAAGAATTATATTAAATCTCGTCGAAGCTAAGAAAATCGTTACATCTTTTTTATACAAAATACAACGATTTCAAATGCGGAGAGAATTAACATCTTTTTCGTTCAAATTCTTTTTTACAAAACTTTTTTTATTCCGAATATTCGATATCGATTTCATAATCGAATATCGGATACGACGAATATCGAAAACATAAAATCGAGTATAAATTAATTCATATTTTGTACGCGATTTATCAAAATTAGCAATTTCGAACAAAAAATAAATCGGACAGACCCGCACGCGAGTCGCGCCACTCCCAGGCGACACGCGCACGGGCCTGAAACCCGAGTCTTTTTTTTAGCTTTTTCGTTCGTTTTATTATTCTACGAAATGATTTCTAAAATTTATATCTTTTCTAAAACTATTCCGAGTATTTGATATTGATTTCGTAGTCAATTATCGAATATAACGAATATCGAAAATATTAGATCGAGTACAGATTATGCAATATTTGTACGTTATTTAATATAAGCATCGAATCTTTGAAACATCGTCTTCAAAAATAGACCGACACGCGACTCGCCGGCATCCCAGGCGAGCCGCGCGGCCGGCTGCCACGACGCTCCTTTTTTTTTTTGTTTTTTTTTTTCGAACTTCGTTTTTTATACAAAACAGCGTTTTTAGCAATATTTTTTCAGATTTCGATTAATATTTATTTTCTCGATCTCGTATATTTATTTTATTTGCTATATTATTTTTAAAAATCGATACTAACTCGTTTGTTTATATTGTAGCAAATTCATCTTTTTTTATTTGTTTTATTATACTAAAACGAATCTCACATGCTAAATTCAACTTTGACGTTAATTTTAGTTGCATTAAACCGACCCATTCAATTCCTCGCATGTTTAGGAAAAACAATGTTTGCATATCATTCATCGTATTACTAACACGCGTATTAAAAAATCATTCGATATCCTAGTAGAGGCCGCTAATGTGCGGGCGGGGTTGGGTGTTCTTAGTGAACTTCCCAACACGTACCCTCACCCCTTACTCAGAACCGTGGTTTCCGGATGTCCGAATCCATTGGCAACGAGAGTCATTCAATATACGATTAACCGATCAAGTCGGCATCGGTATCGAACTGCAAAGGGACGAGCCCAATAAACTCTGACATCGGAAATGGGCCGTATTTTGTATACGGCCCACTACGACATAGAGTGGGCTCGAACGGTTCCGAATAACCATAAAATTCGGTGGCGACTCCAACTTCGATTTAAATTTCAATTTTACCATCTCATATGGAGATTCATTCCCCTTCCCAAACCCGCGTGTGGCCGCGTCGCGGTGGACCTAAGTCATGTCCACAATTTGGCGACTCCGCTGGGGATAGCTGATACGTTACTGACCTTCAACATCCTCAGGGTGAGACTCGAATAGAAATCGTTTGACTAGTACAATACGCGTTTTAGTTTTACGGTTCATGCATAACCCCATATTTTCCCGGGCCGGTACTAGTGACCGACGTCCCACTATACTATCGATGTAGTCCAAATTGGATATGTCGAAGGTGTCCATTAGCCGATTCGTATGGGTTTTACGGCATGTTCTAAGCTCAACTCGACTTAGGAAGTCCGCCCCGATTCTCGATAGGCTGTGTACATTGGTATAGACCCTTACAGACTGACCGAGACTTAGAATCAGAGCATACATGGCGTCGTTATACTGTTTTCATGACTACGTGCTACCTGATTTACAAGCCGTCTTTCAAAAAACCCGTGTTTTTTCAAAATTGCATCCTTTTCAAAATATCCAATTTTCAAAACCCGGGACATATACCGAATTTAGGATCCACGATTTTACTCAAAATAGCCTATTTTTAGCCGGTATTATGCCCACTTCAAAACTCGAAAATATTTTCGAACTTTCAAACCCGTAACCCGGTCCACCTTTTCCGTTTTTCTTTCGAAAAAGGGCCGGTTCTCCGAATTTTTCTTCGGGCTTTCAAAACTTCAATTTCAAAACCTTCCTCTTCTTATGACTTCCCGTATTTAGCAGTGTCGGGTCATGTCGTAAGTCGTCGAGTCTTTTAGCGTCGAAACTTCGTCGATCTTATATCACGAGTTTCCTCCCTATCCCAGTCCGCCTTATTATACTAAGGCAAGGCCCATCTACGTAGGACATACTCCTACGAAGGTTGGCCCGTCTACCCAATCGAGTCCAAAGTCTGGGGAACGTCTCACGTGAACCTCCTTTCGAACAGGGCCTAGCCCACACAGCTGGATCCTAAAGGAGGCCCACCTTTCACGAGTCGCCCGTCTAAGTGTCTTTTCTGAGTCAACCTTTTACAAGGCATAGCCCTATAACAAAAGGTTTGTGACCCTTACGTCTAAGGGTCACTCGTCCGACACTCGAGTCTTAACCAAATATTCGATCCCACTTGGGGACTACCCTTCATCAGAGCGGTGAATCACGGTTGCTCTAAGGGTCATGTCTTACACGTGTCTCACATACCCCACTTTCGAGCCACTTAGATGCCACACCATTTGAGTCCTATCTGAGTCCTTAGCCTCACTTGGGGGCTATTCCCCGACGGAACGATTAATCACAGTCACCCCGAGAATCGCACCCTACACATTTGTCTTAGGAGAGTCTAACCCGAGTCAAACATGGTCGCCCCATTTTCGGACTCACCCTCGTGCAGCTTGAGTCTCATCGTCAAGTCCAAGCCAGGGTCGTTACCTCGTCCAGGTCAACGTTCGAGTATCCCGGTCCATGAATCTTAGTCATACCCATCACCCCGGGCCGTGTCTAGTTTGACTCCCTCTCTTGCATTTGCGCAAAACCGAGTTTAGGCGAGTCGTGGCACCTGTCGAAGACCTTACCAAAAAAAACAACCAACCGAGCATCAGAAAGTCCGAATTGGATTCGAGTCTAAGTTTGAGTCCGAGTCTAGGATACCCTACATCCTCAAAGTCAAAGTCAGAGTCAGAGTCTTTTGCATTCTGTCCTCTTTTTCAAAATTCAATAAAATCAGCTTTTCTATTGCTCATATATACTTTCCTTATGTGTTTTCGAGAACATGATAAACACCGTCATACACTGTGAGCACATGCACGTGACTATTACAGGCACATCTATAGTGACTGCAGGAAATCGAGACCCGTGTTTTCCTTTACCTGTTCCATGTCTGACATAGGAAGCCACAAAAATACACTTAGCAGGAGCGGTATCGAATCCAATGACAAATCTAGGTAGTCTCCTAGTTTGGGTTCAAGACGGGAGGCAAGCCCATTTCCCACAATAAACATCCATCCAATAAGACTACCAATCCCTACCTTAGGTGTTAGTCTGACCAACAAAAAAAGACAAAAAAAAAAAAAAAAAAAAAAAAGTCCAAGGAACAAAAGCAAAAGGCCAAAACAAAAAAGCAGGCCATCATAAAAAAAAACATCCACGACCAGAACGGTCAACACAAATGAAGATCCCATGACCGGGGCTAAGAGCTCAACCAACAAAAAATATTCAAATGTCCATGACCGTGGTCAACGGTCCACTCAAGATCAATACTCATACCATCCAATAAGGGAGAAACAATCAAGCTGGTCAATTAACACCACATTTAGCCTTCCCACATTACAACCCTCAAGACCTTCCCGAGGCCCAGGCTAAAGACAGCCCGGAATTTGGAGGATTCAAGCTCCATAGGATACCCCTAACCATTAGGGCAGACGTGGAAACCAGATCCCGCATCATCAAACATATCCCGATCAAAGTTCGGGCCATTTTACTCGGCTTCCCCTTTACATAACAAAATTCACAATCACCATATGCAAACCCGAGATCAAAACTCGTCAAAGACCCGAGATCAAAACTCGTCAAAGACCCGAGAGCAAAACTCGTTAAATCCCTTACCTAATCATACACAATCCCGAGAGCAAAAATCGTTAAAATCCCCGAGAGCAAAACTCGTTAAAATCCCCGAGAGCAAAACTCGTTAAAATCCCATCCCAATTCTTCTCATTCAAACCAGTTACCAACCCCAAACATGGGAATTCAACTTGTAGTCAGCATAGAACATGCCTAAATAGTTCACACCACCTCTGGGGGCTACCCCGGAGAACGCTCACAGTCACAGGATCAATATCCTAACCATTCTAGCCCTTTGATCAAGACATCACTGGGAATGCACCTAGCCTACACCATTGCTATGGCTAGTTACACACGAAGTCCTATTAGACTAGGCATCATAATATATCTTCCGACACTGAACTACGGCATGGTTTGATTTCACTATACGTGAATACGTAGGCAGCCTTTCAACAGAGGCACAACCACCCACATTGACACTCATTCAAAAGCACCATCATTCTGGTCACGACACCGTCATGTTCTCAGCAGCTAGCTTTGTCGTCCTGGGGGCTTCTCTTAGGCATAAAACCTCCATCCACTCACAAAATCCATATAAATTCAAAAAATCTAGCCTCCTTTCTGTAGTGTGTCATAGTACTCGGCTCAGTCGAAGACAAGAATCTGTCAGGACTCGAGGCAATACCTACTTTGGAAATGTACCCTAAAATCAAAAATTCAGGAGAGCACTAGACTACAACAGTTTCATTACAGACTACTGCAACCCCGAATAGCATATCTATCCCACTTCGATGTTCGACCATGTTGCCACTCGTCTAGGCTACGGAATAGCGCAACTTAAGAGTCTTGTTAGGTGGCCCACCCCCTTGCCGAGTCACGGTTCAACCCCTCGAGAGTCCAGTCGTGTCTGTCAACTCGTTCGGTCACGCCCAGCGTCGAGTCTGTCGATAGGGCTCTCTCTTCAAATTCTCTTTTTTTAAAATCTGCAAAACTTAGCCATTTAAGAAAACCCTTTTCGACAAGGTCAAATTTCGGTCTACTTAAAATGCAAATTTCTTTTTTACCCATTTCAGTTTTGAAAACCTATTTCCTAGCACGTGAGCTGCTTTCAAGACCTCGATTTCAAAACTAAGCAAAAATCATTTTTTATTCCCCAGCGCGAGTCATACTTGTTTCACCTACATGTTGCATGCAAAATTTTATGTAACTTATACAGGTACAATTCAAGACCGCGCAATTCACATAACTCCCCAGCGGCATAGACTTATACGACAAGTCCGATTCCCCACGGAGTTATCATCATCAACTCAGGTACATTTCTAGTCTCCGGCCGGCGGGCCCTTCGCGCAGGTCTAATGTACCTTAAACGACCCGACCGGAAGTCTGCCAGGTTTTAATCTTTGATTGACCTGGTAGCTACTCTGACTTTCGCCTTGTCCAAGCCTCAGTCAGAGTGGGGGCTCTGTAGACACCCACATTTTGACCGCCAGGTGTCTATAGCAGTTTCCGGCAAACACCCGATGATGATCGGACGCAAACGTGCTTTAATATATTCGGAAACGGGCTCAAAATCATTGGCATTTGGCTTGGGCTCATTATGGAGTACATATCTCACAAAACCAACCTCAAAATCAGGCCCAGTGGGTCGTTTCGAGTCAAATAAGACTAATTTGGGTCGATTCCGACACCAGGGGTAAAACCGTCTTTTAGCGACCGAGTCAAAACCCGGTCAAAGATTTTCCCGAGACACGTGAGTCAGCCGTGACACCTCACACGGCTGATTCATACTCCAATCCTACGAAAAATCAACTTCACAAAATATTAAACAAATCCGTTTAAGGATAGAATTCGATCTCAAGTAGGAATTCTATCCGAAAACCGTATCAAACACCCGACCGAGTGCAAATACTCGGCCGAGTGGCCTACCAACCAGACGGTTCCCTTTCTTCCTTCACAAGAAAGCGGAATTCTCATTCCTCTCAAATTCCTACATTTTCTATCATAAACGGTAGTTCAAACTCTCCTAGCCAAGGTCGGGAACTCCCTATAAATAGCCCCTTGCATACAACACTTTGGAGACATCAATTATCATTCATTATCTATCAAACACACACACAGATCATCGATCTATATTCATACACACATACATCAATTTCTACACTTAACAAAACCGATATTATACCCGAAGGAAACCGGCCCGATACCCGACACCCTTCACACGTCACACCAAACCGAGCCACCATAACTCACCGACATCCACTCGACGCTCTTGTGCCTAAGCCACGTCCCGACGAGCCCCGATCCGAGTAAACAGAAGCATGTAGGTTGAGGGTGTAACAAAACCCGACTTCTCTTTTTCTTCTCTTCTCCTCCTCGTCGTCCGCTTTTCTTACGGGTCTCGTGTCGGTCCTTTTTATTACGGGTCGTTCGTCGTTTTTTTATTTTATTTTCTAATATCGATATTACTAAAAACTATTTTCATACATCGAACATTCTTAAAAATATGATATCAACTCTATAGTTGAATATCGTATCAAGAAGAATTATATTAAATCTCGTCGAAGCTAAGAAAATCGTTACATCTTTTTTATACAAAATACAACGATTTCAAACGCGGAGAGAATTAACATCTTTTTCGTTCAAATTATTTTTTACAAAACATTTTTTATTCCGAATAATCGATATCGATTTCATAATCGAATATCGGATACGACGAATATCGAAAACATAAAATCGAGTATAAATTAATTCATATTTTGTACGCGATTTATCAAAATTAGCAATTTCGAACAAAAAAATAAGATCGGACAGACCCGCACGCGAGTCGCGCCACTCCCAGGCGACTCGCGCACGGGCCTGAAACCCGAGTCTTTTTATTAGCTTTTTCGTTCGTTTTATTATTCTACGAAATGATTTCTAAAATTTATATCTTTTCTAAAACTATTCCGAGTATTTGATATTGATTTCGTAGTCAATTATCGAATATAACGAATATCAAAAATATTAGATCGAGTACAGATTATGCAATATTTGTACGTTATTTAATAAAAGCATCGAATCTTCAAAAAATCGTCTTCAAAAACAGACCGACACGCGACTCGCCGGCATCCCAGGCGAGCCGCGCGGCCGGCTGCCACGACGCACCTTTTTTTTTTTTAATATTATTTTTCGAACTTCGTTTTTTATACAAAACAGCGTTTTTAGCAATATTTTTCAGATTTCGATTAATATTTATTTTCTCGATCTCGTATATTTATTTTATTTGCTATATTATTTTTACAAATCGATACTAACTCGTTTGTTTATCTTGTAGCAAATTCATCTTTTTTTATTTGTTTTATTATACTAAAACGAATCTCACATGCTAAATTCAACTTTGACGTTAATTTTAGTTGCATTAAACCGACTTAGCAACCCATTCAATTCCTCGCATGTTTAGGAAAACAATGTTTGCATATCATTCATCGTATTACTAACACGCGTATTAAAAAATCATTCGATATCCTAGTAGAGGCCGCTAATGTGCGGGCGGGGTTTGGTGTTCTTAGTGAACTTCCCAACACGTACCCTCACCCCTTACTCAGAACCGTGGTTTCCGGATGTCCGAATCCATTGGCAACGAGAGTCATTCAATATACGATTAACTGATCAAGTCGGCATCGGTATCGAACTGCAAAGGGACGAGCCCAATAAACTCTGACATCGGAAATGGGCCGTATTTTGTATACGGCCCACTACGACATAGAGTGGGCTCGAACGGTTCCGAATAACCATAAAATTCGGTGGCGACTACAACTTCGATTTAAATTTCAAATTTGACCATCTCATATGGAGATTCATTCGCCTCCCCAAACCCGCGCGTGACCGCGTCGGGGTGGACCTATGTCATGTCCACAATATTCCAAATCCTATATTAGCCATGGTCACTTTCCCCATGACTAACTCCAATGAAACCCTCTACCTGTAACCCAGTTTCAGAATTCAGAACATCATAGAATGAACGTCCCTCCTTCGTAAACAATCCTCTATCTTGCTTACTGAACATAGTTATGACTCTAGATGGTGTTTGTATATGAATCATTCCTTGTACTGGTTGCGGAGTAATTAACTCTTCTTGAATAGATGCCACCCGCATACTCCCCTGCTCCTCCACTTGCTTCTGTGCACCCTGTGTGACCCCTGTCCTATCTGTTTGTACATAACAGCCACGTCAGTGGGGAGTAACTCGGACGTTCTCCCAGCCATATTATATCATATGGAAAAATAATAGTATTATTATATCAAAATATTTAAAAAGAGAAAAACATTAAAACGATATAATAAAAATAAGTTTTCAACGAAACTTAATGCACTTGTCAACCTGCAAGTAAAAAAAAATCAATCGATAATAATAATATTCAAAAATGGCGTTATGGAAATTCGATCAGTGTGCACAAGGCTAGACTTTCACTAGGATAATACTGGAAACTAGCTTTGAGAACTGTAGACTTAACTCATAACAGAATCTAGTCTCTAACTAGGCAACTCAACTATAACAGGACTGCGTGCAGCGAGGTCCTGGTTTAAGTAGTGCACACCCCTCCTAGACAACAAATATGTCTAGTTCAGTTGACGGTGACTAACACGATGCGATATCTAGCTTAAGGTCAAAACGTACACTCTCCTGGGCGAAACTACGCCCAGTTCAACGACCAAATGCACCACAAATAGACACACTGGCTTTATAGCTGATGGCAAAAACGTACATCCCAGACTATATTACTGTAACCCCACACTTGTCTTTATTCCATAACTCCAAAACAGCCATTATCGATATTCAAAATAAATATAATCATTATGAGGATAAAAGGAATAAACATCTTTTATTAAAAGGGAAACTTTCTATAAATAGAAACTTACTAATTTTAGAAACTTACTTAAAATAGAATTTTTTTAATAGAAAATACGTAAGTTATTAAAATAAGTGAAATGTATAAAAATAGCATTTCTGACGAAATAAACATTTTATTATTATCGTCGTTATCGTAACTTTAATATATTTCTAAATTCGTTACCCAAAATATAAATGAAACATATGAGTCAATATATAGTATTTTATAAATAATTAGGAAATCGAGTTAAAACTTTAAATTTTAAAAAATAGATGTTTTAAGAAAAACGATATCAAAATTAATCGAGTCAACGAGTTTTATAAATGAAATGGATTTTACAAAGGTTTCAAATTATTTTTAGCAAATAACTTTTATTAATAAATAATACGAATTTATTTAAAATTGTCAATCGGAAACAAATAGGAAATTATTAGTGAAAATAGTCTCGACTAAAAATATATTTAAAACTAAATCGACTATTTTCTCATTTATTTGTATAAATCGTAAAACGAAAATTAATTTATTGAACAAATATACAAATCTCGTTTATAATATATATAAAAATACGATTTTGAGTTAAAATTTATAATTTAACGAAATATGAAGAAAATATGAAATCGATATTATTTAGTTACTAGTGTCACGATAACCAACAAAATATTATAACGATCGTAAATAATCAAATTACTAACGATTTGTAAAACGATATCGAAAACTTGTAAAATATTTATAAATACGATTTAAAAGAATATAATTAGCAATAATATATAGCTAAAATTAGAAAACCGAAGTTAAAATATTGACTACATACTACTACTCAAACATACGATATAAAATCGAGTAACGTCCTAAAGTTACCTTGAGTCGATAACCGAGCGATCACGTACTTGTCCTTCCTGATTAGACCAAGCTCGAACCTTAGACTAGAAAGTCGATTCAATAAAACTCCGAGGCCAATTGACGAAACGAAGAAGAACGATATTTGGATAAGGAGAATACGGAGAAGGGAAAGAAGAGAACGAGAAAAATAAGGGAACACGACTCCAAATAAAATAAGAACAATGGTGAATAAGAAGAAAAAAAAAAGGATGAAGAGGGCTGACAAACGACAGTGGGAATCCGACGAAAAGGCAACTAGCAGAACAGCAATCGAACGACAATGAAGCAACATAAAAAGAAGGAGAAATGGACAGCAGCAATGACGCAGCGAAGAAGAAAAGATGGAACAAGAACGAGGACATACAAACAGCAGCGAGGGAAGGAATAAACAGACACGGCAGAGTACAACTCGGACTCGGAACAGCACAAAAATAGGAGTACAAGGACGCAACACAGCAGCATCAGCAGAGCGACAAAACAGGGGCAAAAACATCAGCGAATAGTCCATAAACAGCAACAAAAGAAGCAACAGCGACCGCACTAACGATCGACTGGAATAAAAATGATGACAGCAGCGTGTAGCAACAACAAAACGCGGCAGAAGAATAAGAAAAGAAGATGAAAACGGAGAAGAGAACGATAACAAAACGCAGCACTAATTACAACATCAGCAGTGAACTGTAGCGAACTAAAAGGATGATCACGACAGGAAACAAATAGAACAACGACTAGAACATTAGAAACAGCAACCCGAAAATTGCAGCAGTAGAAAAACAACGGGCCGCATCAACAGTTGACGCCAGAAATGGAAGAAGAAGAGGGAGGAGAGGAAAAATGAAGGAGAACGAGAAAAGAAAAGGGGAAAAGGAATTACCAATTGACGGAGTTAAACGACAAAGAGGCAGCAGGAGGAATCGAAATAGGTGAAAGGAGACCGCCACGAAACAGCAACAACGGAAACTGACCAAAAACGATAAAACGACCAACAGCATACGCACAGCAACTAACAGCAGCAGCGAACGAGATGATGATGGGGACAACAACAGTAGCAGCAGCAACTAAGCACCAGCAACAAACGCAAAGAACAAGAAAACAGAGGACGCACGAGGAGATTGACTGTTTGATGATGATGGCAGGTCTGGCAGATCGATAAGAACGAAGAGGTGACAAGGAAATTGGAGCGGTGGAAAAATCATGAAAAGGGAAAGGAACGTATGCTTAAAAGAGATGGGAAGCGGTGGAACGGATGAAAGAAGAGGTGGAATTAGAAAGGAGGAAGGTGAGATGTACGTTAGGAAAGAAGAAACGGAGGAATAAAATAGAAGAGGGAATGAATGTAAGATGAGGGAAAAAGGAGATGAACAAGGTGGTGTGTTGAATCATGTGGGTTAAATACGATTTAAAAATAAAAGTGTACCGATTTAATAAATGAATCGGGTTAGAAATACGAATTAAATAAATTCTGAATCGATAAGTTGACTGACCCATGAATTGGGTTGAAACGAGTTAATAAAATTAACAAAATAATCGGGCCGCCAAATAAAATTAGTAAATAAATTTTTCCGAACGAAATCGAAGTTGATAGGAATAAATAATTAGATGATCAAATATTATTTCCCGATAAATAATAAATCTTCGATAAAGTGAATTAAATAGATTTCTCGAGGAAAGGAAATAAATGTTTTGACGAAATTTAAAATAAATGAACTTCGAGCCGAAAATAGAAATTCGAGCTTAAATATAAAAAATAGGAGAATTTAGAATTTAAATTGTCGAAATAGACTTTCGATAAGAATTAAATTAAATATATAAATAAATCGAAACAGAAATAAAAATATGTTTTAAATATAAGAAGAGTTTCCGAGTCAAATAAAATTTTAGGAGTTTGAAACGATTAATCGATAAATTCGTTTTATAATAATTTTAAGAATTACGAGTTGAATCGTAAAAAAAAAAATATGAACATGATTTTAATTTATAAAATCAGGGGTGTTACAATCTTCCCCACTAAAAAGAAGTTTCGTGCTCGAAACTAACAAAAACATAATAATAGAATAGAAAACAAGGTTATATCATTTGAACAAAAGGAGATTGCTTAACTCGTATCACAATCTCGGTTTTAAAAAAAAATTAAAAAAAATTCATAGCTTCAAACGTGATATGAAATCGAAATTGAAGACAAAATTTATTTCAAGAAGAGTTGGGCTCAATTCCCAATGTTTAAAATCATAAAAAAAAAGAAAAAAATCGCAAGTTAAAAATTATTTTATAAAATAATGACGATAAATAATATTTGTAAACGAACTCGAGGGTGAAAGGTACCCAAATATTTTCAATGCAATAGTTAAACGTTTTGATTAAGAAATTCGTCAATATTTTGTTTTAAAACCAAATAAAAATTTGAGAAATCAAATTTTGTAATTTGTAAATAAAAATCGAACCAGTCATCAAACATTTCTGATAACAGATGTAAAGTTTATCGAAATAAAACAAAAACTTAGACATGTGATGCTTTTCGAAAATGTTAAATCGTTTTACATTCTTATAAAAATCCAAAATATTTGCAATTATGAAAGATTTCATAAAATCTTGATTACGCGAAAATCAAAATTAAAATTTTAAATAATTTCGAAATACTTTAAAATAAATTATTAAGACATTTTGAAACAGGACAAAATAAGTGTTATCAACCAAAAGAAAAAAAAACGAAGTTTTGAAATTTATAATTCAAATGTAAAAAATTTCACGATAGCCCAAAGTTTTAAAAAGTCAAACTTTTCGTAACATAGGTTCGAGAAAATGGTAAACGGATAAATAGAGTCCGAGTCAACGACAAATCGAAACAGAAATTTTCAAACCCGATAAGGAAGTCAAAGGGATTGGCCGGAGAAGAAGTAAAAGGATTAAAGAAAAGCTAAGAGGAGGAAGAAATTGAGAGTCAAACGGAGCTCTCAAGGAATTACAGAAGAAGTTAACCATCTCGAGATTCCCGGTACGACTCCCGCAACACGGGTTCCTAATTACCATCAAATAATATCAAGTCCAATATTAGGCGCTAGGTGGCACTACTCAGTCACAATCTCCAAAAATGTCTTACGTGATTATCCAATCATTCCAACGACACTATACTAATCCACAATTTTTAGAATCTAGTCTCATCAATTAAAACTCCAACAATCATCATAACACACCCAAACTCGCAATCGATAAGGTTCCTAAATCCAAAGCTCATAAGGTTTGAACTCGAAGTATACTCCAAATTTCTCGAGTAAGGAACAGTAGACAAAGTCCATCAATTTAACAAGGCTCGGGTACGAAATCCTCAAAAAGGATCATCAACAAATTTATAATGTCACAAGTACGGAAGTGGGAAAAATACAACGAATCCTCAAACACGCTCAAACCTATAGGTAATGGCGCAAACACTCACATCTTCAAACACGTCATTGGGCTAAGGTTTCTGAAAATTCCATAAAATTTCATATTGTATCAGCGAAACCACCAAAATATTTATAAACTCAACGAAGCCACAATCTCGTTGGTCCAAGGGTTCTGAACTATAAATCCATCAAGATGATTCGCATTAAGTATTCCTCAAAACAATGCGATAAATCAAACCTTTACTTGTACAATATGTTTCTCTTCTTCAACGTTAACAACAATTTAACCAAGTTAGATCACTCAACTCCAAAGTTTATTGGTTATAACCTTAAACAACGATCAACGATCTAATCCTTAAGAAACACGGGTAATCTATGTCAACCAAAATTTCTAATGATACTAATGAAAACCTTTAATGGTACCACAATACTCAGGCTAACACTTTAAACAATACTCTATGATCCCAAATATTCTCGATACATCATTCAATAGCATTAGGTAGGAATCCCAAAGTAATATTATCAATTACATTTGGTTCGGTTCTAGGTTCTAGGTTAGGTGCTCGGTATCCATCAAATATGATATAATTTTACTACTCCAAAATATCATTCAAATCTAAGTACTCCAAAATAACAAAATAACCTATAACCCAAATTTTGGTATCCAAAGTATCAACCTAACTCCACTAATTAATCAACTAATATGATGGTAGGGATTTGTCATGTCCCTAACCGTCAATAAAACAACCAACTAACCTAGTGGGTAGCTAGGGAAAGTCGGGATCGTATCCACGAGGACGGTAAGGTAAAGTTTAGACTAGGTCGGCCTAAAACAAGACTATGCTACCAAACAAACACAAAGAAACGATAAATGGAAAACTATGGTGGAGGAGAAGTGAGAACTAGACTAATGATAAACTAGGCTAAAACGATGCTAAACAATGCTAAAGATCGAACTAATAAATAAACTAGAAGGACGATGACTAACTAGAAAGATGAACTCAAATATGGAAGAAAGTGGGGTAGGTCGGGTTCATAAGAGTAGAAGGGTAATTGGGTGATCAAGGGTATAGGTGTCTCCTAATTGCTAAGGTCGATCCGGGCTCTCGCAACTTAGACCGATGTCAAGGTGGGTCCGGGCTCTCGCAACTTAGACCCTAGTCCGCACTCTCGTGACTATGAATATTCTCAACATGACCACAAAATAGACACACAATGGGAAGATGAACACATGTATGGGGAGCATGGCCACTACTACTCACACAAGCATATCAACAAACACATGGAGTGCCCACAATGTGACTAACAACAAAGATTCACCCTTTTCCCTTAATCTACCCTAATCATCAAAAATATACCCCTAATCCCCCTACTAACCCCACAAGATTACTACTCACTCATGATGAAGAGAAAACCAACAATAACAAGAGAAATCAATACCACAAAACAAACATCCATAATGAATAACAAGAACAATAACAATAACAATATGAAAAGATTCAAACAAGATTAATAAACAAGATTAAGAGTAGAGATGATTATACCAACACTAAGAAGATGAAAAGATGCAATCTTGTATAAATAAGAACCCAAATAGAATCCCAAGGTTGTCAAGCTTGGAACAATCTTCAAGAACTTCTTAATACAAGAACTAATTACAATCGATTAACTAAAGATTAACTAAGATTAAAGGAAGATTAAAACTAATGAGTGAAAGTAAATCTAGGGTTTTAGGGTTGTAGAGAGGCTTAAGGAATGCTAAACTATGATAAGATGTCTTAACATTACAAGGGGGAAGTATATATATGGGTACAAGAATGAAGGAGAATGAAATAAAAGAGCCCGTGCTGCCCCTATAGCGTCCCGACCGGGACGAGATCATCCCGACCGGGACGGCCCTCTCATCCCGACCGGGACGGGTTGGTCCCGATCGGGATGGGCTCACAGTGGCCTTCTTCAAAGCGCACCTCATCCCGAACGGGATGAGGCCATCCCGAACGGGATGGGTCTTGTAGGCCTCCCTTAAGAGCTCTTTGGTCCCTCCTTGCCTCTCATGGGGTTTCTCGCCGATTCTCGGGACTCGGGATCGGGTCTCGGAGGATCGGGATTGGGTCCCAAGGTCTCGGGGTCGATTCCAAGGCATCGAGTCATCGTTCCTTTACTCCATTGGCTCCAAAATGTGTATGTATAGAGTCGGAATCGCTCTAACTCTTCCAAATCGGTCTCGGGAACCTGAAACGAATTAAAGGAAGCATAAGAAGCCCATAAATCGCTCCCAAGGAGCGATTCCACAAGGAAATGGGACCAAAACATAGTGAAAAAGGCACTACAAACTACACTTATCATAATACCATTCAACTCAATCCTCGAAAATTTCTTACTTGCCTTAGAAAATAAGGTATAACTCACAATCCTCAAACCAGGTAACAAGGGTTTACTAAACCTCAAATATCTAAAACTTAACTTTCACGGGGTTTACTAAGACAGAACCGGTCACACCAAAGAATCTCAAGAGGGAAGACGGTAAAATAAGAGAATTAATCAAATATTTATCACAAGAACGAAGACGAGAATTAATAAGAGAAGAATTGGAAAAGACAGAACCAGGAAGAAAAGAATCAATGATTCTAGATAAATAAGACCTTAAACGAGAAGAGAATCTTCGGGCCTTTAAGGGTCTACAAAGGAATTCGCGGGATATCTTCATCTTCTGGTAAAGGAACGAACACACAAGTCTTGAGTCGCTCCATCTAGATCTACTGCAACATCATCACGAGTACAAAAAGTACATTTGGCTAGTGCAAAAGGCTACGGTTGCATTTAATAACCGTAACCACAAGATTTTATAGGAATAGGATTTATAAATGGCTACGGTTGTATATAAAAATCCGTAGCCTAATATTAAATGCTTCGGTTGAGTTCCTAAACCGTAGCCAAAAATGGTTTGAAAAGCCAATGGTTGTAATATGGAACCGGAACCAAATATATATGCTTCGGTTGATATCCTAAACAGTAGACAAAAGTGTTTGAAAATAGCTGGTTATAATTAAGGAGCCGTATCATTTATGTTAACCTAAATAGAAACACAGCCAATTTTATACCCTTAATTGTAGTATATTCATAAAATAGTGCTAAATATATACGCCCTTATTAAGTCGATATCCTTCCTCCCTTGCTTAATCAATCCCTAAATATACCTAAAACCCACGAATACTCCATTAAATTCCCTAATTACCTACACAGACCCACAGATTCAATTTAGCACGACTGAATTCATTCTTTTCTCTAAGCATTATGCTCGAATTCATCACGTGGTTCACCTGTTCCTCGCCTACTATTCGGTAAGTTTTGCTAAAAATCGAACTCCGACTGGGTAATTGATTGAGATTCATTGTTAGACATATCAATTATTGCTTCGTTCCCTCCAATTCTCGTTATGTTGCAAATTGTTTTGAATTTCATTATTACTTTGTCTTTAGTGTTCCCTGTAATTGAACTTTGATCTCGCTACAATTGGACTCTGTTCGGGCTCTAATAGTAATCGTCTCATTGTGCCTTTGGACACCGGAACCAACCCCAAGGTAATTTGCGATTAATAATTGTTCGTGTTTAAATTCAGCGTGTAAACCTGGTTATGAAATGAAGGGTTTTCTATCAATTGAGGGTCCATGAATGTTATGGTGGTAGCTTGTTGTTGTAGTTGATTAAGCGTTAATGCTTGTATTGATCGATTATTGCTTGTGTTATGAGTAGTGTTATCATCAAATAGTGAGAAAGTCCTAATCTTGTTTAGCAGCTTATAGTGAAATGCAGGTTTTGTTTGTATTGTATTGTACATTTGTTTGAAAATGTAAAAACATCAGTCGGCAAATTTGTACAACTGTACTAGGTACTATTTGGATCACTAATGTATCTAATCTGATTTAACTGTTTCTTTAAATAAAATGGAACTTCAATGCATAAGTTTGGTTGATGAATTTTTTTCCGCCTCTGTGGTGTCCGAGATCAAAGGTGAGGATTGATTATTATGGGTCAATCTGTCAAGTGTCAAGTGTCAAGTGTCAAGTACTCTTTCGACTACGAAAAAGGATCACCATATTTGACCTGGATTATTTGACTTATATTGATAATGAGGATTATGTGTTGGTTGTTATTTGGTGGTGTATTACTTCAGTATTTCAGTACACTGTATCATAAACTAAAATGCTTACTGATTCATGTTAGCTGGTCAGTTAGTTGATTTTAAGATACTGAAATTCTATGGTTGAAGGTTGCCTACAAGTAGAGGTTGACGATGAATATTGCTGGATAAAATTCTTTATGTGACTGAATTTCTTCTTTCAACCCCTGCTTCAGATTTATTGTTCTTTTTCTCATATTAAATATTTCTTCATTGTTGCACTTATGTTATGTTGATTTTTTGTAAAAAAAGGAATTTGCTTGCGTCATATGTTGATTATTAACATTATGTAGATTTATTGTCAAATAATTGAAATTATTTGCATGTCGTGCAATTTTACCAAGCAATTTTCATCTAAAATACTTTGATTACATCTAAAATTGTAAATTAAATTGACATCACTTTTGGTAAAACTTTTCTATGGTTAAACAGAAATCAAAATTAGGTCAAATTTATGTGCTTTAATTGGCTACTTGTTGGACTTGATAGATATGATTGAGTTTTGCTGCTGCTAAATTGACGATTTTGTATTTGTTCGAATGAGATGAGAGGTATATTGTCAAAATTAGGCTATGAGTTTTTCTTTGAATTGCGTTTTTTAGTAGTCAGCCATTTTTAGTAAGGTCAAGGCTTCACATGTGATTTTCGTAAGTTGATTCATAATTAAAGTCAATGGTTCATATTACTAACTTAAGTTGCTTTTCATCAGGTTTTTTTATTTGTAAAATTGATTGATAAGCGTGTTTTAGAGGTGTTGGTTACGTTCATTTTAATGTGGTTTCCATGTCTATAAGACCGACTTTAAATGATATTTAATGTTATTTACACGATTTATTATAAACTCGTAACTGTGGGATTTTAAGATCGAGTTGGCGATTTTAATCATCCGATAGCTTTGGGGTTAAGATTTTATTCTCGAGCTACAGTCTTACGGAAAAACGAAAAATCGAGTTAGAAAAAGTATGAAATAGCGAAGAGGTAGAGTAGAAGCAAGAGAACATGGTAGAGTTTTGTATACAGTTCAGGATGCTATTCATACACATTTGGAATGTAAGTCAGGAATGAATCCAAAGTGTGACTACTACATTTTATGCTCCAATCAGGTTGTAGTATTCTTCGAAGCAAGCCATCTCCACAATTGAGGTTAGTCTCTTTCTTTCTACGCATGTTTTTCGGTTCATCCCAGTTCGTCAATTGTTTTTACACTACTTTAATTTGCACAGTACCAGTGATAGAAAATTAGAGCCCAAGCAGTCAATCCTACAGTTTAGAAAAAGGGCAATGCTGCAGCTTTTTAGCTGCAGCTACTTCCTGTACTACAACTGATGTCGCTCCTACGAAAAATCCGCAGATAAAAGGTTACCGATTGACATGGATTTACCATGTAGATTCTGTTGTATGTTTGTATCAATATCTATGAAGCATTTACAATCTCTGTTATATTTTTTTTGTTGTATGCAGTGAACAAAGAAACCAGGATTTCGTGGATTATATAACTGATCTCCGCGAATAAGATGTACCATATCATGTTCGATTTTGTATTGAAAATGGTATTTTCATGCTCTCTCATACTCTGTTAGTCTACATTATATTTTTAGTTAGCTTTCTGCATGCGGTTCAGTTATAGAAAAAACTACTCCGTATATGATTGTGCTATACCAATGTAAGGTTTAGTCAATGGTACAATGTTAGTATTTCCACAACTGGGGTTGTCATTAGGTATTCTTATAATAACTTTTTTAAACACTTTCGTTGATCTTTTCAGGAGCAATCGCGGTTATTTACCATAAACACATAGAGTCATTCTTCTCATCATATAAACCAATAAAGAAAGAAAGATCGGGAGTACATATCAATAAGTAGTTCTAGATTCGCTTCTTAGTTATCAATAATTTGAAGGTGTACATATTACATAATGTGTTGCTCTATGTATACGAGTATATTATTACGGACTATTTTATCTTTAATTTTTTCAATTGGGATAGCCGCTTCAGTTATTGTTTGAATTGATGTCTCCTGAAATCTGTCTTTTATGTTGTTGGTTCCAATAGTTAGCTATTTGTAGGTGTAATTGTTTTGGATAATGAAAAAATCTTTCGGTGGTTACTAATATTAGTTTCATGTTTTATTGTTGGATTTTTTTTATTATCTAACTGAGAAATGGCTTCGGTTATTTATTAAGAACCGAAGCCTTAAATACATTTTTGGCTTCGGTTATTGTCATCAACCAAAGCATTTTATCAACCTTTTGCTTCGGTTCCTACAAACAACTGAAGCGAAAAGTACTTTTTGCTACGGTTCATCTCAAATAACCGAAGCCTTTTAGCAACTTTTGGTTACGGTTCTTACAAACAACTGAAGCCAAAACTACTTTTGGCTTCGGTTCATCTTAATAACCGAAGCCTTTTACCAGCTTTTTGCTTCAGTTCATAACCGAAGCCAAAACTCATAGACTTAATGCTACGCCTTGATTTACCACACCCATTTAACCGTAGCCATATGTCTTTTTTAACCGAAGCCACAAGTGCTTTTCGTACTAGTGATGGAACATGAATCTACTCTTGATCATCTAACATGTACCTTAAGCAAACAGAACCGGAGATGAAAAGTCACCATCAGCATTCTTCTTGGAGCACCAAGTTGTCCACTCGAGTCAGCAGGCGTTGAGAGTGCTAAGCAGGTCTTGTCCCGATCTGGAGCAGCATATCAACATCTTGTTCTTTCATCTTTTTCTCGATAAAAGAAACAAATATTCAATGCTAGTCATTGAGTTACAAGAACAATTAATCCTAACAGTTAAGTCCTTATTTTGGTTTCTACCCATCTCTCACTAATATTTTATTATCATTCAAATCATTTACGAGTATTTTTCCTAGAATCAGGTGTAAGCGTCGGGAGCAACAATGCTCTGATACCAACTGTAATCCCCTAGAAAATCGAACGCAATACAGTGGCGGAAACACTGTAGAGTTGGGATTAAAACACACTGACAAACTATATCTTATTAAAAGAAATGGTAAGTCAATACAAAGGCCTCTTTTTACAAATGAGCTAAAAAGGAAATTCTCCAAACGGGTTATACAAATCCATAAATTACAAGAATGAAGAAAGAGTAGGATCCACGCTACTCGCTAGCTCACACCCAAAACCTAGCAGCAAATACCTGTCATGTTATAAACATAACAGCCACGTCAGTGAGGAGTAACTCGGACGTTCTCCCAGCCACATTATATCATATGGAAAAATAATAGTATTATTATATCAAAATATTTAGAAAGAGAAAAACATTAAAACGATATAATAAAAATAATTTTTCAACGAAACTTAATGCACTTGTCGACCTGCAAGTAAAAAAAAATCAATCGATAATAATAATATTCAAAAATGGCGTTATGGAAATTCGATCAGTGTGCACAAGGCTAGACTTTCACTAGGATAATACTGTAAACTAGCTTTGAGAACTGTAGACTTAACTCATAACAGAATCCAGTCTCTAACTAGGCAACTCAACTATAACAGGACTGCGTGCAGCGAGGTCCTGGTTTAAGTAGTACACACCCCTCCTAGACAACAAATATGTCTAGTTCAGCTGACGGCGACTAACACGATGCGATATCTAGCTTAAGGTCAAAACGTACTCTCCTGGGCGAAACTACGCCCAGTTCAACGGCCAAATGTACCCCAAATAGACACACTGGCTTTATAGCTGATGGCAAAAACGTACATCCCAGACTATATTACTGTAACCCCACACTTGTCTTTATTCCATAACTCCAAAACAGCCATTATCGATATTCAAAATAAATATAATCATTATGAGGATAAAAGGAATAAACATCTTTTATTAAAAGGGAAACTTTCTATAAATAGAAACTTACTAATTTTAGAAACTTAATTAAAATAGAAATTTTGTTATAGAAAATACGTAAGTTATTAAAATAAGTGAAATGTATAAAAATAGCATTTCCGACGAAATAAACATTTTATTATTATCGTCGTTATCGTAACTTTAATATATTTCTAAATTCGTTACCCAAAATATAAATGAAACATAATGAGTCAATATATAGTATTTTATAAATAATTAGGAAATCGAGTTAAAACTATAAATTTTAGAAAATAGATGTTTTAAGAAAAACGATATCAAAATTAATTGAGTCAACGAGTTTTATAAATGAAATGGATTTTACAAAGGTTTCAAATTACTTTTAGCAAATAGCTTTTATTAATAAATAATACGAATTTTAATAAAAATTGTCAATCGGAAACAAATAGGAAATTATTAATGAAAATAGTCTCGACTAAAAATATATTTAAAACTAAATCGACTATTTTCTCATTTATTTGTATAAATCGTAAAACGAAAATTAATTTATTAAACAAATATACAAATCTCGTTTATAATATATATAAAAATACGATTTTGAGTTAAAATTTATAATTTAACGAAATATGAAATCGATATTATTTAGTTACTAGTGTCACGATAACCAACAAAATATTATAACGATAGTAAATAATCAAATTACTAACGATTTGTAAAACGATATCGAAAACTTGTAAAATATTTATAAATACGATTTAAAAGAATATAATTAGCAATAATATATAGCTAAAATTAGAAAACCGAAGTTAAAATATTTACTACATACTACTACTCAAACATACGATATAAAATCGAGTAACGTCCTAAAGTTACCTTGAGTCGATAACCGAGCGATCACGTACTTGTCCTTCCTGATTAGACCAAGCTCGAACCTTAGACTAGAAAGCCGATTCAATAAAACTCCGAGGCCAATTGACTAAACGAAGAAGAACGATATTTGGATAAGAAGAATACGGAGAAGGGAAAGAAGAGAACGAGAAAAATAAGGGAACACGACTCCAAATAAAATAAGAACAATGGTGAATAAGAAGGAAAAAAAAAGGATGAAGAGGGCTGACAAACGACAGTGGGAATCCGACGAAAAGGCAACTAGCAGAACAGCAATCGAACGACAATGAAGCAACATAAAAAGAAGGAGAAATGGACAGCAGCAATGACACAGCGAAGAAGAAAAGATGGAACAAGAACGAGGACATACAAACGGCAGCGAGGGAAGGAATAAACAGACACGGCAGAGTACAACTCGGACTCGAAACAGCACAAAACAGAAGAGTACAAGGACGCAACACAGCAGCATTAGCAGAGCGACAAAATAGGGGCAAAAACATCAGCGAATAGTCCATAAACAACAACAAAAGAAGCAACAGCGACCGCACTAACGATCGACTGGAATAAAAATGATGACAGCAGCGTGTAGCAACAACAAAACGCGGCAGAAGAATAAGAAAAGAAGATGAAAACGGAGAAGAGAACGATAACAAAACGCAGCACTAATTACAATATCAGCAGTGAACTGTAGCGAACTAAAAGGATGATCACGACAGGAAACAAATAGAACAACGACAAGAACATTAGAAACAGCAACCCGAAAATTACAGCAGTAGAAAAACAACGGGCCGCATCAACAGTTGACCCCAGAAATGGAAGAAGAAGAGGGAGGAGAGGAAAAACGAAGGAGAACGAGAAAAGAAAAGGGGAAAATGAATTACCAATTGACGGAATTAAACGACAAAGAGGCAGCAGGAGGAATCGAAATAGGTGAAAGGAGACCGCCACGAAACAGCAACAACGGAAACCAACCAAAAACGATAAAACGACCAACAGCATACAGTGGACATGACGTAGGTCCACCCCGACGCGGCGAAGCGCGGGTTTGGGTAGGCGAATGAATCTCGTGGTAAGATTGTTCTCGGGTTCGAAATTTAAGTCAAAATGGAGTCGCCACCGAATTTTGTGGTTATTCGGAACCATACGAGCCCACTCTATGTCGTCATGGGCTATACACAAAGTAAGCCCACTCCGATTTCAGAGTTTATGGGGCTCGTCCCTTTGCATTGCGATACCGATACCATCTATACCGGTAATCGTGTAAAGAATGACTCTCGTGCGCCAAGGGTTTCGGACATCCGGAAACCAAAGGTTCTGAGTAAGGGGGTGAGGGTACGTGTTGGGAAGCCCACTAAGGACACCCAACCCCGCCCGCACATGGCGGCCTCTACTAAGACATCGTTCGTGTTCATGATACGCGCGCTAGTAAAATAATTAAATGATATGCAAACAGCGTTTTGACTAAGCATGCGAATTTTGCGTTAACTACGTCATTTAATGCATCTTATTATTGGTCGAAATGTTTTAGCATGCGAGGTTCATTTATAAAGCGTAAAAGCAAGTAAAATAAATGAAGCTCGAAAGGAAATAAAAGCGTACAAGCTACACGGGCGGAAATACAACCCGGAATTCACAATACAACATAAACGAAATAACATAAAATAAAGGTAGAACGGACCCGTATGAAAACTAGACCGCGAAATATGTAGATGGACTAACCCCGCTTAAATACGTATTATGTTACGTATTAAACGAAGGACGGAAATATGAGACTGTGGCGTATTACTAGCCTAATCTCACATCCCGTAGTCTCGTCCCGACTTATCACGTCAAAGTGGTCAAAGTCGTTCTACGTGTCGTGATGTGTAGGTTTTGAAAAATGAGGAAGGTCATGCAATGGTCTAAAGTCGATAAAGAACGGGGCTCGAAATATGTGTCCAAGCCCTCGGGTTTGCGTGTTATAAGACCCACTCGATCGAGTCATTGACTGACTCGGTCGAGTGCGTCATTAGCATGGCTACTGACCACTTTTTGGGGTGCTACTCGATCGAGTGGCCTATGGCACTCGATCGAGTGCCCCCTGTACGAGAGGTGGCTCGCTCGGTTTTATGACTTGAAATCGATAGTCGGCCTAACCAAATACGAATATTGCGCGATTCGTACTTAGCTCGACCTCCGGTATTATAATCGTGTATGAACGAATATAATACCGTCATCGGGATTTTATGAAAATGTTTTATGTTAGATTAGGAAATTTTGAATTGGTGACGAAATGTATCCCTCTACGTCACGACATCGGAACTAACCCTTTCGGGTTATGTGATGTCGGTTTTCGTGTCAACGGGTTTCGTACCAATTATGGAAAGGGGATTAAATCCGTTCAACTACGACGGATCCCGATCTCGTCACGCCCTTGAGTACATTGGGGCGGGGCTCCTCGAAAGGGCTCCACCTCCGTCGTTGCTCGTAAAGGGATTAGACGGACCAAAAGTGATCATCGTAGTCAAACGCTTTAATACCGATTTTGATACTAGTTTACATATACACGGTATTAATAATGTAAACGACGATAAAATGATATAAAACAAAGATATAAAAGATGCAAAAAAATGTTAGTGTTAGTGTTGTGATGATCATGACTACAATACAATAAAAATAAACAAAATGACGGAATAAATAAAGATCGAAGGAGAAATTAGAACACCCTCAACATACATGCTAGTATAGGACCTCGGAAATGGACTCGTAAATAGCGGCACGGCTTGAGAGTATCGAGGACGTACGTGAGTTATGGTGTGTATGGATATTGTGGCGGTATGTGTGTCGATTTCCGAGGGTCAAAGGGGCTCGGGATTGACGTGTTTTTGCTTAGGGTTTGTAGTGTAGAGTGTAGGGTGAAAGTAGGGTGAATGTAGGTTAAATGCCTTAGAAGAATTCTGAAAAAAAAGGTTGTGAATGCATGGGGATGTCGTGGTATTTATAGGCATTTCCCACGACATAGGGGGCACTCGATCGAGTGGCCCTAGTGCACTCGATCGATTGCCTTAGAAAATGGGCCAAGCCCAGGTAAAAAGGCTCCACTCGATCGAGTGGGGTCAATCCACTCGATCGAGTGGGTCAAGCGGGTGAGAAAAATAAGGGAAGTTTTGACTTTGTAGATTTGTTTATTATTTTTGAATTTATTTGTGCGCCAATCTGAACCTGGCTGACTTACGAGACGGTTTCGCCTTTGACCGGGTTTTGACCCGGTCGCCAAAAGACGGGAAATATTTTTGGTGTCGGTTTTGGCCCAAATTAGTCTTATTTGACTCGGAATGACCCACTGGGCCTGAATTTGAGGTCTGTTCTGTGAGATTTTTACTCCGCTAAAAGTCCATGTCGGATATTATGAATTCCGAGCCCAAATCCGAGTATACTAAGTCACGTTGACGTCCAATCATCATCGGGTGTTTTTCGGAGACTACCATAGACACGTGGCAGTCAAAATGCGGGTGTCTACAGAGCCCCCACTCTGACTGAGGCTTGGACAAGGCGAAAGTCAGACTAGCTACCAAGCCCGTTACGACCTGGTAGACTTCCGGTCGGGTCGTTTATAGTCCAGTAGACTTGCGTGAAGGGCTCGCCAGCCATAAGCAGAGGGTCGTACCTTTCCTGATGATGATAGCTTTGCGGGGAGTCAGACTTGTAGCATAAGTCCTGGGCGTGCCTATGCGTGGGCCTATCCCGTATTGTTTCGGGATAAATGCCGCCTCGGGCGTTCCGCTGGGGAAGTATGTGAGTTGTACGGGCTTGTTTCTGAAGCCTTGAGTCGTACTTGAGCTGATGATGGTGCTCCGTGGGGAGTAAAGCTTGCCTCTTTTGGGGAGTAGGTGTACCCGTATGCCGACACATCGCACTTTGGATGTAGCACACCGGGGAAAAGCTAACTCCGTTGGGGAAATTAAATAGTTTCGCGGGGACTTGCTTCTGAAGTCTGGGGTGTACGTGTATACTGACACATAACAACTTGCATGTAACACGTAGGTAAAATGTTGACTCTCTCTGGGGAGAAAAAGATTGAAAATTTTTGGAAGGACAAAATTTTTAACGCGAAGAAAATTTTTTTAAATTTTTTTTTTTTAGAAAATCTTAGGAAAGCTCGGGACAGCTTGATTCCTATTCTGGGTTTAAGTTTGAAATCAGGCCTGCGCGCGCATAGGGCCCAGCTTGCTGAGGAGGCAGGGTAGTTAGGTTTTCTGTTAGGTTTTCCCATTATAAATATGGGGATTCCCTGCTTCAGCTTTTTACATCCCAACTCAAACTCTTCTTTTCCTTCTCAGAATCTTTTAGACTTTCAAGAAAGTTAGAAATCTCTGCTATGGGTATCGATCATTTGACGGCTATGCTTCTTGCCTGGTCCCAATACTTTCGGGACGAGGAGAAGGTCAGGCTGACTCAGATGGGGATAGTCAATTTATTCCATTTTCAGCGTCTGATAGTCGATTCACATTTTTTGGACGCCCGTCTGTCGTTTTGGGACACCACCCATCACGTGTTTGCATTCCCGAGGGGCGAGATGTGTCCTTTGCCCGAGGAGATTGCGGCCATAGGCGGCTGGGGTCTTGCTATTCAGCCCGCCATTCCCCCGTTCTACCCGGATCCGAGGAGGAGATTAAGGGAGTTCTTGGGTTTGTCTCATGCTGAGGCAAATCGGATGGTGCAGGGAGATACCGTTTCCCTGTTTGACCTGGCCGACAAGTTCATGAACCCACGGGACGTGAGGGCCACCCCTGCTCATAGGGGTAGGGCATTCGCTTTTTGCATGCTGCATTGCTATGTCTTCGAGGGGCTGATGGAGCTTGACTCATGCAGGGGTTAAATCAGGCTAATCGGAGTGGTTGACCAGATGGAGACTGGTCATAGCCCTGCTTGGCTAGCCACTGGGGAGATTATTACGGGTCTGGACGCCAGACGGCTTGACCCAACTCGACCGCTGACGGGGAGTACCCGTTTTCTGCAAGTATGCAGCTCGATTTTTGTTTTTGTTTTTTTTTTTTTTTTTTTTTTTTTTTTGTTTACGTTTTGCGCGAATTTTCTGATTCTCGTAAGTCACTCGATCGAGTGGACCTGTCACTCGATCGAGTGACACTCGTACGGAGCTACTGCCTGTTTTTGACAGGCTTACTCGATCGAGTCAGCTGCTGTACTCGATCGAGTGGGCTGTAGCGGACCACCCAATGGCTTACGAAGCTTGCGTATTCTTTTCAGATATGGTTGTCGGAGCGGTTATCGATCATAGAGACCCCTCCGAGCATTTCCAACTATCGGAGCAGTCAGATTAGCTCCCGAAGGCGGAAGATAAGCTCGAGTCATCGGATAGATCGAGCTTACTGGGACGAGGAGTTGGTGTTTCATGGGGGTCCTTTGATCAGGTGGACCATCGCTTGGTGATTCATTTCAAAATTGACTGGACTGGCTAAGAGGGACCAAGCCCGATACATGGCGATCTTGTCCTTAGACTGGACATTTCACATTTATCCGGACCGCCTCCTAAGGCAGTTCGGTTCGTCTCAGCGCATCCCTGAGACTGAAGCCATTATCAGCGTCCCACTCCAATTGACGGACGCTATGTGCGACACTTGGTTGCAACGATGGTTCACTCGTCCCACATGGACGATGCCTAGCCCTTGTCAATCCGCTTGGGTATCACGGGCTTATCAGAAGTGGACTTCTGAAGAGTCCGAGGAAGCTCGAAAGGCCTTAAAAGTTGATGAGGCCATCGAATTGGTTCAGCGTGAGTCGGCGAAGGACAACAGAGACTTCTTCACCGGGGAACACAGTCCTGAGACCACAGTTCGGGGAGAATCGGGTCTTAAGTCACAAACTAAGACTCGATCTAAGGAAGTCGGTTCTAGCAGCACTCGAGGGCAGACTGACTTGGAACAACGACTTGGGCCGAGGTTGGCGGTTCGGGACCGACTTGGTCCGCGTGACCGGCTCCCTGAGCCCGTCAGGGCTCGACTTGGGCCCATTGATATGACAGGGGAGTCGGGCTCAAACACTCGAGCCCGAGCTAGGGAAGTTCCCGTGGTGATTCGGGAACGCTCCCCTCCGCGTCGTCGTCAGTGGACGACTAGAGATGCCAAGGACAAGGGGAAGGGCAAGATGCCCTAAATGCCGAGTCCTTAGATTTATTATTATTTAAGTATTATTATTAATATTTGTGTGCCCTTTTTGTGTTTATTTTTTTTGATTCCTGCATTTTGTAACTTTCCGAGTTCATCGGGATTTTTTTTTGAATTAATAAAAGAAGTTTATTATTAAACCGCTCCTGTCTTTTCTTGATTGCATTGGTTGTACCCTTTTGAGGGGCTGCCTACGTATCCGCGATTAGCAGAATCAAACCAAACGTAGTTCAGGCATGGGAAATTTGCAATCTCGAATTACACCAAGACTATTGGTTCAAGATGTTTACGACAGTAGAATAAATAATTCTAGCTAATTGACTTGCTTTTTGTAAAAAAATGATTTTGATAAAATTTGCTAATGACATTGAGAAATGGCTAAGGGTAGTAACGCTTCAGCTGGTCCAGGTTGGTAGGGTTGACAAACTCGTTCCCGTTCAGGTCCGTCAGCATCACTGCTCCCCCCGATAGGATTTTTTTCACCAGATATGGTCCAGCCCAATTGGGTTTGAATTTTCCCCTCGGGTCAACTGGTAGTAGAGCTCGAATAGACTTGAGGACTAGATCGCCTTCCTTAATGTTCCTGGGCCTTACCCTCTTGTTGAAGGCCCGTTGGATCCTCTTCTGGTAGATTTGGATATTATTGAGGGCACGAGACCGTCGTTCGTCTAGTAGAACCAACGAGTCATATCGTGCTCGAACCCAGTCAGCTTCGGGTACTTGACTTTCTAGCAGAATTCTGAGGGACGGTACCTCCAGCTCGACTGGTTGGACAGCCTCCATCCCATAGGTTAGGTAATATGGTGTCGCCCCGGTTGTGGTGCGAATTGACGTTCGATATCCCCATAGGGCAAAAGGTATTTTGTCGGGCCAGTCCCGGTAATTGTCAGCCATCTTTTTGAGTATGGTGACAATTGTTTTATTAGCCGCCTCTACTGCTCCATTTGTTTGGGGACGGTAAGGCGAGGAAGTATGCCTTTGGATTTTATACTTGGTCAGTAGGGCCGCAGTCTCGGCTTGAAAATGAGTCCCGTGATAACTGATAAATTCAGCGGGAATCCCATATCGACATATTATCTTGTTTTGGATAAACTTGGCGACATGCTTGGCAGTGAGGATGCGATATGATTCAGCTTCGACCCATTTGGTGAAATAGTCGATAGCTACCAAAATAAAGCAGTGCCCACCGGTACCCGAGGGATTTATTTTCCCGATTATGTCGATACCCCACGTTGAGAATGGCCATGGTGACGTCATGGTATAGAGTAGTGATGACGGCAAATGTTGCACATTGCCAAAGATTTGACAGTTATGACAATGTTTGACATACGACCGGCAATCGGCTTCCATGGTATTCCAATAATAACCGAGCCTCATGATTTTCCGGACCAGCATGTGGGCATTCATATGTGGGCTGTTTTCACCATCATGTACTTCGGCCATAACCTTTTCAGCCTTATACTTGTCAACACAAAGGAGAAGAGCCCCCTGTGCCGTTTTCTTGTACAGTTGTCCGTCGTTGGTACGGATAAATTGGGTGGCTAGCCTCCGTAAGGCTTTCTTGGCTCGACCTTCCATCCCGGGAGGATATTCTCCGTTTGTCAGGTATTTGAACACAGCTTGGTACCATGGTTCGGGATCAGTTAACTCAATGTCTTCGATGTCGCAGATGTATGCTGGCTCGGACCGTCTTTCGACGCAAATCGGCATACTAGTCACGTGGTCGGGAATATTCAGTAAAGATGCCAATTTTGAGAGTGCATCTGCGAACTGATTTTCTTCCCGGGGCAGATATATGTATTCTACCTTTTGGAATTGTTTCTCGAGATCCCGTACTCGTGCCTGGTAGGCCACGAGATTAGCATTTCGAGTTTTCCATTTTTGAAGTGCTTGGTTAATGACCAAGGATGAGTCACCATGTACCCGAAGATTTGTAATCCCCAGATTGGCGGCAGCTTGTAGCCCGTAAATGCATGCTTCGTACTCTGCTGCATTATTAGTAACATCAAAGTCCAGTTTGATGGAGACGGGAGTATGTTCCCCTTTTGGTGAAATTAGGAGGATCCCAGCTCCGAACCCTCGAAAATTAGATGCACCGTCGAAGTATAAATCCCATGTTTCAGTATCAGTATGGAAAATATCTTCGTCTGGGAAGGACCAAGTGTCGGTGTGTCCTTCTTCGGTTATTGGGCTATCGGCGAGAAATTCAGCTACTACTCGACCTTTAATAGCCTTTAACGGTACAAACTTTAAGTCGAACCCTGCCAGCATTAGAGTCCATCTAGAGATTCGGCCGTTGAGAATGGGCTTTTCGAAGATATATTTGATCGGGTCCATCTTGGATAGCACATGGACCTCGTAACAGAGCATATAATGTCGGAGTTTCTTGGTAGCCCAAACTAGAGCCAAACACGTCTTTTCGAGCATGGTATATTTGCACTCATACTCTAAAAACTTCTTGCTGATGTAGTAAATGACTCTTTCTTCGGAGTCAACTATCTGAGCCAGCATAGCCCCCATGGATGTCTCGGTCGTTGTTAGGTATAACAACAGGGGCAAACCGGGTTGAGGTGGCATTAAGACCGGCGGAGCAGACAGAATTTCCTTGATTTTGTCGAAAGCAGTTTGGCACTTGTCATCCAATAGTACCCGTTCTCCTACTTTCAGCTTCTTGAAAATTGGTTCACACACCATGGTTAGTTTGGAGATGAACCGACTAATGTACTGGACTTTCCCGAGAAATCTCCTTATTTCTCTTTCGGTTTTGGGAGGTTGCATCTCGGTAATGGCTTTGATTTTAGCTGGGTCGACTTCGATACCTCGTTAGGTAACGATATGACCCAGTAATTTGCCTGATGTTACCCCGAAACTGCACTTTTGAGGGTTTAACCTCATGTTGTATTTGCGCAATCGGGTGAAAAATTTTCTTAGGGCGGTGATGTGACCGTCCCGTTCTTTGGATTTGACGATCATGTCGTCTACATAAACTTCTACCTCTTTATGCATCATGTCGTGTAATAAAGTTGTAGCGGTCCTCTGATATGTGGCCCCAGCATTAATGAGACCGAAAGGCATGACGGTATAGCAGTAAGTACCCCAAGGTGTGGTGAAGGTAGTCTTACTCATGTCTTCTTCCGCCATCTTGATTTGATTATACCCGGCATATCCGTCCATGAATGATAGAAGGGCATGATCGGCCGTGTTATCCACCAGTATGTCGATGTGTGGTAACGGAAAATCATCTTTCGGGCTCGCTTTGTTAAGATCCCGAAAATCTACACATACCCGCACCTTACCGTCCTTTTTAGGAACCGGCACGATGTTTGCCACCCAGTCCGGATATTCGGACACTTGTATGAAGCCGGCTTTGAATTGTTTGTCGACTTCTTCTTTTACCTTGAGAGACCACTCGGGTCTCATCCGACGAAGCTTCTGTTTGACCGGTTTTCACCCGTCTTTGATTGGTATGTGGTGCTCGGCTATTTCCCGGTCTATCCCCGGCATGTCCTTGTAGGACCATGCGAAGACATCCTTGAACTCTTGGAGGAGGCTAACGAATTGTTGTTTCTCCTCGGGATCTAAGGATAACCCTATCTTAAGTGTCTGAGGCTCTAAGGTTGTTCCCACATTTATGGACTCGGTTTCTTCGATTACCGGGTTCCGGGACTCCCTTTGCTCTAGTTGCTCGATCAGATGCGGAGGTAAGGGCACCTGTTCGTCTGGTTTCTCAATGTCATAGCATAAAACATTTTTAAAAGCAGAATTTGAAAGAGACAAGTCGTAAGCAGAACGGTTGTTATTATTGATTGAAAACTTGAAAAACAGCTCAAAGAGAGCAGCCATCTGATCATTGGTCAGTGGCGGGATAGGTAGGGCACTCGGGACAGACCCCGAAGTGCCAGCAGCAGGAATAATAAAAGGGAGGGCGGTTACAGGAGTGACTCTAGCACCGACTTCCCTAGACTCGACCTCAGACTCTGACTCAGACTCCGACTCAGACTCGGACCCAGGCTCAGATTCAGGCATGTCTCCCTCTCCGGTGACCAGCTTGTAGATCCTTCCCTGGCTGTCAGTCCACTTGACAGTCTTCCTCCAGGCCCTGTTTCCCGTCTCGGAACCAACATCCGAGATCAGCTTGGTCGGGTCAAACCTGTTGCTGCGGAGGATCAGGTTGACCAGGTCTTCCTTTGGAGTTGGGGCTACGGTGTCTTCCCCAAATAGTAGCCCTAGCGCGGGCTAAGCATCTTCAGCTCCGTTGGATTGGATGAGGGCGAACACATCATCCGGAATGTAGTTGCAGTCTCGGGCCAAGTGGGTACCGAGCTGCATAGCATTGGGTTGGTATAGACCAACCTGGATAGCCCCAAACACCGGTGTGACAAAGTAGTCGGCCAACCGTGGGCTATAAGGGCTCAAGTAAATACCCTTAAGGATGTTGCAGGTCTTTTCGATCCCTGCTCGGACAACGTTGTCGGGGGTGATGTCATAACCAAGACCAAAGTGAGATTCTTCGTCTTTGAGAACCTCGATGATCTTCCCAGCTGGAAGATCGGGTCGAGAGGTAGCCCCCGGAAAGTACCCTAGGTTTTGGAGCATCATGTCGATACTCGTAGTGAAGTAAGGCCTAAAGAGGTACTCTTCCTCGATCATCCCCACAAAATCGAACCCCCAGAGGTCCGTACGTCCCGTAGCGTTACAGCTAGCCACAGTCATTGGTGTTGCCTCTAAAGTGATGACATCGTTAAGCAGAGGCATCTTGATCTTTCGGTGGAGAGTGGAGGACACCGCCTTGACCGCGTGGATCCAAGGCCTACCCAGGAGCAAATTGAATGACGAGGTGACATCGATCACCTGGAATTCGAGCTCCTTTTCTATTGGGCCGGTTATGATGGTCAGTTTCACGGCCCCAGCTACCGACTTTGGACTCCCATCGAAAGCTTGGATGGTCTGAGCAGTCGGGATATAGTCAGCCTCAGTAATGCCGAGGGCTTTTGCGGTCCTTAGAGGAAGGACGTTCACAGCAGACCCGTCATCAACTAGGGTCATGGGAAGGTATTTTCCTCGGCAGACCACCGTGATGTAGAGGGCCAGGTTATGGGTGGCCCCAAATGGTGGTAGGTCGGCTTCGGAGAAAGTGATTACCGGTCCTTCTTCCTTAGCCTTGCCTTTTAGGTGGGGCAAGACCGTGGCTACCATTTCAGCAGGGGTAACCAAAGAGTCAACCTTGATTTGATCGAGAGCCTTTGTGAGTGCTTCCCAATGTTCTTGAGAGCTAACCAGGAGTTGCCATATAGTGAGGTCAACTCGGGTCTTCTTCAATTGTTTCACAAGAGCCGTTTCAGCAGTTGGCTCTTCAGGGGCGACTTCCGTAATGACGGTTGTCGGGATAGGGGTGTCCCTAGAGCTAGTGGCTTGATAGGGACGACCAAGGTGGTTACTGGTTAAGACTCGAGATTTAGTCTTTCGAATCTCCTCGGCGTTAATGGGGACAGCTTCCCCTTTGGCGAGGTAGACGTCTTCCTCGTCGTCGAACCAGATCCCGTTCACTTGCGGGATAAATGGGGAGATAAGGTGGGAGCAATCAATCACCTCCCCGGTAAAGATGGCGTGGGAGCTGAAAGGGTTCTCTTTGTTGCTAGGCTTATCTCCGAGTAGCGGGATTTTACCGCTTTCAATTAGGTCTTGGATCAAGTGCTTCAGCTTCCAGCACTTCTCGGTTTCATGCCCATTGCCTCGGTGGTATTGACAATAGGCCTGAGCATTATAGTTCTTGGAGCGTCGCTCGACCGGAACTTCAGGAGTTGGGCCTATCGGTTGGATTAGACCCTTAGAGGATAGCCTTTGTAAGGCATAAGTATAGGTCGTACCTATATCGGTGAAAACCCGAGGTGGGGTGTTCCTCTTGGACGGGGTATCTAGTAGATTAACCGCGTCGAAAATACTGCGGGTTGCAGCTTGAGGCTTGGTAGTGGAGGAAGAAGCCCCTTGGTAACCCTTAGCAGCAGCCTTAGTGAGGCCTTCCAGTCTCAGATCATCTTCGATCCTCATACCCATTTCAGTAAGGGTGGTGAAATTGGGTATGACAGCATATCGGAGGTGAACCCGGTAAGATGGGAGGAGGTTCTTGACAAAGGCCTCCACCAAAGTCTTCTCACTGGGCTTATCGACCAGTTTCACGCTCTCAGCCCTCCAACGTTGAAGGTATTTGGTAAAACCTTCTTTCGGCTCTTGGGCCATAACCTCCAGAGATCTCATTGTAGTTTGGATCTCGGTGTTGTCAGCATAGTTCCGAGCGAACTCGGTGGCCACATCATCCCATGTAGGGTATTTCTTCGGGTCTAGCCTGTAGTACCAGGCCCGAGGGTGCTTTTCAAGAGACGCAGCAAAGAGGTTCTTGAACATGGTGGAGTCCACCCCTTTGATGGCCATGAACTCCTTGAAGGCCCGTACATGTAGTAACGGGTCTTCAGTCCCTTCGAACATAGGCAAACCGGTGAGGTTCAGGTTTGCAGGCAGCTTGTCACTTAGCGGGTTATACTCCCGACTGTTTTCCCGGTGAATGTTGTTATTCCCAGTTAAATGAACTTGTTCTTCGAGTCGGCGGACCGAGCTAACCAGTTCAGCTAAAGGTCCGGTAGTTCCGGTAGTAGGAGTCCTGTGCTCCACCGAAGCCAATCGAGTGACGATAGCAACTTGCCCAGCCCTCATTTCATTCAGTTGGGCATCGATGTCGGCCTGCTTCTCGACCATGGCATCAACAGAGGTTTTCAGTTCAGCTAAGGCAGTTTCCATCCTGCGAGTGTGTCTGGTTGATGGTGGCCTGTCTGTAAGAACACCACGTAATTAGAAATCGAACCCAGTCTTGGAATCAAAGGAAACAGCACATCCCGAGCGACCCAAAAAGAAAGGACTAAGTGGAAAAGACTCGAGAAAGACATCTAGACGGATGACTCGTGGGTGGTATGACTTCCTTAGGATTTCGGCTTTGTGGGCCTAGTCCCGTTCGAAGGAAGGTCCACGTGAGATTACTCCCCAGACTTTTGACTCGAGTGTATGGACGGACTTTCCTTTGTAGGGGTATGCCCTACGCGGGTTGGTCGTGCCTTGACAGATAAGGCGGACTCGGGAAAGGGGGGAAACTCGTGATATAAGATCGACGGAGTTTTGACGCTATAAACCCTCTACGTACTATGCAAAGACCCGACACACGGATAGACGGTAGGTCCTACAATAAGGAAGGTTTATTTAGGAAAGTTGAAAGTTGAGGTTTGAATGCAAAAATGAATGAATTTCCGAGAGTTTCGAAAACTGAAAACGGAATTTTGAAAACCGAGATTAGAATTTTGAAAAGGAAAATTCCGAAAATCAAGGTGGTGGGGGTGGAAATTCGAGAATTAAAACGGACTGCATGCCGACTACAGAAAAGGATATTTTGAGTCAAATCATTGATCCTAAATTTCGGCGGCATTCCGAGTTTTGAAAATTAGATATTTTGAAAAGGTGGTCCCGAAATGGGCAGCATTTCGGGTTTTTCAAAATTGGGCGTTTTAGAAAGACGGGTCCCGAAATGGACAGTATTTCGGGTTTTTTTGAAAGGTGGGTATTTTTGGAAAGATGCAATTTTGAAATGACGGTTTTTGAAAATTGACACGGAAACCAAGTAGCACGATGTCAAACAAGCATTATAACGACGCTCATGTATGCTTTACACTAAGTCTCGGTCGGTCAAAATAGGGTCTATACCAACAACGATGGCTTTCTCATGTGATGGACGGACTCCCTAAGCCGAGTTGGTCTTAGGACATGCCGCAAAACCGAGACGAGTTCCACCATCGATGTTTTTAGCGCACCCATGTAGGAATGCACCGCGGTATAGTGGGACGTCGGTCACAAGTAACCGGCCCGGGCAAAAATGGGTTATGCATGAATCATTAAACTAATGCGCGCACACTAATCTACGAATGATTTCTCTTCGAGTCTCACCCTAGGAACCCCGATGACATGTGGTACATCAGGTATCCCCAGCGGAGTCGCCAAATTGTGGACATGACGTAGGTCCACCCCGACGCGGCGAAGCGCGGGTTTGGGTAGGCGAATGAATCTCGTGGTAAGATTGTTCTCGGGTTCGAAATTTAAGTCAAAATGGAGTCGCCACCGAATTTTGTGGTTATTCGGAACCATACGAGCCCACTCTATGTCGTTATGGGCTATACACAAAGTAAGCCCACTCCGATTTCAGAGTTTATGGGGCTCGTCCCTTTGCATTGCGATACCGATACCATCTATACCGGTAATCGTGTAAAGAATGACTCTCGTGCGCCAAGGGTTTCGGACATCCGAAAACCAAAGGTTCTGAGTAAGGGGTGAGGGTACGTGTAGGGAAGCCCACTAAGGACACCCAACCCCGCCCGCACATGGCGGCCTCTACTAAGACATCGTTCGTGTTCATGATACGCGCGCTAGTAAAATAATTAAATGATATGCAAACAGCGTTTTGACTAAGCATGCGAATTTTGCGTTAACTACGTCATTTAATGCATCTTATTATTGGTCGAAATGGTTTAGCATGCGAGGTTCATTTATAAAGCGTAAAAGCAAGTAAAATAAATGAAGCTCGAAAGGAAATAAAAGCGTACAAGCTACACGGGCGGAAGTACAACCCGGAATTCACAATACAACATAAACGAAATAACATAAAATAAAGGTAGAACGGACCCGTATGAAAACTAGACCGCGAAATATGTAGATGGACTAACCCCGCTTAAATACGTATTATGTTACGTATTAAACGAAGGACGGAAATATGAGACTGTGGCGTATTACTAGCCTAATCTCACATCCCGTAGTCTCGTCCCGACTTATCACGTCAAAGTGGTCAAAGTCGTTCTACGTGTCGTGATGTGTAGGTTTTGAAAAATGAGGAAGGTCATGCAATGGTCTAAAGTCGATAGAGAACGGGGCTCGAAATATGTGTCCAAGCCCTCGGGTTTGCGTGTTATAAGACCCACTCGATCGAGTCATTGACTGACTCGGTCGAGTGCGTCATTAGCGTGGCTACTGACCACTTTTTGGGGTGCTACTCGATCGAGTGGCCTATGGCACTCGATCGAGTGCCCCCTGTACGAGAGGTGGCTCGCTCGGTTTTATGACTTGAAATCGATAGTCGGCCTAACCAAATACGAATATTGCGCGATTCGTACTTAGCTCGACCTCCGGTATTATAATCGTGTAAGAACGAATATAATACCGTCATCGGGATTTTATGAAAATGTTTTATGTTAGATTAGGAAATTTTGAATTGGTGACGAAATGTATCCCTCTACGTCACGACATCGGAACTAACCCTTTCGGGTTATGTGATGTCGGTTTTCGTGTCAACGGGTTTCGTACCAATTATGGAAAGGGGATTAAATCCGTTCAACTACGACGGATCCCGATCTCGTCACGCCCTTGAGTACATTGGGGCGGGGCTCCTCGAAAGGGCTCCACCTCCGTCGTTGCTCGTAAAGGGATTAGACGGACCAAAAGTGATCATCGTAGTCAAACGCTTTAATACCGATTTTGATACTAGTTTACATATACACGGTATTAATAATGTAAACGACGATAAAATGATGTAAAACAAAGATATAAAAGATGCAAAAAAATGTTAGTGTTAGTGTTGTGATGATCATGACTACAATACAATAAAAATAAACAAAATGACGGAATAAATAAAGATCGAAGGAGAAATTAGAACACCCTCAACATACATGCTAGTATAGGACCTCGGAAATGGACTCGTAAATAGCGGCACGGCTTGAGAGTATCGAGGACGTACGTGAGTTATGGTGTGTATGGATATTGTGGCGGTATGTGTGTCGATTTCCGAGGGTCAAAGGGGCTCGGGATTGACGTGTTTTTGCTTAGGGTTTGTAGTGTAGAGTGTAGGGTGAATGTAGGTTAAATGCCTTAGAAGAATTCTGAAAAAAAAAGGTTGTGAATGCATGGGGATGTCGTGGTATTTATAGGCATTTCCCACGACATAGGGGGCACTCGATCGAGTGGCCCTAGTGCACTCGATCGAGTGCCTTAGAAAATGGGCCAAGCCCAGGTAAAAAGGCTCCACTCGATCGAGTGGGGTCAATCCACTCGATCGAGTGGGTCAAGCGGGTGAGAAAAATAAGGGAAGTTTTGACTTTGTAGATTTGTTTATTATTTTTGAATTTATTTGTGCGCCAATCTGAACCTGGCTGACTTACGAGACGGTTTCGCCTTTGACCGGGTTTTGACCCGGTCGCCAAAAGACGGGAAATATTTTTGGTGTCGGTTTTGGCCCAAATTAGTCTTATTTGACTCGGAATGACCCACTGGGCCTGACTTTGAGGTCTGTTCTGTGAGATTTTTACTCCGCTAAAAGTCCATGTCGGATATTATGAATTCCGAGCCCAAATCCGAGTATACTAAGTCACGTTGACGTCCAATCATCATCGGGTGTTTTTCGGAGACTACCATAGACACGTGGCAGTCAAAATGCGGGTGTCTACACATACGCACAGCAACTAACAGCAGCAGCGAACGAGATGATGATGGGGACAACAACAGTAGCAGCAGCAACTACGCACCAGCAACAAACGCAAAGAACAAGAAAACAGAGGACGCACGAGGAGATTGACTGTTTGATGATGATGGCAGGTCTGGCAGATCGGTAAGAACGAAGAGGTGACAAGGAAATTGGAGCGGTGGAAAAATCATGAAAAGGGAAAGGAACGTATGCTTAAAAGAGATGGGAAGCGGTGGAACGGATGAATGAAGAGGTGGAATAAGAAAGGAGGAAGGTGAGATGTACGTTAGGAAAGAAGAAACGGAGGAATAAAATAGAAGAGGGAATGAATGTAAGATGAGGGAAAAAGGAGATGAACAAGGTGGTGAGTTGAATCAAGTGGGTTAAATACGATTTAAAAATAAAAGTGTACCGATTTAATAAATGAATCGGTTTAGGAATACAGATTAAATAAATTCTGAATCGATAAGTTGACTGACCCATGAATTGGGGTGAAACGAGTTAATAAAATTAACAAAATAATCGGGCCACCAAATAAAATTAGTAAATAAATTATTCCGAACGAAATCGAAGTTGATAGGAATAAATAATTAGATGATCAAATAGTATTTCCCGATAAATAATAAATCTTCGATAAAGTGAATTAAATAGATTTCTCGAGGAAAGGAAATAAATATTTTGACGAAATTTAAAATAAATGAACTTCGAGCCGAAAATAGAAATTCGAGCTTAAATATAAAAAAAATAGGAGAATTTTGAATTTAAATCGTCGAAATAGACTTTCGATAAGAATTAAATTAAATATATAAATAAATCGAAATAGAAATAAAAATATGTTTTAAATATAAGAAGAGTTTCCGAGTCAAATAAAATTTTAGGAGTTTGAAACGATTAATCGATAAATTCGTTTTATAATAATTTTAAGAATTACGAGTTGAATCGTAAAAAAAAAAAAATATGAACATAATTTTAATTTATAAAATCAGGGGTGTTACATAATTTGGGTCGGGGTGTTACATAACGTCCACAACTTCAACCATAAACACTAAAACACCCTAAACTATACCCGAGTAGTCATGAGATCCGTTCTCAACCATCTACACATCGTGTCTCATTTAGGGTATGAGACACATCCTCAAAGTCTACACTAAATGAGACACGATGTGTAGATGGTTGAGAACGGATCTCATGACTACTCGGGTATAGTTTAGGGTGTTTTAGTGTTTATGGTTGAAGGTCTGGACGTTATGTAACACCCCGACCCAAACTAGGACCAGAAATGTTAGTCGCGGTAGCTCACCAGGCTATGTACTGGTCTCACAGACCAACACGAGTCCTTTCCAACGCATTTTGACCTCACTCATGCACATCCTAAAGACCTTGCAAGGAGGTCACCCATCCTAAGATTACTCCCACTCAAGCAGGCTTAACTGTGGAGTTTTTTTACATGGATAACCAGAAAAGAAAGTGCACTTAATTTGTTCATATGAGTAGTACTTTCAATCCCTATAAGCACTCGTAATGCAAAGGGACGAACCCCACAAGCTCTAATATCGAAGTGGGCCGTATTTTGTGCACGGTCCACCGAAATATAGAGTGGGTTAGAACGGGACAGAACTCCCACAAAGTTTGGTGGCGACTCTAAACTTCGATTTAAATTTAAACCCGGGAACTATCTCACATGGGAAACATTTCGCCGCCCAAACCCGCGCGTGGCCGCGTCGGGGTGGACCTGTGTCATGTCGACAATTTGGCGACTCCGCTGGGGAAGACTGATGTACAACTTGTGATAAGTGTAGTTTGTAGTGCTTATTTGTTGTGTTTTGGTCCCATTTTCCTTGTGGAATCGCTTCTTGAGATGGATTTATGGGTTTCTTATGCTTCCTTTAGTTCGTTTCAGGTTTCCGAGACCGATTTGGAAGAGTTGGAGCGATTCCGACTCGATACATACACATTTTGGAGCCAACGGAGTAAAGGAACGATGACTCGATGCCTTGGAATCGACCCCGAGACCTTGGGACCCAATCCCGAGCCTCCGAGACCCGATCCCGAGTCCCGAGAATCGATGAGATACCCATGAGAAGCAAGGAGGGACCGAAAGAAGCTTAAAGAAGGCCTACAAGGCTCAACCGGAACCGGTTGAGGTGCACAAAAGAGAGGTGTTCTGTGAAGGGTCCATCCCGAACGGGACCAACTCATCCCGAATGGGATGAGCCCTTTTCAGGCCGCACTCCTTTCTTTCTTCTCCTTTCCACTTGTAACCCTATATATACTCTTCCCTTGTTTTGTTAATGTTATGAACTTCATATTAGACTAAACCCTAGATAGATTAGCATAGATTAGTGTAGATTAGTCTTTAGATTATCGTTAATCTTAGATTAGTACTTGTAATTTGGGAATTCTTCAAGATCTCCACCAAGCTTGACAAACTTGGTTGATTGTTTTGGGTTTTTCTCATTTATGCAAGTTTCCTTCTTCCTTTCAGCTTGTTAGTAGGTATAATCTTCTTTTCCTTTCTCTTAATCTTGTTCTTTCATTAAAGTTTGAATCTTTAGTTCTTGATTGTTGTTTTGTTCCTCATATTTGTTAGTTTCATTATGTATGTTTGAATTCTTGTGTTGATTCCTCTCATTCTTGTTAGTTGTAGTATGGTTATGTTAGAGTAGTGTTCTTGCTAGGGTTAGTAGGGTGATTAGGGTGTTAATTGGATGATTAAGGGATTGTTGGAGATGTTTGTGGAAGATTTGGGTTTCCCCTTGGTTTGATGCATATCACATGTTTGTTGAAATGCTTGAATGACTAGTATGTGCATATGCTTGTTTTTCTTGCTTTTCCCTTGTGGGCGATAGTTTGTTTGTGGGTTTGGTTCCCTCACTACGTAGCGAGAGCCCGGTGAGGACGACCCCTAGGTCGGTCTACGTAGCGAGAGCCCGGATGCGACCTAGGCCTATAGCATGCTAGTAACCCCGTTTGTCATGTGTGTCGCCGAGATGGGTTTTAGGTGAAACCTCTAGGTCGGTCTACGTAGCGAAAGCCCGGACCATACCTAGATTACCCTACTACCTCCTTCACTCTAGTTCTCCCTCGACCATTCCGTTACCCCTTTGACCCCGACCTAATCCTAGCCCGTTTTCCTTGTTTGTTCTTCTCTTCCTTTTTCTTGCTTTAGACCTAGCTTAGCCTTAGCCTCCTCCCCTTAGATTAGCTCGTCTCGCACCTAGTCCTAGACCCGAGCATACCTTAGTCCATCCTCCCGTCCCTGTGGATTCGACCCGACTTACCCTAGCTACCTTAGTTAGGTTAGGTGGTTTTATTTGACGGTTGGGATCCACGACAAATCCCTCCCATCAACTTGTCATCGGGATTCATAGAGTAAGACTCGAGGAGAAATCGTTCCGTTAGTACAATACGCGCGTTAGTTTTACGTTTCATGCATAACCCCATTTTTACCCGGGCCGGTACTGGCTACCGACGTCCCACTATACCGCGATGTATTCCAAATTGGTTACGTCAAGGTGTTAATGGCTAATTCGTATGGGTTTCGCGGCATATCCCTATACAAATTAGTAAGGGAGTCAATCCCGATTATCGGAAAGGCCATGCGCTCCGGTATAGACCCAATACAGACCGACCGACACTTAGTGTAAAGCATACATGCTGTCGTCATAATGCTTGCGTGACTATGTGCAACTTGGTTCCCGTGTCGTTTTCAAAAATCGTCATTCCATAAATGCATCTTTTCAAAATGTCAAGTTTAAAAAAACTCGGAATGCTGCCGAAATTTAGACTTATGATTTGACTGAAAAGTTGCCTATTTTTCTAACTGGCATGCTGTCCATTTCAAAATTCAAAATTTTTGACTTTTCAAAAAGAACCGATCCTGTCGGCATGCTGCCAATTTAAAAAATCAGGACCGTCCTCGAATTTACAAAGTCAACCTTTGCAAAAACATTCCTTCAATCCTTTCGAAACCTTCCTTATTTCAGGACCTACCGTATTCCATGTGTCAGGTATTTCTGTAAGTCGTCGAAGGTTTATTGCGTCGAAACTTCGTCGATCCTACATCGCAGGTTTCTTCCCCATCCCAAGTTCGCGTAAGGCATACCCTTACAAAGGAAAGTCCATCTAAGACACTCGAGTCCGAAGCCTGGGGAAATCTCACGTGTTTTTTTCCTTTGAACGGAATTGGGCCCATACAGCCGAAGGAAGTCACACCACCCACGAGTCGCCCGTCTAGGCGTCTTTCTCGAGTCGTTTTCTTGTTCAGTCTTTTCCTTGCTCGGAATTTACTGTTTTGATTCCAAGGTCTTGGGTTTGAGGTTTCTGATTACGCGGTGTTCTTACAGACAGGGCACCGCCAACCAGGCTCAGAATGGAGCAAGCTCTGAACAATTTGAAAACCACAATGGACGCTATGGTCTCCAAGCAAACTGAGATCGAGGCCCAACTAATAGCAATATGGGACGATCAAATGGCCACAAATACCCTAGCCGTTCTGGAGTAGGGAACTCCTAATGCCGATACCAGAAACACTGGGCCTATTGTCGAACTGGTTAGCGCGGTGCGCCGACTAGAGGAACATGTCCACCTGTCCGGGAATAACACCATTCATATGGAGAACGCCCGGGTTTATTCTCCTTTGCATAGTGAGTTGCCCGCCAATCTAAACCTCACGGGCCTGCCAATGTTTGAGGGGACCGAAGATCCGTTACTCCATATTCGGGCCTTCAAGACGTTCATGGTCATCAAAGGAGTAAAGTCGAGCATGTTAAAGAACCTATTTACTGCTTCCCTTGGGAAGCACCCACGGGCCTAGTACTATAAGCTAGACCCGAAAAAATACCCAACTTGGGATGATGTCGCTACGGAATTCGCTCGGAACTATGTTGATAACACCTAGATCCAAACCAGTATGCTCTCCCTGCAGGTTATGGCCCTGGAGCCCAAAGAAGATTTTACCAAATACCTTCAACACTGGAGGACCATGAGCGTGAAACTGGTCGATAAGCCTAGTGAGAAAACCTTAGTGGAGGCCTTTGTCAAGAACCTCTTCCCCTCCTACCGGGTCACTCTCCGGTACGCTGTCATACCCAATTTCACCACCCTTACTGAAATGGGTATGAGAATCGAAGACGATTTAATGCTAGAGGGCCTTACTAAGGCCTCTAGCAAGGAATACCAAGGGGCTTCCTCTTCCACTGCTAAGGCCCCAGCTGCAACCCGCACCATTTTCGACGAGGTCACTCTACTAGATGCCCCATCCAAGAAGAACACCGTGCCTCGGGCATTCACCGATATAGGTACTACCTATACTTATGCCTTAGAAAGGCTATCTTCCAAGGGCCTAATCCAACCGATAGGCCCAACCCTTGAACTTCCGGTCAGCCGACGGTCCAAAAGATACAATGCCGAAGCCTGTTGCCAATACCACCAAGGCAACGGGTGTGATATCGAAAAATGTTGGAAGTTGAAGAATCTCATTCAAGACCTGATCGAGAGTGGTAAGATTCTGTTGCCCGGGGACAAACCGAGTAATAAAGACAATCCTTTCCGTTCCCACGCCATCTTTCCCGGGGAGGTGATCGACTGTTCTCATCTTATCTCTCCTTTCATCCCGCAAGTTAATGGGATCTTGTTCGATGATGAGGACAACGTATACCTTGTCAATGGAGAAACTGTCCCCATTACCAGTGAAGAGGTCCGAAAGGCTAAGTTCAAAGTCTTAGCTAGAAACCACCTCACTCGCTCCGGTCGTCCCTATCAAGCTACTAGCTCTAGGGACGCCCCTGTTCCGATAACCGTCACTAAGCCAGTCAGGACGGAAGTCGCCGCAGAAGAGCCGACTACTGAAACGGCTCTCGTGAAGCAATTGAAGAAAACCCGAGTTGACCTCTCTATATGGCAACCTCTAGTCAGTTCTCAAGAGCATCAAGAGGCACTTACTAAGGCTCTTGATCAGATCAAGATCAACTCCACCGCTACCCCCATTGAAATGGTAGCCGCTGTTACGCCCTACTTGAAGGGCAAAGCTAAGGAGGAAGGCCCATTAATTACCTTCTCCAAGGCTAATCTGCCACCATTTGGGGCCTCCCATAATTTATCCCTTTACATAACAGTGATTTGCCGCGGAAAGTATCTTCCTATGACCTTAATTGATGATGGGTCTACTGTGAATGTCCTTCCCTTAAGGACTGCCAAAGCCCTTGGCATTGCCGAGGCTGACTACATTCCCACTGCTCAAACCATTTAGGCCTTCGATGTAAAGCCAAGGATAAGCTTAAAGATGGCTTTACTCACAATAATTGGACCGCTCATCCCAATGGCTATACAATTGCTGATGGTTACGAGTGGCTTATGGGAACTTCTCCTAAACCCGAGTGGTATCACTTGGTTTTGTGCAAATAGAATGTCCCCAAACACTCGATAATCACTTGGATCCTCTTACATGGCGGTGTGAACTTAAGGGTGAAGCTACACAAGTTGGGATGTTGTAGTGATAAGGTATGTTACCTCTGTGGAACGGAGCCTGAAACTGCTAAGCATTTGATTCAACATTGCGAGTACAGCTGCAGAATCAGGTCACATATTAAAGATTGGATTGGTTACAAACTCCCATTACTACATGAGTTTGGAGACCAACAAATGGGGGAGAACCTTATTCCCATGGTGACAACAGCCTATATACATAGCATATGGCTGGCCAGAAATAAGGTGAGAGTAGAAGAGGCTATTCTGAGACCGGAGATCATGATCAAAAACGTCCAAGACAGTATCAAGATGAAGGCTAGGGAAGTTTTGAATATAATTGACAACGTTAGGGAGGCTAACTACTTAAACAAACTGCTGTACCTCACTTGCGTCGAGTCTCCCTCTGCTTGTTTTATTGTGCTGTCGTTTTTGATGTATTTTCAGAAGTGTGAGGATCCTCCTCCAATTCCCACTCCCTCCTTGTAAATTGTTTGTGAATGACATAATAATACTCACATTTTCACCGAAAAAAAACAATTACAACAATTACCATAATCAACAAAATCAACATGGTAATAACTTTAATCATGGATACAATCAAGGGTTCCAAGGCAATTTCCAAGGTAATCAAGGTTATAACCAACAACCATTCAATCAACCCTCTCAATCTTATGGCCAATCAAATAATTTTCAATATGGTCAAGGAGGAGTTACACGGGATACCACTAGTGATTTGCAAAGAGTCATTGGGCACTTATGGAGTGAGAATTTAGATAATAAAGCGAGGCTAAAGGTTTGGGAATCACAAGAAACAACAAAAGCATTAGCCGCCCCAATTCATCCACCCCATGGTTTTCTTGGCCAACCCCAAAACCTAAGAGACCCTCCACACCAAGAAAATGTCGTCATCTTGAGAGGTGGAAAAGAACTTGAGGACCCGTATAAGAACTTGAACACCAAGAGCACCACAACCAAGGTTAATCATCAAAGTGAACCACAAACAACATCTCCCACTTCCCCCAAACAAAACCGGGGAATACAAGCGGAGTTTGATATTCTCCAAAATGCGAAGATTGAACAAAGAGAACATAGAAAGAAAAAGGAGCAATTGGAAGCCGAAGAAGCTAGAAGAAAAAAGGCGGAGCGATTAGCCGAAGAAGAAGAAGAAGAATCTAATGTTTCACCGCCTTCCGCTTTTGTCCCACCGTTGCCTTTTCCCGAACGAGCTAAGCCACATAAGGAGAATGCCCAATTTAGCCGTTTTGTGGATATGTTGAAGAAAGTGGAGGTAACTTTACCCTTCACCGAGGTAATTTCTCTAATGCCCCTTTATTCTACGTTTTTGAAAGATGTCTTGACTAAAAAGAGAAATATAGAGGATAAATAATGTGTCTCTCTTACGGCACAATGTAGTGCCATTCTTATGAATCAATTGCCAAAGAAACTACAGGATCGTGGTAGCCTTTCCGTCCCTTGTCGGGTTGGAAATGTTGTTGTCATCAATCAAGCTTTGTGTGACCTAGGGGCTAGTGTTAGTTTGTTACCTTCTTCTATTGCCAAGAGACTTAGTGTAGGGGAGATGAGACCCATTAGCATGTCAATTCAACTTGCAGATAGGTCCGTTAAGTACCCACTTAGGATACTTGAGAATGTACCCATGCAAGTTGGTAAGTTTTTCATCCCCTCCGACTTTGTTGTCATGGATATGCCCGAAGACACTATTACCTCCATTATTTTAGGTCGACCTTTTATGGCTACCGGTGGTACTATAGTTGATGTAAAGAATGGAAAGTTGTCTTTTAACATATATAGAGAATGAGTCGGTAGAGTTTTCCCTTTCTCAAGCTCTTAAAGAACCAATGATTGAACAAATGTATTCCATTGAAGTTATTGATAGTTTGGTTGAGTACAGCTTGATAGATGATGATAAGCAAGAAGAGGAACCACTTGATTCTCCACATCTTGAGGATGAGATCACGCATGAAGATAAGGTAGAACCACTAATGGTGGGTAAGAGTATGGTATCCTCTCCTCCTAATCTTGAACTTAAGCCACTCCCCTCTTCCCTCAAATATGCCTTCCTTGAAGGAACTAATTATCCCGTTATTGTCAATGCTACACTTGATGGGCCTCAATTGGAAAAGCTTTTGATTGTTTTGAGAAAACACAAAAGGCCATCAGATATAGCATTGTCGACCTCCAAGGCATAAGCCCAAATTTTTGTATGCATAGGATCATCCTTGATGATGACCACCGCCCTTCGGTCGAGGGTGAAGGTAGGTTAAACCCCACCATGAAAGAGGTTGTCATGAAGGAAGTCCCCAAGTTGTATGAGGATAAGATTATATACCTTATAACCGGAAGTAAATGGGTTAGCCCCATACAAATTGTTCCGAAAAGCGAGGAATAACGATTGTTAAAGGAGAAAAGGGGGAGTTAATTTCTACTAGGACTATCACCGGTTGGCGCATGTGTATAGACTTTCGAAAATTAAACACGACCACCATAAAAGACCATTTCCCCTTCCCTTTATTGATCAAATGCTCAAAAGATTGGCACATCATTCTTATTTTTTTTTCCTTGATAATCATTCCGGATATCTTCAAATTCCTATTAACCCCGATGACCAAGAGAAGGCCACTTTCACATGTCCCTATGGCACCTATGCTTATCGAAGGATGCCATTTTGATTGTGTAATGCGCCAGAAACGTTTCAAAGATGTATGATGGCTATTTTCTCCGATTTTATTGAAAAATCCATGGATGTTTTTATGGATGACTTTAGTGTCCATGGTACATCTTTTGATTCTGGCCTTAAAAATCTTGATCAAGTGTTAGCTCGATGTGAAGAGTATAGACTTGTTTTGAATTGGGAGAAATGTCATTTTGTGGTTGAACAAGGTGTTGTCCTGGGTCATATTGTTTTTAATATAGGAGTCGAAGTTCATAAGGCCAAAGTCTTTGTGATTGAGAACTTGCCACCACCAACAAATGTCAAAGGGGTGAGGAGTTTTCTAGGTCACTCTGGTTTTTATAGGCGGTTTATTAAAGATTTTTCTAATATTGCCAAGCCTTTAATTTCTTTGCTTATGAAAGATGCACCTTTTCTGTTTGATGACTCGTGTCTTAAGGCCTTTTACAGGATAAAGACCGCTCTCACCACTGCACCGATTATCAAAGCGCCCGATTGGAACCTTCCATTTGAGATCATGTGCGATGCCTCCGATTTTGCCGTTGGTGCCGTTCTAGGCCAACGGGTTAACAAGAAGCTCCACGTGATTTATTATGCAGGTAAAAGACTAGATGAAGCCAAATCGAGGTATACCACAACCGAAAAAGAAATGATAGCCGTTGTTTATAACATAGAAAAAATTTCGAACTTATGTTATTGGTTCCAAAGTCATTATTCATACCGAGCATGCGGTTATTCATTACATCATGTCGAAAAAGGAGACAAAGTCCCGACTCTTTCGGTGGGTCCTCCTTTTACAAGAATTTGATATCGAGATTAGAGACAAAGCTGGATCGGAGAACTTGGTAGCGGATCATCTTAGTAGACTAGCGGTTAGTAAAGGAAGCAATGAAGATGATGGTATACCCATCAATGAAGCTATGAGAGATGACGCCTTGATGGCCATTGAAACTATTACACCTTGGTATGCCGATATCGTCAATTTCTTAGTATCTCATTATATTCCGGACGACTATTCCAACCAAGAGAGGACGAAACTACGTTATGAAGCCCGACGCTATTATTGGGACGAATGATAAGTGTCATTTGTAGTGCCTATTTCGTAGTGTTTTGGTCCCATTTTCCTTGTAGAATATCTCCTTGGGAGCGGTTTAGGGGCTTCTTATGCTTCCTTTAGTTTGTTTCAGGTTCCCGAGACCAATTTGGAAGAGTTGGAGCGATTCCGACTCGATACATGCGCATTTTGGAGCCAACGAGATAAAGGAACGATGACTCGAGGCCTTGGAATCGACCCCGAGACCTTGGGACCCAATCCCGAGCCTCCGAGACCCGATCCCGAGACCCGAGAATCGGTGAGAAGTCCATGAGAACCAAGGAGGGACCAAAAACATCATAATGGAGGCCTACAAGGCTCATCCCGTTCGGGATAAGCTCATCCCGTTCGGGATGAGGTGCACAAACAAGGAAGCCACTGACCAGGGCCCATCCCGATCGGGATGGTGGCGTCCCGACCGGGACCGACCTCGTCCCGACCGGGACGGGCCTGCTGCTGCACGCCTTGCTTTCTTTTCTTCTTCCTTCCATTTGTAACCCTGTATATACCCCCCTCTTGTATTAAGATGTTATCTTATGTTATATCCTTAACCCTAGACTACTTTAGGTTAGATTAGATTAGATTAGTGTAGATTAGTCGGTAATTAGTAGTTAATCATAGATTAGTCTTGTATTAAGGGAATTCTTCAAGATCTCCATTCAAGCTTGACAAACTTGGATGTTTGTTTTGGGTTTTCTTCATTAATGCAAGTTTTGTTCTTTCTTCTTCCTCTAGGTTGTATACTCCTCTTCCTTTTCCTCTTAATCTTTATTTATGTTATTCAAGTTTCAATCTTTGATTGTAGTTAATAGTTTTCACTAGTTTGTTGATGTTTGTTTTGTTTCTTTGATGATTCCTCTTGTTAGTGTTAATCCTAGATTAGTTATGTTAGAGTAGTGTTCTTGCTAGGGTTAGTAAGGTGATTAGGGTGTTAATTGAATGATTAAGGGTTTGTTAGAGATGTTGGTGGAAGATTTGGGTTTCCTCTTGTTTGATGCACATCACATGTTTGTGGAATTGCTTGAATGACTAAGTATGTACGAATGCTTGTTTTTCATGCCTTTCTTTGTGGGTGTTAGTTTGTTGTGGGTTCGGTCCCCTCACTAAGTTGCGAGAGCCCGGTGAGGACGATCCCTAGGCCGGTCTAAGTAGCGAGAGCCCGGATTCGACCTAGGACCATAGCGCGCTAGAACCCTGTTGTCGTGTGTGTCGCCGAGATGGGTTCTAGGTGGAACCTCTAGGTGAGTCTAAGTTGCGAGAGCCTGGACCAACCTAGATCACCCTACTACCTCCTTCACTCTAGTCCTCCCTTGACCATTCCGTTACCCCTTTGACCCCGACCTAATCCTAGCCCGTTTTCCTTAGTTGTTATTCTTAGTCATAGTCTAGTCTTCTTCCCTCTCTATCATTCTTTAGTTTAGCTCGTTGGCTTCGTCTCGTATTTGGGCCGACCTAGTCTAGATGCCTCTTACCGTCCCCGTGGATTCGACCCGAATTACCCTATCTACCCTAGTTAGGTTAGCCGGTTATATTATTGACGGTTGGGACGTGACGAATCCTTCCCATCAATTTGGCGCCGTTGCCGGGGACGGTGCTAGTTTAGACTTTGTTTACCTAGTTACTTGACTTTGTATTTGTGTTTGTGTTTTCTTTTTTTTTTTCTTTTGGTTACTTTGCTTCTTGTGTGTGTGTTGTTTATTTCTCTCTTGTCTAGTGCCCAAAAAGCACTAGACTTCTCACGTTTGTTCTTAGTCCACAGTTTGTGCTTAGAGGTGGTGATTATCTTCTTCTTGCAACTCAGAGCCGCTTAAACGGACGGTTGCTAGGATGAGAGGTTTCTAACCGGGTATGGACTACGATTTTCGAGCAAGCATGGGGTTTGATCTAAACTCCACACACTCGGGAGCCGATATGAGCTACCACTCTTCTCCCATGAACCAAGGGTATGACATGACGTCCCCCTACCACTATCAAGCTTCTTGAGGTGATTCTAGTGGGTATGAACTTCAAGGCTATGAAAACGGCTACCAACAAGTGAACGATTACCAATCCCACGATCATGGTGACTATTACTCGAGTTATGATTGTGACCTCACCATGTACACTCAAGATTCACCTTTTGGAAGCCAATACCCCCAAGACCCACAATATTACCCTCCACCCCAACCACAATATGAACCCTATGACCCACAATACTACCAACCACCCCAACCTTGCTACCAACAATATGATGCCCCACCCCTTGGGCATCATCAAGATTATCAAGGAGCTTTACAAGACTCCGATGACCACCAAATTCCGAGCTTGGAGTTTCATCAATCGATGCTTCAAATGCAAAGGAGCCTTCAAGAAACGGCCATTCAATTGCGAAAACAACAAGAGGAATTGATGGCCCAAATGCGAAAGGCAAACGAGGCGAGGAATGCTCATTTAAATGCATTAGCGGTTCAAACCATAATGTCTTTATCCCGAGCATCACATTTAGATGGAGGGTGCTCACTTGAGAGAGAGGAGCCACCTAATCACGAAGCTGCCGATGTAGCTCCCTTTGAGAGAGAGATTTGCTTTGAAGAACCTCAATCGTCTACCCAAAAAGAGACGAATGAGGAGATGACTCTTGGTGAAGACATCGTTGGTGAAGAATTGGAGGAGGATAGTGAGTGGGATGGTTTGGTGGAGTTTGTAGAGTTTTTGGGTGAAATTGTTAGCCTCGAGTTGCCCTTGTGCGGTAATTTGGACAAGCATCAAGAGCCCCTTGCTAGTACACCGAGAGATGACTTGGAAGAGATTGAAACCGCCGGTAGAAGTTTCGATTCTCCTCTCCAAGATGATGTGGGGCCGAGTGATGAGGATGGGGAACCACAACTTGAGGTAACTTTGGGGGTGTGCATTGAGGAGATGAGGCCAAAACCGCTTTTTGTGCCTTGTTTCTTGGAGATGAAGCTTGCTTGTGATTGGAGGCAATGCTTAGGGAGGAAGAGATCGGTGGAGCTCGTAGGATGGATAGACCCCGGAGACACCTTTGAAGATGATTTTGGGACTTGGGAATCCTACTTCTTGGCTCCTCCTTGGAGGCCGTGGAGGTCGGTTAAGCTCGAGCGCTTCTTGGGCCTTCACTATGATGTCGGTAGCGCGTTCGACTTGCTCCTCCATGCCCTTGAGGGCTATGGTTGAAGAATGGAGTCCACCATCCTAGGTTTGACGGAGTCCCTAAAAGAACCGTCATGTTGTATATTCCCCTCCTCTCTTCTTTAGAATACTTGTGCTTGTATTTTTGATTTTTTGTTTCTAGGACTCCTTTGTTTTGTGATATTCTTGTAATTGTTTTGGTATTTTGATGAGCGATGTGAGGGAGCAAATTTGATGAGTACTTTGAGTTTATTATGATAGGTGAAGTGAAGCTGACTCCTATAAAGGAGTAGTTGATGATGGAGTTTGGTTTGCGAGCGAGGAAGTCGGTTTTTGAAGCTTATGATAAGCTTTTGGGCTTGGGGAAGCAAAGAAGACTCATCCCGACCGGGAAGAGGGCTTCCCGACTGGGAAGGATGAGGGATCCCGACCGGGAAGGAGCCATCCCGATCGGGATGAAGGTGCTGAAAATCGGATTCACTGGAGTGCGTTCCCGACCGGGACGAGGGCTTCCCGATCGGGAAGGGTTTATCAACCCGATCGGGACCATCCATCCCGACCGGGATGGTCCCTTTTGACTCCACCCATCCATTATACCCCCTCCCAACCTCCCTACTCCTCCTTACTCCTATCATATGACCCGTACACCTCACTTTACACACCGAGATCCACATCAAATCCCACCCCCTAACATTACTACCCCAACCATTCGGTTTTATCAAGCTTGAAGGAGGATGACAACGAAAACAACAAGCAAAGCGCCTATATTTATCTTTGAGACGATGGAGCAAGTGAGTTGCTAACCGGTCGGTACGGCAACTATCCTTTCTTTTCCGTCTTTTATTGCTTGTTTTTCTCTTATTTGCCCCCTTCCCCTTGAGTCATGGTACCTTGGTAGCCTTCGAGGCCTCGGTAGTTGTTGCTTCCGACTCTCGATGATGTGACTACATCGAGAGTCATTTCAAAATCCAAATTTTTACAAGTCTTTCACGTTCTTTTTTGAGGATTTAGTCGGATTTAGGTGGAATCCGGGCTAGGTGACTTGATTACACCTAGCCCTCCCCTCCCATTTCCTTTTATTTCCTTCTTTTTATTTTCTTCCCCCATCCATATCTTTTCTTGTCTCGGCCCATGGTGACTGACTACACCCCGGCCGGACACCTTCTACCTTTTCTTCACTTTATTTTTGTTTTTTTTAGCTTTATTTTCGTAGTTTCTTTTCTTTTTCTTTTTTTTGTCTCTCCGCACCCTACGATCGAGCATGAGGACATGGCTCGATTTAAGTGTGGGGGAGCGATATTCTAGTATAGTTAGTTTTATTTTCTTAGTTTTTCGAAAAAAATCTTAAAATCCCTAAAAATTTGAAAAAATTTCACAAAAATCAAAAAGATTTTCTCTTTTGCATTTTCATTTTGTGTCTTTGTGTCGTATATTTGTTTGTGTGCGTGTTTTGCCTCCCTTTTTCCTTATAGGTCGCTTATTCACCGCTAGCTTTGGAGAGCTTTCAAGACACCCGGTAACATCTTTTCAACCCTTTTTCCTCTTTGTTTCTTGTGGAGTTTGGAGGAGATATGTGTTGTGGTGTGCTCGGGTGGAGCTTTGTAAAGTTTGTGGATGATTGGTTGCTCATTTGGAAGTTCGGGGTGGTGTGTGTTTTGTATGTGTTTGTTTTGTTTTGTTCTTGTTTTGTTGCTTCTACTTATTTTTCTTTCGTTCTCGCCGTGTCTGTGTTATGTGTTGTGTTGTGTTGTGTGTAAACCATTTTTGAAAACCCGGTTTAGAGGCTAGTGTGTGAGTGCTTACTTTCCCTTCCTAGTTGTGTAAATCGAGTCTTGGGCTTTAGTCTAGTAGAATGACCTTAAATCAATGAATTCGTTGGTCCTTTACCTTGAGTCCATCTAGCTTACTAGGAACTTACTACGAGATTTGCACTTTTGACCATTATGACCACCCACGGTGTGAAAAGGCCTTGGTTACCGAGTCTCGTCCCCTAGGCGACCGTGTTTAGGATTGTTTTGATTAGTCCAAGTTCTCCACTTTTTGTGGGTTTGAAGGGAAATCGCGACCCCCGACTCACCCATTACCCTACCTCCTACACATATCCACACAATAACTTGCAATTTGTTGATTCTCTCTTTCTTAATTGTCAAGAAATGCCAAAAAAACCAAATCTTGCCAAAAAGGGAAAAGAAAAGAAAAAAAAGAAAGAAAAAAAAATGAAAGAAAGAAAAGAATGAAGAAAAAGAAAAGGCACAAGAGCCAAAAAGTAAATAGAAAAGAAGAAAAAGAATGGCATGGCAAAACAAATCAAATATGTCAAAAAGAAAGAAAATGCCAAAAGAAAACCCGTCTCACAAAAAGAAATCCCCACAAAAATAAGCCTTTTCCCGACTTATGCCGTGAAGAGCCTACCAAAGGACCGAGTCCCGAGGAAGGATGATAGCGGCATTAGTCGGTCTTCCCTCATTTTGCATGTTTTCCACCTTTTTACTTGGACTAGTTAGGCGGTCTTGGACACGGGACGACCCTCTTGGCTCACGCTAAAGGGGGCGGGGTCTCACTTACCTACTGTGTCAACTAACACCGTGGTTCCTCACTTTTCCACTCCGCCGATCGTCCCGTAGTACGTTTTTAGAAAGTTAGGAGGACCTAGGTAAGTTACCAACGTTTTTGTTGCTTTATCGTCATACTATTAGGGTTTAGTCCACCTTGGTTTGTATTGCTAGCTCGGGAACGTTGTCGCTTACCTCGAGTCCTAAACCGGTGTTTCATTCACCGTTTTTAGAGGGAAGCCGTATTTCTTTTGTTTTGGGTGCAACCGATTATGTGTTTGTTTGTGTGTTTGTTTGTTTATGTGTTTTGTGTCCGGTTGCATCCACAGTTTTGTCGCAAGACCCAACTTGCCTTGCGGAGTGCACTTGTCCTCTAAGTGCACTCGCGTGAGTTGAAGGGGCGTAGGGTGCGCTAATACCAACTCGGATAGTTTAGTAGTAGTTTGTGCTTACTCGAGGGCGAGTAAGGGTTAAGTGTGGGGGAGTTGATAAGTGTCATTTGTAGTGCCTATTTCGTAGTGTTTTGGTCCCATTTTCCTTGTAGAATCGCTCCTTGGGCGCGGTTTAGGGGCTTCTTATGCTTCCTTTAGTTCGTTTCAGGTTCGCGAGACCAATTTGGAAGAGTTGGAGCGATTCCGACTCGATACATGCGCATTTTGGAGCCAACGAGATAAAGGAACGATGACTCGAGGCCTTGGAATCGACCCCGAGACCTTGGGACCCAATCCCGAGCCTCCGAGACCCGATCCCGAGACCCGAGAATCGGTGAGAGGTCCATGAGAACCAAGGAGGGACCAAAAAGATCATAATGGAGGCCTACAAGGCTCATCCCGTTCGGGATAAGCTCATCCCGTTCGGGATGAGGTGCACAAACAAGGAAGCCACTGACCAGGGCCCATCCCGATCGGGATGGTGGCGTCCCGACCGGGACCGACCTCGTCCCGACCGGGACGGGCCTGCTGCTGCACGCCTTGCTTTCTTTTCTTCTTCCTTCCATTTGTAACCCTGTATATACCCCCCTCTTGTATTAAGATGTTATCTTATGTTATATCCTTAACCCTAGACTACTTTAGGTTAGATTAGATTAGATTAGTGTAGATTAGTCGGTAATTAGTAGTTAATCATAGATTAGTCTTGTATTAAGGGAATTCTTCAAGATCTCCATTTAAGCTTGACAAACTTGGATGTTTGTTTTGGGTTTTCTTCATTAATGCAAGTTTTGTTCTTTCTTCTTCCTCTAGTTGGTATACTCCTATTCCTTTTCCTCTTAATCTTTATTTATGTTATTCAAGTTTCAATCTTTGATTGTAGTTAATAGTTTTCACTAGTTTGTTGATGTTTGTTTTGTTTCTTTGATGATTCCTCTTGTTAGTGTTAATCCTAGATTAGTTATGTTAGAGTAGTGTTCTTGCTAGGGTTAGTAAGGTGATTAGGGTGTTAATTGAATGATTAAGGGTTTGTTAGAGATGTTGGTGGAAGATTTGGGTTTCCTCTTATTTGATGCACATCACATGTTTGTGGAATTGCTTGAATGACTAAGTATGTACGAATGCTTGTTTTTCCTGCCTTTCTTTGTGGGTGTTAGTTTGTTGTGGGTTCGGTCCCCTCACTAAGTTGCGAGAGCCCGGTGAGGACGATCCCTAGGCCGGTCTAAGTAGCGAGAGCCCGGATTCGACCTAGGACCATAGCGCGCTAGAACCCCGTTGTCGTGTGTGTCGCCGAGATGGGTTCTAGGTGGAACCTCTAGGTGAGTCTAAGTTGCGAGAGCCCGGACCAACCTAGATCACCCTACTACCTCCTTCACTCTAGTCCTCCCTTGACCATTCCGTTACCCCTTTGACCCCGACCTAATCGTAGCCCGTTTTCCTTAGTTGTTCTTCTTAGTCATAGTCTAGTCTTCTTCCCTCTCTATCATTCTTTAGTTTAGCTCGTTGGCTTCGTCTCGTATTTGGGCCGACCTAGTCTAGACGCCTCTTACCTTCCCCGTGGATTCGACCCGACTTACCCTATCTACCCTAGTTAGGTTAGCCGGTTATATTATTGACGGTTGGGACGTGACGAATCCTTCCCATCAACGAACCTTATTTGTTCCGCCGATGTATAGATGGAATTTACCGACGATGTGTTACGGCCGATGAAGGATATAATATTGTGAAGCACCTTCACTCGGCATCGTATGGTGGACACTTGGTGATACGTGTAGTTTGTAGTGCCTATTTGTTGTGTTTGGTCCCGGTTTCTCTTGTGAAATCGCTCTTTGGAGCGGTTTTTGGGCTACTTATGCTTCTTCTAGTTCGTTTTAGGTTCCCAAGACCAATCATGAAGAATTGGAACGATTCCGACTCGTTTCCTACACTTTTGGAGCCAACGAAGAGAAGGAACGATCACTCGGTGCCTTAGATTCGATCCCGAGACCTTGGGAACCATTCCCGAGCCCCTTAGACTCGATCCCGAGCACCGAGAATTGATGAGAAGCCCATGAGAAGCAAGGAAGGACCTTTATGATCATATTCACTACTACAAAACATCAAATAGACAACTGTTTTTTTTTGCAATAGACAACTGACTTACAACAGTTGAGTAGTTTGGAGTTGTATATTACTCTGAGCAAAGACATCTGTTTTAGAACAGTTGTCTATTCGTTAATAAACAACTGTTTTTGCAAAACAACAGTTGTCTATTACGTATATAGACAACTATTTTTCTAAAACAACAGTTGTCTATTATGTTTATAGACAACTGTTTTTCTAAAACAACAGTTGTCCATGTACATTCTGAAATACGTATATATATATATATATATATATATATATATATATATATATGCTTATATACATATTCATATTTTATGTTTTTTTAATAATTATGAAATACATACATATTAACAAGCCATAAAAAAGGAATACCATAGCAAATAATTGAACAAAAGAAGTTACATTTTTATAAAATCCAACATCCAAAATCCAAAAGATACATAAAATCATTATCCAACATCCAAAATCTAAAAGGTACACATAAAATCATTATCCAATGTCCAAAAGTACCTAAAACCATAATCCAACTAAGACCTTGTCCACATAAGGTAATCCGATGTATCATATACGATTAATTATTAAGAAAATAATCCGCCCATAATCCACAAATCTCGTCAATATCTTCTTGAGAATATGGCATCATATCGCTGAAATGCTACAAAATCAATAATATAAATGAACTAATTATTTTTTTTCAATTATGTGCATAAAACAAATGATTGAAACAAGAGAAAGTATGAAAACCCAAGTCTTACCTCATTGACGGTTCTCTTCAAATCATAACGAGTGATAATTTCAATCATATATCTCATCACGTAATAACCGCACTCTGTTTTCCGAGCATGAGGAGCCGACTATATTGCAACAAGTATAACATAGTGTAAGCACAAAAAGGCAACAAATGCCGGTAAACCAAGTACCATTTAAATACTCTAAGGACACATCCGCATATCGAAATTGCGCTGCTCTTCTAAGATTAGGTATTCCATCTCGTTGCTTCATATCCTTCATATGGAAAATCCACAGTGGATACATCACACATTCATAAATGTATAAACAACTGCACAGACAAGCATGACTATACTTAAAGAAACAAAGAGACTTTTATTTCATAAATGAAACCTCGTGTGTCACGGTCCAAGAATCTGAGTCAGAACATGAAGAGCGGTCTTGCCTTATACCACAGCAAGGATGGAAGCTAAGAGTCAAGTATCGATGCTGCCCTCTAATACTATGAAGTACTCCGTATGACTTACGTAAGTATTTATTAATAGTACAGTTGTATAAAGGTAAATCCTTAGAGGGCGGAATGTGTGGACCATCATACCATGCGATGCTTGGCAAGATAAATCTAAAATCGACATAAGCATCAAAGACGGTGATAATTCCGCAGAAAATACAACAGATTGGTACAGTAATTTACCTCAGTCCTGACATCTATAAGAACAACACTGTCTTTTCCCTTTAAGAGATCAAGAGCTAATTCAGGAGAAAGATCTCCAGCATAGCCGTTGTAGGTTACCCCCAATATATAGTCCTGCACAAATCTGATGAACAACATAAATTCAATTCAACATACTGCCGGATAGTAGGTTACCCTCGACTTAGTGCTTTCATTTGAAAAAGAAAAAAATATATAACCAGTTCAAGAAAAGATGGCATTTTAAGGCATGCCGGACAGAAGTATCTGATAATACATCACACTCTTGCATCCCATATACTCCGTAAAAGTAGGCATGTAGACGCTGCCAATAATAAGCGAAACCTTAGAAGTGGAGCCTGTAGAAAGATCAAGCATCATAGGTGAGTAGAGAGATAAGCGACTCGTATTTGGGAAATAGCAAAATGAGATGGCTTTGCTTTGCCAACTCAAAGTCTTCAAATTGGAAAGCGGGGGCGCAAGTACAGCCCACAAGAGAGTAGTTGCTCTCACTATCCCTTGTTGGAGCTTTAGTTGCCACACCCTCTGGGGATATGTCGATATCCTTGGTTGGGAATGAACTGAACCAAACATTTGGGGTTACTGTGTACTGTGGTCGCTGGTTTCCCATCAAATCTGGACCAAGGCATGTTAGTTTCACGCTTCCGTCATCTTCATTTAGCTCCATGATCTGAAAATTGAAATTGAACAGCTCGCATAAGTGCTTACCTGAAAATGAAAAGAGATAGCCAGCCATAGAAGGAAATCATGAGCAGTGTTACCGTGATTGGTTCACCCAAATAGAAATGCTAGGTTTCTGCACAAGGAATCCGGTGAATCATTGAGACACATCCTGATGGCAATAGGAAATAAATCGCAGTACTGACAGGTCGATCGACCTTGACTGCCCACATCAAATGTACGATATCAGTAAAATGATCACCAACAAAAGTCAAAACTCAAAAGCAGTACAAGATTCAATATCCATTTGGCTGCAAACCCAGTATCTTAGATGTAAATTCTCAGGCCAAACACATATAGGAAGCTTCAAACTTCAAAGCTCGCATGTTTAAAACTAGAACCCCTATAATTCTAAAGCATACAAGCATTAATATTAATACTGTAATGAACAATGAAAAACCTGAATTTATGTTGATATCAATTCAAGAATCAAACCCTAATTTGAGGAAGATAATCACTATCGCGTTTAATCGATGATCAAGAATTTAACATACACAAAACTGATTAAAAACAACTTGAATTAGGTCAAATTAACAAATTAAAATCAAACTTATGGAATTTAGGGTAAAAAAATCATTCAATCTAACAATTCATTTTATTAGATTCAAAATCCAAACGTTTTAAACGAAATTTCTCATCAGAAAACTCGAAATCGAATCAAAAGATGATCACAAAATCAAATCAATCGAAAATTAATCAGGAATCAGGAAACAGAAATCATACCAGAAATCAGCTCAATTGATCGTCACAAAAACCCGATTTTCTCATCAACCAACTCAAACTAAACTACCTTAATAAATTTCTGGTGTGAAATCCAACCAATCAAAAAAAAATTCAATCGATGAGAATTGAAATTGATTGGAGTGAAATGTTTGTGGTCAATTGAGAAAATATATACGAGAATCGGACCTGAAAGAGTAACCTAATACTATCCCTAGTATCGACAGCAACAGTCATACAGGAAGAGAAGTAACCACTATCGGTAATCCGATGAACATCCTACTGCACCTCCGTAACAGTCAATGTCGAATTGGGGCGGCAAGTTTTCAACGCCATTAACGCCTCATACTCCAAATCCTTCCTCTCAAGCTTCTCTTCCTCTTTACTTCGCACCAGCACCTCACTTATCAACACCCTCTCCTCGTCCTCCCTCCGAGTCCGACTCGGTTTCTGCGGGCCGGACTCCGAGTCGGGGGGCTGAGTCAGTGAGAGCGTGGAGGAGCATGGTAGGATTCGGGGTGAATTGATCAGGGAGGGTAAGGAGAAGGAACAGAAAGGGAATTTAGGGTTTTGCGAGGTGGAATTGGGGATTTTGAGGGAGGATGATTTGAATTGGATGACGTCGTTTCTGGGCATCGTGACTCGTGAGTGAGGGTATGTTGGAGACGAGGTTGAGTGGAGGTTACCCTAAACAAAAAATGTGGGATCTGGAAAAATTTAGGGTTAGAGAAATAATTGAGGATCTGGTTCATGATGCTGCTTCATGATAATTGAGCCGGAGTTAGAGGAAAAATAATTGAGATGAGTTAGAACTTACAAGAGTTAGATAGGTTGAGAAAGTAATATGGGTCGGGTAAATGGGTTGAGAAAATAATATGGGTCTGGTAAATGGGTTGAGAAAATAATATGGGTCGGGTAAATGGATTGAGACAGTGATATGGGTTGAATTACACTTGTTATAAAATTACTTAAAAAAAACATATTTAAGAAAGTGATAAGGGTTGGGTAGTAACAACCAATTTTGTAGTGGTCCTGAAAATTAGAATAGACAACTGAGGTTAATTAAAACAGTTGTATAATATATAGACAACTGTTTTTACAAAACTCAGTTGTCTATTATCAGATAAAGACATCAGTTTCTCAAACAAAACAGTTGTCTATATATTATACATCAAATGTTAAGAATATTTGATGTCTATTAGGAGTTGTATATTTGATGTTTTGTAGTAGTGATTGGAGGTCTACAAGGTCCTTCGCGGGCGGGAAGAGTAGCCTTCCCGGTCGGGAAGGAGTGCGTGAATACAACAGCTACTGTCGAGCCTTCCCGGCCGAGACCAAGTGTCATCTCGGTCGGGACCATCCTTCCCGGCCGAGACCTAATGTCTTCTCGGTTGGGAAGAGCGTGTTGTAGCCGCGTGACTTCTTTCATTCTCCTTCACTCTTGTAACCTTATATATACCCTTCCTTTGTACTGTTTAAGCATCTTAGACTCCTCTACATTATTCTAAACCCTAGATAAAGTTCCTCCTCTGATTAGACTAATCTCTCCTTAAAATTTTGTTAATCTTAGATTAATTTAGCTAGTTAATCTTGTATTAAGGATCTCTTGAAGAATCCATCAATCCTTGACAACTTCTGGTGGAGATTTTTGGGTGTTCTTTTAATACAAGTTCTCATCTTTTTCATCCTCTTATTAGTTGGTATAATCTTCTTAATCTCTTTTCTCTTGTCTTTGTTTAATCCTTCAAGTTTTATTCTTTATTCATTGTTCATTGTTCTTGTTAGTTCATAATGAATGTTTTGTTATTTATGTTGATTTCTCTTGATAGTGTAAGTTTTAGTTTCATTATGTGTGAGTAGACTCTTTGTGGGGTTAGTAGGGGAATTAAGTGTGGATTATGGGTAATTAGGGTTTGATTAAGGGTAAAGGTGGATTCTTTGTTGCTAGTCACATGTTGAGCACTCTATGTGTTTGTTGAATTGTTTGTTTGAGTTGTAGTGGCCATGCTTCTCATGCTTGTTTTCATCTTCTCATTTTTTGATCGATGTGTGGTTGAATTCTTGTGTATTGGGTAATATCTTGCATGGTATTCGGGTCTAGTCTATGACACGAGAGTGCGGACTTTGGCTTTCACACGAGAGCGCGGACCGACCTAAGTAACTAGGAGAAACTTACACCCTTGATCTCCCAATTATCCTACTACACTTATGAACCCAAACTAACCCTACTCCTTCCCATATTTGATTTCTCCATCTTGTTAGCATATATTTATCTAGTTAGTTGATTGTATTGGTTTTAGTTGTTCAATTAGTTCATGTCATACATAGTTCATTGTTAGTCCACTTTCATCTCCTTCAACGATCATAGTTAATCAATTCTTGTTAGTTAGTCTCCCTTTGTGTTGTGTTGGTAATTTAGTCTTGTTTGTGACTTGATCCAAGTCTAGACGCCTACTACCGTCCCCGTGGACTCGACCCGAATTACCCTTGCTACTAGTTAGGTATAGTTGGTATACTTGATCGGTAGGACCCACGGCAAATTCCTCCCATCAATTTGGCGCCGTTGCCGGGGACGGTGCATGTTTAGACTTAGTTTGCTTATTAGCTAGACTCAGTTACCCTTCTTGTGTTCTTCTTCTATCCATTGTGCATATTTTGTAGGCTTTTTCTTGTTTTTATTGCTTTCTTCTCTCTTTGTCTTCCGTTGTGCTCATTTATTGTCTTTGCCTAGTGCCCATAAAGCACTAGGTGTTCTCACGTTTGTTCAAGTGTGTAGTGCATGCTTAGGAGGAGAGGCGATTTCTTTCTCTTCAATCCAGAGCCGGAAAGACTCTTTAGAGCCTTCGGGCAACACCTATTCCCAGGGTGTGACGGGCAATGTGTCGCCAACGGACGATTGATCGGGTTAGAACCTCTCAACCGAGTACTAGCAATACCATTGAAGAACAAGCTCAAGGATCCGACTTGAACGAAACACCTTGAGAGACGGCCGAAGGGAATTTCATCAATCCTTTTGGTACTTCTAGTCACTCTTCTCAACCTAGTTCTCCTTCTACATCTACATCAACACCGTCTACACCATCATCTCCCGCACATCCAACAATGCCTAAGTTCTCTTCTCATTCAACCTTTATGGAAGACGTTTTGCCCGGTCCAACCGCTTACCGGCCACATATACCGGCAATTTTGTGGCAAAAACGCCATTTATCCAATTGGTCGAAAGAAGTCAATTTAGTGGGTTACCAACCGAAGATCCTCATCAACTCATGGAAACCTTTTTGGACTATTGCAATGCTATCTCACAACCGAGAATAACCCAAGACCAAATCCGGTGGGTATTATTTCCTTTCTCTTTGATTGGTAAGGCTAAGCAATGGTTCAAAGGTTTAGACAAGGCGTCTGTCGGTATTGACACTTGGAAGAAGCTAGCCTTAGCTTTCTACCAACAATTTTATCCACCGGAGAAGACCAATCTATTGAGAGCTTCTATCACGGGATTTCAACAATGTGATGAAGAAAGCCTCTATGAATCGTGGGAAAGATTCAAAGCCTTGATCCGCTCTTGTCCTCACCATGGTTTGTCACAGTGGTTCCTTGTTCAACAGTTTTGGAACGGGTTATATGAAGATTCAAGGGCCGTACTCAACATGGGATCGAATGGTAGGTTTACCGAGGTAGATGATGACCAAACTTGGTCAAGAAATGAGGAGATGGCGGTACACAACTCCCAATACTCAAGGCCTAGGAAGGCGAATCGAGGGGGAAGGAATGAGATCGATGCCATTACACAACTCAGTATTGATCTTGGAGCACAATTAAAAACCCACATGGAAACTATTGACAAGAAGCTCCAAAGTCATTTCGAGCAGGGTCAAAGCACAAGTGCCTCCCACCAACATTCAACTCAACAAATCAATGCTTTGGGAGTTGTACCTCCTACATCTTATTATGGGATATGCGAGATTTGCGGGATATTTGGACATGAACCTCAACATTTTCGAGGTAGTATTGAGCAAGTGAATGCCTTTCCAGCGTTCAAGAAAGGTACCCCGTACTCTAACTTCAAGCAAAATGTGCCAAATCCTCACATGTTCCAAGCTTCCCATCAAGCTTCCCAATAACAATCTCTACAACAACACCGTCCCATCTATGTTCCACCTCCCTTAAAGGATAACAACCAAGGCTACCAAGGTTATGTAGGCAACAAAAGGCCATTCCAACAACATAACCAAGGTGCCTTTAGCAACAATCAAGGGTTCCACAATCAAGGGAACTTCAATCTTCAAGGTGGTTTCCAAGGGAACCAACACTCCCAAGGACATCACAACCGCAACCATAGTAACTCTCAAGGCCTTAATCAAGGCAATACTCATGGGTTCCAAGGGAATTTTCAACAACAACAAGGGTCTCAAGGTAGTCAACAAGAAATCAAACAAAGGAGTCGGTCTCCTATTCATGATTATGGCATTCTTTTAGCCATTACCAACACTCCTCATAACCAACAATCTCCCCCTCAGGATTTAGACATGCAAAAATCAATGTTTGATATGCAAAGGAGTAATCAAGAAATGCAAAGACGTCAAATGGAGATGCTAAGAAACCAACAAGAATTATTTGCTCATCTTCAAAGGGAGAATATAGCAAGAGATACTCATATGAAGATGCTCGAAACCCAACTAGCTCAAGTTGCTTCGGGTAGTTCTTCAAGGAAAAAGGTGCAACTACCTCCTCAAGGTGAACCGGCGAAATTTGAACATGTGAATGTTATTACCTTGAGGACTGGTGCATCTTATGACTCCCCTTTATTCCCTATTGAGCAAGAACCCATGAAAGAAATTGTATCTCCATCTCAAGACAATGCAAGTTTGGGAAATCCAATGGAGGAGCAAGTCTTGTGGGAGGTTGAGAAACCCCATGAAGACAAGCTTCCCCCACTTCAAGGAAAAGACAAAGGAAAGAGAAAAGTGTCAATTGAAATGTCCCAACCTAATGAGCAAGACAAGATACAGATTAAGTTGCCATTCCCAATAAGGCAAATAAAGACCAAGGTGGATGTTTGACAAGTTCCTTGATATTGTGAAGAAGTTGGATGTGAGTGTCCCTTTTACCGAGCTACTTACCCAAGTCCCGGCATATGGAAGATTCATGAAAGAAATCTTGGCTAGGAAGAGATCCGTCGACAAGGAAGAGACCATAGCGTTCACAAGAGAGGTGAGTGAGCTCATTCAAGGTTCTACACTTCCCAAGTTGAAGGATCCGGGTAGTTTCTCAATCCCGTGCACTATAGGCAACTTGAAGATTGAAAGGGCATTATGTGATTTGGGTGCGAGTGTAAGCATCATTCCCTATTCTATTTGTGAGCAACTTGGGATGAAAGAGCTCAAGTGTAATTCTATTACACTCCAAATGGCCGATCGTTCTCTCAACCGACCATTGGGGATGTTAGAAGATGTGCCACTAAGAATCGGGAAGTTCTTCATTCCGGTCGACTTCCTTGTACTTGATATGCCAAAAGATGTCGTCACTCCCATTATCCTAGGCCGCCCGTTTCTACATACCACCGGTGCAATGATTGATGTGAAGAATGGTAGGATCACATCTGAGCTAGGCGACGAGAAGCTCATATTTAACCTCCAAGGCAACACCTCGCCTACAAATGATGAGTCTTGTAATATGAGCTCGTGTTGATAAGTGTAGTTTGTAGTGCCTATTTGTTGTGTTTGGTCCCGGTTTCTCTTGTGAAATCGCTCTTTGGCCGGTTTCAGGGCTACTTATGCTTCTTCTAATTAGTTTTAGGTTCCCAAGACCAATCATGGAGAATTGGAACGATTTCGACTCGTTTCCTACACTTTTGGAGCCAACGAAGAGAAGGAACGATCACTCGGTGTCTTAGATTCGATCCCGAGACCTTGGGACCCATTCCCGAGCCCCGTAGACTCGATCCCGAGCACCGAGAATCGATGAGAAGCCAATGAGAAGCAAGGAGGGACCTTTATGATCATATTGGAGGCCTACAAGGTCCTTCCCGGGCTGGAAGAGTAGCCTTCCCGGTCGGGAAGGAGTGCGTGAATACAGCAGCTACTGTCGAGCTTTCTCGGCCGAGACCAAGTGTCATCTCAGTCGGGACTAGCCTTCCCGGCCGAGACCAAATGTCTTCCCGGTCGGGAAGAGCGTGTTGTAGCCGCGTGACTTCTTTCATTCTCCTTCACTCTTGTAACGTTATATATACCCTTCCTTTGTATTGTTTAAGCATCTTAGACTCCTCTACATTATTCTAAACCCTAGATAGAGTTCCTCCTCTCATTAGACTAATCTCTCCTTAAACTTTTGTTAATCTTAGTTAATCTTGTATTAAGGATCTCTTGAAGAATCCATCAATCCTTGACAACTTTTGGTGGAGAATTTTGGGTGTTCTTTTAATACAAGTTCTCATCTTTTTCATCCTCTATTAGTTGGTATAATCTTCTTAATCTCTTTTCTCTTGTTCTTTGTTTAATACTTCAAGTTTTAATCTTTATTCATTGTTCATTGTTCTTGTCAGTTCATATTGAATGTTTTGTTATTTATGTTGATTTCTCTTGATAGTGTTAGTTTTAGTTTCATTATGTGTGAGTAGACTCTTTGTGGAGTTAGTATTGGGATTAACTGTGGATTATGGGTAATTAGGGTTTGCTTAAGGGTAAAGGTGGATTCTTTGTTGCTAGTCACATGTTGAGCACTCTATGTGTTTGTTGAATTGCTTGTTTGAGTTGTAGTGGCCATGCTTCTCATGCTTGTTTTCATCTTCTCATTTTGTGATCGATGTGTTGTTGAATTCTTGTGTATTGGGTAATATCTTGCATGAGTATTCGGGTCTATTCTTTGCCACGAGAGTGCGGACTTTGGCTTTGACGCGAGAGCGCGGACCGACCTTAGTAACTAAGAGAAACTTACACCCTTGACCTCCCAATTATCCTACTACACTTGTGAACCCAAACTAACCTTACTCCTTCCCATATTTGATTTCTCCATCTTGTTAGCATATATTTATCTAGTTAGTTGATTGTATTGGTTTTAGTTGTTCAATTAGTTCATGTCATACATAGTTCATTGTTTGTCCACTTTCATCTTCTTCAACCATCATAGTTAATCAATTCTTGTTAGTTAGTCTCCCTTTGTGTTGTGTTTGTAATTTAGTCTTGTTTGTGAGTTGACCCTAGTCTAGACGCCTACTACCGTCCATGTGGACTCGACCCGACTTACCATAGCTACTAGTTAGGTATAGTTGGTATACTTGATCGGTAGGACCCACGACAAATTCCTCCCATCAATTGGTCAACCAAAAGACAATTGCCAATTGTGGACGTCCGTCTGCACCGCCCGGCATCCCGCGTGGGATCGACCCGATTTTTCAATGTATGGCGGCGGCCACCCACGCCGCCCCCTCGAGGTCGGGGGCCGGTCCGATCTCGCGTACGGGGTGATGTTTCGGACCTCGATTCAGACTTGTAATAGAGGGTGCGGGCACCTTTGTTTCCGTTTTGAATCGATCGAGTCATCGTTGTAAATGTTTAAAGGCCAATTTGTTTAGTAAGGCGACCTTTTTAATGAACTGAATTCGTTGCCGATTTGTGGAGCCGCCACCGAGTTAATTATGGGGACTCGAAAACCGTTCAAGTCAATTTTGATCCCTTGTCGGCTCAATGTTGAGGGGCACGGGACCTAAAGATAAAGACTTGTACCCTTAAGCACTCCATCCCTGGAATGACTCTCATTGCCATTGGTTCCGGACATCCGGAAACCGTCGATTCTGAGTAGGGGGTGAGGGTACGTATTAGGAAGCCAACATCCGATAGATGCCAACACCCAATCCCGCCCGCTCTATAGCGGCCTCTACTAATCAATCGGTGGGTTGATAACTTTGTTCTTTTGTTGTGGCAGAAGTACTATAACATCCATTGTTTTCAGCCTATACCTTTTGCTATGTCGGTTGTTTAAGAACAATTAGGTTTTGTCGTCAAATTAGTTGCGCGCGTTTACATTCTTTGCATGCGATTTCACGTGACAAGCAGGCCATGAAAAGATGCACACAGGAGAGTAGAGAGTACTAGTATTACACGTATTAGCAAGTCGGTTTTAACGCGATAATACGGATATTAGTCATTCTCGTGATATACCTTCCCTGGTATTATGCTTAAGATGCGTCGGTTCGGTATTAATAGAGATGCGTCGAACCTAATAAGGCGAGCACCCAGACTAATACGGAACCCGACCCCCGCTTTGTTCAATTTTAGTTGTTTTACTTTTTGAATTCCGTGTTAGGTGATTTAGCATGCGATTATAACGTCGTAACAGCAATAAATCATACGAAAACTGTAAATGCGAATGTAAGTAAATCACATTGTGAGGAGGTGCACCCTCAGAGTATACACTAAACGGGACACGATGCATGGATAGTTGAGAACAGATCTCGGAATTACTCGGGTCTATTTAGTGTATTTTAGTTTTTGCGGTTGAAGTTGGGACGTTCCAAGTTTTAGTATGTGTTTGTGGACCTAGTGTCCATGTTTGACATTATCGTAGTGCATAATAATAAAGGTGCGAGAATGTAAAGTTTTGTTTAGACGACAACCTAGTGACGATTCGACTTCAAAGGCGGATCCTCCTAGCTTGCCCGGTGATTTCGGCAGAGTTTCGTTACCGTCAACACTTCGTGCGGCTACTCCGGCAGAGCTCCGTTACTATTGACTGATTCTGCGGCTAATCCGGCAGAACTTCGTTACTAGACTATAGCCAGTCGAACACAGGCACCTCGGGATCGAGTGGAGTGCTCGAAGGTGAGGAGTAGCGTCGACGTCGCTTTTATTCGAACTACAATCGAGTGGATCATTTGCCTCGGGTGTCGGAGTGCGAGCCCTTAGCGAGAATATAGAGGGAGAAAAGAAGAGTTGTAAATTGTGTGTCGAAATGAGGGGATGGAGGGGGGTATTTATAGGTGTTTTCGGCCCTCGTCGCCCAGATAGGCGCCTGAGTCCAGGTGCACCAAGACTCAGGCGCCTGGGTTTAGGCGTGTGAAGACTCAGGCGCGTAAGGTGAGTCGCTCGGTGTTTTGACGATACGATTTTGATATTTTCCAAAACCGAGGAGTGGGTGTATGATATGAAGCTTGGGAACTAAGGTTTCCCCGGGTTTGTCCAAGCGCCGTGAGTTTAGTGGGCCTCGGGTACGCATCCCAAGGTTCGCTTGGCACGGTGCTGACTCAGTTCGAGTTTCGGGACCGACTTGGGGTCCCGGCGTCAGAATTGACTCTAATTAGTGTCTATTCGACCGTAACGACAAGACTAAGGCTGCCAATACGTTAGTTTAGTTTTTCTGAGAAATTTATTTGATCCGTTGTATAGAAAAACAACCTAAAACATCGCGAATCCGCATCGCGTTGTAGTTCGATCGTCATCGGGTGTTTGTTGGACACTTCTGCAGCCACCAGGTCCAAATCTGGGTGTCTACACCAAGGTTCTCCAAAGCGGGTGATAAGTGTCATTTGTAGTGCCTATTTCGTAGTGTTTTGGTCCCATTTTTCTTGTAGAATCGCTCCTTGGGAGCGGTTTAGGGGCTTCTTATGCTTCCTTTAGTTCGTTTCAGGTTCCCGAGACCGAATTGGAAGAGTTGGAGCGATTCCGACTCTATACATACACATTTTGGAACCAACGGAGTAAAGGAACGATGACTCGATGCCTTGGAATCGACCCCGAGACCTTGGGACCCAATCCCAAGCCTCCGAGACCCGATCCCGAGTCCCGAGAATCGATGGGAAGCCCATGAGAGGCAAGGAGGGACCAAAAAGTTCATAAGAGAGGCCTACAAGACCCATCCCGATCGGGAAGGCCTCATCCCGTTCGGGATGGGGTGCACAAATGAGAGGGTTGCTGACCTGGGCTCGTCTCGGTCAGGACCAACCCGTCCCGGTCGGGACCACGTCGTCCCGGTCGGGATGACCCCGTCTCGGTCAGGACGGGGGTGCTGCAGCTCCGCTTTGTTTTCTTTCTTCTCCCTTCCACTTGTAACCCTATATATACCCTTCCCTTGTTATGAAAAGGATATGCACTTCATTAGACAAAAAAACCCTAGACTGCTTTAGGATAGATTAGATTAGATTAGTGTAGATTAGTCGATAATTAGTAGTTAATCATAGATTAGTACTTGTATTAAGGGAATTCTTCAAGATCTTCTCCAAGCTTGACAACCTTGGATGTTTGTTTTGGGTTTTCTTCATTAATGCAAGTTTTGTTCTTTCTTCTCCTCTAGTGTGGTATAATCCTTTTTTCTTCTCTTAATCTTTGTTTATGTTATTCAAGTTTCAATCTTTAGTTCTAGATTATTGTTTTGTTCTTCATACTTGCTAGTTTGTTTATGTTTGTTTTGATGTTTGGGTTAATCCATCTTAATCTTGTTAGTATTAGTTTGATTATGTTAGAGTAGTGTTCTTGCTAGGGTTAGTAAGGTGATTAGGGTGTTAATTCGGTGATTAAGGGTTTGTTAGAGATGTTGGTGGAAGATTTGGGTTTCCTCTTGGTTTGGTGCACATCACTTGTTTGTTGAAATGCTTGAATGACTAAGTATGTACGAATGCTTGTTTTTCTTGCCTTTATTTTGTGGGTGTTAGTTTGTTGTGGGTTCGGTCCCCTCACTAAGTTGCGAGAGCCCAATGAGGACGACCCCTAGGTTGGTCTAAGTAGCGAGAGCCCGGATTCGACCTAGGCCTATAGCGTGCTAGTAACCCCGATTGTGTTGTGTATCGCCGAGTTGGGTTTTAGTTGGAACCTCTAGGTGAGTCTAAGTTGCGAGAGCCCGGGCATTACCTAGATTACCCTACTACCTCCTTCACTCTAGTCCTCCCTTGACCATTCTGTTACCCCTTTGACCCCGACCTAATCCTAGCCCGTTTTCCTTAGTTGTTCTTCTTAGTCATAGTCTAGTCTTCTCCCCTTCTTATCATTCTTTAGTTTAGCTCGTTGACTTAGTTTCGTATTTGGGCCGACCTAGTCTAGACGCCTCTTACCGTCCCCGTGGATTCGACCTGACTTACCCTATCTACCCTAGTTAGGTTAGCCGGTTATATTATTGACGGTTGGAACGTGACGAGTCCCTTATCATCAATTTGGCGCCGTTGCCGGGGACGGTGCTAGTTTGGACTTTGTTTTCCTAGTTACTTGACTTAGTCTTTGTGTTTGTGTTTTTCTTTTTTCTTTTTGTTACTTTGCTTCTTGTGTGTGTGTGGTTTATTTCTCTCTTGTCTAGTGCCCAAAAAGCACTAGACTTCTCACGTTTGTTCTTAGTCTACAGTTTGTGCTTAGAGGTGGTGATTATCTTCTTCTTGCAACTCAGAGCCGCTTAAACGGACGGTTGCTAGAATGAGTGGTTTCCAACCGGGTATGAGCTACGATTTTCGAGCGAGCATGGGGTTTGATCTAAACTCCCCACACATGGAAGCCGATATGAGCTACCCCTCTTCTTCCATGAACCAAAGCCATGACATGACGTCCCCCTACCATTATCAAGCTTCTTGGGGTAATCAAGATGGGTATGATTCTCAAGAGTATGGATATGGCTACCAACAAGTGAATGATTATCACTCCTATGACCATGGTGGCTATTACTCGAGCGATGATTGTGAATCCACCATGTTCAATCAAGATTCACCGTATGGAAGCCAATTTCCCCAAGACCCACCATATTACCCTACACCCCAACCACAATATGAACCCCATGACCCACAATACTACCAATCACCCCAACCTTGCTACCAACAATATGATGCCCCACCCCTTGGGCATCATCAAGATTTTCAAGGAGCCTTACAAGACCCCAATGATTACTAATTGCTCGACATGGAGGAGTTTCAATCGCTTCTTCAATTGCAAAAGAGCAACCAAGAAATGGCCACTCAAATTCAAAAACAACAAAATGAATTTTGGGTCCAAGTTCGAAGGGCAAACGAGGCGAGGAATGCTCGACTAAATGCATTAGCGGTTCAAACCGTAATGTCTTTATCCCGAGCATCACATTTAGAAGAAGGGTGCCCACTTGAGAAAGAGGAGCAACCTAATTACGAAGCCGCCGATGTAATTCCCTTTGATAGAGAGATTTGCTTTGAAGAACCTCAATCGTCTACCCAAAAAGAGACGAATCAGGATATGACCCTTGGTGAAGGCAACATTGGTGAGGAATTGGATGAGGATAGTGAGTTGGACGGTTTGGTGGAGTTTGTGAAGTTGTTGAGTGAAATTGATAGCCTCGAGTTGCCCATGTCCGAGAATGTGGATAAGCATCAAGAGCCCCTAGCTAGTGAACCGAGAGATGGTTTGGAAGAGATTGAAACCGCCGGTAGAAGTTTCGATTCTCTTCTCCATGATGATGTGGGGCCAAGTGATAAAGATGGGGAACCACAACTTGAGGAAAGTGTGGGGGTGTGCATTGAGGAGATGAGGCCAAAACCGCTTTTTGTGCCTTGTTTCTTGGAGATGAAGCTTGCTTGTGATTGGAGGCAATGCTTAGGGAGGAAGAGATCGGTGAAGCTCGTAGGATGGATAGACCCCGGAGACTACTTGGAAGATGATTTTGGGTCTTGGGATTCCTACTTCTTGCCTCCTCCTTGGAGGCCGTGGAGGTCGGCTAAGCTCGAGCTCTTCTTGAGCCTTCACTATGATGTCGGTAGCGCGTTCGACTTGCTCCTCCATGCCCTTGCGGGCTATGGTTGAAGAATGGAGTCCACCATCCTCGGTTTGACGGAGTTCCTAAAGAACCGTCATGTTGTATATTCCCCTCTCATCTTCTTTAGAGTACTTGTTCTTGTATTTGTGATTTTTGTTTCTAGGACTATTTTGTTTTTGTGGGATTCTTGTAATTGTTTTGGCATTTTGATGAGCGATGTGAGGGAGCGAATTTGATGTGTACTTTGAGTTTATTGTGATAGGTGAAGTGAAGGTGATTCCTAGATAGGAATGGTTGATGATGGAGTTTGGTTCGCGAGCGAGGAAGTCGGTTTTTGAAGCTTATGATAAGCTTTTGGGCTTGGGGAAGCAAAGAAGACTCATCCCGACCGAGAAGAGGGCTTTCCGACAGGGAAGGATGAGGAATCCCGATCGGGATGAAAGTGCAAAAATTCGGACTCACTGGAGTGCATTCCCGACCGGGACGAGAGCTTCCCGATCGGGAAGGGTTTATCAACCCGATCGGGACCATTCAACCCGACCGGGATGGTCCCCTTTGACTCCACCCATCCATTATACCCCCTCCCAACCTCCGTACTCCTCCTTACTCCTATCATATCACCCGTACACCTCACTTTACACCGAGATCCACATCAAATCCCACCCCCCTCACACCTTTACCACCTCTACCATGTGGTATTATCGAGCTTGAAGCGGGATAGAAATGATGAAGACAAGCTTTGTGCCTATAATGATCATTGAGACGATGGAGCGAGTGAGTTACTAGCCGATTGGTTTGGGTAACTATCCTTACTTTTCCGTCTTTTATTGCTTGTTTTCCTTTGTTTATTCCCTTCCCCTTGAGTCATGGTATCTTAGTGGCCTTCAAGGCCTTAGTAGTGGTTGCTCCCGACTCTCGATGACGTGACTACATCGAGAGTCATTCCAAAATCCAAATTTTACAAGTTTTTCACTCTTTTTTTTTGTTGGATTTAGTTGGATTTAGGCGGAATCCGGGCTAGATGACTTGATCACACCTTGCCCTCCCCTCCCATTTCCTTTTACTTCCTTCTTTTTATTTTCTTCCCCCATCCATATCTTTTTCTGGTCTCGGCCCATGGTGACTTGACTACACCCCGGCCGGACACCTTCTACCCTTTCTACATCTTCATTTTTGAATTTTAGCATTATTTTCGTAGTTTCTTTTCCTTTTCTTTTGTCTCTCCGCACACTATGATTGAGCATATGAGGACATTGCTCGGTTTAAGTGTGGGGGAGTGATATTCTATCGTAGTTAGTTTTATTTTTCCCTTTTTCGAAAAATCTTTAAAAATACCTAAAAATTTGAAAAATTTTCACAAAAATCAAAAAAGATTTTTCTTTTGTGTGCTTTCCTTTCGTGTCGTTATGTCGTATTTTTGTTTTGTTGTGCGTGTTTTGCCCCCCTTTTTCCTTATAGGTTGCCTAATCACCGCTAGCTTTGGATAGCTTTCAAGACTTCCGGTAACATCTCTTCATCCCTTTTTCCCTCTTTGCTTCTTGTGAGTTTGGAGGAGATTTGTGATGATGTGTGCTCGGGAGGAGCTTTGTAAAGATTGTGGTGGATTCGGAGACTTGTTTGAAGATCGGGGTGGTGTTTGTTTTGTTTATGTGTTGTTTCTCCTTGTTTTGTTTTGTTTTGTCTCTTTTTCTTTCATTTTCGTTGTGTCTTTGTCTTGTGTGTAGTTGTGTCTTGTGCGTAAACGTTTTCGAAAACCCGGTTTAGAGGCTAGTGTGTGAGTGTTTACTTTCCCATCCTAGTAGTATAAATCGAGTCTTGGACTTTAGTCTAGTAGGATGACCCTAAATCAATGAATTCGTTGGCCCTTTACCTTTAGTCCACCTAGCTTACTAGGGATTTACTACGGGATTTGCATTTTGACCATTATGACCACCCACGGTGTGAAAAGGCCTTGGTTACCGAGTCTCGTCCCCTAGGTGACCGTGTTTAGGATCGTTTGATTAGTCCAAGTTCTCCACTTTTTGTGGGTTTGAAAGGGAATGCGCAACCCCGACTTACCCATTCACCTACCTCCTACACATACCCACACAAATAAAATGCAAATTGTTGATTCTCTCTTTCTTGTTATACAATCAAAATGCCAAAAATGCCAAATCTTGCCAAAAGGGCAAAGAAAAGAAAAAGAAAAAACATGAAAGAAAGAAAAGAAATGAAGAAAAAGAAAAGGCACAAAAGCCAAAAAGAAATAGAAAAGAAGAAAAAGAATGGCATGGCAAAACAAATCAAAATGTCGAAAAGAAAGAAAATGCCAAAAGAAAACCCGTCTCACAAAAAAAGAAATCCCCACAAAAATAAGCCTTTTTCCGACTTTTGCCGTGAAGAGCCTACCAAAGGACCGAGTCCCGAGGAAGGATGATAGCGGCATTAGTCGGTTTTCCCTCATTCTGCATATTTCCACCTTTTTACTTGGATTGGTTAGGCGGTCTTGGACACGGGATGAATCTCTCGGCTCACGCTAAAGGGGGCGGGGTCTCACTTACCTACAGTGTCGACTAACACCGTGGTTCTTCACTTTTCCACTCCGCCGATCGTCCCGTAGTACGTTTTTAGAAAGTTAGGAGGACCTAGGTAAATTACCAACGTTTTTGTTGCTTTATCGTCATACTATTAGGGTTTAGTTCACCTTGGTTTGTATGTCTAGCTTGGGAACGTTGTCACTTACCTCGAGTCCTAAACCGGTGCTTCTTTCACCGCTTTTAGAGGGAAGCGGTATTTCTTTTGTTTTGGGTGCAACCGTCTATGTGTTTGTTTGTGTGTTTGTTTGTTTATGTGTTTTGTGTCCGGTTGCATCCACAGTTTTGTCGCAAGACCCAACTTGCCTTGCGGAGTTGAAGGGGCGTAGGGTGCGCTAATACCCACTCGGATAGTTTAGTAGTAGTATGTGCTTACTCGAGGGCGAGTAAGGGTTAAGTGTGGGGGAGTTGATAAGTGTCATTTGTAGTGCCTATTTCGTAGTGTTTTGGTCCCATTTTTCTTGTAGAATCGCTCCTTGGGAGTGGTTTAGGGGCTTTCTTATGATTCCTTTAGTTCGTTTCAGGTTCCCGAGACCGAATTGGAAGAGTTGGAGCGATTCCGACTCTATAAATACATATTTTGGAGCCAACGGAGTAAAGAAACGATGACTCGATGCCTTGGAATCGACCCCGAGACCTTGGGACCCAATCCCGATCCTCCGAGACCCGATCCCGAGTCCCGAGAATGGATGGGAAGCCCATGAGAGGCAAGGAGGGACCAAAAAGTTCATAAGAGAGGCCTACAAGACCCATCCCGATCGGGAAGGCCTCATCCCGTTCGGGATGGGGTGCACAAATGAGAGGGTTGCTGACCTGGGCCCGTCCCGGTCGGGACCACTTCGTCCCGGTCGGGATGACCCCGTCTCGGTCGGGACGGGGGTGCTGCAGCTCCGCTTTGTTTTCTTTCTTCTCCCTTGCACTTGTAACCCTATATATACCCTTCCCTTGTTATGTAAAGGATATGCACTTCATTATACAAAAAAACCCTAGACTACTTTAGGATAGATTAGATTAGATTAGTGTAGATTAGTCGATAATTAGTAGTTAATCATAGATTAGTACTTGTATTAAGGGAATTCTTCAAGATCTTCTCCAAGCTTGACAACCTTGGATGTTTGTTTTGGGTTTTCTTAATTAATGCAAGTTTTGTTCTTTCTTCTCCTCTAGTGTGGTACAATTCTTTTTCTCTTCTCTTAATCTTTGTTTATGTTATTCAAGTTTCAATCTTTAGTTCTAGATTATTGTTTTATTCTTCATACTTGCTAGTTTGTTTATGTTTGTTTTGATGTTTGTGTTAATCCATCTTGTTCTTGTTAGTATTAGTTTGATTATGTTAGAGTAGTGTTCTTGCTAGGGTTAGTAAGGTGATTAGGGTGTTAATTGGGTGATTAAGGGTTTGTTAGAGATGTTGGTGGAAGATTTGGGTTTCCTCTTGGTTTGGTGCACATCACTTGTTTGTTGAAATGCTTGAATGACTAAGTATGTACGAATGCTTGTTTTTCTTGCCTTTCTTTTGTGGGTGTTAGTTTGTTGTGGGTTCGGTCCCCTCACTAAGTTGCGAGAGCCCGGTGAGGACGACCCCTAGGTCGGTCTAAGTTGCGAGAGCCCGGATTCGACCTAGGCCTATAGCGTGCTAGTAACCCCGATTGTGTTGTGTATCGCCGAGTTGGGTTTTAGGTGGAACCTCTAGGTGAGTCTAAGTTGCGAGAGCCCGGGCATTACCTAGATTACCCTACTACCTCCTTCACTCTAGTCCTCCCTTGACCATTCCGTTACCCCTTTGACCCCGACCTAATCCTAGCCCGTTTTCCTTAGTTGTTCTTCTTAGTCATAGTCTAGTCTTCTCCCCTTCTTATTATTCTTTAGTTTAGCTCGTTGACTTAGTCTCGTATTTGGGCCGACCTAGTCTAGACGCCTCTTACCGTCCCCGTGGATTCGACCCGACTTACCCTATCTACCCTAGTTAGGTTAGCCGGTTATATTATTGACGGTTGGGACGTGACGAATCCCTTACCATCAGCGGGTTTTGGTGGCCTTTCATGTTTAAGGACATTCGAGCTTTTATTTTCACGTGAGATGCTTGCCGAAGAAGTGGGAATATTTCAAGAAGAAATGAGATGCCCCTTCAACCTGTTCTAGAAATCGAATTATTTGATGTTTGGGACATTGATTTCATGGGTCCGTTCACATCCACTTTTGGAAACAAATAAATCCTAGTCGCGGTTGATTATGTCTCAAAGTGGATCGAGGCCAAAGCTTCCCCTACCAATGACTCCAAGGTAGTAATCAAGCTTTTCAAAAATGTAATTTTCCCGAGATTCGGTATGCCTAGAGCCATAATTAGTGATGGAGGATCTCATTTTAGGAAAGATACCTTTGAACACCTTCTTAGAAAATATGGTATCACTCACAAGATGTCCTTAGCCTACCACTCTCAATCAAATAGGCAAGCCGAGATCTCCAACCGTCAAATCAAAGGAATTTCGAAAAAAGTTGTAAATACACACCGAAAGGATTGGTCATTGAAATTGAATGACGCCCTTTAGGCATTGAGAACGGCCTACAAAGCACAAATTGGAACCACTCCTTATCGTCTTGTGTATGGTAAAGCTTGTCATTTACCAGTGGAATTAGAACACAAAGCCAAATAGGCTATCAAAGAGCTAAACATTGACGAGAATGTTGTTGATAATAATCGCCTTCTCCAACTACTAGAATTGGAAGAACTAACACTTGAAGCTTACGAAAATTCGAAGATCTACAAAGAGCAAACTCGCAAATGGCACGATTCTATAATACTTCGTAAGGACTTCCCCGTTGGTGATACGATGGTTGGGATTTGTCGTGGATCCCCGCCAACAAATAGAATCCAACTAATCCTAACGGGTAGCTAGGGTAAGTCGGGTCGTGTCCACGGAGACGGTATTGTAAAGTCTAGACTAGGTCGACCTAAAACGAGACTAAGTCACAAACAAACACAAAGATGACGATAATTGGTAAACTGCGATGGTTGAGGGAGATGAAAGTGGGCTAGCAATGAAGTAACAATGATATGATAAGAGCTAAATGAAATAACTAAAACAAACTAAACAATGAACAAGAGAAATGATAACTAACAAGAAGAATGAATCAAAAATGGAAGGGAGTAGGGTTAGGTCGGGTTTTTAAGTGTAGAAGGATAATTGGGTGGTAAAGGGTGTAGGTGTCTCTTAGTTACTAGAGTCGGTTCGCGATCTCGCGTCAAATCCTAAGTCAAGGTTGGTTTGCACTCTCGCGTCTAACCTATGTCCGCACTCTCGTGTCTAAGACTATACCCGAACACAATCACACACTAGCCAAACAATGAGAAGATGAGAACAAGTATGAGAAGCATTGGCCACTACTACCCACACAAGCAATTCAACAAACACATAGAGTGCCTAATATGTGACTAGCAAAAAAGATGCAACCTTTACCCATAATCAAACCCTAATCACCCATAATCCACACTTAATCCCCCTACTAACCCCACGAGAAATCTACTCACTCATTATCAAACTAAAACTAACATAAACAAGAGAAATCAATATAAACATCCAAACATCCATAATGAAGAAACAATAACAATAAACAATATGTAAAGATTCAAACTTGATAAATAAACAAAGAACAAGAGTATCGAGTTTATACCAACTAACAACGGATGAAAAAGATGAGAACTTGTATAAATAAGAAACCCAAATAATCTCCAAGGTTGTCAATCTTAAATGAGTCTTCAAGAATCTTCTTAATACAATATTAATTGCTAGATTAAACTTAGATTAACAAAAGTTTAAAGGAAGATTAAGCTAATGAGAGCAGAACTAAATCTAGTGTTTGAACCATGTAGAGAGGCCTAAGAGAGTCTAGGGTAATGGAAGATACTTAAACAAAACAAGGGAGTATTTATAAGGTTACAAGAGTGAAGGAGGAGAAAAGAATCAAATGCGGGTAACAGCTAGCGCATCCCGTCCGGGACGGTTCGGTCCCGTCCGGGACGGAGTGGTCCCGCCCGGGACGGACCCAAAACAGGCCTATTTGCTTTTGTGCACCTCATCTCGGACGGGATGAGGTCCTTCCCGACGGGGATGGGTCTTGTAGGTCTCCAATATGATCTTTAAGGTCCCTCCTTGCTTCTCATGGGTTTCTCATCGATTCTCGGGGCTCGGGATCGAGTCTAAGGGGCTCGGGATAGGGTCCCAAGGTCTCGGGATCGAACCCAAGGCATCGAGTGATCGTTCCTTCACTTTGTTGGCTCCAAAAAGTGTATGAAACGAGTCGGAATCGTTCCAATTCTTCATGAATGGTCTCGGGAACCTGAAACGAACTAGAGGAAGCATAAGTAACCCATAAACCGCTCCCAAGGAGCGATTCCACAAGGAAAACGGGACAAATACACAAAAAATTAGGCACTACAAACTACACTTATCAACTCCCCCACACTTAACCTTTACTCGCCCTCGAGTAAGCACAAACTAACTACTAAACTAGCCGAGCGGGTATTAGCGCACCCTACCCCCTTTCAACTCACGCGAGTACACTTAGAGGAAAAGTATACTCCGCAAGGCAAGTAAGGTCTTGCGACAAAATTGTGGATGCAACCGGACACAAAAACACATAAACAAACAAGCACACAAACAAACAAACAAAAGGTTGCACCCAAAAAGAAATAAATACTGCTTCCCTCTATAAAGCGGTGAAAAAAGCACCGGTTTAGGACTCGAGGCAAGTGACAACGTTCCCAAGCTAATCATACAAATCGAGATGAACAAAACCCTAATAGTATGACAACAAAGCAATAAAAACGTTGGTAACTTACCTAGGTCCTCCTAACCTTCTAAGAATAACGTACTACGGGACGATCGGCGGGATGGAAAAAGGAGACCGCGGTGTTAGTCGACACTGTAGGTAAGTGAGACCCCGCCCCCTTTAGTGATGAGCCAAGAGGGTCGTCCCATGCCCAAAACCGCTCAACTAATCCAAGTAAAAACGTGAATATTATTGCAAAATGAGGGAAGACCGACCATTACGGCTATCATCCTTCCTAGGGAATCGGTCCTTTGGTAGGCTCTTCACGGTAATAGTCGGCAAAAGGCTTATTTTTGAGATGTGGGGACTCTTTTTGTGGGACGGTTTTCTTTTGGCATTTTTCTTTCCTTTGCATTTTTGCTTTGTATGTTGCTATGCCATTTCTTTTTCTTCATTTCTATTTTCATTTTGGCTTTTTGTGCCTTTTCTTTTTCTTCAATATTTTCTTTCTTTCGTTTTCTTTCGTTTTTTCTTTTCTTTGCCCTTTTGGCTTGATTTGAGTTGTAGGCATTTCTTTTGCAACTAAGAAAGAGATTTCAACAATTTTGTATTTTATTTTGTGGATAAGTGTAGGAGGTAGGGGAATGGGTATGTCGAGACAACGTCTTCCCTTCAAACCCACAAAAAGGGGAGAAACTTGCACTAATCAAACAATTCCGAACACGGTCACCTAAGGGACGGGACTCGGCAACCAAGGCCTTTTCACACCGTGGGTGGTCATAATGGTCAAAATGCAAATCCCGTAGTAAATCCCTAGTAAGCTAGGTGGACTCAAGGTAAAGGACCAACGAAACTATTGATTTAGGGTCATTCTACTAGACTAAAGTCCAGGACTCGATTCATCCTACTAGAAAGAGAAAGTAAACGCTTGCACACTAGCCTCGAAACCGGGTTTTCGAAAATCTTTTTACACACTAGACACAACTACACACACAAAACAAAGACTTCACAAAAACGAAAGAAAAAGAGACAAAAGACAACAAAACAAAACAAAATAAACAAACACAAAAACAAAACAAACACCACCCCGAACTTCCAAACAAGTCACCAAATCAACCACAAATATGCACAAAGCTCCAACCGAGCACACAACATCACATATCTTCTCCAAACTCCACAAGGAACAAAGAGGAAAAAGGGGCAAAGAGATGTTACCGGATGTCTTGAAAGCTCTCCAAAGCTAACGGTGATTAGGCAACCTATAAGGAAAAAGGGAGGCAAAACACGCAGAACAAAACAAATATACGACACAACGACACAAAAGGAAAACACACAAAAGAAAATCTTTTGGATTTTTGTGAAAAAATTTCAAATTTTTAGGGATTTTAAAGATTTTTTTTCGGAAAACTACGAAAATAAAACTAACTATGATAGGATATCGCTCCCCCACACTTAAACCGAGCAATGTCCCCATGCTCGATCGTGGTGTATGGAGACAAAGAAGAGAAACTACGAAAATAAAGCTAAAAATCACAAATAAAGCGGAGAAAATGGTAGAATGTGTCCGGCCGGGGTGTAGTCAAGTCACCATGGGCCGAGACGAGAAAAGATATGGATGGGGAAAGAAATAAAGAGAAGGAAATAAAAGGAAATGGGAGGGGAGGACTAGGTGTAATCAAGTCACCTAGCCCGGATTCCGCCCGAATATGACTAAATCCTAAAAAGTGAAAAATAAAGTGAAAAGGCTTGTAAATTTGGATTTTGAAATGACTCTCGACGTAGTCACGTCATCGAGAGTCGGGAGCAATAACTACCAAGGCCTCGAAGGCCACCATGACACCACGACATAAAAGTTTATAAGTGGAAGGGGACAAACAAGGGAAGACAAGCGACAAAAGACGGAAAAGAAAGGATAGTTGTCGTACCTATCGGTTAGCAACTCACTCGCTCCATCGTCTCAATGATCAATATAGGCACTTTGCTTGTCTTCTTCATTGTCATCCCGCTTCAAACTTGATAATAACGCATGGTTGAGGTAGTAATGGTATAAGGGGGTGGGATTTGATGTGAAACTCGGTGGAAAGTGAAGGGAAAATGAGGTGAGGGTATGTAAATGAGGTATATCGGTCATATGATATGGGGAAGGATAGGTAGAGAGGTTGGGAGGGGGTATAAAGTGGTTGGGTGGGCTCTCATGGCAAAAAAAAGGCCAAAAGGGGGAGCAGAGGATCATCCCGGTCGGGATGGATGGTCTCGGTCGGGAAGCTCTCGTCTAGGTCGGGATGCCTCATCAGTAAACCCCAATTCTGGTACCCTCATTCCGATCGGGATGGCTTCTTCCCGGTCGGGATGGCACATCCTTCCCGGTCGGGAAGCCTCCTTTCCGGCTGGGAAGAGTCTTCATGACCTCCATAACCCCAAAAGCATATCCAAAGCTTCAAAAACCGATTCCCTTGCTCACAATCCAAGCTCTATCCACAACCATTTCTCTCTTTGGTTCATCTTCCCTTTACACCTATCAAATAGGCTCAAAACATTCATCATAATCCCTCCCTCACATCGCTCATCAAAAATGCCAAATTACAAGAAATTCACAAAACCTAAAAAGGATTACAAGAAAGTGATATATACAATGAGACGGTTCTTTTGGAACTCCGTCAAACCAAGGATGGTGCATTCTTCAATCTTTTTTCAACAACACTATAGCCAATTCCATCACCATCAAGGGCACGAAGCAACAAATCGAAGGCTCTAGCAAAGTTTTCAATCAAGCTTGTGATATAAGCATCCACACCCCAAGGTTCTTCGCAACCTTCTCTAGAGGTTCCCAGGGCATCCCGATCTACTATGTTCAATGGCTTGAACTTGTACTTTCGATCCTTCGGTATATACCCAAACGTCCATCTATCCTCATGTGGCCCCGAGGGAGGCTCATCTTTCTTCTTGTCATGGAACTTGTCTTCAAACTCATGATATGGGCACTCATCCGCCCCAAGCTCGGAATCATCATCCTCAAGCTCATAGAAGTTGTTCTTCAAGCATTCTCCCGACTCATCCCCTAGATCGATGTCTTTCATGGCGTGGATCATTTTACAAGAATCATCATTAGTAGGCGAGGTGTTGCCTTGGAGGTCAAACACGAGCTTTTCTTCGCCTAACTCAAATGTGATCCTACCATTCTTCACATCAATCATAGCACCGGCGGTATGTAGAAATGGGCGCCCAAGGATAATGGGAGTGATAGCATCTTCCGGCATGTCAAGTACAAGGAAATCGACCGGAATGAAGTACTTCCCGATTCTTATTGGCCCATCCTCTAACATCCCTAATGGTCGGTTGAGTGAACTATCGGCCATTTGGAGTGTAATGGATGTACACTTGAGCTCCTTCATCCCGAGTCGCTCACAAATGGAATAGGGAATGATGCTCACACTCGCACCCAAATCACATAGTGCTTTCTAAAATCTTGAAGTTGCCTATGGTGCACGGAATCGAGAAACTACCCGGATCCTTCAACTTGGGAAGCGTAGAACCTTGAATAAGCTCACTCACCACTCTCTTGAACGCTATGGTCTCTTCCTTTTCGATGGATCTCTTCCTAGCCAAGATTTCTTTCGTAAATCTTCCATATGCCGGGATTTGGGTAAGTAGCTCGGTAAATGGGACACTCACATCCAATTTATTCACAATATTAAGGAACTTGTCGTATTGAGCATCCACCTTGGTCTTTCTTTGCCTTGTGGGGAAAGGCAACTCGATGTGCACTTTGTCTTGCTCGATAGGGGTGGACTTTTCAAACGACATTTTCCTTTTACCTTTGTCTTTTCCTTGAGGTGGGGGAAGCTTGTCTTCATGGGGTTTCTCAATCTCCCGCAAGACTTGCTCCTCCATTGGATTTTCAAAGCTTTAAATGTCTTGAGAGGGGGGTATAACTTCTTGCATTGATTCTTGCTCACTAGGGGATAAGGGGGAATCATAAGATTCACCACTCCTCGTGGTAATAGCATTTACATGCTCAAATTTCGGTGTTTCACCTTGAGGAGGTAGTCGCCCCTTTTGTCTTGAAGAGCTTCCCGAAGAAACTTGAGATATTTGAGTGTCAAGCATCTTCATATGAGCATCTCTTGCTATGTTATCCCTTTGAAGATGAGTAAAGAACTCTTGTTGGTTTCTTGCCATCTCCATTTGGCTTCTTTGCAATTCTTGATTACTCCTTTGAATATCCATCACAGATTTTTGCATGTTAAAATGTCGAGGTGGAGATTGTGGATTGTGCGGAGTATCGGTTATGGCTAGAGGAATACCATAGTCATAAGGAGGAGACCGGCTCCTTTGCTTGCTATTTTGTTGGGTACCTTGAATTGCTTGTTGTTGTTGACGGTTCCCTTTAAACCCATGAGAGTTGCCTTGATTAAGGCCTTGAGTGTTACCTTTGTTGTTTTGATAACCTTGATTATGTTGTTTTCCTTGAAAACCACCTTGATTGAAGTTCCCTTGTTGGAACCCTTGATTGTTGTTGAAGTTACCTTGGTTATGTTGCTTGAAATTGTTGAATGGTCTTGGATTACCTACATAACCTTGGTAACCTTGATTGTTGTCCCTTAAGGGAGGTGGCACATATGGACGGTGTTGTAGAGATTGTTGTTGGGAAGCTTGATGGAAAGCTTGGAACATATTAGGATAGGAGGCACCTTGCTTGAACGCTTGAAAGGCGTTCACTTGCTCAATACTTCCTCGACAATGTATAGGCTCATGTCCAACTATCCCGCAAATATCGCACATCCCTTAATAAGGTGTAGGAGACACAACTCCCAAAGCATTAACTTCATGAATCGAGTGTTGGTTGGATGAACTAGTGCTTTGAACTTGATTGAGGTGGCTTTGGAGCTTTTTGTCAATAGTCTCCATGTGAGTTTTTAATTGAGCTCCAAGATCTATGCTTAGTTGTGTAATGGCATCGACCTCGTGCCTACCTCCTCGATTCGCCTTTCTAGGCCTTGAGTATTGGGAGTTGCGCACCGCCATCTCCTCGATTCTTGACAAAGTTTCGTCATCATCCACCTCGGTAAACCTCCCATTCGATCCCATGTTGAGAATGGCCCTTGAGTCTTCATATAACCCGTTCCAAAACTGTTGAACTAGGAACCATTGTGATAGACCATGGTGAGGACAAGAGCGGATCAAGGCTTTGAATCTTTCCCACGATTCGTAGAGGCTGTCTTCATCACGTTGTTGGAATCCCGTGATAGAGGCTCTCAATAGATTTGTCTTCTCCGGGGGATAAAATTGTTGGTAGAAGGCTAAGGCTAGCTTCTTCCAAGTATCAATACCAAGAGCCGTCTTGTCCAACCCCTTGAACCATTGCTTAGCTTTACCAATTAAAGAGAAAGGAAATAATACCCACTGGATTTGATCTTGGGTATTCCCGTTTGTGAGATAGCATCGCAATAATCCGAAAAGGTTTCCATGTGTTGATGAGGATCTTCGGTTGGTAACCCACTAAATTGACTTCTTTCGACCAATTGGATGAATTGCGTTTTTGCCACAAAATTCCCGGTATATGCCTCCGGTAAAGTGGTTGGACCCGGCAAAACGTCTTCCGTGAAGGTTGAATGAGAAGAGAACTTAGGCATGATTGGATATGCGGGAGATGATGGTGTAGACGGTGTTGATGTAGAACTAGAAGGAGAACTAGGACTAGAAGTACCGAAGGGATTGATGAAGGTCCCTCCGGCGGTCTCTCGCGGTGACTCGTTCAAGTCGGATCCTTGAGCTTGCTCTTCAATGGTATTGCTAGTACCCGGTTGAGAGTGTCTAACCCGATCAATCGTCTGTTGGCGAAAGGCTCTAAAGAGTCTCTCCGGCTTTGGATTGAAGAGAAAGAAATCGCCTCTCCTCCTAGGCATACACTACACACTTGAGCAAACGTAAGACCACCTAGTGCTTTTTGGGCACTAGGCAAAGACAATAAACGAACACAACGAAAAACAAAGAGAAAAGAAAGCTAAGAAAACAAGAGAAACCTACAAAATATGCACAATAGATGATAGAAGAGCACAAAGAAGGGTAACTAAGTCAAGCTAGAAGTAAACTAGGTCTAAACAATGCACCGTCCCCGGCAACGGCGCCAAATTGATGGTAAGGTTTTTGTCGTGGGTCCTAACCAACAATAAATAACCAACTAATCCTAGTGGGTAGCTAGGGTAAGTCGGGTCGTGTCCACGGGGACGGTTAATGGTGTCTAGACTAGGTCGTCCTAAAAACGAGACTAAGTCACACAAACAAACACAAAGAAGATGATAATTGACTAATTATGATGGTTGAGGAGGATGAGAATAGACTAACAATGAGCTAACTATGATACGAGTTAAATGGAATAACTAAGACAAACTAAACAATGAACTAGAAATGATAACTAACAAGTAGGATGAATCAAATATGGAAGGGAGTAGGGTTAGGTCGGGTTCTTAAGTGTAGAAGGGTAATAGGGTGATCAAGGGTGTAGGTGCCTCTTGAGTTACTAGGTCGGTTTGCGCTCTCGCGTCTAAACCTAGGTCAAGGTCGGTTCGCGCTCTCGCATCTAAACCCAAGTCCGCACTCTCGTGTCTAAGACTATACCCTAACACAATCACACACTAGCCAAACAATGAGAAGATGAGAACAAGTATGAGAAGCATTGGCCACTACTACCCACACAAGCAATTCAACAAACACATAGAGTGCCCAATATGTGACTAGAAACAAAGATGCAACCCTTACCCCTAATCAAACCCTAATCACCCATAATCCACACCTAATCTCCCTACTAACCCCACAAGGAAACTACTCACTCATGGTGAAACTAAGATTAGCAAAAGCAAGAGAAATCAAACTAAACATCCAAACATCCATAATGAACAAAAAATATAAATAAACAATATGTAAAGATTCAAACTTGAAAGATAAAAAAAGATTAAAAGTAAAGATGATACGACAAATGGAAGGAAGAAGAAAGAAAACAAGCGCGGTTTACAGCAGGCCCGTCCCGGCCGAGACGGGTTGGTCCCGGTCGGGACGAGGTCGGTCCCGGTCGGGACGCCACCTTCCCGATCGGGATGGACCCAGGTCAGCAACCTCCTTGTTTGTGCACTTCATCCCGAACGGGATGAGGCAATCCCGAACGGGAAGGTGGCGTCCCGACCGGGACCGACCTCGTCCCGACCGGGACCAACCCGTCTCGACCGGGACGGGCCTGCTGTAACCCGCGCTTGTTTTCTTTCTTCTTCCTTCCATTTGTAACCCTATATACTCCCTTCTTGTAATTTTAAGACATATTATCTTACCCTAGATTAGTTTAAGCCTCCATTAGCATCTAAAACCCTAGATTTACTCTCACTCATTAGTTTTAATCTCTCTTTAATTCTTAGTTAATCATTGTAATTAGTTCTTGTATTAAGAGGATACTTGAAGAATTCTCCAAGCTTGACAACCTTTGGTTTTATTTGGGTTCTTATTTATACAAGATTGCTTCTTTTCATCTTCATAGTGTTGGTATAATCTTTCTTACTCTAAATCTTGTTTATTTAGTCTTGTTTAAATCTTGTTACATTGTTATTGTAGTTTTTCTTGTTATCCATAATGAATGTTTGGATTGTGAGTTTGTTTTCTCTTATGATTGTTAGTTTGACCATGACAATGAGTGAGTAGTTTCTTTGTGGGGTTCGTAGGGGGATTAGGGGTAGATTATGGATGATTAGGGTTGATTAAGGGGAAAAGGTTATATCTTAGTTGTTAGTCACATTGTAGGCACTCTATGTGTTTGTTGATATGCTTGTGTGAGTTGTAGTGGCCATGCTTCCCATACTTGTGTTCATCTTCTCATTGATTGTTTATGATGCGGAAATGTTGAGAATAGTTTAGTCGCGAGAGCGCGGACTAGGGTCTAAGTTGCGAGAGCCCGGACCCACCTTGACATCGGTCTAAGTTGCGAGAGCCCGGACCGACTCTAGTAACTAAGAGACACCTATGCCCTTGATCACCCCAATTACCCTTCTACTCCTATGAACCCGACCTACCCCACTTCTTTCCATATTTGATCCATCGTCTTAGTTAGTCATAGTTCTTCTAGTTTATTTATTAGATCGATCATTAGTCTAGTTCTTACTCTTCCTCCTTAATAGTTTTCCATTTATCGCTTCTTTGTGTTTGTTTGGTAATTTAGTCTCGTTGTAGGCCGACCTAGTCTAAACCTTGATATACCGTCCTCGTGGATACGATCCCGACTTACCCTAGCTACTCACTAGGTTAGTCTTAGTTTGCTTATTTCTAGACTTAGTTACCCTTCTTTGTGTTCTCCCATCTTCTCTTGTGAATATTCTCTAGTTTTACTTCTTTTTCTCTTTGTCTCTAGTTGTGTTTGTTTATTGTCGTTGCCTAGTGCCCATAAAGCACTATGTGTTCTTACGTTTGTTCTAGTGTGTAGTGTATGCCTAGGAGGGGAGGCGACTTCTATCTCTTTAATCCAGAGCCGGAGAGTCACTTTCGAGCCTTTCGCCAACGAACGATTAATCGGGTTAGGATCTCTCAACCGAGTGCAAGCAATACTCATCAAGGGCAAGCCCAAGGAGCCGACTTGAACATTTCACCTCGAGAGACGGCCGGAGGGACCTTCATCAATCCCTTCGGTGATTCTTCTCCTAGTTCCCCCTCTTCATCTACATCAACACTCTCTACACCACCGTCTTCTCCCTTACATCCAAGAATGCCTAAGTTCTCCTCTCACTCCACATTCACCGAGGATGTCTTGCCGGGACCGAGTGTATTACCGGAAGCCTATACCGGGAATTTTGTGGCAAAGACTCAATTTATCCAACTTGTGGAGAGGAGCCCATTTAGTGGTTTGCCCACCGAAGACCCGCACCAACACATGGAGACGTTCTCTGATTATTGTGACGCTATATCTCAAACCGAGGTTACTCAAGATCAAATTCGTTGGGTACTATTCCCGTTTTTTCTTATTGGAAAAGCGAAGCAATGGATCAAGAGTCTCGATAGGGCAACCATGGGTATCGACACTTGGAAAAAGCTTGCCTTGGCGTTCTACCAAAAGTTTTACCCTCCGGAAAAGACGAACTTGCTTAGGGCCTCCATCACCGGGTTCCAACAAAGGGATGAAGAGAGCCTATATGAAGCTTGGGAGCGGTTTAAGTCTTTGGTAAGATCGTGCCCTCATCATGGACTCTCACAATGGTTCTTAGTGCAACAATTTTGGAATGGACTTTATGAGGACTCGGGAGCTATTCTTAACATGGGCTCCAACGGTAGGTTCACCGAGGTCGATGACAACCAAACATGGGCGAGAATCGAAGAGATGGCGGTGCATAATTCGCAATACTCTAGGCCTAGGAAGGCACATCGAGGAGGCATGCATGAGGTCGATGCTATCACCAAATTAAGCATTGACCTTGGAGCTCAACTTAAAACACACATGGAGACTATTGACAAGAAGCTCCAAAGCCACCTCAACCAAGTCCAAGGCTCTAGTTCCTCCCACCATCAACCGATTCAAGAAGTTAATGCTTTGGAGTTTGCACCTCCTTTGCCATATTTTGGGATGTGTGATACTTGTGGAATCGTTGGTCATGATCCTATGCATTGTAGAGGGAGTATTGAGCAAGTGAACGCCTTTCAAGCGTTCAAGCAAGGTGCCTCCTACTCTAATCAATACCAAGCTTCCAATCAAGTCCCTCAACAACAATCCTTTCAACATCAACAACAACATCGTCCCTATGTTCCACCTCCTTTAAGGGACAACAATGATAGTTACCAAGGATATGTGGGTAACCAAAGACCGTTCAAAAATTTCAAGCAAAATAACCAAGGTAACTTCAACAACAAGCAAGGGTTCCAACATGGGAACTTCAATCACGGTGGTTTCCAAGGAAACCAAAATTTCCAAGGAAACCGAAACTTTCAAGGACAACAAAACCACAATCAAGGCCTTAATCAAGGTAATTCTCATGGGTTCCAAGGGAACCGTCAACAAGCAACTCAAAATCAACAACAACAAAGCAAGCCTAGGAGCCGGTCTCCTATTCATGATTATGGCACTCCTCTCGCCATCACCGACAATCCACATAATCCATCATCCCCACCTCGGGATTTCGACATTCAAAAGACTTTGATGGATATGCAACAAGGTCAAATGGAGATGTCAAAAACCCATCAAGAGCTCTTTGCTTATATTCAAGAGGGAAACGCGTCAAGAGATGCCCGTATGAAGATGCTTGAATCCCAAGTGTCTCAACTTGCTTCGGGGAGCTCCTCAAGGCAAAAGGGGCAACTACCTTCTCAAGGTGAAACACCGATATTTGAGCATGTAAATGCTATCACCACAAGAAGAGGTACATCCTACAACCCCCCTCCGTATCCTATTGAGCAAGAGCCAATGCAAGAACCGACAATGGAGATGGCATCTCCAACTCAAGAAGAACCAAGCTTTGATAATCCAATTGAGGAGCAAGTCCTTTGGGAGGTCGAAAAACCCCAAGAAGACAACCCTCCCCCACTTCAAGCACAAGAAAAGGGTAAAGGGAAAGTGTCAAGTGAAGAGTCTACCCCAATTGATCAAAACAAGTACCAAATCAAGTTGCCTTACCCATCAAGGCAAATGAAGACTAAGGTGGACACTCACTATGACAAGTTCCTTAGTATTGTGAAGAAATTGGATGTTAGTGTCCCGTTCACCGAATTACTCACCCAAATCCCGGCGTATGGAAGATTTATGAGAGAGATCTTAGCTAGGAAGAGATCCGTCGACAAGGAAGAGACCGTAGCGTTCACGAGGGTGGTGAGCGAGCTTATCCAAGGTTCCACGCTTCCGAAGTTGAAGGATCCGGGTAGTTTTTCGATCCCTTGCACCATAGGCAACTTCTTGATCAAGAATGCGTTATGCGACTTGGGCGCGAGTGTGAGCATCATTCCCTATTCTATTTGTTGCCGACTCGGAATGAAGGAGTTGAAATGTACGTCCCTCACCCTCCAAATGGCCGATAAATCATTCAATCGACCATTAGGAATGTTAGAGGACGTACCGGTACGAGTGGGGAAATACTTCATTCCGATCGACTTCATTGTGCTTGACATGCCGGAGGATGCCAATACTCCCATTATTCTTGGGCGCCCATTTCTACACACCGCGGGTGCCATGATCGATGTGAAGAACGGTAGGATCACATTCGAGTTAGGCGAGGAAAAGATAGTGTTCGACCTCCAAGGCAACACTACGCCTACTAATGATGAATCATGCAATATGATCCAAGCCAAGAAAGACATCGATCTAGGGGGTGAACCGGAACAAAGCTTGAAGAAGTACTCTTATGTACTTGATGATTATGACTACGAGAGTGAGGAGGATGAGTTCCCATGTCATGGGCTTGATGACAAGTTGAAGTGCAATGACAAGGAAGTAGATGAGCCTCCCTTGGGCCGCATGAGGACCGGTGGACGTTTGGGTATATCCCTAAGGACCAAAAGTACAAGTTCAAGTCGTTGAACTTGGAAGAGCGGGATGCCCCGGGAACGTCAAGGCAAGGCCATGAGGACCCTTGGGATGTGGTCGGTTATATGACATGCTTGATTGAAGACTTCTCTAGGGCCTTCGACTTGTTCTTATGTGCCCTTGATGGAGATGGAAGTGTTCAAGGTTGTTGAAAGAGATTGAAGAAAGCACCACCTTGGTTTGACGGAGTTCCATAAGAACCGTATCATTGTATATATTTCTTTCTTGTAGTTAATGGATTTTTGTGAATTCTTGTTATTTGGATTATTGATGAGCGAGGCGAGGGAGAGAATTTGATGCTGGAATTGAGTTTGTTGGATAGGTGAAGTGAAGATATCCCTAGAAAGGATTGGCAATGATATACCTTGGGTTGTGAGCAAGAGGATTGGGTTTTTGAAGCTTGGAACAAGTTTTTGGGATCGTGGAGGTCGAAGAAGACCCGTCCCGACCGGGATGAGGCGTCCCGACCGGGAAGAGTAAGGCATCCCGACCGGGATGGGTGCCATCCCGATCGGGATGGGTGCACCACATTTCGAGCTTCCTGTGAGTTCGTCCCGACCGGGATGAAGGCGTCCCGACCGGGACGGGTGAGGTAACCCGATCGGGATCAGTCTTCCCGACCGGGATGGTCCTCTGCTCCCCCTTTGTGATTCTTCTTCGCAATCAAGTCCACCCAACCCATTCACCTCACTTTACACCGAGATCCGCATCAAATCCCACCCCCCCTCGCACCATTACTACCTCTACCATGCAATGTTATCGAGAATGAAGCGGAACAGCAATGAAGAAGACAAGCACGTGCCTTTATTGATCTATGAGACGACGGAGAGAGTGAGTAGCTAACCTATGGTATGGCAACTATCATTTCTTTTCCGTTTTTGTCGCTTGTTTTCCTTTGTTTATTCCCTTCCCCCTGTACACTTATGTGTCTTGACGTCATGGTGGCCTTCGAGGCCTCGGTAGTGGTTGCTCCAGACTCCCGACGATGTGATTACGTCGAGAGTCAATCGTTTACTCCAATTTACAAGATTTTCACCCCTTTTTAGGAGTTAGTCGGATTTGGACGGAATCCGGGCTAGGTGACTTGATTACACCTAGCCCTCCCCTCCCATTTCCTTTTATTTCCTTCTTTTTATTTTCTTTCCCCCATCCATATCTTTTCTTGTCTCGGCCCATGGTGATTTGACTACACCCCGGCCGGACACCTTCTACCTTTTCTCCATCTTTTCTTTTTGATTTTTAGCCTTATTTTCGTAGTTTCTTTTCTTCTTCTTTTGTCTCTCCGCACACTACGATTGAGCATATGAGGACATTGCTCGATTTAAGTGTGGGGGAGTGATATTCTATCGTAGTTAGTTTTATTTTCATAGTTTTTCGAAGAAAAAAAAAACCTTTAAAAATCCTAAAAATTTGAAATTTTTTCACAAAAATCAAAATGATTTTCCCTTTTTTGTGTTTTTGTTTTGTGTCTTTGTGTCGTATATTTGTTTGTGTGCGTGTTTTGCCTCCCTTTGTCCTTATAGGTTGCCTAATCTCCGTTGTTTGGAAAGCTTTGAAGACATCCGGTAACATCCTCTAACCCTCTTTCCCTCTTTATTCCTTGTGATGTTTGGTGAAGGTTGTGTTGAGGTGTGCTCGGGTGGAGCTTGTACATTCTTGTGGTGGATTTGGTGACTTGTATAGATTATCGGGGTGGTGCTTGTTATTTGTTTGTTTTGTTTTGTTTTATTTTGTTGCCTTTTTGTTTCTTTTGCTTTCGTTGAGTCTTTGTTTTGTGTGTGTATTTGTGTCATGTGTGTAAACCATTTTCGAAAACCCGGTTTAGAGGCTAGTGTGTGAGTGCTTACTTTCCCATCCTAGTAGTATAAATCGAGTCTTGGGCTTTAGTCTAGTAGAATGACCTTAAATCAATGAATTCGTTGGTCCTTTACCTTGAGTCCACCTAGCTTACTAGGAATTCACTACGGGATTTGCACTTTTGACCATTATGATCACCCACGGTGTGAAAAGGCCTTGGTTACCGAGTCTCGTCCCCTAGGTGACCGTGTTTAGGATTGTTTGATTAGTCCAAGTTATCCTCTTTTTGTGGGTTTGAAGAGGGATCGCGACCCCCGACTTACCCATTTACCTACATCTCACACATATCCACACAATAACTTGCAAATTGTTGATTCTCTCTTTCTTGTTATATAATGAAAATGCCAACAAAGCCAAATCTTGCCAAAAAGGGCAAAGAAAAAAGAAAAGAAAGAAAAAAATGAAAGAAAGAAAAGAAATGAAGAAAAAGAAAAGGCACAAAAGCCAAAAAGAAAATAGAAAAGAAGAAAAAGAATGGCATGGCAAAACAAATCGAAAATGCAAAAGAAGAAAGAAAATGCCAAAAGAAAACCCGTCTCACAAAAAGAAATCCCCACAAAAATAAGCCTTTTTCCGAATTTTGCCGTGAAGAGCCTACCAAAGGACCGAGTCCCGAGGAAGGATGATAGCGGCATTAGTCGGTCTTCCCTCATTTTGCATGTTTTCCATCTTTTTACTTGGCTAGTTAGGCGGTCTTGGACACGGGACGACCCTCTTGGCTCACGCTAAAGGGGGTGGGGTCTCACTTACCTACAGTGTCGACTAACACCGTGGTTCTATGCTATTCCACTCCGCCGATCGTCCCGTAGTACGTTTTTAGAAAGTTAGGAGGACCTAGGTAAGTTACCAACGTTTTTATTGCTTTATCGTCGTACTATTAGGGTTTAGTTCGCCTCGGTTTGTATTGCTAGCTTGGGAACGTTGTCACTTACCTCGAGTCCTAAACCGGTGTTTCATTCACCGCTTTTAGAGGGAAGCGGTATTTCTTTTGTTTTGGATGCAACCGATTATGTGTTTGTTCGTGTGTTTGTTTGTTTATGTGTTTTGTGTCCGGTTGCAACCACAGTTTTGTCGCAAGACCCAACTTGCCTTGCGGAGTGCACTTGTCCTCTAAGTGCACTCGCGTGAGTTGAAGGGGCGTAGGGTGCGCTAATACCCATTCGGCTAGTTTAGTAGTTAGTGTGTGCTTACTCGAGGGCGAGTAAGGGTTAAGTGTGGGGGAGTTGATAAGTGTAGTTTGTAGTGCCTATTTGTTGTGTTTTGGTCCCTCTTTCCTTGTGGAGCGATTCATGGGCTTCTTATGCTTCCTTTAGTTCGTTTCAGGTTCCCGAGACCGATTTGGAAGAGTTGGAGCGATTTCGACTCAATACATACACATTTTGGAGCCAACGAGATAAAGGAACGATGACTCGAGGACTTGGAATCGACCTCGAGACCTTGGGACCCAATCCCGAGCCTCCGAGACCCGATCCCGAGTCTCGAGAATCGGTGGGAAGCCCATGAGAGGCAAGGAAGGACCAAAGAGCGTTTAAGGAAGGCATACAAGACCCATCCCGTTCGGGATGGCCTCATCCCGTTCGGGATGGGGTGCTACTTTGAGATGGCTGCTGTGAGCCCATCCCGGTCGGGACCGTGATGCTGCTGCACGACTCTTTTTCTTTCTTCTCCTTCATTCTTGTACCCATATATATACTCCCGTCTTGTAATTTTAAGACATATTATCTTACCCTAGATTAGTTTAAGCCTCCATTAGCATCTAAAACCCTAGATTTACTCTCACTCATTAGTTTTAATCTCTCTTTAATTCTTAGTTAATCATTGTAATTAGTTCTTGTATTAAGAGGATACTTGAAGAATTCTCCAAGCTTGACAACCTTGGGTTTTATTTGGGTTCTTATTTATACAAGATTGCTTCTTTTCATCTTCATAGTGTTGGTATAATCTTTCTTACTCTAAATCTTGTTTATTTAGTCTTGTTTAAATCTTGTTACATTGTTATTGTAGTTTTTCTTGTTATCCATAATGAATGTTTGGATTGTGAGTTTGTTTTCTCTTATGATTGTTAGTTTGACCATGACAATGAGTGAGTAGTTTCTTTGTTGGGTTAGTAGGGGGATTAGGGGTAGATTATGGATGATTAGGGTTGATTAAGGGGAAAAGGTTATATCTTTGTTGTTAGTCACATTGTAGGCACTCTATGTGTTTGTTGATATGCTTGTGTGAGTTGTAGTGGCCATGCTTCCCATACTTGTGTTCATCTTCTCATTGATTGTTTATGATGCGGAAATGTTGAGAATAGTTTAGTCGCAAGAGCGCGGACTAGGGTCTAAGTTGCGAGAGCCCGGACCCACCTTGACATCGGTCTAAGTTGCGAGAGCCCGGACCGACTCTAGTAACTAAGAGACACCTATACCCTTGATCACCCCAATTACCCTTCTACTCCTATGAACCCGACCTACCCCACTTCTTTCCATATTTGATCCATCGTCTTAGTTAGTCATAGTTCTTCTAGTTTATTTATTAGATCGATCATTAGTCTAGTTCTTACTCTTCCTCCTTAATAGTTTTCCATTTATCGCTTCTTTGTGTTTGTTTGGTAATTTAGTCTCGTTGTAGGCCGACCTAGTCTAAACCTTGATATACCGTCCTCGTGGATACGATCCCGACTTACCCTAGCTACTCACTAGGTTAGTCGGTGTTATATTGATTGGCTAGGGACGTGACAAATCCCTACCATCAATTATACCATACTAACAAGGATGAAAAAGATGAGAACTTGTATAAATAAGAATCCCAAATAATCTCCAAGGTTGTCAAGCTTGGAGGAGTCTTCAAGAATCTTCTTAATACAAGACTAATTAAACTAGATTAAACTAGGATTAAAGGAAGATTAAACTAGAAATGAAGAGAAACTAATTAGGTTTTTGAATGCTTAAGAGAGGCCTAAGAGAGTCTAGGGTAATGTATCATAGTTAAACAATACAAGAGGGAAGTATTTATAAGGTTACAAGAATGAAGGAGAAGAAAATAAGAGTCACGCGGTTACAGCACCCCTTCCCGGTCGGGAAGGAATGGTCCCGGTCGAGATGGGCCATCCTTCCCGGTCGGAAAGGTCTCTTCCCGGTCGGGAAGGGCTCAAAACAGCAGCAGTTCCATTTGCACACTCCTTCCCGGTCGGGAAGGCATTATCCCGCCCGGGAAGGACCTTGTAGGCCTCCATTATGATCTTTTTGGTCCCTCCTTGCTTCTCATGGGCTTCCCAACGATTCTCGGGGCTTGGGATCGAGTCTAAGGGGCTCGGGAATTGGTCCTAAGGTCTCGGGATCGAATCCAAGGCATCGAGTGATCGTTCCTTCTCTTCGTTGGCTCCAAAAGTGTATGGAACGAGTCGAAATCGTTCCAATTCTTCATCAATGGTCTTGGGAACCTAAAAAGAACTAGAAGAAGCATAAGTAGCCCATAAACCGCTCCCAAGGAGCGATTCCACAAGGAAAATGGACCAAAACACAACAAATTAGGCACTACAAACTACACTTATCAGTTGTGAAATGTATATGTTTGTAAAACTTAATCGCTTTGGTCAAGATTTACGACCGTTGCGAAAACATTTTGTATAATATTTAACACGCGACCATTTGACTTTTGCATAATATAATCACAAATTCTTGTTATGAGTATTATTGTAAGATCCCTCACATAGTCACTGTAACACCCCGAATTTTCTAAATTAATTTCGTATTCGTATTTTAATTTTATTCGATACTTAATTTCTACATTTACTTTTAAACTCGAATGCCTAATTTTATATCTGACTCATTTTAATTAAACCTAGTCAAAATATCTATTTTTCCCGAATCATTTTAATTCATTTTCATCGCACATTCATTAATTTTCTCGTGAAACTTTATTTTTATCGTGAAGGTTTATTTTATTCTCGAGATACACTTTATTTTTATTCCTTTTGAACTAATAAATTATTTTCCTTAGCTTATTTTTTGTCTCAGATATTTATATTAACCTCGAGAAGTGTTTTATTAATACGTTATTTTAATTGGCCTAATTACTTATTTTTCTAAGACGTTTTTAATCCGATTTCTTACTTGGGCTGTGTAGACACCCACATTTTGACCGCCAGGTGTCTATAGTAATTTCCGCCAAACACCCGATGATGATCGGACGCAAACATGCTTTAATGGACTCGGATATGGGCTCGAAATCATGGACATTTGGTTTAGGCTTTTTACGGAGTACAATTCTCACAAAACCAACCTCAAATCCAGGCCCAGTAGGTCGTTTCGAGTCAAATAAAACTAATTTGGGTCAAATCCGGCAGCAGGGGCAAAACCGTCTTTTAGCGACCGGGTCAAACCCGGTCAAAGATATTTTTTACCGAGATACACGGACCAGCCGTGACACCTCACACGTCCGGTTTGGACTCAAATACTACAATATATCGGCCTCGAAAATATTAAACAAATCCATTCAAGGATAGAATTCGATCTCAAGTAGGAATTCTATCCGAAAACCAAATCAATCCACCGACCGAGCATCAAAATACTCGGCCAACCCCATTTCAGCCGAGATACTTAGCTTCCTCACCAAGGAACGGAATTCTGGTTCCCTTCAAACTCCTACGTTTCCTATCCAAACCGATATTTCTTGTCACCTAAGCAAGAGTACTTCTTCTAGCTCCTATCAAGGACCTCACCTATAAATAGGACCCTCCGGTCACACAAATCGGACATCTACGAATTATCAATCAACTATTTCCCGTGGAATTCATCAACTATTCCCATCAATTATACACATTACTCATATACGACATACATCCAAAAATAGCATCGAAATACCGATACCATAACCCGACAAATCCGACCCCAAAAAACCGGCCAAAAACCCGTCACCCTACACGTCCAAACCGATACCCTAACTCATCCACATCGTCTAGACGCTCCCGTGCCTAAGCCACTTCCCGACGAGCCCTTTTTCCGAGAAAACAAAGCATGTAGGTTGAGGGTGTAAAATCAAACCTGATTCTCTCCTTTTCTCTTCCTCTTTGTCGTCCTTTTTTTTCTTTTTTTTTGCGTCGTGTCGTCGGTCCGCTTTTAATTATGGGTCGTTGTCGCGTTTTTTTATTTCTAATAACGATATTACGAAAATATTTTCATAAAACAAAACATTCTTACGAAATACGATATCGATTCTCTAGTCGAATATCGTATCAAAAGAATAACATTAAATCTCGTTGATGCTAAAAAAATCGTTACATCTTTTTAAACAAAACACGACAATTTTTAACGCGGAGAGAATTAACATTTTTTTCTTTTCGTTCAAATTCTTTTCAAAACAAACTCCTTTTTTTACCTTTTCTAAAATCCTTCCGACTATTTGATATCGATTTCATAATCGAATATCGAATACGATGAATATCGAAAATATAAATCGAGTATAAATTAATCCATATTTATACGCGATTATCAAAATTAACGATTTTAGAAAAAAAGCGAACCCGAGACAGCCACCCACGCGAGTCGCGCCCCTCCCAGGCCATCAATTTGGCGCCGTTGCCGGGGACGGTGCATTGTTTAGACTTAGTTTGCTTATAGCTAGACTTAGTTACCCTTCTTGTGCTCTTCTTATCTCGTGTGCATATTTTAGGCTTTTTCTTTGTTTTTATCGCTTTCTTTTCTCTTTGTCTTTCATTGTGTTCGTTTATTGTCTTTGCCTAGTTCCCATAAAGCACTAGGTGTTCTCACGTTTGTTCGAGTGTGTAGTGTATGCCTAGGAGGAGAGGCGATTTCTCTCTCTTCAATCCAGAGCTGGAAAGACTCTTTAGAGCCTTTCGCCAACGGACGATTGACCGGGTTAGAATCTCTCAACCAAGTGCTAGCAATACCAATCAAGAACAAGCTCAAGGATCCGACTTAGACGAAACACCGCGAGAGACCGCCGGAGGGACCTTCACAAATCCCTTCGGTACTTCTAGTCCTAGTTCTCCTTCTACATCTTCTTCAACACCGTCTACACCATCATCTCCCTTACATCCAATTATGCCGAAGTTCTCATCTCACTCCACTTTTACCGAGGATGTCTTGCCGGGACCGAGTACTTTACCGGATACATATACCGGGAATTTCGTGGCAAAGACACAATTTATCCAACTTGTGGAGAGAAATCAATTTAGTGGTTTGCCCACCGAAGACCCGCACCAACACATGGAGACCTTCTCCGATTATTGCGACGCTATCTCCCAAACCGGAATTACTCAAGATCAAATCCGTTGGGTACTTTTCCCGTTCTCTCTCATTGGAAAAGCGAAGCAATGGATCAAGAGTCTCGATAGGGCAACCACGGGTATCGATACTTGGAAGAAACTTGCATTGGCGTTCTACCAAAAGTTTTACCCTCCGGAGAAGACAAATTTGCTAAGGGCCTCCATCACCGGTTTTCAGCAACGGGATGAGGAGAGCCTATATGAAGCTTGGGAACGGTTCAAATCGTCGGTTAGATCATACCCTCACCATCGACTTTCACAATGGTTCTTAGTCCAACAGTTTTGGAACTGTCTATATGAGGACTCAAGAGCTATACTCAATATGGGCTCAAATGGAGGTTTACCGAGGTCGATGACGATCAAACTTGGGCAAGAACAAGAATGGACGACGGGAGACAGATTCGGGGAAGGGTTTGAATGATGAAATTGAGAGGAGGATGCCTGACTTGGATGCACCCATGAGAGAAAAGTCCTTACAGGAGATCATGGGGGTTCCACCGTACGCTCTTGGGGATGATGAAGATTTCCCTTTGGTAGAGAGACCGACTCCTGCGGGGCGGAAATCACAGGAGGATATGGAACCTCAGGAGGACGACGAGGAAGAAAATGGGCCATGGATCCACATCAAAGGTGGGAAGATAGTTGATGATAGTAAGACACTCGTTGAACTACTGCAACTTTCTGATGAGGACGTCAAAGAGGAAATTGAATACTGGGAAAATGCGGTCTATGGTTTTATCGTAGGTGCGAATCCACCTTGGCAGGTCCTAGAAGGCTTTTTGAGGAGAATTTGGAAGAATCATGTTATTGATAAGGTATCGTTCATGCCGAATGGTGTTTTTCTCGTACGATTTCAAACAATGGCTATGAGAGATATAGTGTTACAAGCAGGATACTTTATGTTTGATAACAAGCCACTAGTGTTGAAGGCATGGAGACCTGACATTGACCTTGAAAAGGAGGATGTGAAGGTGTTCCCAATCTGGGCGAGTCTTAATAATCTACCCTTGAAGTTCTGGGGGACGAGTTTACCAAAAATTGCTGGCATACTTGGGAAATATCTTTAAAAGGACGAGGCTACTGCTCAGAAATCTCGTCTTGGCTATGCTAGGATCTTAATTGAGGTGAATGTAGGCCAGGAGTTTCCAAGGAACATATCATTTAAGGATGAGAAGGGCATAGTGGTGAACATCAAAGTTGATTATGACTGGTTACCTGTGCAGTGCCTACACTGTAAAAGAATGGGGCATGGAAAAGCTGAATGTAGGGGAAGAGAGGTGACGAAGGAGGGAGGTCAAAAGAAGGAGTGGAGGCCTGTTCAAAAATAGGTTAACATGGTGCATAGTGAACCTCCGGTGTCAAATATTGAACCACAGGCAAAGATCATTAATTATGTGCAATATGATGACCAGAAACAGACTGCAAACAATGATGCAGAAAATGAGGTCATTGCAGCCCATAATACTCCGAGGTTTGAGGACAATGATGTGCTAGAGGTAGAGTTGGCAGTGGATAGTCCTAAGGGTAGGGAGGTTAGGAGCGCTACTTTTAAGGATAAACTTACTGGCGGACCTTCTATTGGGTTGGGTCAGGCAGGTACCTCCATACTCAAATTACGTAAATGAATTTTGGGTTTTGGAATGTAAGGGGGATGAACAGGGGGCGGAAGCAGAAGGAAATTTCAAAAATTTTAGCTAGTAATAATGTAGGTCTTTTTGGTTTGCATGAGACTAAAATAAAGCCTTGTAATCAAAGGAAGGCAATAAACAGTAGGTTTAATAGATGGTGTTTGACAACTAATACCCATATTCATCCGGGTGGAAGGGTGTGGGTATTATGGGATCCGAGTCAATGTGAGGTTCTTATAAAGAAGTACTCGGATCAGCTTATACACTGTTCGGTGGAGGAGATGCAAAGTGGAAGGAAGTATGAGGTGACTTTTGTGTATGCCTTTAATAAGATTGGGGAAAGGGAACCTTTGTGGAGAGATTTGATACAACTGCATAAACAGATTAAGGGTGCATGGTGGGTTGGGGGGACTTTAACTGTGTCCTCAATCCGGGAGAGAGACTTGGAGGAGGTTTTAACATCAATGAAGCTAGACCCTTCCAGCAATGCTTTGACTCTATAGCTTTAGTGGATTGTCCGGCAGATGGTGCGTTCTTTACTTGGTCTAACAAACAACCCCCTGAGACTAGGGTATATAGTAGACTGGATAGGGCAATGGCGAATCAGGAATGGTTAGATATGTTCGATGATTGTAGAGCGAATTTTTTACCTGAAGGATTATTTGATCATAACCCTTGTTTGATGTTGGGAATGCAAAGAAAGAAATCTGGTAACAGGAGCTTCAAGTACTACAATATGTGGAGTCAAGCAACAAGTTTTGGAGATATTATTGATAAGTCTTGGCGCCAACCATTAGAGGGCACGAGGATGTTCATTTTGACTACTAAGCTGCGGAGACTTAAGGGTCCCCTTAAACAACTGAACATGAGTCATTTTCAGGAAATTGAACACCAGGCAGATATTGCGCAGGTACAGCTTGTTGAATTTCAGAACAACTGTGTGCAGGGCCTGATGACGCTGATCTGGTGCAAGCTGAATGCAGTGCTGCTGCGAAGTACAGGTAATTAGACGAAGCTAGGTGTACATTCCTCAGACAGAAAGCGAAGATGCACTGGCTGAAGGAAGGTGATAGCAATACAGTGTTCTTTCATGGAACGTTGAAGGCTAGGCGGATATCTTATACAGTTACCCAGGTGGTGGACAGGAATGGGACGATGAGAAATTCTCCTGAATCTGTTCAAGAGGCTTTTCTCAATTATTATAAAACCCTACTTGGAGACAGGAAGGATACAGTTGGAGTCCACCATAGCATCATGGAATTGGGAGCGAGGTGTACAACTGCACATCACGATATCTTGCTGGAATCAATTACAAATGAGGAGATTAAACAGGTGATTTTTAGCATTCCGAATGATAAGGCACCTGGCCCGGATAGGTACTCAAGCAAGTTCTTTAAAGATACTTGGACGATTATTGAGGAGGATGTTTGCGAGGCAGTAAAGGACTTCTTCAAAACTGGAAAGATGCTAAAGCAACTTAATACGACCATGATCACGCTCATTCCCAAAGTTGATCGCCCTACATCCGTCTTACAATTCCGACCTATTGCTTGTTGTAACACAATTTACAAATGCATCTCGAAGCTGTTGTGTAATAGGATGGCAAAGGTATTACCTGACATTATATCTCCGGTCCAAGGAGGATTTATACGAGGGCGGAGTATTGTGGAAAACATTTTAGTATGTCAAGATTTGGTCAGGTTTTACTCTAGAAGTGCGGTTTCCGCAAGATGCTTGATCAAGATGGATATGCAGAAGGCGTATGATACGATTGAGTGGGAATTTTTGAATCAAATGCTAGAGCAACTCCAATTCCCGAAATTGTTCCGTAAACAGTTAACGCAATGTGTTACAACGACATCCTTTTCATTGAGCTTAAATGGTGAGAATTTTGGCTTCTTCCCCGGAAAAAGAGGACTGAGACAGGGTGACCCGATCTCTCCGCTGCTATTCAGTATCTTTATGGAGTACTTGACGAGGTTACTGAAGCACACTACTGAGAATAAGGAATTCTCCTTTCATCCTATGTGCAAGAAATTAAAGTTTTCGAGCCTTATGTTCGCTGATGATCTTTTGCTGTTCAGTAAAGGGGACGTGAGTTCCATGATGGTACTACTCCGCACGTTCTCTACGTTTTCGGCTACATCAGGCCTAACGATGAGTCGAGGGAAATCGAACATGTACTTTAATGGTGTTAAACCTGAGGTTAAGAGGGACATTCTTGCTGTCTCGGGTTGCGCTGAAGGTCATCTCCCGTTCAGATACCTTGGCGTCCCCATAAAAAGCTCGAGATTGACGGTCCTGACTGTCAACCCCTGATTAACGCTGTTACGGAGAAAATAAGGAAGCTTGGGGCCAGGAAATTGTCGATTGCCGGAAGAATTGTTATGGTAAAATCGGTTCTAAGCACCTTACATAATTACTGGGCTACCAGACGGGTGTAATTAAACAGATTGACTCGATTTGTCGGAATTTCTTATGGGAAGGAGGGACTGAGTATACTAGAACCCCATCGGTAGCTTGGGATAAGGTATGTGTTCCTTACGAGGAAGGAGGTCTTAATTTAAGACAGAGTAGTAATTGGAATAAGGCAGCTATCGGAAAGTTGGCATGGTGGGTTGTTGCACATCCGTCCAAATTATGGGTAAAGTGGATTAATTCAGTTTATCTGAAAGGAACGACTTGGTTGAGTTACAACCCGACAAGTAATACTAGCTGGGGATGGCGAAAGATTTGCAGGGCAAGAGACGTATTTAAGGCAGGATTAGAGAATGGCGAATGGTCTGAAGCTAATCAGTACACTATAGCGAAAGGATACGAACAGTGCAGATGGAAAAATGAGAAGAATAACTGGTACAGGCTGATTTGGAGTAAGTGGACACTACCTAAGCATCGGGTTATAGCGTGGCTGCATCAAAGGGGTGCTATGAACACAAAGGACAGACTGTACAGGCTGAATATCGTCAGTGATGACCGCTGCTGCATTTGCGAGTAGCATACGGAGAAATTATAGCACGTTTTCTGCTGCTGTCCATATAGTAGCAGATTGCTAAAGAGCCTCGAAACATGGATGGGCTTTGAGTTGAAGGAGTACATCCCTAATCAGTGGAGGTTATCGATTCGAGGGTCGAAACTAAAAAGAGCGCTAACAAATGGAGTTATTAATGCCGTGATATACTATATATGGCAGCAACGGAACAAGAGCCGAATTGAAGGAATGCTACTTAGACCGAACTACTTAAGCATTGTATTAATTAAAGAGTTGCAAATTTATTTTCGTAACTTGAGAGTTGGGAAAATGAGCAAGAGGGACACTACATATGTAACTAGAATCATAGAACATTGTACATGATTTTTTGAATTATTAATATACTTACCATTTACCAAAAAAAAAAACTTGGGCAAGAATCGAGGAGATGGAGGTGCACAACTCCCAATACTCTAGGCCTAGAAAGGCGAATCGAGGAGGTAGGCATGAGGTCGCTGCAATTACACAACTAAGCATTGATCTTGGAGCTCAATTAAAAACTCACATGGAGACTATTGACAAGAAGCTCCAAAGCCACCTCAATCAAGTTCAAAGCACTAGTTCATCCAACCAACACTCGATTCATGAAGTTAATGCTTTGGGAGTTGTGTCTCCTACACCTTATTATGGGATGTGTGATATTTGCGGGATAGTTGGACATGAGCCTATACATTTTCGAGGAAGTATTGAGCAAGTGAACGCCTTTCAAGCGTTCAAGCAAGGTGCCTCCTATCCTAATATGTTCCAAGCTTCCCATCAAGCTTCCCAACAACAATCTCTACAACACCGTCCATATGTGCCACCTCCCTTAAGGGACAACAATCAAGGTTACCAAGGTTATTATGTGGATAATCCAAGACCATTCAACAATTTCAAGCAACATAACCAAGGTAACTTCAACAACAATCAAGGGTTCCAACAAGGGAACTTCAATCAAGGTGGTTTCAAGGAAATCAACATAATCAAGGTTATCAAAAAAACTAAGGTAACGCTCAAGGCCTTAATCAAGGCAACTCTCATGGGTTCCAAGGGAACCGTCAACAACAACAAGCAACTCAAGGTACCCCACAACAAAGCAAGCAAAGGAGCCGGTTTCCTACTTATGACTACGGTATTCCTCTAGCCATAACCGATACTCCGCATAATCCACAATCTCCACCTCAAGATTTCAACATGCAAAAATCTGTGATGGATATGCAAAGGAGTAATCAAGAATTGCCAAGAAGCCAAATGGAGATGGCAAGAAACCAACAAGAGTTCTTTGCTCATCTTCAAAGGGATAACATAGCAAGAGATGCTCATATGAAGATGCTTGAGACTCAAATATCTCAAGTTGCTTCGGGAAGCTCTTCAAGACAAAAGGGGCAACTACCTCCTCAAGGTGAAACACCGAAATTTGAGCATGTAAATGGTATTACCAGGAGGAATGGTGCATCTTATGATTTCCCCTTATTCCCTTGTGAGCATGTACCAATGCAAGAAGCAATGAGGAAAGTTGCATCTCGAACTCAAGAAAACTCAAGCATGGAAGGTCCAATGGAGGACCAAGTATTATGGGAGATTGAGAAACCCCATGAAGACAAGCTCCCCCCACTTCAATGAAAAGACAAGGGAAAAAGGAAAGTGTCATTTGAAAAGTCCACCCTTATCGAGAAAAACAAAGTGCACATCGAGTTGCCTTTCCCAACAAGGCAAATGAAGACCAAGGTGGATGCTCAATTTGACAAGTTCCTTACTATTGTGAAGAAATTGGATGTGAGTGTCCCATTTATCGAGCTACTTACCCAAATCCTGGCATATGGAAGATTTATGAAAGAAATCTTGGCTAGGAAGAGATCCATCGACAAGGAAGAGACCATAGCATTCACAAGGGTGGTGAGCGAGCTTATTCAAGGTTCTACGCTTCCCAATTTGAAGGATCCGGGTAGTTTCTCGATCCCATGCACCTTTGGCAACTTCAAGATTGAGAGAGCACTATGTGATCTAGGTGCGAGTGTAAGCATCATTCCCTACTCTATTTGTGAACGACTTGGAATGAAGGAGCTCAAGTGCACTTCCTTTACACTCCGAATGGCCGATATTTCACTCAACCGACCATTTGGGATGTTAGAAGATGTGCCAATAAGAATCGGGAAGTTCTTCGTTCCGGTCGATTTTCTTGTACTTGACATGCCGGAAGATGCTATCACTCCCATTGTCCTTGGGCGCCCATTTCTACATACCGCCAGTGCTATGATTGATGTGAAGAACGGTAGGATCACATTCGAGTTAGGCGAAGAAAAGCTAGTGTTAGACCTCCAAGGCAACACCTCGCCTACTAATGATGAGTCTTGCAATACGATCCACGCCACGAAAGACATCGATCTAAGGGAAGAGTCGGGACAAAGCTTGAAGAATGACTTCTATGGAATTGATGATGATGATTCCGAGCTTGGGGCGGATGAGTGCCCATATCATGAGTTTGAAGACAAGTGCCAAGACAACAAGAAAGATGAGCCTCCCTTGGGGCCACATGAGAATAGGTGGACGTTTGGGTATATACCGAAGGATCGAAATTACAAGTTCAAGCCATTGAACTTAGTATATCGGGATGCCCCAAGAACGTCAAGACAAGGTTGTGAAGAACCTTGGGGTATAGATGCTTATATCACAAGCTTGATTGAAGACTTTGCTAGAGCCTTCTATTTGTTTCTTCGGGCCCTTGATGGCGATGGAAGTGGTTACAAGGTTGTTGAAAAATAATTGAAGAATGCACCATCCTTGGTTTGACGGAGTTCCAAAAGAACCGTCACTTTGTACATATCTCTTACTTGTGGTTATTTTGAGTTGTGTGAGATTCTTGTAATTTGGTATTTTTAGTGAGCGATGTGAGGGAGGGATTTTGATGATTGTTTTGAGCTTGTTTGATAGGTGTCAAGTGAAGATGAACTAAAGAGAGGAATGGTGGTGGATAGAGCTTGGATTTTGAGTTAGAGAGTCGGTTTTTGAAGCTTTGGATAAGCTTTTGGGGTTATCGAGATTTAGGAGACTCTTCCCGGCCGAGAACAAGGTTTCACGACTGGGAAGGATTATCCATCCCCGTCAGGAAGGAGCCATCCCGATCGGGATGAGGGTACCAGAATTGGTGTTTACTGGTGAGGAATCCCGACCGGGATGAAGGCGTCCCGACCGGGGCAGTTGAGGCATCCCGATCGGGACCATCCATCCCGACCGGGATGGTCCCCTGCTTCCCCATTATGCCTCTTCTTTGTCATAAGAACCCACCCAACCACTTTGTACCCCCTCCCAACCTCCCTTCCTATCCTTGCCCATATCATATAACCCATATACCTCATTTACATACCCTCACCTCATTTTCCCTTAAGTTTTCACCGAGTTTAACATCAAATCCCACCCCCCTCATACCATTACTACCTCAACCATGCGTTATTATCATGTTTGAAGCAGGATGACAATGAAGAAGACAAGCAAAGTGCCTATATTGATCATTGAGACGATGGAGAGAGTGAGTTGCTAGACCATGGGTACGACAACTATCCTTTCTTTTCCGTCTTTTGTCGCTTGTTTTCCCTTGTTTGTTCCCTTCTGCTTATACACTTTTGTGTCATGGTGTCATGGTGGCCATCGGGGCCTTGGTAGATGTTGCTCCCGACTCTCGATGATGTGACTACATCGAGAGTCATTTCAAAAATCCAAATTTACAAGTTTTTCACCCTTTTTGTAGGATTTAGTCGGATTTAGGCAGAATCCGGGCTAGGTGACTTGATTACACCTACTCCTCCCCTCCCATTTTCTTTTATTTCCTTCTTTTTATTTCTTCCCCTATCCATATCTTTTCTCGTCTCGGCCCATGGTGACTTGATTACACCCCGGCCGGACACATTTCTACCCTTTTTCTCCGTTTTTCGTTTCGATTTTTAGCTTAATTTTCGTAGTTTCTTTTCCTTTTGGTGTCTCCACACACTACGATCGAGCATGAGGACATTGCTCGGTTTAAGTGTGGGGGAGCGATATTCTATCGTAGTTAGTTTTATTTTCGTAGTTTTTCGAAAAATCTTGAAAACCCCCTAAAAACTTGAAACATTTCACAAAAAAATCAAAAAGGTTATTTTCTTTTGTGTTTTTTTCCTTTTTGTGTCGTTGTGTCGTGCTTTTGTTGTGTTGTGTGTGTTTGCTTCCCTTTTCCTTGTAGGTCGCTTAATCACCGTTAGCTTTGGAAGGCTTTCAAGACATCCGGTAACACCCTTTTATCCATTCTTCCTCTTTATCTCTTGTGATGTTTGGAGAAGATTGCTGATGATGTGTGCTCGGGTGGAACTTTTTAATGTTTGTGGTTGTTTTGGTGACTTGTTTGGAAGTTCGGGGTGGTGTTTGTTCTCTCTATGTTTTTGTTTTGTTTTTTTTTGTTTTGTTTGTCTCATTTTCTTTCGTTTTTTGTCGTCTCTTGGTTTTGTGTGTGTAGTTGTGTCTTGTGCAAAACGGTTATCGAAAACCCGGTTTTGAGGCTAGTGTGCAAGTGGTCACTTCCCCTTTCTAAGAGGTATGAATCAAGTCTTGGACTTTAGTCTAGTAGAATGACCCTAAATCAATAGTTTCGTTTGTCCTTTACCTTGAGTCCACCTAGCTTACTAGGGATTTACTACGGGATTTGCATTTGACCATTATGACCACCCACGGTGTGAAAAGGCCTTGGTTGCGGAATCCCGTCCTTTAGGTGACCATGTTTAAGATTGTTTGATTAGTCCAATTTCTCCACATTTTTGTGGGTTTGAAGGGAAATCGCGACCCCCGACTTACCCATTCCCCTACCTCCTACACATATCCACAAAATAAAGTTGCAATTTGTTGAAATCTCTCTTTCTTGTTGCAAAAACAAATGCCTACAACTCAAATCAAGCCAAAAGGGCAAAGAAAAGATAAAGAAAGAAAATGAAAGAAAGAAAAGATTGAAGAAAAAGAAAAGGCACAAAAAGCCAAAAAGAAAATAGAAAAGAAGAAAAAGACATGGCAACAAACAAAGCAAAAATTCAAAAAGAAAGAAAAATGCCAAAAGAAAACCCGTCTCACAAAAAGAGTCCCCACATCTCAAAAATAAGCCCTTTACCGACTATTACCGTGAAGAGCCTACCAAAGGACCGAGCCCCTAGGAAGGATGATAGCGGTAATGGTCGGTCTTCCCTCATTTTGCAATCGTTTTCACCTTTTTACTTGGACTAGTTAAGCGGTTTTGGGCATGGGACGACCCACTTGGCTCATCGCTAAAGGGGGCGGGTTCTCACTGACCTACAGTGTCGACTAACACCGTGTTTCATCCTTTTCCCATCCCGCCGATCGTCACATAGTACGTTCGTAGAAGGTTAGGAGGACCTAGGTAAGTTATCAACGTTTCTATTGCTTTGTTGTCATACTATTAGGGTTTAGTTCATTTTGGTTTGTATTATTAGCTTGGGAACGTTGTCACTTGCCTCGAGTCCTAAACCGGTGCTTCTTTCACCGCTTTTTAGAGGGAAGAGGTATTTATTTCTTTTTTGGGTGCAACCGATTACTTGTTTGTGTGTGTGTTTGTTGTTTATGTGTTTTTGTGTCCGGTTGCATCCACAGTTTTGTCGCAAGACCTTACTTGCCTTGCGGAGTATACTTTTCCTCTTAGTGTACTCGCGTGAGTTGAAAGGGCGTAGGGTGCGCTAATACCCACTCGGCTAGTTTAGTAGTTAGTTTGTGCTTACTCGAGGGCGAGTAAGGGTTACGTGTGGGGGAGTTGATAAGTGTAGTTTGTAGTGCCTAATTTGTTGTGTTTTGGTCCCATTTTCCTTGTGGAATCGCTCCTTGGTAGCGTTTTATGGGCTACTTATGCTTCTTGTAGTTCGTTTTAGGTTCCCAAGACCATTGATGAAGAATTGGAACGATTCCGACTAGTTCCATACACTTTTGGAACCAACGAAGAGAAGGAACGATCACTCGATGCCTTGGATTCGATCCCGAGACCTTAGGACCAATTCCCGAGCCCCTTAGACTCGATCCCGAGCCCCGAGAATCGTTGGGAAGCCCATGATAAGCAAGGAGGGACCAAAAAGATCATAATGGAGGCCTACAAGGTCCTTCCCGGGCGGGATAATGCCTTCCCGACCGGGAAGGAGTGTGCAAATGGAACTGCTGCTATTTTTAGCCCTTCCCGACCGGGAAGGATAGCCCATCCCGACCGGGAAGGGGTGATGTAGCCGCGTGACTCTTATTTTCTTCTCCTTCATTCTTGTAACCTTATAAATACTTCCCTCTTGTGTTGTTTAACTATGATACATTACCCTAGACTCTCTTAGCCCTCTCTTAAGCATTCAAAACCCTAATTAGTTTCTCTTCATCTCTAGTTTAATCTTCCTTTAATCCTAGTTTAATCTAGTTTAATTAGTCTTGTATTAAGAAGATTCTTGAAGACTCCTCCAAGCTTGACAACCTTGGAGATTATTTGGGTTTCTTATTTATACAAGTTCTCATCTTTTTCATCCTTGTTAGTTTGGTATAATCCTCTTCTCCTCTTTACTTTTAATCTTTGTTTATCTTTCAAGTTTGAATCTTTAAATATTGTTTATTGTTATTGTTTGTTCATTATGAATGTTTGGATGTTTAGTTTGATTTCTCTTGCTTTTGCTAATCTTAGTTTCACCTTGAGTGAATAGTTTCCTTGTGGGGTTAGTAAGGGGATTAGGTGTGGATTATGGGTGATTAGGGTTTTATTAGGGGTAAGGGTTGCATCTTTGTTGCTAGTCACATATTGGGCACTGTACGTGTTTGTTGAATTGCTTGTGTGGGTAGTAGTGGCCAATGCTTCTCATACTTGTTCTCATCTTCTCATTGTTTGGCTAGTGTGTGATTGTGTTAGGGTATAGTCTTAGACACGAGAGTGCGGACTTGGGTTTAGACGTGAGAGCGCGAACTGACCTTGACCTAGGTTTAGACGCGAGAGCGCAAACCGACCTAGTAACTCAAGAGGCACCTACACCCTTGATCACCCTATTACCCTTCTACACTTAAGAACCCGACCTAACCCTACTCCCTTCCATATTTGATTCATCCTACTTGTTAGTTATCATTTCTCTAGTTCATTGTTTAGTTTGTCTTAGTTATTCCATTTAGCTCGTATCATAGTTAGCTCATTGTTAGTCTATTCTCATCCTCCTCAACCAACATAGTTAGTCAATTATCATCTTCTTTGTGTTTGTTTTTGTGACTTAGTCTCATTTTTAGGACGACCTAGTCTGGACACCATTAACCGTCCCCGTGGACACGACCCGACTTACCCTTGTTACCCACTAGGATTAGTTGGTTATTTATTGTTGGTTAGGACCCACGATAAAAACCATACCATCAGCAAGGGTCACAATGACCGTCGTGTTAAATATTATAGAAAACATTTTCGCAACGGTCGTAAATATGAACTGATGCGGTTATGTTTTACAAACATATATATTTCGCAACGATCACAATGATCGTCGTGTTAAATATTATACAAAACATTTTTGCAATGGTCATAAATTCTTACTGCTCAGTTATATTTTCCACATATCTATCGCGTCGGACGTACAGTTTGACTGATGCAATTACATTTGCTATAAACATTTCGCATCGGTCGCATCCCAATAACAGTTGACTTTAATAATATACAATGGTTATTTATAACAACCATCGTATTAGCTATTTGCCAAATATCATTTCTCTACTAGTGATCCCAAGAATCTGAAATAATCCACCTTGAGAATGAAAAAAGCATTTAATGCAAGAAGATGATGGGGCAATCTTCCACCTGACCAGCTAGACATCCACAGCCAGCAGGAGCTCCGCTCCCCTCAACTGCCGAGGGGCAATTGATGGGGTCGGCAACCTGCTGACCATTATCCGTCCATCTTGGGCCCGGATCCTTTTTACCCTAGGGAGGGCCCAAAGTCTTCAGGACTGACACTAGGGAATCAGGTCGGGCCCCTCCACCCGACTCCCCAGAAAAGCTCCAGCAAGGAAGCTCCATAAGCCTCGGCCCGGCCACGAGGCCCGACCCCTCAGTCGGGTCGGCCGAGCCTTGATCCGCCCCGGCCGAGGTATCCATGACCATCGGTCGTTCCGACCCCGAGGGTATGCTCCGCAAGCAGATCCTCTGACCCCTGCCTAAGGTAAGGGGAACGCCCAAGTCACGTGCCTTCTCCCTCTCTCTATTGGGAAACCTACAAATACCCCTTAATGTGTCTTCATTAAGAGGTAATTAACTTTCTCTCACTGAGTTCTCTCTCTAAAAATGCCACCTTGTTCCTCACGAACAAGGTCCATCAAGCGCATTTCACAGACTAACCTAGGCATCGGAGAAGGTCCCCTCGGACAACTACTAGGCTCTGTTTGCTTCTTGTGCAGGCAAGGGCGACTCGTTCCATCAGAGAGGTCTGACTCTAGGGAGAGAAGGAAGTGAGAAGTGTGGACAGACAAGATCCAAAGCGTAACCTGACTATGATCTAAACTCGATTTGGGTTTCATTGTTTCTGACCCGTAACAACAGTTATCTCCAGGTCTTTGGAATGCCTAAGGGTGTTTCTTACTTTAGAAAGGGGCATGACCATCAGATTATTCTGAAAGAATGAAGTGGCACCTGTTAATATTAGACCTTATAGGTACCCTTTAATACAAAAAAATGTCACTGAGACAATGACACAAGGTATGCTGCCGGAAGGAACTATCAGGCATAGTACCAGCCCCTATGCCTCACCAGTGTCCTTGTAAAGAAAAACAATGGCAGTTGGAGAATGTGTGTTGATTACAAAGCATTAAATAAGCAAACAGTCAAGGATAAATTCCCAATCCCTCTAATTGAGGACCTACTTGATGAACTCCAAGGGTCTAACTTCTATACCAAACTAGACCTCATATCTGGATTTCACCAAATTAGAATGGATCCTAAAGAGGTGCACAAAAACAACTTTTAAGACACACCATGGGCACTTTGAATATTTAGTGGTGCCATTTGGGTTGACTAATGCTCCCTATAACTTCCAGAGCCTTAATCATGAATAGGGTATTTCAGCCCTGCTAGAGGAAATTTGTGTTGGTCTTCTTTGATGAAATACTCATCTACAACCCTACTTGAAAGGATCATCTTAAGTACATAGAATTGGTCTTAAAACTTATGTCACAACATCAACTTTATGCCAAACCATCCAAATGTTTTTTTGCTACTATCAAGCTAGGGTATTTAGGGCACATAATAACCCAGGGGAGGAGTAGTAACTGAACCGTGAAAGATAGAAGTTGTATTCAATTGGCCTGTACCTAAAACACTCAAGCAGTTAAGAGGGTTTCTTGGGTTGAAAGGTTACTACAGAAGGATTGTCAAGGGGTACGACACAATCAGTAAACCTCTCACCATGCTCTTAAAGAAAGGGAATTTAAAATGGGATGAGGAGGCACAAGTGGCCTTGAAAAAATGAAGGAGATCATGATAACAACACCAATTTTAGCACTGCCTGACTATAGCAGGGCATTTATAATAAAGACAGATGCCTCTGAAGAGGGTATTGGGGCAGTCTTAATGCAAGACAAGCACCCAATTGCTTATAGCGGCAAAGCATTGGCCTTAAGCATCAAGCCATGTCTATATATGAGAAGGAGCTACTACCTATTATTCACACCATCTCCGAATGGAGCCCCTATATAATGGATAGGCAATTCATCATAAAAACTGATCATCAAAGTCTGAAATACCTCCTTGATCAGAAAATTGGTACACCTTTGCAATAGAAATGGTTAGCCAAGCTTCTAGTCTATAACTACACAATTGAATACAAGAAAGGAATGGAGAATGTAGCAGTTGATCCTCTATCCAGAATGCAAAGTTTTGAACTACTGCAGTTATATGTTAACACAATCATTACTGACCTCTACTCACAAATACAAGAGTTCTGGCAAAAGGATGAACAAGTGATTGCCATCGTCAAGGATCTCCAACAGAATCCATATTCATACAAACATTACTCATGGATAAAAGGACAGTTAAAAAGGAAAGGGAAACTAGTGGTAGGGAACTTAGGGGAACTACATCAAAACCTGATCTCTATTATAATCAGTCTTCCTATGCAGGGTTAATCCGTGCAAAAAATTGAGCATGAATGGTTGCCATACTACTGTTCAGGGTGTGGTAAACTAGGTCATACCAAGGGTAAGTGCAAGTGGGAAAAGAAAGAATGGGCGGCTAATTTGAAAGCACCTACTACTAGATATACTCCTAATAAAAGTGACCCTAAAAGGGGAGGTAGCACCTCAGTTTGGAAGGATCCGGAGCCTCCTATCCCAGCTGTGATGCATCGTGGAACCTCTTAGGAAGACTCTGATGGAGGCCTCTGTATCACCGGCTCAGGACCCCAGGCACTAGGCGACTTTGGTATAGAAGACCAAACATTGGACTAGGGAGTTATAACAAAGGAAGGTCTGGCTTATCCTGGTTCCAATGTTGGCTTCACTCATGTCCATAAAGGCTCAGGATGTGCTAGGCAAGGCCCTTTGGTGACAAGCTCTAGTTCAGCTTGTAACGGTGGTTTGGAGACTATTCTGCAGGTTGTCTCACCTAATAGGTATGGAGTTTTGCAGAACAATAGTGAGGTTCAGGGTGTGATGGATGTAAATCTGGATCCTGATGCAGAGAGAGTTCCTCTTGATAAATTTCCATGATTATTGCATCTTGGAATATTAGAGGGAGTAATGAGTCCTTGAAGCAGAATGCAGTGTTACAGCTAATAAGGGAAAATGGGATTGACGTCTTAGGATTATTGGAGACTGGAAAAAAGGAAAATAAGGATAAGGCCATTATTACTAGTAAGTTTGCTAAGTTTCAGGTACAATGCATCTACAATTGTCATTATAATGGTAGAATATGGGTGATTTGGAATCAAGCTACTATTAAGATTACCTTTCTTGTCATCACTTCTCAGTTTATGCATGGTCATCATTTTGGTATTAGCTCTGATTGTCTAGTCACCTTTGTGTATGGGAAAAATGATGTTGCTGGAAGAGTTGAACTATGGGACGGATTAGTAAGGATTAGTAATGCTGTAAATAACTAGCTAATTTTGGGGGATTTTAATATTGTTAGAAATAAAGAGGAGAAAATTTGGGGCTCTAGTCCTAAACAGGAAGAGATGGAGGACTTTAACAAGTGTGTTACGGGATGTGGTTTGCTGGAACTGAATAGTCAAGGCTGTGAATTCACCTGGACTAATAATCAAGAGTCTAGCTCTAAGGTTTGAAGCAAGCTGGATAGAGCTCTAGTAAATATGTACTTGTCTGCTTCATTTCCCGATTCTTATGCTCACTATATGGATGTAGGTGTCTCTGATCACTCTCCAGTAGTGGTCAGAACTTGCCTGGGGGCTAAGCTTGGTCGGGGGTTTAGTTTTCTGAATTGTTGGGTTAAACATCCTCTTTATTCTGAAGTGGTTGCAAAGGCTTGAGGGAAACAAAGTTTATGGGACAGCAGGATTTAAAGTATTTAGTAAGCTAAAAAATGTGAAGTTAGCTTTGAAGGAATTGCATGGAAACAATTATTCAAGTATTGGACGTAGAATTGAGGAAGTGAAGCAGGCTTTGGAGACCTATCAACACCTCTTACAGGCATCTTCTTTCTCTGAGAAGTTGTTTAGGGAGGAACAAAGGCTTTTATTCAGCTATCTCGATCTTCAGAAAGCTGAGATTAATATTTTATCTCAAAGAGCTAAGATTGACAATATTAATTATGCTGATACTGGGACTTCTTATTTTTAAGCCAGAGTTAAGGAGAGGGGAATGCAACAAGTCATTGGTGTTATTACTGATCATCAGGGTCATAGTAGAGTTGGACATGTAGAGGTAGCTCAGGGTTTTGTGGATTATTATCAGTCTTTATTGGGTCAGGAGACCCATGTTCAGGCGATTGATGCTTCTTTGTTCACTAAAGGGGTGCTAGTTAAGGAGGATAATTTGGAGAAAATGCTTCTACTCCCTAATTAGAAAGAAATAAGGTTTGTAATTTTTCTATGGGATCTGGGAAGAGTTCTGGTCCAGATTGGTTTCCTGTTGGCTTTTTTAAAGCCTTTTGGCAAGTGGTCAAGGATGATTTCTGTGCAGCTGTGCAAGAGTTTTTTTTGTTAAAACTAAGATGGTTAAGCAAGCAAATACAACATTGATTGTACTAATTCCAAAGAAATAGGTTTGTAATTCTATTTTGGATTTCATACCTATCTTATGTTGCTAAGTTTTGTGTAAAACTATTAGTAAACTCCTTACTAATAGGCTGAAATTGGTTATTGATGAGCTGATTAAGTGGGAACAAGATGCTTTTATTAAGGGAATGAGTATTCAAGACAATATTGCTCTTTCTCAAGCTTTGATTAAAGGTTATAGTAGAAAAGATGTTGAATGAAAATTGATTTAAGGAAGGCTTTAGATTCAGTCCAGTGAAAATTTAAAAAGGATATGCTAGAAGGGCTTAATTTTCCTTAGAAGTTTATTAGATGGATTTTGGAATGCATTCAAGGGTCTAAGTTTTCATTGAATATTAATGGCACATCTCATGGGTTCTTTAAAGGTAAGAGAGGAGTTAGGCAGGGTGATCCCTCATCTCCTTACTTATTTGTTCTGAGTATGGAAATGTTGTCCAGAAAATTGAGATAAATAGGGCTAGATGCAGACAATTAAGGTTGAATCACCTTATTTTTGCTGATGATCTTACGATCTTCATGAGGGGAGATGTCCCTTATGTTAAAGCAGTAACTAGGGCTTTAGAAGAGTTTGCTAAGGATGCTGGATTACAGATCAATAAAGATAAAACGAAGATTTACTTTGTCGGTATTGGTTCAAAGGTGAAGGATCTTATATAGTGCTAGAGATTGGGTTTAAACTTGAGTCATTTCCGTGCAGATATTTAGGATTACCTCTGAATGATATCACTAACAGGATGGAGCTATGTTGGGCTTTTGACTAAGGTTCAGGGGATTATTGGTTGTTGGTCTGCCCATTGTATGACCTATGTAGGCAGAATTCAATTAATTAATACTGTCTTTATGGGGATTTTGAGCTTTTTGTCTGCGAATACTCTCCTTCCTGGGAATGTTATGGACAAAATTACATAGCTCTGTAGGAATTACTTCTAGATAGACACATGTCAGAGGAAAGGGATGGTGTATAAAAGTTGGGATAGTGTTTACTCTCCTTGGGAGGAGGGATGGTTTCATATTAGGGATATGAGAGCTTGAAATAAGGCTTTAATGGCTAGCAAATTGTTGCAACTTCTGCAGAATGATAGAGACTTATGAAATTTATGAAATAAGGCCTATGTGATAGGACCTAGGACAATATGGGAAATCCATAAGCAATAAAGGTACTCAGGCACTTTTAAAAGCATCCTACAAATCAAAGGGGATTTGTTAGCATCAGAAGGGGATAAAGATCAGGCTCTTCTATTGCTTAAAACGTGGGTTGAAGGAGGGAAATTATGCTTATTCTTGGCGTACGAATGGTGCAGGAAGAAGAATAGAAGGCATACATAGCTCGAAGTGTTCCGTGGGCAGCAGATACTGCCAAGGCATGGTGTAATTGCTTCCGATCCATGGCTTGTCAAGCTCAGTTGGCAACCGTGGATGTAATGCAACATAGAGGCATGACTATGGTGAATAGATGTGCTCTTTGTCTTTAAGCAGCAGAATCACACGCATATTTGTTCTTTGAATGTCCTTTATCAGTTCAGATTTGGTCTGGGCTCAAATTAAGGTTGGATGCAGATTCGAGGGAGGGGCAATCAACTATTTACTGAGGTCAAATGGAGTGTTGCCAGGAAAAGTGCAAAACATTGGAAGCAAAGATGGTTCAGTTCTTGTATAGCAGGGGCCGTCTATTATATTAGGGCTGAGAGGAATGGAAGGATTTTTTATACTAATGCTAGATCTATAGATACAATTCTTAGATTGATATAATTTGATGTATTCACAAGGTTGAGGAAGGTACATATCGACTTGAGTAGGAGAATCCTATAATTGTATGTAGCTTACATACTAGGGGATATTCTTTTGTAAGTTAGGCCAAATTATTCCCTTTTGGATGAATAAAAGGTACCTGTCGACTTGAGTAGGAGAATGCTTGGGCGACAAAGGGCAGGGGTATGCTTGCTGGAGTATGGTGCCGATGGACGTACGACAGTGGTGGTTCAACAACTTCCGGGTACGTGGATGGTTTTTGTTACCGAGTTTTTATTTTACAATGTAGACTTTGTAAATATTTTCGCTACTAATTAATATTCCGCCTTGATTGTGTAGTTGAAGTTCACTTGGGATAAGGAGTTAGAAGGAAGGGTGTGGGACCAATATAACGTGACCTGCACACGACGTTTCGCTTGCGTCATGAACAAACGCCACAAGCGGGGGACTGCGCTCAACGACTTAAAGGTGTAGTTTTTAATAGTACTCAGTTTTAACAATTAATCTAACTTCAATCTTTTACTGTATTAACTAATATATTAGTATCTTCATATTTCAGGGGAAGCGTTGGAGAGGTGGGTTGCGTACCACGACAGCGCGGAATTCAAGGTCAGGTCGAAGAGGGCACAGAAAAACAAAATGACGAACTGCAAAAAGGAGGGGAAGGCAAACCCGACACATCATCGGGGTTCTCAGTCTTCGTTCCGTCGTGCCAAGAGGGTATGATTTCTATTAATATCGTACTATTACATAAATAATCATAAACTATGTTCGCATAATATATATTCGCCTAACGTTCATACTCATTTAATAGCTAGAAGCTGAACTCGGGAGGATGTCAACCGCGCCCGAGCTATTCCTCGACATGCACACGAAGAGCGATGATGAAGGGACGACTAGTTTCGTCACGAGGAAAGATCAGGCAATCTGGGTGAGTACTAACTATTTCAAATAAATCAACTTTGTCTATACTTTAGGTGGTAGATAACTATCTTTAATGATTTCATCTAATAATAACTTGAGTTGAAATCATTGTTGTATACGCAGGATGCCTACAAAAATGAGCAAGAGAACCTCGAGACTACTCATGATGCTACCGAAGTCAACCTGAATCAAACTTTTTTCAAGGTTGTCTCGGGGTACAAGAAAGGAAGTGTGTACAGTGTAGGAAATGCACACGGTATGTACTTCACACCTCCCCCACCGCGTCTCGCCACCTCTACATAGATGGAGTACACGCCGGTAGGATCTCAGCATCCTGACCCGGAAAAGGAGCAAATGAAGAAACAGCTAACACAACAGCAGCAGCAAATGAAGGAACAGCAGGAGCAAATAAAGAAAATGCGGCAATAGATGGCCATGTTTCAGGCCATGTTTGAGAAATGCAACCAAGGTCGTCCCCCATCCCCTCCAGATGACAGAGACCTATGGTGGTAACTCTGGTGCTTCAGCTAGCTTCACAATTAGCTGATTGCTTTTTGTTGTTGTTGTTGACTAGATTTATGGATTATGTATCTTCGAACTAGTTTAGATTTATGTACCTTCAAACCGTATGTTAAAACTTTTTTATATGAATGGTTTTTCAGCATAAATGTGTCGAGAGATGAAGTGTTTTGGTTGATTGAGAGTGAATAAGGTTGAGGTATTGTGGATGGTCGACAGTTGTGGTTGGTTGAGAATTGTGGATGTAGTTTATTTTGCAGGTTTTGGTATCGAACGCATTTTTACGGCCATCCAACAACATATATGGCGTCCAATAACAGACGCCATGCCAGAAGCCAGAGGAAGCTAAAATCGAAGAAAAATGGTAGCTATTCAGGGGATATGGCGTCTGACTGTGGACGCCAGTTACCCCTGGATGGCGTCCATAGTCGGACTCCAACCTGGCGTCCACAGTCAGACGCCACACCTGGCGTCCGCAGTCAGATGCCCGTTTTATTGGCGTCCAACAGTGGACGCCCAGTTTAAAAATGGGCGACCGGTCGTGGCTTCCACTTTCTGGCTTTTGTTTGCGGACGCCCGTCCCCGTATAGTGTCCACTGACGGAAGCCACTGGATGGACGCCTGGGGCTGCTTTTTTGTATTGATGTGGGGACGACCAAATTTGTTGAGGAAGGCAGTGCGAAGAAGAAGAGAGTCAGGTTTGATACAGCGGCCGACCAGATCAGTTGAGAACAGATTGTTGTGCGCGCACCAGATACAACAGCTCGAAAGTCTACGGGTAAGAGGAAAAGAGAACAACCGCAGGATCAGCCAGTAGTGAGAAGAGAACATGGAGGTCCGCCGGAAGTTCATTGTACGCCCAGGCAGTTGTGCAAGGTTATCTTGAAATTGACGGCTGCTCAAAAGGAAAGGGTACGTGAAATGGGGTTCGATGGGCTGTTGGAGCTGAGGTTCGATTCGTTCCCTATAGACCACGCACATATGTTCCTTCGCGCGTTCTCGGACGGGTCCCACATTTTCCGTGCCTGACGCCAGGAGGCATTCATGGTGTCAAAGTACGACGTGTACGATTGCTTCCAAATACCTTTTGGACCCCAGCCGTTGAACATAATTCCAACAAAAAACCAAAAAAGGGCAGATTCACCTAACGTGATCAGGTTAACGAATAGTTGGAGGACGCAGTTTGGCGTGGTGAAATTCGGCGGACCAATTGGTTTAGGGTGCGTTTACAGAAAGTTATTGGCAACTGATACCGCGAACGACGACTTTGTACGTACGTTTGTCCTATTCGCATTGTCGTCATTTCTCGCGCCTACTACAAATAACTCACTCGACCTCAGCCTACTTGCCGCGGTGGAAGACGAGGGATTAATTCGAGAACAGGACTGGTGCAATTTGGTGCTGCAAGAGCTAGTGTGGGCGGGTAAGGAGACGCGTGACTCCAGTAGACAACCTCATTACCTCCGGGGGTGCATACCAGTTCTGATGATTGCCTACTTCCAATGGTATGATTTCCGTAGCGAGTCTTGCAGATACGACCTTCCGTTTATCGGGCATTGGGATGCACGGAGGATAAGCGATCGTCTGGATGGGGAACTGGAGACAGGGTCACAGGGGCATTGGGATGCACGTACATGTGAGGCGACGAGCGACGAGGCGATGCACGCTTTAACTCTGCACTCTAACAGACAGCGTTCTAGTCCAAGAAGAATAGTGTGTACGGGTAATATTACACACGAAGTGCTCCCTCTAGCGTCGAGGATCGAGACCGACGATCAACTGAAGGCCAGTGCCGTTGACGTAAATTATCTCGCAGCCACTCTTTATACCATCGATTAATGGTGACTGTTTTCAATTGTTTATAAACCTTTAAGTGTGACAGCGTACCTGTGTTTATAAACCAGTGTGACACAGGTGACTTTGAATAGTCACGGCCATTATGTTGTAGGATCACACTTAGTATGTTGTATAGTCACACATATTGTCTTGTAGAATCACGTGGCTTGTACAACCATTGAGCTGTATAGTCAAACACTTGAAGATATATAGTCACGCTTATTATGTTCTATAGTCACACTGATTGTCCTGTAGAATCACGTGGCTTGTACAACCATTGAGCTGTATAGTCAGACAATTAAAGATATATAGTCACAATAATTATGATGTAGGATCACGCAGCTTTACTGTCATTGTCTAGCTTTACACTAATTATGTTGTACTGATTTGACTTTGACTGACTTATAGGCAGACGATGACTTTTTCCTGAAGTTTCGAATAAGTGTGCTTGAATTTTGCAAGTGCTGTGAGGAGGCTGGCAGTCCCAAGTCAAAACCCGTCCTCTTAAAAATTCCGGGAGAATCCAACTGTCCTCGAGTATATCGACGAAGTTGTTTCGTTGGTCAGCAAGTTGAGGCAGACCACCCAGAATGCCCCCCGTTATTGAGGGCGAGAGACAACGCAATACTGGTCTCTTCGAGCAGGTACGCACGATTGTGGATGACTTACATTATGCTGCTTACTCGGATGAAGAAATAGAGGATGCTGGTGTAAGAGGGGATGATCTTAGTGGGGGACCTTCGTGCTGAGAGTATAGGAGGGTACGAGGATGAGGGTAATTTTGAAGGTGGCTTCTTGTCACCAAGTTTTTGTGAGGGAAAGAATCCCGAGGACAACTACGAGGGGGATGCAGATGGTACGCCGGAACCTGTTGCAGAAGAGCCGCACATCGAAAATACTCTGCCCGATACTGAAGAATTCAACGCAAGCTGCGAGGTACAGGCATCGGTTGGTATGAGCCCGACCGTAGTGGTCGCTCTACGGAAAGCGAGGTTGGCGACCGCGGACGCACGGACGACTGTGAACGAGCAGGATACGGAATCTGTCTTGCCAGCCACCATTCACGATGATGGGAGGTCTGACAAGGGGAGACGTAAGGTAGTGGTGGGTCTGCTAGATGAGACGAAAACCGTGGACCCGGCGACAACCACTGCGGTCGGAGAGGTCAGTGCTAGCCTTGAGGTGGCGATGAACAAGGCGGGGTGGGTTGTAGCGGACGCTGTGATCGTTATGCCCGCAACAACGGACGCCTTCACTGGGGGTACTTAGCCAGCAGACGAGATTGTGGGGGCCGACGCGCACACTGCTGCAAGTGCACATCATCCATACATTTTCCACTCCGACGTGGCATTCTAGTGCATGGGTAACGTGCCGGAAAATCTGGGGTATTCATTGGACTGTGGGTCTACGATAAGGGAGCAGGTTGTGGTATCTCGATTCATGTGCTCCAATGTAGTCATCTTCTCCGATGTCCTTAGCGTACGGATGGATGCGATAGACTACGTTTTCGACCAAACAACGCCCCGTCCGTCAGGGTACGTATTAATTGTTGTGTCTATGTATTTTGGTATACATGTCAATTTGTGTACATGTGTTCATTGAAACTGTGTTTCATCTACATCAAATCATTGGTTGAGTACACGGAGTACGACTGTATACCAAGGGACGACATGCAGTCTCTCGAGCCCGACCTGCAGGTGACAAATAACGTCGGTGTAGGCTGTTGAACCAGCTGATGTACGAGAAATCCGCACCTACAGTAACCAGTAGATGTTTCTTCTCTCTTGGACATATGGTACGTTCACCCTTCAAAAGTCTGCAGCTCCAAATGTTTTTTAAAAAAAGTGACACACTTTAGGTTGTACAGTTACACATTGAAAGGTGCATAATCACACACTATAGGCTGTACAGTCACACACAAACACATGTACAGTCACAAACAATATAGTGCATAATCACAGACTAGAAGCTGTATCGTGACACACTTTGTAATGTATAGTCACAGACATTATAGTGCATAATCACACACAGTTTGTGATGTATAGTCACAGACATTATATTGCATAATCACACATTGTAAGCTGTATAGGCACAGAGTTTGTGATGTACAGTCACAGACATTAAAGTGCATAATCACACACTATAAGCTGTATAGTCACGCACTTTGTGATGTACAGTCAGCCATATAAAGTTGTATAGTCACTAACTACATGTATTAACATTGGTGCATGTGAGAAGGAGCCCATGCTGGAATTGTGGAACAAAAAAATAAGGGCCTGAATCTGGACGAACAGATATTCTACGTGTGGGACCAGTGAAAGCAAAACAGTTTCTCCGAATTTGCTTTGGACTCAGACATGGTATTACTCTACACATGATGTTCGCTAGTAGTGGTTATCAGCATAATTTGCTAACGCATTGGTTGCAGGTGTTCGTCCCGGTTTTATCTAGAGAAAATGACCACTACAGTTGCGCCTGCATAAAATTCAAATCGGAACAAGCAAGTAGACCTCGACAACAGGTTGTACGTACGATGATGATTTTGTTACGTTGCCTTACTGTGGCATTGCTCGAATAGCTGTAACAATCTTTTACATGACATGTGGGACTATTAAATCAATTTTGTGACTACGGCTGTATTCAACAACTTATCCTGGTTCATTTTGTTTTGTAGGCTGATAAAATGGGAGAGTACATGGTACAGCGAGGGGTGATGAAGGGTGAGAAAGTCAGTTCGTTTAAGATGGTGAACGTTCTCTTTATTTGGCAGGGGGTAGTCTACTCCGCCAATGACTGTGGAGTGTACTTGATGATGCACATGACGTTCTACGCCGGGTTCCCATTTCAGTGCTCTTTGGGGACAATAGCGGCCATGAATCTGTGCAGGGCGGAGATCATGGCGACCCTTATTTTGAGCAACGTGAACAAGGTGAGGGACGCTGTTTTAAAGAGCGTAGCAGCCTTCGGAAATTACAAGGAATCATTGTTGTCGACCCGAGCGAACGAAAGAACTTCGGTGAAGACAACCTCCACGAAGCGGAAGTGTTCAATTGGTACCCCGAAGACCCCTGAACCCGTACCTCAATCAGTCCCAGAAGAATGTCGGTCAGCAATCAAGACTCGATCACGAGGTGGTGGGGATGGGTTGGGTTGCTCTTTAATCCATGGGGACCCGGACCCCGACGCCATCGTCATGTCAAATTTGTTTCGCATTAACCGGCCGTTGACGATTAGGATGCTCCACCTGCGAAAACACATCGCCGACTACTGCTTCCTTGATGATAATGGGTACGAAGAAAGGTATGTAACCGTTTACGCTCCTAGTTCGTGTTACATACTAAGCATTCTAACAAATACGTAACGCAGGGACAATTGGGGTACTACAGCACTCGAGCGTAGCTGGAGAGGCGTGAGATTCACACGCTCTTGTCCGGAGATTATATGAGCGAGGCGGTGCTGGAGTGTTGGTCACACCTAATGAACTGGTTGGAAGCGGACGACAAATGGCGTGGACAAGCCTCCCCATCTGGAGTGACGATGGCGTGGTTCAGTATTCGTCACATGGTATGCCCTCCTCCCCCACCTATTACATTGAATGGTAAAAATGACTTCAGACATATTAGCTATAAGGCTGTATAAACATGTTTTTAAAATAACACACTTTATGCTGTTTGCATGCTTTAGGTTGTACGGTCATACACTTTATGGTGTATAGTCACAGACTTAACTCTGTACAGTCACACAATGTAAGGTCTAAAGTTACAGGCTGTAGGTTGCATAGTCACACACCTTAGGTTGTACAATCACACACTTTATGGTGTACAGCTATACGCTTTATGCTGTTTGCATGCTTGCGTGCTTTAGGTTGTACTGTCACATACTTTATGGTGTATACTGTATAGTCACAAACTTAACTCTGTACAATCACACACTGTAAGGTCTAAAGTTACAGGCTATAGGTTGCATGGTCACACACCTTAGGTTGTACAATCACACACTTTGTGGTGTACAGCCACACACTTTATATAGTTCTGGGTGAAAAATCTGACGACGTACCATGTAACTTACGACAACTAATATTCACCCTCTGCCCCCCGTTAGGACTCACTTGCCCGTATACTGGAGCGGTCTGAATTAAGTACTCCCGCGGACGAAGACTACAACGGCGTGACGCAGCGTGGGACAGATTCGTACGAGACAGCAATGGAGCATTCGACATGGACGCCAAACTAGTGTTTGTCCCGGTACATGCTAAGGGGCACTACGCGTGCATTTGGATCAACTTTAGAGAAAGCACCATGGACATCCTCGATCAACAAACACACAGCCCGGGCTTATATATGTTCGGGGTATCTTGCAGAATAGTAAGTTGCATGAGTAAGATTTAATTTCCCGCATCAAATATTCTGCAGCTTTTGTAGGTCTTGACATTTACTTTTACCTAATACTGCAACAGTCGTACGTAGTGGCCGACTACATGGACGACAAGGGGCTGATGAAGGGCGTTCACCTGTCAAAGTTTACACATCGCCAAGTAAATTTGGAATGGCAGAGCGCCAGGAAGAACGACACGGAATCCGGCATTTTCTGCTTGATGCACATGTCCCTATACGATAGTGCGTCCTTTGTCAACCTACCGAAAACATACCATTCCGTGATCGTCTTTTGTCCTTCAGAAGAATATATCCAAATAGCGTCCCTGTAGACAATTCTGTACTGACCGAACTTCCTGTAAGTACAGGTGACCTCACATGTACCTGCAGGGACATTACGCACATAAAGAGTGCGACTCTAATACCATCTGAACTGTGAATACACAACGTATAGAATGTGACTTTCTGAAAGTGTATAGTCATATCCACTATGCCGTATAATCACACTCATTATGACGTATAGTCACATTCCTTATGTTGCAGAAACAAATGTATTACATTGTATAATCACACTCACCGCATTTCAGAGTAACACCCTTTAATTTTCATAGTCACACTCATTATGTTGTATAATAAAACTCATTACGTTGTACACTTAAACTCATCACGTTGTATAGTCACACTCATCATATTTTAGAGTCCCACCATTTAGATTGTATAGTCACACCAGACTATACAACACAACGTGGACAGTGAGTGTATAAAAGCTATGCCAGAATCAGAGTACTTAGATTGTATTCAACGATATAGTTGCGGTCCCAGATCGAATCCCTGACTGTTGTCGCTTCAATCCCATCCTTCTCCTGATACCCATGAACGCTACACGTGTACAGCGAAAACTTGACCTCTTCCTGAAAGTTTGCAAACGCCACGTGCGTGTACACCCTTGCCGCGTCGGTCTCCATTGGATTCGTCATTCCAGTTTTGGGATATGTCTTCCGGTTATATTTGTCAGCCACTTTTGCATGTGCCTCTGTTGGTCCATCGCACTCTTGAATCGCATCCAGAACTGGACCAACGTACTGATGCATGTCGTTCCTATTCGATTTTTCACTTGTTTTGGCACGCATTTCCGTGTCATTTTTTTAATTTTAGGAGTCGAAATACGTTATTTTCTCTCATATGTGCTACTCGAGTATTCTTTTGTTGTTCGGTAGATAATCGAGACCGAGTAGGCAAAAGAGCTCAAAATTACGTCAAAAATCGTTAAAGCTCTAAAACCGATTCATTGTACGAAAATCAAGAGGAGATAAAGCTGAGCTCAAATAAGAAGGTCCAATCCTTTGGCCAATACAAAAGTGCAACAAAACATCCCAGCTGATGAAGTAGTAGACTAGTCTGGGAAGTCAGTCGGCTAGACTGGGATCTCAGTCTACCCAGACTAAGACCTCAATCTATCAGACTACCAATTCAAGTCTAGCGTAGATATTTTGATGAAATTACCCACATTCTACCTCGTTGGTGACCACGCTTCCTTTACCCAATACCTTATGTTTTACGTATATTGAGAAGTTAGTGGGGAATTGAGGGGTTATCAGTTAGTGGGGAGGTTAATCCTTGAGTTGATTTAGTATAAATAGGCTTACAATCTTTTACCAGAGGAATCTCAACTCTTATTCACTAATTCTCTTCTTCATCTTAGTCTTGTAAATAATTAGTTAGGTTTATTTAAGTTATCTGAGATTTTTCAATATTTATTGTTCAAGACTTGGGTTTTATTATTGTGGACATGACATAGGTCCACCCCGACGCGGCCACGCGCGGGTTTGGGGAGGCGAATGAATCTCCATATGAGAATGGATCGAATTGAAATTTAGGTCTATGTGGAGTCGCCACCGAATTTTGTGGTTATTCGGAACCATTCGAGCCCACTCTATGTTGTAGTGGTCCGTATACAAAATACGGCCCATTTCCGATGTCAGAGTTTATTGGGCTTGTCCCTTTGCATTGCGATACCGATACCGACATTATCGGATATCGTGTATGAATGACTCTCGTGCGCCAACGGTTTCGGACATCCAGAAACCGAGGTTCTGAGTAAGGGGTGAGGGTACGTGTTGGGAAGCCCACAAAGGACACCCAACCCCGCCCGCACATTAGCGGCCTCTACTAAGAATTCGAATGACTTACAATACGCGCGTTAGTAAAACAGGAAAAATGCTTATGCAAACATTGTTTTTCCTAGGCATGTGAATGAATTTGAAAAGTGGGTTTCTATGTCAATTTAATGCAATTAATTCTACGTCAAAGTGGAATTTTAGCATGTGGGTTCATTTAGTACAATAAACGAACAATAATTAAATTGACAAAAGAAACAACGAACGCATTAGTAACGATATAGTAATATAACGAATAATAACGGTTTGTGCAAATAATGAATTGAATTGAATGATGTAAACGAGATGCAAATATGAGATGCATGGTTTGAAAAGATAGTATACACATGATTAATTAAGCACATGTTGACCTAAGTCGTAAAATACTATCGGTTTTGAAAATAGGAGAATGTACGACTCATTGTTTTAGTCGTTATGAGGTTACTCGATCGAGTAGTCGATGGACTCGATCGAGTTGACCTGTAAAAGACGATTCTGTTTCGCATATTAGACCGTACTCGGCCGAGTTATTGACCAACTCGGTCGAGTACGTAGCCACTCGACCGAGTCACCGTGAGACTCGATCGAGTAGGCGTCGTAAAAGGCTTTCTGATTGGATTTTAGGGTGTCACTCAGTCGAGTGACTAAGGCACTCGGTCGAGTGGCACCTGTACGAATTTGGTTTGTTTGCAATTTAATTGTTGATTTTGAAATTGCTTTTGATTTTTGAGAGTTCGACGATTTTACCGAATCGGACATAAATATTGCACAATTTATGTTTGACTTGGTTTTTTATAAATCGCGAATTTTGTTGAACTGAATATAAATATTGTTGAATTTATACTCGATTCTAATTTTGAATATTCGTTGTATCCCATATTCGATTATTTGAATCGATATGGAATATTAGATTGAAATAGAAAAAAAATAAATTGATTTTAGTCGTTTTAAATTAATTATCGTGATATGAACAAATCACGTTAATTAATTCATATGACTTGATTGTTAGATTCGATATCCAATTATGGAATTGGTATCGAATCTAAAATCGACGCTGTACTTGAATAAAAACTTGATTCCCTCTACTTCTCCGACATCGAAATAAATCCCTAGGGATTGTGATGTCGGATCCGTGTCAACGGGTTTCGACCCTTATTAAAATTGATTTTAAAAAATCGATGGATGAAAGATGGATGATGATGACTACAAAAATAAAAACGGATTATTGTTTAAGTTAACTTATTTCAATAATCAAACGATCGGGGTGATGGGATAAGCGACCGACGACGCGTGTGCAGTACACTTGTATATGCGGTTTTCCTTATCCCACAATCCTTCTTATTCGACACAAATTGATAAGTATTTTAATGTTTTATATTAGTTATTATCAATATTATGATGCGACGAACGGAATAATAGTAAAAGAAATAATGAAAAAAACGAAAAAAGGAAGAAGAAGATGACGAGGTGAAGCGAAGGAGAAGAGAAGGGTTTTGACACCCTCAACCTACACGTTCTTGTCTTGGCGCGGACTCGTAACCGTGGCTTCTACACAAGAGTCTTCGAGGTTTTACGTAGGTTAAGTTATGGTGGCTCGGGATTGATTCCTAAAACTAGGTTAGGGTTTTTGCTAGTGTAGAATTGCTAGAGTTTGATTAGGGTTTGCAATAGATGTTGTATGTGTGTGTAGGGTTGCTCTAGGGTTTTTGAGGTTGCAAAAAGATGTGTAATTGTGTTGTATGGGGGTTGCTTATATAGGCATGGCTAGGGCACCGGTTTAGGGTTACTCGACCGAGTATGGGGCTAACTCGGTCGAGTGGCCCGTGAAGCCTGCCGTCGGGCTTGAAACACGCCCACTCGATCGAGTGGGTGGGTCACTCGATCGAGTGGCCCAACTGGATCGCGCAGGTCCGTTAACTTTGGACCGTGACTTTGACTTTGATGGATTTTGTGCTTGACTTGGGCTTTTGATGATTGATGGGTTGTTTTGTGTGTCTCGGAAGCGACTTTGACCGGGGTTGACCCAATTGTAAAAAGTTGGTTTTATATCCGGTGCCGGTTTCGGCCCAAATTAGTCTTTTTTGACTCGGAATGATCCATTGGGCCTGGACTTGAGGTCCGTTTGGTGAGATTTGTACTCCGTAAGTGTGTTAGCCAACGATTAATGGATTTGAGCCCGTATCCGCGTGCATAGAAGCATGTTAGCGTCCGATCATCATCGGGAGTTTTTTTGGAAACTGCCATAGACACCTGGCAGTCAAAATGCGGGTGTCTACAGAGCCCCCACTCTGACTGAGGCTTGGACAGGGCGAAAGTCAGAGTAGCTACCAAGCCCGTTAAGACCTCGTAGACTTCCGTTCGGGTCGTTTATAGTCCATTGGACTCGCGTGAAGGGCTCGCCAGCCATAAGGCAGAGATCATACCTGCGCTCCGTGGGAACTTTGGGCTTGTCGCTTAAGCCTTGGGTGTGCCTGTGTGTTGGCCCATCCCGTGCTATCCCGAAAAATGCTTCTGGGGAGATTTGATGACTTGCATGTCCCTGTTTGAGTCGTACCTGTATAAGTCACATAGAATGCATGCAACACGTAGGTAGTAAAATGACTCGTGCTGGGGAAAATGATCTCGAATTTTGAAAATTTTGAAATTTTGAAAGAATTGACTCCTAAAGAAATTAGGAAAGTTCGGGATGAATATTTCCTCGCTAGTATTGGGACTAGGCTTGTGGGTTAATTCCCTTTTGGAATTAGGAAACTTTTCCTAGAAGTGATATGGAAAGAGATTTGCAAGGCTAATGCTATATATAGCCCCTATGCTCTTGATTTTCTTCATAATTCCATCACAAGAAAATCTTTTATTTCCCTTAAGGCAAAAAGAAAGTCTCTTTATCCTCTTAAGAAATCCATCATGGGAATCGATAGATTGAGTGCTATGTTGCAGGCGTGGTCCCGTCAATTTAGGGATGCTGATAGGGTGGTCTTGAATCAGACGGGTATAACTCAGCTGTACCCGTTCTGTCAGATGGTGGTTGATCGTTACTTCTTGGATGCATGCTTAGCTTACTGGGATGACATATATCATGTCTTTGCTTTCCCTCGGGGCGAAATCTGCCCTTTACCTGAGGAGATCGCAGCTATAGGAGGATGGAACCCGATGCTCCGCCCTGCCGTCCCGTATTCAGTCCATGACCGGAGGAGGAAGCTTCGAGAATTTTTAGGGCTTTCCCACAATGAGGTGTCTCGCATGACCCAGGATGACAACACAGTCTCCTTGATCGATCTGGCTGAAAAGTTTATGAACCCACACGATGTCCGGGTGAGATCAGTTCATAGCCGTAGGGCTTTCTCTTTTTGCATGCTCCATGTATCTGCCTTTGAGGGTCATATGGATTTATTGTCTTGTATGGGTCATATCCGTCTGTTAACCGTTGTTGATTTAATGGAGACAGAGCATAGCCCGGCCTGGCTGATCACGGGTGAAATAATCCAAGGCTTGGACAACCGCAAGAGGGATCAGTCCGTTCGTCTCACCGGAAGCACCCGTTTGTTGCAAGTATGTCGAATTTTTTTTTTTTTAAATTTTTTTGCTTTTTTTATTTTCTGAATTTTTTCGAGATTGGCTACTGCAGTTGGCACTCGATCGAGTCACCCTGGCACTCGACCGAGTCACCCTGGCACTTGACCGAGTGCCTTCGTAAAAAGCATTCTGTTCGCTTCCAGTGACGCCACTCGATCGAGTCACCTGGGCACTCGATCGAGTGTCGTCTGCTTTGTCTCAAGATCTAATGCTTTTGTTTTCTTTTTTCAGATTTGGCTTTATGAGAGGCTATCGGTGATAGATCCTCCCCTTGATGCTAGCAACTATCGTCATAACCAACTGATGACGAGGAGGCGGGCCATCAATTTTTCTCGCCTGATTAGCCAGAAATATTGGGATGAGGTGCTATCAATCCACGGTGGGCGGCTGATTCGATGGGTTGTGCCATGGTGGCCCATCTACGTTTGGTCAGGTTTGGACCCGAGGGAGAGGGCCCGTTACCAAGTCATCTTGTCTTTCAACCAAACGGTTCATCTTTACCCGGATCGCATACTAAGGCAGTATGGACGAACTCAACGGATACCAGAAATTGAGGCAATTGTGAGTGACCCTACCCAATTGACTGATGTGATGTGCGATACTTGGGCTCAAAGGTGGTACACCCGGCATACTTGGCCCGTTCCCAAATCTCAACATTCGATCTGGGTTTCGGACTCATATGTGAAGTGGACCAAAGCAGGTGATGCCAAGACCCGAGTTGCTTTGAAGGTTGATGAAGCTTTCGACCTGCTGAGAAAGGAGCAAAAGCTAAAGACAACAGAGGGTTCTTTGATGAGGGAGACACTCCAGCTACCCTAGTTCGTCTAATGTCCGGACAAAAGAAGAAGGCTAAGACTCAAGCTGAAGGGTCCGGTGCTAGAGGTGCTCGGGGGAAAGTGGGCCCCCAGACGGACTTGGAAAGGAGACTGGGCCCTAGACTAGCCGTGCAGGACCGACTCGGCCCACGGTATAGGCTACCCGAGCATGTGCGGGCCCGACTTGGGCCGAAGACTGTGATTGAAGACCCGTCATCCAAGAAGCGGGCTCGTGCTAAGGAGGTTCCCCTGGTGATTAGGGAACGCTCGTCCCCACCTCGACGACCTCGGGCTCCACGCGACCCGAAGGACAAGGGAAAGGGGAAGATGCCGGGATATTAGTCTCCTATTTTATTATTTGAATATTATTATTATTTTTGTGGTGCGTTTTTTTTTGTGTTTTTGCCGTGTGACGTTTTTTTTTTTATTTCGAGATATTAATAAAGACGTATTATTGAATACCGTTCCCATCTTTTCGTTTATTGCAATGGTTGTACCCTTTTGAGGGGTTGCCTACGTATCCACAATTAGCGGAATCAAACCAACCGTAGTTCAGAATCTGATTTGATTGATTTTTGCAATTTTCGAAATACATCAAGATTATTAATTCGAGATGTGCGACGGTAGAATAGTTAATTCTAACTTATTGACTTGTCTAAAACTTTGAAAATTTATAAAAAGACTAAGTGTTAGAAATTTTTGCAAATGACATTGAGATTGGGCTTATGGGTAGTAGCGCTTCAGCTGGTCCAAGTTGGTCGGGTTGACGAACTCGTTACCGTCCAGGTCCGTTAGCATCACCGCTCCTCCCGATAGGATTTTCTTGACTAAGTATGGCCCAACCCAGTTGCGTTTGAATTTTCCCCTTGGGTCAACCGGTAGTAAGGCACGAACCGATTTTAGGACCAAAACACCTTCTTTGATTTTCCTGGGCCTAACCCTTTTGTTGAAAGCCCGTTGAATTCTCTTTTGATACACTTGAATATTATTGAGGGCCCGGGACCACCGTTCTTCCAAAAGGACTAGCGAATCGTATCGGGCTTGGACCCAATCTGCTTCGGGTGCTTGGCTTTCAAGCAAAATCCTTAGGGATGGTACTTCTAGCTCGACCGGTTGGACTGCTTCCATTCCATATGTCAGGTAATATGGAGTTGCTCCGCTTGCGGTGCGAATCGAAGTTCGGTACCCCCATAAGGCAAAAGGTATCTTGTCGGGCCAGTCCCGATAATTCTCAGCCATCTTTTTTAGTATGGTGACAATTGTTTTGTTGGCCGCTTCTACCGCTCCATTTGTTTGTGGTCGGTAAGGTGAAGATGTATGCCTCTGAATTTTGTATTTTGCCAGTAATGCGGTGGTTTCAGCTTGGAAATGGGTCCCGTGATCAATGATAAATTCATGCGGGATCCCGTATCAGCATATGATCTTATTTTGGATAAATTTGGACACGTGCTTGGCGTTCAAGACACGGTATGACTCGGCTTCTACCCATTTGGTGAAGTAGTCGATGGCCACCAAGATGAAGCAGTGTCCCCCCGTCCCGGAAGGATGCACTTTCCCAATTATATCAATACCCCATGTCGAAAATGGCCATGGTGATGTCATGGTATATAATAGGGAAGATGGCATATGTTGTACATTACAGAAGATCTGACAGTTATGGCAGTGCTTGACGTATAACTGACAGTCTATTTCCATGGTGTTCCAGTAATACCCGAGCCTCATGATTTTACGGGATAGCATATGGGCGTTCATATGCGGACCGTTTTCACAGTCGTGGACCTCGGCCATGAGTTTTTCGGCTTGTATCTTGTCGATGCATAGGAGGAGAGCCCCCTGTGCCGTCTTTTTGTACAATTGTCCGTCATCAGTACGAACGAATTGGGTTGCCAATCTTCGTAGGGCCTTTTTGGCCCGATTTTCAGCTCCTGCGGGATATTCTCCCGTTGTCATGTAGGTTAGGACGGCTTGATACCAAGGTTCTGGGTCAGTTATCTTGATATCTTGAATGGCATGAATGTAGGCCGACTCTGACCGCCTTTCGACACAGATTGGCATGCTGGTCAGGTGGTCCGGGATGTTCAGTAAAGATCCTAACTTGGAAAGTGCATCTGCAAACTGATTTTCTTTCCGAGGCAGGTAGATGTATTCTAATTTCTGGAATTGTTTATCTAGAACCCTTACTCGTGCTTGGTAAGCCACGAGATTGGCGTTCCGAGTTTTCCATTTTTGGAGTGCTTGATTGATGACCAGTGATGACTCACCGTGGACCCGGAGGTTCGTTACCCCTAAATCAGCGGCAGCTTGCAACCCGTGAATGCATGCTTCGTATTCGGCTGTGTTGTTGGTCACGTCGAAGTCCAACTTGATGGATAAGGGAGTGTGTTCCCCTCGGGGTGAGATTAACAGAATTCCAACCCCAAATCCTCGAAAGTTGGATGCCCCGTCAAAATACAAATCCCATGTCTCGGTATCGGTATGGAATATGTCTTCATCAGAAAAGGCCCATGTATCAGTGTGGCCTTCTTCGGATATCGGGCTGTCAGCGAGGAACTCGGCAACTACCCGGCCTTTAATGGCTTTTAATGGTACGAACTTGAGGTCGAACTCGGATAACATTAAAGTCCATCTTGACATCCTGCCGTTGAGGATGGGCTTCTCGAATAAGTACTAGATTGGATCCATTTTGGATAAAACATGTACTTCGTGACTGAGCATGTAATGTCTGAGCTTTTTAGTGGCCCAAACCAAAGCTAGGCACGTTTTCTCGAGCATGGTGTACTTGCATTCATACTCGAGGATCTTTTTATTGATGTAGTAAATAGCCCGTTCTTCTGACTGAACTATCTGGGCCAGCATAGCCCCCATGGCAACCTCGGTCGTTGTTAGGTATAACGACAGAGGTAAACCGTGTTGAGGTGGCATTAGTACCGGCGGAGCAGACAGGATCTCCTTGATTTTGTCGAAAGCCGCTTGACATTTGTTGTCCCATAGCACCCGTTCCCCAATCTTCAGTTTCTTGAAAATGGGCTCACATACCATGGTTAGTGTTAAAATGAAACGGCTGATGTACTGGACTTTCCCGAGAAACCCCCTTATTTCCTTTTCGGTCTTGGGTGGTTGCATCTCGGTGATGGCCTTGATTTTGGCTGGGTCGACCTCGATGCCGCGTTGGCTAACGATATGGCCCAGTAATTTGCCTGACGTTACCCCAATACTGCATTTCTGTGGGTTCAGTCTCATGTTGTACTTACGTAGTCAGGCGAAGAACTTTCTTAGGGCCGGAATGTGCCCGCTTCGGTCCTTGGATTTGACGATCATATCGTCCACATAGACTTCCACCTCCTTATGCATCATGTCGTGCAATAAGGTGGTGGCGGTTCGTTGATAAGTGGCTCCAGCGTTGATAAGCCCGAATGGCATGACGGTGTAACAGTAAGTACCCCATGGTGTGATGAAGGTGGTCTTACCCATATCCTCTTCTGCCATTTTGATCTGATTGTATCCGGCATACCCGTACATGAATGATAGGAGGGCATGATCGGCCGTGTTATCCACCAATATGTCGATGTGTGGTAACGGAAAATCGTCTTTTGGGCTGGCCTTGTTCAGGTCCCGGAAGTCCACGCATACTCGCACCCTGCCGTCCTTCTTGGGTACCGGCACGATGTTTGCAACCCAGTCTGGATATTCAGACACTTGTATAAAACCCGCTTTGAATTGTTTATCGACCTCTTCCTTGACTTTAAGAGTCCATTCGGGCTTCATTCTTCTGAGCTTCTGTTTTACCGATTTGCACCCATCTTTGATGGGTATTCGGTGTTCTGCTATTTCTCGATCTATTCCCGGCATGTCCTTGTAGGACCATGCAAAGACGTCTTTAAATTCTAGGAGGAGGTCTGCGAACTGTTGTCTCTCCTCTGGATCTAAAGATAGGCCCAACTTAAGCATCTGGGGCTCTAAAGTGGTTCCCACGTTGATGGGCTCGGTGTCTTCAATTACCGGATCTCGGGATTCCCTTTGCTCGAGCTGCTCGACCAGATGTGGAGGTAGAGGTACCTGTTCGTCGGGTTTCTCAATGTCATTGCATATAAAATTTTTGAAATTGAGAAAATTTTGGAAATAAGACAAGTCGTAAGCAGAACGGTGTTCGTTATTATTATTGATGGAAAAATTTGGAAAATAGCTCGAATAGAGCGGCCATCTGATCGTTGGTTAGTGGCGGGATAGGGAGAGGTCTTGGGACAGACCTCGAGACCTCAGTGGCTAAGGGAAGACGGATTACAGACTCGACTCCAGCACCAGACCCTCTAAACTCGGACTCAGACTCCGACTCAGACTCTGACTCGGACTCGGACTCGGTATCCGGCATTTCTCCCTCGCCGGTGGTCAGCTTGTAGACCCGTCCTTGACTGTCGGTCCATTTTATGGTCTTCCTCCAAGCCCTTTTCTCGGTGTTGGCGCCGACCTCGGTGATTAGCTTGGTTGGGTCGAACCGATCGCTGCGGAGGATCAAGTTGACCAAGTCATCGTTTGGAGCAGGAACGGTCTTGTCTTCTCCAAATAAGAGCCCCAGCATGGGCTCGGAGTCGCTTTCACCCTTCTCAGACTCTGCCTGGATGATGGTGAATATATCATCGGGGATATGGTTGCATTCTTGAGCCGTTTGGTCTCGGGATATGTGATGGTGGGTTGGTAGAGGCCCACTTGAATGGCTCCGAAGCCTGGAGTGACGAAGTAGTCAGTTAACTTTGGGCTATAAGGGCCTATGTAGGTACCCTTGAGGATGTAAGTGGCCTTGTGAATGCCGGCCTGGACCACATTTTCTGGGGTTATGGCATATCCTAACCCGAATTGTGACTCGCCATCGTTCAGGACTTCGATTATCTTCCTTGCTGGAAGATGCGGTCTCGAGGTAGCTCCGGGTAAGTAACCCAGATTTTGTAGCATCATGTCGATGCTTGTAGTGAAGTAGGGCCTGAAGAGATATTCATCCTCGATCATACCCACGAAGTCGAATCCTCGTGGTTCGGCCCGGTTCGTGGCATTACAGCTAGCCACGTTTATTGGGGTCGCCTCTAGTGTGATGATACTGTCTTTGAGTGGCATCTTGACTTTTTGGTGGAGGGTAGATGATACGGCCTTACTGCGTGAATCCAAGGCCTTCCTAGTAAGAGATTGAATGATGAGGTGACATCTATCACCTGAAATTCCAACTCCTATTCGATTGGGCCCGTTATGATCTTCAGTTTAACGGCCCCATCTACCGGTTTTGGGCTTCCGTCAAAAGCCTGAATAGTTTGCGCTGTCGGGCGATAGTCGGCATCAGTGATGCCGAGGGCCCTAGCGGTCCTTAGGGGTACGACGTTCACGGCCGATCTATCGTCGATAAGGGTCATCGGGAGGTACTTACCCTTGCAGATGACAGTGATATATAGGGCCAGATTAGGGTTGGGCCCAAATGATGGCAGATCGGATTCGGCGAAGGTTATGAGTGGGCCTTCGTTCTTGGACTTGCCCTTGAGGTATGGCATAATGGTGGCTACCATTTCAGCGGGGGTAGCTTCTGAGTCGACCTTGATTTCATCGAGAGCCTTAGTCTGTGCTTCCCAATGAGCCTGTGAGCTAACCAGTAGTTGCCATATAGTTAAATCAGCTCGAACCCTCTTCATTTGTTGGACCAAGGCCATGTCATTGCTTGGTTCCTCGGGGGTTGGTTCCGTCCTGGCGGGTTCAGTGACGGATGTTGGAGTGACGCGCCCAGCAGTGGCGAGGTGGTTGGTGGCCAAGGCCTTGGACTTGGCTTTTCGGACTTCTTCTCTGGTGACGGGGACAGCTTTCCCTTTGGCCAGGTACACATCATCTTCATCGTCAAACCATATCTCGTTGATTTGTGGGATAAACGGGGAAATGAGGTGAGAACAGTCAATTACCTCTCCTGTAAATATGGCATGGGCGTTGAACGGGTTTTCTTTGTTGCTCGGCTTGTCTCCGGGCAATGGGATTTTCCCGCTCTCGATAAGGTCTTGGATTAGATGCTTTAGCTTCTAACATTTTTCAGTATCATGTCCTTTACCCCGGTGATACTGACAGTAGGCCTGAGCATTATAATATTTGGACCTTTTCTCTACTGGGGCCTCTGGAGTTGGGCCTATTGGTTGGATCAGACCTTTCGAGGATAGCCTTTGTAAGGCATAAGTATAGGTAGTCCCTATATCTGTGAATACCCGATTTGGTGTATTCTTTTTGGATGAGGTGTCGAGCAGATTTACCTCGTCAAAGATGCTGCGGGTGGCAGCTGCAGGTGTGGGCTTGTTTGTAGACGAACTAGCCCCTTGATAGCCTTTGGTAGAGGCCTTAGTTAGGTTCTCTAGCCTTAGGTCATCCTCGATCCTGGTGCCCATTTCAGTAAGAGCGGCAAAATTGGGGATGATAGCATACCGGAGATGGACCCGGTAGGATGGGAGGAGGTTCTTGACAAAGGCCTCCACCAGCACTTTTTCCCTGGGCTTTTCGACCATCTTCACACTCTCGGCCCTCCATCTTTGCAAATACTTTGTGAACCCTTCTTTGAGCTCTTGGGCCATTACCTCCAGAGTACGCATTGTAGTCTGGATTTCAGTGTTATCGGCGTCGTTCCGAGCAAACTCGGTAGCCACATCGTCCCAAGTTTTGTATTTCTTGGAATCGAGATTGTAGAACCAAGCCTTAGGATGTTTCTCCAAGGAAGAAGGGAACAAGTGCTTCAACATAGTTGACTTCACCCCCTTGACTGCCATGAAGTCTTTGAAAGCCCGGATGTGGTGGACCGGGTCTTCGGTACCCTCAAACATAGGAATTCCCGTCAAGTTGAGGTTAGCGGGTAGCTCGTTTTCCAAAGGTGAATAAGTACGAGCATTCTCGGTATGGATCGAGTTGTTCGTCGATAGGTGGACCTGTTCTTCGAGCCTACGAACGATACTAACCAGCTCGGCCATGGGCCCAGCGGGCTCACCTCCTTCGTTAGGGACCGTCTTCTCTACGGTGCTTAGGCGGGTGAACAAAGTTGCTTGGTTAGCCTGGATGGCGGCTAGTTGTGTTTCGATCTTGGTCAAGGCGTTTTTCAACTTGTCCATTTTGCATTGATGTCTGGTTTCGGGTGGCCTGTCTGTAAGAACACCATGTAATCAGAAACTAGCCCAAAATCCTGAAATAGAAAGTACATCCCGAACGAGACTAAAAGGGAAAATGACTCGGAAAAGACACCTAGACGGGTGATTTGTGAAATGTGGGCCTTCCTTAGGATTCGGCGGGTGGGCCTAGTCCTGTTCGAAGGAAGGTTCACGTGAGACATCCCCAGACTTTATGAACTCGATTGTGTTGACGGGCCCTCCTTTGTAGGGGTTTGTCCTACGTAGGTGGGCCTTGCCTTAGTCTAATAAGGCGGACTGGGAAGGGGAAGAAACTCGTGATGTAAGATCGACAGAGTTTCGACGCTATAGACCTTGACAACTTAAGACACGCCCCGACACTGCTAAATACGGGAAGTCCTAGAAGTGGAAGGTTTTGAAAATTGATGATTTTTGCAAAAGGACCGAGTGGACTCGGTGAATGGCCCAAATTTCCGAAAAAAAGACGAAAAGTCATTGGGCCACGTGTTTTGAAAGTTCGAAAGTATTTTCGAGTTTTGATTCGGGCAGCATGCCGTCTAGAAAATAGGCTATTTTGAGTAAAATCATAAGTCCTAAATTCGGTATGTGTCCCGGGTTTGGAAATTGAATAGTTTGAAAAAGATGCAATCTTTGAAAAAAAAGACGGTTTTTGAAAACGACTCGGAAACCAAGTAGCACGTAGTCATACAAGCATTATAACGACGCCATGTATGCTCTATGCATTATATCGAGTGACTAAGGCACTAGGTCGAGTGGCACCTGTACGAATTTGGTTCGTTTGCAATTTAATTGTTGATTTTGAAATTGCTTTTGATTTTTGAGAGTTCGACGATTTTACCGAATCAGACATAAATATTGCACAATTTATGTTCGACTTGGTTTTTTATAAATCGCGAATTTTGTTGAACTGAATATAAATATTGTTGAATTTATACTCGATTCTAATTTTGAATACTCGTTGTATCCCATATTCAATTATTTGAATCGATATGGAATATTAGAGTGAAATTGGAAAAAAAATAAATTGATTTTAGTCGTTTTAAATTAATTATCGTGATATGAACAAATCATGTTAATTAATTCATATGACTTGATTGTTAGATTCGATATCCAATTATGGAATTGGTATAGAATCTAAAATCGACGCTTTACTTGAATAAAAACTTGATTCCCTCGACTTCTCCGACATCGAAATAAATCTCTAGGGATTGTGATGTCGGATCCGTGTCAACGGGTTTCGACCCTTATTAAAATTGATTTAAAAAAATTGATGGATGCAAGATGGATGATGATGACTACAAAAATAAAAACGGATTATTGTTTAAGTTAACTTATTTCAATAATCAAACGATCGGGGTGATGGGATAAGCGACCGACGACGCGTGTGCAGTACACTTGTATATGCGGTTTTCCTTATCCCACCATCCTTCTTATTCGACACAAATTGATAAGTATTTTAATGCTTTATATTAGTTATTATCAATATTATGATGCGACGAACGCAATAATAGTAAAAGAAATAATGATAAAAACGAAAAAAGGAAGAAGAAGATGACGAGGTGAAAAGAAGGAGAAGAGAAGGGTTTTGACACCCTCAACCTACATGTTCTTGTCTCGGCGCGGACTCGTAACCGTGGCTTCTACACAAGAGTCTTCAAGGTTTTACGTAGGTTAAGTTATGGTGGCTCGGGATTGATTCCTAAAACTAGGTTTAGGGTTTTTGCTAGTGTAGAATTGCTAGGGTTTGATTAGGGTTTGCAATAGATGTTGTATGTGTGTGTAGGGTTGCTCTAGGGTTTTTGAGGTTGCAAAGAGATGTGTAATTGTGTTGTATGGGGGTTGCTTATATAGGCATGGCTAGGGCACCGGTTTAGGGTTACTCGACCATGTATGGGGCTAACTCGGTCGAGTAGCCCGTGAAGCCTGCCGTCGGACTTGAAACACCTCCACTCGATCGAGTGGGTGGGTCACTCGATCGAGTGGCCCAACTGGATCGCGCAGGTCCGTTGACTTTGGACCGTGACTTTGACTTTGATGGATTTTGTGCTTGACTTGGGCTTTTGATGATTGATGGGTTGTTTTGTGTGTCTCGGAAGCGACTTTGACCGGGGTTGACCCAATTGTAAAAAGTCGGTTTTATATCCGGTGCCGGTTTCGGCCCAAATTAGTCTTATTTGACTCGGAATGATCCACTGGGCCTGGACTTGAGGTCCGTTTGGTGAGATTTGTACTCCGTAAGTGTGTTAGCCAACGATTAATGGATTTGAGCTCGTATCCGAGCGCATAGAAGCATGTTAGCGTCCGATCATCATCGGGTGTTTTTCGGAAACTGCCATAGACACCTGGCAGTCAAAATGCGGGTGTCTATAATTATTTTCGTCTTTATTTCTTCCATCTTCATTCTAATTTAATCCGACTTCGGTACTTTCTTCTTCTTCTTCTTCGCCAACCTCCTCTCCAGTTACTATTATTCTCATTTTCTCTTTTCTTCTCTTCTTTATCTTTTTTTTTCTGTCTCTTGTAATTGTAATTCCTGTAACTTCTCTGGTTCTTTTCTTTTTAACTATTTCTTTCATCTTGTCTTCTTTGTTAATTCAATCATGTCTTATATAGTTATTATTTCCATAAATATGCTTAGCTAATTCTCCTTCACTAGAGTTTTAGGTGAGCTACGAATTGAACCGAGTTTATATGTGACAACGGAATAATCGACCTTTATGAGTTAAATTGCTCTTACAACATTATAACGACGAGTAATTAATTATAGGCCGTAATTAATTTCTTGTATCTTGTAAATCCCGACCTAAGATCGTTAGCCTGGAACGGATTAGACTTGTTGTAATCGATAGAATTCCGTAATAAGTAGCGAGAGCCCGTTAGGTGATTTCTCGAATGACTAGTGATATGAGAGTATAATCCCCTAGAAAATCTAATGCAATACAGTGGCGGAAATACTGATGAGTTGGGATTCAAACACACTGACAAACTACATCTTATTAAAAGAAATGGTAAGTCAATACAAAGGCCTGTTTTTACAATATAGCTAAAAAGAAATTCTCCAAACAGGTTAATACAAAGAGTAAATTAGAAATTACTCCATTCAAAGATGTGTTTATTAAAATTTACTTCCTTTTGAATATTTTTTAATATTTTACACCCAAAAAGATGCAAAACTTCAAAATCTACTTGCAAATCACTATTCCGATGAGTTTATGATTTCACTAACCGAAATGCCCTTCATTAATAGTACGCCCCTCCCCCACCCCACCTCATCCTCGTTTCGACTTTCCCAACTCTTTCAGTCCCAATTCCAGGAGAACCCTAAATTCCCAAATCGAAAATCACCAAACCCAAAACTCGAGCATCCATTCATCAATCAATTGTGGGGATTTTTTCTTTTACAAGTCTACAGACTAAATGAGAGCATAAGGGAAGGGGAAAGAAGGGTAGGAATAAGAAAGGGGCACTTTCGATATAAAAAATAGGAAACAAGAAAAATAATTCAAACTCACCGGATTAACTCGTCGGAGTAGTGATTTGCAAGTAAATTTTGAAGTTTTGCATCTTTTTGGGTGTAAAATATTAAAAAAAATCATAAGGGAGTAAATTTTAATAAACGCATCTTTGAAGGGAGTAATTTCTAATTTACTCTAATACAAATCCATAAATCGTGAATGAAGAAAGAGTAAAATCTACACGAAGGCATCAACTGTACAAGAACGGTTGCAGCAGTGACGACTGCTGCTGTCTTTGCAGCGCTGATCAGGAATCTGTCTCCCACCTTTTTTCGACTGTGTTTACAGCTCCAGGTGTAGACACCCGCATTTTGACTGCCAGGTATCTATGGCAGTTTCCAAAAAAAAACACCCGATGATGATCGGACGCTAACGTGTTTCTACGCGCTCGGATACGGGCTCAAATCCATTAATTGCTGGCTAACGTAATTACGGAGTACAAACCTCACAAAATCAACCTCAATTCCAGGCGCAGTGGATCATTCCGAGGTCAAACAAGACTAATTTGGGCCAAAACCGACACCGGAATAAAAAACCGACTTTTAGCGATTGGGTCAACCCCGGTCATAGTCGTTTCCGAGACACACAAAACAGCCCCACATCATCAAAAGTCCAAGTCAAACACAAAACCCATCAAACTCAAGTCACGGTCCAAAGTCAACGGACTCACGCGACCCAGTTGGGCCACTCGATCGAGTGTCTATAACACCCCTGATTTTTATAAATTTAAATTAATTAAAATTTTGTTCGTATTTTTTTTTGTTTACGATTTAACTCGTAATTCTTAAAATTATTATAAAACGAATTTATCGTTTAATCTTTTGAAACTCCTAAAATTCTATTTGTCTCGGAGACTCTTCTTATATTTAAAACATATCTTTATTTCTATTTCGATTTATTTTATACATTTAATTTAATTCTTATCGAAAGTCTACTTCGATGACTTAAATTCTAAATTCTTTTTATTTATTTTTATTTAAGCTAGAGTTTCTATTTTCAGCTCGAAGCTAATTTATATTGATTTTGGTCAAAGCATTTAGTACATTTCCTCGAGAAATCAATTTAATTCACTTCGGCGAAAATTTATTATTTATCGGGAAATACTATTTCGTCGTCCAATCATTTATTTCTATAAACATAATTTTCGTCTTGAATATTATTTACATCTGGAGAAACGTTATTTTACTCATTTTATTTGAGGGCCCGATTATTTATTAATTTTATTTACTCGTTTAATTCAATTCGTGGGTCAGCCAACTTATTGATACGGAATTTGTTTAATCCGTATTTCATGCTCGATTCATTTAATTAAGCCGTTTTTGTATCAGTTTTTATTTATTTAATGGACCACTTAATTCCTTGCTCTCCCCACTAATTAACGTGCACCCCCTTCTTTTTTTCCACACGTTTCATCTCACATTCATTCCCCTTTTTGACTTCTCTTTTCCACCGCTTTCCCCATAATTCTCTTGTTTTCCACTATTTTAACGTATACATCCTCACTTCCCTTTTTCATTCATCTACCATCATTACCCACCACTTCACCTTTGCACTTCCTTACATTTCCCCTCTATTTTCTTCGTCCTTTTTCAACCGCTGTCGTTACTCTGCTGTTGTCCTGTTACTGTTGCCGCTATACAGGTGTCATTGCTGCTGCTGCTGTTCACGTTAATTCCCGCTGCTGCCGTTACTCTGTTGCTACTTTAACGTGAGATCTTCTTGTCCTTTTTCGTTCTTAAAAGAAAACGTTTTCCCCTTTCTTTATTCATAAACAGGATGTACAATATATAGGAATAGAAGTTACCTAAGTTAGTTAGTCAACCCATGTGATGGGAGGGATTTGTCGTGAATCCCAACCGTCAAACAAAACCGGCTAAACCTAGTGGGTAGCTAGGGTAAGTCGGATCGAATCCACAGGGACGGGAGGTCGGACTAAGGTATGCTACGGTTCTAGACTAGGTTCGAGACGAGCTAATCTAAGGGGAGGAGGCTAAGGCTAATCTAAGGTCTAAAACCAGGACAAAGGGAAACTAGGATAACACTAAGAAGGAAGACTAGGGTTAGGTCGGGGTCAAAGGGGTAATGGAATGATCGAAGGAGAACTAGAGTGAAGGAGGTAGTAGGGTAATCTAGGTAATGCCCGGGCTCTCGCAACTTAGACTCACCTAGAGGTTCATCCTAGAACCCACCTTGGCGACACAAACGACAAACGGGGTACTAGCATGCTATAGACCTAGGTCGCATCCGGGCTCTCGCAACTTAGACCGACCTAGGGGTCGTCCTCACCGGGCTCTCGCAACTTAGTGAGGGGACCGAACCCACAACAAACTAACACCCACAAGAGAAAAGCAAGAAAAACAAGCATTCGCACATACTTAGCCATTCAAGCATTTCAACAAACATGTGATGTGCACCAAACCAAGGGGAAACCCAAATCTTCCACCAACATCTCCAACAAACCCTTAATCATCCAATTAACACCCTAATCACCTTACTAACCCTAGCAAGATACTACTCTAACATATCTATACTAAAACCTACACTAATGAGATGAACCAAAACAACAATCAAAACAAACATGAAGAAACTAACAAGAACTATGAACTATGAACAATAACAAGAACAAAGAATCAAACTTTAATGATAAAACAAAGATTAAGAGAAAGGAAAAGAAGATTATACCAAACTAGAGATGAAAGGAAGAAAGAAACTTGCATAAATGGAAGAACCCAAAACAACCATCCAAGTTTGTCAAGCTTGGTGGAGATCTTGAGGAATTCCCAAATTACAAGCACTAATCTAAGATTAACGATAATCTAAAGGCTAATCTACAATAATCTATGCTAAAACTATCTAGGGTTTAGTCTAATATGAAGTGCATAAGCTTTACATAACAAGGGAAGGGTATATATAGGGTTACAAGTGGAAGGGAGAAGAAAGAAAACAAAGCGGAGCTGCAGCACCCCCGTCCCGACCGAGACGGGGTCATCCCGACCGGGATGGGTTGGTCCCGACCGGGACGGGCCCAGGTCAGCAACCCTCTCATTTGTGCACCCCATCCCGAACGGGATGAGGCCTTCCCGATCGGGATGGGTCTTGTAGGCCTCCCTTATGAACTTTTTGGTCCCTCCTTGCCTCTCATGGGCTTCCCATCGATTCTCGGGACTCGGGATCGGGTCTCGGAGGCTCGGGATTGGGTCCCAAGGTCTCGGGGTCGATTCCAAGGCATCGAGTCATCGTTCCTTTACTCCGTTGGCTCCAAAATGTGTACGTATAGAGTCGGAATCGCTCCAACTCTTCCAATTCGGTCTCGGGAACCTGAAACGAACTAAAGGAAGCATAAGAAGCCCCTAAACCGCTCCTAAGGAGCGATTCTACAAGGAAAATGGGACCAAAACACTACGAAATAGGCACTACAAATGACACTTATCAACTCCCCCACACTTAACCCTTACTCGCCCTCGAGTAAGCACATACTACTACTAAACTATCCGAGTGGGTATTAGCGCACCCTACGCCCCTTCAACTCACGCGAGTGAACTTAGAGGAAAAGTGTACTCCGCAAGGCAAGTTGGGTCTTGCGACAAAACTGTGGATGCAACCGGACACAAAACACATAAACAAACAAACACACAAACAAACACATAATCGGTTGCACCCAAAACAAAAGAAATACCGCTTCGCTCAAAAAGCGGTGAAAGAAGCACCGGTTTAGGACTCGGGGTAAGTGACAACGTTCCAAAGCTAGCAATACAAACCAAGGTGAACTAAACTCTAATAGTATGACAATCAAGCAATAAAAACGTTGGTAACTTACCTAGGTCCTCCTAACTTTCTAAAAACGTACTACGGGACGATCGGCGGAGTGGAAAGTGAAGAACCACGGTGTTAGTCGACACTGTAGGTAAGTGAGACCTCGCTCCCTATAGCGTGTGCCAAGAGGGTCGTCCCGTGTTCAAAACCGCCTAACTAGTCCAAGTAAAAAGGTGGAAAACATGCAAAATGAGGGAAGACCGACTGATGCCGCTATCATCCTTCCTCGGGACTCGGTCCTTTGGTAGGCTCTTCACGGCAATAGTGGGAAAAAGGCTTATTTTCGTGAGGATTTCTTTTTGTGAGACGGGTTTTCTTTTGGCATTTTCTTTCTTTTCGATGTTTTGATTTGTTGTTGCCATGCCATTTCTTTTTCTTCTTTTCTATTTTCTTTTTGGCTTTTGTGCCTTTTCTTTTTCTTCATTTCTTTTCTTTCTTTCATTTTTTTCTTTCTTTTTTCTTTTCTTTTCTTTGCCCTTTTGGCAAGATTTGGCATTTTTGGCATTTTGATTGTATAACAAGAAAGAGAGAATCAACAATTTGCATTTTATTTGTGTGGGTATGTGTAGGAGGTAGGTGAATGGGTAAGTCGGGGTTGCGCATTCCCTTTCAAACCCACAAAAAGGGGAGAATTTGGACTAATCAAACAATCCTAAACACGGTCACCTAAGGGACGAGACTCGGTAACCAAGGCCTTTTCACACCGTGGGTGGTCATAATGGTCAAAAGTGCAAATCCCGTAGTAAATTCCTAGTAAGCTAGGTGGACTCAAGGTAAAGGACCAACGAACTCATTGATTTAGGGTCATTCTACTAGATTAAAGTCCAAGACTCGATTTACACTACTAGAAAGGAAAAATAGACACTCACACCCTAGCCTCTAAACCGGGTTTTCGAAAACGGTTTACACACAACACAACACAACACAAAATAAAGACACGACGAAAACGAACGAAAGAAAAAGAAGCAAAAGCAACAAAACAAGAACAAAACAAAACGAACACATACAAAACACACACCACCCCGAACTTCCAAACAAGCCACCAAAACAACCACAAACTTTACAAAGCTCCACCCGAGCACACCACAACACACATCTCCTCCAAACTCCACAAGGAACAAAGAGGAAAAAGGGATAAGATGTTACCGGGAGTCTTGAAAGCCTTCCAAAGTTAACGGCGATTAAAGCAACCTATAAGGGAAAGGGAGGCAAAACACGCACACAAAACAAATATACGACACAATGACACAAAAAAGGAAAAGACACAAAAGAAAAATCTTTTTGATTTTTTTGTGAAATTTTTCAAATTTTTAGGGATTTTTCAAAGATTTTTTCGGAAAAAACTACGAAAATAAACTAAACTATGCTAGAATATCGCTCCCCCACACTTAAATCGAGCCATGTCCTCATGCTCGATCGTAGGGTGCGGAGAGACAAAAGAAAGAAAAAGAAACTACGAAAATAAAGCTAAAAATCAAAAATAAAGATGAAGAAAAGGTAGAAGGTGTCCGGCCGGGGTGTAGTCAAGTCACCATGGGCCGAGACGAGAAAAAGATATGGATGGGGAAGAAAATAAAAAGAAGGAAATAAAAGGAAATGGGAGGGGAGGGCTAGGTGTAATCAAGTCACCTAGCCCGGATTCCGCCTAAATCCGACTAAATCCTCAAAAAAGAAAGTGAAAAACTTGTAAAATTTGGATTTTGAAAATGACTCTCGATGTGATGTAGTCACATCATCGAGAGTCGGGAGCAACATATACCAAGGCCCCGAGGGCCACCATGACACCATGACACAAAAGTGTACAAGGGGAAGGGGAGTAAACAAAGGAAAACAAGCAATAAAAGACGGAAAAGAAAGGATAGTTGCCGTACCATAGGTTAGCAACTCACTCTCACCATCGTCTCATAGATCAATATAGGCACTTGCTCGTCTTCATCTTTGCTATCCCGCTTCAAGCTCGATAGGTACGCATGGTAGAGGTAGAAATGGTGTGAGGGGAGTGGGATTCGATGTGAAACTCGGTGTAAAGGGAAGAAATGAGGTGAGGGTATGTAAATGAAGTGTAACGGTCATATGACATGAGCAAGGATGGGTAGGGAGGTTGGGTGGGGGTATACAATGGATGGGTGGGCTCAAATGTCAAAGAAGAGGCTAAAAGAGGAGAAAAGAGACCATCCCCGTCGGGATGGATGGTCCCGATCGGGAAGACACACTCGTCCCGGTCGGGAAGCCACCTTCCCGGTCGGGACAGCACTCCAGCAAGCTCCAATTTTTGCACCTCCATCCCGATCGGGACGGCTTCTTCCCGGTCGGGATGGCACATCCTTCCCGGTCGGGAAGCTCCCTTCCCGCCCGGGATGGGTCTTCTTGACCTCCAAAACCCCAAAAACTTCACCGAAGCTTCAAAAACCGAATTCCAAACTCACGATCCATGCTCTATCATTATCTACTCCCCTCTAGGAACCACCTTTCCTTCACACCTATCACAATGAACTCAAATACAACATCAAATTCCCTCCCTCACATCGCTCATCAAAAATCCAAATAAACAAGAATTTCACAAAAACTAACAACCCTAGAAACCAAACTATACAAACATAAACACAAATACAAGCACAAAAGAAAAGAAAAAGAGATATTTACACTAAATACTCTCACCAACAACGCCTCCATTGCCATCAAGAGCTCGAAGGAGTAAGTCAAATGCTCTAGCAAGTTCTTCAATTAAGCTCACATGGCCGAGCCTAGCCACTCCCAAAAGTTTCCAAGTCGGAGGGAAGAAGCGATCGTCTTCAATATGCTCGGGGTTCTCGTGATCTTCCGGGTCCTCCAAACCAACATAGCTATGACTCTTATGACCATCCGGTAGGTATAGTGGTCTAGAGTCGTGCTCGGTGTCATGATGTGGGAGATCACACCCTAGGGGTGTCGCTTCTTCTACGGGGTCGAGAGTGGAACTCTTTTCCACCGCCCGACAAGGATCCTCTTCACCAACCGTCTCACAAGACAAAGGGCTAGACATCGAGTGCGGTAGAGGAGGAGAAGGCATCAAGTTTTCTTCATTGGAGGCTTTAGGATCCTCCAACTTCCCATACAAAGCGAGTTCCAAGGCGTCTACTTCTTTTTCCCAAGTATTGCGCTCCTTTTCACTCACCTTGTCAAAATGGTCATGAGGGGTCATCTCTTCACTTGGGTTTGGATTGTCAACACCTGGTTCATCACGAAGAAAATCAAAAAAATCCAACTTTATAGCCAATACATTGGCTCCCCAAGAGCTATCTTGATAATCATGCTCAACTCCCTCCTCATTGTGGGCCCTTGAAGCCTCAACTTCCTCTATCCTTCCCCTATCTTCACCGCCCAAGCAACACTCAACAATGGTCTCTTGATCGACCCCCTCTTCTTCATTTGTAGCTTCACAATCGGGTTGACTTTCTTGTGGAGGCACCCGACCTTCTTGCCCAAATGAACCTTCCTCAACATGTTGCGGAGTTCGAGCGGCCAACATCGTGATATGAGCCATGAGTGCATTGATGCGAGCATCTTGCACCTCTATTTGGGCCTTGAACTCCTCTTTAACCCCTATTATTTGAGCCACCATCGATTGTTGATTCTTTTGCAATAGAGTCATCGACTCTTGTTGGCTCTTAAGCAATTGAACCATCATTTGACAAGTCTCAAAGTTGGGATTTTGCGGTTGTGGGTTATGTGAGGGTGTTTGGTAGTTGTTAGGATGTTGGAATGATCCTTGACAACTTTCTTGATAACCATAAGAAGAGGGTTCATAAGATTGTTGATGAGGTTGATATGGTTGGTAAAGTTGTGGGTTTTGGTAATTCGCCCCATAGTTGTATCGTGATGATTGATGGTAGCTTGGACGCGCCATGTCCATAACGTTGCTTTGGTACCTAGGATGAGCTAGAAGCACTTGAGAAAACGTTAGTATCCTAGTGCTTTTGAGGCACTAGGAAGGGAGAGTAGCACACAAGAAATAAAACGGAGATACACAAGGAGAAGAGAACACAAATATCAAGAACAAAGTCTAAAACTAAGCACACAAAAGTCTAAACTACGCCGTCCCCGGCAACGACGCCAATTTGATGGGAGGGATTTGTTGTGAATCCCAACCGTCAAACAAAACCGGCTAAACCTAGTGGGTAGCTAGGGTAAGTCGGGTCGAATCCACAGGGACGGGAGGTCGGACTAAGGTATGCTACGGTTCTAGACTAGGTTCGAGACGAGCTAATCTAAGGGGAGGAGGCTAAGGCTAATCTAAGGTCTAAAACTAGGACTAAGGGAAACTAGGATAACACTAAGAAGGAAGACTAGGGTTAGGTCGGGGTCAAAGGGGTAATGGAATGATCGAAGGAGAATTAGATTGAAGGAGGTAGTAGGGTAATCTAGGTAATGCCCGGGCTCTCGCAACTTAGACTCACCTAGAGGTTCATCCTAGAACCCACCTTGGCGACACAAACGACAAACGGGGTACTAGCATGCTATAGACCTAGGTCGCATCCGGGCTCTCGCAACTTAAACTGACCTAGGGGTCGTCCTCACCGGGCTCTCGCAACTTAGTGAGGGGACCGAACCCACAAAAAACTAACACCCACAAGAGAAAAGCAAGAAAAACAAGCATTCGCACATACTTAGCCATTCAAGCATTTCAACAAACATGTGATGTGCACCAAACCAAGGGGAAACCCAAATCTTCCACCAACATCTCCAACAAACCCTTAATCATCCAATTAACACCCTAATCACCTTACTAACCCTAGCAAGATACTACTCTAACATATCTATACTAAAACCTACACTAATGAGATGAACCAAAACAACAATCAAAACAAACATGAAGAAACTAACAAGAACTATGAACTATGAACAATAACAAGAACAAAGAATCAAACTTTAATGATAAAACAAAGACTAAGAGAAAGGAAAAGAAGATTATACCAAACTAGAGATGAAAGGAAGAAAGAAACTTGCATAAATGGAAGAACCCAAAACAAACATCCAAGTTTGTCAAGCTTGGTGGAGATCTTGAGGAATTCCCAAATTACAAGCACTAATCTAAGATTAACGATAATCTAAAGGCTAATCTACACTAATCTATGCTAAAAATATCTAGGGTTTAGTCTAATATGAAGTGCATAAGCTTTACATAACAAGGGAAGGGTATATATAGGGTTACAAGTGGAAGGGAGAAGAAAGAAAACAAAGCGGAGCTGCAGCACCCCCGTCCCGACCGAGACGGGGTCATCCCGACCGGGACGACATGGTCCCGACCGGGATGGGTTGGTCCCGACCGGGACGGGCCCAGGTCAGCAACCCTCTCATTTGTGCACCCCATCCCGAACGGGATGAGGCCTTCCCGATCGGGATGGGTCTTGTAGGCCTCCCTTATGAACTTTTTGGTCCCTCCTTGCCTCTCATGGGCTTCCCATCGATTCTCGGGACTCGAGATCGGGTCTCGGAGGCTCGGGATTGGGTCCCAAGGTCTCGGGGTCGATTCCAAGGCATCGAGTCATCGTTCCTTTACTCCGTTGGCTCCAAAATGTGTATGTATAGAGTCGGAATCGCTCCAACTCTTCCAATTCGGTCTCGGGAACCTGAAACGAACTAAAGGAAGCATAAGAAGCCCCTAAACCGCTCCTAAGGAGCGATTCTACAAGGAAAATGGGACCAAAACACTACAAAATAGGCACTACAAATGACACTTATCACCATGATTGTGGGAACACCAATCTAAATTATCCTAAGTTAGGGGATTGTAATCCCATGAATAATGCTAACAAATTGGATAATGATACGTATGCTACAAAAAATATTCTAAAGAATATTTTATATTCTATTACACCCTCGCAGTCGAAGCGGGAGGAGGACGGAAGCTGAGACTGGATCGAAAATCATCGAAGAGTATTCGTGGAAGACCTTTAGTGAAAATATCTGCAAATTGGTAACGGGACGGAACATGGCGAACCACAACTTCACCAAGCGCCACCTTTTCACGCACGAAGTGGATATCAAGTTCGATATGTTTGGTTCGTTGATGATTGACCGGGTTGCCGGAGAGATATATTGCCGAGATATTATCACAATAAACAAATGTGGCCTTGCGAATTGGACGGTGTAGTTGGAGCAGTAGGTTGCGAACCCAACATGATTCGGCAACGACATTGGCAATGCCGCGATACTCGGCTTCGATACTAGAACGGGAGTCCGTGGCCTGTCTTTTAGAAGAACATGAGACCAAATTGTCGCCCAAAAACACACAGTACCCGGAGGTAGACCGTCGCCTGTCTGGACACCCAGCCCAATCGGCGTCTGTATAAGTAACGAGATTAGTGGCATTGGACTCGGTAATGTGTAAGCCTAAGTGGGATGTACCTTTTATATAGCGAATGATACGTTTGAGTGCACCATAATGAGCCTCCCGAGGGTCATGCATATGTAGACAGATTTGTTGAACCGCATAGGAGATATCGGGTCTCGTGAAAGTGAGATATTGAAGGGCTCCCGCGAGACTACGGAATAGGGAAGGATCGGCTACAGGTGCACCGTCTGTGGCACTTAACTTGGAGTTGGTGTCAACAGGCGTGTGAGCAGGTTTGCAGGATCCCATATTTGCACGGTTTATAATGTCCTCGGCGTACCGCTGTTGGTGTAAAAATAGTCCATGTTTGTGGCGGGTAGCTGCTACCCCAAGGAAAAAATTCAGGGGCCCAAGGTCGGTCATGGCGAACTCCGAATGTAAGTAGCCCATTAGAGTAAGACGGAGCTTATCACTGGAAGTAGTCAAGATAATATCGTCAACATATAATAGTAAATAAGCAATGTCATTACCGTTCCGATAGATGAAGAGGGAGTTGTCGGACCGACTATTTTTGAACCCAATGGTAGAGACAAAAGTAGCAAACCGTTGATACCACGACCGGGGGGCTTGTTTGAGACCATAAAGCGATTTCTTTAGGAGGAACACATGATTAGGGCGGTCTTTATCACGGAAGCCGGGTGGTTGATGCATATAAACGGTTTCAGCAAGGTGACCGTGTAAGAAGGCATTCTTCACATCGAGTTGGTGAATTTACCATTTGTTGGATACGGCAAGGCTGAGTACAACACGAATTGTAGTGGGCTTCACCACCGGGCTAAATGTCTCGTCACAATCTACACCAACCTGTTGAGACCTGCCATTGACAACAAGACGAGCTTTGTATCGCTCTAACTCACCATTAGCTTTATATTTATGTTTGAAGAGCCAAATGCAGCGAGTTATATTGACATCGTCCGGCCTAGGTACTAGAACCCAAGTCTTATTCTTAATGAGTGCATCATATTCGTCGGTCATGGCCCGATTCCAATTGGGGTCACGAAGGGCAGTGATAGGGCATTTTGGGACAGGGGAGAGCGACGAGGTGCATAGATTAAATATGGGTTTGGGTTTAAAAATACCATGTTGGGCTCGGGTGGCCATTTGAGGGGATATCTCGGGTATTGGTGGAGTTTGTGGTGGGCTGGTGTGTACAGAGGGTGTAGGAGACGCACGAGGAGGGGACAGGGAGGGCTGGATAGGAGAGCCCGGTTGGCTAACAGGCTGGGCAGGCTCGGTAAGGGAGGTCTGTAGCTGGTGGAGGACGTAGGGTGAGGGGTCAGAAGGTGGGGTCACGGTGGGTTTGGATGTCGTGGCAAATGGGAAGGTTGACTCGTCAAATGTAACATGGCGAGCAATTATTATTTTCCGAGTTGTTAAATCCAAACATTTGTAACCCCGGTGGTTGTCGGGATAGCCGAGAAACACGCAAGGAATAGCACGGGATGCGAGTTTGTGAATGGTAGAGGGTGGGATGTGGGGATAACATAGACACCCAAAGGTTCGTAAATGTGCATAGGACGGTTCCCTAGAGTAAAGACTCGATGTTGGGGAAGTATGGTTATTCGCTTTGCTTGGGAGAATATTATGGAGATATGTGGCCATAGCTAAGGCATGGTGCCATAGGGAGTAGGGCATGTGAGAGTGAAGAAGGAGGGTGCGTATAATGTTGTTAATGGTGCGAATTTTCCTCTCCGCTTTGCCATTTTGTGGGGAAGTATGGGGGCAGGAGAACCGAAATGTGAGACCGAACTTAGCAAAAAATTGGTGAAACGATGTATTATCAAATTGTCGACCGTTATCACATTGGACTGTTTTAATAGATTGATTAAATTGTGTTTTTATCATGTGGAAAAGGGTAGAGAATATAGAGTGAACTTGGGATTTATTTTTGAGTGGGAACGTCCAAAGAAAATTAGTGAAATCGTCTAAAAACAAAACATAATAACGGTGACCCATAGTGCTAAGTACGGGAGATGTCCACAAATCGGTATGTAAAATATCAAATGGACTAACAGTGTTTGACATGGATTCAGAAAATGGGAGTTTGACATGCTTCCCTAATTGACATGAATGACAAACGGATGACAACTTAATTGGACGACAAGCAATTGTTTTATTATGACAAACAGAATTAAAAATGACGGGACCGGGATGTCCTAGTCGATCATGCCATGTCGAGGTTGACGCGGTCAGCAAGGTAGTAGGGTTAGCCGTGGTGGGTAGGGCAGATGGTAGAAGGGGGTAGAGGTCTCCCGTGCTATTACTGCGTAGTATCGGCTTCCCCGTCTTGAGATCCTTTACAGTGAAACAAAACGGGTCAAATGAGACAGAAATATTATTACCAATCGTAAATTTCCGAACAGACACAAGGTTTTTAATGAGACTAGGAACATGTAATACATTTTTAAGGGTTAAATTGTGGTGAGGGGAGGGAAGGGCAGTGTTACCGAGACCCACAATTTGAATCAGATTTCCATCACCAACAACAATATGACGGTTTTCACTCAAACGAGAATAAGAGGAGAGCGTACCATTATTATTGGACTGCATATGAGATGAGGCCCCGGTATCCATGTAGTAATTGTCGTCTGAACCCTGCAAATTCAATTGTTGCATCACAGCAGCGATGTCGGTGGGAACGAAAACACCAGGAGTCTGTGGCGACTGCGCAAGAAATGCTTGCTGAGGCCGAGGGCCGAGGATACCTGCAGAGTTGTTAGAGGGTGGGGCTGTCCAACGGGAGGTATGGTAAGGGCATGGTGGTTGATGCGGCCAATTAGAACCGGGAACGAAGGTCCAAGATTGATAGTTACCAGTTTGGTGACGACGGTTATTCTTATTATTATTGTTATAGTAATTTGAATTACCACCATCATTGTAATTTGAATTTCCACCATTGTTGTGCTTACCTCGATAATTACCTCGGTTATTGTGTCGATTGCCTTTGCCACGATAGTTGTTGTTGTTACCACTGTTTTTATTGTTGGACCGAGAAGAAGAGTAAGTGGATGGTGCTTGCGAGGAGACAAGATCAGTTTCGGGGGACTCCTTCGACATGCGGCTTTCCTGAAGTGTAAGCATGGACTGAGCCTTGTAAAATGAAGGCAGGGGGTCGCTTTGTTGGATGAGTGTCGCCACACTATTGTAACCAGCCGAGAGATGTGTGACGAGTTGAAGAACCAAGCGAGTCTCCGAAACAGGGGATCCCACATTAGCCAATTGATCGGCTACCATTTTGAGCTTTTGGCAGTAGGCTGACACATTTGGAAAATTGTCCATGTGTGTACTGGTGAATTGCTGTTCCAAGTACACGGCTCGAGAATTTTGTTATCATTAAATATGTCCTTAAGACGATCCCACGCGGCCTTAGCGGAGAGATCGGGTTCAAGGATGGTATGGAGAAGGTCAAGTGAAATCGTGCTATAAATCCATTGCTTCACGATTGCGTCGAGACGGACCCATTGGTCATCTTTTTGAACCACGGGATCCTTAGGAGGGGCAACGTGATCGAGGACATCAAAGGCGCGAGCGGTATTGAGAAAAAGCTCCGCCCATGATGCATAATGGACGTTCTCGGCCTCGAGAATGATAGGGACGAAGTTTTTGATATTTGAGACGGAGTAGGCAGGATAAAAATTTGATTTGGAATTGGAGTTGTTAGTCATGGCGAGATGATGACTTAGGATGCAAAGAAAAAAAAATGAGTGGAAGGAGGGAATAACGGAAGCTGTGTAGTGGATTGGTACTGGTATCTGATACCATAAAAGAAAACGTTTTCCCCTTTCTTTATTCATAAACAGGATGTACAATATATAGGAATAGAAGTTACCTAAGTTAGTTAGTCAACCCATGATTGTGGGAAGACCAATCTAAATTATCCTAAGTTAGGGGATTGTAATCCCATGAATAATGCTAACAAATTGGATAATGATACGTATGCTACAAAGAATATTCTAAAGAATATTTTATATTCTATTAGTTCTACCTCTTTTCTTCTTCATTTGCTGCTGCGTGTGCTGTTCGTCGTTGTTGTTTGCGTCACAATTTCTGTTCGCTCCTGCTATGTGCTGTTTCTTCTTCCATTCCCGCTGTTCTTCTTTTTCTTCTTCTTTCATTTGTTGTTTTGCTGCTCTCGGTGTTTGTTTGCTGCTGCTGTTTGCCCCTTCCTCGTCTCCTCCTTCCTCGCAACTTTTCCGTCCTATTTCGGTTATCGTCTGCTGTTGTTTTATGATGTTCTGTTGTCGATTTTCGTTCCCCTTTCCCTTCGTTTTTCTTCCCTTCTTGTTTTTCTTTCTCTCTTATGGTTTTGTTATTCCTGCTATAGTGTTTCATTGTTCTGTTTTAACTGCTCGTTTTCGATTTCGTTTCTCGTTCGCTATTCCTCAGTTCTTTCTCCTCCGTTTTCCTTCTTCCTATCATTTTTGTTTGCTATGTTCTGTTTGTCGCTAGTGTTGCTTTTGTTGTGGCCGCTGTTGTTGGCTGCTTCTGTTCGTGTCGTCGCTACATGTGATGTTTAACATCATCGTTCCAGTTCCGTACTGTTGTTGCTCGTTACTTATCTATTGCCGCTGTTCCTTCTTCTTTTCGCCCTCTTTTTTTCTTCTTCGTTTGTTGTTGTTATTGTCGACAATGCTGCTGTTCTCTTTCCTTCCCGATTCTTTAAACTCTTCTTATCTTTAATCTCGTCTTTCATCTTGGTCTTGTTCGGGATCGTTGCCGTTGTTTTGTCAATGTTCCGCTCGTTCTGCTACTATTAACGTGCTGTCATTTGCTTCTATTTTTTTTGTCACGTTGTTTCCCTTTCCGCCTTGAATCGTATTCATCTCATTCTTTTAATTTGTCTACTCGATTGTCGTGATGAATCGAACTCGAAGACTAGCGATTCTACAACTTGAATCATAAAGACGTTCTATTGAGCTTCTGGAGTTTGGACTACAAGGACATGATTATCAAAGGTTTCGACTCAAGGTAACTTTAGGACGTTACTCAATTTTATATCGTATGTTTGAGTAGTAGTATGTAGTAAATATTTTAACTTCGGTTTTCTAATTTTAGCTATATATTATTGCTAATTATATTCTTTTAAATCGTATTTATAAATATTTTACAAGTTTTCGATATCGTTTTACAAATCGTTAGTAATTTGATTATTTACGATCGTTATAATATTTTGTTGGCTATCGTGACACTAGTAACTAAATAATATCGATTTCATATTTTCGTCATATTTTGTTAAGTTATAATTTTTGACTCAAAACCGTATTTATATATTATAATCGAGATTTGTACACTTGTTTAATAAATTAATTAACGTTTTACGATTTATACTAATAAATGAGAAAATAGTCGATTTAGTTTTAAATATATTTTTAATCGAGACTATTTTCACTAATTATTTCCGATTGACTATTTTTATTAAAATCCGTATTATTTATTAATAAAAGCTATTTATTAAAAATAATTTGAAGTCTTTGTAACTCTCATTTTTTTTTATAAAACTCGTTGATTCAATTAATTTTGATATCGTTTTTCTTAAAATATCTCTTTTCTAAAATCTATAATCCTAACTCGACTTCTTAATTATTTATATAATACTCTATATTGACTTATTATATTTTCTTTATGTTTTGAGTAACGAATCTAGAAATATAATAAAGTTACGATAACGACGATAATAATAAAATGTTAATTTCGTTAGAAATGCTATTTTTATTCATTTCACTTATTTTAATAACTTACGTATTTTCTATAAGACTTTCTATTTTAAGTAAGTTTCTAAAATTAATAAGTTTCTATTTATAGAAAGTTTCCCTTTTTATATGAAATGTTTATTCCCTTTTATCTTCATATTATTTATAATGCTTATTTATTCTCAATATCGATAATGGCTTGTTTTGGAGTTATGGGATAAAGAGAAGTGTGGGGTTAGAGTAATATAGTCTGGGATGTACGTTTTTGCCATCAACTATAAAGCTGGTGTGTCTATGTTGAGACACATTGGTCGTTGAACTGAGCATGGTTTGTGTTCAGGAGTGTGTATATTTTGACCTTAAACTTAGATATCGCATCGTGTAAGTCGCGTCGGGTTGAACTGGGTATGGTTTGTATCCAGGAGGGGTGTGCACTACTTAAACCAGGACCTCGCTGCACGCAGTCCTGTTATGGTTGAGTTGCCTAGTTAGAGACCGAAGTCTGATTTGTTTTGACTAAGTTCTCGAAGCTAGTTTAGTATTATTCCTAGTGAAAGGCTAGCCTTGTGCACACCGATAGAATTTCCATAAACGCCATTTTTTTAAATATTTATATTATCGATTGATTTTGACTTGCAGGTTGGCAAGTGCTTTAAGTTTCGCTGAAAACTTATTTTTATTATATCGTTTTAATGTTTTCTCTTTTTAAATATTTTGATATAATAATACTATTATTTTTCCATATGATATAATATGGCTGGGAGAACGTCCGAGTTACTCCCCACTGACGTGGCTGTTATGTTTATAACATGACAGGTATTTGCTGCTGGGTTTTGGGTGTGAGCTAGCGAGTAGCGTGGATCCTACTCTTTCTCTATTCATGTTTATTTATGGATTTGTATAAACTCGTTTGGAAGTTTTACTTTTAGCCCTTTTGTAAAAAGAGGCCTTTGTATTGACTTACCATTTCTTTTAATAAGATATAGTTTGTCAGTGTGTTTTAATCCCACTCTACAGTGTTTCCGCCACTGTATTGCGTTAGATTTTTCTAGGGGATTACAGTGCACGACCTACTCGATCGAGTGAGCCTGTTTCGAGCCCGGCTGCAGGTTTAACGGGCCACTCGACCGAGTTGGCCACCTACTCGGTCGAGTAACCCTAAATCGGGTGCCCTAGCTTTTCCTATATAAGCAACCCCCATGCACACATCTTGAACAACTTTTTTTACAACCCTAATCTTACACATACAACCCTAAGTAAACCCTAAGCAATTCCACACTAGCAAACCCTAAACCTAGATTTTAGGAATCGATCCCGAGCCACCACAACTCAACCTTCATACACCTCCAGACTCTTGTGTTAAAGCCACGGTTACGAGTTCGATCTGAGACAAGAACATGTAGGTTGAGGGTGTCAAAACCCTTTTTCTCTTCTCCTTCTCTTCTCGTCGTCTTCTTTTTTTTTTCTTTCGCATCCTTTTTTTCGTTTTTTTATTATTTCATTCATTGCATCATAATATCGATAATACTATTAGTACAAAACATTAACATACTTATTGATTTGTGTCGAATGTGAGTGATGGTGGGATAAGGAAAACCGCACATACAAGTGTACTGCACACACGTCGACGGTCGCTTATCCCATCACCCCGATCGTTTGATTATTGAAATAAGTTAACTTAAACAATAATCCTTTTTATTTCGTTTTCATCATTATTCGAGTCACATATTTACGTCAATTTTCAAAACAAACATTGTATTTTAATAAGGGTCGAAACCCGTTGACATGGATCCGACATCACAATCCCTAGGGATTTATTTCGATGTCGGAAAAGTCAAGGGAATCAAGTCCTTTAATTCAAGCAAAGAGTCGATTCCCTAGATTCGATACCAATTTCATAATTGGATGTCGAATCTAGCAATCTAGTCACATAAGTAAATTAACGCGATTTGTCCATATCGCGCTAATTAATTTAAGACGACTAAAATTAATTTATTTTCTTTTATTTTCACTCTAGTATTCCATATCGATTCGATAACCGAATATGGGATACTACGAGTATTCAAATTTAGAATCGAATATAAATCCCGCAATATTTATATTCGATTCAACAAAATCGACAATTTATAAAATCCGAGTCGAGCATAAATTGTGCAATATTTATGTCCGATTTGGTAGAATCGTCGAATTATCAAAAATCAAAAGCAATTTCAAAATCAATAATAAAATTGCAAGCGAACTCGTTTCGTACAGGTGCCACTCGACCGAGTGCCTTAGTCACTCGATCGAGTGACATCACAAAATCGAGTTAGAATATCTCTTTCGACCTCTACTCGGTCGAGTCTCATAGTGACTCGATCGAGTAGCAACGTACTCGACCGAGTTGGCCAATAACTCGGCCGAGTAAGGTCTGAAATGCAAAGTAGAATCCTTTTTTGAAGGTCCACTCGATCGAGGCTATCGACCACTCGATCGAGTGGCCTCATCACGACTAAAACAATGAGTCGTACACTCTTCTATTTTCTAAATTCGATAGTATTTTACGACTTAGGTCAACACGTGCTTAATTAATCATGTGTATTTACTATCTTTTCAAACCATGCATCATCTTGTTTATCGTTCAATTCAATTCAATATTTGCACAAACCGTTATTATTCGTTATATCGTTACTAACCGTTTGTTGTTTCCTTTGTCAATTTTTATCGTTTATTTTATTTTACTAAAATGAACTCACATGCTAAAATTCCACTTTGACGTAGAATTCATTGCATTAAATTGACTTAGAAACCCTTTTCAATTCCATTCACATGTTTAGGGAAAATAATCTTTGCATATCATTTTCCCGTTTTACTAACGCGCGTATTAGAAAGTCATTCGAATTCTTAGTAGGGGCCGCTAAAGTGCGGGCGGGGTTGGGTGTCCTTCGTGGGCTTCCCAACACGTACCCTCACCTCTTACTCAGAACCTTGGTTTCCGGATGCCCGAAACCGTTGGCACACGAGAGTCATTCAATACACGATATCCGATAATGTCGGTATCGGTATCAAATGCAAAGGGACGAGCCCAATAAACTCTGACATCAGAAAATGGGCCGTATTTTGTATACGGCCCACTACGACATAGAGTGGGCTCGAATGGTTCCGAATAACCACAAAATTCAGTGGCGACTCCACATAGACCTAAATTTCAATTCGATCCATTCTCATATGGAGATTCATTCGCCTACCCAAACCCGCGCGTGGCCGCGTCGGGGTGGACCTATGTTATGTCCACACCAGGGTGCTGGACAAAGTGGCTCAAAGTACAGGTTTCAAACCGAGCTTAAATCAGATTGTTAACAATGATGATGGCTCAATTAGATGGAAAGTATTTGCATGTATTCTGGCTGCAGCATATTACAATGTTTGGATACAATGTAACAAAGCGAGAATTGATGAGATTCTGGTCAGACCTGAGAACGTGGCTAAGCAAATTCTGCTAGAGACTAAGAGTCGTATTAAAATCAATGAGGAGGAGGAGGAGGACCTGTCTACTGAGAATAGTGTTTTCCTTCGTAGAATAGGATATGATTGCTAAGTTTCCTACCATTTTTTTACTTATCCTTTTCTTGATTACTCGTTGTACTGTAAATGAACCTCATTGTATATTTTTTTTGATGAATGAATTACTTACATTTCACCAAAAAAAAAGAGTAGGATCCACGCTACTCGCTAGCTCACACCCAAAACCCAGCAGCAAATACCTGTCATGTTATAAACATAACAACCACGTCAGTGGGGAGTTACTCGGACGTTCTCCCAGCCATATTATATCATATGGAAAAATAGCAGTATTAATATATCCAAATAATTAAAATGGAAAACATTAAAATGATATAATAAAAATAAGCTTTTGGAGAAAACTTAAAATATTTGTCAACCTGCAAATTAAACAAATCGATCATAATAAAAATATTCAAAATGGCGTTATGGAAATATTCAGTGTAGAAGTTCAGACTTTCACCAAGAGAATATTAAAAACTAGCTTCGAGATCCTAATTCAGACAAATCAAACTTCGGTCTCTAACTAGGCTACTCAACCATAATAGAACGACGAGTTATTAATGCGTGACCTTAGTTTAAGACAATACACATCCCTCCTGGGATTACCTGTCACCCAGTTCCACTTATGATGGCGACTTACAATGAGGCCTAAGCTTAAGGTCAAAATGTACACAACTCCCGGGATACCTGTCACCCGGTTCAACAACTAATGTACCGATTCCTGATACACAAGCCTTATAGTTTATGGCAAAACCGTAAACCCCAGATTATATTACTCTAACCCTACACTTGTCTTTATTCTATAACTCCAAAATAAGCCATTATCGATATTCAAAAATAAATATAATCATCGTAATTAATATGAAAATAAAAGGAATAAACATTATATATAAAAGGGAAACATTCTATAAATAGAAAATTACTAATTTAGAAACTTACTTAAATTAGAAATTTTGTTATAGAAAATTCTTAAGTTATTAAAAAAAAGTGAAATGTATAAAAATAGCATTTCTAAGAAAATTAACATTTTGTTATTATCGTCGTTATCGTACCTTTAATATATTTCTAAATTCTTTACTCAAAATATAAATAAAATATAATAAGTCATTATATAGTATTTTATAAATAGTTAGGAAATTGAGTAAAAACTATAAACTTTAGAAAAGAGATGTTTGATGAAAAATGATATAAAATTAATTGAGTCAACGAGTTTTATAAATGAAATGAGATTTACAAAGTTTACAAATTATTTTTAACAAATATGTAGCTTTTATTAATAAATAATACGGATTTTAATAAAAATAGTCAATCGGAAACAAATAGAAAATTATTAATGAAAATAATCTCGACTAAAAATATATTTAAAACAAAATCATCTATTTTTTCATTTATTAGTATAAATCGTGAAACGAAAATTAATTTATTAAATGAGTATATAAACCTCGATTATTATATTTAAAGTACTATTTGAGTTAAAACTATAAATTAACGAAATACGATGAAATTATGAAATCGATATTATTATTATTATTATTATTATTATTATCATTTTATAAATAGATGAATATTACTGATGAATCAAAACGCAGTTTACAAAAAATTGGTGGGCAGCCGAGATACAATCTGGGCCCCCACCCCCTTAGCTATAGTAAAGCTAAGTCTAGTAAAATTAAAAGGAGCAGCGCGTGCTCCGGCATCCTGCGCTATCGAAAATTTCTGAATCCTCTTGAGCAAGGCGATAGCATCCGCCTCCAATTCCCCCTACGAAGAAAAGGAAAAAGGTAAGAATCCATAACCAAGCCCCACAGACAAGTCCCGATACTTAGCACACTTGCGCCGAGCAGCGTCACCCACAGCACGACCTGGCATGAAATCGGAAAGCCCGGACTGGGTCAAGGGAGAAGACCCGGTAAGATCTACACAAACGTCACGCCCCTGGTCCCACGAATAAAGGAGAAAATCCGCAGGACGGAAGGAACGGTCGTGGTCATCGATCAAGCCAATATCAACCTCCTTACCTACCGAGACCCCGGAACGGAAACAGATATCCAATAGAGTGTCACGAACGAGGTTATGCCGATGCTTAATACCAACAACTCCCGGACATGACACAGCATGGTCCCCATAAATGTCGTCCCGAAAAACCAGAGCAAGCAGAACACGGCCCATGCATGGAAAACAAAGGAATGCCCAACCGATAGCTAAGCACACACCGGTATGTCCGCCCATTCATAGTCTGACCCAACCCAGAAATAGGGACAGCACGCAGCCAATCAGAAGCATGACGGCCTTGCTGAGACTTCCATAAAGCAATCTGGCGGGAGGTCAAAGAGTAAACTGAGTCTGCAGTAGCCACAACCCTCGTGAAATATATATCTGCCAAAGACTTCATAAGTTTGGGGGCAGCGATCTCACAAGGATTACACACAATAGAACCCAGAACCTCCTTAAGCCTACACAAGGCGGCATCGAAAGCCGGGCCAGAAGCCGAGACACCCGAAGCACGAAGCAGCGAAGCCTGCAAACCCAAAGACTGCAGCCGAGATGCCACGAAGGCATAATGGAGGACATCCTCAACGGCATACACCCCAAGCCCCCCCAAAGAAAAGGGAAGGGTGGAAAGTCGCCACTGCCACTCGCCAAAACCGGGCCCAGACGCAGTAACAATACGCTCTAAATGAGAATGAAGTGCCCCGTAAAAAACAAGCTTAGCCGACTCAAAAACAGTGGGTGAGAAAGTACGTAAAGCAAAATAAAGTTTGGAAATACCAGTACAAGCCCGAAGCAACAGCAACTCACATTGCGGATCATCAAGCAGAGCGACAGAATCCATAAGCGCGATGGTTCTAGACACTCTACTCATCACAAGCTCACTGCTGAACTAATGGCACGCACTAACAGGTCCACCAAGGACTTTGACACCATGCATCGGTCGGGCAATTGCAGGAGGGAAGATGCCCGGGAGCCTGCTCCTAGGATCCTCCGTAGGCCAGAAAACCTCGGTTTCACTGACATTAAGATGAAGCCCCAAACGAGGACCATCATCCAAAATCAAGTCCAGAACCTTCCCCACAACCAAGGTATCCCCGACGATAGTGCCATCATCCAAGTACCAAGCCTGCAACCTCAAATCAAAGGAGTCCCGGATCTTGCAAATCAAGGGATGTAAAACCAAGGAAAAAAGCAGAGGACCCAAAGTATCCCCCTGCTGGACCCCCTGACAAGACCACAGGCTGTGCTCACCATAATATAATCGGGCAGGACTAGAATAACAAAATTCCACCCACCGGGAGAGAACAGGGCAGTGAAAACGAACCTCTCGTAACATGATCTCGCGATCGACCATGTTGAAAGCATTCTGAAAGTCCACCAAGAGCATGGAAAGACCCACCTCATCACCCTGGTCCTCAACAAGCCGGTTCAAGGAATGCAAGATAGCCTCACCCCCACCAGATACTCCAACTCCAAACTGAAGACCAGAGAGATAGCCACTCAGCGATGGACCGATCAGGAAAGCACCAACCTTAGAGACAAGACGTCTCCAAATCGTACCAACAGCAATAGGACGAATACCCCCACCTGGCTTAACAAGCGGGGTGAGCGGAGCACTAGCAATGTACTCCCCGAGGACCTGCGAACAGCTGCCCTCGAGAAAGAGATTAACCACCTGAGTGACAGATGCGATCAAATCATCCGAAACAGCAACAGTTAGAAGTCCGTGTCATGTTCTCAACAGTTAGCTTTGTCATTCTGGGGGCTTCTCTTAGGTAGAAGTTCTCCATCCACTCACATAATCCAAAGACTTTCAAAAACTAGCCTCCTTTCTATAGCGTGTCCTATTACTCGGTCCAGTCGAAGACAAGAATCTGTCAGAGACTCGAGACAACACCTACTTTGAGAACATACCCCGAAACAAAAAAAAATTCAGAAGAACACTAGTCTACGGCATTGCTACCACAAAGCCCTGTCGTCCGGAAATAGTCTCATAACGAGGATCGATTCGACCATATTGTCACTCGCCTAGGCTACGGAATAAGCGCAACATGAGAGACTTGTCATCTTAGGTGGCCCACCTCCTACCGAGTCACGATCCAACCCTTAGAGAGCCCACTTCGTGTCTGTCAACTCGTTCTGTCGCGTCCAGAGTCGCTTCTATCGGTATATCTCTATCTTCAAATTCTCATTTTAAAATTTGCAAAACTTAGCCATTTGAGAAAATCCCTTTCCTAGTCACCCCGGGAATAGGAATTTTTATCACACTTCATCTAGGCATACAAGCCTAACCAGAGGATTTTAGAAGTCCGTGTCAGAATCTGATCGGGAATCAAGTCATCCCAAGCATTCTAATTTCCAAAAAAAAATCAAAAAGTTTTCAGCGTTTCCAAAAATTTTCAGCATTTTCTTTCCAAAAATCAATCAAAAAAATCATTTTCTTCCCCAGCGGAGTCGCCAAATTGTGGACATGACAATGTCATGACCGGAATGATGGTGCTTTTTGAATGAGTGTCAATGTGGGTGGTTGTGCCTCTTTTGAAAGGCTGCCTACGTATTCACGTGTTGTGAAATCAAACCAAGCCGTAGTTCAGTGAATTGAAAGATATATTTTGGTGCCTAGTCGATTAGGGCTTTGTGTGTAACTAGCCATAGCGATGGTGTAGGCTAGGTGCATTCCCAATGATGTCTTGATCAAAGGGCTAGAATATTTAGGATGTTGATCCTGTGACTGTGAGCATTTTCCGGGGTAGCCCCCAGAGGTGGTGTGAACTATTTGGGCATGTTCTATGCCGACCGCAAGTTGAATTCCCGTGTTTGGGGTTGGTAACTGGTTTAGATGTTTTTGGAAATGTGGTGCTAAGAAGTAAGTGGCTTTGATGATTCGAAATCTGGAGCTCGATTTTGTGGAGCAAAGGCTTCGAGGGTAAGGTATTGCAATGTGGTAGGAAATGGGGAAGTCGAGTAAAAATGACTCGAACTTCGATTGGGCATGTTTGATAATGCGGGATCTGATTTCCATGTTTGGACCTAATGGTTAGGGTGTATCCTATGGAGCTTGAATCCTCAAAATTCCGGGCTGTCTCTAGCCTAGGTCTCGGGAAGGTCTTGAGGGTTGTAATGTGGGAAGGCTAGATGTGGTGTTAGCTGACCAGCTTGATTGTTGCTCCCCTATTGGATGACATGGGTTTTGATAATTTTGAATTGTTTGAATTGACCGTTTTTACTACGGTCACGGGTATGATGGCCTGCTTTTTTGTTTTGGCCTTTTGCTTCTTTTTTTTCATGGACTTTCGATTTCTTTTTTTTTTTTGTCCAGTTTTTTTTTTATGGCCTGCTTTTTGTTTTGGCCTTTTGCTTTTTTTTTTTATGGCCAGACTAACACCTAAGGTAGGGACTGGTTAGTCTTATTGGATGGGTGTTTATTGTGGGAAATGGGCTTGCCTCCCGTCTTGAACCCAAACTAGGAGACTACCTAGATTTGTCATAGGATATGATACCGCTCCTGCTAAAGGTAGTTATGTGGCTTTCTATGTCAGACATGGAACAGGTAAAAGGAAAACACGGGCTCGGTTTCCTGCAGTCATTATAGATGTGCCTATAATAGTCACGTGCATGTGCTCACAGTGTATGATGGTGTGCATCATGTTCTCGGAAAAACATAAGGAAATATATGAGAAAATTGAAAAGCTGATTTTATTGAAATGTGAAAAGAGGACAGAATGCAAATGACTCTGACTCTGATTTGGAAATGAGGATGTAGGGTATCCTAGACTCAGACTCGGACTTAGACTCGAATCAGATCCGGACTCGGATGCTCGGTTGGTTGTTTTTTTTGGTAAGGTCTTCGACAGGTGCCACGACTCGCCTAAACTCGGCTTTGTGCAAATGCAAGAGAGGGAGTCAAACTAGACATGGCCCGGGGTGACGGGAATGACTAAGACTATTGGACTGGGATACTCGAACGTTGACCTAGACAAAGTAATGACCGCGACTTGGACTCGAGATGCGGAAGGGTGAGTCCGAAAATGGGGGCAACCGTGTTTGACCGTGTCGCGTGCTTGGACCAACCGTGGTGACCTAACCCTAGATGACTCGAGTGTTCGTAGCATAGGTTCGACTCGGAGAAGGCATCATAAGGACGCCGGTTTAGGATGGACGTAGAGTACTACCCCTTAAGGTGACCGTGGTCGACTGCTCGGGTGAAGGACAGCCCCCGAGTGAGACTAAAGGCTTAGATGGTGTGACATCTAAGTGACTTAAAAGTGGGATACGTGAGACAACACGTGTAAGACATGACCCTTAGAGCAATCGTGGTTGATCGCTCTGCTGAAAGGTAGCCCCCGAGTGGGGCTGAAGACCGACTCCTAGACGGGTGACTTGTGGACGGTGGGCCTTCCTTAGGATTTGGCAAAATGGGCCTAGTCCTGTGTGAAGAAAGACCTACGTGTGAGCTATTCCCCAGACTTTGGACCCTAAAGTGTAAGTGGGCTTCCCTTTGTAGGAGTTTGTCCTACATAGGCGGGCCGTGCCTTGACAAATAAGGCGGACCGGGATGGGGTGGAAACCCGTGATATAAGATCGACGGAGTTTCGATGCTATGGACTCTAACAACTTATGACAAGACCCGACACTGCTAAATACGGGAAGTCCTAAGAAGAAGAAAGCTTTGAAAAGGGAATTTGGAAATGAAAACCGAACAAAGTTGGAAAGGATGGCCCGATATTTTTTTTGAAAATAAAAAAAAACGTTGCCGGGCCGAGATTTTGGATTTTTGAAAAGGTTTGGACAGCATACCGGCTAGAAAATAGGCTATTTTGAGTCAAAATCATAAGTCCTAATTCGGTAGCTTTCCGGGTTTTGAAAAATGGATAGTTTTCGAAAAAAGATGCAAGTTTTTAAAAACGACGGTTTTTGAAAAGACGAGACACGGATCAAGTAGCACGTAGTCATGGAAACAGTATAATGACGCCATGTATGCTCTTAGTCTAAGTCTCGGTCGGTCGAATAGGGTCTATACCAACGACGATAGCTTTCTCGCAAATCAGGACGGTCTTCCTAAGCCGAGTTGGTCTTAGAACCTGCCGTAAAACCCATGCGAGTTCCGCCATCGAAGTCTTTAGTGGGTCCATTTAGGAACGCACCGTGGTATAGTGGGATGTCGGTCACAAGTAACCGGCCCGGGAAAGATTTGGGTTATGCATGAACCATTGAACTAAAATGTGTACATTACTATTCGAACGATTTCTTTTCGAGTCTCACCCTAGGGATGCCGATGGTAAGTGACTCATCAGTTGATCCCCAGCGGAGTCGCCAAAATGTGGACATGACATAGGTCCACCCCGACGTGGCCACGTGCGGTTTTGGGGAGGCGAATGAATCTCCATATGAGATGGTCAAATTGAATTTAAATCGAAGTAGGAGTCCCCACCGAATTTTGTGGTTATTCGGAACCATTCGAGCCCACTCTATGTCGTAGTGGGCCGTATACAAAATACGGCCCATTTCCGATGTCAGAGTTTATTATTATTATTATTATTATTATTATTATTATTATTATTATTATTATTATTATTATTTTGCAAGAAGGTTATGTCTCTTATTTATCCATAAGGGTAGAAAATGAGACCGATCTTACAAAGTTACATCCACTAAAATTCTCAAACAACTACTTTAAATACTCATTTGGATTCTTCTACTCCTTAATCTCATAGTAACTTCAAACTTAATCTGATTGACAATGCTATTAGATGACCTATGAGTATTGTTAAAGATCCTAGCATTTCTCTCAAGCCAGATATGGTAGACAGTAGCGGCTATTGCAACAGAAAACCAGCTATTTTTCCAATGTTTTGACTTACTTCTTCCTGCTTGTGGTCCATTGTAGTTCAACCTGAAGCTTACAACTTCTTCCTCTTATTTGTAACCAGCTTTTCACCTCATTCCACACCTTCTTTGCATAGTAACAGTTAAAGAATAAGTGAGAGTGATCCTCAGTGGCATTCAGACACAAGTAGCATCTATTCACAAAACACATTCCTCTCTTTTACAGATTGTCCACAGTTGCAAGCTTCCCTTGCACTGTCATTGACGTTATAAACCCATGCTTAGGGATCACATTCTGCCCGTGAATACCCTTCAGCCAAATCTTCTTAGTGAATTTCTTCCTAAACCATTCATACGCCTTCCTAATCTTCTTAGTGAATACCCCTTTCCTGCCATTCCTGTAACAGGCCTTGCACTTCTCTGACATCCCCAACAGCATCCATCAACTCTTGTTTAACTTTAATAATACTCTTTATAGTAGACGTATGCCTTTCTTCCTTATTTATTTCCCAAATAGTTCTAGTCCCAAGAATGTAATGCTTTGTCCAGTCTAGCCATATTCCTTTATCATCCTTCATAATCTTCCAGATCCATTGACATATCATAGCTTTGTTCCAAGCTACAACCTCTCTGATGCAGAATCCTCCTTCAATCCAAGGAGAGAATACACTATCCCAGCTCTTAAGCTGCATGCTTAAGTTATTTCCTGTGTCATTCCCGAAGTATGACCTACATAATTTATCAATCTTTTCCAACACATTAAAAGGCAATAAGGTGTTAGCACTCCAATAGTTCATGATCCCAACACAGAGTTGATTAACTCTATTCTTCCAGTATAAGTCAAAGAATTTGCAGCCCAACCAGTAATACAGCCACTAATTTTATCAGTCAAACTTGAGTAGTGGTCCAGTCTGTTGGTTACAGCATTCAAGGGAATTCCAAGATATTTACAAGGAAAGCTCCCCAACTTAAATCTAGTAACCTGCAAATTTTGCTCTCTAATCTCAGTATGCATCCCACCACAATAAATGTCAGTCTTCTCTCTATTAATTTGCAGTCCAGATTCTCTGTTAAACCTTTCCAAATCAGTAGTAATAGCCTTCACAGAAGAAACATCACCTCTGGTGAAAACCATGAGGCCGTCAGCAAAAATAAGGTGATTGATTTTAATCTTACTACACTTAGGATGGAAAGAGACATTAGGCAAAGTAGCACTCTGCCTAAAATGCCTAGATAGAATTTCCATACTAAGTACAAACAAATAAGGAGACAATGGGTCTCCTTGTCTAATGTCACTCTTACCTTTAAAGAACCCTTGAGACGACCCATTCACCTTTATAGAAAACCAAGATCCTTGAATACATGCTTTGATCCAATTAATAAATTCATTAGGAAACTTAAAGTGCACCATCATATTATCCAGAAATTTCCATTGCAGAGAGTCAAACGCCTTTCTTGAATCAATCTTCATGAGGCATCGTGGTGTAATATATTTCCTGTTGTAATTTTTAATGAGTGCTTGTGAAACCGCAATGTTCTCATGAATGCTTCGACCTTTAATAAAAGCAGCTTGCTCCTGTCCTATGATCTTGTGTATAACCAGCTGCAGTCGCCTAGTTAGAATCTTGCTAACAGTCTTATATAGAATAGAACAACAAGATAAAGGCCTAAAGTCTAACACAGATGAGCATACATGCTTCTTAGGTATAATTGTAATAAGGGTGGTGTTAGCTTGTTTAATCAATTTCCCTCTCTGAAAGAATTCCTTAACTGCATCACAAAAATCTCTCTTTATGGTTGCCCAAGAAGCCTTAAAGAAGCCAGATGCGAATCCATCCGGCCCAGGACTCTTGTTTGAACTAATAGAGAATACCACCTTCCTAATCTCTTCCTCATTAGGATGGGTTAGGAGCTGCTCCCAATCCTCCTCCTGCACTTTACTTCCATCCATCATACTACTATTATCAATTATATCAACCTCTTTTTCCTTGAATTGCCCAGCAATTCTTTATAATAATCTACAAAACTATTTGCCACCTCTTCCAAACCTTCTATATATCTCCCTTTATGATCAGTAATATTGCCTATCACTTGTTGCTGCCTTCGCTCCTTAATTCGAGCATGGAAATAATTAGTAGCAGCAGCATCCTTTGAAATATTGTCCATTTTTGCTCTCTGCCTATTGATACTCAGTTCAGCTTTCTTAAGTGTTTTCCATTCCTCCAAAATCCCATTCTCCTCATTAATCAAGCTCCAGGAGAGGGGATCCATCAGTAACTTCTGCTGACAGTCCTCCAACTTCCTCTCTAATACTTGAATTCTTTTGCCAACATCTGAGAAGTTATTCCTGTGCATTTCCTTAAGAGCCAGTTTAACATTCTTAACCTTACAAAACAATTTATATCCAGCAGTTCCACAAACTCTTTTATCCCAAGCTTCCTGGACTAACATCTGATAATTAGGATGTTCCGTCCAGCAATTTAAAAAGCTAAATCTCCTGTTTCTTTTCATACCATTCAAGACCTTCACCCATATAGGTGAGTGGTCAGAAATCCCAGCATTAAGATAAGTGACATGAGAATCAGGAAAGCTAACAGACCAATTCAGGTTAACCAAGGCCCTATCAAGTCTTGTCCAAACTCTATCAACAGCCTGTTGTTTAATTATTCGTCCAAGTATACTCACAACCCTAGCCATTTAGTTCATGTATCTTACAATCAGCAATGCAGTCATTGAATGCCTGCATTTCCTCTATATCTGGAGCAACCCCTCCAATCTTCTCATCACTTTGTCTAACAATATTAAAATCCCCAAGCACAATCCAGTTCTGAACCTGTCTGCTAATTTTTATAAGCTTAGTCCAGAGATTATCTCTACCATTAGCATCATTGAAGCCATAAACAAAGGTAACCTTCCTCATATTATTTGTTGCATAATGAACCACCTGACAATGAACAAATTGTTCATGAGTCTCAATCTTACTTGGATTCCAAATGACCCAAATCCTCCCATTATAGTGATTATGATAATTAGTCACCACATTATAATTCCTAAATTTTCCTCTAATAATTGATGTTGCCTTCTCTTCCTTAACTCTAGTTTCCATAATACCAATAATGTCCATCCCCTTGTCCCTAATAAGCTTTAAAACTTCATTCTGCTTGAGGGCCTCATTACAACCTTTAATATTCCAAGACCCAATATTCATTGAATAATATCAGGTGGACCTTCCTCCTTTACTGGAGGGTACAAGTCCCCTCCCTTCTGTAGTACCACTGTAATTCCAGCATTATCTTGGAGCAATTCATACCTATTAGGGGAGTGAAGTGAATCAAGTTCATCTTTCCTATTCTCAGTATAGTCGATATTGGAGCCTTTCACCTTAAAGCCTATCCCCGTGCATCGTGAGCGCCTTACAAAAGGTATAAATTCATAATCAAATACACTGTAAGCATCCGGACCTAGCCTCAAGCATTCTGAGTCCTCTGCTGCCTTAGACTGATCTGAATTCTGATTCATACCTATTAAACTACCGCCTAGCACTGGTGTTCTGAGCCAGTGATAATCAGGCCTCCAATAGACCTTTCCCAAGGGATCCTTGATGCATTACAGTAGGATTAGACTCTAATGTCCCATCCTCTGAGGTACCACCTAGCCGTTGAGAGTTCACCTTCTTTGGTGTGTATCTTTGTAGTGGAGATGCACCCTTCTCCTTGTTAGCCTTTAGCTTTTCCTTCTTACAGTTTTGAATAACATGCCCAAGCTCCCCACACCCTTTACAGAAGTATGGAAGCCATTCATACTTTATCCGTTGTATTGATTTCCCAAGCAATGGAATATTCATAGTGACAGCCTCTGGTAACTCAGCAGAAACATCCACCTCTACCATTACCCTGGCAAAAGATAGACGCTCCTTATAAGTCGTAGTAGTATCAGCGTACAGTGTTGTACCCACTTTGCTTGCCATTTTACTCAGCACAGTCTTCGACCATAGATATGGATCTAGGTCAGTAAAGAGTATCCAGACAGGTACCCTCAAAATTCTGTCCATCTCCTGTGAGAACATAGGGATCCATTACTTCAAGATCAAAGAATTCCGTCCTATCAGCCAAGGACCTCCTCTTAAAACATGATCCATTTCCTTCTGATTCTTGAATCAGAATGAAAACCATCCTTTTTTGAAATATTGAACCACCGGTGTTACATTGTTCCAGTTTTTGTTAACAAAATCGTTCATCTGCTTCAATGTAGGTTTTGCTCCTATAACATTCCCCATCAACGTATATTTCCACAATTCAAGTTCATGTTCAAAATCCTCTATCTCAATGTCAATCTCCGTAGAATTTGCATATTCTGATCGAAAAACAATCTCATCCCTATTTTTGTTTCCTTAGTTATACTAGCCCATGAATTAATTGCCTCCTTATTAACCATCCCAATACCTCCTCCATCAATGGCATTATCCTTTTCCCTCACAGAAGAAGACTAATTCTGCCCCAAATTTGGCCCAATATTGATATTTTTTGTATTGATATTAGAATTCAAACCTGTAATATTCGTTTTCAAAGCCGATTTAAGAGCATCCGTGATCAAATCATTGATCAATGGTTGACTCTGTTTTCCCACTGGAGTTCCATCTTGCTCATCACAATCACCCTGATCATCTCTTGAAATGGTACCTGACGATTCTCCGATGATCTTAGGATCAATCATCGCCTTGTTTTTTGGTGGTCTTCCCCTTCCTCTACCCGTACCCGCCGTTGAAGCCATCGGAAATGGCGCCAATTTGAGAAGGAAAGTCGTTCCCTAGAGAGAGAAAAAAAGAAGAGAGATATTATTATTATTATTATTATTATTATTATTATTATTATTATTATTATTATAAATTTTTTTTTTTTATTTTTTTTTATTATAAACGGATCTTGCATTAACACCAGAAGAAATTACAAGAAGTTAGAGGGGAGCCGAGATACTATGTGGCCCCTACTCCGTTAGCGATCGCAAAACTAATTCTAGTGAAAATATGAACAGCGGCACGCGCTCCAGCATCCTGTGACATAGCAAATTTACGAATCCGTTAGAGCAGAGAGACAACATCCATGTCGAGCTCATCGAGAGACGAGAAGGAGAAAGGAAGGAAACCATACCCAATGGCCGTGCATCGTGCATGATACTTGGCACACTTACGACGAGCAGCATCCGCAACGACGCGTTCGGGCTCAAAAGAAGGCAAGCCGGACTGGGTCAAAGGAGAGGACCCAGTCAGGTCAACACAAATATCACGCCCCCTGTCCCACGAGTAGAGCAGAAGGTCGGCAGGTCGCAAGGTCTTGTCGTTATCGTCGCAGAGGCCAATCTCCACCTCCTTACTTGCAGAGATCCCCGTCCGAAAGCAAGTATCCAATAGTGTGTCACGGACAAGGTTATGGCGATGTTTAATCCCCACAGTACCAGCACATGAAACCGCATGATCACCAAAAATATCGTCTCTGAGGACCCTAGAGCAGGTAGAGCAAGGCCCGGAAAGCGGAAACAAAGGGACTCCTAGGCGGTAACTAAGCACACTGCGATACGTCCGATTGTTCATGGTTTGCCCAAGCCCAGTAATAGGGACAACCCTCAACCAATCAGAAGAATGGTCACCCTGCTGAGATATCAAGAAGGCAACCTGTCGAGGAGTTAAGGAGAAAACAGATTCCGCTACTATAGCAACCATAGTGAAATATATGTCTGCCAATTTCTTCATAAGTTTTGGGGCAGCGATCTCAGAGGGGTTACTCATGAAGTCAGAACTGGTAGCCTCAACAAACCCACTCAAGGCAGACTCAAAGGCAAATCCAAGGGCGGTGATCTCGGAGGGGCGAAGCGACTTAGCTTGCAAATCGGCAGACTGGAGTCGAGAAGCAACGAAGGCAAAGTGCAGGGCATCAGAGGCGGCAAAGACATCGAGCCTCCCAAGGGAAAAGAGGAGGTTGGCCAGCCGCACTGCCACTCCCCGAAACAGGGTCCGGACGCCGTGACAATACGCTCAAGACTTGATCGGAGCGCAGTGTCGAAAGAAAGGTGGGAGGACCCAAAAACAAGGGGGGAGCAAGTGCGCAAAGCAAAGTATAACTTAGAAATACCAGTGCACGTCCGGAGAAGAAGTAACTCACACTGGGGATCCTCAATAGTAGCAACCAAGTCCTTGAGCTCTATAGTACGGGCGACCCTCTTCGAGACAAGAGCACCACTGAAAGCTGGGCACACGCTGACCGGTCCCCCAAGGACCTTAACACCGTGCAAGAGCCTGGCAATGGAGGTGGGGAAAACACCAGCACACCTGCTTCTCGGATCTTCGACGGGCCATAAGACCTCCGTCTTCCCAACATTGAGATGGAGGCCAGAACGGGACCCCTCCTCCATAACCATCTGAAGAACCTTCCCTACAAGCGTATCCCCAACAATAATATCGTCTTCGAGGTACCAGGCCTGAAAGCAAAGATCAAAGGAATCCCTGATCCTACAAACCAAGGGATGCAGGACCAGAGAGAAAAGGATGGGACCTAAAGGGTCACCCTACTGGACCCCCTGGCAAGAGCAGAGGCTGTGCTCCCCATAGTAGAGCCTGTCCGGGCTGGAATAGCAAAACTCAACCCAACGGGAGAGGGCAGGGAATTGATGGCAAATCTCCTGCAGCATACTCGCCCGGTCAACCAAGTTAATGGCATTCTGGAAATCGACAAGTAGCATGGAAAGACCCACATCCGCGCCACAGTCCTCTACAAGGCGGTTCAAGGAATGCAGAATAGCTTCACCCCAGCTAGAAACACCTACCCCGAATTGAAGACCTTCAAAATAGCCACATAAAGATGGGCCAACCAAGTAAGCTCCGACCTTAGAAACAAGGCGCCTCCAGATAGTGCCCACAGCAATAGGACGAACACCTCCCTCTGGCTTAACGAGTGGGGTGAGTGGAGAACTGGCAATGTATTCACCTAACCACTGTGGACACTTCCCCCCGAGAAAAAGGTTGACCACTCGAGCGATAGAGGCAATCAGATTATTAGAAATGGCGATAGCAGCACCACTCAAACAATCCAGCAGATGCTGGGCCCGAAGCCCATCCCTCCCACTAGACGTACCCCGCGGGAAACTCCGAATCATGACCAAAACAACAGACACCGACGCATCAAGGCAGTAGAGAGGGTCAGACGGGAGGACAGGAGAAGGAGCAGCCGGGTGCTTATCCTGAAGGGCCCGGAGGGTGGCATCAGTGTAAGGTGCGACACCGGACGAAGAAAGAACACGAACAGTCGTCGTATAATGACCATCAGAAATCTTCTTACGACACTGACGAATGTTAAGCTCACCTGGGTCGAGCACCTCCTTCACACAAAAGAAGGGGAGACCTCTGCCAAAGTCTCGCGCAAGAGCAACAACTTTCCCCCCGCCACCCCCCAAGTACGAATAGCACCAACAATAGCCTCCTCCTGACGTTGGCGTCGAATAGCAGATCGACATTCCAAATTACTCCTTGGGACGAAGGTCTTCAAAACAGAGGGGTAACACGAGCAAAGCAACCCAACAAGATATATCGAAAGGGGCTCCCGCAACATCATCCAGGGCACCCAACAAGATATTATTATTATTATTATTTTATGGTTGTTCTTGTTGTTCTTGTTGTTGTTGTTATTATTTTTGCAAGAAAGTTATCATTTCTTTGAGAAGGAAATTACAATTTTTCAAAAGAGATAACACACAAACTGGACCTTAGTCTAGAAAAACAAGCCTCTCTATAATCCTCTTCAACATAGGATTGGACTTATGAGAAGCAAATCTAGCAGTAACAATGAATTGTACTCCCTTTTTTTTCTTTAGTTAGCCCCATTAACCCACTTTTCCTCTCACAAAAAAAACAGAAGTGAGGCTAATTCAAAAAAATGGAGGGAGTATTGAACTAAGGTTAGCTTAAATGGATCCCTTTGAATCAGTAAAAATCCTTGTTGCGCTCTTTCCATAAGATGGCAATAGTATAGTGGTACTCAAAGAGACCGTCAATCAATTGTGCTTCCAATGTGATTTATGAGCACGAAGCTGCAGCCAGTGCAATATCTTCTGCAGCCTGTGCTTCAGCGGTATCTTCTTTATCCAGTTCAAAAGTGCTAACCACACAACCTTAGAGTATGGTTACTGGCGAGAGCGAGTTTCCTCAGCCTGCTGAAATAGAGCACATCGATTAGCAAGATGAAATCCTCTTCTCATGTAATGGTCAACAGTGGGGAGTTGCCCTTTTATAGCCATAGAAAGCTAGTATCTTGTGACTAGGGGAAGTACCCCAGATTGAAGTAGATTAGTCCAGGGTTTAGGTTACCACCTTTTTATATCTTCGTATGCTTTCTTAACCTGGAATTTCGAGCCACAAGCACAGCTCTGGACAAACTCCTAGGCTTGGCACATGCTCTTCATGCTTACATACATATCTCTGATAGAGAGTATGTGTTTGATGCTTGCAGGGAAGTATTCCTTACTTTGAACCAACCAAATGAAGTCAGTCCCCAAGATGTAGGCATGACACCATCTACTCCAGATAGTTTTAGGTGCTTTTGATAAAACCCAAATCCATTTAGTAAGAAGTGCTATATTCCAGTCCTCCAAATCTTTGATATTGAAGCCTCCAGCAGTCTAGAGGTGCAGATATCGACCCATTTTTTAAAAACTAGACGCCCGGCTCCTTCACCAGTACTCCAAAAGAAGTCTTTACTTATTTTGTTTAGCCTCTTAATAACAACCTTTGGAAGGAGAAGACGAGAACACTAGAAATTCTCTGTACCCAACAAGACTGGATTTATAAGCTGAGCTTTGCCTACATAAGAAAGAAAGTTGACTACTACTACCACTACTACTGTTGTTGTTGTTGTTGTTGTTGTTGTTGTTGTTGTTGTTGTTGTTGCTGCTACTACTACTACTACTACTACTACTATTATTATGCAAGAATTTCTGACTCATTTTATTCATCCAAAAGAGAATAATTTGAGCCTAACTTACAAAAAAAAATCCCCTAGTACGTAAGCTACATACAATTATAGCTGCTAGTACAGCCTCCGGTGACCTGCTCATGCAGAAACCTGCACCGAGTCGAGAAGCACATGTTCGTATGACATCTTAAAATATATAGTCAAAGAATTCATATCTTACAAAAGAATCGACATGTTTGATTATATTACCAAACGCAACCAGGGTCAAGCTTCACCCGGTCGTTCTCGTCTTTTTCCAGCTCCTCCTGCTGACCCTGCTGCTGCTCATCGTTTTGCTCCGGTCCCGTTTCGGGGACCTATTCCTCCTCCTCCTGCTGCGTGGTGGATGTCTGAACAGACCTACTTCCCCCACCACGCCTCCTAGTGGATCTACCGCCTGCCATCTTAACCTTGCAACAAATTAAACAATGTCAACAACAATTAGCAATTACAATCTAACTTGATTAAAATAATGTACCAAATAATTAACACAATGATCAATATAAACTACTACAACAACTCTAGTAGTCATCTTCACTGTCGTTATTGTCGTCACCCTCATCCTCCTCAGTCTGATCTTCCTTCTCCGTCTCCTCGCCCTCCACTTGATCGTCCTCGAAATTCTCTTCATCGTGTCTGTCATCCTCCTCAAGGATCTCTCGAACATCCGTACCCATGTAATCTCGTAGTCCATCGATATCGTCATCATCCTCTAAATCTTCTTCTACCCCTTCATTTTGATCTTCACAGGAGAATATGGTCTCTTCACTTGGAGATAAGCGTGTACCACTTGAAGCCGCATCTTCCTAGAATAGAGAACTGTCTATTTGCCCCCGTGGTTTAGTCGTAAAGACTGCCCACCATTGACTTTGATTTCTGTCATTTTTCGTGTAAGGATAAAGAGCAAATTAGACTTGCTTTTCCTGATGCGCGAGTATGAACGGATCGTACGTAGGATATTTCCTGGTGTGATTAACTTCCACAATCTTGTAACGTCCATGCACTCGGGTCCCGTTCACGGAGTTGTCTTTCCACTCACATTTGAATATCACAGCTCTATACCCCCGTTCTTTACCAGCATAACACAACTCGAAAATATCCTCTAAAATACCATAGCACTCATCACCATCAAGAGATGACACACTCACACCAAAATTGTATCTAGCCTTGTTCTTCCCGTAATTGAATGTGTGAAAATTGAACCCATTCACCGAGTACTGGTTCCAGGTTTTAACCGGTCGCACTGGACCGTATGCCAAACTTCTAACCAAATCATCATGTATGTCTAAGGCAACTACGTGATCCTCGAGTTACTTAAAAAATGTTCGTCATGCTTACTCCAAACGTCATCAGGGTTCATGTCAGGGTTTGCAGCGACATATTCAGTTACAAATTGCTTCTCATAAGGCTCTAAGATCTCACAATTAGAGTAGGTGAAGGTGCGCTCGGTTGTACTCTTTCTCATCTAGCGTCCTAGAACCCTCAACGGATGAAGTTCCTTCATCGTCCTTCTTTTGAAAAAACTCGGGTATAGTAGGATCAATGCACACCGAATGTTCTAGGTTCAGGTTCTTGGTTTTTGATTGGACATCTTTCTCGAAGTAGAGGGAGCAGAAGTTTGCAATCTCTTCTGTCAAATATGCATTACAAATAGAACTCTCTACCCTAGCCTTGTTAACAATTTTCTTCTTCAAATGATTGAGGAACCTAAATACACAAGTTATGTATTTCAATTAATAAAAATTAGCTATGGTTAAATTAAATTTATAAATGAAGTTACTAAAATTTATGTACCTTTCGAATGGGTACATCCGTCTATACTGGACAGGTCCTCCAACCTTAGCCTCGTAGGGCAAGTGGACAGGTAGATGCTCCATGGAATTAAAGAACGACGGTGGGAAGATCATCTCAAGTTTGCATAGTATCTGTGGAATTTAATCCTTCAGCCGAGTCATGTCCTCAATTGATACTGTAGAAGAACACAAATCTCGGAAAAACTGAGATATCTCAGTTATAGAATTCCACACCGTCGGTGGCAAAAGTTGCCTTAGTGCTACCAGAAGTAACCTCTCCATGAAGACGTGGCACTCATGACTCTTTAACCCTTGCAGCTTTAGGTTCTTAACATCAACACAGCGTTTGAAGTTGGAGGCGTACCCATCAGGGAACTTCAACTTCTCTACCCACTCCAACAATGCCTTTCTCTGAGCTTTGTCAAGGGTAAACAAGGCTCTCGGTTTGGATCCATCCCGTTTTATGTGCAGTTGAGGACGGTCACAAAAATTCTTTACATCTCGCCGGGAGCCTGTAGTGTCACAACTCTTCCCATCCACATCCATCACAGTGTGAATCAACTGCTCAAAGAAGTTTTTCTCTATGTGCATCACATCTAAATTGTGACGAAGTAACAAAGTCCTCCAATATGGTAGGTCAAAAAATATGCTACGTTTAAACCAACCATTTTTCAACTTTTTGAGGTCCTTGAACTCCTTCTCCGTTCCGTCAACAGTGGACAGGTAATCAGAAATCGACTCCCATATTTCATCTCCTGGGAGTCGATCAGGTGCGTCGTCAAGCACAATTTCACCCTTCTTAAATGCCTTCTTATTCTTTCTATATGGGTGACCTTCTGGTAGGAACTGCATATGACAGTCAAACCAACTTATTTTACTAGAATTTGGAAGATAAAAAGCTTTGCTCTCATTCATACAACACGGACATGCTTTCTGACCCGCAGTAGACCACCCCGAGAGCATACCGTACGCGGGAAAGTCGTTTATAGTCCACAACAGAGCTGCTTTCACCTGAAAGTTTTGTCTCAAAGAGACATCATAAGTTTCCACCCCTACCTCCCACAGTTGTTTCAATTCCTCAATAACAAGTTGCAAGTAAACATCCAAATGATTTTTCGGGTTTTTGGGTCTAGGCACAATAAGAGATAGGAAGATGAAAGGTTGCTTCAAACACAACTAAGGAGGTAGGTTATAAGGTGTGATCATCACAGGCCAGCTAGAGTACGACTTACCAAATTGGCCGAAAGGTGCAAATCCATCAATACACAACCCAAGCCTTACATTTCGTGGTTCTAACTCAAAGTGGGGATGTAGTCTATCGAAACGCTTCCACTCCTCACCGTCACTCGGATGACACATCTTCCCTGGTACCCTAATGTCCTCCTTGTTACACCTCATTTGCTCAGCTATGGTTTTTGTGGCATACAATTTTCGAAGTCTAGGTGCAATAGGGAAGTACGTAAGCTGACTAATTGGGATCGGTTTCTTACCCCTAACACCGCTTTTCCCTTTTCTACCCCTCAAAACAATATCCCCCTCAACCGTCTTATACCTACCCTTACCACATCTCCTACATTCATCAAGCATCACATCGTCTTTCCAAAATAACATGCATCCATCTGGACAAGCATCAGTCTTTTCATGCGGGAGTTGAAGGCCCTTCACAACTTTTTTGGTTGTGTAGAAAGTTCGGGTCATGATATTGTCTTTTTGGAATAACTCTCTCAATCAAGGCAGCAATACCATCGACACAAGCAAAGGGTAGGTTGAACTCACATTTAAGGCTAACTACCATAAATGTGACTTCTAACAAAGTCAAATCGCACCCTCCGCATAACGGTTTCTCCGAAGCGTTCAACATGTCGAAAAACGCCTTTGCTCGTGGGTTAGGTGAGTCTTGTGGGTTGGGTGAGTCTCGTAGGTTAGGTGAGTTGTCATTCCTATCGTTATTGAAGAAGGTGCACTCCACAACATCAACTATCATACCTCTCAACACCCACTCATTTTGTCGGTTTTCGGGTTCCTCAGACTGAGATGGCTCACCATGACAAATCCAATGATAATAATCGGGTGAAAAACCATTATAGATGACATGTTCCTTAACCAAAACGACCTCAAAAAAATTTAGATTCTTGCATTTAGTACACGGACACCTAACCTCCCCCCTCGATGCATAGTCTAGTGACTTTTTAGCAACCTTGACAAATGATTCAACACCCCTCAAAAATTCGACGGTGGGACGTCTCTTCTTATCAAGTCTTCCCTCATACATCCATTTCCGTTCAATTCTCTTCATTTTCTATGTTCAAAAAATATATATAACAAATTAAAGTTTAATTTCCCTAACTTAATTTAGGACTTACTAAACTAAAATTTAATTACCATTTAACTTAAACTTAATTCACCAAGACTATTGGTTCAAGATGTTTATAACAGTAGAATAAATAATTCTAGCTTTTGACTTGCTTTTGACTTGCTTTTGAAAGTTTATTTGTAAAAAAACGATTTCAATAGACTTTGCTAATGACATTGAGAAAGGGCTTTAAGGGTAGTAATGCTTTAGCTGGTCCAGGTTGGTTGGGTTGACAAACTCGTTCCCGTCCAGGTCCGTCAGCATTACAGCTCCGCCTGATAGAATCTTTTTAACCAGATATGGCCCAGCCCAATTAGGTTTGAATTTTCCTCTCGGGTCTACCGGTAATAAGGCTCGAACAGACTTGAGACCAAATCCCCTACTTTGATGTTTCTGGGCCTCACCCTTTTGTTGAAGGCCCGCTGGATCCTGTTTTGATATATCTGGATGTTATTGAGGGCACGAGATCGTCGTTCGTCCAATAGGACTAGCGAGTCATACCGTGCTCGAACCCAGTCAGCTTCAGGTACCTGACTTTCGAGTAGGATCCTGAGGGATGGCACCTCTAACTCGACAGGCTGGACAGCTTCCGTCCCGTAGGTTAGGTAATACGGTGTTGCTCCGGTTGCGGTGCGAATAGACGTCCGGTATCCCCATAATGCAAAGGGTATTTTATCGGGCCAGTCCCGGTAATTATCAGCCATCTTTTTTAGTACGGTGAGAATCATTTTATTAGCCGCTTCTACCGCTCCATTTGTTTGGGGTCGGTAAGGCAATAATGTGTACCTTTGAATCTTATACTTGGTTAGTAATGCTGCTGTTTTGGCTTGAAAATGGGTCCCGTGATCACTGATAAATTCATGCGGGATCCCATACCGGCATATTATCTTATTTTGGATAAACTTGGCAACATGCTTGGCATTGAGAATACGGTAAGATTCGGCTTCGGCCCATTTGATGAAATAGTCGATAATAGCTACCAAAATGAAGCAGTGTTCGCCAGTACCCGAAGGATTTATCTTCACGATTATGTCGATACCCCATGTCGAAAATGGCCAAGGTGACGTCATGGTATATAATAGGGATGACGACATATGTTGAACATTAGCAAAGATTTGACAGTTATGGCAATGCTTGACATATAGTCGGCAATCGATTTCCATATTATTCCAGTAGTATCCGAGCCTCATGATTTTTCAGACTAACATTTGGGAATTCATATGCGGACCGCACTCACCATCGTGTACCTTGGCCATGACTTTCTCGTCTTGAGTTTTATCAACGCATAGGAGAAGAACCCCTTGTGCTGTCTTTTTGTATAGTTGTCCATCATCGGTGCGGACAAACTGGGTTGCTAGCCTTCGTAAGGCTTTCTTGGCTCGATTGTCGGTCCCGGGAGGGTATTCCCCGATCGTCAGGTATGTTAGGACGGCTTGGTACCATGGCTTAGGATCAGGTATGTCAATATCTTCAATGTTGTGGATGTATGCCGGCTCAGATCGTCTTTCGACACAAATTGGCATACTAGTCACATGATCAGAAATATTTAATAAAGACGCCAGTTTTGAGAGTGCGTCTGCAAACTGATTTTCTTCCCGAGGCAGGTATATATACTCTACCTTTTGGAATTGTTTCTCGAGATCCCTTACTCCCCCACACTTAACCCTTACTCGCCCTCGAGTAAGCACAAACTAACTACTAAACTAGCCGAGCGGGTATTAGCGCACCCTACGCCCTTTCAACTCACGTGAGTACACTTAAAGGAAAAATATACTCCGCAAGGCAAGTAAGGTCTTGCGACAAAACTGTGGATGCAACCGGACACAAAACACATAGACAAACAAACATACAAACAAACAAATAATCGGTTGCACCCAAAAGAAAACAAATATCGCTTCCCTCAAACAAGCGGTGAAAGAAGCACCGGTTTAGGACTCAAGGCAAGTGACAACTTTCCCAAGCTAACCATACAAATCGAAATGAACTAAACCCTAATAGTATGACGACAAAGCAATAAAAACGTTGGTAACTTACCTAGGCCCTTCTAACTTTCTAAGAACGTACTACGGGACGATCGGCGGGATGGAAAAAGGATGAACCACGGTGTTAGTCGACACTGTAGGTAAGTGAGACCCCGCCCCCTTTAGCGATGATCCAAGAGGGTCGTCCGATGCCCAAAACCGCCCAACTAGTCCAAGTAAAAAGGTGGATAATATTGCAAAGTGAGGGAAGACCGACCATTACCGCTATCATCCTTCCTAGGGACTCGGTCCTTTGGTAGGCTCTTCACGGCAATAGTCGGTAAAAGGCTTATTTTTTAGATATGGGGATTCTTTTTGTGAGACGGTTTTCTTTTGGCATTTTTCTTTCTTTTGCACATTTGCTTGGTGTATTGCTATGCCATTTCTTTTTTTTCATCTTTTCTATTTTCTTTTTCTTGGCTTTTTGTGCCTTTTCTTTTTCTTCAATCTTTTCTTTCTTTCTTTCGTTTTCTTTCTTTTTCTTTTCTTTGCCCTTTTGGCTAGATATGAGTGATAGGCATTTCTTTGCAACTAAGAAAGATGATTTCAACAATTTGCAACTTTATTTTGTGGATATGTGTAGGAGGTAGGGGAATGGGAGAGTCGGGAGCACACTTTCCCTTCAAACCCACAAAAAGGGGGAGACCTTGGACTAATCGAACAATTCCGAACACGGTCACCTAGGGGACGGGACTCGGCAACCAAGGCCTTTTCACACCATTGGTGGTCATAATGGTCAAAATGCAAATCCCGTAGTAAATCCCTAGTAAGCTAGGTGGACTCAAGGTAAAGGACCAACGAAATCATTGGTTTAGGGTCATTCTACTATACCTAAGTCCAAGACTCGATTCATACTACTAGAAAGGGAAAGTAAACACTTGCACCCTAGCCTCTAAACCGGGTTTTCGAAAACCATTTACACACATGACACACTGCACAACACAAAACAAAGACACGACAAAAACGAAAGAAAGTGAGAGGCAAAAAGCAACAAAACAAAACGAAACAAACACAAGCAAGAGAACAAACACCACCCCGAACTTCCAAACAAGTCACCAAAATAACCGCAAACTTTACAAAGCTCCGCCCGAGCACACAACATCACAAACCTCCTCCAAACTTCACAAGAAATAGAGAAGAGAAAGGGATGAAAATATGTTACCGGATATCTTGAAAGCCCTCCAAAGTTAACGGCGATTAAGCGACCTACAAGGGAAAAGGGAGGCAAAACACGCACGACAAAACAAATATACGAAACAATGACACAAAAGAAAATCTTTTTGATTTTTGTGAAAAAATTTCAAATTTTTAGGGTTTTTAAAGATTTTTTCGAAAAGAACTACGAAAATAAAACTAACTATGATAGAATATCGCTCCCCCACACTTAAACTGAGCAATGTCCTCATGCTCGATCGTAGTGTGTGCGGAGACACTAAAAAGAAAAGAAACTACGAAAATAAAGCTAAAAATTAAAAATGAAGATGAAGAAAAGTGAAAGTGTTCGGCCGGGATGTAGTCAAGTCACCATGGGCCGAGACAAGAAAAGATATGGATTGGGGAAGAAATAAAAAGAAAGAAATAAAAGGAAATAGGAGGGGAGGACTAGGTGTAATCAAGTCACCTAGCCCGGATTCCGCCTAAATCCGACTAAATCCTATAAAAGGGGTGAAAAACTTGTAAATTTGGATTTTGAAATGACTCTCGACGTAGTCACATCATCGAGAGTCGGGAGCAGCATCTACCAAGGCCTCGAAGGCCACCATGACACCATGACACAAAAGTGTAAACGGGAAAGGGGATAAACAAGGGAAAACTAGAAATAAAAGACGGAAAAGAAAGGATAGTTGCCGTACCCATCGGTTAACAACTCACTCGCTCCATCGTCTCAATGATCAATATAGGCACTTTGCTAGTCTTCATCATTGTCGTCCCTCTTCAAACTTGATAATAACGCATGGTTGAGGTAGTAATGGTATGATGGGGTGGGATTTGATGTGAAATTTGGTGTAAAGTGAATAGAATATGAGGTGAGGGTATGCAAATGAGGTGCATGGGACATATGGTATGTGCAAGGATAGGTAGGGAGGTTGGGAGGGGGTATAAAGTGGTAGGGTGGGCTCAAATGTTGAAGAAGAGGCCAAAAGAGGAGAAGGGGACCATCCCGGTCGGGATGGATGGTCCCGGTCGGGATGGATGGTCCCGGTCGGGATGGATGGTCCCGGTCGGGATGGATGGTCCCGGTCGGGATGCCTCACCCGTCCCGGTCGGGAAGCTCCCTTCCCGGTCGGGATGGCACTCCAGGAAACTCGAAATTATGCACCCTTATCCCGATCGGGACGGCTCCTTCCCGGTCGGGATGCCTCACCCTTCCCAGTCGGGAAGCCTTCTTCTCACCCGGGAAGAGTCTTCATTACCTCCATAACCCCAAAAAAGCTCATCCAAAGCTTCAAAAACAGATTGCCTTACTCTCAATCCATGCTCTATCAATAGCCATTCCTCTCTAGGATTCACCTTCACTTCACACCTATGACAATAAGCTCAAATACAACATCGAATTCCCTCCCTCACATTGCTCATCAACAATCCAAATAACAAGAATATCACAAAAATTCAAAGAAGCTACAAGAAAGAAATATAAACAATGCGACGGTTCTTTTGGAACTCCGTCAAACCAAGGATGGTGCATTCTTCAATTCTTTTCAACAACCTTGAAACCAATTCCATCGCCATCAAGGGCACGAAGAAACAAATCGAAGGCTCTCGAGAAATCTTCGATCAAGCTTGTAATATAACCATCCACACTCCAAGGTTCTTCACAACCTTGTCTCGACGTTCCCGGGGTATCCCGATCTACTAAGTTCAATGGCTTGACCTTGTACTTGCGATCCTTCGGTATATACCCAAACGTCCACCTATCTTCATGTGGCCCCAAGGGAGGCTCATCTTTCTCCTTGTCATGGAACTTGTCTTCAAACTCATGATATGGGCATTCATCCGCCCCAAGCTCGGATTCATCATCTTCAATTCCATAGAAGTCACTCTTCAAGCTTTGTCCCGACTTAACCCCTAGATCGATGTTTTCCGTGGCGTGGATCATATTGCAAGACTCATCGTTAGTAGGCGAGGTGTTTCCTTGGAGATCAAATACGAGCTTTTCTTCGCCTAACTCAAATGTGATCCTACCGTTCTTCACATCGATCATGGACCGGGGGTATGTAGAAATGGGCGCCCAAGGATAATAGGAGTGATAGCATCTTCCGGCATGTCAAGTACAAGAAAATCGACCGGAACGAAGAACTTCCCGAATCTTATTGGCACATCTTCTAATATCCCCAATGGTCGGTTAAGTGAACTATCGGCCATTCGGAGTGTAACGGAAGTTCACTTGAGCTCCTTCATTCCAAGTCGCTCACAAATAGAGTAGGGAATGATGCTTACACTCGTACCCAAATCACATAATGCTCTCTCAATCTTGAAGTTGCCTATGGTGCATGGGATCGAGAAACTACCCGGATCCTTCAACTTGGGAAGCGTAGAACCTTGAATAAGCTCGCTCACCACCCTTGTGAACGCTATGGTCTCTTCCTTGTCGATGGATCTCTTCCCAGCCAAGATTTCTTTCATAAATCTTCCATACGCCGGAATTTGGGTAAGTAGCTCGGTAAATGGGACACTCACATCCAATTTCTTCACAATATTAAGGAACTTGTCAAATTGAGCATCCACCTTGGTCTTCATTTGCCTTGTTGGGAAAGGCAACTCGATGTGCACTTTGTTTTGCTCGATAGGGGTGGACTTTTCAAATGACACTTTCCTTTTTCCCTTTTCTTTACCTTGAAGTGGGGGATGCTTGTCTTCATGGGGTTTCTCAATCTCCCATAAGGCTTGCTCCTCCATTGGATTTTCCATGCTTGAATTGTCTTGAGAGGGGGGTGTAACTTCTTGCATTGGTTCTTGCTCACTAGGGGATAAGGGGGAATCATAAGATGTACCACTCCTCGTGGTAATAGCATTTACATGCTCAAATTTCGGTGTTTCACCTTGAAGAGGTAGTTGCCCCTTTTGTCTTGAAGAGCTTCCCGAAGCAACTTGAGATATTTGAGTCTCAAGCATCTTCATATGAGCATCTCTTGCTATGTTATCCCTTTGAACATGAGCAAAGAACTCTTGTTGGTTTCTTGCCATCTCCGTTTGGCTTCTTTGCATTTCTTGATTACTCCTTTGCGTATCCATCATAGATTTTTGCATGTTGAAATCTCGAGGTGGAGATTGTGGATTGTGCGGAGTATCGGTGATGGCTAGAGGAATGCCATAGTCATAAGTGGGAGACCGGCTCCTTTGCTTGCTTTGTTGTTGTTGACCTTGAGTTGCTTGTTGTTGTTGACGGTTCCCTTAGAACCCATGAGAATTGCCTTGATTAAGGCCTTAAGTGTTACCTTGGTTGTTTTGATATCCTTGATTGTGTTGGTTTCCTTGAAAACCACCTTGATTGAAGTTCCCTTGTTGGAACCCTTGATTGTTGTTGAAGTTACCTTGGTTATGTTGCTTGAAATTGTTGAATGGTCTTGGATTACCCACATAACCTTTGTAACCTTGATTGTTGTCCCTTAAGGGAGGTGGAACATAGGGACGGTGCTATAGAGATTGTTGATTGGGAACTTGATGGGAAGCTTGGAACATATTAGGATAAGAGGCACCTTGCTTGAACGCTTGAAAGGCGTTCACTTGCTCAATACTTCCTCGACAATATATAGGCTCATGTCCAACTATCCTGCAAGTATCACACATCCCATAATAAGGTGTAGGAGACACAACTCCGAAAGCATTAACTTCATGAATCGAGTATTGGTTGGAGGAACTAGTGCTTTGAACTTGATTGAGGTGGCTTTGGAGCTTCTTGTCAATAGTCTCCATGTGAGTTTTTAATTGAGCCCCAAGGTCAATGCTTAGTTGTGTAATGGCATCGACCTCGTGCCTACCTCCTCGATTCGCCTTTCTGGGCCTTGAATATTGGGAGTTGTGCACCGCCATCTCCTCGATTCTTGCCCAAGTTTGATCGTCATCGACCTCGGTAAACCTACCATTGGAACCCATGTTGAGTATAGCTCTTGAGTCCTCATATAGACCGTTCCAAAACTGTTGGACTAAGAACCATTGTGAAAGTCCATGGTGGGGGCATGATCTAACCAAAGATTTGAACCGTTCCCAAGCTTCATAAAGGCTCTCCTCATCCCGTTGTTGGAAACCGGTGATGGAAGCCCTTAGCAAATTTGTCTTCTCCGGAGGGTAAAATTTTTGGTAGAATGCCAATGCAAGTTTCTTCCAAGTATCGATACCCATGGTTTCCCCATCGAGACTCTTTATCCATTGCTTTGCTTTTTCAATGAGAGAGAACGGGAAAAGTACCCAACGGATTTGATCTTGAGTAACCCTGGTTTGGGAGATAGCATCGCAATAATCGGAGAAGGTCTCCATGTGTTGGTGCGGGTCTTCGGTGGGCAAACCACTAAATTGATTTCTCTCCACAAGTTGGATGAATTGTGTCTTTGCCACGAAATTCCCGGTATAAGTATCCGGTAAAGCACTCGGTCCCGGCAAGACATCTTCCGTAAAAGTGGAGTGAGATGAGAACTTCGGCATGATTGGATATGCGGGAGAAGATGGTGAAGACGGTGTTGATGTAGAACTAAACGGGGAACTAGGTGAAGAAGAATGGATAGATGAACCAAAGGGATTTATGAAGATCCCTTCGGCCGTCTCTCGAGGTGACTCGTTAAAGTCGGATCCTTGAGCTTGCTCTTCAATGGTATTGATAGTACCCGGTTGAGAGTGTCTAACCCGGTCAATCGTTCGTTGGCGAAAGGCTCTAAAAAGTCTCTCTGGCTCTGGATTGAAGAGAAAGAAGTCGCCTCTCCTCCTAGGCATATACTACGCACTTGAACAAACGTGAGACCACCTAGTGCTTTATGGGCACTAGGCAAAGACAATAAACGAACACAATCGAAAGACAAAGAGAAAAGGAAGCTAAGAAAACAAGAAAAATCTACAAAATATGCACAAGAGATGATAGAAGAGCACAAAAAAGGGTAACTAAGTCTAGCTAGAAGTAAACTAAGTCTAAACAATGCACCGTCCCCAGCAACGGCGCCAAATTGATGGTAGGGATTTTGCCGTGGGTCCTAACCAACAATAAATAACCAACTAATCCTAGTGGGTAGCTAGGGTAAGTCGGGTCGTGTCCACGGAGACGGTATTGTAAAGTCTAGACTAAGTCGACCTAAAAACGAGACTAGGCTACCAAAACAACACAAAGATGAAGAGAATTGGTAAACTATGATGGTTGAAGAGGATGAGAACGGACTAACAATGAACTAACTATGATAAGACTAAATGAAATAACTAGAGACTAACTAAACGATGAAACTATAGAAATGACGACTAACTAGGAGGATGAATCAATAAGGAAGGGAGCAGGGTTAGGTCGGGTTCTTAAGTGTAGAAGGGTAATTGGGTGATCAAGGGTATAGGTGTCTCCTAGTTGCTAGAGTCGGTTTGCGCTCTCGCGTCTAAACCTAGGTCAAGGTCGGTCCGCGCTCTCGCGTCAAAACCCAAGTCCGCACTCTCGTGACTAAGACTAAACCCGACACAACCACACACTAGCCAAACAATGAGAAGAAGAGAACAAGTATAGGAAGCATTGGCCACTACTACCCACACAAGCAATTCAACAAACACATAGAGTGCCCAATATGTGACTAGCAACAAAGATGCAACCTTTACCCTTAATCAAACCCTAATCACCCATAATCCACACCTAATCCCTCTACTAACCCCACAAGGAAACTACTCACTCATGATGAAAGTAAAACTAACATAAACAAGAGAAATCAAACCAAACATCCAAGCATCCATAATGAACAAACAATACACTAGTAGAATTAATGCCATTGGAACCTATCAAAAGGAACCGGTTGTAAGAACAAGAGGTTCCTTAGATGACCAAAAAAATTATTGACACCTGTTGTAAATTGAACCGGTTCCAAAGACCTTATCAATGGAACCGGTTGTTCACTAAAAGAGGTGCCAAAGGTAGTGTCTAAAATTTTTAGACCATATTAAAATACTTTGGCACCTTTTGTAGGTTCAACCGGTTCCAAAGACCTTACCAATGAAACCGGTTGTTAACTAAAAAGAGGTGCCAAAGGTACATGTTAAATATTTTGAATCTTATTAAAAACTTCTTCATCAATGGAACCTATTTTCCTATCAAATGGTTCCAAAGACTTCTAAATTACAAATCATAAAACATAAAATCCTAAGTTCTTCTCTTAGAAATTGAACCCTAAATAAAATACTAAGAATAACCCACATATGAAAATGTAGACACCCGCATTTTGACTGCCAGGTGTCTATGGTTGTTTCCAAAAAAACACTCGATGATGATCGGACGCTAACGTGTTTCTATGCGCTAGGATACGGGCTCAAATCCATTAATCGCTGGCTAACACACTTACAGGGTACAAATTTCACAAAACCAACCTCGAATCCAGGCCCAGTGGATCATTCCGAGTCAAACAAGACTAATTTGGGCCAAAACCGATACCGGAATTAAAACCGACTTTTCACGATTGGGTCAACCCCGGTCAAAGTCGTTTCCGAGACACACAAAAACAGCCATACAATCCTCAAAAGTTCAAGTCAAACACAAAACCCATCAAACACCCAAAGTCAAGGTCCAAAACAATGGACCCGTGCAACCCGACTGGGCCACTCGATCGAGTGACCCACCCACTCGATCGAGTGGGCGTGTTTCAAGCCCGATTGCAGGCTTCACGGGCCACTCGACCGAGTTGTCCTCCTACTCGGTCGAGTAACCCTAATCCGGGTGCCCTAGCCTTTCCTATATATACCCCCCATGCAACACACATGCAACCAATCCTTTTACAACCCTAATACACCCTAGAGCAATCATACACACCCTACACCCTTACAAACCCTAATAAAAAACCTAGTAATCCTACACTAGTAAGAAAACCCAAAACCTAGTTTTAGGAAATCAATCCCGAGCCACCATAACTTAATCTACATAAAACCTCGAAGACTCTTGTGTTGAAGCCACGGTTACGAGTCCGCACCGAGACAAGAACATGTAGGTTGAGGGTGTCAAAACCCTCTTTTCTTCTCCCCCTCTTCTCGTCGTCCGTCCTCCTCTTCTCCATCTTTTTTTCCGTTTTTTTTATTTTTATTATTTTATTCATCGCATCATAATATCGATAATACTACTAATATCAAAACATTAAAATATTTATCGATTTGTGTCGAATAAGAAGGATACCGGGATAAGGAAAACGGCATATACAAGTGTACTGCACACGCGTCGTCGGTCGCTTATCCCGGTACCCCGATTATTTGATTATTGAGATAAATCAACTTAAACAACAATTCGTTTTTATTTCTCGTCATCATCAGCAACAATTTTTGCATCCATCAATTTCTTTAAAAAACAATTTTAATAAGGGTCGAAACCCGTTGACACGGATCCGACATCACAATCCTAGGGATTTATTTCGATGTCGGTAAAGTCGAGGGAATCAAGTCTTTTTATTTATTTATTCAAGTAAAGCGTCGATCTTAGATTCGATACCAATTCCATAATTGGATATCAAATCTAACGATCAAGTCACATAAATCAATTAACGTGATTCGTTCATATCACGGTAATTAATTTAAAAACGACTAAAATCAATTTATCTTTTTTTATATTTCACTCTAATATCCCATATCGATTCAATAATCGAATATGGGATACAATGAGTATTCAAATTTAGAATCGGGTATAAATTCAACAATATTTATATTCGGTTCAACAAAATTCGCGATTTATAAGAAAACCATGTCGAACATAAATTATGCAATATTTATGTCCGATTCGGTAAAAACGTCGAATTATCAAAAATCTAAAGCAATTTCGAAAATCAATATTAAATTGCAAACGAACCAAGTTCGTACAGGTGCCACTCGACCGAGTGCCTTAGTCACTCGATCGAGTGACACCCTAAAATCGAGTCAGAATGCTAATTTGACCACCACTCGATCGAGTCTCACAGTGACTCGGTCGAGTGGCCATGTACTCGACCGAGTTGGTCAATAACTCGGCCGAGTGCGGTCATAAACGCAAAACAGAAGTCTTTTTTAAAGGTCTACTCGATCGAGTCTATTGACCACTCGATCGAGTGACCACATAACGACTAGAACGCGAGTCGTACATTCTCTTATTTTTCAAACTCGATAGTATTTTGCGATTTGGGTCAACACGTGCTTAATTAATCACGTGTATACTATCTTTTCAAACCATGCATCTCATATTTACATCTCGTTTACATCATTCAATTCGATTCATCGTTTGCACAAACCGTTATTATTCGTTATATCATTGCATCGTTTACTAACGCGTTTGTTATTTCTTTTGTCAATTTAATTATTGTTCGTTTGTTGTACTAAATGAACCCACATGCTAAAATTCCACTTTGACGTAGAATTAGTTGCATTAAATTGACTTAGAAACCCGTTTCAATTCCATTCACATGTTTAGGGAAAATAAATCTTTGCATATCATTTTCCCGTTTTACTAACACGTGTATTGGAAAGTCATTCGAATTCTTAGTAGAGGCCGCAAATGTGCGGGCGGGGTTGGGTGTTCTTTGTGGGCTTCCCAACACGTACCCTCACCCCTTAATCAGAACCTCGGTTTCCGGATGCCCGAAACCGTTGGCGCACGAGAGTCATTCAATACACGATATCCGATAATGTCGGTATCGGTATCAAATGCAAAGGGACGAGCCCAATAAACTCTGACATCGGAAATGGGCCGTATTTTGTATACGGACCACTACGACATAGAGTGGGCTCGAATGGTTCCGAATAACCACAAAATTCGGTGGCGACTCCACATAGACCTAAATTTCAATTCGATCCATTCTCATATGGAGATTCATTCGCCTACCCAAACCCGCGCGTGGCCGCGTCGGGGTGGACCTATGTCATGTCCACAGAAAATAATCAAACACAAATGATAGAACCCTAGCTGATAAGCTATCAGCACCAAAACAAAAACTCTACCACGAACAACATTTTTCAGAAGTAGAAGACTAATTGGGGACACGAAGAACCCTAATTTTCAGAAGTAGAAGACGAATTGGGGACACGAAGAACCCTAATTTTCAGAAGTAGAAGACGAATTGGGCGACACGAAGAACCCTAATCGGGCGACACAAAGTAGAAGACCAAGACGCCATATCAGAAGAAGACACGAAGGAGAACTCGACATTTCAAAATCTTTCTCAATGGCAGATTTCCGAACTAGCAAGTGAATGACAGCATCACTATTTCTACAATACTCTTGAATTTGACACTGGTCCTCGAGCTCCTCACCATCACGAATCAACTCTTGATCTTTGAGGCCAAAAAGCCTTTTCGATTTTGAATCCTAAGTTTCGCAAAAGCAACAGTTTCAGACTCTAGAACACGGATTGGAATAACTTAGCCACCTACAGTCAGGTATATTAGGATTGAATCGCCACCACGAACATCCGCAATTAATTTTCTCCGGTTTTTTTTCGTTAATTTTCTCTGTTTTTCTTCGTTAATTTTCTCTGTTTTTCTCCTTGTTTTGCGATTTTTGTGCTTCGATTGATCGTTTTGTGTATTGTTGAAATCGATTGAGTTAGTGAGTTTAGCTTGAAAATGATACGAAATGTTCGCGGTTAATTTTCTCTGTTTTTCTACTTGTTTTGCAATTTTTGTGCTTCGATTGATCCTTTTTGTTGTTGTTGAAATCGATTGAGTTAGTGAGTTTAGCTTCAAAATGATACGAAATGTTCGCCATGAATATTCGCGTTTTTTCACTGTGCTACGAAATGTTCGTTGAGTTATTGAGTTTAGCTCATTTTTTTACTGTGACTTTATGCTCAATTTTGTTCCCTTCTGTTAAGAGATGAATATCGCCCACCCTTCTACTGTCACGATCTCATTCATTATATGCACCTTCTTACTCTCATTTTCTGGGTATTCAATTCTCTTCATGCTAATGCTAATGCTCTCCTAATTTTCAAGGGTTTTACTTTTGGTTGATTCCGATGATGAATATTCTTTTAAAATTGTTTTAAGCGTTTCTATATACTACAATGTATGACACGCCTGCACTTTTTATTTTATTTCTCTGTATATCATGTTTTCCCCTCTTCAAATGGAAGGCCATTTAACACTAAGTTTCTCCTCTTTTCCACACTTATATATCTGATGGGAGGGATTTGTCGTGGAATCCCAACCGTCAATAAAATAACCGGCTATTCCTACGGTAGATAGGGCAAGTCGGGTCGAATCCACGGGGACGGTAATGTATAGTCTAGACTAGGTCGGCCTAAGAACGAGACTAAGTCAACGAGCTAAGCTAAACTAGAGAATGATAGAAGGAGAGAAAGCTAGACTAAGACTAAGGTGCCGGAGAAACAAACAAAGAAAACGGGCTAGGATTAGGTCGGGGTCAAAGGGGTAACGTAATGGTCAAGGGATAACTAGAGCGAAGGAGGTAGTAGGGTGATCTAGGTTGGTCCGGGCTCTCGCAACTTAGGCCTACCTAGCGGTTCCACCTAGAACCCATCTCGGCGATACACACGACAAACGGGGTTCTAACGTGCTATAGTGGCCTAGGTCACATCCGGGCTCTCGCTACTTAGACCGACCTAGGGGTCGTCCTCACCGGGCTCTCGCAACTTAGTGAGGGAACCGAACCCACAAACAAACTATCACCCACAAGAGAAAAGGCAAGAAAAACAAGTATTTGCAACTACTAGTCAATCAAGCATTTCAACAAACATGTGATATGCATCAAACTAAGAGGAAACCCAAATCTTCCACCAACATCTCCAGCAATCCCTTAATCATCCAATTAACACCCTAATCACCCTACTAACCCTAGCAAGAACACTACTCTAACATATCTAACCTAAAACTAACACTAACAAGAAGAATCAAAACAAACAACAAAACTATCATAATGGAACTAGTGAAACAATGAACAATCAACAAAACAAACAACAAAGATGCAAACTTTAATGAACAAACAAGATTAAGAGTAAAAAGGAAGGAAGGATTATACCATACTAGTGAAGAATGAAAAGAAGAGTACTTGTATAGAAGAAAACCCAAATAATTCCACCAAGGTTGTCAATCTTGGATGGATTCTTCAAGAGATCCAATAATACAAGAGTAAACTAGGATTAAGGACTAATTACCGACTAATCTACACTAATCTAATCTAATCTAACCTAAAGTAATGTAGGGTTTAATGTCTAATGAAGTGCCTCCGCTTTACAAAACAAGGGAAGAGTATATATAGGGTTACAAGTGGAAAGGAGAAGAAAGAAAGGAAGGCGTGCAACAGCAGCACGGTCCCGACCGGGACGTGCTGTCATCCCGACCAGGACGGACCCACAGCAGCCATCCTTCTTGCGCACCTCATCTCGAACGGGATGAGGCCATCCCGAACGGGATGGGTCTTGTAGGCTTCCCTTAAGAGCTTTTTGGTCCCTCCTTGCCTCTCATGGGCTTCCCATCGAATCTCGGGACTCGGGATCGGGTCTCGGAGGCTCAGGATTGGGCCCCAAGGTCTCGGGATCGATTCCAAGGCATCGAGTCATCCTTCCTTTACTCCATTGGCTCCAAAATGTGTATGTATCGAGTCGGAATCGCTCCAACTCTTCCAAATCGGTCTCGGGAACTTGAAACGAACTAAAGGAAGCATAAGAAGCCCCTAAACCGCTCCCAAGGAGTGATTCTACAAGGAAAATAGGACCAAAACACAACAAAATAGGCACTACAAACCACACTTATCAACTCCCCCACACTTAACCCTTACTCGCCCTCGAGTAAGCACATACTAACTACTATACTAGCCGAATGGGTATTAGCGCACCCTACGCCCTTTCAACTCACGCGAGTGCACTTAGAGGAGAAGTGCACTCCGCAAGGCAAGTCGGGTCTTGCGACAAAACCGCGGGTGCAACCGGACACAAAACACACAAACAATCAAACACACAAACAAACACTTAGACGGTTGCACCCAAAACAAAAGAAATACCGCTTCCCTCTAAAAGCGGTGAAAGAAGCACCGGTTTAGGACTCGAGGTAAGTGACAACGTTCCCAAGCTAGCAATACAAACCAAGGTGGACTAAACCCTAATAGTGTGACGATAAAGCAACAAAAACGTTGGTAACTTACCTAGGTCCTCCTAACTTTCTAAAAACGTACTACGGGACGATCGGCGGAGTGGAAAAGTGAAGAATGATGGTGGGGATTTGTCGCGAATCCCAACCGATCAATAAATAAACCGGCTATTCCTACGGTAGATAGGGCAAGTCGGGTCGAATCCACGGGGACGGTAATGTAAAGCCTAGACTAAGGTCGGCCCAAATACGAGACTAAGTCAACGAGATACGCTAGACAAGAATGATAAGAGGGGAGAAGGCTAAGAGTACGACTAAGGTAACGGAGAAAGCAAACAAGGAAAACGGGCTAAGATTAGGTCGGGGTCAAAGGGGTAACGGAATGGTCAAGGGAGAACTAGAGCGAAGGAGGTAGTAGGGTGATCTAGGTTGGTCCGGGCTCTCGCAACTTAGACCCACCTAGAGGTTCCACCTAGAACCCATCTCGGCGACACACATGACAAACGGGGTTCTAGCGCGCTATGGTGGCCTAGGTCGAATCCGGGCTCTCGCTACTTAGACCGACCTAGGGGCCGTCCTCACCGGGCTCTCGCAACTTAGTGAGGGAACCGAACCCACAAACAAACTATCACCCACAAGAGAAAGGCAAGAAAAACAAGCATTCGCAACTACTTAGTCATTCAAGCATTTCAACAAACATGTGATGTGCACCAAACCAAGAGGAAACCCAAATCTTCCACCAACATCTCTAACAATCCCTTAATCATTCAATTAACACCCTAATCACCTTACTAACCCTAGCAAGAACACTACTCTAACATAATCAAACTAATACTAACAAGAACAAGAGAAATCAACACAAACATCAAAACAAACATAAACAAACTAGTGAAAAAGATGAACTATGAACAAAAGATGAGAACTTGATGAATAATAAAGGATTAAGAGTAAAAAGGAAGAGAAGATTATACCATACTAGTGAAGAGGAAAGAACAAAACTTGCATTAATGAAGAAAAACCCAAAACAAACACCCAAGGTTGTCAATCTTGAATGGGTCTTGAAGAATTCCCTTAATACAAGACTAAACTAGGATTAACTACTAATTACCGACTAATCTACACTAATCTAATCTAATCTAACCTAAAGTAGTCTAGGGTTTAAGGTCTAATGAAGTGCATAACATTAACAAAACAAGGGAAGAGTATATATATAGGGTTACAAGTGGAAAGGAGAAGAAAGAAAGGAGTGCGGCCTGAACTGGGCTCATCCCGTTCGGGATGAGTTGGTCCCGTTCGGGATGGACCCTTCACAGAACACCTCTCTTTTGTGCACCTCAACCGGTTCCGGTTGAGCTCAACCGGTTCCGGTTGAGCTCAACCGGAACCGGTTGAGCCTTGTAGGCCTCCTTTAAGCTTCTTTCGGTCCCTCCTTGCTTCTCATAGGTTTCTCATCGATTCTCGGGACTCGAGATCGGGTCTCGGAGACTCGGGACTCGGGATCGGTTCTCGGAGGCTCGGGACTCAAGATCGGGTCTCGGAGGCTCGGGATTGGGTCCCAAGGTCTCGGGGTCGATTCCAAGGCATCGAGTCATCGTTCCTTTACTCCGTTGGCTCCAAAATGTGTATGTATCGAGTCGGAATCGCTCCAACTCTTCCAAATAGGTCTCGGGAACCTGAAACGAACTAAAGGAAGCATAAGAAGCCCATAAACCGCTCCCAAGGAGCGATTCCACAAGGAAAATGGGACCAAAACACTACGAAATAGGCACTACAAACCACACTTATCAAAGAACCACGGTGTTAGTCGACACTGTAGGTAAGTGAGACCCCGCCCCCTTTAGCGATGAGCCAAGAGGGTCGTCCCATGTTCTAAACCGCCTAACTAGTCCAAGTAAAAAGGTGGAAAACATGCAAAATGAGGGAAGACCGAATAATGCCGCTATCATCCTTCCTCGGGACTCGGACCTTTGGTAGGCTCTTCACGGCAAAATTCGGAAAAAGGCTTATTTTTGTGGGAATTTCTTTTTGTGAGACGGGTTTTCTTTTGGCATTTTCTTTCTTTTCGACGTTTTGATTTGTTTGTTGTCATGCCATTTCTTTTTCTTCTTTTCTATTTTCTGTTTTTGCTTTTGTGCCTTTTCTTTTTCTTCATTCTTTTCTTTCTTTCATTTTTCTTTCTTTTCTTTTCTTTGCCCTTTTTTAGCAAGATTTGGCTTTTTGGCATTTCTTGACAATTGAGAAAGAGAGAAATCAACAAATTGCATTTTATTGTGTGTGTATGTGAGGAAGGTAGGGTAATGGGTAAGTCGGGGGTCGCGATTTCCCTACAAACCCACAAAAAGTGGAGAACTTGGACTAATCAAAACAATCCTAAACACGGTCACCTAGGGGACGAGACTCGGTAACCAAAGCCTTTTCACACCGTGGGTGGTCATAATGGTCAAAAGTGCAAATCCCATAGTAAATCCCTAGTAAGCTAGGTGGACTCAAGGTAAAGGACCAACGAAATCATTGATTTAGGGTCATTCTACTAGATTAAAGTCCAAAACTCGATTTATACAACTAGGAAGGGAAAATAGACACTCACACACTAGCCTCTAAACCGAGTTTTCGAAAACCTTTTATGCACAAGACACACAACACAACACAAAACAAAGACAAGACGAAAACGAACGAAAGAAAAAGAAGCAAAAGCAACAAAACAAGAACAAAACAAAACGAACACATACAAAACACAAACACCACCCCGACCATCCAAACAAGCCACCAAATCAACCACAACTTTACAAAGCTCCACCCGAGCACACAACATCACAATCTCCTCCAAACTCCGCAAGAGATAAAGAAGAAAAAGGGATAAAGATGTTACCGGAAGTCTTGAAAGCTCTCCAAAGCTATTGGTAATTTAAGCAACCTATAAGGAAAGAGAGGCAAAACAAACACAATACAACAAACACACGACACAAAGACACAAAGGGAAAACACACAAAAGAAAAGTCTTTTTGATTTTTGTGAAAAAATTTCAAATTTTTAGGATTTTTTCAAGATTTTTTCGAAAAAACTAAGAAAATAAAACTAACTATGCTAGAATATCGCTCCCCACACTTAAACTGAGCAATGTCCTCATATGCTTAATTGTAGTGTGCGGAGAGACAAAAGAAAAAGAAAAGAAACTATGAAAATAAAGCTAAAAATCAAAGAATAAGGTGAAGAAAAGGTAGAAGGTGTCCGACCGGGGTGTAATCAAGTCACCATGGGCCGAGACGAGAAAAAGATATGGATGGGGGAAGAAATAAAAGAAGGAAATAAAAGGAAATGGGAGGGGAGGGCTAGGTGTAATCAAGTCACCTAGCCCGGATTCCGCCTAAATCCGACTAAATCCTCAAAAAGAAAGAGTGAAAAACTTGTAAAATTACAAGAATCCCACAAAAACAAAAGAGTCCTAGAAACAGAAATCACAAATACAAGCACAAGTACTCTAAAGAAGAGGGGAGGGGAATATACAACATGACGGTTCTTTAGGAACTCCGTCAAACCTAGGATGGTGGACTCTTCTTCAACCGTAGCCCTCAAGGGCATGGAGGAGCAAGTAGAACGCGCTACCGACATCATAGTGAAGGCCCAAGAAGCGCTCGAGCTTAGCCGACCTCCACGGCCTCCAAGGAGGAGGCAAGAAGTAGGAATCCCAAGACCCAAAATCATCTTCAAAGTTGTCTCCGGGGTCTATCCATCCTACGAGCTTCACCGACCTCTTCTTCCCTAAGCATTGCCTCCAATCACAAGCAAGCTTCATCTCCAAGAAACGAGGCACAAAAAGCGGTTTTGGCCTCACTTCCTCGTTGCACACCCCCACACTTTCCTCAAGTTGTGGTTCCCCATCTTCATCACTCGGCCCCACATCATCTTGGAGAAAAGAATCGAAACTTCTACCGGCGGTTTCAATCTCTTCCAACTCATTGCTTGGTGTACATATAAGGGGCTCTTGATGCTTATCCTCATTATCGGACATGGGCAACTCGAGGCTATCAATTTCACCCAACATCCTCACAACCTCCACCAAATCATCCAACTCACTATCCTCCTCCAATTCTTCACCAACGATGCCTTCACCAAGGGTCATATCCTCATTCGTCTCTTGTTGGGTAGACGATTGAGGTTCTTCAAAGCAAATTTCTCTTCCAAAGGGAACTACGTTGGCGGCTTCGTGATTAGGTTGCTCCTCTTTCTCAAGTGGGCACCCTTCATCTAATTGTGATGTTCGGGATAAAAACATTACGGTTTGAACCGATAATGCATTTAATCGAGCATCCCTCGCCTCGTTTGCCCTTCGAATTTGGACCCATAATTCATTTTGTTGTTTTTGAATTTGAGTGGCCATTTCTTGGTTGCTCTTTTGCAATTGAAGAAGCGATTGAAACTCCTCCATGTCGGGCAATTGGTGATCATTGGGGTCTTGTAAAGCTCCTTGATAATCTTGATGATGCCCAAGGGGGAGGGCATCATATTGTTGGTAGCAAGGTTGGGATGATTGGTAGTATTGTGGGTCATGGGGTTCATATTGTGGTTGGGGTGGAGGGTAATATGGTGGGTTTTGGGGGTATTGGCTTCCATAAGGTGAATCTTGATTGAACATGGTGGGTTCACAATCATAGCTTGAGTAATAGCCACCATGATCGTAGAAGTGATAGTCATTCACTTGTTGGTAGCCGTATCCATATTCTTGAGGATCATACCCGTCTTGATTACCCCAAGAAGCTTGATTATGGTAAGGGGACATCATGTCATAGCTTTGGTTTAAAGAAGAAGAGGAGTAGCTCATATCAGCTCCCGAGTGTGTGGAGTTTAGATCAAACCCCATGCTTGCTCGAAAATCGTAGTCCATACCCGGTTGGAAACTTCTCACTCTAGCAACCGTCCGTTAAAGCGGCTCTTAAGTTGCAAGAAGAAGATAGTCACCACCTCTAAGCACAAACTGTAGACTAAGAACAAACGTGAGAAGCCTAGTGCTTTTTGGGCACTAGACAAGAGAGAAATAAACCGCACACACACAAGAAGCAAAGTAACAAAAAGAAAAAACAAAAACAAAAACACAAAGACTAAGTCAAGTAACTAGGAAAACAAAGTCTAAACTAGCACCGTCCCCGGCAACGGCGCCAAATTGATGGGAGGGATTTGTCGTGGAATCCCAACCGTCAATAAAATACCCGGCTATTCCTACGGTAGATAAGGCAAGTCGGGTCGAATCCACGGGGACGGTAATGTATAGCCTAGACTAGGTCGGCCTAAGAACGAGACTAAGTCAACGAGCTAAGCTAAACTAGAGAATGAATGAAGGGGAGAAAGCTAGACTAAGACTAAGGTGCCGGAGAAACAAACAAAGAAAACTGGCTAGGATTAGGTCAGGGTCAAAGGGGTAACGGAATGGTCAAGGGATAACTACAGCGAAGGAGGTAGTAGGGTGATCTAGGTTGGTCCAGGCTCTCGCAACTTAGGCCTACCTAGAGGTTCCACCTAGAACCCATCTCGGCGATACACACGACAAACGGGGTTCTAACGTGCTATAGTGGCCTAGGTCGCATCCGGGCTCTCGTTACTTAGACCGACCTAGGGGTCGTCCTCACCGGGCTCTCGCAACTTAGTGAGGGAATCGAACCCACAAACAAACTATCACCCACAAGAGAAAAGGCAAGAAAAACAAGTATTTGCAACTACTAGTCAATCAAGCATTTCAACAAACATGTGATATGCATCAAACTAAGAGGAAACCCAAATCTTCCACCAACATCTCCAACAATCCCTTAATCATCCAATTAACACCCTAATCACCCTACTAACCCTAGCAAGAACACTACTCTAACATATCTAACCTAAAACTAACACTAACAAGAAGAATCAAAACAAACAACAGAACTATCATAATGGAACTAGTGAAACAATGAACAATCAACAAAACAAACAACAAAGATGCAAACTTTAATGAACAAACAAGATTAAGAGTAAAAAGGAAGGAAGGATTATACCATACTAGTGAAGAATGAAAAGAAGAACACTTGTATAGAAGAAAACCCAAATAATTCCACCAAGGTTGTCAATCTTGGATGGATTCTTCAAGAGATCCAATAATACAAGAGTAAACTAGGATTAAGGACTAATTACCGACTAATCTACACTAATCTAATCTAATCTAACCTAAAGTAGTCTAGGGTTTAAGGTCTAATGAAGTGCCTCCGCTTTACAAAACAAGGGAAGAGTATATATAGGGTTACATGTGGAAAGGAGAAGAAAGAAAGGAAGGCGTGCAGCAGCAGCACGGTCCCGACCGGGACGGATCATCCCGACCGGGACGGGTTGGTCCCGACCGGGACGGACCCACAGCAGCCATCCTTCTTGTTCACCTCATCCCGAACGGGATGGGTCTTGTAGGCTTCCCTTAAGAGCTTTTTGGTCCCTCCTTGGCTCTCATGGGCTTCCCATCAAATCTCGGGACTCGGAATCGGGTCTCGGAGGCTCGGTATTGGGCCCCAAGGTCTCGGGATCGATTCCAAGGCATCGAGTCATCCTTCCTTTACTCCATTGGCTCCAAAATGTGTATGTATTGAGTCGGAATCGCTCTAACTCTTCCAAATCGGTCTCGGGAACCTGAAACGAACTAAAGGAAGCATAAGAAGCCCCTAAACCGCTCCCAAGGAGCGATTCTACAAGGGAAATGGGACCAAAACACAACAAAATAGGCACTACAATCCACACTTATCAATATCTGTCACAAACCGATTGCAAGTTTGTCCCAAACTAGATTTTGTGTATTTTTGAATGGGTAGGACCATTTTTTTTGGGATGTTTGTTGCCTTGCATGACTGCTGTAATATTGTAATTGGAACATTTTAGGTATTTGTACACACGTGATTTTCTTTCTTATCTTTTCTACTTGGTGATGATGAATGCTACTTCTAGTATAATTCTCTCAAACCTTCATTTAAAGGGTCAATTTGCTATGGTCATTGAGTCTTAAGCATGTATTTTTAGGTAAGTAGGTAAATATTGTTTGCATTCCTAATGTGTTGTGACTTGTGGAAGTTAATCATACATGTCATGTCTTTTTACTCATAATGTATGGATGTTTCTCTATTGTTGATTTGCTTCAGATTTATCAGCTATCAAGACATGCGATCATGAATGGTTTTTCTTTTGTCCTCGTGACCAGAAGCATCCACGATCGATAGAAAACTACATCAAAGATGTCATGCTAATTCAAGAAGACAAGAAATATGTGATGGGTGCGTTCTATGCAAGGCAAGTCTCCAAGGTTCTTTAAATTAATTACTTAGTTATTTTATATTATTTCATACTTACTAATCGTAGGTTGTATTATATACAACAAGAATTGGTTGCTGCTTGTCATTTGCCCTTGGGACAACATAACATATATCTTTGACTCGAATAAAGATAAACATGACTTGGACATCGTAATACTACATTTTCAATTGTAAGTTATGTTTATTAATTAATCATCAAAATACTATCTTAAGTAAAACCTTTACAAGAAAAATAATAGTCTAATAATTTTTAATGTTTATAATGTAAGGGCTTGGAAAATCTATATAGTGAGTGGCGGGAGACGTCATACGATTAAAAAATATAGTCTCGAAGTGAAAATGATCGAGGTAAACAACATTATTAAGCTTTAACTTGTTTAATTATTTCATTTTTTTACATGGGTTAGTAGTTGCCATTTAATTTAAACTTAATACGTTGATTGAGATAGTTTATGAAATCAGATTAATGATTTTGAGTTCTTAAAAAATGTTTACTCCATTATAGCTATCTCATTGTTGTCTTTTGTTTTCTGTACAACTTTTGTGTCGAAGATGACTAAATTAAAGCAATGATTATAGCGCAATTGATGAATTAAACTATCTTTGTGAATAATGATTTATAACAACTTTTTGGTTCATACAATTTCAGTGTCCTCAATAATCTGGAGCCTTTGAATGTGGATACTATGTCATGAAGTGGATGTACGACATCACCGTATTTTACACTAAGAGTCAAGAAAGCTTAATTCAGGTTTTTTTTACTTAATCTTAGTTTTTCTGTTATAAAGTAATTATGGGCGTAACCGCTAATCCATCGTTACTATTCTTTTTATTTGTTAGTGTTTTTTCAAAATCAAGAATGACGACGGAAGATATGAACCAAGTTCGTGAATATTAGTCTCAGAAGTGCATAGCGTTGATGATGTAGTACGTTTGTGACTTTGTTAACTTTTGTGGTTAGATATATATTGTAGTCATGTTGATAGCTAGACGTGGGGTATTCTACTGGAGATGTTACTTAAGTGGTTGGAGGTGTGGATTGGTTATGGATTTGGTTGTGCTATTTAAACATTGCAGTGATATGATTTTGATTTTGGTTTAATCAAATTGTAGGGAGGTGCTGTCCAATTTTCGACAAATATTATAATTGGCGTGCTTTGATTTGTTTTTTATATACCATTCTCAAAGATACAAAAATTCAATTTTGTAATTAAAATGAGTAACATTTGTCACCGGTTTCAAAATATAAATAAATGATAAAATGACATGCCTTGGAACCGCGTCTAAATGATCATAGGTTTCAATGAGGCACCCTTTGGAACCGGTTGTGAATTGCAACAGGTTCCAATGAAACACCCTTTGGAACCGGTTGTGAATCACAACAGGTTCCAATGAAACACCCTTTGGAACCGGTTGTGAATCACAACAGGTTCCATTGGTATACTTTTGGAACCGGTTGTGAATAATAACAGGTTTCAATGGTACACCCTTTGGAACCGGTTGTAATTACAATAGGTTTCAATGGTACACCCTTTGAAACCGGTTGTAATTACAATAGGTTCCAATGGTATATCCTTTGGAACCGGTTCCAACAACAACCGGTTCCAAAGGTCATCTATGGAACCTTCTTACAACCGGTTCCAAAGCTCCGGACCTAAGGAATCTGTGGCAATAGAACCTTTGAAAAAAGGTTCCAAAGGGTAGTTTACAACCGGTTCCAAAGGGTAATTTTCTACTAGTGATAACATTAAACAATATGTAAAGATTCAAACTTGATAAATAAACAAAGAACAAAAGTAAAAGGGAGAAGAGGATTATACCAAACTAACAAGGATGAAAAAGATGAGAACTTGAATTAATAAGAAACCCAAATAAAACTCCAAGGTTGTCAAGCTTGGAATAATCTTCAACAATCTCCTTAATACAAGACTAATTACAATTACTAACTAAAGATTAAAGGAAGATTAAAACTAATATGAGGAACACTAATCTAGGGTTTGAATGCTTAATGGAGGCCTAAGAGAGTCTAGGGTAATGTAAGATACATAAACAATACAAGAGGGAAGTATTTATAAGGTTACAAGAATGAAGGAGGAGAAAAGAAACAAATGCGGGCTACAGCTCACTCATCCCGCCCGGGACGAGTTGCTTCTCGGCCGAGACGGGCTCTAAACAGCAGCAGCTCCATTTGCACACTCCTTCCCGGTCGGGAAGGCATTATCCCGCCCGGGAAGGACCTTGTAGGCCTCCATTATGATCTTTTTGGTCCCTCCTTGACTCTCATGGGCTTCCTATCGATTCTCGGGGCTCGGGATCGAGTCCAAGGCACCGAGTGATCGTCCCTTCTCTTCGTTGGCTCCAAAAGTGTATGAAATCCAATTCTTCATGAATGGACTCGGGAACCTAAAACGAACTAGAAGAAGCATAAGTAGCCCATAAACCGCTCCCAAGGAGCGGTTCCACAAGGAAAACGGGACCAAAACACAACAAATTAGGCACTACAAACTACACTTATCAACTAACCTACGGGATGGAAGCTGTCCAGTCTGTCGAGTTAGAGGTGCCATCCCTCAGGATCCTACTCGAAAGTCAGGTACCTGAAGCTGACTGGGTTCGAGCACGGTATGACTCGCTAGTCCTATTGGACGAACGACGATCTCGTGCCCTCAATAACATCCAGATATATGAAAAGAGGATCCAGCGGGCCTTCAACAAAAGGGTGAGGCCCAGAAACATCAAAGAAGGGGATTTGGTTCTCAAGTCTGTTCGAGCCTTATTACTGGTAGACCCGAGAGGAAAATTCAAACCTAATTGGGCCGGGCCATATCTGGTTAAAAAGATTCTATCAGGCGGAGCTGTAATGCTGACAGACCTGGACGGGAACGAGTTTGTCAACCCAACCAACCTGGACCAGCTAAAGCGTTACTACCCTTAAAGCTCTTTCTCAATGTCATTAGCAAAGTCTATTAAAATCATTTTTTTACAAATAAACTTTCAAAAGCAAGTCAAAAGCTAGAATTATTTATTCTACTGTTATAAACATCTTGAACCAATAGTCTTTGTGTATTTCGAGATTGCGAATTAGTCTGAACTACGTTTGGTTTGATTCCGCTAATAGTGGATACGTATGCAGCCCCTCAAAAGGGCACAACCACGACAATCGAGAAAAAAACAAGAACGGTTTAAAAAATAAACTTCCTTTATTTATTCCAAAAAAAATCCGATAAACTCGGAAAATTACAAAAATTCAAAAAAATTCACAAAAAAAGCACACGACACTAAAATAAATAATAGTAATACTTAAATAATAAAAAACTAGGGACTCGGTATTTAGGGCATCTTGCTCTTTCCCTTGTCTTTAGCTTCTTTTTCCGTCCACTGGCGACGACGTGGAGGTGAGCGCTCCCGGATCACCACGGGAACTTCCTTAGCTCAGACTCGTTTCTTTGACTTCGAGTCCTCAATCACTTCAGTCGGCCCAAGTCGGGCCCTTACCTTTTCTGGTAACCTGTCTCGTGCGTGGGCCCAGTCGGTCTCGAGCTGCAAACCTCGATCCTAGCCTCCTCTCTAAGTCCGTCCGGGGGCTTAATGGTCCTTGTGAGCCACTAACACCGGTCTCTTTAGCTCGAGTCTTAGTCTTTGATTTAGAACCCGACTCCAATCGGACAAGGGTAGCGAGAGTCTCTCCTTCGTCAAAGAATTCCCTATTGTCTTTCACTGTCTCCCGACGAACCAAGTTGAAATCCTCGTTAGTCTTCAAAGCCTTACGGGCCTCCTCAGATTCCTCGGAAGTCCATTTGCGATAAGATTCCGAAACCCAAACGGATTGGCAAGGGCGGGGTATAGTCCATATGGCACAAGTAAACCAGCGTTGTAGCCACGTGTCACACATAGCGTCCGTCAACTGGAGCAAAACGCTAATAACGGCTTCAGTCTCGGGGATCTGCTGAAACGAACCGAACTGCCTCAGAATACAGTCCGGGTAGATATGGACGGTCTAGTCCAAGGATAAAATCACCAGATAGCGGGCCTTGTCTTTCTTAGCCAAGCCCGTCAATTTCGAGAGGAACCACCAAGTGTAACACCCCTGATTTTATAAATTTAAATTAAATTAAAATTATGTTCATATTTTTATTTTTACGATTTAACTCGTAATTCTTAAAATTATTATAAAACAAATTTATAGTTTAGTCGTTTCAAACTCCTAAAATTCTATTTCACTCGGAAACTCTTCTTATATTTAAAATATATTTTTATTTCTGTTTCGATTCGTTTTATAAATTTCATTTAATTCTTATCGAAAGTCTATTTCGACGATTTAAATTCTAAATTCTTTTATTTATTATTTAAGTTCGAAAATTCTACTTTCGGTTCGAAGTTCATTTATATTAAGTTTCGTCAAAATATTTATTACTTTTCCTCGAGAAATCAATTTAATTCACTTTATCGAAAATTTATTATTTATCGGGAAATTATATTTCATCGTCTAATTATTTACTTCTATAAGCTTCGTTTTCGTCTCAAATACCTTATTTACTCATTTTATTTGATGGCCCGATTATTTATTATTTTTATTAATTCGACTTTTAATTCGTTTTCGTGGGTCAATAACATATCGTTACGGAATTCGTCTCGTACCCGATTCATTTAATTAATCCGTATTTTCTTACTTTGACTAATTGATTCATTCCCCCCACTTATGTTCATTGCACTTTCCTCCACCGCTTTGCTATTTTCTTTGTATTCATTGAATCCCACTTAACTTACACACTCCCCTTTTGTCTTCTTTTCTTAACTTTCCACCGCTTCACCCTCCTTATGGTATTTTTTTTTCCCTTCATCCGTTTCATTTCACCTTCATCCTCCTTTTCCTGTTTCTTTCTTGTCAACCCGACAGATGATCTTCACGCACCCTTCTGCACCTCCTTTCCCTTCGTTTTTCGCCTTCATTCTTTACATCTTCTATGGTTTGCTTCTGCTGCAGATGCATTTGTTTCTCCCTCTCGGTGTCTCTTGTTGATGCTGCTACGCTCCCTCTGTTCTACTGTAGTCTTTGTCCCTGAACTCGAGTAAGTCAGCCTTCGAAATTCGTCCTCTGTCCTTCATTTTCTGTCTTTCATTTCTCTTTTTCTTTCCGGTTTCACTGTTGTTTTGATGTCCTCTGTTGTGCGTCGTTTTGGGTTAAGTCTGATGCTCTTCTTTCCTTCTTCCCCTTCTGTTTTTTTTTGTTCATTTGAAATGCTTCTGGTCGATTCTGCTGGTAATCGTTTGGTGCTATTTTCTCTTCTTTCGTCATCCCCATTTTTCTTCCTTTTTGTCGACCTTTGCTGATGTTTTTGTACCATTGCTGCTCATGTTCTGTAACAACCCGGATTTAAAAAGACTAAATAATAATATCAATAGTATAAATAATAGGGTCAAGGGTGGCGGAAACACCCGACCAAATCCGAATCGTCACTATCTCGACATTCAAACTAATACATTATTCAAATGTGTTCAAAATGAAAATCAAAAGAAACTTAAATAAAGGTCTCTCTCCACAAGTCTTCCCCAACACAGCATCACAATCAAAAGCATCTCGGAAGACCTGAAAGGGGGGGTCCACAGTCAGTGGGGAGTAACTAGATGTTCTCCCAGTCATGGTTATAACAAGTTGAACATGAATAGCAATAATAATGAGAGATAACATGACCAAACGACATGTGAAGATATCAATACACATGACCAACATGTTATTAGACACGGTCATATAATTTATTGCAATCCATAATTAACCATAACGATCGAGATAGATACTATGTATCCATCCACACAAGTCAGAGTAAGTAGCAACAGACTTCATACAAAGATGTATAGGACATAGAATGAACACCGGCTAGAGTATGTAACTGATACTCTAACTAGTCAGAGCGTGTAACTGACCCTCTGACACGGAGCGTGTAACTGACCCTCCGTTTTGTGAAGTATGTAACTGATACTCCACGGTACTATGTATAGCGTGTAACTGACGACTATATGTCTAAGACCTGGCCAGAGCTCTCGACGCAGTAACTGTACGTCGAACGACACACGGGAATCCAGAACGTGTAACTGACGAATCTGGACCCACCGAACATAGACCAATTAAACCTCTTGCGAGGAGTATTGGTTCATTCCGATAGTATGTAACTGATACTACCGTCATCTATATCACTAACCATCATGTACGTTGCACAGTGTAACTGACTGCCAACTGCGTGAGCAACCTCACGACTTCTACGTAGTACAGTGTAACTGACTACACTTTGTAGTAATCATACCTAGTATAGTGTCACTGACTATACCAGGGAAAATCAGGCCCTAGATAGTGTAACAAACTATACCAAGTATTAACCATTCGTGATAAACATCACGACTCAAACGTAGAACAATGTAACTGATTGTTCTAAAGGAACGAGTATAGAAGTAATCAAACAACGATAACATAATGAAGTTATAGCACAACCGACTATAACCTTCAAATAGTAATAGGGTTAAGATTTAACGGACTATAATCCTGAACATCTAACGTGTATTAGTAATCAAGGTCAAGGTAAGGCTACATTAACCTTGTCTACTAAACTGAAGTTATGTATATAACGTCAACCCGAAGGTGGTGTCATAGTATAACTACTATAACGTCAACTTCAAGTTAAGATTACATTAACCTCAACTATAACCTTGTGAGGTTACCTTAGCCTCAGTGAGATTATAGCTTCGTAACGGTAACGGTGTCACGTAATCCTCAAGTGAAGGATATCGTAACTTCCCATTGAAGTTACTTGACTTCAAGTAAGGTTACATTAACCTTGTCATAACCTCGCGAGGTTACGTTAACCTCCGTGAGATTATAACTCGCAATAAGGTTACTTTAACCTCGTGTGAAGTTGTATAGTAACTTTCCAATAAAGTTACGTAAACCTCAACTCGGGTTACCTTAACCTTGATCATAACCTCGTGGAGTCACTTAATTGATCCCCATCGAGAGTATAACCCCGCATTGAAGTTACCTTAACCTTAAGTGAAGTTGTATAGTAACTTTCCAATAAAGTTACATGATCTTCAATCAAGGTTAGATTAACCTCAACCTTAACCTCCACCTCGGGCGATGATAGGACGAGTCATCTAATACTTAGGGTTGGAACCCTAAAGTCATCGATGAAACAACCCTAGCATCTCCAAACGGAGAGGCCAAGCGGCTCACGTACGAATTTTAGATGTTACAACGAATTAGATCTAACAATTCTAATATAAGCGCAAACGACAGTTATAGATCTAAAGAAATAATAAATCGTTCAATTAACATACTAATTAATTAGACTATTTAAATCATGAATAAAGATACTACACAAATCAATTAACTCATGTTACAAATCATTAAAATCACACAACACATTCAAAATGCATAAACACGAAAAGAATCACATCTAGTTACCAATTTGCGATTTAATCAACGATCTTTTCTTCAACGATATAAACGTCTTCCCCCGTGCACATCTCCTTGTCTATAACATCATCAATCACGTGCCAACACCAAACAAAACCCTAATTAAACACTACTAAAAACAATTACGAAAAACTAGTGCGAAAGGGAGTGAAACTTACGAAACAATGCAAAGGATTGCGCTAGGATCGATTAGGATTCGAAAGGGATGAAGATCAACTCTTTAATGAAGAGGAGGAGGCACGAAATTATGGAGAAGGAGGTGGTATGAGGCGTGGCTAGGAAGAAAAGAAGAGAGGAGAGGGTGAAAACCTAGAATTAGGGTTTGCAAATGAGAAGAAGAGGTGAAACTCTCACCCTAATCACGTATATATAGGCAAGATCATGGGCAAACCCTACTTGGGCCCAAATTGCAATGCTCCATCATCAATCCAAACATGGGAAGCAAGGATGGGTTAGCCTTGGCCCACATTCCAAGCTAAACCGACAAAAGGTTACAAGGATGCGGTTTTCGGACAATTAAACTGGAAAAGAGAATATCCGAATAGAAAAATTATAGAAATTGAATTAAATAAATAATTTCGGATATTAGAATATATGAAATGTAATAAATAATTATGTCCGAAAATTTGGGGTGTTACATGTTCCGTCACCTATTGTCGTGTCTAATCGGTCTCGTTACTGTTATTTTCATATTTCTTTTTCTCGCTACAGTGATGTTTTGTTACTATTGATCACATCTGCTGCTACTTTTATCGCACCCGGTTCATCGTCCTTGCTGCTATTGTCTACGAGTTTGTCGTCGTTCCTTTTGTTCGTCAGGTCGTGCGTTTGTATGCTGCTGTTGTCGGTTTTACTGTCTTCCCATCCTTATTCTTTTCTTCTTCTTCTTCTTCTTCTTCCCTTACCTGTTGATGTTGTCGCTGTTTCTGCGTTCGTCTGCTGCTATTGCTGCTGCGTTCATCTGTTGTTGTTGCTGTGTTCTTCTGTTATCAGCCGGGTTCTTCGATCTAGGACCCTATTCTGTATCGTTGCTGCTGTACGCTGCTGTTAGGCTGCCGTTCTTCGACCCGGACTCGTCGAAAGGATTCATGAAGACCCCGACGAGGACAAGTGCTATATCGACTCGAATAGCGACTCAAGGTAACTTTAGGACGTTACTCGATTTTATATCGTATGTTTGAGTAGTAGTATGTAGTAAATATTTTTACTTCGGTTTTCTATATTTTAGCTATTTATTATTTGGCAAATATCATTTTTAAATCGTGTGCTTATAAATATTTTTACAACTTTCGATATCGTTTTATAAATCGTTAGTAATTTAATTATTTACGATCGTTATAATAATTTGTTGGTTATCGTGACACTAGTATCTAAATGTTATTGATTTCATATTTTCCTCTTATTTCGTTAATTTGAAATTTTAACTCAAATCGTATTTTTATATTATATTCGAGATTTGTATACTTGTTCAATAAATTAATTTCGTTTTACGACTTATGTTAATAAATGAGAAAATTGTCGATTTTATTTTAAATATATTTTTAATCAAGACTATTTTCACTAAAAATTTCATATTTGTTTCCATTTGACTATTTTTAGTAAAATTCGTACTATTTATTAATAAAAGATACTTTCTAAAAATAATTTGAAATCTTTGTAAAATCCATTTCATTTATTAAACTCGTTGACTCAATTAATTTTGATAACGTTTTTCTTAAAACATCTCTTTTTCTAAAATTTATAGTTGTAACTCGATTTCCTAATTATTTATATAATACTATATATTGACTTATTATGTTTTATTTACATTTTGAGTAACGAATTTAGAAATATAATAAAGTTATGATAACGACGATAATAATAAAATGTTAATTTCGTTAGAAATGCTATTTTATACATTTCACTAATTTTAATATCTTACGTATTTCCTATAAGACTATTTTTAGTAAGTTTCTAAAAATAGTAATTTTCTATTTATAGAAAGTTTCCCTTTTAATATAAAATGTTTATTCCTTTTATCCTCATATTATTTATATTGATTTTATTTACTTTGAAATATCGATAATGGCTTGTTTTGGAGTTATGGAATAAAGATAAGTGTGGGGTTAGAGTAATATAGTCTGGGATGTACGTTTTTGCCATCAGCTATAAAGCATGTGTGTCTATTTGGGGCACATTTGGTCATTGAACTGGGCGTAGTTTCGCCCAGGAGAGTGTATATTTTGACCTTAAGCTAGATATCGCATCGTGTTAGTCGTCGTCAGCTGAACTAGACAAATTTGTTGTCTAGGAGGGGTGTGCATTACTTAAACCAGGACCTCGCTGCACGCAGTCCTGTTATAGTTGAGTTGCCTAGTTAGAGACTGGATTCTGTTATGAGTTAAGTCTACAGTTCTCGAAGCTAGTTTTCAGTATTATCCTAGTGAAAGTCTAGTCTTGTGCACACTGACCGAATTTCCATAACGCCATTTTTGAATATTATTATTATCGATTGATTTTGACTTGCAGGTTGGTAAGTGCTTTAAGTTTCGCTAAAAACTTATTTTTATTATATCCTTTAATGTTTTCCATTTTAAGTATTTTGATATAATAATACTATTATTTTTCATATGATATAATATGGCTGGGAGAACTTCCGAGTTACTCCCCACTAACGTGGCTGTTATGTTTATAACATGACAGATATTTTCTGCTGGGTTTTGGTGTGAGCTAGCGAGTAGCGTGGATCCTACTCTTTCTTCATTCTTGTAATTTATGGATTTGTTTAAACCCGTTTGGAGATTTTACTTTTAGCCCTTTTGTAAAAAGAGGCCTTTGTATTGACTTACCATTTCTTTTAATAAGATATAGTTAGTCAGTGTGTTTTAATCCCACTCTACAGTGTTTCCGCCACTGTATTGCGTTAGAATTTTTTGTGGGGATTACACCAAGTGACAGTCCACCTAATCTGGGGTCCACCATGGAATCGTAGCTCCTCGTCCCAATAAGTTCGGTTTATGTAATGGCTCGAGCTTATCCGCCGTTTCCTTGAGCTAATCTGGCTGCTGCGGTATTTGGATATGCTCACCGGGAGCTCTATGATCGACAAGCGCTCGGAAAACCAAATCTAAAAAAAAAACACAAACGAATTTTCGTAAGTAAGCACCTGTCCGCTGGAAGGCACTCGATCGAGTGTCATGTCCGACTCGATCGAGTGGCTCGTCTGGAGACGAACAGAAGGTTTTTATCGAGGTCACTCGATCGAGTGACGGACCCACTCGATCGAGTGGCCCCTGTACGTCAAAATTTTGCCAAAAAAGAGGGTAAAAAAAGCAAGATGACCTACAAAAGACGGGTACTTCCCATTAATTGTCGGTCCGGGTCGAGGTTTCTAGCGTCAAGACCCATAATGATTTCTCCAGTTGCAAGCCAAGCCGGGCTGTGACCAGTCTCCATCTGATCGACTATGAATTAGCCTAATCTTGCCCAAACACGAGTCAACATCCGTTTTCTTCTTCGAAGACGTATCGATGTAACATGCAAAAAGCGAAAGCCGTACGCCTATGGGTGGGAGTAACTCGAACGCCGCCAAAATTCATGAATTTTTCGGCCAAATCGAACAAAGAAACGGAGTCTCCTTTCACCATACGGTCCGTCTCGGCATGGGACAAGCCAAGAAAGTCTCTCAATCTTCTCCTCGGGTCAGGATAAAACGGAGGAATAACGAGACGAGCGCTAGGACACCAACCACCGATAGCTGCAATTTCTTCAGGAAGAGGGCATAATTCTCCCCGAGGGAACGCGAAAACATGGTGAGTAGTATCCCAAAAGGATAGACAAGCATCCAGGAAGTGCGAATCTACCCTAAGTCGTTGGAGCGGGAATAAAGCAACAATTCCCATTTGAGTCAACTGAACTTTGTCTTCATCTCGAAAGTATTGGCCCACGTCTGAAGCATTGTGGTCAAATGTTCGATACCCATAGCAAAAACTTTTTTCTTAAAAGTCTACAAGATTTTGAGAAAAGAACAGAAGATTTGGGTTGAGATATAAAAGTTAAAGCAAGGAGCCCTCTATTTATAATAGAAAATCCTTCTCTAATTGCCTTAGGAATAGGGATTCTTATCATATTTCCTACTCCACATAGGCGTACGCTTAACCTAAGGTTTTAGGAATCCTTTTCAGAATCTGATAGAGGAATCGAATCATCCCGAGTATATCTATTTTCAATCAAAATTTTGAAATTTTCAAAAATTTCAACATTTTCAAACAAAACTCATTGTTCCTACTTCCCCAGCGTGAGTCAGTGTTTCGCCTAAGTGTTACATGAAAAACTATCATGTGTCAGCATACAGGTACACCCAGACTCCAGAAAAAGGTCTCCTCACTAAAACTCCCCAGCAGAAGACCCCGTGTGGCATTTCTACTAAGGAAACACGGGATGTGGCTGCCAACGAGCACACCCACGGCTTCCTAGGCAAGCACCCGCGCAGCTCCAAGTTGGAATGTGTCTGCAAACGGGCACACCCTAGACTTCTTAGGTAGCTCCCCACGAAGCTATTAACATCAACTCAGGTATGGTTTCTATCTTATGGCTGGCGAGCCCTTTCATGCAAGTCAATGGACTATGAACGACCCGATCAAAAGTCTGCCAGGTTTTAATCCTCTATTGGCCTGGTAGCTACTCTGACTTTTACCTTGTCCAAGCCTCAGTCAGAGTGGGGGCTCTGTAGACACCCACATTTTGACCGCCAGGTGTCTATAGCAGCTTCCAAAAAACACCCGATGATGATCGGACGTAAACATGACTTAATACGATCGATTTTGGACTCGGAATCGATAATAATTGGCGCGAGCTTTTAGCGGAGTAAAAATCTCACCAAACCAACCTCAAATTCAGGCCCAGTGGGTCGTTTCCAGTCAAATAAGAGTAATTTGGGTCAAAACCGTCACCAAGGGCAAAAACTGTCTTTTAGCGACCGGGTCAAACCCCGGTCAAAGGCATTCCCGAGCCATAAATATCTGTCACGCAGCCTTCGAGAATCCAATTGGAAATCGAATACCCACAAAAATCAGCAATAAAGAGGATTTAAGCAACTAAAACTCTCCAAAAAAGAACTAAATTCGATCTCTAAGAAGACTCCTACCCGGCTCAATCCCACTCGATCGAGTGGACGGGCTCACTCGGTCGAGTGGTCTCCAAAAACGCACCAAAACCAGGTTTAGACCGGGCACTTGATCGAGTGCCATGCACCACTTGATCGAGTGACCCTTTTTTCCAGCCGAGATCGGGTTCCTTTCCTATCCACAAACGGGATCTCACTTCACCTCAACCGGTTGTTTTCTTCCTTTCCAAGTCACTAATCTCCTATCCCAAGTCGGGTATTTTATCCTATAAATACCCCACCCCCGCAACACAATTAAGATCACCGATTATTAGCATCAATCAGAACACACATCCATAACATCCCGACGTCAACACACAACCCGAATTTCTAGCAAACTTAGGCAAACCATACCGAAATAACGTCCCGAGTGATTTTCCCTAGAAATCCTATAGGAAAACCGATCCGAAATACAACACCTTAACTCCTCCTATATCCTCGCAAGCGTTGTTACTACGAGTCCGTGATCGAGGTCGAAATTAGCATGTAGGTTGAGGGTGTTACAAATCCCGATCTCTCTTTCCTCTCTTTCTCCTTCTCGTTTTTTTTCCATCCGTCGTCGTCCATTGTCAAGTGTCGTCAACATCGTTTTTCATTTATTTTTTCCTTTTTATCGTTTCTAATATCGTTATTAATTTTACTACTATCCTAGAGCGTCATCCCTAGGATTCGATATCGACTCTATAGTCGAATATCGGATCTAAAGGTATCAATTATCAAATCATGTTAAGCATAACAACGTTGAAGCCGAGTAATTACTATATTACAACGTGGAGGAATTATCTCGTCTTAACAACATTCAAAACGATTTCTAAACAACTTTTTTTTGCTTTTTTTCAAAATCCACTCCAAATATTAAATATTGATTCTATAATCAAATATCGAATATTACGAGTATCAATATTCAAGTCGAGCATAAATTACACCATATTTTTACGCGACTTAACCAAATTATCGATTTCCAAAACCAAAAGCAATTTTAGAGTCAAAATCAAACCGGACAGTAGTCCGTACAGGGGGCACTCGATCGAGTGCCTAGCCCACTCGATCGAGTGGCACCCCAGAAAACGAACCACAAACTTTTTTCGGGACCACTCGATCGAGTCCGTCAATGACTCGATCGAGTGGCTCCTGCTACAACAAAACAACGAGTTTTTCATCATATCTCGAGTCCCGACAAAATTATTTAGCGACTTCATTCGTCACGTGTCAAGCCTATCACGTGTTTATATTTTCAAAATCATGTTTCGTGTCATGTTTACATCTTCTAGTTCGTTCTCTTCGCTATTATCGCAATTGTTGTATTGTATTGTTGGTTGCATTGTATTTCCGGGTGGTATGCCGCTCGTATATTGTAATCTGTTATCGTACCTTTTCTTTTATTTCGTTGTTTGTTTTATTAAAGTGAACCTCGCATGCTAAAACAACTTTGACGTTAGATTAGATGCATTTAAACGACGTAGTCAAACATAATTCACATGTTTAGTCAAAACACTCTTTGCATATCATTCAACCGTCAAACTAATGCGCATACACAAAAAACGAACGATATCTTAGTAAAGGCAGCTAAGTGCGGGCGGGGTTGGGTGTTCTTTGTGAACTTTCCAACACGTACCCTCACCCCTTACTCAGAACCATGGTTTCCGGATGTCCGAAACCATTGGCATACGAGAGTCATTCAATACACGGTATTCGATAATGTCGGTATCGGTATCGCAATGCAAAGGGACGAACCCAATAAACTCTGAAATCGGAATGGACCGTACTTTGTGCGCGGCTCACTACGACATAGAGTGGGTTCGAACGGGCCCGAACTCCCACAAAGTTCGGTGGCGACTCCAACTTCGATTTAAATTTCAATTCGAGATCCATCTCACACGAGATTCATTCGCCGCCCCAAACCCGCACGTGGCCGTGTCGGGGTGGACCTATGTTATGTCCACAGTTCGAGTCTTACAAAGCTTCACATGGGGATAATGTTACTATGGGTGACGGGTCCATTTGTGAGATTGTGGGAGTTGGGACTATTTGGGTTAAAACACATGATGGTGTTATTGTCTTCCTAGAGGGTGTCATACATGTTCCAAAGTTGAAGAGAAATCTTGTGTCACTTGGGATGCTAGTCGATCCGAGCTACAGTTTTCAAGGTGATGGTGAAACTTTGTGCGTGGGTAGAGGTTCGTTGGCTACTTGGAGAGGTGTCGGGGAAGGAGCACTTTGTAACACCCGCTATTTTTCTAAGCATTTTTATTCTTTCCGTTAGGACTCCGTCATAACTCTGTCACTTTTCGGCCTCATATTTCATCATTTTACTAAGCTCTATTTTCATTTTTGAGTTTAATGATTTTTTATTATTATTATTTTTAAAGATTTTAATTCTTTCAAATCTATTTATTTGATTTTCTTCGTAAACTAATTTATTTTCCGCGAGGAATTCTATTTCTCTTCGAATTGACGTTTTTAAGCTCGGACTTAAGTTATTCCTCTTCCTAAAAATGTTTAAATACATTTATATAATATTTTCAACTAAGAAATATTTTTATTTACTAAAGAGTAGCCATTTATGATTTTTAATACGAAGTTTCGCGAGTAATTATTTTCTTACGCGAGATTTACTCGAATCACTTTGAAATGCCTTTAACTATTTTACGATTATACTTTTTATCAACTTACAAATTTTTTGAGACCTTTTCCTCATATTTTGGACCGACAAAGCTTCTTGTCACATTTTAACTACGTTTTATTAATACGTTTCATTTTATCACGTTAAAACGTAAACGTAAGATTATTTCTTTTCATTCATTGATGCATTATTATCAAACTCTTCCCTCACTTATGTTGGCCGGCCACCTTAAGGTAATAAGCACCTTGTTTTCATCACCAATTTACTACCATTTATGCTAAAACCATCCATACTCCCTTCATTCTTTTTTTTTTTTATAAAAAAAATAAAAAAATTCATCACCTTCTCTTTACTTCCTTTGGCGTGGCACTCTCCCTCCTCCCTAGGCAGATTTTTGCTCCATTTCGAGTCACAATCGCATCATTTTTATCGTCAATATAATCCTCTTCCCTATCCCTTCGTTAAGGTAATAATCGACGTCGTTTTCGATCATTATTTACCTTGATTTTATTAGTTTTTCTCATGGTATTTTTCTACCATGATTTTTATATATTGTAGGATTTGTGGACGATCCCGAGGCTAACGAATATATTATTGATTCAGACTTGGATTAGAGGTAACGTCGATGTTACTCGGTATTTTGTGATTTTAATTGTGTATTTGCATGTATATATTGTTATGTTTTATTTTGACAATATATGTATGTCATAAAAATCTGGAAAATTTTTAAAAGTTGAAAATTTGCATGTGTCGGTATTTTTATCGCTTTTACGAGATTAACGATTAAATCGTCATATTAATTTGTAAAATTGTAATATTCGGCCTAAACATGTAATATATGTTATTCTGTAAAAATGATGTTTTTGATGATTTTTAATAATTTAATATTTTTCTGATATTTTTGTTATCAATTATTGAATTATTATCGTTTACGGACAAAAACGATTAAAAGCAGATTTTTAGTTCTAGTACTTAAACATTTTATTTTAATCTGATTTTTGACGTGGTGAAACTTTCTTATGAAATGGAAGTTTCTGAAGTTTTTCATAATTTTTCGGAATTTTTAAGTGGATGAATTAATTAATCACTCTAAATCATCGTTTATCATTAAAATCGCGTTTGTCGTTTAAATTCTCGGTTTCTGGTCCTATGATTAAATCTGGAAAAAAATATGATTCTGATTATTTCTTAATAAAGTGTACTTTTATGATTTTTTTTTGCTTTAATAAAATGTTAGGAACGATAAGTTTTATTAATGGAATCGTTAGTTGTGAAAACGGGTTTTAAAGCCGGTTTTAACGGGATTTATTAAATCTGGAATTTTTGGAAATCTGGAAAAATAGTATTTTCTGGAAAATCATGATTTTTAAGTTTAATAATAATTTTTGGATATTAATACTTAGATCGTTTTGTAATTACTATTTTTATTAATTGTTATTGTCGAGATTAGACGATTAACGAGAAAACGCTTTAAAAACCGAGTTTTAGGATTCTGGAAAATTTTATTTTCTGGACAGAATGTTCATAAATATATTTTAGCTATTTTAAGTAATTTTTGTACTATTTATTAGAGTCTTTAATTAATAAGTATTGATTTTTGGACAAATTGTGATTTATCGTTAAAATGCTTCGTCTTACCTAAAAGAATTATTTTTCCAGCCATTTTGAAAATATTTGATTCTGAAACTTTAAGAGTTAAATCATCCCTTAACATACTCCAAATATGGCCAATGGTTTACGTTAAATAAAAGACGTTAAAAGATTTAATTTAACATTTGCCGTAAAATCCTATTTATAATCGTATTGTCGAAACTAATAATAATTAGGGAATTTTAGTTTCGTAAATTTTTAAAACACCCTGATTAGTAGTATTAATATGTTTAAGACATATTAAATCATTTTATAAACACTTGTATGACATTTCGATAATTTCATAAACACAAATGTTCCCGTTTTAGAAATTAATATCGTTAAGGCCGAAAGTACTAGTTTTATAAGTCTACATTGTTTACTAAAAATTTTATTAGTATAAAATAATATTTTTGCTATTTTGATACGAGGCTATTTTTAGTAAAGTTTCTAAAAATAGAATTTTTCTAAAATAGAAAGTTTCCTCTTTTGGAAAGTGATTCATTTTCCTTTTGTTCTCTTATTGTTTAGATTGAATACATCTTTTAAATATTGATAATGGATTATTTTGGAGTTATGGAATAAGGAAAAGTGTGGGTTTAGAGTAATATAGTCTGGGATGTACGTTTTTGCCATAAACTGTAAGGCTGGTGTGTCTTCATGGGGCACATTGGTTGTTGAACTGAGCATGGTTTGTGTTCAGGAGAGTGTATGTTTTGACCTTAAGCTAGATACCGCATCGTGTTAGTCGTCGTCAGCTGAACTAGACATATTTGTTGTCTAGGAGGGGTATGCACTACTTAAACCAGAATCTCGCTGCACGTAGTCCTGTTATAGTTGAGTTGCCTAGTTAGAGAATGGATTCTGTTATGAGTTAAGTCTATAGTTTTCGAAGCTAGTTTCTAGTATTATCCTAGTGAAAGTCTAAATTCTACATTAATCTTATCCATAACACCATTTTGAATATTTTGATTATTATCGATATAATTTTGATTTGCAGGTTGGCAAATGTTTTACGCTTTTTTCGGAAAACTCATTTTTATTATATTGTTTCGTTACGTGATGTTTTTCACTGAAAGCTTATTTTCATTATAATGTTCACTGTTTTCCATTTTTACTATTTTTTCTATATTAGTAATTACAATTTTAAAATCCTGTTATACGGCTGGGAGAACGTTGACGTTGCTCCCCACTGATTGTGGCTGTTTTGTTTTAACATGGCAGGTATACTTGTTTCCGAGTGTGGGTTAGCGGGCATTGTGGATCCTGCTTATTATTATTTTCATAATTATGTCTTAAGGATTGTTTAACCTCTTTTGTGGATTGTTTTAAATTTTCGCCATTTTTATTTATGGCATTTGTTTGACTTTACCAATTTAATTTACTAAGACATAGTTACAGTGTGTTTTAATCCCGACTCTACAGTGTTTCTGCCACTGTATCGCGTTAGAATTTCTAAGGGATTACACACTTTATGTCCTTCATGGTACTATGCTGATCGTTGGTGCGTCGAGTAGTCGTTCGTCTGGATCTCTTGGGTCTAAGTTGGGGCATACACAACTTAGATGTTTGGGCGATACGTTGAGGCACATCTAGTTTGGTTCATTCAATGATCATCTGGATAATTTGGGGTCGGTAGGCTTGTGTGAGGATGGTAGTGTTGACGGTAAGGTGAAGTTTTCGTCTGTATTGGTCGAACTACAAGATTCTCAAGACAAGTTATTAATCGTTGTTTCTGCGCCTCAATGAGGCGGTTTGCGTCCCGCGTGGTGGGCGGTTTCGGCTCCACGTAGATTTGTTTGGGGCTCTTGAAATAGAGTCATTGGGACTTCCGATGGGATCATCTGGAACCTCGACGGGAGTCCATTATTTTATGTTCTTTGGAGCTATTGGGTCGGACTTGTTAGTCTAACATTTGCACCTGACGATGGAGGTGATTTGGGCTCGCTTAGAACGTTGGTATTGATTGTTTCGACTTGAGTTGTTGTTCCTTGGTGTGAGCAAATTTGTGGTATCATGACACCGTTGTTGACTCAAGTGAGATATTTTGTTTATGGCGTTGTGTCCCTTTGGGCAATTTGGTACGACGGTACATTTGGCCATAATTTTATAAAGGAGAATTTGTTTTGAAGTGTTGTGTGCATTTGTTTCGGAACACCATTCCCATCATTTGTGACGTTGGTATCTCATACATTTGTTTTTTGGCGTTTGGTAGTGATCTCGCTACGTTGGCCATGTTGATATGAAGAAATGTTAGGTGCTTAGTACGTTGGTAGTTTCAGCTTGCTACATTTGGTACTTGGTACGGTCACGTTGGCACACTTAGTTCCTTTGTCCCTTATGTTTGTTGAGTTCAAGTTAGTGTGGAGACTACTGGGACAAGTAGTGACTTGAGAATCGACTATTTGAAGCTGATTTGGTTGGACAATTCAAGTCAAGGTGGAGATTGTTAGGAAATAAGTGTTTAACAATTGTCCTTTTGGGTCTGGAATTGATTTGTCCTTGGTATCTTTTCTAACGTTGATGTTCTTGTTTTGGAAACAATATTGTTACACAATATTATTAAGTTTAGGAAAGTTTGTATTTGGTTATTCTTTGTTTCCTAATTAGTTTTGGTAACTAGGTTGGGTGGAATAATATTATATAAAAACCTGACTAGTTTCTAGGTTAATTAAGAGTAAGAGATAATTTGAGAGCACAAATATAGAGGGCTGATTTGTGAGGTTTTCCTGGGGGAAAATTCAATTTGTTCCGAGTCCCTATTATTTGGTGGTTCTACTGATATCTTCTTCGTTGGAGACCGTGAGAGTTTGTTCAGATCTTGGTTGGCTGCAAGATCATTTGTCCTTCGTCTTGTTGGTGAGTTCGTCGCAGGTCGAACTCAGTCTAAGTAGTCTTTTTCCAGCTTGAGATTACTATTTGGTTTGTAGAATTTGTATTACTTTTGGCCTTAGCTGTTAGTTATTAAGCGCGTGTATTACGGTCTACTGTTGTACTATTATCTCCACAATAGTGAATTTAGTCTCCTTGTCGGTGTGGACGTAGCCAATGATTTTGCTAGTGAACCACGTAAATCTGTATGTCAGTTTTATAATTGTTTGCTATTTGGTTCGTTCTTCTCGCATAATTAACAAACCGTAGGTAACGGGACACCTCCATTACAAAAGTAACTTCTAATATATAAAATAAAATATAGTCATGTGAGATATTTTTTAAAATTGTCTAATCGAGTACGTTATATTGTTATAAATATCAAAATTTTATAATTTTTAGAAATACGTAACTAAATATATAAACAAAAGAAAACGTCCATTGACAAGTGTTAAAAAGCAAATGCAAACAATCAAATGGAACGGATGAAGTATTAGTAAGATAAACATGATTATTTAATTTATTTTTTAATATACATTGATATTATATTTTATAGAAAGTACAGATATATTATTACTTAAATTTGTTACACGTATATGTCAAACGTTGACTTGATTTATTAAAAAAAAAGGTTATTTAACGACAATAATACCAATTATAGGGCATCTTCCCAAAATAATACAAATTTCAATAAATTTGAGAATAACCCGTATTATTGGAGTAGTTAAACAAGGGTAGTATAAGTGACTTTATAACCTGCTATATCAGGTCACCAAATTAATATTTTTCTGCTACTTATCCTCCATTCTTCTCCTTAGACTTGGATAACAGATGAACCATGTCGGGTCAGTTTTGGATGGGGCCACTTTCGGGTTATAATAATCGGGTTGACTTTGGTTCGGGTCGAATTATTTCGGGTTCGGGTCATTCTCGAGTTTGCTGTTTTCAACTTTTTTTAGGGATATCGACTCGTTTTCTATAATAATAGTCGGGTCAGTTTCGGGTTAGCTCGGGTCAATTCAGATTACGGGTCAAAATCAGGTCTTCAATTCGGGTGTCGGGTCGGATTCGGTTTGGCTTATTCAGGCCGGGCCAGTTTTGCTAGGTCTACTCCTCCTTACTTCTGTCCTTCATCCTCTCTCTACATTACCCTTCATCCTTCTTCAGTTTTTTTATACGTTTCGTTTAGATTAACGTGTTGATTTTGGTGTAGGATTGTGTTGTTAGCTAGATTTGGTGAGATTGAAGACTTGAAGGAAGAGAAAGACGGAGGACACTAATGACGTTTAATGCCCCGTACACTGAGTAAGTGAAAAAGAGGGAAGTAATATGAAATAAATTAAAGACGAAAAAGGAAGGTGAACGGATTCTACCTCTAACTGGTCATCTATACTACTATTGTTTAAATACTCAAAAATACCTATTATTATCTGATTTATTAAAATTTGAATCATTTTCGGAAAACGCTCTATAGTTGGTATTATTACCGTTAAATAAAATTAAAGGTGAAATAGGAAGGTGGAAGGGTTCAACAGGTAACCGGTCACCTATACTACTCTGGTTTAACTACTCCAATAATACGTATTATTCTCAGATTTATTAAAATTGATATTATTTTCGGAAGATGCCCTATAGTTGGTATTATTTTTGTTAAATAACCCAAAAAAAAAATCATTATACTCCGTAATAATCATGTGATAAAAGTATGAGTTAAAATATATTTTGTATATGAATATTATTTCTTAAATTTTTGAAAAAAATATATTTCTTACTATTTTTGAGTTAATTTAGTTTAATATAAACAATTTTTTTAATTTACCTATATTTGGGCGGGTAATGAGTCGAGCGGGTTTTAATCCAAAATATCAGGTTATTTTTGGGTGGGATCAATTTCGGGTTTCGATCATTTTCGGACGGATTTTCTCGAATTTTTTTCCCAGACGGTTTCAAGTCGGGTCAGTTTTTGAGAAGTCTAATCACGGCCTTGTCCAGTTGTCCCCAGAGTAGAGCAGTAAATTTGTCGGACACATTATTATTATTATTATTTTTTATTTTTTTTTATAAACCGGAGCTTGCATTATTATTATTATTATTGTTGTTGTTGTTGTTCTTGTTATTATTATTATTATCATTATTTATACAGTTAAGTTAAATTTAATTTAAGTTAAGTTCATTTTAGCTAAGTTCTGACACTTTCATTTCAATTAAATTTAGTTCAATCAGTTTCAATGCAAAATAGCAGGATAAGAGTCGAAACTGGAAGGTGGCCGGCCCACCAAGTTACAAACCCTTTGATTTGTGGCCACGACGAAATGCGAAATGCGAGACGTTTTCACAACTTGCTGTCTTATCTACAACATCAATTTGTGGAATTAAACTTGAACCACCTACAAAGAAAGGACAGGGCACACTCCACTCTCCACTCTCCACTCCATAGAATTATGTTGCATCAGATAAAACTCCTTCAGTCTCGTATTCAACCCCTCCAAACCCAAAAACAGCATGTTTTTCATCCTCTGAACATATCTGCCACTTCAATTCCTAAACAATGCACCAAGTTTTCGCGGCGACACCTCACTCTCTTCACCAACTCCTCCATGCTCCTCCTCCTCACTTCTCAGACGACTCTGGACCCATATCTTGTTTTACGAGCACGCGCGGAAGAGAACCCGCGTGTGGTTGAACCTGAAAATGTCAGCCCAGAAGCTCAAACTGAGGGAAGCTCCCTAGAGAGTGAACTCCAGAATAATGGTCAATTAGAAGATGGGACCAGGGCAACCCCGCTAAAAGTTGAAGAAGCTGAAACTAATGCAAGCCCACAAGAGACAGAACCGGAAAGTAAGAAAAACCAGCAAGAAATTGAAGTTGAAAATAGTGAAAACATGACAGAGACTGAACCTGAAAGTAAGGAAAGCCCGCAAGGGATTGAAGCTGAAGATACAGAAAACCCAACAGAGACTGAAGCTCCAAGTAAGGAAAACCAGCAAGAGATTAGAGCGGAATATGATGAATCAGAAGGCGAGACTAGTCCAAAAAGCACTTATGCTGAGAACAATAATGTTAAGGTTCCGACTAAACGGGCGTTTCTTGATATAACCATAGATGGAAAGCCAATAGGAAGAATCATTATAAGACTGAATGAAGACAAGGCACCGATTGGAGCAACGCGATTTAGTGATCTCGTAAGTGGGAGAGCTGGGATAAGCTTCAGAAGGAAGGAGTTCGTTAAAATCATGCCAAACTACGTGCAACACGGAGGAGTCCGGTCTTATGGAGTTGATGCAGAGCTTGCAAGCAAAACAGGAAGGAGTTTGACAAATGAAAGGTTGATTGAGGAATGGGGGAGATTAAATAATGAGTCTCAACAAGGGACCAAGAACTTGGCTACCACTGTGAGTCTAATCATAAGGGACCCTTCGAAACCCCCACCCAAACTCAAGCTGGTTGCTAGGCAAGGCAAGCTTGTGGTGGATGAGGAAGAGGTCGGTGTCGAGCCTAATGGGACCCAGTTCACCATTGCTACCCGAGATTCGCCTGAACTAGATTCATCTGCATTGGTAATTGGCAATGTGATTCAAGGGATGGATGTCATTGAGAAGATCGGCCAGGTCAAGACAGTTCAAGAGAACACTACTTCTCCCTATTTCAGGTAAGGGAAAAAAGAATGTAAACCTTTTTTTGCTAGATTCACTTCACATCAGATCACATTATGTTGTAAATTGTAACCTTGAAACCTATTACTATTACAGTAACTAAAATCTCCTGGCGGTTTTCAGGGTGGCGAAGCTAATTGGTGACAAAAGAGCAGTTGTTGCTGAAAGAGGGTTCAATCGGCCTTACTCAAAAGTGACTATCTCAAATTGCGGCCTTTTGCCGTGAACATTATATTGAATAGTGGTGTTCGACGCTACTATCCAAAGTAAGGGCAGACAATTTTGTAGGATTTGGAAATTGTGAAAAGCGCCTAAGCCGCTTAACTCGTTGAAACTGAATGCCTCTTGAAATGTACGTTTATCAAAACAAACTGAACAAAATAAATCATTTCCAACACTGTACTCGAGAAACAAACATGGCAGCACATTCATCATCTAGGACACTTCATTCGTACATTGTCAATGACAAGGTTGTGGTCCTTGTAATGTATAGGATAATGAGAAGGCAATAACATATCTACAAAGAATTATACCAGTGCGAAAGCGAAATTTCAGAAATTAATTTCCTAGCACCAATTCAAGAATACAGGTACGATATGAATCAAGACAAAGTAAGTCAAGAAATACATACCTAGGTCTTTCTCGTGCATTTACTATCAATTACTTAATGACTCATAACTATATCCGAGTAGAGTAAAGATTAGGTTAAATCAAGAGACTAACCGGGTCTATAACTATATATGGGCCTGTTTAGTTTCCGACTATGTCCGATTGTGTGACCTAATAAGATTATATATCCATAGTCATCAACCCAATCGAATTGAACTAATTATCATAATTATTATTCTCTAACAAGCAATTACGAATTACTATAATACATAACGATTATATTTTGATAGTTTCGTTGAGTCAAACCAAATATTAACGTGTGAATTTCATAAATTCACCCTATTATCCCCGGAATAACGATCAACACTCTGCTTTGGCAGAACCTATCAATCGTGTTCTAGGGATTCATAGGTGTTGTTTGAAAAAAATATAAGACTCAATATTACTTATTTGGTGATCAAATATCGGTTATTTACGATGAACTCATAACAAAATAACCACATACACAAAATAAAGCAAGCATAAAATGAATCGGTTTTTCTAACCTATGCCCACTGAGCTTGAAACCTTAATTAAGAAAAAATTATAAAGTTTGTTAGGCAAGTAAGGTAAATATAAGTTACCATTTCAATTGTTCATGATAATATATTTGATAATTTTTTCCTTAATTAAGGTTTTAACATGTTTTAGAAAAACTGAAAATTAATTTAAATGCAAGCATGAAAAATAGTGATCTAGTATTCCCCCTAAACTACCTAGGTCCAAAAGATTCATCTGGATCTCATCCTTTATAAAACCTCCCTCGAATCTTTTCGATCTATATCCTCCATCTTCTCGGCACTTCGTCTTGAAATTACATTAATTTTACTAATTACAAATTAACTAGTAAAAATAAAATATAGCAAAAAATTATGGGTTATTTCATGGAAATAATATCAACTATTCGTGTTCATCTTAAAATAATCCAAACTATACGTAATTTCATTTTAATATAAACTACGTATTCATTAATTTCGCTTTGCTATGTATGTAATTATGACTTGCTATTACCGGTCATAGTAACCTGTTGTGACTTTCTAGGGTTTTATTAGGTCCGTTGCAGTCATCGTGAAAGCCAAAATTACAATAAAAATATTTTTTTCATAGCTTATATAAGACTAACTGAAAAAGAAATGGAAGACGACTTTTCAGATTTTTTATTTTTATTTTTATCAATGGTCGAAAATGAACCCGAAATGTGAATCAGAAGACTAAGAGTTAGAGGAAGAGTTGAATAAGGGAGGTTTAACAGGTAACCGGTCACCCATAGCAAAGCGAGGTTAATGAAAACGTAGTTCGTATTAAAATGAGATTACATATAGTTTGGATTAATTTAAGAAGCACACGCATAGTTGGTATTATTCCCATGAAATAACCAAAAAATTATTACATTACAATACGATGCGCCTGCAATCGTATAAACTAAAATAATTATACAGTGCATGCGCAGAAAGGCAAATAAATAAATAAATAATTAAATTATTAAAACGAATAATGATACGCAGATCGTAAACCATCCTAGTTTATACCATACTAGTCACAAGTCAATCTCATAACAGTTATAATGACATTCAGGCGCCGCATTCACAATACAGAAAAACAAATAATGAATCTCATTCACATTCTAATTAACGATTAATTAGAATAAAACTTGAAATTAGTAACACGACTTAACCATTAAGTCGTAAACTAATCGCAGAACCAACTTTAGTAACACGACTTAACTATTAAGTCGTATACCAAACCAACGAATTTAACGAATTTATCTATAATATTTTATCATGGGTGTAATCAAATTACAAAAAATTAGCATCATTGAAAAAAATTATACTCCCTCCGAGTTCCTATTATTGTTCCAAAACCTTTTGAGTTGGAAAATAAGGAAGGGAAAATGAGTGGCTCAAAAAAGGAGGAGGAGAGAGAAATGGGAAAGTAATTGTGAACCACACATTGATGGCCTAAAAAAAGTGGGACAAAAATCAAACTCAGTCCAAAAAGAAAAGTGGGACAATAATAGGAACTCGAAGGGAGTATTATTTATTCTTAGCGAAATCCTCTTTTACTATTGGGCTACGATGAGAACAACCTTCTCATACGCAATCATTTTGCATGCAATCAAAGTGGACCAAAACAAGATATATTCTGGAATTGGCACATCTTATGGATTTCAAACTAGCCAACTTTAAATAATGAGCCATCTGTACACTGTAATGAGCTGACAGCAAATCTGATTTGCATACGACAAGTTGGGCCAAAATTTATGTAGACATGATGGACAAGTTTTGAGATGGAGAAACCAAATAATCAACCATTACTAGGTGTTCAACCTCCATCGAGTATTTGCCCCCATCACCAGTCATTGCTAGCTTTTCAACCCTAGGCCACGACATACTCCGTCACGAGACCCATCGTCAACCATCCCAACCATCCCAACCACTGGTAGTCAACACCAACCAGGCTACCATAGCCAGATCTTGCCGACATTAACAGATGCACGTGTGACGATAATCGGCGACCATCACCATTATTCACGCAGGGCAACATTTGGCCTGCACTCCCATGGTTCCATCTTCCTTCCCCATCTATCCTTAATTAGTTTTATTATTCTCAAATATAACATTAATGTATGGAGTATGAATCTAATTCAATGGGGCAAGGATGCATGATTCTGTGACAGAGTAATTGACAAAATCGAAACCAATTTTCAATTTCTTATTATCCCCTAAATTTAAATAAAACTTCATTTGTCGTGTCCATCAAAGAAATAAAATGTTAATCTATCATAAAAATCAAATTTTTATCGATACCTTTTAAAATTCAATCATCCAATATCTCCATATTAGTTATAGATGCACAAATAATAAATATATATTATGCTAGAGGCTCTGATACCACTAAAGGATTATACCGGTACGAAAGCGGAATTTCAAGAAACAATTTCCTAGCACCAATTCAAGAATACAAGCACAATATAAATATGAATCAGAACAAAAGTAGGTCGAGAAATACATGCCCTCGTAGCGTAAATTCTTTGATATATGAGACGGAGAGATACTACATCCTCACGTGTTGCTCCTCTACTCGGTCCACCAATCCTGTCAGAATCTCACGCCTGTTAGGACGGAAGAGATAGAACGATTCTCTCTATTACTTTTGAGTGTGCTTTAGGCAATAAAATGAACTAGCTTAGATTAGATTTTGTCCTTGGTTTACTATCAATCACCTAATAACTCATAACTATATCCTAGTAAAAATTAGATTAAACCAGGAGACTAACCGGGCCTCATAAGTAGTCACAGCCTGATACCTCACAAGTCCATATTGGGCCTGTTTAGTTCCTGACTAAGTCTGATTGTGTGACCTAATAGAATTATATATATCCACAGTCATCAGCCCAATCTAATTGGACTAATTACCATAATTATTCTCTAGCAAACAATTATGAATTACTATAATACATAACGATTATCTCCATAATAATATTCTATATTATATTTAGTAATTGCCGTTAATGTCTTAGGACATATTCCTTCAATCTCCCACTTGTCCGTAGAGAATAAGGCAATCTTCAAATTCCTTAAGTCGCTTAATGTTGAATTCGATCACATCTAATGTAATCCCCTAGAAATTATAATGCAATACAGTGGCGGAAACACTGTAGAGTGGGATTAAAACACACTGACAAACTATATCTTATTCAAAGAAATGGTAAGTCAATACAAAGGCCCCTTTTTACAAAAGGGCTAAAAGTAATATCTCCAAAACGTGTTTATAGAAATCCATAAATAAACAAGAATGAAGAAAGAGTAGGATCCACGCTACTCGGTAGCTCATACCCAAAACCGGGCAGCAAATACCTGTCATGTTATAAACATAACAGCCACGTCAGTGGGGAGTAAGTCAGACGTTCTCCCAGCCATATTATATCATATGGAAAAATAATAGTATTATTATACAAAAATATTTAAAATGAGAAAACATTAAAACAATATAATAAAAATAAGTTTTCGGAGAAAACTTAAAATATTTGCCAACCTGCAAATCAAAACAAATCGATAATAATAAAATATTCAAAATGGCGTTATAGATAATATTAGTGTAGAAGGTCAGACTTTCACCAGGAGAATACTAAAAACTAGTTTCGAGAACCTAGTTCAAACAAATCAAACTTCGGTCTCTAACCAGGCTACTCAACCATAATAGGACGGCAAATTATAACTGCGTGACCCTAGTTTAAGACAATACACACCCTTCCTGGGATTACTGTCACCCAGTTCAACTTATTACGGCGACTTACTGCGAGGCCTAAGCTTAAGGTCAAAATGTACACAACTCTCGGGATACCTGTCACCCGGTTCAACAACTAATGTACCGATTCCTGATACACTAGCCTTATAGTTGATGGCAAAACCGTAAACCCCAAATTATTACTCTAACCTCACACTTGTCCTTATTCCATAACTCCAAAACAGCCATTATCGATATATACAAGAGATATAATCATTATAAATAATATGAAGATAAAAGGAATAACTATTTTATATTAAAAGGGAATATGTCTATAAATAGAAACTTACTTAAAATAGAAATATTATTATAGGAAATTTGTAAGTTATTAAAATATGTGAAAATGTATTAAAATAGCATTTCTAACGAAATTAACATTTTATTATTATCGTCGTTATCGTAACTTTATTATTTGTCTAAATTCATTACTCAAAATAAAATATAATAAGTCAATATATAGTATTTTATAAATAATTAGGAAATCAAGTTAATACTATAAATTTTAGAAATGAGATATTTTAAAAAAAACGACATCCAAAATTAATCGAGTCGACGAGTTTTTTAAATTAAACGAGGTTTTATAAAGATTTCAAATTAGTTTTAGCAAATAGATTTTATCAATGAATAATACTGATTTTACTAAAAATAATCAATCGTAGACAAATAAGAAATTATTAGGTAAAATATTCTCGACTAAAAATATATTTAAAACAAAATTGACTATTTTCTCTTTTATTAGTATAAATCGTAAAATGAAAATTAATTTATCAAACCAGTATACAAATCTTGATTATTATATTAAAATACGATTTTAAGTTAAAAATTAGAAATTAACGAAGTATGAAGAAAATATGAAATCATTATTATTTAGTTACTAGTGTCACGATAACCAACAAAATATTATAACGATCGTAAATAATTAAATTACTAACGATTTATAAAACGATATCGAAAACTCGTAAAATATTTATAAAGTACACAATTTAAAAATAATATAATTAGCAAATACTCCCTCCCATCCATTCAATTCTTGACATGGGGGGTTTCACAAGTTTTAAGAAAAGTGGTAAAAGTAAGGGTATTATTGGTAAATCAAATGGTTTTATGGGTCCACCAAACTTAAAGTAAGGAAAAAGTAGTGGCATTTTGTGTAAATAGAGTAAGGATATAAGGATTATAAGGTAAAGTGTTTTGCCAAAAAGGGAATGTAAAGAATTGATTGGATTGTCCATTTATAGTAAGTGTAAAGAATTGAATGGATGGGAGGGAGTAATAAATAGCTAAAATTAGAAAACCGAAGTTAAAAAAAGAAATATTTACTACATACTACTACTCAAACATACGATATAAAATCGAGTAACGTCCCAAAGTTACCTCAAGTCGATACCAACCCGATCACGTACTAGCCTCTCTTAAAAGTCCTAGCCCAAATCTTCGACTCTGAAGGTCGCCAGTTATTTGTTCTTTAATAAGGCTTCAACGCTGAATTGAATCGAAAATACGAAGAGACGAGAACGTACGAATTAGAATCGAACAGAGGAATTGAAAGAAGAATAATAGGCGGAAAAGGGGAAGGAATGAAACAACGATAACAACAACGGCGGCCAACAGTACTAGATAGAGGCGATGGACCAAAAACATGGCACGGTTCAAAAATGAACCAAACGGCAGTAACCACGAATGGCAACAGCAGCAACAACAATGGTAGGAAGAAAAAGAAGAAAAGGAGATCGTCGTACAATGGGAACAAGACGACCAAACTGTAATAGCAATAATAAGACAGTAGACAAAAACTCAACACAAGACGACGAAACAAAACAGAGAATCAACGGAAAGCCGCAGTAAAACCATAGCAACAGCAGCGTATTGGACCACAAAAACGACAGCAACAACAGCATTAGCGACAGCAACAACAGCAGCCTAGAACCAGGACAGCAAAAAAAGCAAGGCAACGAAGGAGAAAGAAGAAGAAGAAGAAAAGAAGAAAGGAAGAAGAAGAAACAGCAGCACGCAGTATAACGCAGCAGCAGTAAGACCGACACAAACAACAACAAGCAACGAAGGATAGCAACATCGATCATTGGTAACGATGAAAAGTACGAAGAGGGGACGAAAAGAGCAGAATGAAAAGAAAAAAAAACGGAAACCAGTAGCATAAAAAAAACGCAGTGACAACAACAACTTAAGCAACACACAACATCCATCAGACACGGAAAAAAACAAAGCATCAGCAGTACGATAAGAAAGAAGAAGAACAACAAGAAGAAGAAGAAGAAGAAGAAGAAGAAGAAGAAACAGAGGAAACGGGGTTACCTCTCGCGGATACCGAGACCAAAACGGAGCAGCAGACCGGTAGGGTGATGGACGGAGACGGAGAATGTAAGGCGTGCAGCAACAGCAACAGAGCAGCAACGATGACGGCAAAACAGAAGAAGAAGGAGAAGAAAAATAAGAAGACGGACAGAGCAAAGGTGTAGCGGGGGAGTATTAAATAAAAGGAAGGGGAAACGTAAGGGAGTAAGAATGAGGGAGTGTCCAACCGGTGGGAAAAAGACAGAAAAGCAAATAAAAAGGGGAGTGTAAATGTGTTAGGGGGGTGAATGATCATGAAAAAGAGGATGAGTATAGAGGGTGAAACGGTGGAATGGGCAAAGGATAATCAACATTAAACAAATGGGAAAACAAAACGTGGTCAAGGGAAAAGAATCGGTCAAATAAAAAGTACGGATCAATTAAATGGATCGGGTTAGAAATACGGATTAAACAAATTCCGTATCGATAAGTTGGCTAACCCACAAATTGAATTAAACGAGTTAATAAAATAATCAAATAATCGGACTGTCAAATAAAAAGAGTAGATAAATTATTCGAGACGGAAATGAAGCTTAAAGCAATAAATAGTTAGACGGTGAAATAGTATTTCCCGAAAAATAAATAAATCTTCGTTCAAGTGAATTAAGTTGATTTCTCGAGGAAAGGAAATAAATGTTTTGACGAAACTTAATATAAATGAACTTCGAACCGAAAAATAGAAATTCAAGTTTAAATTTAAATAAATGGAAAGGATTTAGGATTTAAATCGTCGAAATAGATTTTCGATAAGAATTAAATAAAATGTATAAAATAAAACGAGATAGAAATAAAAATATGTTTTAAATATAAGAAGAGTTTTTGAGACAAATAAAATTTTAGGAGTTTGAAACAATTAAACGATAAATTCGTTTTATAAATTTTTTAAGAATTACGAGTTAAATCGTAAAAATAAAAATTCGAATCATACTTTTAATTCAATTTAATTTATAAAATCAGGGGTGTTACATCTAAGCATCTCATGATTAATGTGTCACTTACCAAATTCATTTCCTCGATCTCCGAGTTCGAACTGTCCTTCAATGAATTAACTCCTTAATCAATTCCTCGCATGGCCATGCATTTTTCAGTTCTCCCTCATCAAAGGGCCGAGACACCAGTCTTATCATATAGGAGGACTTATCCAGTCTTGCATCATCCAAAACTCTCACTCAATTCTTAGTATGCATGACGACTCCCTTTATAATAATCTCTTTGTACGGCACGACGTTTGACAATTCCAATGCACAACTAATCGTATCATGGTTGTAATGATATACTCATGTCAAATGAATCCACTAAACATAGATTTTGATTCTACTTTAGAATCCACTTTGGTCAAGTCAAAATATATCCAATACATCCACTCGATTGAACGAACGTCTCCATGTTCCCATAGCCCATGGAATTGCACTATCCAACAATCTCATGTTCGTCATTCAATGCATCACTTATATTCAATTTAGTAACACTGATTAGGGATATAAATAAGCTGTGATCTCTGTTCACTGATAGTTTTCCACTTTATCAAAACACTTTTGATAATCCTATAGAGAACTCACATCCTTTCTGGACATTTTATTTAATACTAAATCAATGATTAAATTAGATATTAATAATATAGATGAACATTCCAAACATCAACCATGTTTTAATAACTGTATTTCTCCAAATACAATTTCAATGCTAATCTTTATTAGCTTAAATCCCATAGACCTAGTATGACTCTCATACCTAGGTTGTAGGAACGGTTTAGTCAAATAGATTTTCGACATTTGCATTGTTCCGAACCTTGCAAACTACCTTTGTTGCATTTGTTGTTACTATATACTCGGTTTCTTATGTAAAATCTACGAGATTCCATTGAGACAAAGAATGAAACCAGACTACTGTGGAAGTCATCTTTAGTCACTACAACAACTCGCAATAGTGTAACTTATAACAACTAACTCAAATTCTCCGCCGCATACCAAGAAGTCGTCCTTAATTCTTCTCAGGTAATTAAGGATGTTCTTCACGACAACTTAATGTCAAACACTCGAGTTTGTCTAGTATTTGTGTCATCACGAACATGACAAGAACCTTATCATTATAAGTCTCTTGACTAAGTCCAATAATCATCCTCGATCTATCTCCATAGATCTGATGTCAAATATGTAATTTGTCTCTCCTAGATCCTTCCTAACGAAACAATAATAGGACCATCCCTTGACTGACTCAAGCATGGATATATCGTTTCCTACGATTAGTATGTCATACACATACAATATTAGGAAGGTAATAATACTCCCTCTTAACTTCACATTCTCTTTCAAGAACTCCTTCAAGAAAGCGGTTTGACATCCATTTTAGTATGACTACTCTTAGTCACCTTTTGGAGTCCCGACTCACCAAAGCAACTTTGTAGGTAGTATGTTTCTTATTTTCCAAAATTATTATTTTGGAACATCCCATCAAATAAGTTTCTACAAACCTTTTCGTTGGAATATAAGATCTACTAGTTCTACAATGTGGAACGACAACTTTCAGATTAGCGGATGGATCGTGGGTCGAACCTACACCACCACCTTTTACAACATCCTTATGTTGTGTCATCTCACTCAGTTGTTGCTCGTCATCACGAACTCCTTCGAGATGTAAACTACTCCCACTTGACTTTTTGGAACAACCACCTTTTCCAAAAAGACACCACCACAAGCAACAACAACTTTGTTTACGCTTTGGGTGTAGAAGTAATATCTCATAGTGTATTCGAAGTAGACCATAAAAGAAGACTTAGGAACATTTCCAATCCATATCACGTATATGGTGTCTCTTTTACTACTTTGGTCAGAATCATGTTAAGTGTGAATGTTCAAGCCCAATGGGTCATTTTCAAAAAAATAAGACTAATTTGAGCCAAAATCGTCACCGGAAATAAAACCGTTTTTTGCGACCGAGTCAACACCCGGTCAAAGTCGAAACCCGGGACGAAACAAACCATGCATCTGTCTAAATACGAAGTCAAAAGCAAATAAAACTAATCAAGTCAACTAAATTAAAGTCAGCCACAAATATCTCAACTTTCCCTATTTTGCCTCACTCGGTTATACGCACACGATCGAGTGCCATGAGCCCACTCGATCGAGTGCACCCACAAAAATAACCAGGCACCCTCTCAACTAGCCACTCGATCGAGTGACCCTAAACCGGGATATCCTCTATAAATACACCCCTCCTCCTCTTCACTTCACAACTTTTCACAATCCTACACATTTCATACGACATTCATTCATCATTCTACACATCTTCAACCTCCAAATACACCTACACATACAAGCACATTTCGAGATCAAAACTCGTCAAAACCAAAAGAACCGTCTCTACAACCATACACACCTTAACTCATCCCGGATATCTGACACTCCCGTGCCTAAGCCACTACTAGACGAGCCCGTGTTCCGAGACTAAAGCATGTAGGCTGAGGGTGTAAATCAAATCCCGTATTTCTCTTTTCTCCTTCCCCCTCTCCGTTTTTTTATATACACACACACACACACACACACACACATATATATATAGATACATACATACACACACACACACACACACACACACACACACACACACATATATATATATATGTATATATATATAGAAATGGGATCAAGGGAGTTTGGTGAGGATTGGGAAGTTGGGAAGTTGTGTTTCTGGCCCTTGATTTGGGTTGGATGGATGACCTAGATTAATCAAAAAAAAGAAAAGGGAGAGGAGGTATGTGGAATGACTAGTAGCAGGCAGCAGGAGACAGGAGCAGAGCAACAGCAGGTAAAGCAGAGCAACAGCAGCGCACTCTCTCTCAATCTTTCATCATTTCCATCACCAAAATTCACTTTCTCTCTCTCAATTGCTCACCATTGCGCAGCGCAATCTCTCCCAATCTTTCATAACTTCCATCACCAAAATTCACTCTCTCACTAAAATTCAAAAATTCATCCCATTGCTCACCATTTCATTTCACTAAAATTCAAAATTCTTCCTAAATCAATATTCATCTCCTAATTCGTAATTTGCTCTACATCTCCATGCTCCAATGGTGTTGTTCCTTGAAGATTCGTATATGCTCGAAAACGCCCAGTCGAAAATTTATGTTCAACATGCAGGAGGTAAGATGAGTACATACATATATATTTGGTATCTTGCATTTGGAATTCCATTTTTTTGTTTGGTTTGTTAATTTGAAAAGTTATACAGTTGTAATGTCACAGCCACACTCTATATGATGGACAGTCACACAGTTATAACATGGTAGTCACACTTAATATGATAGACAGTCACACGTTCCACGCCGTTGCAGTTTTTCTGCTGTAGATGTACTTGTATTATGTGAAGTTGCTTTATTATTCCAAATATTAGTGCTAGTAAGACTGATATATTTATTACGTTATATTCATTATTCACACGTCCCATCATTGTTATGTTTATTATTGTTATTTTTTTTGGTTGTCGAGTATTGTATATTGGTTTGTAGTTGTACTTATAGTTCTTATGCGTTGTGGGTATTAATCAAGCCAAATTATTATTGGGTTGTACTTATAGTTTTCTGCTGCAGATATAGTTGTATTACGTTGAAGTTGCTTTATTCAAAATATTTATGTTGGTTTCTTTATATTTATTATCGTTGGTATTTTTTATGGTTGTTATACTTATGATTGTTATATTTATCATGCTGTTATATGTAATATAGTGGTGTAAAATCATGCTATTATATGAGCAAAGCCACAGTCGCTGTTCTTCAAAGTCACAGTCATTGTTGAGAAATGTCACATTTCATTAAGGTCAGAGATGAATGCGTGCGTTGCAAGATTGATAGTGTGTAATATAGGGTTTCTTTTTATCGATAGTTTAACCCATGCAACTTATATCACGTGATTGTACACTTCAATATGAGTGACTATGCAACTCATAGCATGTGATTGTACACATCAACATGTGTGACTGTGCTAAGTGAACTTTGTGATTATTTCTAACTTGTTTTTAGTGTGTAATATAGGTTTTTTATTATAGTTTTTTATTGTTTCAACCACTGATAGTTCTTTTTGTTTTTATTGTTCCAACCTATATGCCAGTTGAAGACACAGTGACTGTGCCTTACGTAGGGCAGAAGTTCGCGGACATCAACGGAGTATTCTTGTTTTATCAATCTTACGCATCTTCTTTTGGTTTCGAGGCGAAGAGGTACACGACAACTAGATCTTTTGATGGTTCGATTAGGAAGAAATTGTTGGCTTGTAACAAGGAGGGCAAAACAGCTAGCCAGAGCATGGTGAAGTTGTCGAGCATGGGAGAGAAGGAGGGGCAAGAGTATGTGGGATCGTATGAACCCAAAAGGAATACGAAGGCAACGAGGACGCAATGTGGAGCAAGAATTAGGCTCTGTGCAATGATCGGGGGGTTTTATATTGACGAGTTCATCGAAGAACACAACCACGATCTTGTGATGGTTAAGGACAAAGAGTTTCAAAAGTCATCTCGAAGTCTATCAAGATATCACAAGGAGATGATCGTTTGCAACTCGAGGGTACGTAACGTCTGTGAACAATGTTGTGTAATGCATGGTGACTGCTAACTGTGCGCTACTAATGCGGTTGCAATTTTGTGTGCAGCTGAAGATCGGGGCGACTCGGACATACAGGATGTGCAAGGAGATGTCGGGCGGATTTTAGAACATAGGAGCATCATTGGTTGATTTCAAGAACTGGGGGAGGGACGTCAAGTGCTTTGTTCACGAGCAGGATGGTCAACTGTTCATAGACCGGTTCAAGAGTTTGAGGGACAGTCAGGAGGATTTTTACTTTGACTACGATGTTGACGCGGACGGAAGCTTACGCAGGGTGATTTGGGCGGATGGTGTAGCTCGAAGGAACTACGCGGCATTCGGGGATGCTGATTCGTTTGACCCAACGTACGGAACCAACGTGTATTCTATGGTGTTCACGCCGTTCACTGGCGTGGACAATCACAAACGGTCTGTCACGTTCTGCTGGGCGTTGCTATTAAAGGAGCACTATGAGTCATTTATCTGGGTCCTCTCCCGGTTTCTGGAAGCCATAGGCGGGAAGGAACCGTGTTATATCATTACGGACCAGGATCTCGAGATTCTAAAAGTCGTCCCAAAAATATTCAAAGCAGCGCACCAACGTTGCTGCACGTGGCACATCATGAACAAGGTTCCAACAAAGTATGGCAGATCAAGAGAGGAGGCCTCGGAATTTGTAAAAGCGCTCAATTCAATTATTTGGGGTGATGATATCGAGGCGTCAGAGTTCGATGACAGGTGGGGGCGGATTATGATCGACCATGATGTAGTTGGGATCGATTGGTTCGAAGATATGTTTGACATCAGAAGCAAATGGGTCGCCGCGCATTGCAGGGAGTTGAGGATGTCCGGAATTATGAGGACAACGCAGAGATCAGAGAGTGAGAACAGTTTCTTCAAAAAGTTTGAAGACAACAATGGTACGTTGGTCCAGTTCTGGATGCGTTTCGAAAGTGCGATGGACCAACAGAGGCACATGCAGAAGAGGCTAGACAACGATAACCGGCAGACATTCCCCAAAATTGGAACGACGAATCCGATGGAGAATCACGCGGCAAGGGTGTACACGCACGTGGCTTTTGCACACTTTCAGGAAGAGGTAAAGTTTTCGCTGTACACGTGCAGCGTTCGTGGGTATCAGGAGAAGGACGGGATCGAAGCGACAACAGTACTGGACTCCATCCGGGACCGCACCTACATTGTTGAATACAATCCAGGTATTGGCATAGAAAGTCACTGTCCATGGTGTCTAGCCACACTCACATAGCCTGATTATATCACCTAAACGGTGTGATTCTAAACTGCGGTGAGTGTGACTATACAACCTGGTGAGTGTGAAAGCACAACGTAATGAGTTTTATTCTACAATTCATTGAATGTGACTGTACAATATAAAGGGTGTGACTCTGAAATGCGGGGCGTGTGATTGTACAACGTAACTTGTTTGATTCTGCAACGTAAGGAATGTGACTATGCAGCGTAATGGGTGTGACTGTATTCCGTAAAGGTTGTGATTATACCTTTAGAAAGTCACATCCTATACGTTGTGTAGCTACTGTCCGTATGGTTGAGAGTCGCACTCTTTATGGGTTTTAATGCACTCGCAGGGACCTGTGAGGTCAGTTGTACTTTACGGAAGTTCCGGCGATATGGAATTCTTTGCAGGCACCCCATTTGGATATATTCTTCCATAGAACGGGAGGCGATCCCGGAACCGTACGTGGCACGTAGATGGACAAAGGATGCCCTACGTAATGTTAATGCGTGTCCCCTGTCAGAGAGTCGCCTAAGCGATGAGAAGGCTGTTACAGTCACGAGACTGTTTTCGGAGTTCTATGAGACCGTCAGTCATGTCAGCAAAATGGGTAAGGAAGATGTTAGTAATCTAGCTGACGTCATTCGCGACATCAGGTCTGATATTGCCTTTGCTGGCCCTTGTAGTAAGACGCAAGAATTAGAGGAGATCCTCGGCTGTACGAGCGCAATTGAAATAACCATATTGCCCCCGAAGAAAGCCAAGAACAAGGGCAGTGGGAAGCGGATGCTTTCTTCTAAGGCGAAGGCTGCTGCAATTGCCGCCAGGCCTAAACGGTTGTGTAAGAACTTGTGGACATGACGTAGGTCCACCCCGACGCGGCCACGCGCGGGTTTGGGTAGGCGAATGAATCTCGTGGTAAGATTGTTCTCGGGTTCGAAATTTAAGTCAAAATGGAGTCGCCACCGAATTTTGTGGTTATTCGGAACCATACGAGCCCACTCTATGTCGTCATGGGCTACACACAAAGTAAACCCACTTCGATTTCAGAGTTTATGGGGCTCGTCCCTTTGCATTGTTATATCGATACCGTTTACACCGGCTTTCGTATATAAAATGACTCTCGTGCGCCAAGGGTTTCGGACATCCGGAAACCAAAGGTTCTGAGTAAGGGGTGAGGGTACGTGTTGGGAAGCCCACTAAGGACACCCAACCCCGCCCGCACATGGCGGCCTCTACTAAGACATCGTTCGTGTTCGTGTACGCGCGCTAGTAAAATAATTAAATGATATGCAAACAACGTTTTCGGGCTAAGCATGTGAATTATTGATTTGCTACGTCATTTAATGCATCTTAGTTATGGTCGAAGTGATTTAGCATGCGAGGTTCATTTATAAAGCGTAAAGCAAATAAATAAATAAAGCTCGAAAGGAGATAAAAATAACGTACAAGTTACACGGGCGGAAATACAACCCGGAATTCACAATACAACATTACATAAAAAATAATAAACAAAATAAAAATAACGCAATGCAATGATAGGAACGGACCCGTATGTAAACTAGACCGCGAATTATGTAGATGGACTAACCCCGTTTAAATGCACATTATGTTGTACATCAAACGAAGGACGGAAACATGAGACTGTGGCATATTGCTAGCCCGATCTTGTATTCCGTAGTCTCGTCCCGACTTATCATGTCAAAAATTGATCAAAGTCGTTCTACGTGTCGTGATGTGCATGGTTTTGAAAATAGGAAGGTCACGTGATGGTCTTTACACGTGATGACTAAAGTCGATAAAAGGACGGGGTTTGAAATGTGTGTCAAACCCCTCGGTTTTATGGGTTACAGGACCCACTCGACCGAGTCGTGGTGTGACTCGGTCGAGTGCGCCTTTTACGTGGCTACTGCCCATTTTTTGGAGTGCTACTCGATCGAGCAGCATATGTACTCGGTCGAGTAGACCCTGTACGAGTGACAACTCGTTTTGTTTTATGACTTAAAATCGATGGTTGTCAAACCAAATACGAATATCGCATGATTCGTATTTAACTTGGCCTCCGGTACTATAATCGTGTATGAACGATTATAATACCGTTATCGGAGTTTTAGAAAAATGTTTATCGTTATACTAGAAAATTTGAATTAGTGACGAAATGCTTCCCTCTACGTCACGACATCGGAATCAACTCTTTCGAGTTATATGATGTCGGTTTTCGTGTCAACGGGTTCCGTACTAATTATAGAAATGGGATTAAATACGTTCAACTACGACCGTTTGCAATCGCGTCACGCCCTTGAGTACGTTGGGGCTGGGCTCCTCGAAAGGGCTCCACCTCCGTTGTTGCTCGTAAAGGGATTAGACGGATTTTAGGCAAACATCTTAGTCAAACGGATTTAAAACCGGATTTTGATACTAGTTTACGTATACGCGGTATAATAATGATATTAGTAATAAAAGATGATACAAAAATGAAAATGCAAAAAGTGTAATAACGTTAGTGTAGTGTTAGTGTTAGTGCTACGATTATGATACAAAATGCGATAGATTAAATGAAAATGAGACGAGATAAAAGAGATCGAGATGGGGTTTAGGACACCCTCAACATACATGCTAGGTATAGGCCTCGGAAATGGACTCGTAAATAGCGACGGGACGCCGGAGTATCGAGGATGTACGAGAGTTGTGGTGTGTGTGTGTGTTGCGTCGGTTTCCGAGGGACAAAGGGCTCGGGATTGGTGTGTTTGGCTTAGGGTTTCTAAGGCTTTGTAGTGTAAAGTGTAGAGTGTACTTAGGGCTGAAAATGTAGGGTGTAAAGTTGTGAAATGCATGGGGATCATGGGGTATTTATAGGCGTTTCCCACGACATAGGGGCACTCGATCGAGTGGCCCTAGTGCACTCGATCGAGTGCCTTTGCAAACGGGTCAAACCCGGGTTCAAGACGCTCCACTCGACCGAGTGGGGTAAATCCACTCGATCGAGTGGATCAATCGGGTGAGACAAATAAGGAAAGATTATCCTTGATTGATTTGATTGGTTTTTTGAATTTGGATTTTGTGCGCCAGCTGAACTTGGCTGATTTATGAGGCGGTTTCGTCTTTGACCGGGTTTTGACCCGGTCGCCAAAAGACGGGATTTATCTTTGGTGTCGGTTTTGGCCCAAATTAGTCTTATTTGACTCGGAACGACCCACTGGGCCTGAATTTGAGGTCTGTTTTGTGAGATTTTTACTCCGCTAAAAGTCCATGTCGGATATTATTGATTCCGAGCCCAAATTCGAGTATACCAAGTCACGTTTGCGTCCGATCATCATCGGTTGTTTTTCGGAGACTACCATAGACACGTGGCAGTCAAAATGCGGGTGTCTACAGAGCCCCCACTCTGACTGAGGCTTGGATAAGGCGAAAGTCAGAGTAGCTACCAAGCCTGTTAAGACCTGGTAGACTTCCGTTCGGGTCAATTATAGTCCTGTGGACTCGTGTGAAGGGCTCGCCAGCCATATTCAGATGGTCATACCTGTCCTGATGATGATAGCTTTGCGGGGAGTCAGACTTGTAGCATAAGTTCTGGGCGCGCCTATATGTGGGCCCATCCCGTACCATTTCGGGAAAAATGCCGCCTAGGGCGCTCCGCTGGGGAAAATATGTGAGCTGTACGAGCTTGCTTTTGAAGCCTTGAGTCGTACCTGAGCTGATGATGACGCTCCGTGGGGAGTGAAACTTGCCTCTCTGGGGAGCAGGTGTACCCGTATGCCGACACATCATGCCTTGGATGTAGCATACCGGGGGAAACCTGACTTCGTTGGGGAGTTTAGTAGTTTCGCGGAGACTTGCCTCTGAAGTCCGGAGTGTACCTGTATGCTGACACATAACAACTTGTATGTAACACATAGGCAAAACACTGACTCGTGCTGGGGAGATAAAGATATTTGAATTTTTGAAAGGACAAAATTTTGAAAAAAAAAAAAATATTTATCGCGAAGAAATTTTATCACAGAAAATTTTTAGAGACTCTTAGGAAAGCTCGGGACGGCTTGATTCCTATTCTGGGTTCTGGTTTGAAATCAGGCCTGCGCGCGCATAGGGCCCAGTTTGCTGAGGAGGCAGAATAGTTAGGTTTTCAGTTAGGCTTTCTCATTATAAATATGAGAATCCCTGCTTCAGTTTTCTGCATCTCAACTCAAATTCTTCTTTTCCTTCTCACAATCTTTTAGACTTTCAAGAAAGCTAGAAATTCCTGTCATGGGTATCGATCACTTGACAGCTATGCTTCTCGCATGGTCCCAATATTTTCGGGATGAGGAAAAGGTCCGATTGACCCAGATGGGAATTGTCAATTTATTCCCTTTCCAACGTCTAACAGTTGACTTGCATTTCCTGGACGCCTGCTTGTCATTTTGGGACACCACCCATCACGTATTCGCGTTCCCGAGGGGAGAAATATGCCCTTTACCCGAGGAGGTTACGGCTATAGGTGGTTGGAGTCCCGCTGCTCAGCCAGCTATTCCTCCGTTCTATCCGGATCCAAAGAGACGGTTGAGGGAATTCTTGGGTATGTCTCATGCTGAGACAAATCGGATGGTGCGGGGAGATAGCGTTTCCTTATTCGATCTGGCTGATAAGTTTATGAACCCTCGAGATGTAAGGGCCACCCCTGCTCACAGGCGTAGGGCATTTGCCTTTTGCATGCTGCACTGCTATGTCTTCGAAGGGCTGATGGAACTTGACTCGTGCATGGGTCAAATCAGGCTGATTGGAGTAGTTGACCAGTTGGAGACTGGTCATAGCCCTGCTTGGCTAGCCACAGAGGAAATCATCATGGGTCTAGATGCTAGGCGGCTCGACCCAACCCGACGGTTGATAGGAAGTACCCGTCTCCTGCAGGTATACAGCTCGCGTATTTTTTTTTTCACGCGAAATACCTGAAGTACGCAAGTCACTCGATCGAGTGGACCTGTCACTCGATCGAGTGGACCTGTCACTCGATCGAGTGACACTCATATCGAGCTACTGCCTGCTTTCAGAGGGCTAACTCGATCGAGTCATCTGCTGCACTCGATCGAGTGGACCCTGGCGAACCACTCCGTTGCTTATAAAATTTGTGTATACTTCTCAGGTGTGGTTGTCGGAACGGCTGTCAATCATAGAGACCCCTCCGAGCATTCCCAATTATCGGAGCAGTCAGATTAGCTCAAGAAGGCGAAAGATAAGCTCGAGTCATCGGATAGATCGAGCTTACTGGGATGAGGAGCTGGTGTTCCACGGGGGTCCTTTGATCAGGTGGACCGTTGCTTGGTGGTTTCTTTCGAAGCTGACCGGGTTGGCCAAGAGAGACCAAGCTCGCTACCTGGTGATCTTGTCCCTTGACTGGACAGTTCACATTTACCCGGATCGTCTCCTAAGACAGTTCGGTTTGTCTCAGCGCATCCCTGAGACTGAAGCCATTATTAGCGTCTCGCTCCAATTGACGGACGCTACTTGCGACACCTGGTTGCAAAGATGGTTCACTCGTCCTACATGGACTGTACCTAACCCTTGCCAATCCGCTTGGGTGTCACGGGCTTATCAGAAATGAACTTCCGAGGAGTCTGAGGAAGCTCGAAAGGCCTTGAAGCTCGATGAGGCCTTTGAATTGGTTCATCGCGAGACGACGAAGGACAATAGAGACTTATTCACCGGGGAATATATTCCTGAGGCTACAGTCCGGGGAGAATCGGGTCTTAAGTCACAAACTAAGACTCGATCTAAGGAAGTCGGTTCTAGCAGCACTCGGGGGCAGACCGACTTGGAGAGACGCCTTGGGCCAAGGTTGGCGGTCCGGGACCGACTAGGCCCGCGTGACCGGCTCCCTGAGCCCGTGAGGGCCCGACTTGGGCCTATTGATGTGATAGAGGAGTCGGGCTCAAACAATCGAGCCCGAGCTAGAGAGGTTCCTGTGGTGATTCGGGAACGCTCCCCTCCGCGTCGTCGCCAGTGGACGGCTAAAGAGGCCAAGGACAAGGGAAAGGGCAAGATGCCCTAAATGCCGAGTCCTTTAGCTTTATTATTATTTAAGTATTATTATTATTTTTTGTTGTGTGCCCCTTTTTTGTATTTATTTTTTGAATTCTTGCACTTTTTGTAATTTCCCGAGTTTGTCGGGATTTTTTTTTGAATTAATAAAAGAAGTTTATTATTAAACTGCTCCTGTCTTTTCTCGATTGCATTGGTTGTACCCTTTTGAGGGGTTGCCTACGTATCCGCGATTAGCAGAATCAAACCAAACGTAGTTCAGGCGTAGTAAATTTGCAATCTCGAATTACACCAAGACTATTGGTTCAAGATGTTTGCGACAGTAGAATAAGTAATTCTAGCTCATTGACTTGCTTTTTGAAAAGAATGATTTTTATAAAATTTGCTAATGACATTGAGAAGAGGCTAGGGGTAGTAACGCTTCAGTTGGTCCAGGTTGGTTGGGTTGACAAATTCATTCCCGTCCAGGTCCGTCAGCATCACTGCTCCCCCTGATAGGATCTTCTTCACCAGATATGGACCAGCCCAATTGGGTTTGAATTTTCCCCTTGGGTCGACTGGTAGTAGAGCTCGAACAGACTTAAGGACTAGATCGCCTTCTTTAATGTGTCTGGGCCTTACTCTCTTGTTGAAGGCCCGTTGGATCCTCTTCTGGTATATTTGGATATTATTGAGGGCGCGAGATCGTCGTTCGTCTAGTAGAACCAACGAGTCATATCGTGCTCGAACCCAGTCAGCTTCGGGTACTTGGCTTTCTAGCAAAATTCTGAGGGACGGTACCTCCAGCTCAACTGGTTGGACTGCCTCCATCCCATAGGTTAGGTAATACGGCGTCGCCCCGGTTGCGGTGCGAATTGACGTTCGGTATCCCCACAGGGCAAACGGTATTTTATCGGGCCAGTCCCGGTAATTATCAGCCATCTTTTTGAGTATGGTGACAATTGTTTTATTGGCCGCCTCTACTGCTCCATTTGTTTGGGGGCGGTAAGGCAATGAAGTATGCTTTCGGATTTTATACTTGGTCAGCAGGGCCGCAGTCTCGGCTTGAAAATGAGTCCCGTGATCACTGATAAATTCAGAAGGGATCCCATACCGGCATATTATCTTGTTCTGGATGAACTTGGCCACATGCTTGGCATTGAGAATGCGATATGATTCAGCTTCGACCCATTTGGTGAAATAGTCGATAGCTACCAAATAAAGCAGTGCCCACCGGTACCAGAGGGATTTATTTTCCCGATTATGTCGATACCCCACGTCGAGAATGGCCAGGGTGACGTCATGGTATAAAGTAGTGATGACGGCATATGTTGCACATTGCCAAAGATTTGACAGTTATGACAATGTTTGACATACAACCGGCAATCGGCTTCCATGGTATTCCAGTAATAACCGAGCCTCATGATTTTCCGGACCAGCATGTGGGCATTCATATGTGGGCCGTTCTCACCATCATGTACTTCGGCCATAACCTTTTCAGCCTTATACTTGTCAACACAAAGGAGAAGAGCCCCCTTTGCCGTCTTTTTGTATAACTGACCGTCGTCGGTACGGATGAACTGGGTGGCTAGCCTCCGTAAGGCTTTCTTGGCTCGACCTTCCGACCCGGGAGAATATTCTCCATTTGTCAGGTACGTTAACACAGCCTGATACCATGGTTCGGGATCAGTTATCTCAATGTCTTCGATGTCGTGGATGTACGCCGGCTCGGAGCGTCTTTCGACGCAGATCGGCATACTGGTCACGTGGTCGGGAATGTTCAGCAAAGACGCCAATTTTGAGAGTGCATCGGCAAACTGATTCTCTTCCCGGGGTAGGTATATGTACTCTACCTTTTGGAATTGTTTCTCGAGATCCCTTACTCGTGCCTGGTAGGCCACGAGATTAGCATTTCGAGTCTTCCATTTTTGAAGTGCTTGGTTAATGACCAAGGATGAGTCACCATGTACCCGGAGATTTGTGATCCCCAGATTGGCGGCGGCTTGTAGCCCGTAAATGAATGCTTCGTATTCTGCTGCATTGTTGGTAACATCAAAGTCCAGCTTGATGGAGATGGGAGTGTGCTCTCCTTTTGGTGAAATTAGGAGGATCCCGACTCCGAACCCTCGAAAATTAGATGCACCATCGAAGTATAAATCCCAAGTTTCAGTATCAGTATGGAAAATATCTTCGTCCGGGAAGGACCAGGTGTCGGTGTGTCCTTCTTCGGTTATCGGGCTGTCGGCGAGGAATTCAGCTACTACTCGCCCCTTGATAGCCTTTAACGGTACAAACTTCAAGTCGAACTCTGCCAGCATTAGAGTCCATCTAGAGATTCGGCCATTGAGAACGGGCTTTTCGAAGATGTATTTGATGGGGTCCATCTTGGATAGCACTTGGACCTCGTAACTGAGCATATAGTGCCGGAGTTTCTTAGTGGCCCAGACTAGAGCCAAACACGTCTTTTCGAGCATGGTATATTTGCACTCATACTCTAAAAACTTCTTGCTGATGTAGTAAATGGCTCTTTCTTCGGAGTCAACCGTCTGAGCCAGCATAGCCCCCATGGCTATCTCGGTCGTCGTTAGGTATAACGACAGAGGCAAACCGGGTTGAGGTGGCATTAAGACCGGCGGAGCAGACAGAATCTCCTTGATCTTGTCGAAAGCAACTTGGCACTTGTCATCCCATAGTACCCGTTCTCCCACTTTCAATTTCTTGAAAATTGGTTCGCACACCATGGTCAGCTTGGAAATGAACCGACTAATATACTGGACTTTCCCGAGAAATCCCCTTATTTCTTTTTCGGTTTTGGGAGGGTGCATCTCGGTAATGGCTTTGATTTTAGCTGGGTCGACTTCGATACCTCGTTGGCTAACGATATGACCCATTAATTTGCCTGATGTTACTCCGAAACTGCACTTTTGAGGGTTTAGCCTCATGTTGTACTTGCGCAGCCAAGTGAATAATTTTCTTAGGGCGGTGATGTGACCGTCTCGTTCTTTGGATTTGACGATCATATCGTCTACATAAACTTCTACCTGTTTATGCATCATGTCGTATAATAAAGTGGTAGCGGTCCTTTGGTATGTGGCCCCGGCATTAATGAGACCGAACGGCATGATATTATAGCAGTAAGTTCCCCATGGTATGGTGAAGGTAGTCTTACTCATGTCTTCTTCCGCCATCTTGATTTGATTATACCCGGCATACCCGTCCATGAATGATAGAAGGGCATGGTCGGTCGTGTTATCCACCAGTATGTCAATGTGTGGTAACGGAAAATCATCTTTCGGGCTCGCCTTGTTAAGATCCCGAAAATCTACACATACCCGCACCTTACCGTCCTTTTTAGGAACCGGCACGATGTTTGCCACCCAGTCCGGATACTCGGATACTTGTATGAAGCTGGCTTTGAATTGTTTGTCGACTTCTTCTTTTACCTTGAGAGACCACTCGGGCCTCATTCGGCGAAGTTTCTGTTTGACCGGTTTGCACCCGTCTTTGATTGGTATGTGGTGCTCGGCTATTTCCCGGTCTATCCCCGGCATGTCCTTGTAGGACCATGCGAAGACATCCTTGAACTCTTGGAGGAGGTTTATGAACTGTTGTTTCTCCTCGGGATCTAAGGATAACCCTATCTTAAGTGTCTGAGGCTCTAAGGTTGTTCCCACATTTATGGACTCGGTTTCTTCGATCACCGGGTTTCGGGACTCCCTTTGCTCTAGTTGTTCGATCAGATGTGGAGATAAGGGTACCTGTTCGTCTGGTTTCTCAATGTCATAGCATAAATCGTTTTTGAAAGCAGAATTTAAAAGAGACAAGTCGTAAGCAGAACGATTGTTATTATTGATTGAAAATTTGGAGAACAGCTCAAAGAGAGCAGCCATCTGATCATTGGTCAGTGGCGGGATAGGTAAAGCACTCGGGACAGACCCCGAGGTGCCAGCAGCAGGAATGATAAAAGGGAGAGAGGTTACAGGAGTGATTCTAGCACCGACTTCCCTAGACTCGACCTCAGACTCTGACTCAGACTCCGACTCAGACTCGGACTCAGATTCAGGCATGTCTCCCTCTCCGGTGACCAGCTTGTAAATTCTTCCCTGACTGTCAGTCCACTTGACAGTCTTCCTCCAGGCCCTGTTTCCCGTCTCGGAACCAACATCCGAGATCAGCTTGGTCGGGTCAAACCTGTTGCTGCGGAGGATCAGGTTGACCAGGTCTTCCTTCGGAGTTGGGGCTATGACGTCTTCCCCAAATAGTAGCCCTAGCGGGGGCTCAGCATCTTCAGCTCCGTTGGATTGGATGAGGGCGAACACATCATCCGGGATGTAGTTGCAGTCCCGGGCCAAGTGGGTCCCGAGCTGCATAGCATTCGGCTGGTACAGACCAACCTGAACAGCCCCAAATACCGGTGTGACAAAATAGTCAGCCAACCGTGGGCTATAAGGGCTCAAGTGGATACCCTTAATAATGTTGCCGGCCTTCTCAATTCCTGCTCGGACAACATTGTCGGGAGTTATGGCATACCCGAGACCAAAGTGAGATTCTTCATCTTTGAGAACCTCGATGATCTTCCCAGCTGGAAGATCGGGTCGAGAGGTAGCCCCCGGAAAGTACCCTAGGTTTTGGAGCATCGTGTCGATACTCGTAGTGAAGTAAGGCCTAAAGAGGTATTCTTCCTCGATCATCCCCACAAAATCGAACCCCCAGAGGTCCGTGCGTCCTGTGGCGTTACAGCTAGCCACAGTCATCGGTGTTGCCTCTAAAGTGATGATATCGTTAAGCAGACGCATCTTGATCTTTCGGTGGAGGATGGAGGACACCGCCTTGACCGCGTGGATCCAAGGCCTACCTAGGAGCAAGTTGAATGACGAGGTGACGTCAATCACCTGGAATTCGAGCTCCTTTTCTATTGGGCCGGTTATGATGGTCAGTTTCACGGCCCCAGCTACCGACTTTGGGCTCCCATCGAAAGCTTGGATGGTCTGAGCAGTCGGGATATAGTCAGCCTCGGTAATGCCGAGGGCTTTTGCGGTCCTTAGAGGAAGGACATTCACAGCGGACCCATCATCAACCAGGGTCATAGGGAGGTATTTTCCTCGGCAAACCACCGTAATGTAGAGGGCCAGATTGTGGGAGGCCCCGAATGGCGGTAGGTCGGCTTCGGAGAAAGTAATCATTGGGCCTCCTTCCTTTGCTTTGCCCTTTAGGTGGGGCAAGACCGTGGCTACCATCTCAGTAGGGGTAACCGAAGAGTCAACCTTAATTTGATCGAGAGCCTTTGTAAGTGCTTCTCGATGCTCCTGTGAGCTGACTAGGAGTTGCCATATAGTGAGGTCAACTCGGGTCTTCTTCAGCTGCTTTACGAGGGCCGTCTCAGCAGTTGGCTCCTCGGGGGCGACTTCCGTCCTGAATGGCTCAGTGACGGTTGTCGGGATAGGGGTGTCCCTAGAGCTGGTGGCTTGATAGGGACGACCAAGGTGGTTACTGGTTAGGACTCGGGATTTAGTCCTTCGAATCTCCTCGGAGGTGATGGGGACAGCTTCCCCTTTGACGAGGTAGACGTCATCCTCGTCGTCAAACCAGATCCCGTTTACTTGCGGGATAAATGGAGAGATAAGGTGAGAGCAATCAATCACCTCCCCGATAAAGATGGCGTGGGAGCTGAAAGGGTTCTTCTTGTTGCTGGGCTTATCTCTGGGTAGCGGGATTTTACCGCTTTCGATCAGGTCCTGGATCAAGTGCTTCAGCTTCCAGCACTTCTCGGTATCATGCCCATTGCCCCGGTGGTACTGGCAATAGGCCTGAGCATTGTAGTTCTTGGAGCGTCGCTCGACCGGAACTTCAGGAGTTGGGCCTATCGGTTGGATTAGGCCTTTTAAGGATAGCCTTTGTAAGGCATAAGTATAGGTAGTACCTATATCAGTAAAAACCCGAGGTGGGGTGTTCTTCTTGGACGGGGCATCTAGTAGATTAACCGCGTCGAAAATGCTGCGGGTTGCAGCTTGAGGCTTGGTAGTGGAGGAAGAAGCCCCTTGGTAACCCTTGGCAGCGGCCTTAGTGAGGCCTTCCAGTCTTAAGTCATCTTCGATCCTCATACCCATTTCAGTAAGGGTGGTGAAATTGGGTATGACAGCATATCGGAGGTGAACCCGGTAGGAAGGGAGGAGGTTCTTGACAAAAGCCTCCACCAAAGTCTTCTCACTGGGCTTATCGACCAGTTTTACGCTCTCGGCCCTCCAGCGTTGAAGGTATTTGGTGAAACCTTCTTTCGGCTCCTGGGCCATGACCTCCAGAGATCGCATTGTGGTTTGGATCTCGGTGTTGTCAGCATAGTTCCGAGTGAACTCGGTGGCCACATCATCCCAAGTAGGGTATTTCTTCGGGTCTAGCCTGTAGTACCAGGCCCGAGGGTGCTTTTCAAGAGACGCAGCAAAAGGCTCTTGAATATGGTAAAGTCCACCCCTTTGATGGCCATGAACTCCTTGAAGGCCCGTACATGTAGTAACGGGTCTTCAGTCCCATCAAACATGAGCAAACCGGTGAGGTTCAGGTTTGCGGGCAGCTTGTCACTCAGTGGGTTATACTCACGACTATTCTCCCGATGGATATTGTTACTCCCAGTCAAGTGAACTTGCTCTTCCAATCGGCGAACCGAGCTAACCAGTTCAGCCAAAGGTTCCGTAACCCCCGTATTTGGAGTCCTTTGCTCCACTGCAGCCAAACGAGTGATGATAGCAATTTGAACAGCCCTCATTTCATGCAGTTGGGCTTCGATGTCGGCCTGTTTGTCGACCATGGCGTCCACAGAGGTTTTTCAGACTGCCTAAAGTAGCTTCCATTCTGCGAGTGTGTCTGGTTGCCGGTGGCCTGTCTGTAAGAACACCACGTAATCAGAAACCGAACCCAGATCTTGGAATCACAGAAAAAAGTATATTCCGAGCAACCCAAAAGGAAAAGACTCGAGAAAGACACCTAGACGGATGACTTAAAGGTGGTATGACTTCCTTAGGATTTTGGCCTAGTGGGCCTAGTCCCATTCGAAGGAAGGTCCACGTGAGATTATTCCCCAGACTTTTGACTCGAGTGTATGGACGGACTTTCCTTTGTAGGGGTATGCCCTACGAAGGTTGGTCGTGCCTTGACAGATAAGGCGGACTCGGGAAAGGGGGGAAACTCGTGATATAAGATCGACGGAGTTTCGACGCTATAAACCCTCTACGTACTATGCAAAGACCCGACACACGGATAGACGGTAGGTCCTATAATAGGGAAGGTCTATTTTAGGAAAGTTGGAGGTTTGAAGTTGGAATATGTAAAGGGTGAATTTCCGATAGTTCGAAAATGGAAAGCGGAATTTCAAAAGACCAAGATTAGAATTTTGAAGAAAATTCAGAAAATCAAAATGGTGTTGGAAATTCGAGAGTTAAAGCGGACAACATGCCGACTAAAGAAAAGGATATTTTGAGTCAAATCGTTGATCCTAAATTTCGGCGGCATTCCGAGTTTTGAAAATTGTTTTTTTTGAAAAGGTGAGTCCCGAAATGGGCAGCATTTCGGGTTTTTCAAATTTGGGCGTTTTGGAAAGACGTGTCCCGAAATGGACAGTATTTCGGGTTTTTCGAAACGTGGGTATTTTTGGAAAGATGCAATTTTTGAAATGACGGTTTTTTTTTTAAAAGATGACACGGAAACCAAGTAGCATGTAGTCAAACAAGCATTATAACGACGCTCATGTATGCTTTACACTAAGTCTCGGTCGGTCAAAATAGGGTCTATACCAACAACGATGGCTTTCTCGTGTGATGGACGGACTCCCTAAGCCGAGTTAGTCTTAGGACATACCGTGAAACCGAGACGAGTTCCACCATCGATGTCTTTAGCGCACCCATGTAGGAATGCACCGCGGTATAGTGGGACGTCGGTCACAAGTAACCGGCCCGGGCAAATTTGGGTTATGCATGAATCATTAAACTAATGCGCGCACACTAATCTACGAACGATTTCTCTTCGAGTCTCACCCTGGGAACCCCGATGACATATGGTACATCAGGTATCCCCAGCGGAGTCGCCAAATTGTGGACATGACGTAGGTCCACCCCGACGCGGCCACGCGCGGGTTTGGGTAGGCGAATGAATCTCGTGGTAAGATTGTTCTCGGGTTCGAAATTTAAGTCAAAATGGAGTGGCCACTGAATTTTGTGGTTATTCGGAACCATACGAGCCCACTCTATGTCGTCATGGGCTACACACAAAGTAAGCCCACTTCGATTTCAGAGATTATGGGGCTCGTCCCTTTGCATTGTTATATCGATACCGTTTACACCGGCTTTCGTATATAAAATGACTCTCGTGCGCCAAGGGTTTCGGACATCCGGAAACCAAAGGTTCTGAGTAAGGGGTGAGGGTACGTGTTGGGAAGCCCACTAAGGACACCCAACCCCGCCCGCACATGGCGGCCTCTACTAAGACATCGTTCGTGTTCGTGTACGCGCGCTAGTAAAATAATTAAATGATATGCAAACAACGTTTTCGGGCTAAGCATGTGAATTATTGATTTGCTACGTCATTTAATGCATCTTAGTTATGGTCGAAGTGATTTAGCATGCGAGGTTCATTTATAAAGCGTAAAGCAAATAAATAAATAAAGCTCGAAAGGAGATAAAAATAACGTACAAGTTACACGGGCGGAAATACAACCCGGACTTCACAATACAACATTGCATAAAAAATAATAAACAAAATAAAAATAACGCAATGCAATGATAGGAACGGACCCGTATGTAAACTAGACCGCGAATTATGTAGATGGACTAACCCCGTTTAAATGCACATTATGTTGTACATCAAACGAAGGACGGAAACATGAGACTGTGGCATATTGCTAGCCCGATCTCGTATTCCGTAGTCTCGTCCCGACTTATCATGTCAAAAATTGATCAAAGTCGTTCTACGTGTCGTGATGTGCATGGTTTTGAAAATAGGAAGGTCACGTGATGGTCTTTACACGTGATGACTAAAGTCGATAAAAGGACGGGGTTTGAAATGTGTGTCAAACCCCTCGGTTTTATGGGTTACAGGACCCACTCGACCGAGTCGTGGTGTGACTCGGTCGAGTGCGCCTTTTACGTGGCTACTGCCCATTTTTTGGGGTGCTACTCGATCGAGCAGCATATGTACTCGGTCGAGTAGACCCTGTACGAGTGACAACTCGTTTTGTTTTATGACTTAAAATCGATGGTTGGCCAAACCAAATACGAATATCGCATGATTCGTATTTAACTTGGCCTCCGGTACTATAATCGAGTATGAACGATTATAATACCGTTATCGGAGTTTTATAAAAATGTTTATCGTTATACTAGAAAATTTGAATTAGTGACGAAATGCTTCCCTCTACGTCACGAGATCGGAATCAACTCTTTCGAGTTATATGATGTCGGTTTTCGTGTCAACGGGTTCCGTACTAATTATAGAAATAGGATTAAATACGTTCAACTACGACCGTTTGCAATCGCGTCACGCCCTTGAGTACGTTGGGGCTGGGCTCCTCGAAAGGGCTCCACCTCCGTTGTTGCTCGTAAAGGGATTAGACGGATTTTAGGCAAACATCTTAGTCAAACGGATTTAAAACCGGATTTTGATACTAGTTTACGTATACGCGGTATAATAACGATATTAGTAATAAAAGATGATACAAAATTGAAAATGCAAAAAGTGTAATAACGTTAGTGTAGTGTTAGTGTTAGTGCTACGATTATGATACAAAATGCGATAGATTAAATGAAAATGAGACGAGATAAAAGAGATCGAGATGGGGTTTAGGACACCCTCAACATACATGCTAGGTATAGGCCTCGGAAATGGACTCGTAAATAGCGACGGGACGCCGGAGTATCGAAGATGTACGAGAGTTGTGGTGTGTGTGTGTGTTGCGTCGGTTTCCGAGGGACAAAGGGCTCGGGATTGGTGTGTTTGGCTTAGGGTTTCTAAGGCTTTGTAGTGTAAAGTGTAGAGTGTACTTAGGGCTGAAAATGTAGGGTGTAAAGTAGGGTATAAAGTTGTGAAATGCATAGGGATCATGGGGTATTTATAGGCGTTTCCCACGACATAGGGGCACTCGATCGAGTGGCCCTAGTGCACTCGATCGAGTGCCTTTGCAAACGGGTCAAACCCGGGTTCAAGACGCTCCACTCGACCGAGTGGGGTCAATCCACTCGATCGAGTGGATCAATCGGGTGAGACAAATAAGGAAAGATTATCCTTGATTGATTTGGTTGGTTTTTTGAATTTGGATTTTGTGCGCCAGCTGAACTTGGCTGATTTATGAGACGGTTTCGTCTTTGACCGGGTTTTGACCCAGTCGCCAAAAGACGGGATTTATCTTTGGTGTCGGTTTTGGCCCAAATTAGTCTTATTTGACTCGGAACGACCCACTGGGCCTGAATTTGAGGTCTGTTTTGTGATATTTTTACTCCGCTAAAAGTCCCTGTCGGATATTATTGATTCCGAGCCCAAATCCGAGTATACCAAGTCACGTTTGCGTCCGATCATCATCGGGTGTTTTTCGGAGACTACCATAGACACGTGGCAGTCAAAATGCGGGTGTCTACAGAACTGCAAGAGGATGGGGCACCATGACAAGAGGAACTGCCCCAACCCATTTGCTGAGTACCCACCTACTGCTAATTTGTCTATCGATATTGAGGAGGAGGAGGAGGAGGAGGAGGGTTGTTCATGAATATCCTCTGTTACTTAGGAACATTATTTTTGGAAACACAAAGGTTGTCGACGTTTGAAATGGTCAAGGTCCGTGACATTGTTTTCGTATATTGCGGACCTCAATCATTTCTAATATGGTGTAAGTCATAGATCACGGGGGGCTATTTTTTTTGTGAAACATAAAGACTTGTCGACGTTTGAAATGGTCAAGGTCCGTGATATTGTTTACGTCTATTGCGGACCTTAATCATTTCTAATATGGCGTGGTCGACTAATCGTAAAGCATGGGGGTCCGTAAAATTGTTTTTGGTTTTTTAACTGTAAGAATACATTGAAATAGCAGTCATTTTTATTCTGGAATGCATCATCTTTGGCTACAAATACAACTGTATAGGAACATTATGCCCTTAATATTTGGTTGACACGAAACAAGTGAGTGTGATTGTGCAACGCAATGAGTGCGACTTTACAGTAGGCAGTGTGTGATTGTAAAACAAGAGGTGGAGTGTGATTACACTAATTGTGAGAGTGATTGTACAAGATAATGACTGTGATTCTACAATACACTGACTGTGATTCTACAAAATGAAGTGTAGAAACCTAAACTGGTTTTATGACATGATGACTGTGATTATACACCATGTTTAGTGTGACTATAAAACTTGTTGAGTGTGACTATACACCATGTGTCTGTACATTAGAAAAATAGCGATGGAAATAGAGAAATAGCGAAATAGCGATGGAAATATTTGTACATTAGAAAAAGTCCATCTCTTACACAACATATAATACTTGCATACCATTAAACGCGGAAAACATTCTACGACATAATGCGGAAAACATCCATTGCATACCATTTAAACGCTACATTTTAACATTCATTAAAACTTAAAACACATAAAAAAGTCCATTACTAAACGCTACATCTTAACCCATACATACTTAACCTCCGTACTTTTTAAGCATCTTCTTCATTCTTCAAGTTGGCCAAGTCATGCTGGAACCCCTTCCTTGTGCGGAAACAGTCCATAGACCTCTTCATCAAGAACTGGATGTAGTTGTCCAGTTCGGCCTCTGTATGTGTATCACCAATGGACGCCACGAAGTTCCTCGCGTCAATTGCAGTTGCGACTAGCTCCATGGCCGTTAATTCATTAGACATAGTGGTATCCAATAAACCATCGTACTCCTCGATCAAACTTTTGATTTCTTCTATTTTGCTTGTCATTTTTTTCTAAGGTTGAAGTGGGGGAGTTGTAAGTAGGGGCTGGTAAAAGTGGTGAAGTTGAAGTGGTTAAGCCGTGAAAAATGCGTTGGTATTTATAGAGGGGGAGGCAGTAAATAGGGGGTTGAAAATTCATGGGTTAGGCGGTAAAGGTGGGATGAAAATTTAATAGGTTAGGCAGTAAAGGGGGGGTGAAAATTTCATGGGTTAGGTGGGGGGCTTATCCTCATAAATTAATTAGGGTTAGGAGATTGAGGTTAGGAAAATTTCATGAAAATTTAATGTTTCATTGAGACTCACAAACATCCCTTCACAGTCACATCGGTTTTTAACATTTGTCGTCGACATCGTTTTTTTGAACTTTTTTGCGAAATAATCTGATTGCGGTAATGATTTTACGAAAATAATGGGTTGTCGACACATGGTGCGTGAATTACATTGCAAATTATACAGCGAAATAATCGTAAATTTGAAGGTGAAATAATCGTATAATTTTTTGTTGTTTGTATGTGGCGAATCAAATTGCATCTTATGAATTATATAAACTGAAAGAAAATGGATGGTGATATATGTAGGGGTGATTTAGTTAAATTAATTTAGTGAATTGTGGGTGAATTTATTTATATTGCGTTGACATCGTTTTCGAACCATCGTTTTTTTTTGGACTGATTTTACGGTGTGCATATTGTTTTTTTGGTGTCTTCTGTAAATACAGGAACCATCGGTTTTTTTAGGTGAAACAATCGTTTAATTTTAAGGTGAAATAAATTGAAAGTAAATGGATGGACATATATGCAGGGTTAGTTAGCATAATTAATTAGTTAATTTGTGGTTGTCTGTCATGACTCTGCAGGAGTTTGACTGTGACTGTGAGTCAGAAGTTGCGTGACTGTATCACATCGCACATGCGACCCTGATACTGAGTTGTCATTTATCTGATACTCAGAAGATACTCTAACATGAGATTTTTTCTATATTCACAAAAAAATGTGAATCCGCAAGATGGGCATCTTACTCGTCAGCGGTCGGTGCAGGCGAAACAAGGTCGACATGACAATGGCGTTCGGGTCAGGATGCCCTTGGTTCAAAGAGCAACCCAACCCATCTCCACAGCCCCGTATCCGAGACCTAATTGCTGATTGTCTTTCTTCTGGGACTGATCGGGGGGTGGGTTCAGGTGTTTTCGGTGATTTGCTCCGACGCTTGTTGGTGGTTGCCTTCACAGGAGTGGTTACAAACGTACAGGCAGAGTCCAACGATTCCTTGTATGCTTCGAATGCTGCCACTTGCTTCAAAACAGTGTCCCTAACCCTGTTCACGTCGCTCAGTATAAGGGTCGCCGTGATTTCTGCCCTGCACATATTCATGGCCGCCATTGTCCCCAAGGAGCAGTTGAACGGGGACCCGTTGTACAGCATCATGTGCATCATCAGGTACACTCCACAGTCATTGGCGGAGTACCCCACCCCCTGCCATGATAAGGGAACGTTTACCAATTTAAACGCACAAACCTTCTCTCCTTTCTCCACCCCTCGTTGTACCATGAACTCCCCCATCTTATCAGCCTGTAAAACAAGTTCAAACAGGATCAGGTGTCGAACACATTCGCGGTCACATAATTGATTTAATATTAAATTAAAAGGGCCTGACCGCTGTCCGAGCAATGCCATAGTAAGGCAACTTTGTAAAATCTTTATCGTACATCCTGTTGTTGAGATACTCTATTTGCTCAGAATTGAAGTTGATGCAGGCGCAACTGTAGTGGCCCTCGTCACCCGTTAAGATCGGGACGAACACCTGCAAACAATGCGTCAGGATTATGGGCAGACATGGTATTATCCTGCACATCGCAAAGTGTGTGATTGTACAGACTAAGCTGCGTGACTTTGCAGCGTACAAACTGTGACTATACATGACAGTGTGATTGTAAATTTTATGATGTCTGATTACGCAACATATATCACGTGATTGTACACATCAACATGAGCGACTCTGCAAAGTGAACTACATCTTTTTAGTTAATGTGAATGAGGGTCATTCGTACTATTTAATGCCTGACTATGCAACCTAAAGCATGTGATTGAACACACTTAACTTTGCAGCGTACAGACTGTGACTATACACGACAGTGTGATCATAACAACTACGAATAAACAATATGTGCAGGGTAATACCATGTCCGAGTCCAAAGCAAAGTCGGAGAAACTGTTTTTTATCCACTCGTTCCACACGTAAAATATTTCTTCGTCATGATCCTTGCCCTGGCCTCCTTTCTTCCACAATTCCAACATTGGGGCTTGCTCACATGCATTGATGGTAATACATGTAGATAGTGTGTGTTTGACATGAGTGTGACTGTACAGCTGCAATTGTGTGACTGTGCAGCGTAAAGTGTGTGACTGTACAGCTTGTAGTGTGCGACTATACAGCCTGAAGTGCGTGACTGTACAGCATAAAGTGGGTGACTACACAGCTTATAGCGTGTGACTATACAGTTTATAGTGGTGACTAGACAACATAATGTGTGTGACTATACAGGTAATAGTGTGTGACTATACAGCCAATAGTGCGCGACTATACAACTAAATTGGGGGGTGAACGTACCGTATGTCCAAGAGAGAAGTAACATCTACTGGTTACTCTTGGTGCTTTTTTTTCATACACCAGCTGGTTCAGCAGCCTAAACCCAGCAGTCAATGACGTTATTCATCACCTGCAGGCCAGCTCGAGCATCTGCATGTCGCCCCTCTCTATACAGTCGTAATCTGTGAACTCGACCAACATTTCGCTGTAGACCAAACAATGTCCCGATTAGCACATGCATTTTAAAAACGACACGAGCAGCACAATAAATACGTACCCCGACGGACGTGGCGTTGAGCGGTCAAAGACGTAGTCGATTACATCTTTCCGTACGTGGAGGATATCTTAGAAGATGACGATATTGGAGCACATGAATCCATAGATTACAAACTGCCCCCTCAATATTTTCCCACGGTCCAACGTGCAGCCCAAATTGTCTGGAATCGTATCCATGCATTCAAATGCCAGGTCGGAGTCGAAGATGTACCGATGATGTAGTGCCTTGGGGTGCGTCCTGGTCCCTGAACCTTCGCCTATCTGCTGATTATCGTTCGTGACGATTCCCGCTGTCGTAGGCATGGTGGCAATAGCGTCCACTACAGACCAGCCTGCTTTGTTCAGTTCCTTCTCAAGACTAGAACTGACTGTCGCGTCCGGCGGAGTCGGCATTACATCACGCATTCCCTGCACATTGGAAGCCGATCGTGCGTCAGTTGTCTTCCACCCTGCTTGTCGTAGAGCCACCACTACGGTCGGACTCATGTCAACTGAACCCTGCACATCGGAGTCTTGGTTGATTTCTTCAGCGGCATCATTCTCTTCAACTTCTCACTCACAGAAACCTGGTGTCACGATGCCACCATCAAAAGTGCCCTCATCATCGTAACCCTCTGTTCCATCACCATCTCCCACACAGAAAACCGATTTCTCAATATCTTCATCCACGTATCCAGATTCACGCATGTCTTGGACAATTTGGCGTACCAGACCGTAGGCTTTAGCATCGCGCTGATCCTCGCCCTCAACGACGGGGGCGTTCTGGGTAGTCTGCTTCAACTGGCCGGCCAACGAAACGACTTCATCGATATACCGGAGGACAGATGGATCTTCCCAGAATTGTTGGGAGGACGGGTATTGAGTTGGAACTGCGTTGTTCCTTGACGATATTTCTCATACTCTGGAGGCAGCCTGCTCACAGAAACCGCAAAAGGCAAGCTCACACCTTCAGAAATTCATGAAAAACCGCCGGTCATCCTATAATTCAGTTGAAGTCAAATCATTAGTGTGAAGCTCAGTGGTGTTGAGGCTGGCAGTGTGAGTATAACTAAGCATCTATGTGTGTGACTGTACGGAATAAAGTGTTTGACTATATAGCATAAAGTGTGTGACTATACAGTTTATAGCGTGTGACTGTGCAGGTTATAGTACTGACCGGACAACATAATGTGTGTGTCTATACAGGTAATAGTGTGTGACTATACAGCTAATAGTATGTGACTATACATCAGGATGAGTGTGATCATAACGACCGTGACTACTGAATTTCAACTGTATTATAAACACAGTTTTATGAATCGTATATGCTTTTATAAACATAGGTAAGGCTGTCATATTAAATCGTTTCACGGACAATTAATTGATGATTTATAGAGTGGTTGGGAGATCACTTACGTCAACGGCGCTGTCTTCCGATTGATCGTCTCTCTCCATCCCTGTCGTTATTCTTTTGAGAGTAGAGTGTTGGTGGTTAGAGGGCATCGTTATAGCGGGGGTGCCCTCGCTGCCTGTTTTCCCACATGTACGTGGGTACAACACCTTCGAACGCAGCTGATTTCCCAGTGACCCTGTCTCCAGTTCCCCAGCAAGACGATCACATATTCTCCGTGCATCCCAATGTGCGATAAATGGTATGTCGTATCTGTAAGTCTCGCTACGGAAATCGTAGCGCTGGAAGTACGCAATCATCAGAATGGGGATGCACCCCCGGAGGTAGTTGAGGACTTTCTTGGGGTCACGCGTTCCCTTACCCGCCGCACCAGATCCTGCAGGACAAAGCTACACCATTCCTGTTCCCGAATCAAGTCCACGTCATCCACTGCAGCCAGCAGGCTCAGGTCCAGTGAGTTTTTCGTAGTAGGCGCAAGGAATGATGACAACGCGAACAACACGAACATGCGGACAAAGTCGTCGTCAGCGGCTTTGGTTGCCATTAACTTTTCGTGCACCCTCCCTAATGTTATTGGCCCACTGCTGTCCACCACATCGAACCCCTTCCTCCAGGTACTCTTTAACCTGATCACGTCAGGTAAGTCTGCCCCTTTCTTGTTTTGTGTTGGGATTACTTTCACCGGATGAGGGCCTAAAGGTAGCTGGAGGCAATCGTGGACGTCGTACTTTGACATCATGAATGCCTCCCGGCGTGAGGCACGGAAATATGAGACCCGTCAGAAAGTACACGGAGGAACATAAGCGCATGGTCAATGGGGACCGATTCGATCCTCAGCTCCAATAGCCCGCCGAAGCCAACAGCACGCACCCTCTCTATCTGATCATTCGATAATTGCGCAATTAGCTGGTGCAACCGCCTGGGCCTACAGTGAATATCCGGCTGACCTCTAGGCTCTCTTTTTCCTGCTAGCCGACCCTGTCGACGGTCCCCTTCCTCTTCTCCTGAGACACGCGCACGAAAGTGGGGTCGGCCGGTATATCAGATGTGACCCTCCTCTTTTTTTTTGGCCTGCTTTCCTCAACATTTTTTGTCTCACCCACATCCAGATCGGCGACTGCTATATCAAAAGTCACCCTCTTTTTTTTCTTTCGTCTGCCTTCGTCATCGATTTCTGTCCCCCCCACATTCGTCTCGGCAACGATGTGGTCCCCTGATGTATCTTCAACAGTCTTCTTCTTCTTCTTCTTACCCAATTTTTGGTCCACAACCACTCTATCATCAATTACATGTTCGCGGACCGATGTCTCTGCCACGACCTTCTTCTTACCAGACTTCGTTCGAACTTTCTTCTTCGCACCAGACTTTCTGCTGCAATAACAACATGCGTAATGAGTGTGATTGTACAACTGAGTATACGTCTTCAACAGTGTGATTCTACAATAAAATGACAGTGACTCTGCAACATAACGAATGTGACTATACAACCTCAAACGGTTGACTATACAACCAACACTGCATGACTATACAATATAAAGCGTCTGACTTTGCATCATAACTAGTGCGACTGTGTAGCTTCAAAGGTATGATTGTACATCATTCTGTGACTTCACAACAAAATATAATGAGTGCGACTATGTATCTTCAAACGGGTGACTATATAACCAACTCTGTATGACTATTCAAATGTTAAATTTTTTTATCTTCCCAAACACCAACTCTGTGACTTTACAACAAAACCCGCATCAGTTATATAATGTGACTATACAATATAAAGCGTGTGACTTTGCATCATAACTACTGCGACTGTGTGGCTTCAAAGGTGTGATTGTACATTATTCTGTGACTTCACAACAAAATATAACGAGTGCGACTATGTATCTTCAAATGGGTGACTGTATAACCAACTCTGTATGACTTTTCAAATGTTAAATTTTTATCTTCCCAAACACCAACTCTGTGACTTTACAACAAAACCCGCATCAGTTATGTCACATGCATCATTGGAAAGATGATTACGGGGATTTGAACATGAGAAAATAAGACTCCTTTAACATAAACTTCAACAAGGAAGCATGTAAAATGTATGACTATATAACTACAACAGTGTGGTTATAGAATATAGTACGTATGGCTATACAACTACAACAGATGTACAGAACAACAAAAAACTGCCTAATCAACGCCACATGCATAATTACAATGATGATTATGGGAACTTCAACAAAGAAATAAAAACTTCTTGAACTACAACATGAACTTCAACAAAGAAAAAAACTTCAACTTTGACTCCATAACTACAACCACGGTACAACTACAACAACTTGAACTCAAAATTAGGGTTATCGGGTTGGAAACATGCTCTTCTACCACTTTTTAGGGTTCATGCATGACCGGAGTTCATGCAAATGCAAGTCGAAAGGGTTGAACAAAAGAAAAATCAGAAGTCGAAAATGGAACATTCAACATACCTTAAGTTGATCATCGGAATTTTAGGCATCAACGGAGATTGAGAAGCTGCGGAGATGGAGATGGAGATGGAGATGGGTTTATTTTTAGAGAAAGGAAAAGAGCGGTGAGTAAATAGCCGGTGAAATGAATTCAAAAGAAGGTGAATGGGGAAGTGTAAAGGGGTTTGGGCGGGAGTATAGAGATGGGTAAATGGGGAAGTGAAATTAATTGGGGTAGGGGTGAGGAGGGAAACTATTGATTAGTGATGAGTTGATGGCTGATTAGTGATGGCTGATGTCTACTCCGCAGCATGTCAGTCCCTCTCTAATTTTTTTATTTTTTTTAATTGAACCCCCTCCATCCACCATCCTTTAGGATGAATGGATGGAGTGGATCATCACTAAGCAACTCTCCAAGAGTTAGCAACTTCCTTGATCCCCCCTCTCTCTCTCTCTCTCTCTCTCCCTCTCTCTCTCTCTCTCTCTATATATATATATATATATAGTGAAGATCAAGTGAGTCCATTTTTCTTTTTTGAGTCCATGAGTCCTAGTCTTAGCCATCGATCTAAAGAGGATGAATGGTTGAGGTTGCATGTAGTAATTAAGGTAGTAACTACCATATTTTGGAAATAATATGAGAAAATCTTCTCTCCTCCCTAAATTAATGCCAACTGATATCTTCTTCTCTCTCATCTCATTCATTTTTTTCATTCAAACACCCGCCTAACACAAAAACCCTTCACTTTCATCATCTCTAATCTCATTCAATTTTTTCGCTCAACTCAAGCACACCCGAGCACTCAATCGCTCAACTCAACTCAATCGCTCACCTTCAACTCCAGCAAGGTTATATTGAAGCAGCTTTCTAACTTTAGCAAAACATAATGAACAAGGTGCGATCGCGATTGTTGGAAAACGTAGACAATTATGCGGACGCTAGACAAAAGATCATCGACGCTCCCAAGAGCAAGCCAACAGTGGGCCGAAAAAAATAACGTGTTTACTGAATCATGTCATCTCTTTTCTAACTACGAATTAATGGTTTGTATTCTTTAGTTACCTGTCTAATTACATTGGTACTTTGACTATCACCAATGCATTGAAGCTGTTAAACTCTGTTACACTGACTAGCTGTACCTGTTACTGTAATTTACTGCTGGTGTTACTATGGGGATTACTGAAATTAACCCAATTTTCTTTGGTCTCACAATCTGTGTGTTACAACGAAGCACTGTAAATGTTACTTTAATGAACAATTTATGTTACTTTAAGTTATTAATGGTGTTTGTACAATGATATTGCAATCAATTCCTCTGACGCATTATATATTGTTTTTTTAAGAACAAATGTTGGTACTTTGTCAATGAATGGAACCAATCCAAGTTATCCCCAGTTACTTTGGCAATGATTTTGCCTAAACAACGCTGTTGTCTTCAGTTACTTCAATGCACTGTTTCTGTTACTGTAACAGACGAATAGTGTTACTCTGACACACATGAGATGTTACTCTAACCAAAAATACATGTATTAAATAAATATAATGTTAAATGCACCGTAACACAGCGCTATGTGTAAAAAAAATTGTACAAAATTAGTTTTTCATGTAAACCAGAAAAAAAGAAAAAAATTCTTATAATGACAAAAAAACACGAGTATTCTCAAAACACTTGTTCATCCTCCTCGTCTTCCTCGGTGTCTTCTTCAGTTTCCTCTCCTTCGATGTCTTCATCTACTTCATCCTCGTCATCCTCATCATTGGTTGGCTTAGTAGGCTGTTTAGGCGGTCGTGCTGCGTACGGATTTGGACAGTTTCGTTTGGTTGACTTAGTATACTTTCTCACATCAAATCCGCAAGCCAGCGCGTAGATTTGTAAAATTCCACTGCCTCATCAATTGTTCCGAATACTTGCTCCATGTACGGAGTGAGAACCTCACCCACATCTCTGCACCATTCATGTGCATTCGGTTCTTTGTCAATGCTTCGTGCAAGAAATTAAAAAATTTCACGTCCATGGACATAAGTGTTACTTTAACTCATAAGTTGTGTTACTTTAACCCTTAAAGGATGTTACTCCAACGTCAGCGCCAAAAACCCTTTTCAGTGTTACGTGTTTGTGTTACTCTAATTAGAATTAGATATTACTGTAATTCATAACTTGTGTTACTTCAACGCCATGACTGCTTCAACATAAAGCAGACAATAATATCAGTGAAACAATAATATCAATGAACCATTGTTATTATCCATGATTGATCAAATGAATCAAATTCTACCTTTTCTAGCGTTGTCATGTGCGTTCGCATCTTTGGCAAAACCACCTGCACAAAATCAAACAACGTTACACCCATGCAAATAATGTGTTACTATAATTCCTAAGTGGTGTTACTCTAACATGTACAATACGTTACTCTAACATCATCATCAAAACCCTTTTTCTGAACGTTCATTTGTGTTACTGTAATTGCAAGTAAGTGTTACTTTAATGCAGAAGACATGTTACTTCAACGACGTTTGTGCGTTAATTGAAATCAAAGCAATAGTATTAATGGATATCATGGAAAATCAGAATAAAAAGCATAAAGCCCTGTAATCTATAAAGATCGAGAGAGCAAATAACCATTGATACGAAACTGTGATTTCAAAACGCAATGACATCAAAAAAAAAACGCAAATTGATACGAAATGACAATGAAAGCACTATAAATATGAAACTCGACGTAAAAAAAACGCAATTTGACGCGATAAACCATTGATATTAAAACGCACATTGAAAGCAATATGACCATCGAAATCCATGAATAAAAATTGAATCAAAACGTGAATGAAATACAGAAACTCACCATTGTTATACTCGATCAGTTGCTTATCAAACGTTGAAGACGATGACGCGGTCATTGAATCCATTGTAACAGAATTTCGAGTACAAAATCGATGACAGAACGTGAATGAAGAAAGGGGTTTTTTTTTATGTGTTTGAATGAACGTGATATGATGAATGAATGTGATAGACAGTTATTGTTTCCTAAATTCATGGGAGCTATTTTAGGAACGTAAATCTTTTTTTTTTTTTAATGGATGCATCTTGTCCATCCATCCTCATCCCATCCAATGGATGGGATGAGGACTTAGAGACTCACAAAGAGTAAAAGACTCATAAGAGCCTTACTCTATATATATATATATATATATATATATATATATATATATATATATATATATATATATATATATATATATATATATATATATATATATATATAGGATCCTTTGAGGCAGCTCAACTCGCCGCACCCATTGAGGTACAATCTCAACCATTAGATTAAAATCAAATTAAAGGCTAAGATTAAAACAAAAACTCATACATAAAAAAAAATTCCTGGGGAAAAAAATAATATTTTTCGAAATAAAAAAATTTAAACTTTTTTTTCGGAAAAATAAAAACAATTTTTTTTTTTTTCGGAAAAAAAAAAAAATTTCTTCCAAAAAAAACACACTTTTTTTTCCGAAAAAATAAACACATTTTTTCCCAAAAAAAAAACATTCTTTGCCGGACATTTTTTTTCCCAAAAGAAAAAAAATCCAAATAAGCAAATCCCGAAAAAAGAGCATTTTTTTAATATTAAAATAAAATTGTTGTATATAAAAACAATTTCAGTGTACATAATAACTGTTTTAGGATATATAACAATTCTACTATATCAAATAATTAAGTACATATAACAATTATTTCAGTGTATATACGTTGATTAATTGGTGTACATAGTAACCATTTGAGTGTATATAACAATAACTATTTTACTGTATATATTGAGCTCTTAAGTCTATATATATATAATGAGTTTAATAGTGTATATAATGAATTTTTTAGTGTATATAACAGATATTTTGATGTATGTTCCATTGTTTTAGGTTATTCCGGTGTATATTTATATATGTTGATTAATTGGTGTACATAGTAACCATTTGAGTGTATATAACATTTATTTTACTGTAAATATTGAGTCTTTAAGAGTTTAACAGCGTATATAATGAGTTCTTAGTGTATATAGAAGTTATTTGGATGTATTTTTCATTGTTGATTAATTGGTGCACATGGTACTATTTGGGTGTATATAACAATTATTTTACTGTATATATATTGAGTTCTTAAGTGTATATATATGTAGTGAGTTTAATAGCGTATATAATGAATTTTTTATTGTATATAACAGTTATTTTGATGTATGTTCCATTGTTGATTAACTGATGTACATATTAATTATTTGGGTGTATATAACAATTATTTTACTGTATGTATTGAGTTCTTAAGTGTATATATGCAGTGAGTTTAATAGCGTATATAATGAGTTTTTTTAGTGTATATACAGTTATTTTGATGTATGTTCCATTGTTGATTATTTGGTGTACATAATAACTATTTGAGTGTATATAACAATTATTTTACTGTATATATTGAGTTCTTAAGTGTGTGTATGTATATATATATAGTGAGTTTAATAACGTATATAAAGTGTTTTTTTACTGTATATAACACTTATTTGGATGTATGTTCCATCTTAATCTAATGGTCTAGATTGTGTCTCAATGGGTGTAAGGAGTTACCCTGCCTCACCGGAACCCGCCTATATATATATATATATATATATATATATATATATATATATATATATATATATATATATATATATATATAGAAAAGGGATCAAGGGAGTTTGGTGAAAAGTGGGAAGTTGGGAAGTTGTGTTGTTGGCCATTGATCTTGGGTTGGATGGATGGCTTAGATGAATGATGTAAAAAAAAAAAGAGTAAATGTCAGTAACTGACACAGCAGCAGTGGAGAGAGAAAAGGAGAAAAGCAAAAAGCAACCCTTCCCTCAATCAAATTCTCACTTCTTACCACTAGTCTTGATCACTCCTTACCACTTGATACTCCCTCGTCTTCATCTTCCTCTTCATCTATTAAACAAAAAAAAAAGCATCACCATCTTCAAGATCCATTCATTCGTATAACTCCGACCATACTCCGTCAACTATTTCGACCATATTCCGTCAACTACTCCGACCATACTGCGTTTTTAACCCAACATACTCCGTCAGTAACTTCGATCATCATACAAAGGTATGTTCATCTTCATCATCTTCATCTTCAATCTTCATCTTCATCATCTTCATCTTCAATCTTCATCTTCATCTTCATTTTCGTGCTTCTTTTTCATCTTCATCTTCATCTTCATGTTTCTTTTTATTTTTCATGTCTTTTTTTTTGTATTTATAAAATTATTCATCTTTATTATCCACAAAAAAAGAAGAACAACTTCATCTTTAAGATGAATTTTGAAGATGAAGTTGTTCTTTTTTTGTAGGATGAATGAATGTTGAAGATGAAGATGAACAAGTCATTTAGTGCGTAATGTTTTTGCAGAATTGCAAAGTCACACTCATTATGCTGTACAGTCACACTCATTATGTTGTAGAATCACGCAGCTGTACACTCATTGTAGTCACATATTCAGTTGTATAGTCACACTCATTATGCTGTATAGTCACACTCGTTAGGTTGTAGAATCACGCAGTTGTAGAATACCTTGAGATTAAGATATCATGCGTTTAATCATCTTCATCTTCATGCTCACACACATTATGTTGTTCAGTCACCACTATAACCTGCGTAGTCACACATGTTGACGTGTACAATCACATGCTATGAGTTGCATAGTCACAAATATTGAGGTGTACAATCGCGTGATATAAGTTGCACAGTCACACATGTTGATGTGTACAATCACACGCTATAAGGCGTACAGTCACACACTTTATGCTGTACAGTCACACACTTTATTCCGTATAGTCACAAATATTGAGGTGTACAATCGCGTGATATACTTTTCATACCTTTTTTTTGTATTTATAAAATTATTCATCTTCATTATCCAAAAAAAAATGAAGATTAAATATGGATTAAAATGAAGGTTGAATATGAATGAATGAAGATTGAATATTTAATTAATGTTATAATTTAGTTGTATAGTCACAGAGATTATGTTGTAGAGTCACACAGTTGAAGTTGTATAGTCACAGAGATTATGTTGTAGAGTGACACAGTTGAAGTTGTATAGTCATACTCGTTATGTTGTAGAGTGACACAGTTGAAGTTGTATAGTCATACTCGTTATGTTGTAGGATCACAGTCATTATGTTGTTGGATCACACCGTTTATGTTGTATAGTCACACAGTTAAAGTTGTACAGTCACACTCATTATGCTGTACAATCATGCAGTTGTAGAGTCATTGTAGTCATATATTCAGTTGTGTTGTGTGATTTAGATTGATTGTGTATTTTGTTGCAGCGAAATGATTGGTGGAAAGAGGAATGTTGGTAAAAGGGGCGGTGGGAAGAAGAAGGTCGTGGAAGATACAACGACCGACCACGTAATTAATTGGACAATGTATTGTTGCGAAGATTAAAATGAAGATTGAATATGAATGAATGAAGGTTGAATATTTAATGAATGTTTAGATAATTTGTTCTGAATCGTATGTATAATCATCTTTCTAATTATGAATGTGACTTTACTAATGATGATTGAAAAATAATTGACTGTATGGCTTTTATTTTCCATTTTACGGTTTCAGTTTTGTAGTTACACACTTTAGGTTGTATAGTCACACTCATTATATTGTAGAATCACACAAATTCTTGCAGTGATTAGTGTATGTAATCATCTTTGCTAATAATGATTGAAGTATAAATAAGTACGAGTATAATTTAGTTGTATAGTCACAGAGATTATGTTGTATAGTCACACAGTTGAAGTTGTGTAGTCATACTCGTTATGTTGTAGGATCACAGTCATTATGTTGTAGGATCACACATTTTATGTTGTATAGTCACACAGTTAAAGTTGTACAGTCACACTCATTATGTTGTACAATCATGGAGTTGTAGAGTCATTGTATTGTAGAATCACGCAAATTCTTGCAGTGGTTAGTGTATGTAATCATCTTTGCTAATGATGATTGAAGTGTAAATAATTACGAGTATAATTTAGTTGTATAGTCACAGAGATTATGTTGTATAGTCACACAGGTGGAAGGATAAGTGATTTTGCTATAGACCTCGCGTGATTAATTATGAAACCAGAAAATAGCGATGAATATATATTTACATTGGACAAAGTCCATCCTTTACATATAGTACGTCAAACATAAAAACATTCTAACCCACCTAACATCATTTACACATAGTACGTTCATCCTAAAGCAAATATTTTATCTCACATAAACATACAAGAGCTTAACGATGGTCTCCGGTACGTGCGCAACAATACATTGTCCAATTACGTGGTCGGTCGTTGTATCTTCCACGACCTTGTTCTTCCCACCGCCCCTTTTACCAACATTCCTCTTTCCACCAACCATTTCGCTGCAACAAAATACACAATCAATCTAAATCACACAACACAACTGAATATATGACTACAATGACTCTACAACTGCATGATTGTACAGCATAATGAGTGTGATTGTACAACTTTAACTGTGTGACTATACAACATAAACGGTGTGATCCAACAACATAATGACTGTGATCCTACAACATAACGAGTATGACTATACAACTTCAACTGTGTGACTCTACAACATAATCTATGTGACTATACAACTACATTATAACATTAATTAAATATTCAATCTTCATTCATTCATATTCAACCTTCATTTTAATCCATATTTAATCTTCATTTTTTTTTGGATAATGAAGATGAATAATTTTATAAATACAAAAAAAAGGTATGAAAAGTATATCACGCAATTGTACACCTCAATATTTGTGACTATACGGAATAAAGTGTGTGACTGTACAACATAAAGTGTGTGACTGTACGCCTTATAGCGTGTGATTGTACACATCAACATGTGTGACTGTGCAACTTATATCACGCGATTGTACACCTCAATATTTGTAACTATGCAACTCATAGCATGTGATTGTACACGTCAACATGTGTGACTACGCAGGTTATAGTGGTGACTGGACAACATAATGTGTGTGAGCATGAAGATGAAGATGATTAAACGCATGATATCTTAATCTCAAGGTATTCTACAACTGCGTGATTCTACAACATAACGAGTGTGACTATACAGCATAATGAGTGTGACTATACAACTGAATATGTGACTACAATGAGTGTACATCTGCGTGATTCTACAACACAATGAGTGTGACTGTACAGCATAATGAGTGTGACTTTACAATTCTGCAAAAACATTACGCACTAAATGACTTGTTCATCTTCAAGCTCCATTCATCCCACAAAAAAATAACAACTTCATCTTCAAACTCCATCTTAAAGATGAAGTTGTTCTTTTTTTTTAGATAATGAAGATGAATAATTTTATAAATAAAAAAAAAGACATGAAAAATAAAAAGAAGCATGAAGATGAAGATGAAGATGAAGATGAAGCACGAAAATGAAGATGAAGATGAAGATGATGAAGATGAACATACCTTCGTATGATGATCGAAGTTACTGACGGAGTATGTTGGGTTAAAAACGCAATATGGTCGGAGTAGTTGACGGAGTATGGTCGGAGTAGTTGACGGAGTATGGTCGGAGTTATTAATGGTGATTATTTGTTGGGGTTTTGTTAGAGAAAGATAAATTGAGTTGAGAAATGAATTGAAAATGAGGGGATTGGGAAGTGTATGAGGGAAGTAATGTAGGGATTGATTTGGGTGAGAGGATGTTTCCTCTCTCCACTGCTGCTGTGTCAGTTTATTGTCTTTTTTTTTTTTTTAAATTGAACCCCATCCATCCACCATCCATCTTAGGATGAATGGATGGAGGGGATCAACACTAAGGGAGAGTTGGAGAGTTAGTAACTTCCTTGATCCCCCCCTCTCTCTCTCTCTCTCTCTCTCTATATATATATATATATATATATATATATATAGAGGTAGGTTCAAATAAGGTACACAATTTTTTTAAGTCTATATTGAAGTTACAGATGACGTACGCTAAAGTTGCATTTGTATATTTATCAATTTTGAACAAATGCAACTTTAGCGTATGTCATATGTAACATCAATATAGACTTAAAAAAATTGTGGAACTTCTTTGAACCTACCTCTATATATATATATATTGAAAATCATTACCTCTATATATATATATATATTCTTTGAACACAAGTTATTCAATACAATAACTGACTTTCTACATTGAAATCATTACGTATTTACATTGAAATAACCTGATAACATTATTCTCAGCAAACAATTAAGTTAACTATAAAATAACTACGTTTTTTCATTAAAATAATCTTGTTTTTACATCGAAATAAATATAATAGTTTGAGAAAAAAATGCTTTGGGATTTAGAGAGTTTTAATCTCAGCTCTTGAACATGTGAGATCTAATGGCCACAATTAAGAGGTAAATTGTAGCAAATTTGACAAATGTACCAGATCCTGCCTCTCTCTCTCTCTCTCTCTCTCTATATATATATATATATATATATATATATATATATATATATATATATATATAGAGGTAGGTTCAAATAAGGGCACCATGTTTCAGTAAGTCTATATTAAAGTTATAGATGATATACGATAAAGTTGCATTTGTTTAAAATTGATATGTAACTATAACATTCAGCTCTTTTATCACTTCAAGTGATAAAGTGCAACTTTATCACTCATCTCGTGTAACTTTAAGCACTTTTTGTGTAACTTTAACACTTGACCTTATGCCCTTAAAATAGTTGTTGCCCTTATTTGAACCACCTCTCTCTCGCTCTATATATATATAGAGAAGGGTTCTTATGAGTCCTTCTATATATTTGAGTCCCTAAGTCCTTCTACCATCCATTGGATGATAATACAATACAATGGATGGATGAGATGGATTAGGATATTGTATTAAAAAAACAAGATATTGTTTCCTAATTTGAAGAAGTGTAACATCCAACAAAATAGGAAACACAATAAGTATTTCAATAATTATGTGTAAGGCGTATTTATTAGAGTAACACGTTTGCAACATTAAAGTAACACAAAGTATCTATTAGAATAACATATTTGTAACGCAGTAGCACAAAGTATCTATTAGAGTAACACGTTTCTAACGTTGGAGTAACACAAAGTATCTATTAGAGTAACACATTTGTAATTTAGTAACACAAAGTATCTATTAAAGTAACACGCTTCTAACGTTGGAGTAACACAAAGTATATATTGGAGTAACACGTTAGTAACGTTGGAGTAACATTATTATTCATATGTTGAGTTAATAATTATGTTCATTGTTGGGGCATATAACTCTGAAATCAATTTAAGAATATTTGCATGATGTTCGTTAGAGTAACAACAAACTTTAATCAGAGTAACAGTTCTATAGAATAAGAGTAACACAAAATAAATTAAGGAGATGAGAAGATATGCGGTAAATTATTATTTTTAGTTCTATATAATAACAATTTAATTTTTTTTAAATGAAAATCTTAATTGTGAAGGAATATGTGTGTGAGAAACGATAATTATTTTTTATAGAAGAGATATTAAATAATGAGTAAATTAAGGAGAGAGATATTTACCAAATATAGTCACTTGCTTTAATTACTGAAACAAATTACAATCATCAATCTCTTTCTAATCCAAGAGATGTGGTGAGGACTCACGGACTCAATTTCAAAAGGTGGACTCACTTGATCCTCTCTCTCTCTCTCTCTCTCTCTCTCTCTCTCTCTATATATATATATATATATATATATATATATATATATATATATATATATATATATATATATATATATAGGGGAGATCATATAAGCTCCCATTATATATGTAAGGTCCTAAGTTCCAATCTTAGCCGTCAGATTAAATAGAGATGGATGGCCTAGATTTGTTGATATATATAATTATTAAAAAAAACAATGTTTACGTTTTCCATGCATTCCTCTTTTTTCCCACCATCTGTTTTCCCACCACAATTGATTACCCTGTTCAAAATTCAATACCCTCTCCAATTTCTCTTATCACGAATCCATTACTACTCCACCAAACCCATCCTCTTAGTTATTCATTACTGCTCTTCAATCTCCACCCTCTGATTTCCCTTCAATCTCCGTCGAAGCACCTCGAGTTCTTCATCTCCATTACACTTCTTCATTTCAGGTAAATCTTAGTGTTAATTTTGCACAGGGTTTAGGGTTTATGATTCTTTATTCAACGATTATTCATGTTTTACTCGTTTTCGCTTACTGAGATTATGGTTTAGGGTTTTCAACTTTTCGCCTAACATTAAGGATTATTAGTTTACAATTAAAAAAGTTGGGGTTTATTATGTTTTGCAATTGAAGTTCGTTTAAAATCTCGAAATTCCTTTAAAATCGTAAAATCAGGGCTTTTTAGGTTTAGAATCGAAATTTGTTTAAAATCATAAAAATCAGGGGGTTTTAGGTTTAGAATCGAAGTTCCTTTAAAATTTGTGTGTATTGTTTAAAATTTCATATTAAAAAATCATATAGAATATTTATTGTTGCAGATATTGTTTAATATTAAAAAAATCAGGGGTTTTTAGTCACATTGCAGATGTTGTCTTGTTTGTCTTGTTTATCATTGCAGATGTTTGTCTTGTTTACCATTAGTTTATCATTGTAGATGTTGTCTTCTTTATCATTGCGGGTGAAAAACAGTTTTTTGGCTTGTTTATCATTGCAGATTTTCTGGCTGGTTGATATGTCTTCCGGAGAACGTCAACTTGTTGAAGTTGCAAGCAATGAGCCATTAGACGAGGAGGAGGAAGATGCAAGCGTCCCTGTCAGATGTAGGGGATAGAGGCTCGCAAAGTTAATTTCCAATCTAAATGATAAGCAGAAACAGTCCGTACGCTCAATCGGGTTTGGTGGGCTGCTGGATTTCAGGATCTGTAAGTACCCTTTGCAGTACGTACCACTGTTTTTGAAAGCGTTTGATGACGGTTCCCATATATTTCGGGCGTCGAAGCTCAAGGAGTTCTGTGTGACGAAACACGATGTCCATGATTGTTTTCTACTGCCACGCGGGCCGAATGAAGTGGAGTTGGCACCGACCGGACGTAAGAAGCACTCCTCTGACGAGGAGTTCACGGCATTGAAGGATTTTTGGAGGGCTCGTTACCATGTCGCTAACAACAGCAACCAAGTAAAACTAGGTGGTCTATTCGATGAACTTATGGGCGATGTAGATGGGGGTGAATTATTTTGTAAGATGTTCGTCCTATTTGCAATGTCATCGTTTCTGTGCCCTATGTCAAACAACGGAATAGACCTGAAGCTGGTAAAAGTCGTGGACGACGTCTCAGGTATTAGCATGTACGACTGGTGTTCGTACATTCTCAAAAACTTGGTCGATGCAGCTGCTGAGAGGAAGAAAAGTCCGAAGCAATTGAGAGGTTGTGTTCCGTTCCTCATGATCACCTACCTCCAGAGGTTCGATTTCCGTGGAGAATCTTGCCCACATGATCTACCCTTAATTAAGCACTGGAACAACGAGAATCTGGCAGCACGACTACACGGTGAGATGATGGCTGATTCGTTGGGTAGGCAGGTGTGGTCGAAAACGACCTATCCACGGTCTTATTCCGACGGAGTCGAAGTCAATATGGTGCTGCTTATCACCGGTAACGATGACCCGGGACGTACACCTACATGTTCTAATCACCGAAACAGCGGGAGAAATTAATCGAAATAGAGCTTCCACCTAGGCTCGAGGACGATCGCGAACTGGCCGCTCGGGCTGACGACGTAAGTAAATTTATACAATCTTCAATCTGTCATTACTATTTAGACTTCAGTACATATAGACTGGAGTGTTTAAAATAAATCTGCTTAAAATGAAATTTACAACTTATTATTTACTCTAATGACCTATTCTATTAGTTGTACGCTAATTATTTACTCATCCACTACGGTGAACAATAACGTTGCAGGATGTTCATCTGCTGCTTCTCAAAATGCAAAGGAATAAGGTTGCTTTTCTTGCTTGGTTTGGCGAAGCAGCGGGTGAAATTAAGGATCGGACCATGCCATCTTCTCTCGGGACCGAAACAGATCACTGCCAATCATCCCAGGCGTTCTGGACTAGCGACGAACTCCATCGATATGTTGACCAGGTCTGCGAGTCAGCATTTCGTTTCCGAGATTCAGCTGCCAATGTACCAGTGTACGCAGTAGCGGCTGGGAAGAGTACAGACGACATCACACCCATAGATGTGCAGGTAAGCGAGCAGCCTGAAGTTCCAGTGGAGCAGCCTGAAGTTCCATTGGAGCAGCCTGCTGGAACTGTGCAGGTGGGCACCAGGTTCGGACCAGGTGGATGTGGGCGGTGAGGAACAGCGACCTGAGGCATCATTGGCAGACTCAGTAGTGAAGTCTAAGAAACGAGTTCAGCACAACGTACGAGGGTCGTCATCTAAGCGGCAGTGCGCCAACAGAACATCAGCCAGTAAATACTCAGTGCAAGGTACCGTTGCAGATTCAACACCGCGGGAAGCAACGTCATCATTGAGGAGCCGCATCCGTGGTCGGGGGGATGGTCTCGGTTGCACTTTGGATTTCGGGGACATTGACACTAAAGTGTTGACCGTGTCAAAAACATTCCGCAGCAACCAACAACTGTTAAGCAATCTCCCGAATTTACGGAAGCATGTAGCGGACCATAGCCTGCTCGATGACTATGATTATCCCAACGAGTAAGCTTCCTTTTCACATTTCTGATTTCTTATTTGTTGTGACCTACCCACCTACTGATAACCAGTTAATATGATCCATTTGACCGAATTCAGTGAGCTGCTAGCATACTACGGGAAAGACGCAATAATAACTTGCTCGGACGTACTGACCATGCTCCCTAACACGGACATGTAGTCTTCCTTCCTAGAGTGCTGGTCGATACTCCTCACTCATATTTCCGCTGCAGACCCAGGGAACGACACTCTTCCAACAATGACGTTCATGAGGGTACGCCACTCGGTATGCACTAACCCCCACTCTTACTATTTCTACATTATTTTTTCTTTGAAATTAGTCTGCATTACGCTTGAAACTTTAATTCAATTATTTAAGAACTCAATTCTCAAATTCCGAAACTTTATAACTCACCCCCCACATACATTCAGCCTCCTAACGCTCAATATAGAAAATGTCAATAGAATTAATTTAATACTTCAGCTAAGTCAGTTCACAACTTCATAGAACAACATTGAAAACTTCATCAGCAGATAGTGTCAAGTTGTTCATTACTTTGCTCTAAAACATCAACACATCGGTTTCGCAACTTTAACTCAAATTCTAAGGAACTTCAGCACATAGGATTCGCAACTTCAGAACACTTTAAATCATTCTTTGAAACTTCAACTCTTTCTTGAATGTCACTATAATTGCTGATACTTCAGGTCCATATTGATGAACTTCAACTACTGCTGAACATTAGGTCAGTATAATTGCTGATGAACTTCAGGTCAATATAAGTGCACACTTTACACTCTAACTCAAATAAATTACAACTTCAACTCCCATATTCTGAAACTTCGTAGTCGTTCCCATTTTCATTTTATGCAATTTTTGAAGAAGGTATTATCATTTTCTAAGCTTGGCTCAGTATTTTAATTATATAGAGTTTCTGCAACTGTAGTTCACTTGCACTATAACTTCAGCACATCTCTTTCGAAACTTCAAAATTTAACTGATACTGCTGAACAGTAACTGTCACTAAGATCAATCTACTGCACGCTTGAAACTTTATATCACATACATTACAACGTCAATTGTCATACTGTGACACTGTAATTCGTTACCCAATATTTTACTTATATTACGAACAGTCTACATGTTCACTACATTTCTGACCTACATGTTTTCAATTCCACAGGACGTTGTAGAGAATCTTGTAGAGAATTTCAACTAACCAACCCCTTTCGATGCGCTCCAAGAGAAGCTCTACAGATTTTGGGACGTATTCATCAAAGATTGTCGTCCAGCAGTCAATTTGCAATCCGACCTTATTTTTGTGCCAGTCAACCTCAACCAACATTTTGTTTGCATTTGTCTCAACTTCAAGAAGAACACATAACATCAGCACAGAGCTTACATAACTTCAATAATTAACTGGTGCACATCATCTGCCACTAAAATCAAACTACTCCATGCTTGAAACTTTACATCAAAAACATTACAACTTCAACTCTAAAAAATCGACACTTCAGAATCGTGTCCCATTAATTTCCCTAGCATACCATTTCACACTTGAATTCGTTCTACGAAAATTGAAAATGCGATTTAGAAGTGTTAAAGTTCTGCGACATGCCGCTGAAGTTTCAGGTCCATTGAAATAAAGTTGCATGCTCACACAAATCTAAAATTTCTTAGACTGTTAAACTGCCTACAAAAAGAGCTTGACCTACTACATTTGTAAAGGAATTTAACTGAAGTTTGAGGCAACCCAATACGACATTACAATTCCTTATCACTGAACTCACAAACCCGTCGCGCCATCCTCTACGTCGTCAATATCGACGAAGTCTGAAGCTTCGTCATCGGACGGTGGGTGTTCCGCAAATGGGTTAGGACAATTTCTCTTATCATGGTGAGCCATTCGTTTGCAGTTTTTGCACAGCCGCTTCGGTTTTCTCGCAAGGGCAGCTGCCTTCGTCTTCGTCGACAACATCCTCTTCCCACTACCTTTAGTCTTCGACTTTCTTGGAGGCAGAATAGTTATTTCACTAGTAGACGTACAACCAAGCAATTTCTCAAACTCCTGATATTTCGTCAGTGGCTCGGCAGGCTTACCGACGCTATTGATAAAACCTCTAATCACTTCCCTGAACTTCTGAACATCTTCCTTACCCAAATCACGAACAACGCCTAATGCTTCATGAAATTCGGACCACAGCTTCGTCATCTCCAACTGTTTCTCATCTATTCTGCCAACGGACTTTGTTATTGAAGCGTCAACCGACCATCTTCTGCACACGTAAGCCACTGGTATCGTCTTCTGTCCGTGTGACGTCAAAATCCATATCACATGTTTGCAAAGAATCCCTTTTCTCTCAAACAGCGTACAGGTACATGCCGCCTCCTTCAACTCTAAGACAATAAACGGAACTTCAAATCAGTAACAACGTAACTTTTTCAATCTGCAATGAAACTTCAACTTCAACAAATACACCAACAACAGAAAAGCACCAGGAACCTTCAAACTGCGTCACATACCTGGGTTATACCACACAACGTAAAAGCGATTCCTAGACTGATCCTTCACAGTAGTAACCTCCACCCCTTCATCCACCTCAAAGCCACGTACCGTGCAAGTGTCAACAGAGTACTTCATCTCGCTCTAGAATTCAGTAAATACTTCATGAGTATACAGCTTCAATAGCTAAATGAGTCTCCAACTTGGGCCTCGAGTGCATGTTCTCATTGTCAAGCTTCTTCTGAGTATGCCTTTGCTGCTCCATTGCGCTTTCGTAGCGCATCCAGAACTCCACCAAGTACCAGACTTGCCTTCAATCCTCTTAAAGAAGCTATTTGCACTCTCCGACCTTTGCGTTGTTCTCATAACGCTGCTCATGCGTATGTCTCGACAATGAGCCATGACCCACTGTTTTCTATCGACGAATGCACTGTTAAACCAATCAACTTCAGCCACTCAATGTTCCTCCATAATTTCTTTCCACCTGAAGTTAAACTCTACGGGTTCAATGTTGTCGACATGACATAGGTCCACCCCGACGCGGCCACGCGCGGGTTTGGGGAGGCGGATGAATCTCCATATAAGATGATCAAATTGAAATTTAAATCGAAGTTGGAGTCGCCACCGAATTTTATGGTTATTCGGAACCGTTCGAGCCCACTCTATGTCGTAGTGGGCCGTATACGAGATACGGCCCATTTCCGATGTCGGAGTTTATTGGGCTCGTCCCTTTGCATTTCGATACCGATGCCGGCTTAATCGGTTAATCGTATATTGAATGACTCTCGTTGCCAATGGATTCGGACATCCGGAAACCACGGTTCTGAGTAAGGGGTGAGGGTACGTGTTGGGAAGTTCACTAAGAACACCCAACCCCGTCCACACATTAGCGGCCTCTACTAGGATATCGAATGATTTTTTAATACGCGCGTTAGTAATACGATGAATGATATGCAAACATTGTTTTCCTAAACATGCGAGGAATTGAACGGGTTACTAGGTCGATTTAATGCATGAAAAATTAACGTCAAAGTTGAATTTAGCATGTGAGGTTCGTTTTAGTATAATAAAACAAAAGATGAAATAAAGATGAATTTGCTACAAGATAAACAAACGAGTTAGTATCGATTTGTAAAAATAATATAGCAAATAAAATAAATAAACGAGATCGAGAAAATAAATATTAATCGAAATCTGAAAAATATCGCTAAAAACGCTGTTTTGTATAAAAAACGAAGTTCGAAAAATAATAAAAAAAAGAAGAAGGTGCGTCGTGGCAGCCGGCCGCGCGGCTCGCCTGGGATGTCGGCGAGTCGCGTGTCGGTCTGTTTTTGAAGACGATTTTCCGAAGATTCGATGCTTTTATTAAATCACGTACAAATATTGCATAATTTGTACTCGATCTAATATTTTCGATATTCGTTATATTCGATAATTGACTACGAAATCAATATCGAATACTCAGAATAGTTTTAGAAAAGATATAAATTTTAGAAATCGTTTCGTAGAATAATAAAATAAAACGAACGAAAAAGCTAAAAAAAGACTCGGGTTTCAGGCCCGTGCGCGAGTCGCCTGGGAGTGGCGCGACTCGCGTGCGGGTCTGTCCGATTTTATTTTTTTGTTCGAAATTGCTAATTTTGATAAATCGCGTACAAAATATGAATTAATTTATACCCGATTTTATGTTTTCGATATTCGTCGTACCCGATATTCGATTATGAAATCGATATCGAGTATTCGGAATGAATAAAAAAAAGTTTTGTAAAAAGAAGTTTGAACGAAAAAAAGATGTAACGATTTTTAACATCATCGAGATTTAATATAATTCTTTTTGATACAATATTCGATTATAGAGAATCGATATCATATTTTTAAGAATGTTTTTATATGAAAATAGTTTTTAATAGTATCGATATTAGAAAATAAAAAACGACGAACGACCCGTAATAAAAAAAGGACGGACGAGGACCCATAATAAAACGGACGTTGAGGGAGAAGAGAAGAAGAAAGAGAAGTCGGGTTTTGTACACCCTCAACCTACATGCTTCTGTTTACTCGGATCGGGGCTCGTTGGGACGTGGCTTGGGCACAAGAGCGTCGAGTGGATGTCGGTGAGTTACGGTGGCTCGGTTTGGACGTGAGACGTGTGAAGGGTGTCGGGTATCAGGGCCGGTTTCCTTCGGGAATAATATCGGTTTTCTCGATGCTAAATGTGTAATTGATGTATGATAATTTATGTGTGTATATCGATGATTGATAATGAATGTAGATGAATCTATTTTGAGTTGTGCAAGGGGTTATTTATACGGAGTTCCCGACCTTGGCTAGAAGAGGTGCTTCGGGTTTGAACTACCGCTTAGGATAGGAAACGTAAGAAGCTGAAAGGCATGAGAATTCCGCTTGCTTGTCGAAGAAGCAAGGGAAAACCGGCTGGAAGAGGGCTGCTCGGTCGAGTGTTTGCACTCGGTCGGGTGTTTGAATCGGCTTTCGGATAGGATTCCTACTTAAGATCGAATTCCATCCTTAAACGGATTTGTTTAATATTTCATGTAGCTGATTTTTCGTAGGATTGGAGTATGAATCAGCCGTGTGAGGTGTCACGGCTGACTCACGTGTCTCGGGAAAATCCTTGACCGGGTTTTGACTCGGTCGCTAAAAGACGGTTTTACCCCTGGTGTCGGAATCGACCCAAATTAGTCTTATTTGACTCGAAACGACCCACTGGGCCTGATTTTGAGGTTGGTTTTGTGAGATATGTACTCCATAATGAGCCCAAGCCAAATGCCAATGATTTTGAGCCCGTTTCTGAGTATTTAAAGCATGTTTGCGTCCGATCATCATCGGGTGTTTGTCGGAAACTGCTATAGACACCTGGCGGTCAAAATGTGGGTGTCTACAAATGTCGTCGTCCCATACAATATCGTTTAGCTTATGTATGAACTCGATGTAATCGTAACTAGCCGAACCATACTTCACAGGAACCTTATTCATTATGTGCCACATACAGTACCGATGTCTCGCTTTCTTGAAGACAAACACCACAGAGCTTATAATAGCGGGATCATTATGTACTCCGGTTCCCCCTCTCCCCCCCCCCCCCCATCGGGTCCAAAAAACGGGTGAACACCCAATTGAAGGACTCAGTGTTCTCGCGAGCAATGAGGGCACCGCCAAATGTCACCGACCTTTTGTGATTGTCAACCCCTGTGAACGGAGTGATGATCATCGAGTACATGTTCGTCCCATATGTAGGATCAAAGGACACAACATCCCCAAACATTTCTTAGTTCCTCTTGCCAACACCGTCGACCCAAATAACCCTACATAAGCTACCATCGGCCGCCAGTTCGTAGTCAAAATAAAACCCTTCCCGGTTAGCCACCATTTCCTTAAAATTATCTATGAAAAGCTGCCCATCTCGTTCATGAAGATAACACTTAAGATCCCTACCAAAATTCTTGAAGTCATTTAAGCTAGCACCAATATTCTCCAATCCATTCACATGCTCCTTAACCATACCGTATGTACGTGTCGGTCCAATTTTCAACTGGAAAAAAGAATAATTAAAAAAAATGAAGGTACGTCAACGAACATAATTTTTAAGAGACTTCAGATGGAATCCTCAAAAACTCCACCACTCAATCTACGCAACTTCAATATTTTATACTTGAAACTCCACCACTGAATCTATGACACTTTAATTACTGACATAGTACTATGTTACACACTTTCACTTAACTACAACTTAAGTCCAGTACACTTCATTTACAACTTCAGTAACTAACATTTGAAACTTCAAGAACTATACCTACGTCACGACATCAACAGGAATCACAATAACGAAAATCGAAAGCAAGCATTTCAAAGAACTTACTCGAGAGTTGTAAACTATCAACTGCTTGTGGTAGGCGGACAAGTTACGGGACAGCTTCTGGAACTCTCTATCCACCTCAGAATAGAGTTCATGGTTATGACCTTCGCTGAATTCAGAAACAACTACCACACCGCCCTTCGCAAGTAACTTCATACGTGCATTACAGCCCACCAGTGTCACCTTCGATCCACGTATCGTAGTAACAGCAGAACTCTCACCTCCGATGCAGATTTTTTCGACTTCAACTTCGCAGACATCGGTACCACATCACCTATGGAACTTTTCTACTCCGCACAGGCTTCCGTATTCTTCGGTACGTACGGGAATCCCTCTCGATTGCACACCAACAGCTGATAATTTAGCGTACCGTCACGAAACCTCTTCGTCGACCACCGACGCACATCAAAACCACAAGCAAGACCATATGACTGATAAAATGCAACCGCCTTCTCAATGTTCGCAAACTGCGGACCAACAAACGGCGTCACATCCTTCGAAACTACCCTACTGTACTCGACCGCAGACACCTCCTCCGCAGTCTGACAATGCTCTGCCACTGCACAAGAATAATTACAGAAAACTAAAATACACATAACTTTAAAAAAAAAATTGAAGCAACTACAAATAAACATAAACATACCGGGGGCACTTCAACAATCTGCAAATTCTCCATTCCAAATTAATACTTCGATCGGAAACGAAAGTCGCCTTGACAACGAAATCGGTAAAACGAGGGAAGCCTCTGCCAAAAACTGAAGTGCAGACAAATAACAGAACCCAACAGCCCAAAAACAATTTAAACTGAATATGTGATGATGAAAAACGAAATTCCATCATCTTTGGAATGTCGCGTGGATTTAAGACTGAGTTATGGAGGTTTGATTGCCTCATGAAAATGTTTCTCGTGACAAGAAACTATGTATTAATTACACCTGCCTAATTACAAGAATATTTGCTTACTTAATCTTAGAAGCAATCTCAGCCATCCGCACAAGATGGATCCAATGGCCAAAATTTGGACTTAGGAACATAGTTTTACCGTACACCTTATTAGAACTCCCATCTATATATATATATATATATATATATATATATATATATATATATATATATATATATATATATATATATATATATATATATATATATATATATATACATGCAACTACAACAATAAAATTCAATATACGATTCCTACATAAAATAAAATCCAAAAATGACAAAAATGACATTTTTCTAGAATACACACACACACATGTATGTGTGTATGTATGTATATACACATATATTTATATTAGATGTCTCGACTGAATATTATGATTTTACAAATAAAAATAACAATTTAATCGTTAATCTCGTAAAAGCAATAAAATCATGCAATACCAAGTAACATCGACGTTACCTTCAATCAAAGTCCGAATCGATAATATATGCGTCCGGTCGGTTTCGGGTCGTCCAAAAAGCGTACAAAAAAACATGAAATCCATGGTATGAAAATACCATAAGATCGCTGAAAATCAAGGTGTAAAACGATAGAAACGAAATTGATTAATACCTTAACGAAGGTGAGGGAAAGAGGATCGAAATAAGAAAAAAATAGGAGACGAAAATGGATGATCAAGGACTCGAATTTAGAGCAAAGATGTTGCACTTGGCTGGTGATTTGGGCGAGTCATCAAACCAAAGGATTTATGGCAATCCAAATCTGCCAGAAGAGGTTGAGGGATTTTTGTTCCTATCTAAAGCTTCAATGGTGAAAGAAATTAAACAACAGATACTGAAGTGCCAGTGGAAATAAAGAGATTGATTCACAAATACTTTGATGTGTTTCCAAGATAGTTTTTTTTTTTTTTGGTAAAGGTAAGATATATTAATAAAAGAATAGTAAATACATTACATCCTTAGACACATCAATGCCTAATAACTCTATCAATGAAACATCTGTCCTTAACACTACGATTCTTGTCAATTTTGCTCTTACAAAATTCCTTAAACTCTTTAACCACTATTCCTCCAACCACTTCAGGTCTAATCAAAATACCGTCCATCCTGCATCTATTTCTTTGAGTCCAAACGTGATAATTAATGGAGTTGATGACCGCATTCTTGATCGCTCGTTGTAACTTGGTACCTCTAAGTCTTTGCCTACCTTCATTGCTTGTATCAAGCCTGTTCCAATTCAGTTTTTCAGACACTGTTTTTACAACGCTGCTGCTGTACCCACATTCCTCGAATAAATGCGCATTAGTCTCCGCTGCACCTGCACAAATACAGCAGTGATCCTCATCCGTAATCTGCAATCTGTAATTTTTCCTTCAGGTCTAGAGCATTATGTAGTATCAACCACGCAATCAGGCTGTGTTTTGGTAGTGACCAGTTTGTCCAAACCAATCTATACCAGGCGACAATGTCTCCTTTCTCCCTAAGCCATTGGTACCCTTTTGCAATAGAATAAGATTTCGGTCCGTTCATTGTCCATTCTTCCCTGGAATAACCCGGTTTTAGTATGTCTCTAACCTGGCATACCTTCCTCCAAGCCCAACTTGATTCATTTGACGGCTTATAATCGTCCCAAGGCATTCCTTTCAGGTATACGTGATGAATCCATTGAACCCAAAGACTATTCTGATTACTACTCACCCACCACGCGAGTTTTCCAATCGTTGCCTTATTCGATATGCTATTCTGAATTATTCCAAGTCCACCTTCTCTCAGAGGTTTCCAGCCTTTGTTCCAAGCTACAAGAGGTGATCTTTGGTAGTCCACAACCCCATCCCAAAGGTAGTTCCTACAAATCCCGTCAATTTGCTTTATAACTGCATTAGGAATGATAAAAATTGAGCCCCAGTAATTGTGTAAAGTAGAAAGGACACTCTTGACAAGCACAAGTCTCCCTGCGTATAAGATTTTCCTCGTGCCCAAGCACCTGATTTTCTCCACCACTTTGTGTACTAAAGGCTGACACTCCGAAACAGACAATTTAGAAGGTTTTATCGGCACTCCTAAATACCTGAAAGGAAGCGACCCTTCTGCACATCCAGAAATTCGAAAGATCTCATCCTTAGTGTCTTTAGAGACACCGTTAAAATACACATTTGACTTGCCCTTGCTCAATTTAAGGCCCGATGCAGCTGAAAAGGTTGCAAAAGTTCTCAGAAGGACCATCATTGAAGGAATCTCACCCTTGCAAAATAAAAGGAGGTCATCGGCGAACATTAGGTTAGTGAGTTTCATCATCTTACAGAGAGGGTGGAACTTGAAAGGCATAACATCGGTTGTGTATTTCAGTAGTCTAGACAGATACTCCATACACACAGTGAACAACAATGGGGATAGAGGATCCCCTTGTCTCAAGCCCCTCTTTCCTTGGAAAAAACCAAACGATTCCCCATTGATTGATAATGTGTAGGTAGCAGTAGATACACATTGCATAATCAAGTCAATAAAAGGAATAGGAAAATCCAGATTATATAGCATTTGTTTCAGGAAATCCCACTCAACTGTATCGTATGCTTTCTGAAGATCCATCTTGAAGATACATCTAGGAGACACACTCTTCTTGGAATATAGTCTGATAATATCCTGACATATCAATATGTTTTCTATGATGCTCCTACCTTTTATAAAACCGCCTTGCATTGGGGAGATTATATCAGGCAGAATTCTGGACAAGCGAGAGCATAGGATCTTAGAAATTGCCTTATAGACAACATTGCAACACGCTATCGGTCTATATTGCATAACTGTTTCCGGTCTGTCAACTTTTGGGACCAAGGAGACCAACGTGGTATTTAGCTGTTTCAGCATTCTACCAGTAGAAAAGAAATCCTTGATCGCGTCGATGACCTCTTCCCCTATAATATCCCATGAATCCTTAAAGAATTTGCTCGTGTACCCATCTGGGCCTGGGGATTTATCATTAGGTATACTGAAAATTGTTTCTTTAATTTCATCACCCGTAACAGTCTGCGTCAATATGATATGATGATTTTCATCGCATACCGGCCCATATCCTATAACCTTTTTACTCACCTGAGTTGTTGTAGTTCTTTCACCAAGTAGCTTTTTGTAAAATCTTAAGAAAGCATCCTGAATGCCTTCCTGATCAGAGAAGACCATCCCTTGCGCATCTGAAATTTGATAGATATTATTCCTTGCTCGCCTTGCTCTTAATGCCCCATGGAAGTACCTGGTATTTTGGTCACCCTCTTTGATCCATTGTGCTTTTGATTTCTGCATTAAAAATTCCACACAGGCATCCTTAAGAAGTGAGTAGTTAGCCTGGGCTTCCTTCTCCTGTCTTCGTAAATCACAGTTCACAGGGTCCATCGCCAAATTCTCCTATAAAGCTTTCAGCTTTAATGCTGCAATCTCAGCATTTCTTTCAATGTCTGCAAATTGATTGTTGTTGATGCCTCTTAGTATATGCTTTAGCCTTTGTAATTTTTTAACTAAGCAAAACATCTTTGTACCTTGAACAGGCAGTCTCCAATCCTTCTCCACCAATTGATCAAAATTTGGATCTCTACTCCACATGTTAAAATATTTGAATGCTCTTCCATTTTTCTTACTTCTATCTTGTGGACTGATTACGCATGGACAGTGGTCATATAACCCTTCCGGCATGAAATGTGCTATGTATCTTGCCCGAGAACTCATCCATTCTTGATTAACGAGACACCTATCCAATCTACTAAACACCCTATCCTCATGCTCTTGTTTGTTATTCCACGTATAGAAAGCACCTATTGCAGGACTATCCATAAGCTCACAAACATCAATACATTCTTGAAAAGGTGCCGCTTCAGCCAAATTAAAACCTCCACCTAGTCTTTCCTCCTTACTCAAAACACAATTGAAATCCCCTCCTACGAGCCAAGGACCATCAATGTCTCTAGCAATCCCCTTAAGATCACTCCAGAGGGCTTCCCTCTCGCCAATTTCATTAAAAGCATATATCATTGTCACACAAAAACTCTGATTATTCCCTATCTCCTTAACACCACAATGAATCAACTGAGATGTACACTGTAGTGGAATGACCTCACATTGTTTATGATCCCACACAATCCAAATCCTCCCCCTAGGATGCATATGAGCATTAGTAACAATACTCCAATTATTAAAGGCATTAGAAAAAGCCCTAGTCTGATTATTTACCTTAATTTTGGTTTCTAGGAGACCAAAAAATCCTACCTTATTGTACTGAAGAAACTTATTTATTTCTTGCTGCTTCTTCATCTTATTCGTACCTCTTAAGTTCCAAAAACCCAAAATCATCATATCAACCTTGTTATAATAGGGTCACCAATTACCTTGCTAGGAGAACGCAGCAAAGCATCCTTGAAAGCAGACTGATTAGTAATATTTGGACCCTTATCATGCTTTTCTCCAATATGCACTTGGTCAGGCTCATTCGGGTTTGAATAATTCATGTCATCTGCCTTCTTATTCCTCAGGTTATCAGAGCTGTAGTTAATAATTTTCGCTGGAGGTTCAATATCCCCTTGTACAGGCTCAATCTTCTTCTCTTTTGGCCTCCATTCCTTCCTTGATGCTATGCTCTTTTGCTTTGTTGTATCACCTTTTCTACAATTTTGCACTTCATGTCCCATTCTCTTGCAGCCCGAACACAAAACAGGCTTCCAGTCATATTCGACCTGTACTGTGATCAAACTGCCAATCTCATCTTTGAACTGTAGTGTAGACGGCAACTCCTTCCCCACTGTAACTTCTATTAGAACCCGAGCAAATCCAATTCTAGTTCTCAATGTAGTGGCATCATCCCTTTTCACCATAGGGCCAATTAATCCCGCAATTTTCTCTAGGCTATTTCCCCAAAACTTCAGAGGAAGCTTATGAATCCGAACCCAAGTTGGTAACACTTGAACATCTTCCTTTTCCAAGTCTATATCAGGTTTCCATGGCTTGATCACCATTGGCTTATTACAAAAAAGATAATACCCTGCATTCAACACACTTTTTTGCATTTCTTCATTTTGAAAACGAACCACAAACACCCCATTAGGAAGCAGTGATATCGTATCAATCTTATGGTTCTTCCAGATTCGTCTTAGGAAACCATCTAAGACAGTCCATGGTGGATTGGATCCCAGAATAAAGCCATAAATTGCTGTTGACCAAAAGTCAATATCAGTTTGCACGTCTCCTTCGTGAGTTGCAACACTGGTTGCTCTGGTCTAACCACAACATTTTTCTTTCCTTGTTTCACAAACCACGTTCCTTCTTCAACTCCTAGGTCCTCCTTTGATTCGTCCACGATGGACACAGAGTCATCTATCATATTGTCCTCAATCTCATCATCATGAACATTGTAGGGTGGAATCCCCATGATATCCTGCATGGACTTCTCTTTCAAAGGTACGTCCATCGTAGGGTTTCTCACAACCTTTTCCCTCTGATCATCCTGCGTGCTTGAATTTGCCTTATGCCTCCGTCTAGTGATATTGCTCAATTCAGGTGACCTCGATGCAGGAGATTTGGCCATGGTGCCTGAATCTCCCTCGGATCGCCTGCACGTCGCTCTCTCACTAGGGTTTTAAATTTTTGTTTCCAAGATAGTTACCAAGAGGTCTGCCACCCTTAAGGGGAGTTGAACATCAGATAGACCTTGTGCTATGGTATGTCGTACCTAATAGACCTGCTTACAGAAGTCATCCCACTGCGGCCCACGGAACTGCAAAACAAGTTGAAGAACTAATGAGCAAGTGGTTTGTAACGGAATCATTGAGTCCATGTGTTGTACCAGTTTGTTAGTGCCAAAAAAAGATGGATCATGAAGGATGTGCACTGATAGTAGATTTATCAACAACATAACAGTAAAGTACAAGTTCCTTATTGTGGACATGAAATAGGTCCACCCCGACTCGGCCAAGCACGGGTTTGGGGCGACGAAATGTTTCCCACGTGAGATGGTTCTCGGGTTGAAATTTAAATCGAAGATGGAGTCGCCATCGAACTTTGTGGGAGTTCGGGCTCATTCGAACCCACTTTATATTTTGATGAACCGTGCACAAAGTACGGCCCACTTCAATACTAGAGCTTGTGGAGTTCGTCCCTTTGCATTACGATCCCGATGCCGACATTATCGGGTACCGTATATCGAATGACTCTCATGCGCCAACGGTTTCGAACATCCAGAAACCGAGGTTCTGAGTAAGGGGTGACGGTACGTGTTAGTAAGCCCACGAAGGACACCCAACCCCGCCCTCACTTAGCTGCCTCTACTAAGATACCGTTCGATGTTTTAATACGCGCGCTAGTGATTCGGTTGAATGTTATGCAAACAACGTTTTACGATATGCTATAAATTGGATAAGTTGCTACGTCGATTTAATGCATTTAATTCACGTCAAAGTGGTTTAGCATGCGAGGTTCGTTTTAGTACAATAAAACAAACAACAAAAATAAAAGCGTGAAAAAAAGATTACAAATACATGGGCGGTATACAACCCGGAATTACAATACAACAAGCGCGAAAATTGAAACGATCGAAATAGTTATATAATAATGATAATAACAACATTAAAAATGAACTGAATAGAAAATGCGATGCATGGTTTTGAAAATAAAGGCATGTGATAGTCTTGACACGCGACGACTAAAAGTCGTAAAAAAAACATTTGATGACGCTTACACGATGTAGAGAACTCGTGTACTTTGCGTAAAGGGGCCACCCGATCGAGTCACAGACTATACTCAATCGAGTGGTCCTGCTACGGACCTCCTACCTGGTTTTTGGGATGCCACTCGATCGAGTGGGCTATGGCACTCGATCGAGTGCCCCCTGTGCGGACTGTTGTCCGTTTCAAAAAAGCGTTGATTTTGAAATTGCTTTTCATTTTAAATCGATAATTTATTAAGCCGTATAGAAATATAGATGCAATTTATACTTGACTCAATTTTCGATACCCGAAGTATATATTTTTATTATTACGAGACCGATATCGGGAATTTAGGAAAAAGTGTTATGAAATTGTTTTGAATTGATTTAGGACGAAATAATTCCCTCCGCGCTACGACATCGATAATAATCTTTATGGATTATGTGATGTTCGATTTCGCCTCAACAGGTTCCGCACTATTTCGAAAAAGGGAATCGAATATGTTTAATAACGAATATCCACGATCACATCACGCCCTTAAGTGTTTAGGGCGGCGCTCCTTGAAAGGGCACCACCATTGTTACGACTCGTGAAGGGATTAGAAGGATCTTGAACGGGATTCGCTTTTAAACGTATTCGACTCGAGATCGTTTTATATTTTTATGTATGTGCGATGTTAATTAATAACGATGATAAATAAATATACTAGCAATGTTAGAAACGAAAGAAAAAAAGAAATAAAAACGACAAAAACGGAGAAGAAGACGAAGAAAAACAGAGAGAAGAGAAAGAAGAAATGGAGAAATCGGGATTGAATTTTACACCCTCAACCTACATGTTTTGTCTCGGAAATTGGCTCGTCTAGTACGCGGCTTGGCACGGGAGTGTCGAGGTAATATAGATGAGTTATGGTGTGTAAGTGTAGAGGGTTTGAGGTTGAAGAAAGGTTGCAAAGGTTGTGAATATGATGGCTGAGAAGAAGTTGTAAAATGTGTTGAGGGGATGGGGTATTTATAAGAAAATACCCCGGTTTAGGGTAAACAGGGACCACTCGATCGAGTGCCCGATTTGCCGCCGGTTCGCCTGGTTCGCAAGCCTACTCGACCGAGTGGGCCTGATCCACTCGATCGAGTGGGTCTAAACGGAGGGAGATATTCTAGGAAGGAAATTCTATCCTTTTTTAATAAGATTTGGTTGCTTGGGTTCTCTTGTAGAAGCATATATGGCTGATTTTTGTGTCGGATTAGTCTTTGACCGATGTTTGACTCGGTCGCTAAAACATGGTTTTATGTTCGGTGTCGGTTTTGACCCAAATTAGTTTTATTTGAAAGAAAACGACCCACTAGGTCTGAGTTTGAGGTTGGTTTTGTGATATTTGTACTTCGCTAAAAGCCCGTGCCAAATACTATTGGTTTCGAGCCCATATCCGAACGCGTCAAAGCACGTTTACATCCAATCATCATCGGGTGTTTTGTTGAAGACCGCTATAGACACTAGCAGCCAAATGCGGGTGTCTACAGAGCCCCCACTCTGACTGAGACTTGGACAAGGCGAAAGTCAGAGTAGCTACGAGGCCAATCAAGGATTAAGACCTAGGAGTCTTCCGGTTGGGACATTTATAGTCCGTTAAACTTGCGTGAAAGGGCTCGCCAGCCATAAGACAGAAATCATACCTGAGTTCTGTTATCTGGGTAGCTTCGTGGGAAGTCGGACTTGCGTTCGAAGTCCTAGGTGCGCCTGTATGTAAGCACATCCGGTCCTGGGTGTATTATTTTCAGGAGAAATGCCGCCTCGGGCTTTCCGCTGGGGAGTGAAAGAGCTACGCGGGGCTTGCTTCTGAAACCTCAAATGTACCTTTGTGCAGTCACATAATAATTTGCATGTAACATTTAGGTGAAACACCGACTCCGGCTAGGGAATAGAAATTTTGAATTAAAAATTTTGAGATTTTTGATTATTTTTTTTGAAAATTAGGAATTTTTTTGAAAATTCTGACTTCTTTGAAAATTAGGAACGCTCGGGACGACTTAATTCCTGTGCTGTTACTAGGAAACTGAGATCGAGCCTGTATGCTTAGGCCCACCGGGGCCAAGGAGGCACAGTAGTAGGAGGACTATCAGGGCTTTGGTGTTACAAATACACATCCTTTGTTCAGCTTTCTGCACTCCTCACAACTCTTCCTTTCCTAAAAAGAAAGAAAAAAAAACTTGTCCCTTTCAAGAAATTTAGCTATGGGTATTGAGCGTTTGACCGCGATGCTGCAGGATTAGTCCCGACGCTTTTAGGGACGTGGATAAGGTAGCCCTAAATCAAATGGGTATTTCTCAACTGTTGACGATCCGTCAGATGCAGGTGGATCGTTATTTTCTTGATGCTTGTCTATCCTACTGGGATGACATATACCATGTTTTTGCCCTTCCTCGGGGCGAGATTTGTCCTATACTTGAGGAAATTGTTGTTGTGGGAGGATGGAACCCTTAGCTCCGTCCTGGTGTCCCGTTTTCAATTCATGATCCTAGGAGGAAACTGCGGGAATTTTTAGGACTTTCCCACATGGAGGTATCCCGTATGACAGACGGGGACAATATTTCATTGTTTGCTTTGGCCGACAAATTTATGAACCCGCACGACGTCCGGGTCATGCCAGTCCACAGTCGTACGGCTTTTGCTTTTTGCATGCTTCACGTCAATGCTTTCGAAGGTCACATTGATTTGCTGTCGTGTATGGGTAATGTCCGACTTTTTACCGTTGTTGATCTAATGGAGACGGAACATAGCCCAGCGTGGCTAATCACAAAGGGAATTATCAAAGGTTTAGATAATTGCAAAAGGGACCCGTCAGTTCGTTTGATCGGGAGTACCCGTCTGATACAGGTATATCACTTTTTCCTCTCTTTTTTTCTTGATTTTTCCGATTTTTTTTTCTCGATCACCTGCTACAGAGGGCACTCGATCGAGTGCCTCGTCCAAAACCCGCTACTACGTTTTAGGGGTGTCCCTTGATCAAGTGACCCCTAGGCACTCGATCGAGTGCCCCTAGGCGGACGTCAATTTTGCCTCGAGAACTTATAATTTTTGCTTCTTTTCAGCTTTAGCTATTTGAGAGGCTATCAATCATAGAACCTCCCCCTGACCCAAGTCGATAACGGCCTAATCAAGTGATGATGAGGAGAGAGGCCATCGACTTTTCTTGCCTTATCAATCGGAAATACTGGGACGAAGAGCTGTCATTCCATCGTGGTTCATTGATCCGATGGCCTGTGTGGTGTCGTGGTGTCCTATTTACGTTTGGACAGGTTTGGCACCGAGGGATAAGGCTCGCTATCAGGTGATTTTTTTTAGTCAGACAGTTCACCTTTACCCTGACCGCATACTTAGGCAGTATGGTTGGTCTCAGAGGATCCCGGAGAATGAAGCAGTTATGAGTGACCCTATCCAGCTAACTGATGTAATGTGCGATACCTGGATGCAACGATGGTATACCCGGGCTACTTGGTCCGTTCCCGAGTCTCTTCACTCAACTTGGGTATCAGACTCTTATGAAAAATGGAGGAAAGCAGATTCTGGCAAGGCCCGAGCTGCTTTGAAGGGAGCAGGCTAAAGACAATAGAGGTTTTTTTGACGAAGGTGACACTCCGGCTACACTGGTTCGTCTGATGTCATGTCAGAGAAGGAGGGCTAAGACTCAAGCTGAAGGGTCTAGCGCTAGAGGTGCACGGGGGGAGGTGAGCCCCCAGACAGACTTTGAGAGGAGACTTGGGCGCGACTATCAGTCCAGGACCGACTTGTTCCTCGGGACAAGCTACCGGAGCACGTAAGGGCTCGACTTGGACCGGTTACAATAGCAGAAGACCCACTGTCGAAGAAACGGGTCCGAGCTAAGGAGGTTCCTCTTGTGATCCAGGAACGCTCGCCCCCGTACCGGCAACCGCGGGCTCCGCGCGACCCAAAAGACAAAGGGAAGGGCAAGATGCCCTAAATATCTTACTCCTTAATTTTGTTATTTAAATATTACTATTATTTTTGTGGTGTGCTTTTTTGTTGTTGTTTTTTATTTGAGTGATGTAATTTGAAATTCTCGAGTTTATCGGGTTTTTTTAATAATAAGACATATTTATTATTGAATACCATTTTTGTCTTTTCGGTTATTGCAGTGGTTGTGCCCTTTTGAGGGGTTGTCTACGTATCCACGGTTAGTGGTATCAAACCAAACGTAGTTCAGGCTTAGAATTTTTGCAATTTCGAAATTCACCAAGACTAGTAGTTCGAGGTGTGCGCGACAGTAGGACAAATAATCCTAACTTATTGACTTGCTTATAATTTTGAAAGTTTATAAAAGGATAAATTTTCATAAAAATTTTGCAAATGACATTGAGGTAAAGTTTTAGGGGTGGTAGCGCTTCAGCTGGTCTAAGTTGGTTGGGTTGACGAATTCATTCCCGTCCAAGTCTATTAGCATCACTGCTCCTCCCGATAGAATCTTCTTCACCAGATATGAACCGGCCCAATTGGGTTTGAACTTTCCCCTTGGGTCAACTTATAGTAACGCTCGAACGGACTTGAGGACCAAATCCCCTTCTTTGATATTCCTGGGCCTAACTCTTTTGTTGAAGGCCCATTGTATTCTCTTTTGATATATTTGGATATTGCTGAAGGCCCGGGACCGCCGTTCATCCAAAAGAACTAGCGAGTCGTATCGAGCTTGGACCCAATCTGCCTCAGGCACTTGGCTTTCAAGTAAAATCCTGAGAGACGGTACCTCTAATTCGACTGGTTGAACTGCCTCCATCCCGTACGTCAAATAGTATGGAGTCACACCAGTTGCGGTGCGGATTGACGTTTGGTATCCCCATAGCGCAAAGGGTATTTTGTCGGGTCAGTCCTGGTAATTATCAGCCATCTTTTTAAGTATGGTGACAATTGTTTTATTAGCTGCCTCTACCGCTCCATTTGTTTGGGGACGGTAGGGCGAAAATGTGTGCCTTTGGATTTTATATTTGGATAGCAAAGTAACGGTTTCGGCCTGAAAGTGCGTCCCGTGATCACTGATGAATTCGTGCGGGACCCCGTATCGGCATATAATCTTGTTTTGGATGAACTTGGCGACGTGCTTAGCGTTCAGAATCCGGTATGACTCGGCTTCGACCCATTTGGTGAAATAGTCGATAGCCACCAGAATGAAACAGTGAGCTTCCGTCCCGGAAGGGTTTACCTTTCCAATTATATCAATTCCCCACGTCAAAAACGGCCACGGTGATGTCATGGTGTATAGTAGGGATGACGACATATGTTGCACGTTGGCGAAAATCTGGCAGTTATGACAGTATTTGACATATAACTGGCAGTCGATTTCCATACTGTTCCAATAGTATCCGAGTCTCATGATTTTTCGGACCAGCATCTGGGCACATATGTGGAGCACATTCACCCTCGTGTACCTCAGCCATAACCTTCTCAGCTTTTATTTTGTCGATACATAGAAGGAGAGCCCCATGTGCCGTCTTTTTTTATAATTGTCCGTCGTCCGTACAAATAAATTGGGTGGCCACCTTCGCAGGGCTTTCGTGGCCCGGTTTACAGTTCCCAGAGGATATTCTCTCGTTGTCATATAGGTTAGAACAGTCTGATACCAAGGTTTCGGATCGGTTATCTCGATGTCTTGAATGGAGTTGATATATGCCGGCTCGGACCGTCTTTCGACGCAGATTGGCATGTTGGTTAGGTGATCCGGGATATTCAGTAAGGATGCTAATTTGGAAAATGCATCTGCGAACTGGTTTTCTTCCCGGGGTAGATAGATTTATTCTACTTTCTGGAATTATTTTTCGAGGATCCTTACTCGCGCCTGATAGGCTATGAGGTTGGCGTTTCGAGTTTTTCATTTTTGAAGAGCTTGATTGATGACTAAAGATGACTCTCCGTAGACCCAGAGGTTACTGACTCCTAACTCAGTGGCGGCTTCCAACCTGTGAATGTATGCTTCATATTCGGCGGCATTATTAGTCACGTTGAAATCCAGTTTAATGGATAACGGAGTATGCTCCCTTTTTGGTGAGATTAACAGAATCCCGACTCCGAACCCTCGGAAATTGGATGCCCCATCAAAATACAAATCCCATGCCTCTGTGTCGGTATGGAATATATCTTCATCTGGGAAGAACCAAGTGTCGGTGTGCCCTTCTTCGGTTACGGATCGGCGAGAAATTCGGCTACTACCCGGCCTTTAATTGCTTTTAGTGGCACAAATTTAGGTCGAACTCTGCCAGCATTAAAGTTCATCTGGACATCCTGCCGTTAAGGATGGGCTTCTCAAATAGGTACTTGATAGGATCCATTTTGAATAATACATGTACCTCGTAACTGAGCATATAGTGCCGGAGTTTCTTGGTGGCCCAGACTAGGGTGAGGCACGTCTTCTCGAGCATGGTATATTTGCATTCATACTCCAAGAATTTTTTTGCTGATGTAGTAAATGGCTCGTTCTTCTGAGTCGACTGTCTGGGCCAACATAGCCCCAGGGTTGAGGTGACATTAATACTGGCGGAGCAGACAGGATCTCCTTGATTTTATCAAAAGCTGCTTAGCATTTTCCGTCCCATAGTGATCGTTCTCCCACTCTCAGTTTCTTGATAATGGGTTCACACACCATAGTCAGTTTGGAAATGAACCTGGTGATATATTGGACTTTCCCGAGAAATCTTCTTATTTCTTTCTCGGTTTTAGGAGGTTTCATTTCAGTAATGGCTTTGATTTTAGCTGCATCGACTTTGATGCCACGTTGGCTAACGATATGACCAATTAATTTGCCAAATGTTACCCCGAAGCTGCACTTTTGAGGGTTTAGCCTCATGTTGTATTTGCACAGTCGGGTGAAAAACTTCCTCAGGGCAGTAATGTGCCCGCCTCGGTTTTTGGATTTGACGATCATGTCGTCTACATAAACTTTCACTTCCTTGTGCATCATGTCGTGTAATAAGGTCGTGGTTGTTCATTGATAAGTGGCCCCAGCATTGATGAGACCGAATGGCATGACGGTGTAACAGTAAATACCCCAAGGTGTAATGAAGGTGGTCTTACTCATATCTTCTTCTGCCATTTTGATCTGATTGTATCCGGCATACCCGTCCATAAATGATAAAAGGGCATGATCGGCTATGTTATCCACCAATATGACGATGTGTGGCAATGGAAAGTCGTCTTTCGGGCTTGCCTTGTTAAGGTCTCGAAAGTCTACACATACGCGCACCTTACCGTTTTTTTTAGGTACCGGCACGATGTTCGCAAGCCAGTCCGAATATTCGGACACTTGTATGAAACCGGCCTTGAACTGCTTGTCGACTTCTTCTTTAACCTTAAGAGACCATTCGGACCTCATTCTGCGAAGCTTCTATTTTACCGGCTTACACCCATTTTTGATGGGTATACGGTGCTCAGCTATTTCCCGATCTATCCCGGCATGTCCTTGTAGGACCATGCGAAGACGTCTTTGAACTCTTGGAGTAGGTTTGTGAATTGTTATCTCTCCTCGGGATCTAAGGATAACCCCAACTTAAGCATCTGGGGTTCTAAGGTGGTTCCCACATTGATGAACTCGGTTTCTTCAATTACCGAATCTCGAGATTCCCTTTGTTCTAGTTGCTCTATCAGATGCGGGGATAGAGATACCTGCTCGTCGGGTTTCTCAATGTCATTGCACATAATATTTTTGAAAGCGTTTTGAAAATAAGACAAGTCGTAAGCAGAACGGTTATCGTTATTATTAATAGAAAATTTGGAATATATCTCGAAGAGAGAAGCCATCTGATCATTGGTCAGAGGCGGGATTGGGAGCGCCTTCGGGACAGACCCCAAGGGTCCAGTGGAAGTGACTACAGGAGAGGGGTTACAGACTGGACTCTATCACTAGACCCTCTAAACTCAGACTGAGACTCGGACTTTGACTTAGACTCAGACTCGGAATCGGTGTCCGGCATGTCTCCTTCACCGCTGGTCAGCTTGTAGACTCGGCCCTGGCTGTCGGTCCACTTGATGGTCTCCCTCCATGCCCTTTTCCCGGTATCAGAGCCGACTTCAGATATCAGCTTCGTGGGATCGAACTTGTTGCTTTGGAGGATCAGGTTCACCAGATGTTCCTTAGGGGTCAAGACGGCGTTGTCTTCCCCAAATAGTAGCCCCAGCACGCGCTCAGCATTGTCAGCACCCGCCTTAGATTCAGACTGGACGTGTGCAAATATGTCATCCGGGATGTAGTTGCATTCCCGAGCCAATTTGGTCTCGGGATATGTGATAGTTGGTTAGTGCAAACCAACTTGGACAGCCCCGAATACTAGAGTAACAAAGTAGTCAGTTAGTCTTGGGCTGTAAGGGCCCAAGTTCGTACCCTTAATGATGTTACAGGCCTTCTCAATACCTGCCCGGATGACGTTTCCTGGGCTATCAGCGTACCCTAGACCAAAGCGTGATTCTCCGTCGTTCAGGACCTCGATGATCTTCCTAGCTGGAAGATACGGTCTTGAGGTAGCCCCCGGTAAATACCACAAATTTTGTAGCATCGTATCGATGCTAGTGGTGAAGTAAGGCCTAAAGAGATATTCCTCTTCGATCATCCCTACAAAGTCTAACACTCGGAGGTCCGTACGGCCCGAGGCGTTGCAGCTAGCCACAGTTATTGGGGTTGCCTCCAAAGTAATGACACCATCTTGTAGGGACAAGTTGACCTTTCGGTGGAGAGTGGAGGACACTGCCTTAACAGCGTGGATCCACGGCCTTTCGAGGAGCAGGTTAAAACAGGAGGTGACATCGATCACCTGGAATTCTAACTCCTTTTCAATTAGGCATGTTATAATTGTCAACTTGACTTCCCCAGCAACCTATTTTTGGGCTTCCATCAAAAGCCTGGATGGTTTGCGCGGCCGGAAGGTAATTGGCCTCGGTAATGCCGATGGCTTTAACGATCCTCAGAGGAAGGACATTCACAGCAGACCCATCATCAACTAGGGTCATCGGGAGATACTTCCCTTGGCAGATCACCGTGATGTACAGGGCCAAGTTGTGGGCAACCAAGAATTCTTGCGAGCTAACCAAGAGTTGCCATATAGTGAGGTCAACTCGGGTCTTCTTCAGTTGCTTGACAAGAGTCGTATCAATGATCGGCTCTTCGAGGGCAGTCTCAGTCCTGGTAGCTTCAGTGACGGTCATCGGGATAGGAGTGTCCCTAGAGCAAGTAGCTTGATAGGGACGAGTGGCGAGGTGGTTACTGGCTAAAGCTTTGGTCTTAGCCTTCCGGATCTCCTCAGGGGTAATGGGGACAACTTCCCCTTTGACCAGGTACACATTATCTTCATCATCGAACCATATCCCATTAATTACTGGGATGAAAGGAGAAATGAGGTGTGAACAGTCAATTACTTCTCCGGTAAAGATGGCATGGGCGCTAAAAGGGTTTCCTTTGTTACTCGGTTTGTCTCCAGGCAACGGTATTTTCCCACTTTCGATCAAGTCTTAGATCATATGCTTCAATTTCCAACATTTCTCAGTATCGTGCCCATTACCTCGGTGATATTGGCAATAGGCCTGGACATTGTAGCTTTTGGAGCGTTTTTCGACCAGGACCTCAGGAGTCGGGCCTATCGGTTGGATCAGGCCCTTTGAAGATAGCCTTTGTAAGGCATATGTATAGGTGGTACCTATATCAGTGAATACCCGAGCTGGGGTATTCTTCTTGGATGAGGCATCTAGTAGATTAACCGCATCAAAAAGTTGCAGCTGCGACCGGGGGCTTAATAGTGGAAGAAGCAGCCCCCTAATATCCCTTGCTAGAGGCCTTAGTAAGGCCCACTAACCTCAAATCATCTTCAATTCTCATACCCATTTCAGTAAGGATGGTGAAATCGGGTATGACAGCATACAGGAGATGGACCCGGTGGGAAGGGAGGAGGTTCTTGACAAAGGCCTCCACAAAAGTCTTTTCACTGGGCTTATCGACCAGTTTCACACTCTCGGCCCTCCAGCGTTGAAGGTATTTGGTAAAACCTTCCTTAGGCTCCTGGGCCATAACCTCCAGGGAGCGCATCGTGGTCTGGATCTCGGTATTATCAGCATAATTCCCAGCGAACTCTGTAGCCACGTCATCCCAAGTTGGATATTTCTTGGGGTCTAGCATGTAGTACCGGGCCTTGGGGTGTTTTTCAAAGGAAGCGGTGAACAAATTCTTGAACATGCTTGAATCAACCCCTTGATAGCCATAAACTCTTTGAAGGCCCGCACATGGATTAACGGGTCTTCGGTTCCTTCGAACATGGGTAAGCCCGTGAGATTCAGGTTCGCGGGCAGCTTGTCGTTCAAAGGAGAATACACACGGGAGTTCTCCGTGTGGATGGTGTTATTCCTGGACAAGTGGACATGTTCCTCTAGTTTGCGGACTGTGCTGACTAGTTCAGCTATGGGCCCAGTGGTTTCAGTGTTAGTGATAGAAGCCCCTGCTCCAAAGCAGTCAGACGGGCAACGACAGCTACCTGATCGGCCCTCATTGCTGTCAACTGGGCCACAATATCGGTCTGCTTGGCGACCATGTTGTCCATTGAAGACGCCATTTTGTTCAAAGCATCTTCCATTTTGTGTCTGGTTAGTGGTGGTCTGTCTGTAAGAACACCGCGTAATCAGAAATCGAACCCAGGCCTAGGAATCCAAAATAGTACATCACGAGCAAGGAAAAAAATAAAAAAGGATAATTACCCGAAAAAGACACCTAGATGGGTGACTCGTAAATGGTGGGCCTTCCTTAGGATTCGGCTATCCGGGCCGAGTCCCGTTCGAAGGAAGGTCCACGTGAGGTTTTCCCCAGACTTTGACTCGAATGTGTAAATGGGCTTCCCTTTCTAGGGGTATGCCCTACATAGGTGGGTCATGCCTTTGACAAATAAGGCGGACCAGGATGGGGAAGAAACTCGTGATGTAAGATCGACAGAGTTTCGACGCTAAAGACCTTTGACGACTTATAAAAGACCCGACACTACTAAATGCGGTAAGTCCTAAAATAAGGAAGGTTTTTCGAAAAAGGTTTGAATTTCGAGAAAATCAGAAGACGGTCCCGACCTTTAAAATTGGCAAAATGCCGTCGGAGCCGCATTATTTTAAGGTTCAAAAATTTTGAATTTTGAAATGGGCAGCATATCGGCTAGAAATAGGTTATTTTGAGTCAAATTGTAAGTCCTAATTTTGGTAGCATTCTGGGTTTTTGGTTTGAATATTTTGAAAATGACAGTTTTTGAAAACGACACAGAAACCAAGTAGCACATAGTCACGCAAGTATTATAACGACACCATGTATGCTTTACACTAAGTCTCGGTCGGTCGAAATAGGGTCTATACCAGTGCGCATGGCCTTTTTGAGAATCGGGACGGACTTCCTAAGTCGAGTTGATCTTAGAACATGCCGTGAAACCCATTCGAATTAGCCATAGACACCTTGACATAACCAATTTGGAATATATCACGGTATAGTGGGACGTCGGTCACCAGTACCGGCCCGAGTAAAAATGGGGTTATGAATGAACCGTAAAACTAAAGCGCGTATTGTACTAATCGAACGATTTCTCCACGAGTCTCACCCTGAGGATCCCGATAGTAAGTTAGACATCAGTCTTCCCCAGCGGAGTCGCCAAATTGTGGACATGACATAGGTCCCTCCCGACGCGGCCAAGCGTGGGTTTGGAGCGGCGAAATGTTTCCCATGTGAGATGGTTCTCGGGTTGAAAATCGAAGATGGCGTCGCCACCGAACTTTGTGGGACTTCGGGCCCATTCGAACCCACTCTATATTTTGATGGACCGTGCACAAAGTATGGCCCACTTCGATACTAGAGCTTGTGGGGTTCGTCCATTTGCATTTCGATACCCATGCCGACATTATCGGGTACCATATATCGAATGACTCTCGTGCGCCAACGGTTTCGGACATCCAGAAACCAAGGTTCTGAGTAAGGGGTGAGGGTACATGTTAGTAAGCCCACGAAGGACACCCAACCCCGCCCGCACTTAGCGGCCTCTACTAAGATATCGTTCGATGTTTTAATACGCGCGCTAGTGATTCGGTTGAATGTTATGCAAACAGCATTTTACGATATGCGATAAATTGAATAAGTTGCTACGTCGATTTAATGCATTTTAATTTACGTCAACGTGGTTTAGCATGCGAGGTTCGTTTTAGTACAATAAAACAAACAACAAAAATAAAAGCGTGAAAAAAAGATTACAAATACACGGACGGAATACGACCCGGAATTACAATACAACAAACGCGAAAATCGAAACAATCGAAATAGCAATATAATAATGATAATAACGACATTAAAAATGAATTGAATAGAAAATACGATGCATGATTTTGAAAATAAAGGCACGTGATAGTCTTGACACGCGACGACTAAAAGTCGTAAAAAAAACATTTGATGATGCTTACACAATGTAGGGAACTGGTGTACTTTTCGTAAAGGGGCCACCCGATCGAGTCACAGACTATACTCGATCGAGTGGTCCTGCACGGACCTCCTGCCTGGTTTTTGGGATGCCACTTGATCGAGTGGGCTATGGCACTCTATCGAGTGCCCCCTGTGCGGACTACTGTCCGTTTCGAAAAAGCGTTGATTTTGAAATTGCTTTTCATTTTAAATCGATAATATATCAAGCCGTGTAGAAATATAGACGCAATTTATACTCGACTCAATTTTCGATACCCGAAGTATATATTTTTATTATTACGAGACCGATATCGGGAATTTAGGAAAAAGTGTTATGAAATTGTTTTGAATTGATTTAGGACGAAATAATTCCCTCCGCGCTACGACATCGATAATAATCTTTACGGATTATGTGATGTTCGATTTTGCCTCAACAGGTTCCGCACTATTTCGAAAAAGGGAATCGAATATTTTTAATAATGAATATCCAAGATCGCATCACGCCCTTGAGTGTTTAGGGCGGCGCTCCTCAAAAGGGCGCCACCACTATTACGACTCGTGAAGAGATTAGAAGGATCTTGAACGAGATTCGCTTTTAAACGTATTCGACTCGAGATCATTTTATATTTTTATGTATGTGTGATTTAATTAATAATGATGATAAATAAATATACTCGCGATGTTAGAAACGAAAGAAATAAAAGAAATAAAAACGACAAAAACAGAGAAGAAGACGAAGAAAAACGGAGAGAAGAGAAGGAAGAAAGGGAGAAATCGGGATTGAATTTTACACCCTCAACCTACATGTTTTGTCTCGAAAATTGGCTCGTCTAGTATGCGGCGTGGCACGGGAGCGTCGAGGTAATATAGGTGAGTTATGGTGTGTAAGGGTAGAGGGTTTGAGGTTGAAGAAAGGTTGCAAAGGTTGTGAATATGATGGCTGAGAAAAAGTTGTAAAATGTGTTGAGGGGATGGGGTATTTATAAGAAAATACTTCGGTTTAGGGTAAACAGGGACCACTCGATCGAGTGGCGCAGGTGAACTCGATCGAGTGTCCGGTCTGCCGCCGGTTCGCAAGCCTACTCGACCGAGTGGGCCTGATCCACTCGATCGAGTGGGTCTGAACGGAGGGAGATATTTTAGGAAGGAAATTCTATCCTTTTTTGAAGAGATTTGGTTTCTTGGGTTCTCTTGTAGAAGCGTATATGGCTGATTTTTGTGTCGGATTCGTCTTTGACTTAGGTTTGACTTGGTTGCTAAAAGATGGTTTTATGTTCGGTGTCGGTTTTGACCCAAATTAGTTTTATTTGAAAGAAAACAACCCACTGGGCCTGAATTTGAGGTTGGTTTTTGTGAGATTTGTACTCCGCTAAAAGCCCATGCCAAATACTATTGGTTTCGAGCCCATATCCGAGCGCGTCAAATCACGTTTACGTCCGATCATCATCGAGTGTTTTGTTGGAGACCGCTATAGACACTAGCAGCCAAATGTGGATGTCTACACTTATACCTAGGCTTGATGACATGTTCAATGAGCTAAGTGGGGCAAGAGTGTTCTCTAAAATTGATCTGAGGCAAGGGTATCACCAAGTAAGAATCAGAGAAGGAGATGAATGATAGACAACATTCAAAACCAAGCTTAGTCTGTATGAATGGCTTGTCATGCCATTTGGGTTGTCTAATGGACCAAGCACCTTCATGAGGCTAATATTGAGGTCTTAAGGCCTTGCCTAGGCAGTTTTATTGTGTTCTATTTTGATGACATATATACTAGTCTACTGCAGTAGTAGAGAGGAGCACCTCGATCACCTTGAAGTGATCTTCCAGATCCTGAGAAAGAATAAGCTTTATGGTAAGCTTGAGAAGTGCACTTTCATTATAGAAGAGGTGACTTTCCTAGTGTACATTGTGTCTAGGAGAGGGATTTCAGTAGATCGGGAGAAGATAGAAGCCATAAAATCATGCCCTGCACCCAAAACTATTACTGAAGTAAGGGGGTTCCATGGTTTGGCATCTCTCTATAGAAGGTTTATTAAAGGATTTAGTTCAGTCGTTGCACTGTCAATGAATGTATGAAGAAAGGGGAGTTTACGTGAACTAAAGAGGCTCAAAATGCCTTTGAAAAGATCAAGAAGCTCATGTGCTAAACACCAATCCCGAGGCTACCAGACTTTGAGAGTCTGTTTTAAATAGAATGTGATGCTAATGGAGTTGGGATAGGAGTTGTGCTGATTCAGAAGCGGAAACCAGTAGTCTATTTCAGTGAGAAGTTAGGGGGGGCTAAACTGAACTACGCTGATAAGGAGTTCTATGCAATTGTAAGGGCTCTTATGCATTAGAGTCATTACTTAAAGCCTATGCCTTTTGTGTTACATTCAGGCCATGATGCTTTGAAGTACATCAGTGGCCAATAAAAATTGAATCATAGGTATGATAAATGGGTTGAGTTCCTACCGTCTTTCACATTCTCAAGCAATTACAAGGAAAGAAAGCAGAATATTGTTGCCGAAGCACTATCAAGAAGACATTCTTTGTTGACAGTCATGGAAACTAAGGTGCTAGGATTTGAGTATATGAAAGAACTGTATCAAGAGGATCCAGAATTTGCTGAAGACTGGTTGAAGCAAAGAGAAGGTAGTAAAAGTCAAGGCAGCAAGTACACTTTGGAGAAATGATTTATCTTCTATGGGAACAAGCTGTGTGTTCCTAGGGGATCCTACAGAAATTTTATGATCAATGAGGTACATTCTAGTGGTATGGTAGGTCATTTTATTGGTGTACATAAGAGCTTGGAGATCCTACAGTGGTAGTTCTATTGGCCTAAAATGATGGGTGAAGTCCAGCTAAACCTGTGAAAGTGTGCAGTTTGTCAAATGGCTAATTCCGAGCTGGTCCATACACACCTTTGCTAGTGCCAGAGAAACCATGGGAGGATGTGAGCATGGATTTCATTATGGCCTTACCTAGAACTCAGAGGGGGAAAGATTCAATCATGGTGGTAGTTGACAAGTTCAGCAAGATGGCTCATTTCATAGCCTGTACTAAAACTGAGGATGTTGTAAGTGTTGCGGATCTATATTTCAGAAAAATAGTGAGACTACATGGGGTGCCCAAGACCATTGTATCTGCTAGAGATACCAAATTCATGAGGTATTTCTGGAAAACTCTATGGTAGTTGCTGAGAACCAAGCTAATGTTCAGTACCTCCTATCACCCCCAAACTGATGGCCAAACTGAGGTCACTAACAAAACCCTGGAAAGGCTGCTAAGGTACATTGTGAGCAAGTCCTTAAGAGATTGGTTTGAAACTACCCCCAAGCTGAGTTTGCTTTCAATAGAGCCTCATCGTCTGCTACGGATTACAATCTATTTGAGGTTGTCTATAGTGTCAATCTACTAATGCCTATAGACCTCTCAAGTGCCCCAAAGGAATTACTAAACTATGATTCTAAGAGGATGGCCGAACAACTACTGAAGCTACATGAAAGTGTTAAGAAGCAGATTGAGCAGGCTAATGAGAGGTATAAGAAGCAAGCCAAAGTCCCAAGGAAGAAAAAAAGTTTGAACCCAGTGATCTGGTATGGGTACATCTAAGGAAATAAAGGTTTCCAGCTAAAAGAAAGAGCAAGCTCATGCCAAAGGCAGATGGTTCGTTTGAGATCATTGAAAGAAGTGATCCTAGTGCCTACAAGGTGGAATTGCCAGTAGAGTATGGAGTCCATGGAACCCTTAATGTAGGAGACATAAGTCCTTACTCTGGTGAGTTTGAAGATTAGGAGGATACATGCTTGAGGACAGGCCCAGTTCAACTAGGGGAGGCTGCAGCATGAGCTAGTATAAGGGCCAGTTCAGGAACAACACATAACACTGAAAGTGGAGTGCATGACACTGAAAATGGTCCAAAGATGGTGAGCCAGCCCACTTGGGGAGTCCCTAGCCGGTACACAAGGTCGAGTTATCATTTACCACTTGGGTTAGCTAAAAGTGTGCAACCGTAGCTCTAATTAAGTCCAGGATATCAAGGGTTAGTTCTAAATAAATTGATCAGAAATCGAGCCTCAAGTCTGTTGGAGGAAGAAGAACTCAGAAAGTCCACTTTCCTTTCTTAGTGCAGACAAACTGTGGCGGACTTAAAATACTTTTGCCTTATTCCAGTCTTTGTTGAAAATAGTTGAACAAGCAGCCAAAGAAGCTAATTAATCCCTCGAGCCGTGGTTTCACATAAGCAAAGCTTCACCAGGCCTGTACGGAAGACAAAGATCACTGCTGCCATTCACTTTATTTCAACTTTCTTTTAATACTTTTGTTTGCATTTCAGATGTATTTTCAACCCTTAGATGTGATAATTATAGACGTTCTTTTGTATCATGTTGAGGCCTATATAAGTATTTCAACCTCAGTTGTATTACTCAGATTATTGTTGAATGAAAAGACTGAGTTAAACTCAAAAAAAATCTTATTCAAACTCGTGCATTGTTGTAGTTTATTAAGTCAGACTTGTTATTCATCATGTCCTTTGTTGTGGGTGTTTGAACAGCCATCTGTGGCATATCCTAAGTTAGTTCTTGTGCTAGGTTGTAGGCTAACTTAAGGTGTGTGGGTTTAGGTTCTTAATTTTGTGCTAGGCTGTGAGTTGAGAATCCAAACCTAAACCACACACCTTAAGTCACACGCCTTGAGAAACAAAGTGAACCTAAACCCACAACAAACACTCTTGTGGATTTAAGGTGTGTTTAGGTTCACTTTCTCAACAAAGTGAGTCTTGTGCTTTGTTGTGAATTTATAAATCATTCTTTGTATCTTGTACTAAGCCCAATTCTGTGTGAACCTTATAGTTTACACCCCAACCACCGGGTCCACCATTTCTACCATCTGGCACCAACTACGTTAATTGAAAATGTAATAATGGACTTATAGATTATACTCCGATTTAAGGAGTAGAACAGATCGTTTAATTATAAAAGATGACAATTCTTATGCAATTTTATGTTAATAATCTCTAATGGTCTAATCTCTGTCAATTGGTTATAGAAAGTTAGAACAATTTGCTTTTCTCAATTTTTCTAACTAATTTGGTGAATTGGTGTGAGACGTGGGAGAATGAGAGAAATACTTTGAATAAGTCAGTTGGCAGAATTGCACGTGGTTAGTCCTTATCGAATAAATTGTATTCGTTTTTTTTTACTCAGTTAGAAGTAGGGGTGTAAACGAGCCGAGCTGAGCGCGAGCCTGGGGCTGTTCGGCTCGAGGTCGAAAAGAAAATCGAGAGTCTCAGCTCGAGCTCGAGATCGATAACGAATCTCTGGCTCGAGCTCGGCTCGTGGCTCGGGATGAGGCTCGAATCGCGGACTCGAGTTGAGCTTGACTCGCGGGCTCATGTTGAGCTCGACTCGCGAGCTCGAGTTGGGCTCAGCTTAAGCCCTTAACTTATTTGAGTTTTTGACTAATGAAACAGAAATTAAATGAAGATATTATTGACTTACGAGGAAAAGAGAAATAAAACTACTATTGTAATGATGGAAGATAAGAATCGATGTCTTGAATATTGCAAAAATTGCCTTAATAAGAGGCGTTCATGGTATACCAAAGTACCAACTACCAAACATTCCGAAACTAAATTAACTACGGAAGACAAAATAATAGGATGAATATTGCGCTTCTTCAATCTCCTCGCCTTATCTTCTGAATGGTATATATCACGAGGTTATTTGGAGTACCTACAACAAAGACATATACATTGTACATTACATAAAAATCATTTAAATAAAATCATTACACAAAAAAAAAACCATTAAGAACGGAACAAGTTGAGTATAGTAGTATACAACTTAAATTGCTAGTATAAAAAGTTTAAATAAAATACCGTCATTTTCTTTATGGAAGTTGAAGGCAAATTTCTTTCGGTTGATCCTCACTTTTGTTCTACAAAAATATAAAGAATATTTAATAGATGACTAGAAGTTGAATAAAAGTTAAATAAGTAATGAAAATGTATTTTGTAACATTACCTTATTCTTCCGTTTCAATCCATGGAATGATCGACACCAATCGCTTGTGCATAATAACATTTGAACTATATTCGGGCTCAATGAAGCACGATAAGGATCAATAACTCTACTACCAGCACTAAATATGGCTTCAGAGGCAACAATGGTAATGGGAACGGCTAAGATGTCAGATGCTAACTTGGACAAAATACGAAACTTCATTGACTTATCTTTCCACCATTGCAAGACATCAAAGCACTCATCCTCTAGAGGAACATAACATCCTTCATCAAGATAATCATCAAGTTCAGATTTCCTACACTCAACTGTATCTGTATGATGGGCGGGATTTGTCGCGGATCCCGCCACGAAATAATAACCAACTAACCTAACTAGGGTAGCTAGGGTAAGTCGGGTCGAATCCACAGGGACGGAAAATGCGTTTGGACTAATGGGCGCTACGGTCTTAGACTAGGTTCGAGATGAGCTAATCTAGGGTGATGGCTAATGACTAAACTAGGTCTAAAACAAGGAAAAGGAAGACAAACAAGTAACTAAAGACTAAGGGAAGAAAGGATAACAATAAGAAGGAAAACTAGGGTTAGGTCGGGTTCATGGATGCAAAGGAGACAAAAAGGGGGAAAACGGGGTTACTAGCATGCTTTCGTAGCCTAGGTTCCGCCGATCGGGCTCTCGCTACGTAATCGGCCTAGGGGTCGTCCTCACCGGGCTCTCGCTACGTAATGAGGGAACCAAACCAACCAACCAAACACACACATACAAGAGAATATGCAAGAAAAACAAGGATTGATCGTCTCTAGTCTCACAAGCATTTCATCGAACATATGGAGTGCAAGGTAAATGGGAAACAACAAAAACAACATCTACTACCACCCATCTCACCCTAATCATCCACCATCACAATCAATCACCCTAATAACCCTTGCAAGACTCTACTCAAACATATCTAATGCTAAAACTAACACTAACAAGATAAACCAATACAAGAACAAAAGTATACATATGTAAAACTAACAAGGATGATGAACAAAACAATAAACAAGATCTAAAGATTGAAACTTGAATAATAAAACAAAGATTAAGAGAAAGGAAAAGAGATTATACCATACTAGAAGATGAAAGCAAGAATGAAAACTTGTACTCTCTCTTATTCACAAAGATCTTCCCCTTTGATTAAAATATACCTCACATATATTAAACAAAGGGGAACATCTTTGTGAATCGGAGGGAGTAAAGAGAAAACCCAAAACAATCTTCCAAGGTTGTCAATCTTGGTGGAGATCTTAAAGAATTCAATTAATACAAGGGTAAACTAAGATTAACGATTAATTAAGAACTAATCTACACTAATCTATGCTAATCTATGCTAAAGTAGTCTAGGGTTTAGTGGGTAATCTCTAGCATTCCATAAGATTACAAGAGGGGGGGTATATATAGGGTTACAAAAACAAAGGAGAAGAAAAGAAGCAATTGCGGGTTACAGCTGGGTCGTCCCGACCGGGACGGATTGGTCCCGACCGGGACGAGGTCATCCCGACCGGGACGGCATGGTCCCGACGAGGACGGACCTAGGAAAGAACCCTACGCAATTGTGCACCTCATCCCGGACGGGATGAGGCCCTTCCCGTCGGGGATGAATCTTGTAGGCCTCCAATATGATCTTTTTGGTCCCTCCTTGCTTCTCATGGGCTTCGATTCTCGGGACTCGGGATCGAGCCTAAGGGGCTCGGGAATGGGTCCCAAGGTCTTGGGATCGAATCCAAGGCATCGAGTGATCGTTCCTTCTCTTCGTTGACTCCAAAAGTGTATGAAACGAGTCGGAATCGTTCCAATTCTTCATGAATGGTCTCGGGAACCTGAAACGGACTAGAGGAAGCATAAGTAGCCCATAAACCGCTCCCAAGGAGCGATTCCACAAGGAAAATGGGACCAAAACACAGCAAATTAGGCACTACAAACTACACTTATCAACTCCCCCACACTTAACCCTTACTCGCCCTCGAGTAAGCACAAACTAACTACTAAACTAGCCGAGCGGGTATTAGCGCACCCTACGCCCTTTCAACTCACGCGAGTACACTTTAGAGGAAAAGTGCACTCCGCAAGGCAAGTGGGGTCTTGCGACAAAACTGTGGATGCAACCGGACACAAAACACATAGACAAACAAACAAAGAATCGGTTGCACCCAAAAGAAAACAAATACCGCTTCCCTCAAACAAGCGGTGAAAGAAGCACCGGTTTAGGACTCGAGGCAAGTGACAACGTTCCCAAGCTAATTATACAAACCGAAATGACTAAAGCCTAATAGTATGACAACAAAGCAATAAAAACAAGCCAAAACAAGGAGATAATTGGTCCTGGAAACAAATATGTAGAGTGAAAGATGTTATGAAGGAAGCATTTCAGCAAGACATGTGGGATGCTAAACGGTACACTGTCAAAGACGGCTACAATATCCTGAGGAATAAAGAGAGTGTAAAGAACTGGACCAAGGTTGTGTGGTGTAATTGGAACATCCCAAAACACTCATTAATCACTTGGTTAGCGCTGAGTAAAGGCATGAATACTAAAGTGAGATTAAATAGGATTGGATGTATCAAGGAAAACTCTTCCTGTCTATGTGGGCAAGAAGAAGAATCGATTGATCATATATTCGAGGCATGTCTGTACAGTGGCAGGATCAAGGAAGAAATCAGAACCTGGTATGGCGATACGCGGGGATTTCAGGAGCTGGAAGCTGCAACTCAAGACACGAGATGGAAAACTGATGCTATTGTATTGAATGCCTATTATTATCACGTATGAAGGCAGCGAAATAGTGCTTGGTACGATGCAAAAATTCAAAGGCCTGAAGAAGTAGCTACGCAATTGAAAAAGGAGATTACTGCTAGAGTACTAGGAAACACTACATTGAACATGATTCATTGGACTTAGTACCTGGCGGTTTTTATTCCTTTAATGCTTCGTATGTGTAGTTGTGATGTTCCTGTTAGGAGATGATAGTCCTATGATGTAAATGATCTAATTGATATTTTTTGGCAATATACTCACATTTTACCAAAAAAAAAAGCAATAAAAACGTTGGTAACTTACCTAGGTCCTCCTAACCTTCTAAGAACGTACTACGGGACGATCGGTGGGATGGAAAAGGAATGAACCACGGCGTTAGTCGACACTGTAGGTAAGTGAGACCCCGCCTCCTTTAGCGATGAGCCAAGAGGGTCATCCCACGTTCGAAACCGCTTAACTAGTCCAAGTAAAAAGCTGAATAGTATTGCAAAATGAGGGAAGACCGACCATTACCGCTATCATCCTTCCTAGGGACTCGGTCCTTTGGTATGCTCTTCACGGTAATAGTCGGTAAAAGGCTTATTTTGAGATGTGGGGACTCTTTTTGTGGGACGGTTTTCTTTTGGCATTTTTTTCTTTCTTTTGCATTTTTGCTTTGTGCGTTGCGATGCCATTTCTTTTTCTTCTTTTCTATTTTCTTTTTGGCTTTTTGTGCCTTTTCTTTTCCTTCAATCTTTTCTTTCTTTCTTTCATTTTCTTTGTTTTTCTTTTCTTTGCCCTTTTTGGCTTGATTTGAGTTGTAGGCATTTCTTTTTGCAACTAAGAAAGAGAGATTTCAACAAATTGCAATTTTATTGTGTGGATATGTGTAGGAGGTAGGGAAATGGGTATGTCGGGACGACGTCTTCCCTTCATACTCACAAAAAGGGGAGAACTTGGACTAGTCAAACAATCCCAAACACGGTCACCTAAGGGACGGGACTCGGCAACCAAGGCCTTTTCACACCGTGGGTGGTCATAATGGTCAAAATGCAAATCCCGTAGTAAATCCCTAGTAAGCTAGGTGGACTCAAGGTAAAGGACCAACGAAATTATTGATTTAGGGTCATTCTACTAGACTAAAGTCCAAGACTCGATTTACACTACTAGAAAGGGAAAGTAAACGCTTGCACACTAGCCTCTAAACCGGGTTTTCGAAAACCTTTTTACACACTAGACACAACTACACACACAAAACAAAGACACGACGAAAACAAAAGAAAAAAGAGACAAAAGGCAACAAAACAAAACAAGATAAAACAAACACATAAACAAACAAACAAAATAAACAATCACCACCCCGAAGCTTCCAAACAAGCAACAACATCAACTACAAACTTCAAAAAGCTCCGCCCGAGCACACACAATCATAACACATCCTCCAAACTCCACAAAAGGAAAAAGGAGAAAGAAATGAAGGGATATTACCGGATGTCTTGCTTTTCGAAACTTGACGACGATCGCGGAACCTACAAGGAAATTGGGAGGCAAAACACACAACAAAACAAATGTACGGCACAAGGACACAAAAGAAAAAGAAACAAAAAGAAAATCTTTTTTATTTTTGTGAAATTTTCAAAGTTTTAGGGATTTTTAAGATTTTTCGAAGAAACTACGAAAATAAAACTAACTACGCTAGAATATCGCTCCCCCACACATAAACCGAGCAATGTCCTCATGCTCGATCGTAGTGTATGGAGACACAAAAGAAAAGAAAAGAAACTACGAAAATAAAGCTAAAAATAAAAAAGAAAATTGAAGAAAGGGTAGAATGTGTCCGGCCGGGGTGTAGTCAAGTCACCATGGGCCGAGACAAGAAAAGATATGGATGGGGGAAGAAATAAAAAGAAGGAAATAAAAGGAAATGGGAGGGGAGGACTAGGTGTAATCAAGTCACCTAGCCCGGATTCCGCCTAAATCCGACTAAATCCCAAAATGTGAAAAATAAAGTGAAAAGCATTGTAAATTTGGATTTTGAAATGACTCCCGACGTAATCACGTCATCGAGAGTCGGGAGCAATAACTACCAAGGCCCCGAGGGCCACCATGACACAAAAGTGTATAAGGGGAAGGGGACAAACAAAGGAAAACAAGCGAGAAAAGACGGAAAAGAAAGGATAGTTGTCGTACCCATCGGTTAGCAACTCACTCGCTCCATCGTCTCATAGTTCAATATCGGCACAAAGCTTGTCTTCGTCATTGCTATTCCTCTTCAATCTTGATAGGCCCGCATGGTTGAAGTATTAAGCTTGCATTGGTAGAAGGAGGCGGGATTTGATGGGAAGCTCGGTATGTAGTGAAGATAAGATGAGGTGAGGATGTGTATATGAAGTGTAGGGTCATGTGATATGTGCAAGGATAGGTGGGGAGGTTGGGAGGGGGTATAAAGTGGTAGAGTGGGCTCACATGACGAAGAAGAGGCCAAAAGAGGAGTCGGGGTCATCCCGGTCGGGATGGATGGTCCCGGTCGGGATAACACACCCGTCCCGATCGGGAAGCCCTCGTCCCGGTCGGGATGGCTCCACAGAAAGCTCCAACTTTTGCACCCTCATCCCAATCGGGATGGCTCCTTCCCGGTCGGGATGGCACATCCTTCCCGGTCGGGAAGCCTCCTTCTCGGCCGGGAAGGGTCTTCATGACTCCCATGACCCCAAAAGCTTATCCAAGGCTTCAAAAACCGACTCCCTAACTCAAAGTCCAAGCTCTATCCACAACCATTCTCCTCGAGACTTCATCTTCACTTCACATCTAGCAAACAAGCTCAAATCATTCATCAAAATCCCTCCCTCACATCGCTCATCAAAATACCAAAGTACAAGGATTTCACAAAAACTAACAATCCTAAAAACCAAAATATCCAAACAAACATAAACACAAATACAAGCACAAAAGAAAAGGGAAAAGATATTTACACTAAGCTACTCTCACCAACTACACTTCCATAGCCATCAAGAGCTCGGAGGAGTAAGCCAAATGCCCTAGCAACATCTTCATTGACGCTCATGTGGCCTAGCCTAGCCACCTTCAAGAGCTTCCAAGTCGGAGGCAAGAAGCAATCATCTTCATTATGCTCGGGGTTCTCGTGATCTTCCGTGTCTTCCGAACCATGATAGCAACGACTCTTATGACCATCCGGTAGGTATAGTGGTCTAGAGTCATGCTTAGTGTTATGATGAGGGAGATCACACCCTAGGGGTGTTGCTTCTTCTACGGGGTCGAGAGTAGGATTCTCTTCCACCGCCCAACAAGGATACTCTTCATCAACCGTCTCACAAGACAAGGGACTAGAAATCGAGTGCGATAGAGGAGGAGAAGGCATCAAGTTTTCTTCATTGGAGGCTTTAAGCTCCTCCAATTTCCCATACAAGGCAAGTTCCAAGGCATCTACCTCTTTTTCCCAAATATTACGTTCCTTTACACTCGCCTTGTCAATTCGGTCTTGAGGGGTCATCTCTTCACTTGGGTTTGGATTGTCAACATCCGGCTCATCGCGAAGAAAGTCATACAAATCCAATTTAATAGCCAATACATTGGCTACCCAAGAGTTATCTTGATAATCATGTTCAAATCCCTCCTCATTGTCGACCCTTGAAGCTTCAACTTCCTCCATTCTTCCCACAACCTCACTATCCAAGCAGCACTCAACAATGATCTCTTGATTGACCCTCCCTTCTTCATTTGTAGCTTCATGCTCGGGTTGACTTTCTTGTGGAGACACCCGACCTTCTTGCCCAAATGAACCTTCCCCAACAATTTGTGGACCTCGAGTGGCCAACATCGTGATATGAGCCATAAGTGCATCGATTCAAGCATCTTGCACAGCTTTTTGGGCCCTAAACTCCTCCCTAACCCCTTGTAATTGAACCATCATCTCTTGTTGACTCTTTTGCATTAGAGTTATTGCCTCTTGTTGACCCTTTAGCAATTGAATCATCATTTGACAAGTTTCAAAATTGGGGATTTTTGGTTGTGGGTCACGTGGGGGTATTTGGTAGTTGTTAGGATGTTAAAGTGATCCTTGACAACTTTCATGATAACCATATGGAGGGCGTTCGTAAGGTTGTTGATGAGGTTGATATGGTTGGTGAAATTTTGGGACTTGGCCATTTGCCTCATAGTTGTCCCGTGATGATTGATGGAAGCTAGGACGTGCCATTTCCATAACGTTGGTTTGATACCTAGGATGAACTAGAAGCACTTGAGCAAGCGTTAGTAGCCTAGTGCTTTTGAGGCACTAGGAGGAGAGAATAGCACACAAGAAATAGAACGGAGATACACAAGGAGAAGAAAACACAAAGATCAAGAACAAAGTCGAAAACTAAGCAAACAAAAGTCTAAACTACGCCGTCCCCGGCAACGACGCCAATTTGATGGGAGGGATTTGCTGCGGATCCCCACCGTCAAATAATATCCAACTACACCTAACACGTAGATAGGGAAAGTCGGGTCGAATCCACAGGGACGGAAAATGCGTTTGGACTAATGGGCGCTACGGTCTTAGACTAGGTTCGAGATGAGCTAATCTAGGGTGATGGCTAATGACTAAACTAGGTCTAAAACAAGGAAAAGGAAGACAAACAAGTAACTAAAGACTAAGGGAAGAAAGGATAACAATAAGAAGGAAAACTAGGGTTAGGTCGGGTTCATGGATGCAAAGGAGACAAAAAGGGGAAAAACGGGGTTACTAGCATGCTTTCGTAGCCTAGGTTCCGCCGATCGGGCTCTCGCTACGTAATCGGCCTAGGGGTCGTCCTCACCGGGCTCTCGCTACGTAATGAGGGAACCAAACCAACCAACCAAACACACACATACAAGAGAATATGCAAGAAAAACAAGGATTGATCGTCTCTAGTCTCACAAGCATTTCATCGAACATATGGAGTGCAAGGTAAATGGGAAACAACAAAAACAACATCTACTACCACCCATCTCACCCTAATCATCCACCATCACAATCAATCACCCTAATAACCCTAGCAAGACTCTACTCAAACATATCTAATGCTAAAACTAACACTAACAAGATAAACCAATACAAGAACAAAAGTATACATATGTAAAACTAACAAGGATGATGAACAAAACAATAAACAAGATCTAAAGATTGAAACTTGAATAATAAAACAAAGATTAAGAGAAAGGAAAAGAGATTATACCATACTAGAAGATGAAAGCAAGAATGAAAACTTGTACTCTCTCTTATTCACAAAGATCTTCCCCTTTGATTAAAATATACCTCACATATATTAAACAAAGGGGAACATCTTTGTGAATCGGAGGGAGTATAAAAGAGAAAACCCAAAACAATCTTCCAAGGTTGTCAATCTTGGTGGAGATCTTCAAGAATTCAATTAATACAAGGGTAAATAAGATTAACGATTAATTAAGAACTAATCTACACTAATCTATGCTAATCTATGCTAAAGTAGTCTAGGGTTTAGTGGGTAATCTCTAGCATTCCATAAGATTACAAGAGGGGGGGTATATATAGGGTTACAAAAACAAAGGAGAAGAAAAGAAGCAATTGCGGGTTACAGCTGGGTCGTCCCGACCGGGACGGATTGGTCCCGACCGGGACGAGGTCATCCCGACCGGGACGGCATGGTCCCGACGAGGACGGACCTAGGAAAGAACCCTACGCAATTGTGCACCTCATCCCGGACGGGATGAGGCCCTTCCCGTCGGGGATGAATCTTGTAGGCCTCCAATATGATCTTTTTGGTCCCTCCTTGCTTCTCATGGGCTTCGATTCTCGGGACTCGGGATCGAGCCTAAGGGGCTCGGGAATGGGTCCCAAGGTCTTGGGATCGAATCCAAGGCATCGAGTGATCGTTCCTTCTCTTCGTTGACTCCAAAAGTGTATGAAACGAGTCGGAATCGTTCCAATTCTTCATGAATGGTCTCGGGAACCTGAAACGGACTAGAGGAAGCATAAGTAGCCCATAAACCGCTCCCAAGGAGCGATTCCACAAGGAAAATGGGACCAAAACACAGCAAATTAGGCACTACAAACTACACTTATCAACTCCCCCACACTTAACCCTTACTCGCCCTCGAGTAAGCACAAACTAACTACTAAACTAGCCGAGCGGGTATTAGCGCACCCTACGCCCTTTCAACTCACGCGAGTACACTTTAGAGGAAAAGTGCACTCCGCAAGGCAAGTGGGGTCTTGCGACAAAACTGTGGATGCAACCGGACACAAAACACATAGACAAACAAACAAAGAATCGGTTGCACCCAAAAGAAAACAAATACCGCTTCCCTCAAACAAGCGGTGAAAGAAGCACCGGTTTAGGACTCGAGGCAAGTGACAACGTTCCCAAGCTAATTATACAAACCGAAATGACTAAAGCCTAATAGTATGACAACAAAGCAATAAAAACAAGCCAAAACAAGGAGATAATTGGTCCTGGAAACAAATATGTAGAGTGAAAGATGTTATGAAGGAAGCATTTCAGCAAGACATGTGGGATGCTAAACGGTACACTGTCAAAGACGGCTACAATATCCTGAGGAATAAAGAGAGTGTAAAGAACTGGACCAAGGTTGTGTGGTGTAATTGGAACATCCCAAAACACTCATTAATCACTTGGTTAGCGCTGAGTAAAGGCATGAATACTAAAGTGAGATTAAATAGGATTGGATGTATCGAGGAAAACTCTTCCTGTCTATGTGGGCAAGAAGAAGAATCGATTGATCATATATTGGAGGCATGTCTGTACAGTGGCAGGATCAAGGAAGAAATCAGAACCTGGTATGGCGATACGCGGGGATTTCAGGAGCTGGAAGCTGCAACTCAAGACACGAGATGGAAAACTGATGCTATTGTATTGAATGCCTATTATTATCACGTATGAAGGCAGCGAAATAGTGCTTGGTACGATGCAAAAATTCAGAGGCCTGAAGAAGTAGCTACGCAATTGAAAAAGGAGATTACTGCTAGAGTACTAGGAAAGACTACATTGAACATGATTCATTGGACTTAGTACCTGGCGGGTTTTATTCCTTTAATGCTTCGTATGTGTAGTTGTGATGTTCCTGTTAGGAGATGATAGTCCTATGATGTAAATGATCTAATTGATATTTTTTGGCAATATACTCACATTTTACCAAAAAAAAAAGCAATAAAAACGTTGGTAACTTACCTAGGTCCTCCTAACCTTCTAAGAACGTACTACGGGACGATCGGCGGGATGGAAAAGGAATGAACCACGGCGTTAGTCGACACTGTAGGTAAGTGAGACCCCGCCTCCTTTAGCGATGAGCCAAGAGGGTCATCCCACGTTCGAAACCGCTTAACTAGTCCAAGTAAAAAGCTGAATAGTATTGCAAAATGAGGGAAGACCGACCATTACCGCTATCATCCTTCCTAGGGACTCGGTCCTTTGGTAGGCTCTTCACGGTAATAGTCGGTAAAAGGCTTATTTTGAGATGTGGGGACTCTTTTTGTGGGACGGTTTTCTTTTGGCATTTTTTTCTTTCTTTTGTATTTTTGCTTTGTGCGTTGCGATGCCATTTCTTTTTCTTCTTTTCTATTTTCTTTTTGGCTTTTTGTGCCTTTTCTTTTCCTTCAATCTTTTCTTTCTTTCTTTCATTTTCTTTGTTTTTCTTTTCTTTGCCCTTTTTGGCTTGATTTGAGTTGTAGGCATTTCTTTTTGCAACTAAGAAAGAGAGATTTCAACAAATTGCAATTTTATTGTGTGGATATGTGTAGGAGGTAGGGAAATGGGTATGTCGGGACGACGTCTTCCCTTCATACTCACAAAAAGGGGAGAACTTGGACTAGTCAAACAATCCCAAACACGGTCACCTAAGGGACGGGACTCGGCAACCAAGGCCTTTTCACACCGTGGGTGGTCATAATGGTCAAAATGCAAATCCCGTAGTAAATCCCTAGTAAGCTAGGTGGACTCAAGGTAAAGGACCAACGAAATTATTGATTTAGGGTCATTCTACTAGACTAAAGTCCAAGACTCGATTTACACTACTAGAAAGGGAAAGTAAACGCTTGCACACTAGCCTCTAAACCGGGTTTTCGAAAACCTTTTTACACACTAGACACAACTACACACACAAAACAAAGACACGACGAAAACAAAAGAAAAAAGAGACAAAAGGCAACAAAACAAAACAAGATAAAACAAACACATAAACAAACAAACAAAATAAACAATCACCACCCCGAAGCTTCCAAACAAGCAACAACATCAACTACAAACTTCAAAAAGCTCCGCCCGAGCACACACAATCATAACACATCCTCCAAACTCCACAAAAGGAAAAAGGAGAAAGAAATGAAGGGATATTACCGGATGTCTTGCTTTTCGAAACTTGACGACGATCGCGGAACCTACAAGGAAATTGGGAGGCAAAACACACAACAAAACAAATGTACGGCACAAGGACACAAAAGAAAAAGAAACAAAAAGAAAATCTTTTTTATTTTTGTGAAATTTTCAAAGTTTTAGGGATTTTTAAGATTTTTCGAAGAAACTACGAAAATAAAACTAACTACGCTAGAATATCGCTCCCCCACACTTAAACCGAGCAATGTCCTCATGCTCGATCGTAGTGTATGGAGACACAAAAGAAAAGAAAAGAAACTACGAAAATAAAGCTAAAAATAAAAAAGAAAATTGAAGAAAGGGTAGAATGTGTCCGGCCGGGGTGTAGTCAAGTCACCATGGGCCGAGACAAGAAAAGATATGGATGGGGGAAGAAATAAAAAGAAGGAAATAAAAGGAAATGGGAGGGGAGGACTAGGTGTAATCAAGTCACCTAGCCCGGATTCCGCCTAAATCCGACTAAATCCCAAAATGTGAAAAATAAAGTGAAAAGCATTGTAAATTTGGATTTTGAAATGACTCCCGACGTAATCACGTCATCGAGAGTCGGGAGCAATAACTACCAAGGCCCCGAGGGCCACCATGACACAAAAGTGTATAAGGGGAAGGGGACAAACAAAGGAAAACAAGCGAGAAAAGACGGAAAAGAAAGGATAGTTGTCGTACCCATCGGTTAGCAACTCACTCGCTCCATCGTCTCATAGTTCAATATCGGCACAAAGCTTGTCTTCGTCATTGCTATTCCTCTTCAATCTTGATAGGCCCGCATGGTTGAAGTATTAAGCTTGCATTGGTAGAAGGAGGCGGGATTTGATGGGAAGCTCGGTATGTAGTGAAGATAAGATGAGGTGAGGATGTGTATATGAAGTGTAGGGTCATGTGTTATGTGCAAGGATAGGTGGGGAGGTTGGGACGGGGTATAACGTGGTAGAGTGGGCTCACATGACGAAGAAGAGGCCAAAAGAGGAGTCGGGGTCATCCCGGTCGGGATGGATGGTCCCGGTCGGGATAACACACCCGTCCCGATCGGGAAGCCCTCGTCCCGGTCGGGATGGCTCCACAGAAAGCTCCAACTTTTGCACCCTCATCCCAATCGGGATGGCTCCTTCCCGGTCGGGATGGCACATCCTTCCCGGTCGGGAAGCCTCCTTCTCGGCCGGGAAGGGTCTTCATGACTCCCATGACCCCAAAAGCTTATCCAAGGCTTCAAAAACCGACTCCCTAACTCAAAGTCCAAGCTCTATCCACAACCATTCTCCTCGAGACTTCATCTTCACTTCACATCTAGCAAACAAGCTCAAATCATTCATCAAAATCCCTCCCTCACATCGCTCATCAAAATACCAAAGTACAAGGATTTCACAAAAACTAACAATCCTAAAAACCAAAATATCCAAACAAACATAAACACAAATACAAGCACAAAAGAAAAGGGAAAAGATATTTACACTAAGCTACTCTCACCAACTACACTTCCATAGCCATCAAGAGCTCGGAGGAGTAAGCCAAATGCCCTAGCAACATCTTCATTGACGCTCATGTGGCCTAGCCTAGCCACCTTCAAGAGCTTCCAAGTCGGAGGCAAGAAGCAATCATCTTCATTATGCTCGGGGTTCTCGTGATCTTCCGTGTCTTCCGAACCATGATAGCAACGACTCTTATGACCATCCGGTAGGTATAGTGGTCTAGAGACATGCTTAGTGTTATGATGAGGGAGATCACACCCTAGGGGTGTTGCTTCTTCTACGGGGTCGAGAGTAGGATTCTCTTCCACCGCCCGACAAGGATACTCTTCATCAACCGTCTCACAAGACAAGGGACTAGAAATCGAGTGCGATAGAGGAGGAGAAGGCATCAAGTTTTCTTCATTGGAGGCTTTAAGCTCCTCCAATTTCCCATACAAGGCAAGTTCCAAGGCATCTACCTCTTTTTCCCAAATATTACGTTCCTTTACACTCGCCTTGTCAATTCGGTCTTGAGGGGTCATCTCTTCACTTGGGTTTGGATTGTCAACATCCGGCTCATCGCGAAGAAAGTCATACAAATCCAATTTAATAGCCAATACATTGGCTACCCAAGAGTTATCTTGATAATCATGTTCAAATCCCTCCTCATTGTCGACCCTTGAAGCTTCAACTTCCTCCATTCTTCCCACAACCTCACTATCCAAGCAGCACTCAACAATGATCTCTTGATTGACCCTCCCTTCTTCATTTGTAGCTTCATGCTCGGGTTGACTTTCTTGTGGAGACACCCGACCTTCTTGCCCAAATGAACCTTCCCCAACAATTTGTGGACCTCGAGTGGCCAACATCGTGATATGAGCCATAAGTGCATCGATTCAAGCATCTTGCACAGCTTTTTGGGCCCTAAACTCCTCCCTAACCCCTTGTAATTGAACCATCATCTCTTGTTGACTCTTTTGCATTAGAGTTATTGCCTCTTGTTGACCCTTTAGCAATTGAATCATCATTTGACAAGTTTCAAAATTGGGGATTTTTGGTTGTGGGTCACGTGAGGGTATTTGGTAGTTGTTAGGATGTTAAAGTGATCCTTGACAACTTTCATGATAACCATATGGAGGGCGTTCGTAAGGTTTTTGAAGAGGTTGATATGGTTGGTGAAATTTTGGGACTTGGCCATTTGCCTCATAGTTGTCCCGTGATGATTGATGGAAGCTAGGACGTGCCATTTCCATAACGTTGGTTTGATACCTAGGATGAACTAGAAGCACTTGAGCAAGCGTTAGTAGCCTAGTGCTTTTGAGGCACTAGGAGGAGAGAATAGCACACAAGAAATAGAACGGAGATACACAAGGAGAAGAAAACACAAAGATCAAGAACAAAGTCGAAAACTAAGCAAACAAAAGTCTAAACTACGCCGTCCCCGGCAACGACGCCAATTTGATGGGAGGGATTTGCCGCGGATCCCCACCGTCAAATAATATCCAACTACACCTAACACGTAGATAGGGAAAGTCGGGTCGAATCCACAGGGACGGAAAATGCGTTTGGACTAATGGGCGCTACGGTCTTAGACTAGGTTCGAGATGAGCTAATCTAGGGTGATGGCTAATGACTAAACTAGGTCTAAAACAAGGAAAAGGAAGACAAACAAGTAACTAAAGACTAAGGGAAGAAAGGATAACAATAAGAAGGAAAACTAGGGTTAGGTCGGGTTCATGGATGCAAAGGAGACAAAAAGGGGAAAAACGGGGTTACTAGCATGCTTTCGTAGCCTAGGTTCCGCCGATCGGGCTCTCGCTACGTAATCGGCCTAGGGGTCGTCCTCACCGGGCTCTCCCTACGTAATGAGGGAACCAAACCAACCAACCAAACACACACATACAAGAGAATATGCAAGAAAAACAAGGATTGATCGTCTCTAGTCTCACAAGCATTTCATCGAACATATGGAGTGCAAGGTAAATGGGAAACAACAAAAACAACATCTACTACCACCCATCTCACCCTAATCATCCACCATCACAATCAATCACCCTAATAACCCTAGCAAGACTCTACTCAAACATATCTAATGCTAAAACTAACACTAACAAGATAAACCAATACAAGAACAAAAGCATACATATGTAAAACTAACAAGGATGATGAACAAAACAATAAACAAGATCTAAAGATTGAAACTTGAATAATAAAACAAAGATTAAGAGAAAGGAAAAGAGATTATACCATAATAGAAGATGAAAGCAAGAATGAAAACTTGTATAAAAGAGAAAACCCAAAACAATCTTCCAAGGTTGTCAATATTGGTGGAGATCTTCAAGAATTCAATTAATACAAGGGTAAACTAAGTTTAACGGTTAATTAAGAACTAATTTACACTAATCTATGCTAATCTATGCTAAAGTAGTCTAGGGTTTAGTGGGTAATCTCTAGCATTCCATAAGATTACAAGAGGGGGGGTATATATAGGGTTACAAGAACAAAGGAGAAGAAAAGAAGCAATTGCGGGTTACAGCTGGGTCGTCCCGACCGGGACGGATTGGTCCCGACCGGGACGAGGTCATCCCGACCGGGACGGCATGGTCCCGACCGGGACGGACCCAGGACAGAACCCTACGCAATTGTGCACCTCATCCCGGACGGGATGAGGCCCTTCCCGTCGGGGATGAGTCTTGTAGGCCTCCAATATGATCTTTTTGGTCCCTCCTTGCTTCTCATGGGCTTCCCATCGATTCTCGGGACTTGGGATCGAGCCTAAGGGGCTCGGGAATGGGTCCCAAGGTCTCGGGATCGAATCCAAGGCATCGAGTGATCGTTCCTTCTCTTCGTTGGCTCCAAAAGTGTATGAAACGAGTCGGAATCATTCCAATTCTTTATGAATGGTCTCGGGAACCTGAAACGAACTAGAGGAAGCATAAGTAGCCCATAAACCGCTCCCAAGGAGCGATTCCACAAGGAAAATGGGACCAAAACACAGCAAATTAGGCACTACAAATTACACTTATCACTGTACTTCTCACTGCCCTTAGAAGGGCGGACAATCCTGGAGTGTTAGTTTCATTATGAGAATTACTTCCTCTACCTTCATTGCTTTGTCCCGGATTATCAGCATAAATGCCGACATATTCGTCATATAGCTCGTGCAATACATCTTTGACTTTACGGACATTTTCACTAACTACTTCCGATGGGAACATCTTCGGAAAAGTAATATCTACCACCTTCATTTTCAACCGAGGATCTAAAACAGCTCCAACCGCCATAAGCAAGTTGCATTCACCCAAATACTTATCAAACCTTTCTTTCATCTTCTTAACCAACATCTTAACAAAGTCATCGGAAGATTTAGACTGCTCATCCAACAACACTTTAATTCTGTAGACCTCCGCAAGAAATAAGTTAGAAGTCGGGTATTCATATCCAGATATAATCTCGGTTGTATCACTGAAAACTTCTAATATCACAAGTAACTTTTCGATTTTATCCCAATCTTCATCACTAGGACAATGTGTATGGTTCTTGTCTTCTTGTGCTAGTCTCACAAATACCTTTTTAAACTTGATTGCACAAGCTAACATTTCATAGGTAGAATTCCAGCGAGTCTTGCACTCTAAAACCAATTTTCTATCTTGTATGTTAAATTGTTGTACAATGTCAGTAAAAGTTTGACGTCTTAGATCACTCTGGTTGATGTAATCAACACTATCATGAACATCACTTATAATGTGTTTCACACTTTTAAGACCATGTTGTACCATGATATTCAGAATATGAGCACAGCGAACATGAAACAAATTGCCATCGCAGACCAACCTCTTAGTCAGTGAGAAAGTGTCCTTCAAAACTTGTATGCAAGTATCATTAGCACTGTCATTGTCAACGGAGATAGTGAATACCTAAAACACAAAAAATAGACATTTAATACTCAAACCATAAAAAACATTGTTCAAATTTATTTAAACATGAAAACATGGCAAAGTTCCACTTACTTTGCTCTCTATGTCCCACTCCTTTAGGCATTTGAATATGCAGTTGGCTATATCTCTTCCTTTCCGGGGGGGAGGCAAGTGAACAAAACTCAAGACCCGCTTCTGAAGCTTCCACTCACAATCAACAAAGTGGCCCGTTAGAACCATATACTCAATCTTTTGAGGTTTCGATTTCCATAGATCCGTGGTCAAAGAAATTCTATTTACACCTTTCATAAGTGTCTGCAGCTTCTTCTTCTCACTCTCATACACTTTAAAACAGTCGCTTTGTATGGTCTGACGTGACACACTTTTATATTGTGGCATTCCACGTTTTAACATCAAATTGAAACCCTCTTCCTCAACGATTGAAAACGGATGCTCATGCAAAAGTATCCTGTGAGCAATTCCCTCCCTCATTATTGACATATCGAGTTGACCATCATGTAAAGCACTAACGAAAGAATATTGGGATGCACCCGTACTCGAGTTGGATGGTAAAAAGTTCAGTACCTTTTGTCTCTTATTAGAAAACTCTGCCTTTTTCAAACAATTTTTTGCGTGTCTATTAAAATGACTCGTCGACCCGGACTTCACGTGAGATATATCCTGACTACAATGCTTACACTTAGATCTCCATACTCCCTGAACCATTTCAGGATCAACAAAATTCTTCCATACTTCAGCTTTTCTTCCTCGTTTAAAAGGATGAGGAGGATTTTCCTCAGCAATCACCTCATGATTAGAATCAGCATGGGGCTCGTGATCATCAATGTCATGTATCTCAATCTCTTCCTGAATTTCTTCCTCAACTTCCATCTCATTATTTGGATTCACAAAAAATTCCTCCACTCTATTAGTTGAAGGAGAAGTGACTTGAGAGTTTGGTTGCGAGGATTCTGTAAAGGACAAATATTATACTTGTAAGAAAATATGAACAGAAAATATGTTCATGGTTAAATAATACTATACTTAACTATAATGAAAAAAAATTACCCGTCATGGTTAATCCGTTGTTTCCAAGCAAACAATCTACAAGAATCTGGATAAGAGTATAAGACACCATAAAGAAAACTAAATCACTTAGAAAAATAAAGCAGCAGTACATCATCGTCTAGAACTCTAGCATAAATAATTGTAAAAAAAAGAAACAACTAGCATAATATATAGCATAAATTATTGTCATAGAAAAGTAATCAAACATAAATCACTTGTATTGAACAATAATGAAATACTACCAATCTACCATATAAGAATTTAACTATATAAGATAGCATTACTAGTTAGTACAGTACAACACTACTACAGCAGCAGTACGCATATAAGAACGGACAGGAACAGACCAACAGTACAACAGTAATTCAGTAAATATAAGACAGCCTTCGTACAGTATAACAGCACGCAGTAAGCATCCGACAGCAACAGTACAACAGTAAACATCAAGCGACGATGGCATCCGTAGTAGCGGACTAGCGGCAATGTACACATCAAGCCATCACAGACAGCAGCGACACGAGACAAAATCACATCAAGCCATCAAGGACAGTAGCGACACGAGACAAAATCAGGACAAACGACATCAACATGAACGAAGCATCACATATTCACATCCACGAAATAGAAATCCGAGTAGAAGAAAGAACAAGAATTAAAAATTTAAAATTGCAATAAATAACGACGAGTCGACGACGATACGACAAGAACAACAAACCGAAAAGGCTATTGAGGAAGTCGGCAGAAAGTATGGTACGAAATTACGAATCAGAGATTTTCGAAGTGTTGACAAAACAGAGTAATCGGAAATTCATCGAAGCGACCTAAAAATAGAGTATCTCTCTCAAATTGACGAGAATGTGAAGTTCCACTAAGAAATTCTAGAAATCGACATTCTCAATTTAGTAGTAATTAGTATGTCTCTTACCTGTAGCTACTAGTGAATCTAGCGATTAATGAAGATTGAAGAACAATAGAGGAATGAAAATCGGAAAATAGAAGCCCTCTACCTTCAGAGTTCAGCCCTTCACCGCTTCTCGAATCACGCTCTTCAGGGTTTCAGGCTGCAGTTATGAGTTATGAGTCTTATGACTTTGTAACTTGTGAGTATGACTTCACGCTCTTCAGTTTTTAGGGTTAATATTTAGTAATTGCTAATTGATTACTAATTGACTGATGGATTGAACGTAATTGACTTGATTACTAATTGTTAACTTGGTTTATTTGAGGTAAGGAATAAAAATTCTTCAAAAATAAATTAAAGGTAATATTACTACATTTAAGGTAATATTAATAAGACTAAAAATTTAAGGAAAGTGTAGCTTTAAAATATTACCGAGCCGCTCGCGAGCTTTTCGAGCCGAGCCAGGTCTTGCTTTAGCATACTCCACCTTTTGCATAGCAAAACTACACTTGGATGCTTTAGCATACATCGTGTTATCCTTCATTAATTAAAAGACCAGTGTAAGATGGCGCCAATGATCAACCAACGTTTTGCTGTAGACCAAAATGTCATCAAAAAATACCAAAACACATTTTCTGAGAAGAGGTTTGAAAACAGAATTCATCCAATATTGAAAGGAAGCTGGAGTATTAGTGAGCCCAAAGGGCATCACAAGGAATTCGTAGTGTCCCTCATGGGTTTTGAAAGCGGTTTTAAACACATCATCACGATGCATCCTTAGTTGATGATAACCAGCCCTCAAATCAAGCTTACTAAACACAGTAGCCCCTGCCAATTCATCTATTAACTCATCAATTACAGGTATTGGGAACTTATCCTTCACGGTTTTAGAATTTAGGGATCTATAATCCACACACAACCTCCATGTGCCATCTTTTTTGCCAACAAGTACCACGGGGGATGCAAATGGGTTGCAGCTGTTTCTAACTACGCCATTCTTCACCATATCTTGAACAAGCTGTTCGATAACATCTCTTTGTTTAATAGGATATCTTTAGGGTCGAATATTAACAGGAATAGACCCTGGGTTTAATGAAATTCGATGGTCAAACACTCCTCTAGCAGGAGGAAGAGTTGTGGGCTCTTGAAACACAGACGCATACTACTGTAAAATCTGTGTTAACTCATTAGGTTCCTTGGAAACAACCCGATTCTCCGCCCGGTTCACAGATATATGGTCTTCAGGTTGTACCCATTGCAGAACACAAAGTTGGGAAGCATTCTCAATCGCCCTCCCGGTTGCCCCCTGTGTCAAGTGTTGAAGTGGTTTAGGAGCCACACCTTTCAGCCTTAGTTTGCCCCCTGCACTCTCAAACTCCATCACTAAATGTTTAAAGTCCCACTGTACTGGCCCTAGCGTACTCAACCACTGGATCCCAAGCACCATATCACAATTTCCTAGGGGAATTAGCATTACATCAGTGGTAAATCTCTGGCGTTGCAACGACCACGAGAATGCCTTGCTGACATATTGACAAGCTAAGTGATTTCCATCAGCAACTGTAATGGATTGAGCTGGAATCTGCTCCAACTTACAGCCCAAGTTCTTGGCCAAGTTTATGTCCACAAAATTGTGGGTGCTTCCTGAATCTATGAGTATGTGAATTGGTTTCTTCCCGACCATACCTACCACCCACATAGTTTGGAAACTGTTGATTCCAGAAATAGCATGTACAGAAATAAAGGGTTCCTCATCATCAATAAGGGTCTGTATCTCATCTTCTTCTAAATTTTCCCCCAAATCTCCTTCACACTCTAAGACTTCAACTGTAAACAATTGAGTTTTCTTAAATTGACACCGATGATTCCTATCATAGGGCTTATTACAATAGTAACACTCCCCTTTTGCCTGCTTCTCCGCCCTTACTGCAGCAGGAATGTAGGTGCGAGAGACAGGTGGTCTAGGACTCTCCAAATTACCGGTGGGTTTAGACAATTGGCTACCCTCGATGGTAGGGTTAGAAGCTGGTCTATTGAAGCCATAAGTTGGCCTGAAACTTAAGGTATCTTCCTGAAGACGCGCATATTCAATAGCTTGGGCAATGCTTTGGGGTTTAAATGCATTTACAAAGGATTTCAGATTAGGTTTCAAACCTCCAACAAAACAATACAAGAAATAATCTGACGGTAACCCTGGATTTTTCTGAATCAAAATACTCCTTAAATTCTCAAAATCATCCACATACCTATCTATGGATGTAACCTGTTGTAGCCTATTAAATTTTTCTACAATGTTTAATGACGATTCGTCCCTGAACCGCGCCATTAAATCCACCACAAATGCATCCCAAGTCACGCTTTTGTTTACAGACAAGTAACTAACAACCCAGGTTTCAGCTTTGTCAAACATGTTCAAAGAAGCAATGTCGACACGTTGTTCTACAGGAATTCGACACAACGAGAAATAACGAGAACATTTTTAGACCCACATTGATGCATTTGAACCATCAAATTTAGGAAATTCGAGCTTAAGAACATACCCCATTGTTCTAGGAGGAACAATGTCAGAACTCGGTGAAATTCCTTCTGATGTTTTAAGTGAATCTTGAATGCTTTGCATCATAACCATCATTTGACCAAATTGCTGCTCTAACTTCTGCGTTTGAGAAGATTGTTCTGCCAATTGCGATTGCAATCCCTTGATTTGGGCGTCCATGTTTTTTTTCTTAGTTCTGGTATGAGGCGCCAGGACGTTGCTCTGATACCAATGTTGCAGGGTTCTTATGCCTCCTTAATTCTACTAAACACCAACTATGGAGCCGAGCTCAACCTAGCTTTAATGGTGGATATGGATTAGAGACGAGGAAGACAAAACAGAGGAATGGAAAAGAGTATTGTATTGATTATGTAATGAATGAATATTCAGTGTGATGATTACAGTATTTATAGCATTCAACCTCTTGTTAGGTTGTTACAAGTTTGTTATAGGTTTGTTACATGATGTAACAACCTTGCCACGTAGCTAGCTATCTAACCGACTATATCACAAACCCAACCTGCTCAGATCTCATTCGACGAAATCCCACTTTCTCCGTCATTCCCGACAAAACCAAACCCCAGATCTCCATCGACGAAATCCCGCCCCACTGTTCGCTACTTGCTTCCCCAGAATCCGCCGTCGTATTTCTGCATAGGCTCGCCGGACGTCTGTTACTAGGTTCGTATCTTTCTTCTTTTGCCTTTAATTGAAGCTTTTGTGTTACTAATTGTTTGTTAGGGTTGAGGTGAGATTTTGTGTTACTAATAAGTAGCAGATTTTGCCTTTAATTCTGCGAGGTCCGAGAGGTGGAGTTATATGCGTGATAATTTTAGTAGCAGATTTTGTGGGTTTTTGTTTCTAGATATGACTGAGAAATATATTTATTTTTTTTTAAAAATGAGGTGTATTGAAAATACAATTCTACTCACTTCTAGATAGAGGTGCAAAGGATTCGAGCGCTTGTTGAGAGGTGTATGGTAGTAGTTGTAGCGATGGGTTGGACAACAGTGAGAATGGATGGAAATCTAAGTCAAGCGCAAACGTCGTTTCATTTTTTATTCTTGTTTTTCCGTCGGGTGGAGAATGAAGATTAAGTTTGCAGGAAATAGCAGGTTAGTACTCGTAAAAATTTTGAATAAAAAATATCCAACCATAAATTTTGAATAGTGAGTTTCTAACAGGCATAAGTGCGATTAGTGGTTAAGATAAAAGGTAACTTATAATGCGACTAAATAGAGTAATGCGGGCTTCATTAGACCAAAAAAAAACTTGTCAATTTTCCAAATTAAACTAAATATCTATAGCTATCAATCTTAGAATTAATGCATATCTAGCTTAAATGTATCAACAATGTTTGGCAATATATATATCTAAATGATTGTGAGCGTGCATTTCGACCCAAATTTAAAATGCAACTCCAATTGAGATGATCCAAATTACCAAACCTACAGGCTACACCTAGACCGACTTGTGGTTGGCCTGACAAAACCCCATAGACATGTACTTACGTAAAATTGAACAGGTTTACAAAGTGGAGTCATGCATTCATTCATCATTGCCTAAGGCCTAAACACAATACTGAACATCTTATTCTTACCCCAGTTGTTCAAGTGTCACTCCTTAGGCTAAGTGTCAATGTTTTTTGTTTTCATAGTTCGTACTTAGATTTTCCATTGTTAGCACATCTCATTTCTCACCATTTTTGTTGAATGATGATGGAGTGTTATGTATTCTTAATTATCTTTGAATGTGAGGTGTTTTTGTTAAAGTGCAAGAAAATAGAAATTATAGAGATAATATAGTAATACTCCGTACTATAATGAATAAAAAAGTCAAAGAGTCAAAGGGAGGGTGGTTTTAGTCCAAGAGAGTTTGGAATTTAGTGTATAAGGGTGTAAATCTTTTTGGAAAAAACCTGTAGATCAGGCGTGTTTTTCGTGTTAGAGCTTTGAGTCATTTTAATTTCTAATTCTAATTCATGGGGTTAAGAAAATTGATGAACGTGTGATGGGGTTTGTTGGGTTTTTAATGGTTTTGTGGCGGTCCAAGTCGTGTATTAGATGTTTTAATTGACTACATAGTACTATATGACTATATTAACTCGAAAATAATGGTTTATCATTTATGCATGATTCAAATGACACTTGATCTTACTCCGTGTATATCGTCTTAAAGATTAAAACGGGTTCAAATAATATTTATTTGATTAGATAGGACAATTAATTTACTAGTACTTAGAACTCTAGAAGCAAAAAACAAATCAGGAGACAACACGAGCTGTTACTCTTACAAGATAAACTTTTATGAAAAATAATAAGCATGGGTCAGCCTTCACCCTTTTCCGAGGAGCTTCGTCATGTATTACCCATTAAGGGTGTGCTCAATATGTGTTGATGAACTTGGAATAGAGGATGCATATCATGTTAAGCAACATGGAATATAAGCATGCAATATAATCTGCTCTTGAGAATCTATAATTAGAATTGTGACACAGAGCACCGCTTTTGTAATTTGCCTGCCATATTTACACTTGTTCTTACTAGCTTAATTGTAGATACCCATTTTATTTTACAGTCTTTTAGTAATTACCCATCGAAGTTGTTAAACGTAACCCGATTTCCGAATTCGTGCCCAGAAACAGAAATTAAGAAGAGGCCAGGGAAGAACTTACGACAAAACCAAATGAAAGGGAACCCATGACGAGGACGAAAGTAAAGAGAGCTAAGGTAAGAGTTATGGGTGTTAGGTCGTCGTCTCAACAATGGCGGCTTCCGTGGTCTCATCACCATTGTCGATGTTTCTGTAATTAGTAGCACTCAAATCTAGAATATGGGTTCTAGATTCTTCATTGTTTTTCTGTTTTCTTGCTTGTTTTTCTCTGATAATAACCTGAATTATGAGTTGTGAGTATGTTGTAGTGACTAATGACAAATGCATGAGTAGTGAGTAAAAGTTGTCACTCCGACAAACCTTAACATGGTCAATGACATCTCTCTAAGCACAAAATCCCTAGCTAATCGCCGTTGTAGAGCCCTTGGTACCAAAAGAAAAGAAAAGAAAAAAGAGGAGCCAAATTAGAGTGCATTTCATTTCCCGAAAATCATTCATCCTCGCCAATTGATGACTACTGTAAAACTCATCATGATTATTCCAATGTTAGTGTTGTGATGGAGATGCGATGTCTACCTCTTAGATAACATATTTCGATGTGATGTGAAAATTATTTTGTATGTCTGGCTCTCCGCGATCGTCTTAGATTCCTTTTATCTAGTAATGCAAGATTTTCAACTTTCTATTTCCGAGACTTAATTTATTTGTTCCAGCCCTTCATTTTTTAGGTTTATTGGGATGATCTCGCACAAAGAGGAACCCTACAATTATGGTAGTGAAGATGAGATGAATGAATTGAGGGAAAAATGAGCTTCATATTTTATAAGTCATTGTACGTGAATTAGACTATAGCCAATTCTAATTTTCTATGATTTTATGTAGTACTATACAAGTATTTAGAAACGAATACATGTTATGTTTGTGCTTGTATAGATGTTGGTGGATACCGATTGGAGTGGATGATGTAAGACATTTGATTTTATTGTATAAATTTATTAATTTTCATACAAGGAATAAATATAAAAAATTTGTAGTATTTTGAAATTTACTTTTGATTCATATTTCTTTTTTTTTAATTACTATTTGAGGCGTTTATTCTTAATGATTCATATTTTTTTATATTTTTTTGAATAACTATTTGAGGCGTTTATTCTTAAAAAACGCCGCAAAAAAGATGACTATTTGAGGCGTTATTTTTTAAAAAAGCCGCAAATAAGGTACCTATTTGAGGAGTTTTTCAAACGCAGCACCTTAATTTCCTATTTGCTGCCCCGCCAGATGCTGCATCATAGAAAACGCCTCATATAAGGTGTTTTATGGAGCCGCGAATTGCCTATCTTCTACTAGTAGTTTAATCTCCTTCGTTAAGGTATTAATCGATTTCTTTTTCGATCGTTATACACCTTATTTTTCATCATTCTTATGGTAATTTTATACCACAGAAATATGGTTCATGTAGACTTTTAAGAAGACCCGGAAGCGGATGAGTATATTTTAGATTCGGACTTGGATTAAAGGTATCGTCGATGTTACTCAGTATTACTTGATTTTATTTGTGTACTTGCATGTATTTAATTATAATTTTATTTTTGACAATATAAGTATGTCATATAATCTGCAGTTTTTAAAAGTAGAAAATTTGCGTGTTTTGGTATTTCTTATCACTTTTACGAGATGAACGATTATATTGTCATATTAATTTGTAAAATTGTAATATTCGGCCTAAACTTGTAATATACGAATATTTCTGTAAAAATGATGTTTTTGATGATTTTTGATAATTTTCTATTTTTTTGATATTTTATGTATCGATTATTGAATTATTACCGTTTACGGACAAAAACGATTAAAAGTCGATTTTCAGTTCTAGCACTTAAACATTTTATTTTAATCTGAAATTTTGCGGGGATAATTTTTCAAGTGAAAAAGAATTTTCTGAATTTGTTTATAATTTTTTGGAATTTTTAAGTGGGTTAATTAATTAGTCACTTTAAATCGTCGTTTATCGTTAAAACCGTGTTTGTAATTTTAATTCCCGATTTCTGATTTTTTTTTTAATCTAAAAAAATAAATTTTCCCGATGTTTTTTCGATAAAAATGTATTTTTATAATTTTTAGTGATTTAATAAATTATTACGAACGACAAGTTTTATTAAGAGAATCGTTAAGTGTGGAAACGGGTTTAAAAGATGCTTTTATTGTAATTTGTGAAACCTGGAAAATTTGATAGTTTCTGGAAACTCATAATTTTTAGGTTTAATAATAATTTTTGAATATTAATACTTAAATCGTTTTATAATTACTATTTTTATTAATCGTTATTGTCGAGATTAGACGATTAACGACAAAATCCTTTAAAAACCGAGTTTACAGATTCAGGAAAAAATTTATTTTTCTGGACAGAATGTCCAAAAATGTATTTTATCTATTTTACATAATTTTTGTACTATTTATCGTAGGCTATAAATGATAGTACTGATATTTGGACAAAATTACGATTTATCGTTAAAATGCTCAGTTTCAGTTAAATGAATTATTTTTACAGCAATTTTGAAAATATTGAAATCTGAAACCTTAAGATTTAAATCCACCCCTTATCATATTCTATTTTTTAATGGTTTAATGAAATAAAAGATGTTAAACGTTTTGTTTTGACATTTGCCGTAAAATCCTATTTAACCTTGTTTTGTCAAAATTATTAATAATTAGAGAATTTTAGTTTTATAAATTTTGGAAACGCCCTAATTAGTAGTATATTAAAATATTTAGGACATTTTCAATCATTTTATAAACACTTGTATGATATTTCAATAATTTCATAAATCCAATTGTTCTCGTTTTAAAAATTAATATCGTTAAGGCCGAAAGTATTAGTTTTATAAATCTATATCGTTTACTAAAAATGTTTTATTAGTATGAACTAATATTTTCGATAATTTGATATAACACTATTTTTGTAAACTTTCTAAAAATAAAAGTTTCCTAAAATAGAAAGTTTCCTCTTTTAGAACATAATGATTATTTCTTTTATCTTCATATTATTTATAATGATTATATCTTTTGAATATCAATAATGACTTTGTTTTGGAGTTATGAAATAAGAACAAGTGTGGGGTTTAGAGTAACATAGTCTGGGATGTACGTTTTTGCCATCAACTATAAAGCCGGTGTGTTTATTTGGGACACATTTGGTCGTTGAAGTGAGCGTAGTTTGATGTATGTTTTTGCTATCAACTATAAAGCCGGTGTGTTTATTTGGGGCACATTTAGTCGTTGAACTGGGCGTAGTTTCGTCCAGGAGAGTGAATGTTTTGACCTTAAGCTAGATATCGCATCATGTTAGTCGCCGTCCGCAGAACTAGACATAATTCTTGTCTACGAGGGGTGTACACTACTTAAACCAGGTTCTCGCTGCACGCAGTCATGTTATGGTTGTTTTGCCTAGTTAGAGACTGAAGTCCGATATATATGTGTTAAGACTGAAGTTCTCGAAGCTAGTTTTAGTATTATCCTGGTGAAAGTCGAGCCGTCTACACTAATCCTATCCATAACGCCATTTCGAATATCTTATTATTATCGATATAATCTAGTTTGCAGGTTGGCAAATGTTTCATGTTTTCTCCGGAAAACTCATTTTTATTTTATTGTTTCGATACGTGATGTTTTTCACTGAAAGGTTATTTTTAAGGATAATGTTTTACTGTTTTTCGTTTTTACTATTTTCATATAATAGTAATTACAGTTTTAAAATCTTGTAATATGGCTGGGAGAACGTCGCCGTTGCTCCTCACTGATTGCGGCTGTTATATTTTTAACATGGCAGGCATACATGTTTCCCTTCGGGTGGGCTAGCGAGAAGTTACGGATCCTACTTCGCTGATTAATAAGTTGAACTATGGATTGTTATAACCCTTTTTATGGATTTTATTTTATTTTTATTTTGTAGCCATAAATTTTTATTTTATGGTTTATGTATAGACTTATCGTTTTTATTTAATCAAGACATAGTTACAGTGTGTTACAATCCCATATCTACAGTGTTTCCGCTTCTGTATTGCATTAGAATTTCTAGGGGATTACACAGTCGAACGCCTAATAACAGGGGGAGCGTCTGAAAGTAGACGCCACTTGCATGAAATAGGCGTCCATAGTCGGACGCCCGCGTTCTCATATGGGCGTCCCCAGTCAGACGCCATGGTGGACGCCCGTTTTTGGCTTCGGATTGTGGACGCCCGCTTTCAAAAAAGACGACTACTCTAGGCTTCTATAGCCTGGCGTCTGACAACAAACACCCGTCCTCAAAAGGCGTCCATAAACACAAGCCATTTATGGACGCCCGCGACCTTAATTCCTGTAGTGTCACCTAATCAACCTTGTTTATAAACTCGATATATTACGTCAAGTTAGTGAAGTAGATTGATAGGCTCCTTGTTTAATCCGCCTTTTCCTAATAGTCCTTCCAACTACGAAGTGATTATAGCTCGATGTTAGGTATCTCCTTCTAGGGGTGTAAACGAGTCGAGCTGAGCGCGAGCCTGGGGCTGCTCGGCTCGAGCTCGAAAAGAAAATCGAGAGTCTCAGCTCGAGCTCGAGCTCGAGCCTCAGATACAATGGCTCGAGCTCGAGCTCGATAACGAATCTCTGGCTCGAGCTCGGCTCGTGGCTCGGGATAGGGCTCGAATCGCGGGCTCGAGTTGAGCTCGACTCGCGGGCTCGAGTTGAGCTCGACTCGCGAGCTCGAGTTGGGCTCAGCTTAAGCCCTTAACTTATTTAAGTTTTTGACTAATGAAACGGAAATTAAATGAAGATATTGCTGACTTACGAGGAAAAGAGAAATAAAACTACTATTGTAATGATGGAAGATAAGAATCGATGTCTTGAATATTGCAAAAATCGCCTTAATAAGAGGCGTACATGGTATACCAAAGTACCAACTACCAAACATTCCGAAACTAAATTAACTACGGAAGACAAAATAATAGGATGAATATTTCGCTTCTTCAATCTCCTCGCCTTATCTTCTTAATGGTATATATCACGAGATTATTTGGAGTACCTACAACAAAGACATATACTTTGTACATTACATAAAAATCATTTAAATAAAATCATTACACAAAAAAAAACATTAAGAACGGAACAAGTTGAGTATAGTAGTATACAACTTAAATTGCTAGTATAAAAAGTTTAAATAAAATACCGTCATTTTCTTTATGGAAGTTGAAGGCAAATTTCTTTCTGTTGATCCTCTCTTTTGTTCTACAAAAATATAAAGATGATTTAATAGATGAGTAGAAGTTGAATAAAAGTTAAATAAGTAATGAAAATGTATTTTGTAACATTACCTTATTCTTCCGTTTCAATCCATGGAATGATCGACACCAATCGCTTGTGCATAACAACATTTGAACTGTATTCGGGCTCATTGAAGCCCGATAAGGATCAATAACTCTACTACCAGCACTAAATGTGGCTTCAGAGGCAACAGTGGTAATGGGAACGGCTAAGATGTCAGATGCTAACTTGGACAAAATACGAAACTTCATTGACTTGTCTTTCCACCATTGCAAGACATCAAAGCACTCATCCTCTAGAGGAACGTAACATCCTTCATCAAGATAATCATCAACTTCAGATTTCCTACACTCAACTGTATCTGTACTTCTCACTGCCCTTAGAAGAGCGGACAATCCTGGAGTGTTAGTTTCATCATGAGAAGTACTTCCTCTACCTTCATTGCTTTGTCCCGGATTATCAGCATAAATGCCGACATATTCGTCATATAGCTCATGCAATACATCTTTGACTTTACGGACATTTTCACTAACTACTTCCGATGGGTATCTACCACTTTCATTTTCAACCGAGTATCTAAAACAGCTTCAACCGCCATAAGCAAGTTGCATTCACCCAAATACTTATCAAACCTTTCTTTCATCTTCTTAACCAACATCTTAACAAAGTCATCGGAAGACTTAGACTGCTCATCCAACAACACTTTAATTCTGTAGACCTCCGCAAGAAATAAGTTAGAAGTCGGGTATTCATATCTAGATATAATCTCGGTTGTATCACTGAAAACTTCTAATATCACAAGTAACTTTTCGATTTTATCCCAATCTTCATCACTAGGACAGTGTGTATAGTTCTTGTCTTCTTGTGCAAGTCTCACAAATACCATTTTAAACTTGATTGCACAAGCTAACATTTCATAGGTAGAATTCCAGCGAGTCTTGCACTCTAAAATCAATTTTCTATCTTGAATGTTAAATTGTTGTACAATGTCAGTAAAAGTTTGACGTCTTAGATCACTCTGGTTGATGTAATCAACACTATCATGAACATCACTTATAATGCGTTTCACACTTTTAAGACCATGTTGTACCATGATATTCAGAATATGAGCACAGCAACGAACATGAAACAATTTGCCATCGCAGACCAACCTCTTAGTCAGTGAGAAAGTGTCCTTCAAAACTTGTATGCAAGTATCATTAGCACTGGCATTGTCAACGGAGATAATGAATACCTAAAACACAAAAAATAGACATTTAATACTCAAACCATTAAAAACATTGTTCAAATTTATTTAAACATGAAAACATGGCAAAGTTCCACTTACTTTGCTCTCTATGTCCCACTCCTTTAGGCATTTGAATATGCAGTTGGCTATATTATCTCTTCCTTTTCGGGGGGGGGGGGGGAGGGGGGGGCGATTGAACAAAACTCAAGACCCGCTTCTGGAGCTTCCACTCACAATCAACAAAGTGGCCCGTTAGAACCATATACTCAATCTTTTGAGGTTTCGATTTCCATAGATCCGTGGTCAAAGAAATTCTATTTACACCTTTCAGAAGTGTCTGCAGCTTCTTCTTCTCACTCTCATACACTTTAAAACAGTCGCTTCGTATGGTCTGACGTGACACACTTTTATATTGTGGCATTCCACGTTTTAACATCAAATTGAAACCCTCTTCCTCAACAATTGAAAACGGATGCTCATGCAAAAGTATCCTGTGAGCAATTCCCTCCCTCATTATTGACATATCGAGTTGACCATCATGTAAAGCACTAACGAAAGAATATTGGGATGCACCCGTACTCGAGTTGGATGGTAAAGAGTTCAGTACCTTTTGTCTCTTATTAGAAAACTTTGCCTTTTTCAAACAATTTTTTGCGTGTCTATTAAAATGACTCGTCGACCCGAACTTCACGTGAGATATATCCTGACTACAATGCTTACACTTAGATCTCCATACTCCCTTAACCATTTCAGGATCAGCAAAATTCTTCCATACTTCAGTTTTTCTTCCTCATTTAAAAGGATGAGGAGGATTTTCCTCCGCAATCACCTCATGATTAGAATCAGCATGGGGCTCGTGATCATCAATGTCATGTATCTCAATTTCTTCCTGAATTTCTTCCTCAACTTCCATCTCATCATTTGGATTCACAAAAAATTCCTCCACTCTATTAGTTGAAGGAGAAGTGACTGGAGAGTTTGGTTGCGAGGATTCTGTAAAGGACAAATATTATACTTGTAAGAAAATATGAACAGAAAATATGTTCATGGTTAAATAATACTATACTTAACTATAATGAAAAAAATTACCCGTCATGGTTAATCCGTTGTTTCAAAGCAAACAATCTACAAGAATCTGGATAAGAGTATAAGACAACATAAAGAAAACTAAATCACTTAGAAAAATAAAGCAGCAGTACATCATCGTCTAGAACTCTAGCATAAATAATTGTAAAAAAAAGAAACAACTAGCATAATATCTAGCATAAATTATTGTCATAGAAAAGTAATCAAACATAAATCACTTGTATTGAACAATAATAAAATACTACCAATCTACCATGTAAGAATTTAACTATATAAGATAGCATTACTAGTTAGTACAGTACAACACTACTACAGCAGCAGTACGCATATAAGAACGGACAGGAACAGACCAACAGTACAACAGTAATTCAGTAAATATAAGACAACCTTCGTACAGTATAACATCAAGCAGTAAGCATCCGACAGCAACAGTACAACAGTAAACATCAAGCGACGACAGCATCCGTAGTAGCAGACTAGCGGTAATGTACACATCAAGCCATCACAGACAGCAGCGACACGAGACAAAATCACATCAAGCCATCAAGGACAGTAGCGACACGAGACAAAATCAGGACAAACGACATCAACATGAACGAAGCATCACATATTCACATCCACGGAATAGAAATCCGAGCAGAAGAAAGAACAAGAATTAAAAATTTAAAGTTGCAATAAACAACGACGAGTCGACGACGATACAACAAGAACAACAAACCGAAAAGGCTATTGAGGAAGTCGGCAGACAGTATGGTACGAAATTACGAATCAGAGATTTTCGAAGTGTTGACAAAACAGAGTAATCGGAAATTCATCGAAGCGACCTAAAAACAGAGTATCTCTCTCAAATTGACGAGAATGTGAAGTTCCACTAAGAAATTCTAGAAATCGACATTCTCAATTTAGTAGTAATTAGTATGTCTCTTACCTGTAGCTACTAGTGAATCTAGCGATTAATGAAGATTGAAGAACAATGGAGGAATGAAAATCGGAGAATAGGAGCCGTCTACCTTCAGAGTTCAGCCCTTCACCGCTTCACGAATCACGCTCTTCAAGGTTTCAGGCTGCAGTTATGAGTCTTATGACTTTGTAACTTGTGAGCGTGACTTCATGCTCTTCAGTTTTTAGGGTTAATATTTAGTAATTGCTAATTGATTACTAATTGATTACTAATTGACTGATGGATTGAACGTAATTGACTTGATTATTAATTGTTAACTTGGTTTATTTGAGGTAAGGAATAAAAATTCTTCAAAAATAAATTAAAGGTAATATAACTACATTTAAGGTAATATTAATAAGACTAAAAATTTAAGGAAAGTGTAGCTTTAAAATATTACCGAGCCGCTCGCGAGCTTTTCGAGCCGAGCCAGGTCTTGCTCAGCTCGACTCATAAATGCTCCGAGCCGAGCTCGAGCCCGAGCCCGAGCCGAGCTCATATGAGTCGGGCTTTGACCGAGCTTTGACTGAGCCTATCTCGAGCTGCTCGCGAGCTGTCTCGGCTCATTTACACCCCTAGTTAGAAGGTTGAAATAGTATCGAGTAAAATTATAGATATCTGATAATCAGTCAATTATACTCATACAAGATGGAATTGTAAAACAATTTTTAGATATGAAAACCCGTCGAATACAGTAGACACTATTTTCTATGGAATTTGACATTTTTTTAATATTGCTGTCAATAATATAATTTGCTACACCGAATAAAAGATCCTGGGTTCGCCCCTAGTACCGTATCTTTAAGTAAATATATACTCGTACCATATATTGTTGCCAAAAAAAATACGAGAAAACTTCGCTTCATGTGATCGTCAAAACCAAATTGAGGATTTATCACTCATCTAAAGCGTTGTCAAATGCGGAAAACAAAATAGTAGCAGTGCCGAGCTCCAGGGATGCAGATACTCGTGAAGATTTGAAGATGGGATCCAAAGCCAACATGAATTGAACAAGAAGCTTTACTGAAGAACTTCAGTTTATTCAGGGGTGGTAGTTAGAAGTGTAGCCGTTGCCCGAATTCCAGGATACAGATACTTGTCCATATTTGAAGACCAGATTCGAAGCCAACAAGCATTGAAGAAGAATCCTTACTCAACAGCTTTAGTTTCTTTAGGGCTGGTGTTTAGCCCTAAAACTCCCTGAAAATAGGAGCTGTGAGAACATTAAAATTAATGATACCACTTAAAACTATTCACAAAAACTTTTATGAGACCGTCTCACGGTAATTTATCGTGAGACGGCTCATATAAGAGGTGGTTACTAAATTTGTAACCACCCCCTATGTGCCCATGTGAGAGGTCTCACGATAAAATTATCGTGAGAGGTCTCACGATAAAATTATCGTGAGACGGTCTCACATGAGAGTTACTGAAAACTATTAGTTACCGATTACATGTCTCAGTTACATTCTTGACCTTAATTATCATAATTGCAGCATCCTTGTGCAACAGCTCATTATACTCCTGACAGCATATATTCTGCAGCAATACACCGCTATATCAATGATTATCGGAATAGAAGATGAAATCGACCATTTGTGAAAATACATTGGAAAAAAATAATTTATAAAATACTTGGAATTTCACATACATGGACACAGTTGGGGCAACCAGTCTCTATTGAACAGTGGCAAGACGTGAGCATATCTAAAGCGGCAATCAACAAATCCATGAAAAAATATTGAACCTGTCCCACATTACATCGAATAATTGATATAACATTAGTAATAATCGAAGATCTTACTATTGAGTTTCTCCCAACAGACATGGGTAAATGGAATCCTGTGAGAGTCCAGTCCAGTCTCTTGAGAGAAAGCAAAAAAAAACAAGACATGGTCTTTCCAGAACACCCTAAAATGGCACAAAAAAGTAAGTTTCACATGTAGCATCACAAAATTCAAGGACAGAACGAGGTAAATAAGAAAAACCAAGTAATCACCAGTCTTTGAACCGAAGACATTTGGCAGACCTTTGTTTTCTCTTCTACCAGAAACGTAAACTTCGTTCATCCTCTAAAATAAAACCAGTTTATCTCATCCTTTTGGACAAGTGAGGACAATGAAAGTCAAAGACATTTAATAGAGTAGGACATAAATATCCCACACTGACCACGAGGTCAGCGACGTGATTGGCATTGCAAATAAACGAAGGATCTCTCCTCACGTCTGCAATTACACCTCGAAAATTCTGGGGAATTTGCCAAAGGTGGTAGAATAAATAACCTAAAGATCATCTTTGCAAAAGCTAATTAATGCCCTAAGTTTTAGGCAGAGCGATATCTTTCCTAATAACAGAGTCAAGAGACTCAACGCACTCAACCATAAAACAGTAACTTGGCTGGCAAAATTTTCTTACTATAAACCTTTTATTACAGAAGCTCACTAGATTAATGAATTTTCATTCTTATAAAGGAGGTAAATATTATACACAGTAGCAGCTTTCAGTTAATTACCCGCATTGAGATACCGGTTCCTCCGGGAAGTGGATCATAAAGTAAGATTCTTTCTGGTACATGGCGAGTCTCATAAGGATTTGCGCACTCTGAAGCCACATCTGACGAGTCACATATTATGTATCTACACATGTCCAAGCATCGGTCATGGAAATAGTACGTATATAATAGAACAAGATCAGATTTTAATAACAAACATTAGATCGGCCTTTAAATTTACTCATAGCACAGCTGTCTAGTCAAATCGAATTATCTGTCAATACATTCCTCAATAAATCCGATTCGTAAAGATTCTTCCCCCAACTAACGACGAGATCTAGGTGGAATTGCCACATGAAATCGAGCGAAATTTTTGCAAAAAAAAACAACCCACTCACTTATCGAGAAAAGATGGGAAACGTCTCATATTATGTATCCCCTACATGAAAGCACACTTCTAACTAGTTATAAAGCTCTAATCTAAAGTGATACCCCAATTTCATATTTTGATAAAATTCAGAAAAATACATGAGCTGCCACTACAACATTGACTGATCGATCAATGCGATTCTCAATTTACAGTATTACAGCATTTAGCGGCAATTTCATATTGACTCAGTGACACTAATTCTACACCGCAGATATAACCTTAGTGGATTGGCCACCTGCACAGACTGATCACAACCCCAATCTGCTGAGTTGAAAAGCATTTCCCAAGTACATACTACTGTCCGTGGATTTTGTATGAGACTGTATGAAATCGTCACAAAAGCACAACCAGCTCATACGAGAATTTATACTCTACTACAATCATAAACACGTCCTGGTGATGCTATAAAGCCTCATAACGCTGACAACTTACAGAGGGACTACATTGAGAACAGCATGAGATGCAGCATGTAAGCCAGCGCGAAATGACAAGCTACGGCTTTCCAGCGCTAATTTCACAGATGAGGGAACTTGGATCCACACGGCCTGTTAAAAATTTCGGGCACTGAGGAAACAAAATTCGATGAGAGAATTGTGAAGATAGTGGAGCTTGTATACGCACCTGTGAATCATAAGAGTATTTAGGAAGTACGAGATCAACTGTATCCAATACTTTGTTGCTTCCCTTAGAAAAACGGCGAAACCCAAACCAAGTAGTGGTTACTTTGCAGGAAGTTGTAATGGCAATTGTTGTACCCACTTCGGTTTTTGGAGCCCTAGGTGGATAAGCCTAATTTGGAAAATGCAGTCACCAGTTTAGTTATAGCCAGGAAAAGTGATCACACTTGCATGCTCAGTTATAGCCAGGAACACATCATTATGTTGCCTTGAAAAAAAACATAAAATCTATTGTAGGAGAGTGATCTCAAGTCTAAAGACCAAAAGTTTTCAACAAAAAAAATGCAATCAAATTGGTTATTGGACATCCATTAACATTTTCTGTAGGAGTTACCAAGGTCATGATACCAATCAAATTTCGAAGATAAAAATTTCAAGGTCGTGTAGTGTTGGATCTCTCTTCCCTCTCTGACTAGGACCCAAACAGCTGCAAAAAGATATTGCTTCTTGACCTACTAAATAACCTAAACATGGTAAAAAAAAAAATGCATCATCAATTGCTTATGCAGAAACATAAGCAAAATCTCCATATCAGGACGTCACGGATGAGACATAACAGGTTGCAGCTGATGTGGCTGCACTTTCGAAAATGTTGATCAAATATGTGAAATCTTTACAAATATATACACCATTAAGATATAAAAATTTCCCAATATTTTTTTGAAAAATTATAGCATCGTCTCACTTATGGAAATATATACAGTATGAAATTGACAATGATATTTTAAAATATAGGTTACCGCAATTGAAATATCAGCATTCAGTGTTGCATAACTGAAAATAACATAACGGCGAGCTAAGATAACATGATCCAATAGACCAACACTATGGACTATGCTATGAGAAATACATCCCACAATCTTCATAACAAAGAAGCATAAAGTTGGTAGTTGTTACAATGGTAAAGCCACATTCAGAACAATGTAGGATGAGAATGAGTGGAAAGGTACTGGTCCTTTTATTTCGTTTAATTATAAGCCGTTTGCGTTCTAGTTGAGCCTTTGGCTTTGAGAACAATCATGAATTACAAAACTTGTACTATCACATCTCTAACAAAAAATTCTTCAGAAGAGAGTACACCTTTCATAGTTTTTGCTCATATATTCTGAGAAATGTAAGAGAAAATAGTGTATCGATTGTGAGGACATCTATACAAAAACAGAGGAAGTCCCTAAACGAGAGATAGACATACGAGATAGCCTCCAACAACATCAATGTCAGTATAGTCGCGAGTCTTTGTATAATACTTCAGATCTGCTTTTTGGCAAACAGCAATCTTAGTAGACAAATCTAACTCCTTCACTAGATAAGTTTGACCTTGATTCATGTAGACTGCGCCTTCATACACCTGGGTGACTAGAATGATTTGAGAGGCAGTTGTAGCTCTTATAAAGACAAGCGACTAGCAAATAGTTAAACAATTATACAAAATAGAGAGTGAATTATAATAAAGGAAAATTATTACATATCATGAAGAAAAGTCCTCTCTGAGAAATTAATTCAGAAAAAGATAACATGACCTGGAAAAAAGCCCTACTCTCTTCAATCTCTTCTAGAATTTCATTTGTTTCACCGTCAATTACTTTGTATTTCTCTGACTCAATTGCACGAATACTGATAGCACGTGACGGCGATTTCTGTGTTATATACACCGAGACATAATAATTATTTTGTGGCCGAGGCAAGGGAAAAACCTGCTTAAACTACAAAACACCATTCTGTAAACATGCAAAGAAAAATAGAACTTCCAACAATTAACCTAAAAGCTTACCTCTGGGCCAATATAGTTCCATATTCTATTCTGAGAGTCGCGAGAGCGATCAGAAGAAAGATATCCACTGCTCTCTAAAACTGCAACGCCACTAATTAAACCAGAACCAAAATATTTTTCGTCGTATATCAAGCTTAGTGGATGCTCCATAGCAGCACAACCAAGGTGTTTTTGAAGAACCTGCAAGGAGGAAAACCATAAAGAAAGGCATAGTAAAAATAGAAAGGTAGCGAAGTATATTACTTCCTCCAACTTTTAATGATCTTCCCACTATATATTGGTTTGAGTGAGAATAAAATAATGAAGTAGGAAGATCTTAGAAAGTTAGAGGAAGTACTTTCTTTTTACAATTTACTATCCATCCAAGTTTTAGAACATAAAGTGCGGTAGATACCATTGGGTTCTGAGAATCTACATGACAGCACTCCATCGGGCTTCCAAATAATTTCAACGGATTATTCATGAAATACTGATCCAGAGGTCCTTCAAATGCAACATACACGGCAAGCGACGGCTTTCCCCTTCTACCAGACCTACCAGCTTGCTGCCGCAGGCTGGACAAATTGTGAGTTAGGAAAGAGGACCACCGCAAGATCAAGAATATTTTGAAGTTCTTCAGTCTTGCATATTCAACGCTGACTGATATCGAACTTATGTCAAGAGTAACATAGCTCAAAACATGCTTAACCACACATTTTACCTAGCAACACTGCCAGGGAATCCTAGATGCAAGGTCGCGTCAATGTGCCCAACATCAATACCCAACTCAAGGGCATTAGTAGCAGCAACTCCACGAAGATTTCCACTGAAAAATTCACTCTCTATTCGCCTCCTTTCCTGTTTAATCAAGAGGCCAGTAATAAGTTAACCTGCAGTTTCCGGTAGGATTACAGAGTGACACATAAAGGACATTAAGAATAATACTCAGCAGTTCTAAAGCTTAAAGAACACAATGTGACACATAAAGGACATTAAGAATAATACTTGGCACAAAATTGTTCTAAAGCTTAAAGAACTTTTCAAAATGTGTAAATATAGGATAAGAAAATCATTACTCTGTCCAACCAAAAAGTACTGTCCCTATTATACTTCACCCTACTCATGGAAACAGCCAAGCTGGACTAAGACCAGTGGCCAAGTTTTTAGAAGAAATAAATTCAGAAGACAGGCTTCCTGAGACACTGTCCTATAGTTAGCAACAAAGACTAACCTATGACATTACATTCCACACTAAATACAAGTATACAACTATTCGTTGGCCTCAGTGTTTCCAAGTCATCCAGACTTCAAGCAGGTAAGATACAAGCTAAAATTAAAAATGAATCCTCATTGCAGAGAGAAAAACATGGATTTTTGAATATGTATTTAGTCCAAAAAATTGCTATCTAGTGGTTGAAAAGGGATAATGTATGACTACATAGAATTCAGACTTCAAGCAGGTAAGATACAAGCTAAAATTAAAAATGAATCCTCACTGCAGAGAGAAAAACATGGATTTTTGAATATGTATTTAGTCCAAAAAATTGCTATCTAGTGGTTGAAAAGGGATAATGTATGATTACATAGAATTCAAACAAGAAAGTTCTTGACGAATGACAATTTCATTTGTCTTGTTAGTAGATTCATCACTTCTAAATATGTTTCATCGGATGTCGATTGTCAAGATTAAACGTACTTTACAGGTAATGCAAAACAAAATATGAGTACGTGGACTTACCTTGGCAATATAGCCAGCACGGTAGGCACAAATGGAACTTACAAGATGAGGTGCGGTATCCTGAAGAATCTCACGTCTGTCAGATTTAAAGTCAAAATCAAGAATTTACATTCATGATTTACAGTAATGCCAATAGTCATCTAGAGTATGGCAATTGGCAACTTAGCAAGGACTATGCTAAAAATTAAAACAAAACAAAGGCATGTCCAGGAGGAGAGAACTTAAAGTCCTTTGCAATATTTAAGCATGTGTGTTTGATATGCTAGATGCCTAGATTCAAGAATGAAAAAATAATGGTAGATGCCTAGATTCAGTAGTGAAAAATTTAATATGAAGGTAGATGCACGCATCACACACACATACTAATATCAAACCGAATATAATGATTGTATATATCCTAGTTTAGCTTATATTTAGGATATATTGTTTAGGAAATTTTGTTAGGTTTTCCTAAACTATAGGCTCCTTGTTTTGCATATATTGCAAACATTACGGTGAATGAAACATAGAAAACAATTTCACAAAACATTTCTATGTCACTTGCATTTACTTTATGGTATCAGAGCAAGTTCCGATCTTGCGATATTTTTTTCTTTTAATCAAAGTGTTTTATCTCCTTGTCTAATCACCATGGTTGTCGAGAAGAAGATTGGAAAGACCTCTCACACTCTGAATCCTGTGTACGCCGTCACTTCGCACGATGGTACAGGAGCCAAAATCACCCATGTTGTGCTCCTTGGACCGAATTATGAAGAGTGGGCTAAGGGACTTCGAGTTGCTTTGGGAGCAAAACGAAAGTTGGGGTTCATTGATGGTACCCTCAATGCGAAACCGTCTGATCCGAAAGATTTGGAGGATTGGACGGCTATCAATAATTTTATCGTCGCGTGGATTTTTAATACGATCGATTCACGTGTTCGATCTTCTATTTCCTATCGTGAAACGGCCTTCGAGTTGTGGGAGGATATTCGTCTCCGATTCGGAGTAGGAAACGAATTAAAAATATATCAGATTCAAAATGATTTATCCGAGTGCAAACAGAAACCCGGAGAGACGATTATGGATTACTATGGGCGTATCAAGAAGTTATGGGATGATATCAACCACTTTAATGCTTTGTCTTCCTATAAATGTTCTGGTTGTCACTGCGATCTGAATGTGGTTTTACGACAACGGCGTGAGGCGAATCAGGTTCGAGGATTTCTCATGGGTCTCAAACCCTTTTATGCTACGGTCCGGTCTCAATTCCTGGGTACCAAGCCTTTCCCTCCAATCCAGTTGGTGTACTCCCAACTCGTTCAAAAGAAGTGCGTACTTTAACCCAAGTTCGTGAAGATATTGCAACTCCTAAGACGATGGTTGTGGTGATGGTGGAAAGCGGCAAGTTAAAGGCAAGTCTCGGTTTAAGTGCATACATTGCACGAAGGAGGGGCACACGGAGAGTAGGTGTTGGGAGAGGCACGGTTATCCTAATGATCATGCCGCGTCGATTCGCCAGTCAAGATAGTTCTGCCGCCAATGATCGTCCCAAGGTCAATGCGATTCCCGGTGATCTTGAAGTTGTTACTAATATGATTCGACTCAATGGTAAGAAAGCTCATTCATGGATAATTGATATCGGCGCATCGACACACGTCTGTGGCAGTGACCCTTCATTTGAGTATATGTATTCCATTAAACCTATTAATGTCGGCTTACCCAATGGTACTCAATTGAGTGCTCACAAAGCAAGGGTTGTTAGGATTAATGATAAGCTTTCTATCCCTGATGTCTTATTCGTGCCATCATTTCAATATAATTTGCTATCCATCTCGCAACTTTTGGCGACTCAAAAGTTATATATACAGTTTACTAATTCCCAATGTGTGATACAGGACCATCCCTTGACGACGATTGGAGTGGGGAATCTCACAGGGATCTATTACCTGATTATGGAGGAACCAACTTGTGTTAATGTCGTGGCTGGAATTTCTGAGGTTAGGTTGTGGCATCAACGGATGGGACATCCTTCAACGTGGGCAATGGAGTATCTTCATGTTATTCCTTCTTGTAATTTACATTTAGCACCGTGTGATGTTTGTTTCCGTGCAAAACAAACTTGTCTTTCTTTTCCGTTAAGTGCTAATAAGGCTGAACATTTATTTGATTTAATACATTGCGATTTTTGGGGACCGTATCAACTTAATAGGGGCTGCGATTTTCGTTATTTTTTTAGTATTGTTGATGATTTTTCCTGAGGAGTTTGGGTTTATTTGTTCAGAACAAAAGATGAAGTGTCACGTATTTTGCGTGAATTTTTTGCGTTAATTAAGCGACAATTTAATAGGCCGGTGAAAATTTTGCAAAGTGATAACAGGACAAAATTCCGTGGTTTGTTTCCTTTTTTTTTTGTGAACATGGGATAATACATGAAACGTCAATGGTAAAAATACCACAACAAAATGCTAGGGTAGAACGAAAACATAAGACACATATTGAATGTTGCTCGTGCCTTACGTTTTCAAAGCTCCCTTCCTATTGAATTTTGGGGTCTTTTTTTTGGTGCAAATGTAAATATATTTCAAAATTGATCAAACTTACAACCAATGAGTATCATTAAGTTTCCTAAGCCTTAACCAAGAATGGCATCAAGTCTAGTATAGTATTTACTAGGGATACTTTTCTTTTTTACTCTAATCTTTGCTCCAATCTCATACTTAAGTTGGCCTATAACATAATTTGGCCTTGCGACCACCATATTGACACGACAATGGTTCCTCGCCCACCAAATATGGTACCATACTCCTACAATGACCGCAGCCACAACCTATTTGTATAGCAGTGATTTATTTCTGTATTGAGTCCACCATCTACATGTGTTCACCGCTGGTAAATGTACTCCAAGCGAGTATGCGGCTAATCTGAAGCACTCCCGCACAAATCGACAATCCGAGAACAAGTGACAGTGAGACTCATTAGCTGCTCCACAAAGGTAGCAACTACTATCTACCACCATTCGCATCCTTGCCATGGTAAGTAACCGGTTATGACAGATAAGCAAAGCAACATGCTTAGGAATACCCATTCTATTCCATACCAAGTTGAACCAAGGCACCTTTTGTTGAGCATGTAACCACCTGTACCCTTCAGCAACCGTGTATTCTCCACCATTGCTAAGTAGTGTGGGAAAGCAATTGTTAGTGTAGAAAGATTCTTAACTCAGCAGATCTTACGCCAAGACCAACTTGAATTAAGAGAAGGTTGATAGTCTTTCCGGTCTCTGTCTTTCAAATATACTCCATGAATCCACCTCACCCATAAATGGTCAGCCTTAGCAGCAATCCACCAAGCATATTTAGCTATACACGCAATATTCCAATCCTTTAGATTCTTCAGGCCCAATCCCCCCTCATTTTTTGGTTGGCAAATGATATCCCAGGCTACTAATGGAGGTGAAGTATAATGCTCACTGCCTTTCCAAAGGTAGTTCCTGCAAATACTAGTTATGTGATTAATGGTAGAGGTGGATAGGATGAAAATGCGCGACCAGTATAAATGAATGGAACTCAGTACTGAATGAACAAGTACCAACCTGCCTGAGTATGACAGTTTCTTTGCACCAACCCCCCTTATTTTGTGCACTATCTTCTCAGTTAATACATGACATTCTAGGATTGAAAGTTTCTTGGGAGAGACATGGAGATCCCAAGATATTTAAATGGCAAAAGTGCCTGGCACCATACCAGCTGAATGCTCCCCACATCATTTTGATGTACTCCATTGTGGTAGATGTTAGATTTTGCTCTGTTCATCTGTAGGCAGTAGAGAGCTTAGTGAAGGCTTGCATAATCCAGAGAACTGAACTAGTATCTCCCTTACAAAACAACATCAAATCGTCAGAAAAACATACTCCCTCCGAGTTCCTATCATTGTCCCACTTTCCTTTTTGGGCTAAGTTTGATTTTTGTCTCACTTTCCTTTTTAGACCATCAATGTGTGGTTCACAATTACTCTCCCATTTCTCTCTCTTCCTACTTTTTTGAACCACTCATTTTTCCTTCCTTATTTTTCACCCCAAAAGCTTTTAGGACAATAATAGAAACTCGGAGAGAGTAGATGATTGAGCTTGACATTCTTGCAAAGTGGATGAAACTTAAACTTAGCTTTTTCATGGACTACTTGAATGATACGGCTGAGATATTCCATACATATGGTGAACAAAAGAGGGGAGAGCGGATCCCCCTTGTCTTAATCCTTGTCGAGCTTTGAAAAACCCAAATTGATCTCCATTAAGGGAAAGGGTATAGCTTGGGGATCTGAGACATTCCATAATTAGCTGGTCATGGAACATCAATGATTTCATCATGTCTTCCACGAAATCCCATTCTATGGTATCATACGCTTTTTGCATATCCACTTTCATAATCACCCTAGGAGAGCATTGTTTTCTGTTGTATAACAGGATTAATTCCTGGCATATATGAATGTTTTCGGTGTTTTCCTTTTGTGATGCAAACATGTCTTGTATTTGTGTGCTTAATTGATTGTTTGTGTCAAAAGTTTTGTGCAAGACCCAACTTGCCTTGCAACGGGATACCTATCCTCATGGTATGTCGTTGTGAGTTGAAGGGGCGTTGAGTGCGCTAATACTCATGCGGTTAGTAATAGTTTAGTGAGTGGTCGAGGGATGCTTATATTGTGCATTCACTCTTTGTAGTCTAGGCGCTTGTCTTTGCCTTTGTCGCGCTTACTCGAGGACGAGTAAATGTCTAGTGTGGGGAGGTTGATAACTCCGTTATTGACCGCTTTTCTACACCCTTTTGACGTTTATTTAACCTCGATTAATCGTATTTTCTTTGGCATTTCGACTCATTTCGTCTATATTTTGTATTACACGGGTTTTTGCGTTTGTTGTTCGTTTTTAGGCATTTCCGTGACGAGAACGATGAAACTTGAGCATGCCCGGGTAAAAGGAGGTACATGGACCGAGTTCGAGCCTGAACAAGCGCATAGAAGACAAGAAACGCGAAAATAGGCATAGGAAGAGAATAGCACGGTGGACCGTGCGAAACGCAAGTCAGGAGGAAGCCACCGTGCGATTCTCACCGTGCGTAACGCATGTTCCGTGCGTAACGCATGTTCCGTGCGTTACTCCGGTTTTGCCATTTCACTTCGTTTTTCGACCGGTTTTTTATGTAACCTAATTAGAAGTATAAATACTGAAATCCTTATTTTGCCTCCCAAGCTTTTATTACACAAGATTTACATTTTGAATTATTTGGGGTTTTTGAGAGGGTTTGTAGTCTTTGAAGATCTTTATCTTCCTTATTCAAGATTCAAGCTTTATATATTATTTTCTTTTATTATTATCTCCCTTGTCTCTCCATCTTTGGTAATCTCTAATCTTTACTCTAGTTTTGTTTTTCTTCATTATTTCCCCAATTTCTTAGTTTCATTTGTTAGTTCTTGTTAGTTCATCTTAGTCTTCCCTTTTCTTTGTTTGTTACTCTAGTTTGCAATTAATTTAGTTTTCTCTCACTTTGTTCATGTTTATGAATTTCATGTTAGTATTAGAAATCCTCAATTAGATTCTTCCAAATTGACCACTTTTACATAATTGGTAGTATAATTCAATTTATTACAATGTTCATAGTTAAAGACTCCACCTTTATGCTTAATTCCACCAATTTAGCCATGATCAGTGAGTAGCCACCCACTAGGGGTCGATGAAGCCTAAATTCGCCTAAATTCGCCTAAATTGTGCCTCTTGTATATTTTGTATCGATTGAATTAGGTAATTGGGTAAAGTGGTGTGGAGGATTTTGGATTGCCTTGGTTTAGGAGTTTGAGATGGTCCCGATCCCTTGGTCATCGATGGGAGTCGATTAGGATGGGTAACCGGTTTGACCCTATATCTTGCCTTACCGTACTAGATCGAACACGGGAGTGGTGTCTAGCGTGGTATCCTACACACTAGTATGCGTGCCTTTTTTACTTGAGTCGGTTTGTGATTTATCACGGGAGTGACCCTCGAATTTGACTTAGGGATTCCGCTTTACGAACCCGGGAGGGAGGTAAACGGGAAATTAAGCCGGACACGAACCCGGGAGGGAGGTGGCCGACCTAGACGATACAACTTTGCCCTTAATCCCGATTCCTTCGATACTCGATGTACTTTGGTGCGATTTAGGTGGATTGAAGCAACATCGTTCCCTAGTCTCTTTTACTCTTGATTAATCGTTATTCCACTAGTTATCATTTTTCCTTAATTTAGTTTCATCTTCTTTTTAGTAGTATCTTGTCTTAGTTAATATTCATTCACCTTGCTTTAGTCCCCTATCACCAATCTTTATCGACTTAGATAAACAATTAGGATTAAAACGACTAGGAATCACCACACTCCTTGTGGACCGACCCTTTCTAGTGCAACGATTATATCGTGCGCTTGCGAGGTAATTAAAACCCCAACAAGTTTTTGGCGCCGTTGCCGGGGAGTGTTAGCGGTACTAGTAGTTTTGTTTCTTAAGTTTAGACTAAGTCATTACTTGTTTTGCACACTTCGGTGTGCCCTTGCTCGTGATCTAACTTCTACTTTTTAGTTTTTGTATTGCTTTGCATGAGTAGGCGGATCCTTGGGCTTTCACCAATCCACTTGTTGAACCCCGAGATCGAAGCTACGGCAAGGCGGTACAACGCCGAGAGAAGAAGACATCAAGGGCAACCGCCTTCACCTCCCATTACTTCCGAATCCGAAGAAGAGATTAGATCCGAAGACACAATTGAGTCCGACGAAGAGGTTAATTCTCCGAGACCCCCTTCTCCGCCTCCTCATATGGCTACTATAAGGGAAGAGTCGACACCCCAAGTGGTGTCACAATCGAGTATTACAAGGCCCGCGGTCGGAGCTAACAACTTTGAGATCAAGCCCGCTCTCATCCAATTCGTACAACAAAACCAATTCTCCGGATTACCCCTTGACAATCCCAATGAGCATATCAATGTGTTCCTAGAAGCGTGCGACAACGTAAAAATCAACGGAGCGTCGGAGGAGGCCATTCGCCTAAGACTTTTCCCGTACTCACTAACGGGAAGAGCCAAGGAGTGGTTGAGGTCCCAACCGGCCGGCTCCTTTGATACTTGGGATAAACTCTCTAAAGCTTTCCTCTTGAAATTCTTTCCGTCGGGTAAGACGGCAAAATACCGTAATGATATAACAAACTTTGTCCATGAGGATCACGAGTCGCTCTACGAGGCATGGGAAAGGTTCAAAGAGTTATTTAGGCAATGCCCCCACCATGGTATAGCCCCCCACGTGGTCATCCTTACTTTCTACAATGGCGTTCGATCCGAATATCAATTAGGGTTGGATGCATTAGGGTTGGATGCGGCGGCCGGTGGTGCCATTGACTTAGTTCACCATACTGCGGCCATGGGATTTATTGAAAAGATGGCCTCCAACAATCATCATTGGGGTGGGGATAGAAGGAAGTTGAAGAAGCAAGACAATAGTGAGACTTTGAATGCTCTTAATGCAAAGATCGACAATTTGACAAAACAACTTTCTCAATTCAAGCAAGGGGGATCAAGTTCTTCTAAGGAGACCGATGAGTTCTATTGTGAGTTGTGTGGAAGTTCAAGTCATGATGTCGCGGAGTGTTGTGTTGTCACTACCATGGAGCAAGCCAATGGTATATGGGAAACAAACGCAAGACAAGCATTCAACAACAACCAATACCGTCCCGGGCAAAGAGCGTTTCTATCTTATGGGAACAAGAACTTCCAAACTCCATTCAATCAACAAAAGGGAACTTTCAATCAAATTTCCAAAGACCGAATCAAGGCTTTAATCAAGGGTTCAACTTCCAAGCACAAGATACATCGGGTTTTCAAGCAAGAAATTTCCAAGCAAGACCAACATTCAACACCACTCCATTTCAAACCCCTCTCCAAAGTCAATTTCAAGTTCCATTCCAAACTCCTACACCCTTCACTACTCCTATACCACAAGTCCCACAACAACAAGTTGTGCCACAACAAGCTCCACCACCAAAGTCCAATTTGGAGATACTTATGGAGCAAATGATGAGCACTCAAAATAGTTTCATTCAACGCCAAGACCAACGCCATGAGGAGACTACATTTATTTCTCAATTGAAGAGTCAAGTCCAAAATGCCCAAAGAATCACCGATCATCAAATACAACAACTCGCGAATCAAGTCAACGAGTTGACCGTGTCAAGTGGGACATTCCCGGGTGGCATTAAGGCAAATCCTAAGGGTAACGGCGAATTGAATGCCATTCAATTAAGGAATGGGCGCATATTGGATGAAGTTGTGGTTAACAAGAAGAGGAAGACTAATGTTGTGGATGAAGCAAGTGAGGAAGCAAATGGTGAAAAAGAGGGTTCAAATGAAGTGGTTGTTGACAAACCACCTATTGTTGAAGATCAAATTGTACAAGAAACCCCAAAGGCGACTAGTGAAGTCAAAGCATATGTGCCACCGATTCCATTTCCTCAAAGGTTAGCTAGGGCCAAGCTTGAGCAAAAGTATGGGAAGTTCTTGGAGATGATGAAGAGTATGCATATCACACTTCCTTTCCTTGAGGTCATTAGAGACATCCCCTCCTATGGCAAGTTCTTGAAGGATGTCATTTCTAAGAAGGCATATGGTGAGCAATTATCGGTGAGCCTCTCAAAGGAGTGTAGTGCCGTTCTCTTGAACAAATTGCCACAAAAATTGGAAGACCCCGGGAGCTTTACTATTCCATGCTCAATTGGCTCTATCAATATTGAGAAGGCATTTTGCGATCTAGGAGCAAGTGTAAGTCTTATGCCCCTTTCCATTTTTAACAAGCTTGAAGGCTTTGAGCTAGCTCCCACGAGAGTGTCCCTTCAATTAGCGGATCGTTCCGTTAAATATCCGATGGGGGTAGCCGAGGATGTGCCGATCAAAGTCGGGAACTTAATCATCCTGTGTGACTTTTACATCATGGACATTCCCGAAGACACCAAGATTCCCATTATACTTGGTCGTCCATGCCTAGCCACCGGGGGAGCTCTTATTGATGTCAAGAATGGTAAGCTCTCACTTCAAGTCGGGGATGACAAGATGGAATTTTCACTTGAAAAGGCCATGAAAGAGCCGTCAAATGTTGGATCATGCTACCAAGTACAAATGCTTGAAGAGTCTACCATGGAGCAAGATAATCATTATGCCCTTGAGGAGTCCATTGTCGGGAATTCGGAAATAGATGCGATGGAATATACTCTAGCTATGGACTCAATCTTGAAGCAATGCACCACAAGGTCACTAGAAAGTTTGGCCGAGGAAGGGTTATATGAGGAGAGATCTACGCCTCCTCAAGTGGAGTTGAAACCTCTTCCTTCATCTCTTAAATACGCTTTCTTAGGTCCTAATACCCGGTTATTGTCAATAGTGCACTTAATGACCATCAAGTACATGACTTGTTGGAAGTTTTGAGGAAATATAGAGAAGTCATTGGGTACACTATTGATGATATTCGTGGTATTAGTCCCGCCTTATGCTCTCATCGTATACTCTTGGAAGATGAGAGCACCTCATCCATTGAGCGTCAAAGACGTCTCAATCCGGCCATGGCCGAGGTGGTGAGGAAGGAGGTGCTAAAACTCCTTGATGCTAATATCATTTATCCAATCTCGGATAGTAAGTGGGTGAGTCCCGTTCATGTCGTCCCTAAGAAAGGTGGGACGACGGTTGTCAAGAATGATAAAGGAGAATTAGTGTCTACTAGGCCAATTACCGGGTGGCGCATGGTTATAGATTACCGTCAACTCAACAAAGCCACCCGGAAAGACCATTTCCCCCTCCCCTTTATAGACCAAATGTTGGAACGCTTGGCCAAACATTCTTACTTTTGTTATTTGGATGGATTTTCGGGATTTTTCCAAATCTCGATCCATCCCGATGATCAAGAGAAGACTACTTTCACTTGCACTTACGGGGTATACGTCTACCGTCGCATGCCCTTTGGGTTATGTAATGCGCCGAGCACGTTCCAACGTTGCATGATGTCTATTTTTTCCGATTTTGTGGAAAAGACCTTTGAAGTATTTATGGATGATTTCTCCGTTGTAGGGTTTTCTTTTGAAAATTGTTTGGAAAACCTTGATAAGATCCTACAACGGTGTAAGGAAACCGGACTTACACTAAATTGGGAAAAATGTCACTTTATGGTGACGGAGGGGATAGTCTTAGGCCATGTAGTGTCTAATAGGGGAATAGAAGTTGATAGGGCGAAGGTCGAGGCCATTGAAAAATTGCCTCACCTAGTAACGTTAAGGGGATTCGTAGCTTTCTTGGTCATGCGGGGTTTTACCGCCGCTTCATTAAAGATTTTTCCAAGATAGCTAGACCCTTAACGGAACTCCTCGCCAAAGATGCTCCTTTTATCATGACTAATGCTTGTCTTGATGCTTTTTACAGGTTGAAGAATGCTCTCATTTCGGCCCCTATAATCCAACCACCAGATTGGAGTATCCCTTTCGAGCTCATGTGCGATGCAAGCGATTTTGCCATTGGAGCGATTTTGGGACAAAGGAAAGAAGGCAAACTCCATGCTATACATTATGCGAGCAAAACATTAGACTCCGCTCAAGCAAACTACACCACTACCGAGAAGGAGCTTCTAGCGGTGGTGTACTCCATGGAGAAATTCCGGTCTTACCTTGTAGGATCGAAGGTTATTGTCCACACCGACCATTCGGCTCTAAAGTATCTCATGGCCAAGAAAGATTCCAAGGCTCGTTTACTCCGTTGGGTTTTACTCCTCCAAGAGTTCGATATTGAAGTCCGGGACAAGAAGGGAACGGAAAATGTGGTCGCCGACCATTTATCTCGTCTAGTGCTTGATGATCGTGATCCGGAAGTTCCTATCGATGATTCTCTTCGAGATGACCATCTATTAGCCCTATCAATGGTAGAAGTCCCATGGTATGCCGATTTTGTGAATTATATTGTGTCGGGGATTGTGCCTCAAGACTATGACTCCCACAAAAAGAAGATGTTCTTCCATGACGTTAAGCAATTTCATTGGGACGATCCCAACCTATACAAATCATGTGCCGACGGTTTATTCCGAAGATGTGTACCCTATGATGAAGCCAAGTCTATTATAATGCATTGTCATGACATGCCTTGTGGCGGCCACGCAAGCTCGATGAAGACATCCGCTAAGATCCTACAATGCGGATTTTATTGGCCCACCATTTACCATGACGTAGCCGCCTACGTCAAGAGTTGTGACAAATGTCAAAGAAGCGGGAACATATCAAGACGCCATGAGATGCCACTACAATATATGCTCGAGGTCGAGATTTTCGATGTGTGGGGAATAGATTATCAAGGTCCTTTGCCCTCCTCTTGTGGGAACGAGTATATCCTAGTGGCGGTGGATTATGTGAGTAAGTGGGTTGAGGCAATCCCCACTAAAACTTGTGATGCGAAATCGGTGATGAAACTCTTGACCAAGATTATATTCCGGATTTGGAGTCCCGAGGGTCTTGATTAGTAATCGGGGTACTCACTTCCTTGAGAGGACATTGGCCACCATGCTCAAGAAATATGGGATTCAACACAAGAAGAGTCTTGCATATCATCCGCAAACAAATGGACAAGCGGAAATTTCCAACCGTGAAATCAAGGCGACTCTTGAGAAAACGGTCAACCGGTCGAGGAAGGATTGGGCATTGAAAATTGATGAAGCTCTATGGGCGTATCGCACGGCCTTCAAGACCCCCATCGGAACTTCCCCATTCCGTCTCATATACGGGAAAGCTTGTCATCTTCCCGTTGAAATGGAACACAAGGCATATTGGGCGATAAAGCATCTCAACTTGGATGTGAAGAAAGCGGGTGAAAAGAGACTACTCGACCTAAATGAGCTTGATGAATTCCGTCTACATGCATATGAAAATGCAAAGATCTACAATGAGAAGACTAAAAAGTTCCATGACAAGAACTTGGTACGGAGGGAATTCAAGGAAGGCGAGTTAGTTCTCCTCTTCAATTCAAGACTGAAGTTATTCCCGGGGAAACTCAAGTCAAGGTGGTCGGGACCGTTCAAGGTTGTAAGAGTATTCCCTTATGGCTCGGTGGAGATCAAAGGGAATGAAGAAACATTCAAGGTTAATGGTAGCCGACTCAAGCACTATTTTGTCGGCCAACCAATTCAAAGGGAAATCGCTTCACTCAAGTTCAACTAATCTCATTCATTAAGGATATCATTATTGTATATTCTCATCTACTTCATTCGGTCGAGCCAACGACCTTAAACAAAGGCGCTTCGAGGGAGGCAACCCCGATACTTGACACTTTTCTACCTTTTCTTCTTATTGGATTTTCTTGGAGGAGCACTTTTGTGACGATTTATATCGTTTTTGGAGCTTTATTAAGGGTTTGGAGCATATTGGGTTCGATTTGGAGAGCTTAAAAAAAAATGGGAAAATGGGGATAGCAAGAGTAACGCACGGCCCAACGTGCGAAACTCAAGTCAGGAGGTTGCCACCGTGCGTAACTCAACTTACCGTGCGCAATTCTTAAAAAAAAAGAAAAAAAAAAAAAAAATCGAAAAAATCACTAATCCTAATACCCGACCCCCCCCCCCTTCCCTCCTATCACATTACTACTACTACTATTATTATTATTATTATTATTATTATTATTATTATTATTATTATTATTACTTCTATCATTATACTACACTACCACCTATCCACCTAATAAACCACATAATAATAACCTTCATACCTTTCCTTCACATCTTCATCTTCCCCAACATCCATCTTCATATCTCCATTAAACCTCAATCCACCTTCAACCTATTTTTCCCCATAAAATCCTCAAAACAAACCCAAATCACCAAATTTTGCATCATTCTCTCCCTTACTACCCCCTCTTCATTCTACACTACACAATTCCAGCATAAACAACAAGGTTCACCATCACAAAAATTCCTAGATCTAATTTTTAGCCCTCTTACTCTCCTTCAAATTGACTCATCTTTTGAAGGACGGTTATTTGAAGCGCCGCGGTTCTTTTGAGACTACTTTGAGGCGATTCCGGGCTGAAAAAAAATTTTCCGGGTTGGTGACGATTTTGATACGGGTCGGAGACAACTTCTACAGCATACCTCATTGGTCCACATCTACTCATGGCACCAAAAAGACCAATAATAGGTACGGAAGCTTCTTCCTCCTCCGAACCCGTTCTTATTAAGCAAAGGGTGAGCTTATTTAAATACAAGTCTGATAACGTAGGCTTTACTTTAGAAAAACAGCGTGCTAAGTATAAACAACTTATGAAAGCGGGATTTGAACCGACTCGTTTTTTTCACCGAGAGACTACGATAGCAATGGGCATAGTTGATGATCTAGATGTCCTACTAGAGCGGTTTAATTGTCCGATTGCTTTCATGCATGCTTATAGTTTTAAGTCATTGACTTGTGAATTTCTTGCAACCCTCACCACCGACACCTCGGGCCACAACCCATCCATCTCATTCCAATTACTAGGTAATGAATTTACCTTGAGCTTAGAAAAGTTGGCCCGACTCCTCGGTATAAACTTCATTCACCGAGCTAAGGAAAAAGCCTCTAAAAAGGCGGAGGTAGTCAAGGAGAGAGCGGAGTTTTGGAGGGAAATTGCTAGGTCCGATGAACCGTATGAGGCTAGGAAAACAGCTCTTAGTGAGGTACGCAACCCCGTCCTCCATTATGTTTTGCGCTTATTTTCGGAAATCCTTATCGGTTCTAATGAAACCCAACATCGGGTGAGCGCGGTAGCACTTCAATCACTCATGGAAGTGTTATATAACCGGCCTCTATCAATCGATTTCACCAAGGCCGTGGTCGCACATCTTCATTCGATGACTGTGGTCACACCTAAAGTAATAGTGGGTGGGGGTCTAGTGACATTGATTGCCCAAGGGTTGGGAATGATTACAGAACCGGAACCTAGAGCCTACGGTAGTACCTACATTGACACCGACTACCTTGAAAATTCAATTCGTATCACCACAATTGATGGGGTCGCCCGACTCCAATATTTCATCACCTCCCTTCGCTCCATGATACTCCCGGACAAGCCTCATGTTACAATCTCAAACCGGAAGAATTGGGGTATACCTTTGAGAATGAATGAATTTGTCCGTAAGGACATCTACTCCCCTTGGACCCCCGCCAATTATGGCCATGACCCTTCCCGCATCGTGTATGAGGAAGAGTATGAGGATGAGGATGAGGAGGAGGAACAAGGTCGTCCTCTTGATCCTCCCCGCTCATCTATGCACCAACCCGATCCCTCTTCTTTCAACACCGGTCCACAATTTGGGTATGGGCAAGGTCCACAATATGGACATGGGTATGGTCAACAACCACCATTTGGGTACGGGCAAGGATTTCCCCAACCGGGCTACACACCTTGGGATATGTCCGCTATTACTACCCAAATCAACACACCCTCGGACCTTGTGACCTCTAACCACGAGGAGAATCGTCGGTCCATCGAGGAAGTCCGAACCTTATCCCAACAACAACACGAAGAGGCGATGGGATCTATCCACCGAATTGAGAATTCGGTAAATTCTTTCTTTGATAGTTTCTATTCTCGTTTCCCCCCTCCCCAATGAACTTCATGATTTCATTTAAGTGTGGGGAGGTGGCTTTCGGTTGTGTTGGTGATCGTTGAGGAGTTGAGTGGTTGTATTGTATGGTGAGGAGTGAAGTATAAAGGTGGTGTCAATTGGAGGGTGAGTTTGGTGATAGTTGGATGCGAGTTTATACTTGAGGATTGGTGGAACTTTGAGTGGTAATTCTTGATTTAGCGAAATTTTGTGATGGATAGATTTGATGATGTTATACTTGGTAATTTGCTAGTGATGAATAAGGGTAAGACTATTGCTCCCGGATATTCGGTGATGTGATTACACCGAATTTCCATTTCTGAAAAATCCAAATTATTGCTCCTGGATTTTCGGTGATGTGATTACACCGAGAATACCTTTGAAAAATCCAAATGTTTTGCTCCCGGTGCTTTAGTGACTTGATTACACTAAAGCATCACTTGAAAATCCAAAATTTTTATTTATTTATTTTACTTTCTTTCATTTTTTTTTATTAGATTTTCTTAGTTTCTTATAATCTTTCCTTAGTTTTTTTTTCTTTCCTAGTTTTTTTTTTTACTTCCTTTCTACTTTCCATCTTGAGTTTTGCATTGAGGACAATGCAAGGTTCAAGTGTGGGGAGGAGTCTTATTTTTGTTCTCTTCAAAATATTTAAAAACCATAAAAATTTCAAAAATCTCAAAAATCCAAAAAGATTTTGTTTCTAGTTTTTTTTTTAGTGTGTCTAGTTTAATTTAGTGTAGCTTGTGTACATATATTTGTTTTTGTGTTGTTTCCTCTTTTTCCCTTGTGTAGGTAAACAACCCGTCGGACGCCAAAAATCAAAATTCGAGGTAGATGGATGAAGACCGCCCCGGTATATTCTTTCCACCTTATTCTTTTTTCCTTGCATTTGTTGAAGGAGGATGGGATTTTGATTGTATTGGAGGTTCTTGGATGAACATTTGGGTTGTTGGTTGTTTGCTTGCTTGCGGAAATTGATTCATTTCTGTTTTGTTTTATTTGTTTTCTTTATTTTTGTGTGATTAGTGTCTAGTTTAGTGTGTCTTAGAGTAGTGTAAAACTTTTCGAAAACCTAGTCTTGAAGCTTATTTTTGGAGCTTACATTCTCTTATTAGTTTTACTTACCTTGATATAGGACTTGAATCTAGTAGAATAGCTTTAAAATACTAGGTTTATCGACATTCTAGCTTAGGTCCACCCTTCCTACCAAATAGATTACTCGGGAGTTTGCATTTGACCATTTTGATCCCCCGTGGTGTGAAAACTCCTTGGTTACCGTGTCTCGTGTTCCTAGGTGACCTTTACTCTTATGACCGTTTATATAATCCAGGTTTACCTATCAAATACCACGAATATCTTCCACAATAATTTTCGCCTTTTGTTTTTGGTGATTCTATTACATGATGCTTCCCCCACATCAAAATCGGAAAAAAAAAAAAAAAAAAAAAAAAGAAAATCGAAAAAAAAGAAAATCGAAAAAAATCGAAAAAGAAGAAGAAGAAAGAAATCAAGGGGAGAAAGAAGAAAAAAAAAACTATGAAAATCGAAAAAAGATCACCACACATCAAAATAAATAAATTTTCCGTTGATTTGGGGAGCCATCGTGAAGGGCCTACCGAGGGACCGAGTTCCTGAGGAAGGAAGATAGCGGTGGTAAACCGGTCATCGGAACCATTACTTTTCCATTTCTTTTTCACTTGGATTATTTGGTCATATTGAGTTTTGGGACGATCCTTCTCTTTATTTCATAAAGAGGTCGAGGCACACTTACCTACAGTGTTTTATAACGCCACGGTTCTGCCTTTCCACGCCATCTTACGCCCTCTTGTAGTTTATTTGGAAGGTTGGGAGGAAATTTGCTAGATTATCGATATTCATAGTAATTTATATCTATAGTATTAGATTTTTGTCCATGTCTTGTAGGTTAACTAGTTTGAGAATGTTAGTTTTCATAATAGGTGGATGATTAGTGCTTTTCCCCGCCGTCTTGATGAGGGTGACGGTGTTTTCCTTTTGTGATGCAAACATGTCTTGTATTTGTGTGCTTAATTGATTGTTTGTGTCAAAAGTTTTGTACAAGACCCAACTTGCCTTGCAACGGGATACCTATCCTCATGGTATGTCGTTGTGAGTTGAAGGGGCGTTGAGTGCGCTAATACTCATGCGGTTAGTAATAGTTTAGTGAGTGGTCGAGGGATGCTTATATTGTGCATTCACTCTTTGTAGTCTAGGTGCTTGTCTTTGCCTTTGTCGCGCTTACTCGAGGACGAGTAAATGTCTAGTGTGGGGAGGTTGATAACTCCGTTATTGACCGCTTTTCTACACCCTTTTGACGTTTATTTAGCCTCGATTAATCGTATTTTCTTTGGCATTTCGACTCATTTCGTCTATATTTTGTATTACACGGGTTTTTGCGTTTGTTGTTCGTTTTTAGGCATTTCCGTGACGAGAACGATGAAACTTGAGCATGCCCGGGTAAAAGGAGGTACATGGACCGAGTTCGAGCCTGAACAAGCGCATAGAAGACAAGAAACGCGAAAATAGGCATAGGAAGAGAATAGCACGGTGGACCGTGCGAAAGGCAAGTCAGGAGGAAGCCACCGTGCGATTCTCACCGTGCGTAACGCATGTTCCGTGCGTTACTCCGGTTTTGCCATTTCACTTCGTTTTTCGACCGGTTTTCTATGTAACCTAATTAGAAGTATAAATACTGAAATCCTTATTTTGCCTCCCAAGCTTTTATTACACAAGATTTACATTTTGAATTATTTGGGGTTTTTGAGAAGGTTTGTAGTCTTTGAAGATCTTTATCTTCCTTATTCAAGATTCAAGCTTTATATATTATTTTCTTTTATTATTATCTCCCTTGTCTCTCCATCTTTGGTAATCTCTAATCTTTGGTAATCTCTAATCTTTACTCTAGTTTTGTTTTTCTTCATTATTTCCCCAATTTCTTAGTTTCATTTGTTAGTTCTTGTTAGTTCATCTTAGTCTTCACTTTTCTTTGTTTGTTACTCTAGTTTGCAATTAATTTAGTTTTCTCTCACTTTGTTCATGTTTATGAATTTCATGTTAGTATTAGAAATCCTCAATTAGATTCTTCCAAATTGACCACTTTTACATAATTGGTAGTATAATTCAATTTATTACAATGTTCATAGTTAAAGACTCCACCTTTATGCTTAATTCCACCAATTTAGCCATGATCAGTGAGTAGCCACCCACTAGGGGTCGATGAAGCCTAAATTCGCCTAAATTCGCCTAAATTGTGCCTCTTGTATATTTTGTATCGATTGAATTAGGTAATTGGGTAAAGTGGTGTGGAGGATTTTGGATTGCCTTGGTTTAGGAGTTTGAGACGGTCCCGATCCCTTGGTCATCGATGGGAGTCGATTAGGATGGGTAACCGGTTTGACCCTATATCTTGCCTTACCGTACTAGATCGAACACGGGAGTGGTGTCTAGCGTAGTATCCTACACACTAGTATGCGTGCCTTTTTGACTTGAGTCGGTTTGTGATTTATCACGGGAGTGACCCTCGAATTTGACTTAGGGATTCCGCTTTACGAACCCGGGAGGGAGGTAAACGGGAAATTAAGCCGGACACGAACCCGGGAGGGAGGTGGCCGACCTAGACGATACAACTTTGCCCTTAATCCCGATTCCTTCGATACTCGATGTACTTTGGTGCGATTTAGGTGGATTGAAGCGACATCGTTCCCTAGTCTCTTTTACTCTTGATTAATCGTTATTCCACTAGTTATCATTTTTCCTTAATTTAGTTTCATCTTCTTTTTAGTAGTATCTTGTCTTAGTTAATATTCATTCACCTAGCTTTAGTCCCCTATCACCAATCTTTATCGACTTAGATAAACAATTAGGATTAAAACGACTAGGAATCACCACACTCCTTGTGGACCGACCCTTTCTAGTGCAACGATTATATCGTGCGCTTGCGAGGTAATTAAAACCCCAACAAGGTGTAATCACCTTCTGAACTTCCTTTGTATATCCTAAAATTGTGTGAAAATAAGTAAGGCCTCTTGGATTTCCTCATGTTTCTTCTTCATGTTACCATTCATATCCTGTATTTGATGGACTCTATTAATAGCTCTTCTGTGTTTGATGGAAGCATGAAAATAAGTCGTGTTTAAGTCTCCCTCCTCCACCCATTGGAGTTTTGCTTTTTGTTGTAAGAACTTATATCTTACTCTATCCAATATAGTGTACCGTTTTGAGATTGCTGCCTCATATTGCTTCAAAGTGATGCTATGGGCTGTTGGGCGACTTGTTGCTGGACATTATGGAGGGTTGTCTCAATGACATTGGCCAAGCTTTCAACATTCTGAAATTGCTTGGCATTGATTGCCTTTGGTCCCGATTTTAGCTCCTTGAGTTTCATTGTGAGTTGGTACATCAGACTACCTTTAGCCTCCTTATCCCAATGATCTGCTACTTTCTTATAAAACAAGTTAGAAGTCGACCACATATTAAAGTATTTGAATGTCTTCTGCTTTGGTCCAACTTTGCTATCAATATTAAGAATGCAAGGGCAGTGATCGAATAAGCCCTCATGAAGAAAATTAGCATACGCCTCAGGGAATAATAGTAACCAATCATCATAGCAGAGTACTCGATCTATCCTGCTATAGGATCTAATCAACGGATCGTGTTTGTTGTTCCATGTAGTGTGACCCTATGGTTTTGATTTCATTCAGATTGCAGGCCTGAATGCAGTCCTAGAATGGCCCGATTTCAGCCAATGTAACAGGAGCACCTAGTCTTTCATCCATGTGAAGTACATTGTTAAAATCACCTAGAACTGCTCCTTCAGCATATGTCCTTGTCCTTAACATCTGCCATAAGGATGTGCGTTCCGCTGGTTTAATGAAGCCATAAACCATCGAGCACCAAAAAATCTCATTTCCTTGAATACCAGTAACTTTCATGTGAACGACCTGAGCTTGTACATCAAGGATGTCCACCATATACATAGTTGGATTCCACAGACACCAAACCCTTCCACCTTTATGCATACTATTATTTGTGACTATAGCCCAATCTTGGAAAAATGTACTGACATGAGGCCGATTATTTGCTTCTACTTCTGTTTCTAATAGCCCAAAAATTTGTACTCTATTATGATGAAGAAACCACCTTATTTCTTTTTGCTTCTTGAGTTTATTCATGCCTCTAATGTTCCAGAACCCAATTTTATCCATTATTAAGCTCAGGATGTTCCTCTACCTATTCTTTAGTATACAACTCAGGGTTCCCTAATTTCTTAAGCGAGGATGTCATTATTTCCAAAAATGAGAGTCCATACTGTAGTCCAGCTCGCATCAAACTAGATGCAGTGCTCACTACAGGTTTTATTACACCTACAAGTGTGTTGATGATTTGGGGCACTGGTAGTGGTCTCCAGACTTTTTTAGTCTCTGTTCCTCAAACGTTCGTCCTGCACTGAACCTCATCATGGCCCATCCCTTTGCACCTAGTGCACGCAATTGGAAGCCAATCATACTTCACTTGAAGTGTGTGTTGTTTACCTTTCTCATCTAAAAACTTAATAGCCTCCGAGAATACTTGATTGATTTCAAACCTCCGCCAATAATTTTGCATAACCTAAGAATTGCCGATGATCAGTAGTGGTAGCATTTCTGACAACCTTACCAACAAGGCCTCAAATTTTACGCAAGCACTCAGTGCCCCAGAATTTGAGGTCAAGATCCATAAGTTTGATCCACATAGGTAGGCGTTTCACATAATACTTAGCCAAGTTAGCACCCTAAGTCCATTCATGTATGATCACGGGTTTATTATCAAACATAAGGTGTTTGGATTGCAAGGCAAGTTGCTGCGATTCCTTATCAAGAAATCGAACGAGGAAAATTCCATTTGACAAAAAGGATACCTTATGATCTTGAGTTTCTTCCACACTCTATGTACGTAGCCTGAGATGATGCTCCATGGAGGATTAGCTCCAACCACGAATCCATAGATTACGGGACTCCAGAAATTCCTCTCTGTCTCAATATCCTTTGTCTCAATATCCTTTCTGCAAAAGAGGAGTTGGTTCGCCACCATCCTGCACCTCCTCTATAACATCTTCAAGAATTGCATCCAATTCCACTTGGATTGATCCAGCTACTTCCAGCTCACTGTCATCATGTACCTCTGCAAACTTTTATTACTAGAAGATTGGTTATTATTGATGATAGTATTGTGTGATTGTTTATTAGTTGATGCCTTATTACTATTAGTTTTGTGATTGTTGTGTGAGCCGCTTCGAGTTGAAGCCGAGTTCACCTTCCTGTAGCGCGCCATTGCAAGCTCAAGAAGGTTTCTCTCTTCATTCTCTCTCTGGGTGAGTGTGTCTTAACAACGGCGATTTTTATTAATCGTACACCTATTCGAGTTTTGCAACATAAAACTTCTTTCGAATTGATTTTTCAAAAGAAACCGGATTTGAGCTTACTTCGAGTTTTTGGGTGTTTATGCTATGCCAAGAATTTAAATTATCGTGATAAATTTGACTCTCGAGCTTGAGATGCGTGTTTTTGGTTACCCTTTTGGGAAGAAGGGTCGGCATTTGTATGATCTCGATACGGGGGTTTATTTTCAGACTCGTGATGTTCGCTTTATCGAGCATTGTTTTCCCTTTGTTGCTGATACGGGTTCTGCATCACCCCATTCTTTTGACAGTGAGGAGTTGTTCATTGATGAGGAGGATCTGTTCCATACGTCCTCTGCGGTGCCAGGAGGGTCCATCTATGGTAATGGGCAAGAAGACGCAGCAGCTCCTGGTAATTTCGATAATTTGAATATTGAAGCTAGTACTAATGATGTCGTGGTTTCTGATGTTAATGATGCTAGTAACAATAATTCTAATATTGATAATAATGAGAATGGTGATGCTATTGAAGACTGTTAATACGGATACCGAGGCTAGTGAGATGGGTCGTGGTAAGCGTATAAAATTTGATAATACTCGCAATAAAGATTATGTGCGTTGGGACAAGATCGATCAACACATTAATATGACTTTGGTTCCCTCCACTCAATCACCCACATCTAATCCCGTCTCAGGTACACCGTATCCCATTGCTAATTATGTTAATTGCCCATCAATCTTTCCTTGCAGCTATTACTAGTGATGTTAAGCCATCTTCGTTCAAAGAGGTAATTTGTGATTCATGGTGGAAAAGGGCAATGGAAGAGGAAATGATGCATTAAAAGCGAATAAGACTTGGTCGGTTGTGGATTTATCTCCAAATAAATCGGCCATCGGATGTATGTGGCTATATAAAATTAAGCGCAAGTCTGATGGGTCGATTGAGCGGTATAAGGCGAGACTCGTGGTATTTGGCAATCATCAAGTGGAAGGAATTGATTTCGTTGAAACTTTCGCTCCAACTATTAAAATGGTAACAGTTCGAACTTTTCTTGCTCTTGCTGCAATAAATAATTGGGAACTACATCAGATGGATGTTCAAAATGCGTTTCTTCATGGGGATCTTTCCGAAGAAGTTTATATGCATCTCCCACCTGGTTTTAGTCACAGATTGTAAGGAAAAGTTTGTCGTCTTCATAAGTCACTTTATGGGCTCCGTCAATCTCCGAGGTGCTGGTATGCTAAACTCACCACTGCCTTATGTTCTTATGGTTTTTCTGATCATTCATTATTTATTTTACGAAAGGATAGCTTTGTTATTACTCCTATATTTTAGTTTACGTGGACGACTTGGTAATTGTCAGGAATGATAATGCCGTTATCACAGATTTTAAACGTTATCTCATTAAATGTTTTCGGATGAAAGATTTGGGCAAACTTAAATATTTTTTGGGTCTTTAAGTAGCACGCTACTCGAGTGGAATTTTTCTTTGTCAACGGAAATACACACTCGATTTATTATCTGAAACCGGCATCCTTGGAGCTAAGCCATCTACACTTCCTATTGAAGAGAATCATAAACTCGCACTTTCTTTGCAACCTTTGTTCTCCAATCCTTCAAAATATCGTCGTCTGGTAGGGAAATTAATTTACCTTACACTTACTCGTCCCGAGTAAAGCTATTTTGTCCATATTCTTTCTCAATTCATGAAAGCTCCTTCTAAAGCTCATTGGGACGCCTGGATGCGTGTTGTTCGATATTTGAAAAAAAATCTGGGACAAGGAGTTATGTTACGAGCTAATGCTCCTTTGACTCTAGAGGCTTATTCTGACGCTGACTATGGGGGATGTCCGGTAACCCGTAGGTCTCTCATGACCTATTTCATATTTCTTGATGGTTCACCCATCTCGTGGAAGACAAAGAAGCAAGCTACTGTGTCGCGGTCTTCTGCTGAAGCGAAACATCGTGCTATGGCTTCCGCTACGTGTGAGATTTTATGGTTGAAGGGTTTGCTTCGTAGCTTGGGAGTTGAACATCCCAAGGCCGTTTCGTTGGAATGTGATAGCCAAGCGGCATTGCATATCACTAATAATCAAAGCACATCGAAATCGATTGTCACTTCGTGCATGATGAAATATTGCGTGGAACGATCTTGCCGTCTTATATTAACACTACCTCTCAACTGGCCGACATCCTTACAAAGGCACTTGGACGATCACAGTTTCTTTTTCTGCTGGGCAAGTTGGGCATTTTGAATCTCCATGCTCTTTTGGTGAAATGTGAATATTATTAAGCTTGAAGCATTTTGCACCAATACAAATGATGGGTTATCTAAACACCAGAAAAACACAAACTGGACAAGTGGACAAGTAGTACGCAAAGAAGACTTGTTGAACCCAAGCCATCCTTTTACACACAATGTACTCGATCCTACCCTCTACTCTTATACGAATCTCAGCCTGACTTAGCTCAGGTGCTCTAACATACCCATCAACACGACAGATGTTTCGATACATCCAAATCTGGTATGCATATGCTCCCTGTACCAGCTTTGTACCAGCTTTGTTTGCAGCAGAGAACCAATCTGCCATCGCGTAACACCTAGTAGATCATTGCACATTGGTACCTGAATCCATTTCTGCAGACGTGTTATACAGCTCTGGGAGAACGGACATTGAAAAAATAAGTGCCTTGTTGATTCTTGTTGCACGCCACATAAGAAACAACCACCATCAGACGCCGCTCCAAATTGCAATAATCTGTCCCTGGTAAGAAGTCTAAGAAGTCTTTGCTGAACTGCAAGCCAGTTTACAAAAGAGTGCTTGGGTACATTATATTTGTTCCAAACAAATGCATGCCACTGAACTCTTTGCCCTTCATTCTGCAACCAGGAGTATCCTTTCTTGTCAGAGTATTCGCCAGAACACCACCGCATTCCGTTATACCCTGCCCTAAGACATCCCGAACCTTACAAATTTGCCTCCAAGCCCAACTAGAATTTGGAGACGGATGATAATCAAACCAATCCTTTCCTTTCATATAGATGTGATCAACTCATCGTATCAAAAGGTGATCTTTTTTGCTCGCCATCCACTATGTATATTGACCCATCATTGCCATGTTCCAATTCTGACTATTAAGAATATCAAGTCCACCCTGTTCCTTAGCTTTGTACCCCTCCGTTTCTATGATTTCTTCCACCTTAAAAGTGGCACATTTCTTAAGAAAAACAATAAAATAAGTAAAAGTAGAGAGGGAGTAAAGTAAGTGGGCCACCTAAGTAAGAGAGAAGTGTGATAGAAAAAAAGGAAAGTGGAAGAAATCAAGGAAATGGTTGAAAAAGGAAATGTGGAAGATATCAATGAAACAGAGGGAGTAGTATTTATTCCAGGCTACAAGTGATATTTTCCCGTATTCATCAGTGCTTGCCAGAGATAATTTCGGCAAACTGCATACTCTATCAAGTACCCTTTCTGGTATCAAAAAAATGCGCATCCAGTAGGTATGAAGCTTCGTTAGAACCGCATTTACCAACACTAACCTACCAGAGTAGCTTAATTTCCTTGCTCCCCATCCTCTAATTCGACTAATCACTTTCTCAATTAGAGGGGGCACATTCCCCATTTGTGAGCTTTTTAAAGGAAATGGGAACACCCAGATACCGAAATGGGAAGTTCCCAAGTTAAAAACCAGTTAGTGTAAGGATACCCATCTTCATTGCATTATGAACCCCATTCATTTAAATTTCTGATTTCTCATTTATTCATAACTAGGCCAGAAGCCTGAGAACAAGTAGCCATCGCACGCAGCAGCGTCCTATTTGATTCTACATCCCCCCGCTAAACATAAGGATATCATCTGCAAAGCATAGATGACATAACTTCAAAGGCTTGCACAAAGGGTGAAATCTGAAAGGAGTATTCCTCGTAACAATGTTCAAGATGCGAGTAATGTACTCCATACAAACGACAAAAATAAGCGGAGACATTGGATCCCCATGACGGATCCCTCTTTTCCCCGGGAAATACCCAAACTGTGACCCATTAATAGCAATCGTATAAGTTGGAGTCGTAATGCACTCCATGATCTAATGTACCATTTTAATAGGAAGACCCAATGCAATCAGTATGCTTCGAATAAAACTCCATTCAATGGAGTCATAAGCTTTCCTTAAATCTATCTTCATGATGCTCCTCAGAGAGCAACTCTTCCTATTATACAATCTCACAATATCTTGGCAAATTAAGATATTGTCGACTATATCTCTTCCTTGAATAAAAGCACTCTTGTTCATACTTATGATGTAAGGCAACACTTTCACCAATCTCAAACTAATCACTTTTGATATGCACTCATAAAGTACATTACAACATCCGATTAGTCTAAAATCCTTAACTGATTCAGGATTTGGCTTCTTATGAATTAAGGTAAAAATCGTGGCATTAATTTGTTTTAGAATTCTCCCATTGCAAAAAATTCTTTAACAGCTGTGATCACATCCTTCTCACAATACTCCTGCCATCCTTAAAAAACTTGGCCGTATAGCCATCTGGGCCCGGTGATTTATCATTCTGGATAGAGTTAAGTGCACTCGCAATTTCCTCATCCTGTATGTCTCAAACCAGTTCATGAGCCTAATCTGTGGTTAGAATTTTACCGCTCCTAACTAAGTCCTGATTCACCCTATGTACTGTGCTTCACTCCCCAACAGCTCCATATAGTATTCAACAAAAGCATTCTCAATTGACTCATTATCAAAACATTCCTCGCCCCTTGTGTTCCTAATAACCAAGACTTTATTCATGGCCTGCCGTGCTTTAATAGTCCCATGGAAATAACGTGGATTATCATCCCCACATTGCAACCATTGAACCTTCGCTTTCTGGGCCAAAAAGCATAGTCTCGCCTCCTCCAATTCTTTATAGGTTCTAGCAGTCACACTCTCTTCCTGCGGTAAAACAACAAGTAGTGGCTGTAAGTGATGTTGTTCCTGAATTTCCTGCAATAAAACCTTTACCACTTGCGCCGCATTCTCTATGTCCCCATAGCATTGCTTATTTAGAGCCTTAAGAGGTCCTTTTAATAGCTTTAGCTTCTTCACCACCTGGAACATAGTAACACCTAAGATATTCTTCCTCCAAACCAAAGCAACAATGTCTGTAAATCTCTCATTCTTGCCCCACATGTTACAATACTTGAAGCTACGTCGACAGCTTGAATTATTCCGACTATCCCCCCAGACTTGGATGACGTAAGGGCTGAGGTCCTAAAGCCCTTCAGCCACAAAAGAAGCACTAACAGAAGGACCATTCATAATCCACAAATCATTAACCATCACTTTATCAATTCGACTAAAAACTCCAACCCCTTCCTGGTGTTTATTATTCCAAGTAAAATACGCTCCTGTCGAGTAAACATCATACAATCCGCAAGAGCCAATACGTTCATCAAAATTAAGAACAGTGTTAAAATCTCACATAACAACCCAAGGGGTAGTAATTTGTGTGCCTCGAAGTATAATAGATTGCCAAAGTTCTTTCCTATGCTCCAGTTTATTGAACCCATAAACTATAGTGCAACACTAGCTAGCAGGCATGTACTCACAAGTTAAATGTACTGCCTGAGCTTCCTTATTAACTAGATTGACCCTGAAATAGCTCGCATTCCAGAGAACCCAAATCCTCCCTCCTTCCTTGATATCATTATTGCATATGTAGTCCCATTGACTTCCAATTCCAGTAAGACATTAGTCATATTATTTGTCTTTACCCGAATTTCTAAAAGCCCACGTAATCTATGTTATTAGTACAAAGAAAATGTCTGACATCCCCTTGTTTATTCTTCCTATTAATGCCACGAACATTCCAAAAACCGATATTAACCATTATCCGAATGCGAATTTTGTTTCCCATTTCCCAAACTATTCAGGATATTCTTCCTTAAAGTATTTGTTAATGTCTCAGCAAAGGACAAACCCCCCTGCCCAGGTTTCTCAGGTAGCTTAAAGTAGCTTAAAGCGCAGGAGTGATAACAACCTTAGCTGTAAAACCTTTGAAACCCACACTTTCTTAGTTCTCAACCTAACTTCCGATGCCTTCTTCTTACATGCAATGTCATCATGCCCCAGACCTTGGCAATTAGTACACAAAATCGATTTCCATTCATAGTGCACATTCAATGCGTGTTTGATATTCTCTTCATCCAGAAATTCAATTACGTCAGGCAATTTCTCTCCCAATTTAATCTCCACCATATATCGAGCATAGCCCAAGAACTCCTTATTCTGAGTTGCCTTGTCACATCTAACAGGTGCACCAACTAGTCCCACAATTTTGGGCAAGGCCAGTCCCCGGAACTTAAGGTCAAGATTATACAATCGAATCTAGGTAGGAATAACTTCAGTCATACTCTTGGTCATTTTCTCATCAGGGTGCCAATTTTTAACAATAAATGGTTTATTGTCAAAGATAATCGGACCTGACTGCAGAATTGCTTCCTTATCTTCAATCTTTTCCAACCTAATGAACCATAATCCATTAGTACGCATAGAGACTTTGTAAACCGCATAGTGTTTCCATATCCTCCTAATAAATCCAGCAAGCACGTCAGCACGTGCCTAGGGGGATTAGCTCCAAGCACATAGTAGTATACTGATGTTGCCCAGAACTCAATCTCGCTTTGGACATCAGCTGCCTCCAACTTAAGTAGCTCAACCGCAGGAATCAGCTCATTCCCCCTGAAGCTTCTCAGACTCCTCACTCATTGTGTCCTCTTCATCCACAATGTTCAGATCCTTGTGAAAACTAAAAGCTCTAATAGTCGCCTGCATAGAACTTTCAACTAGAACTGATTCCAGCGGTGGTTCAGTTAATTCCTCATCCAAATTCATATTAAGTATATTATTGTTTTGTGTATTATTGAAACCAGAATATTTGTTTTTATTAGACTTATTTTTAGGTATTAATCAAGATTTCCTCTTAGTTTTAGCCATTGCTAATACCAAGAAGAATCCTAAGCTTTCTCTCTCAATTAAAAAAAGTGTGGAATCTCCCTGTTCCAACTTGAGGGGGGTGTTAGCGTAATATTCGGTCAAAGTAAATAATATCAAACCGAATATTATGATTGTATATATCCTAGTAGCTTATATTTAGGATATTTTGTTTAGGAAATTTTGTTAGGTTTTCCTAAACTATAGGCTCCTTGTTTTGTATATATTGCAAACACATACACACACTACAAAGATCTGGGAAAAAGATTCACGTACGTGTAAGACAGAACGAGTTCACAAAGCTTGCGTGTCTTGCAGAAAGCAATACTGCGTAGTCCATGCTGCACAAACTCGGCAAAGAGGCATGAAGACTCTACTATAGCACTGCAAAAACAAGGAATAGTCCCCGGTCAGTGACTACCAGATCTCATAAGCATGAGACAATGTGGCCATAGTGCCATACTAACTTCAGCAGCATTATCTTCATGCCTCAAAGGCCCCCGTCCATGATGAAGTGGGAGGTGAGGGTCGGAAAAACACAGCATTACCACATGTGAACTTGTGTTGTTTTCGGATAAATTCCCATTCCCATGACTCAAAATGAGCATTGCATTGAGGTTGAAAATTTGAATCGACCGACTACTACATTGCAACAAAAATGACAAATTCTAAAACCAAAGAATAAGAGATTTTTTACTCCATCACAAATGGAAATGAAACACTACCCAGTTAAATACAAATTTTAGTAGTGAACACGGTATGGTTGTTCTCTACATAGTAACCCACAGAAAAGATAGCAATAATTACATTTTCCAAGTTCTCCAGAAAACCATGGGTAAGGCCGACAAGATCATCTTTTCACAGCCATAGCAGTACCCTTAATGGGCCAAACAAATATAGTAAACATTTTTCACCATTATTTTATTTAATGTAATCCCGGAAACAATGGATACCTGGACTGACTTGAGACAACAATTTTTGTCTTCGTCCCAGCCTGTGTCACCTAAATTTCGCAGATAGATAATTAGCACCATGATAAAATAACAGTGTTGCTTCTCACAAATCGCAATACGAATTTCATTAATCGTAGTACGCAGTTTCCCATATCGCCCCTCTCATTACCTTTTCCCTCAAAATATCTTTATTTTCTCGCTCTTCATTTCATTTTCTCATATCCCGTTTTCCCTCCCCATCCCCTTACAAGTCATGCACATTGCTTAATTTAGTTTTCTTAATGCATACTACGACGACTAAGATTATTGTTTAAGATAGAAAAATATATTAGAAAATTTAAAAAATATATAAATAAGCATTCAAGACAATACTATGGTAAGAAAAATCCTAAAGATTCAAGACAACACTATGTTGTGCAAAAATTCTAAACATTCAATGACGATACTCATCGAGAAAGTTTTTAAACATTTAAGACCGTACTATGTTAAGAAAAAATCTAAACAATTAAGACAGTACAACATTGAAAAAAATTCAAAACACTACATGACGATGCAACAGAAGTTGAGGTATATGTGTATCACTTTCTTACAATAGCCCTACCAATTTCATGAATCAAGGATTTGGTCAACTTGCTTGCGTTATATCATAGGCTATAATCAATGGAAATGAGTGATCTTTTATGTGCTTGGAAAGCTTATGAAATCATATAACTAATGGATTTGGAATCATGTTAATGTCATTCCTAAATTTCGAATCACACTGCAAGTAGAATTTTGACCTGTCAGCACAAATGTGTGCACCATTTGAAACTCAGTGAATATTTTTGCGTGATTCCTTTTAGGTTTGACACCTAACCTCATTACCTTCAAAATGATATAAAGAATGTAACTTAATTCCAAGGAGTTGAAAGTTATGGACCCTGCAAACAGGTGCTCTATACAGGTTTGTCCTTACTCGAACTTAGTCCAGGCGGCATAACTAAAGATCCAAGCTAGGGGTGTAAATGAGCCGAGACAGCTCGCGAGCAGCTCGAGATCGGCTCGGTCAAAGCTCGACTCGTATGAGCTCGGCTCGGATCATTTATGAGTCGAGCCGAGCAAGACATGGTTCGGCTCGAATAGCTCGCGAGCGGCTCGATATTATTTTAAAGCTAGAGTTTCCTTTCCGCTACCTAAATCAAATATACCTATTAATCATTAAAAAAAAAAAAAAAAAAGAGTAATCGTAAATCAAATCATAATTTACTCATATTAGTATATTACCTTAAATTTTTGCACATATATTGTTAGTTGTTACCATAATTTACTCATATTACTAAACCAAATTAACCCTAGTTCCTTAAACCATTCAAATCCCGTTAAAAGTCAAATTTCCATTTCAATAATGTATTGATTTAATTTCCGTTTCATTAGTCAAAAACTCAAATAAGTTGAGGACTTAAGCTCTAGCCCAACCCATCATGCGAGTCGAGCTCAACACGAGCCCGCGAGTCGAGCTCAACAAGAGCCCGAAGTCGAGCCTTTTTCCCGAGCCACGAGTCGAGCTCGAGCCACGAGTTGAGTTAACGAGCTCGAGCTCGAGCCTTTGTTTTTGAAGCTCGACGAGCTTGAGCTCGAGCCGAGACTCCCCGTTTTCTTTCGGAATTACTTTTTCCTAACGAGCGTTTACTCAATTCTAACGAATTTTTCTATAATTTTCCCATTCTACCCCTTTCATAATCCCTTGGCTTTTCTCATATTCAATTTACTCCCTTTTCCTTTTTATCAATACATAATCAATCAAATCTTCAAAATTCGATTAAATTTAATTCAATTATCGACGACATAATAAAAAAAGCATACAATATGGAGTATATAAACAAGAAATTTACATAATAAAGAAAAAAAATACAAAAATAAGAAAATTTCATTAAAAAAATAAAAAAAATAAAACTAACAGTACCCTAAACCTAAACCCACCCCCACGCTAGTACCCCACCCCACACCGTCCTCCATCCCACCACCCCCAACCTCACCCACCAACCACCCAACTAGACCGATTTGACCGGACCATCTCCACCCACCCTGACCGACCCAACCACTTGGACCGACCCTGATCCACCAGTCCACCACCATAGACCCACCCTATCCACCACCGTCCAGATCCACCCCGATGCTAGTGTTTCGAGCGGTGGTTGTTCATGTTGTGTGATTCCAGACCCACCCCGATGCTAGTGTTTTGAGCGGTGGTTGTTCATGTTGTGTGATTATGGGATGGTGTGATTTTGAGATTTTTTTTAGAGAGAAAATTGAATAATTTTTTGAGAAGATGGTGAAATGACAAGGATAATTTGGTAAATTGTCGTTAGAATTGAGTAAAAGCTCGTTAGAAAAAAGCACGACCCTTTTCTTTTCGAGCTCGAGCCGAGCAGCCCCAGGCTCGCGCTCAACTCGGCTCGTTTACACCCCTAATCCAAGCAATATTTTTGTGAAATTCCGATTGGAGGAGAAAGCAACTCATGTCGCTTTCATTTGGTACCTTAATGAAGTCCTAACTTGTCCTGACTAGAAAGTTATGCACGCTACAAGATAGGATTGATTTATGACTGCTTTGCTGAACAGCAATTCAGACATGTGGGCACTTAACAATTCCTAACTCAAGATTTACACATCATATGTGGGTAGTTCTTTTTTATATGAAAGCTAACATCCTTATGTTCAAAATGAGTTATCATGGGACTTCATATTCATCCTGAGCAAGAAGTTATGCATGAAACAGTCAGATCTTTTCCAAAATGTAATGGTAATGTTCTGTTTTGCACTTGTGTGCATTCTGAGCGTTCCGGATTAATTTAGGTGCCTTAAATTGCACGTCCAAGGATGGGAATTGATCCTTAATTAATCCTAAAGGTGTGAGCAACTTGAATCATCAAAAGAAGAGCTTCTAAGTCTAAGAATACAATCCACAAGCTGCTGAAAACAAAGAGTGGACCAATGAAAGCGACAGCTTGTTTCTTTTTGCAACTTTTTTAATCTTCTCAACTTATGCATTGCTGTAGTTGAAAGTCGGACTTGTTAACCTTCATGTGCTAGGCTGTGGGAGGTTGATTACTTGATTCTTGTGCTTTATTGTAGGTTAACTTAGTGTGTGTGTGTGTGTGTTTTTATGTTCTTAATTTTGTGTTAAGCTGTGAGTTAAGGCTAAGCAAAACCCAACTAGGTGAATGTCTTCTTTTTTTGTGGTAATGGTAAGAAGTTTATTAAAAGGTGAATGTCTTCCCTGTGCTTTGCTGTGAGATTCTATTTCATCTTCTATATCTTTTCTCATTGTCCAAATTCTGGGTAGACCCCCTAGTTTACACTAGGGATGACAAATTCTCATATGAGACTATCTCACAATAATGTTATCGTGAGACCTCTCATATGAGTTATTCGTGTGTTTTAGTTATGTCTCACAATAACTTAGTGTGAGGCTGTTGTAAACACAAATTTGTAGTTCTGCAAATAAATAACAAAAATGATAACAAAATAATTTTATTAGATTTGAATATATCGGGTACAATCTCTAATTTAATCAACCGATAGGCTCGATGACCCGGTCCTTCTTTGATTGGATGTCGTTTCTTTCACTCTTGACTACACGATTTGGGATCCTTGACGTCAAATTTGAAGAAACGGTTGATTTAAGAGGAGGATCGTCGGACTTGATCTCCTTTGGTGGATTGGACTGAGTGAGAGGAGGGTCGTTGAACTTGATCTCCTTCGGTGGATTAGACCACGAATTGGAGTGCTTGACGTCGGGATCCTCGGAGAACAATTCCTTGTTTTCTAGAGAGAGTAGAAGAGATCGATCTCTAGTTTCTACTTTGTTGGATTTGAAGGAAAGAATTTCTAGAGAGAGTCAATCTCTATTCCTCAAGGAGTTTGATTTCTAGAGGATGAAGCATCTAAAAAACCCTAGGGTTTTATCGGGCTAACGGGCTTGGACTTGAAAGTCAATTTGGTTCGTCTAAACGGATCTGACCCATTTAGGTGAATTTGACCCATTTGGCGGGTTTTATCACTTTACGAGACGGTTTTATTTAATATAATTAAAACGGACTACTTTATTTAAATTTCGTCCAAATTAATATATTTCATTTTACACCAAATATTTGACGGTCAATATTTTGACTTTTGACTTGTCTCGTATCCAACGTGGCACATTGACAAATTTTATGTGTCTACCGCCGTCTCACAAGAGAGGAATTGTTCCATGACGGTATTACGTTAAGAAAAAATTCTAAAAATTCAAGACATTATCACATCCACAAAAGAAAAGCCCCCCAGCCCCTCCCATCGTTCACCAAATTGGTGCTCACGTGCGTCACTCACCGCCAGCTGCGCGCCAACTAACCCATCCCCCTGCACGTTTGCCACATGTCACCACCCTTATCCCCGCCTATTTACCCTACCACTAAATTGAACAGCCAAATACTGCATCAACAACAAAGCCTTATTCCCAAAACGATCTGGAGTCGGCTAAAATTGAACCAAATCCTAAGTATAAGAATAAAAATTAGATATTAATTTGGTCAATCAATTGTACTCCGTAATTAACAATCAAATACATGTTATTCAATCAAAATAGGATCCAAGTGAAAAAAAGATGATAGATTTGAGAGGTTCTAGAATTATCATTAGAGAAAAATAGAGTTACTTCTTTTTCCTAAGGTGATACAATAGAAAGTTTTGTGCATAAGTTGTGTGTTGAGTAAAATTTGTACTATGTCGAGTAACTTCATAAAATAATGCTCCACAGAAATAGGGTTCTCGCATAAAGGTACTCACAGTTTTATTACACAATGGTGGATTCCAAAGGATGAAAAGCTTTGGACCTGAAGGACTTCCATCTTTATCAATAAGCTCTACTGTTGGTAAATTTGCAAGTTCCTGATGAGCCAAAAAACAAAAACTAATGTTTCAATAGTGTAAGAGACAAAAATGAAAATATAAACTTCAATTGCGTTCAGGGTTAAGTCCTGATTTAAGATAAACTAACCATAACATGCTCACATGGATTAGCCGAAGTGGCAGTGGAAAAAACAAAAGCAGGATCGGAACCGTACACTGCAAGAGTTCAGAATAATGAGCATAATATTCACACTCCTAGAAGTGTGCAGAATAGGATGCTATTGTGCACCCTTATTTTACTTGGACATTCACTTTGATTCTCAGTTGTAAGTCCATAATTCCAACACAGCACGACTCTTTGGCACTTCATCCTAGGGTGACAACATGGAACTTTTTTGCACAAGATGTCAGTAAAATAGGCTAAGAAAGACACTTGCAATTGAATCAAAGTGACCTACCAATAAATGGCGTCGATCTCATTCTATATATAGTCTGTTGAGGAACAAATGACTGTGAAGATGTTATGGAAGACCTTTCATTAGAACACAGGATAATCTCAGACTCTAATGTACAATGCAAAACTCACTAAGAAAGGTGTGCTAGACCAAGAATCATCGTGGATACCACATAACATAACTTAAACAAGTTAAGGCTTCCGCCAACAAGGATTACCATGGGAACATAACCGCTGAAGTCTTCTCAAAATAAGGGCAGTATGACAACCAAAAGCTCCTTTATAAACATGTGCTTCGTCAATGACAACAAACCTATTTGACGATAGGGAAATCTCACCTCAGAAATTTCGAGAAGATAATAAATAAATACAATAAAATAAGAAATCTCTGAGCACGGTTAATAAAGAACCCAAAACAGAAGAACAAAACATTAGAATGCAGAAAAGAAGATAAAACAAATGTCTAGCCAAAGACTAATGGTCACTTTCCAGTATCCAGCAATATTTACTTTAGATTTGATAAAATTCGTTGAAACTGTCCATGAAACGGCAAGATTGACAAATGGAGCATATCTGGATTCGTGATCAACTGCAACCAGGGTAAGAAGACAAGTAGTGTATCATTCACAAGCCTCTAAATCAGCTACAGTAATATATATGAATCTTAAAAAAAATTGGAGTACCAATCTCGCATTATCAAGAAGCCAGTTCCTCTGTGTTTGGCAGGTGTCACCATCATAGACACCAACATTGAGGTGTTTAAATCTTTCAGTCATGGCCAGCAAAGCGCGTAACTGGTCCTGAGCTAAGGCCTGCAAGCAAAAACCAAAAAGATTTTCTTCAGCAGACTGGAAAGGAGGAAAAAGCCATAGGCTGACAATGGATTTGAAATGAGAACAATAATTTCACAGAATGACAAGCATGGCTACAAGAGGAGAAACAAAGACACACTTACACTGTTACACACAACACCTCTACACATTTAACAGATTCTTTGAAAAAAAAACACAGACAAATTAATTAAGTAATTAGACACTGTACATGCAAAAATTACAAGTTAGAGTGCTAAAATTTTAAGAAGTTGAAAATTTCATCATAAAGGACTGGAAGATGTGAATCAACAGTGCGTCTAAAAGTAACACACAATAAGCAAATAACAAAGGTAGATAAAAATGATCTCATGGTGTAGGGACTGGGAAGCACTAGTGTTAAGGGTACCTACACCATCCGTATATGAAACTTACTTTCGTTGGGAACAAATATAGAGCACACGAAAGTATATTTTGAGATAATGCTTCTAAGACTGGGACATTGTAGCAAAGAGATTTCCCACTGGAAATCATGGTGGCCACAATAACATTTTTGCCACACAATGAAGCCCTAATAGACTCAGCCTGCACAAATCAAATAAACCAAAAGAAGTCCGGACATTTAGTATTTACCAATTGTAAGAAATAGACAAGGAAGATGTAAACCTGATGGCTGTATAGCTTAGTTATGCCTAAAGCATCTAGGGCAAACTTTGTTTTTGTTGATAATTCTTCTGGGATCTCAGTGAAGTCTGCTACTCTCGCATGTATTTCTTCAACGTGTACTACCTGCATGGATACCAACCCCGTTAACAATTACTCGTGTTATTACAGCTTGGTTTGATACTTGATCTAGTGATTGTTCACAGGCCTTAATGCCTAGGTCATAGAGCCATAAATCCGACCTATATTGCTTCAAATACTGTCAAATCAACATTCAAACCTTATAACTAGGTTGTTATGTGGTGTTGCGGCCTAGATTTAACACCATTCAATTAATTTCATGACCTAAATATTAAAAAAAAAAAAAAAAAAAAAAAAAAAAAAAAAAAAACTATGAGGAATAATGGACTCATAGTCATGGGTATCAACACATTCCTCTTTTTATTCGCTAACACAACTACAGAAAAGATAACATTGAAAATTGAAAATCAAAAGTATAATGTAAAGGCCATGAAGAAAAAATAACAGGTTGTTTCAAGTTATCAAAGCCGAAATGTTAAAGTGATAAACAAGAACAGACAATTACATGTTTTATCAGTGTCTTGCATAAAAAATTTAAAATAGATACCTGCCCTTTAGATCCAAAGCCTTTCTTAAGATGTTCGAGCATCGACCAAGGCGATAGTGGATGTGTCTCCTGCATTATTAAGCAAGACAAATCAAAATAAAGAGGTGAAGTAGTTCAGACAATGAACGGAAACGAGTGTCAACTTCTATAAAACCAACACCAAGAGTGATCACAAATCTAAGTTGATAGTGTTGCAAGGAGTGAGTTCATGAACTTTGCAAAGGCATCAAAGAAAAGGTCAAAGTATCAGTGACAACGCTGGGGCTGAAAGATTTGGATGACGCAATAAACAACTAAAGATGTCGAAAAGAAAGTCCTAATCCTGCCATTTTCAGAAAGAGTAGTTGAGGTGTTTTCTACAAGATGACATAATTCCATCCCAAAATGAACTCATAATGAATATCAGCAGATCCGAATTCTATAGCAATCTACAAAATTGCTGACAGAAAAATTAAGCTATCATTGGTCTCTTTCCACAATTCCAAACACTATGTTGACATCAGACTATCACAAAGCTGAAATAAATAAATATTCCTTTTCATCTCATTCACTGGATTCCTACCATTTTAATAAAATACTTCTCGCATCTACTCAATAAATGGTAGGAATTCAGTGAACGGGAGGGAGTAAGATTTTAATAAAGTACTCCCTCCATCCATTTTTATTCTTCATGGGGGAGGTGGAAGAAAAATTAAGGGAGAAATAGAGAATGTGGTGGAAAATGAAAGTTGAGAGAAAATGTGGGGTCAGAAATGATATTGACCACAAAAATCAACCAAAAGAGGAAATATTGTAATTAGGAAGTTTAAAGATGGACAATCCTTTAAGGAAAGTAGGAAGGTTAAAAGTGGATGGAGGTAGTAACACTTTTAGACATCGATAACTTGTAGCCGACTAAAGGGTGCAACATAAAATGTCGATCATACTTATAATATATAAATGTCAGACAGTTTGTGCATCACAGCTCCTCTTGTAAACCTTTATTTTTTTAGCTTCCTAAGTCCAGAAGAAGCAAAAGAGAAAAGTAATTCAAAGTCCAGAGTTAAGATTGTCATTAACTATTTTTCCCATTAAGATGAGTATACTAGCCGTCATGGAAAATAAAGAAAACAAATCTGAGGAGAACCCACAAGCCAGAAATATATAGAAGAAGCATTTGATGAAAGACTATCAGAGAATACAATTTTGACATCCATAGCTCTTGAACATAAATCAGATTACAAATTACCAAAGCCACATTACTTAGACACAATATATTGAGAAAAGGAGGGCAGAAGAAAACACATGCATACCAAAGAGCTTGCTTTTTTATCTATATTAAACAACTAGAAAGAGTTTTCCAATACTAAAAGACAAAAACATATTGATACAGCCATGACAAATTCATATGTAGGGCATGAAGGAGGGCTATGGCTGGCTGACTGGATCCAAGCCTTCACCTCCATGGACTGAATTGATATGGAATGCATGGAATGTCCCTAAACACTCTATTACCGCCTGGCTCACTATGCACAAAGGTCTCAATACCAAGGATAAATTGTTTAAGCTGGAATGCACGGATGACGATTACTGCTGCAACTGTGGGAATGATATTGAATCGACAGAACACTCGTTCTTTATCTGTGACTACAGAACCCAGATACAGCAGAAGGTGCAGTACTGGACTGCTGAGCCTCCACTGAAAGCCACGGATCTCATTAATGCTACTACAAAGGGCATTAAATGGCAGGTTAAGGTAGCTATACTCAATGCCTGCTGCTATGCCATTTGGAGACAGCGAAATTAGGCGCGAATTCATGGATTTCTTCATCGCCCCGCCTCTTTGTGAAGCAAATTATGGATCAGATAAGAATCAGGATTAAGAGTCACTCAAACCAGAAAGTTTCTACAGAAGATATTGCCTTCTTAAAGAGGTTGGGAATTAGTCATTAAGGGCCATCGTTGTAGTGTGTTATTTTGAAATTGATTAGTTGGTCGTTTGATAATGTTTAGGTGATCATAATGTCACTTGTACATAACATTACTATCTTTTTTATATCAATACTACTACTCGCATTTTATCAAAAAAAAAAAAAAAAAATCATCTGTAGGTGAATCATCCAGAGAGACACATACATGGCAACGTAAATCAACAGCATGGGACAGTGATGAATTCCTATCTCGAGCTGCTGCTTTTCTGTGTGACATAAGCTCAGCTTTCTGTATAAACGCAATTAGTTGCTCCAAGGAAAAAGTATTCTTGTAATTAAAATTTCCTTCACGCTGCATAAAAAGCATTGCAAATTGCAAATAGCTCATGTAAAACAGTAAAAGAGGAATGATGGGGATTCAGATAAAATGCAGAGCAGCAAAGAGAGGAGATTTTATTGCAGAATTACAGTTTATATGAGTTGAGAGAGATTTTATTGCAGAACTACAGTTTAATATGAGTTGTAATTCAGAGAGATTTTATTGCAGAATTACAGTTTATATGAGTTTACAGAGAGATTTTATTGCAGAATTACAGTTTATATGAGTTGTATTTCTATGACTACATAACAACGATGCTTTCAAAAGCTTCGCCACATGGCCTTTGCCCTTTGGAGCTTGAAAATCAACGAATAGAAGGGCTCTTACTTCTACATACCATAAGCAGACATAGACCTTCCTCTAAAGTTGCTCTGAAGAGTATTTGTCTTTTGTTTATTGAGCTGATAATCTTTGACATACATATTCTTTTTCTGGCTGAAGGTGTGAAAATGAAATATCAGAAAAAGGTCCAAAACCACTTGCAAGTTCCAACACAAAGGATTGCGAATTGAACATACATTAAGTTCCAAAATGGATTGAAAATTTCTTAGAAAGCTGCATTAATGTCAGTAAATATTACCTGCCATGCACTTATCTCCAACTTGATTTCTCTTTCCTCCTTGGGAGTTACAAATGACGATGGCATCAAGCGAAATTGTTGTCTCCACTGATTGGTCAACAAAATATACAACCTAAAATTAAGCAGCCTTTAAGGTGAATGAATACATGAAAAAATTGGTAGACACTGAGGTAGGGCAGAAGCCACAGAACAATATCAGAGAAACACATCAGGCTAGACATCAAAGTCAAAGTTATTCACAACATGCAAGTACCTTTTTCTTTTCTAAACCAAAATCAAAATGTTGTTATAGAATCAGTGATTGTAGTTTTTTGAGCATGGAACATCACCTCTCTTTCAACTATCTTAATGTTAAGTGAAAATCAAACCTAAGAAACAAATAAGTGTGTTGCAAATATCAAATTGGTGCACTGCAGGAAAGGAAAGAGAAGTAAAGGAAAGAAGCGTGTTGTTGGTTTGAGTAGCATAAACGGATAGAAACATGCATGTAAAGGCGTAAAAGAACTACGAGTATTATCTTCGATAACAAAACTGTTACACAATCTTTATCATGGACTCCATCCGAAGGAAAGGAGACAAAAGCTGATAACCTGAGAACTAACCTTAGGGCAAAGGTCTGACAGACGCTTCAAATCCTCAATACTGACACAGAACCCAAGTTTACAAAGCTGGCCAAGCGAATACTTGATATATTCAAATGTGATTTTTTCATGAACCACTTGCAAAAATCCAGTAAGAATGTTCAGGAATGTGAATCCTTTCACCATTATCTTCAGCCAAGGTGGACAAAGGCATGACAGAGAGGGCTGACTACTATCCTGCATGCTAGTGTTGCTCAATAGCACACACTTACCAGTTTCCACATCTAATAAACAATGCACTGATTCCAAAGTCTTGAGGAAACTCTCACAAAGTTCTTTATCAAAAGCATGTTTTCTAGAAGATTGTAAGATACAAGATATGAGCTCTTCATTAAACCCGCCTTTAATCTCAGGAACAGACATCCGGCCGCGCTTTCTGGATAAATTACTTGTGCTGTGTCTTTCCAGCATTGCAGCCTTTCTTTCCATTGATAAGTCATCAGGTATGGATTCAGGTTGCTGTTCACAATTCGATGCATTGTTTAAATATGACAAATCTTCCATCATGCCACGCCATGCTGCTTCAGCTACCTCTGAATGAATAGTTGGCAGAGAAGTCTGTGAGCTTACTGCAGATTCTTTTGGTGAAAGGTTTTTGGATTTGCCTTTCTTGCTAAATGGAATAAGAGCAATAAAATCCCCTGAGTTAATGGAAAGACTCCCAATCTGACATTGCATAGCCAATTTTGTGCCCTGACAAACAAAACCGTCAATTTAAAGTAATATCGAGAAACAATGTCAAAAGGCCAGAAAACCATCCCATTATCATAAACTATGTATTACTTACTCCCTTTAAACATTAAGCCTTTGTTTGTCATTTCAAATGGAGCCAAGAACTAATTCTTCTTTGGCTTTGGAATATATTGAAATGAAGCAAAATATTCGTAGTACATTAAACCCTTGGCTTCATATATAATCGAGTATCAATTTAACTAAGTTACCCCACTTCTATTTTCACAATAAATATATAGGCATTCCGAATAGTGTCTCTGTTTTCAACAAGGATTCAAAACCCATACATCTAAGTATCGAACACCCTATCTAGCCATATGGTTGTGAAGTTTCTTGTTTATTTTGCATACCACCAAATCGGATCTTTTTCTTGAAAGGTTCGGATTATTCAATATCAGTGAATAAGATTACACCGAGTACGGATTGGAGTATGCACTATGACCTTTCGAAAAGGGTAACCACTACTACACTTAACAAATTATTGGATTAAGCTATCTGAAATATCCAGTTCACCATAGTTCCCTGGTTGCAAGAAAAGATATAACAATCGTATCTGCTGTCTGCGTTTTTTCTATGTAGCTTTTTAATCCCTTTCACCACCTTTTTGAATGACGTAAAACTTTGTTCGATAAATTTGATGGGGAAAATTTTCTTTTATGAAAAATGCAAATAATAAATTATTTGTATTCAAAGAATCTACACCTTCTGTAGGAATAAGGAAGGAATTAAACGCGACTCCGTGGGGAAGTTAAAGTTGGAACACTTAGAACATGGAAGGTGGGCAGTAATCGTGGTACAATTGACGGTTTCTAGAAACATTGGACTAGAAGAGACCAGCCGCTACAAATAAGTTATTCCTTGTGTGGAAATTATTTGGTGTGGAGATGCATGAAGGAGCACAATGGCAGATCATAGTAATGAAATAAAATGTGAAATCTAAGCATAATGGGCCTTTCATTAAGCACTGTGTCTAAAGTTGTTGTCTTGAAGGAGGAAGGTGATCGAAGAAAGCACAAGGTGAAATTGGCATGCCCAAATGTGTGCAAAAGTTCGGGAAATTTCAAGGAGGCATGAAAGGATGTTAGTTAAGTTGGAGAGCACGGCCACGAAATCATGAGTGAAATCCACCCACATGGTTGCCATTGGAGACACTTAGATGGTGGAGAATCAATGTTGCATAGTGCATCGATTGGGCTCTCGCACTTAACATGAGCGGAGACATGGTTTTACTAAGGTAGATATATGTACACATGGCAAACGGGTCAATCAGGTCGGGTTTGGGTCGGGTCCGCTTCGGGTCGGACAACTTTCGGGTTAGATTGGGCCGGATCATTTCAGGGTCGGGTCAATTTCGGGTTTGCTATTTTCAACTTTGTTCAAGATATCAACTCATTTTCTATGACAACATCCGGGTTAGTTTCGGGTTAGGCCGGGTCAAACTCGGATCTTTATTTTGGGTGTCGGTTCGGGTTGGAGTCGAGTCATTGCAGGAGTAGATATATGTGTATATATATATTTGGGGTATATTCCAACGGTACCTCCAAAATTGTTGGAGGTGGGAGATTTGTGCTAGATCCTTCATCTTTTTTAGTGAAGTACATGTCTACTATAATTGTCTATTACCTATTATTGACAAATACGTAGAGCCTATAGAAAATCATTTAGGGGTGTTTGGTGGGTGATTTTGGATTGGAATGGAATGGATTACGTCCATTCCTGTGTTGGGTTCACGATTTTTGGAATGGAATTAGAAACCCATGGGGTTCTAATACCACCCTAACACCTTGGAATCCCAATCCTACCACTTTCCTCATGATTCCAACTCCATTCCCCTAAAGCCATTTTACAATCCATTCTTGGATTCAACCAGTATTGATAAGCATTGGGTTCTAACTCCGTAACTCCCTAGTTTTAGAATCCGTTCCATTTCATTCCAATTGTTTGAACCAAACGACCCATTAGTGCTTGATAGTGGGGTGACATAAAAGTATTCATACTTCGGTCATGTTCTTTTGGACTGAATAGGTTGAACCGAAGTGAACTGAGTTGAAGAGAAGTGAAGTGAGTTGAAACAAAGTTGAAAGAACGACCTTTTGTACTTCACTCCATCCAATACAAAACTTAACTTACACTATCAAACCCTACATTCTCATCATTTTGTTAGGAAATGATTGTCTTTGCAATTAAGTTGATGTTGTAAGTTAAGCTAATGCCGACCACTACCCTAACACAAATGGACGCTTCACAGGATATAGATTACTTCGCAAAGTGATTTCTTTCAAATTCATTAAAATGTCATGAACTGATTCTTGAATACCTAGGAGAATAGAGTATTCGTGCGGTATTTTCTCATATTTTGCGCGTGTGATACATGTACTTTCCATTTCTCCAAGTAAAGCTCTTCGTATTGCAATACCAACCACCAATTCTCGACACTAAGACTCCGAAATCTGACAAAACTTTAACACAGATAGACAGAAACCTATTTCCTTGTCTTTCTCCAATGAGCGAGATTTTGGAATGAACCAAGCTCAAGTCAATCGATCAAACACCCAATAACTTCGGAACTTCCCTAAGCTTTGAAACAAAGACACTCCAATCCAAATTTGGCACTACATAGTACATACAAACCAACAGCATTATCACTAGTATCAAACTACAACTATACATAAACAGTAAACACTTATATGCAACAACACCCAGAAATTAAACGCTAACCTAAATTGGAAAGGAAAACATGTTTGCGCGCACATTAAAAAAAATCTACATGATACCAGTGTTTTTAGCTTTTCTATACGATACCTTGCACTTTTATAGTCAGGTTACCCCTCACTTTTAGTATTATGTCTCCATGCTTAATGTTTTCCGTGTTCTTTGACTTCCTCGTTTAGTCGAGTGATTGTTTAGGTTAATCTTAAACCTGTTGTGTACAAGCACTAAAAGTAAAATTAAAAAGCAAAAGAAAGACGGAAAACGTTACAGAGACCTAAAACAAAGCACTGAATGAGGATAAAAATGAAGGGTACATATAGAAAAACAACAAATATAGGGACACTAAGTAGAAAATCCCTAAAAAAAAATAACAAAAACATCTGGTCATGAAAATCGACTTACCCTTAGGAATAGATGAAAATTGGATGAAGAAGAGGCGGGAGGAAAAGAAGCAGATAAAAGAAGCTTCAAATCAGCAATAGTATTGGAGGGAGAAATGGAGATGACGGTTGACTCCCCCGCTAAGCATCTCACTTCCATCGCTATTTCTCCCATCCTTGACCTTGCAAAAGAAAATGGTGGTTTAGGTTTTGGCAGGTAAGGGAGATGGACTGATAATCCGGAAATTTTAGGGGTTAAATCTAAACTGTCAGAAATTGGAAACTGTTACGAAATCGGGAATGTTTATGAGGTTGGATCCACGTGTAAACTCCTTTCTCTATAGGCTAAGGCTAACATTATCAAACAGACTTTCCAAAGTCTTAAAACTCTGTCACCTCAACTTTCCACTCGCTTTTATTATTTGTTTATTGCTCAGACTCACCTCAAACTTTATACATTATCAGTCAGACTTTGTTCAGACTCACTTTACCTTTTTGGTAAAAAAATTAATCAATTTGGTTTAGTTTGTAATTAAACAATTACAATTTACTTGTTTTATACTCCCTCCTATTCAGAGTATTCCTCTCCAATTTTTTTGGAAGAAACCAAGGAGGGAATAAAATAATAATAAAGGATGGAGATAAAGTAAGAAAGATGAATAGAAAGTGGGGTATGAAGTAAAAAGGTGTTGAGTTTAGCTGTGGAGTAAAAAAATAAATAATTGAAGGAAGAATAAAGAATGATTAAAATTATTTTCAAAAAAAGAAAGTGGGAAGAAAACCAAACTAAACTCGAAAAGGAAAGTGGGAGGAATACTCTGAATAGAAGGGATTACAAATTATTACTTACTTTACTATTTAACTAGTTGGAAAGCCCGTGCGATGCACGGGACGATTTTTAAAGACATTGATAATGATACGCAGTTGTATGATTGTATAAATTGGTGAAACTAAATTAAATTATAGGCGTGCATTATTGTAGTTAGAAAGACTGATTAAAGTATTTGACTTACATATTCGTACCAATATTCATTTCTTACATTTGTAGAAATTTTCGATGTTCTTAAGAACTATTTTTATAACTCAAAATATTTCTGTTTTTATATCTAAAGACGAATAATTACTTTTATTTACATAATAGAATTTCATCAAGTTCTCGATATGGGATCATCTTTACCTCAATTTATAATCTTAAGGTAAGAGTTGTTATAAGAATCGAAAGATTTTTTATTGTTATCTAAAAACGAACGATTTCTCTTATTTATCATATAAAAAATTTCACCTCATCATAATTTGTCAATTTTGGATAATTCAACTTAGAGTTATACTTCGTAGTAGTCTTCAAAACTCTTTTTAGAACTCAATCAAAAGATTTCAGGTTGAAATCTAAAGACGAATGAAAACTCTTAATTATATACAGAGGAATAGAATTCCATAACTCTTAGTATTATTTTTTGATGCGGGATATTTTTATTTAAATTTATAGTCTTAAGAGCTGTTATGGACTTAGAAGATTTTTTTGTTAATATCTAAAAATGAATGATTTCTCTTAGTATGAAATAGAATCTCATCACCATGATGTGTGAGATAATTTTACTTAAGTTTATAGTCTTAAAATTTTAATTACTATTTTTAAGATCCAGAAGATTTCAGGTTCATAACTAAAGACAAATGGTTACTCTTAATTATAAAATAAAACTCAACTTATTATAATTTCTTGATGTGTGCTATTTCTACTTAAATGTATTGTCTTAAGAACTTTTTTAGGACTCAAAAAACTTTTGGTTGATTTGTTCTGATTGATATCTAAATATAAATGATTACTTGTATTTATATAATATAATTCCATCAATTTATTACGGAGTATTATAATTTTTCGATGTTGGATAATTTTACTTAAATTTGTAGTCTTAATGACTCTTTTTAGGACTCAAAATATTTTTGGTTAATATCTAAAGACGAATGATTACATGTAATAAATTTTTATCACCTCATTATAGTTTAGCGATTTGATAATTTTAGTCTCACTCTTGTTTTTGACATTATTCACAAATGAAGAAAATATTCAATATTCTTGACAAATATAGTCACGTGAGATAAATATATTCTTGTTTTTAGAGTTTCTAATATTGATTATAGGGTGAATAAATAAATACTCATAAATATTTAAAAATTCGTCAAATAGAACCAACTACACGTTCCACGCAGTTTCTGTTAAATTTTTGTAGTATTTTGAGGTGATAATTGACTGTTTATATAGTGGTAATTTTTTTAATCTTAGGTGTAATAGGATTGTTTTTTCCAATACGAATCTAATATCGCTTAAATTTGAGGTGGAATATGATTAATTTATCCTATGCAAATTCCTATATTCTTATTTAGATTAAAAAATATATTAAAACTTTTAATTAAGTAATTTAAAATTTTCGACCAATCACATCGCTCGGAAAGTTCATGCTTTATTAATATATATTGATTTAATTAAAAAATTTAACTCGTTTTATTTTAGTGTTGTTTGTTTTTGTGTGACATACAAAAATACGGGTAAACGATTTTAAGAACTTCGTTCATATTATAGGTCCGAATGATTTACGGTATTTTAATTATGCCTTACTTATATTAATTTACGATTTATGATATTTTAATATTATTTTTTTTTTGTACATGGCCTTAGGTATATCGATTTAGGTTATTGACTTACGATTCCCGTGGAACCAAAATGTACTCGGAATTGTTATTTTGCAAAAAAAAAAAAAAAAAAAAAAACGTCGGTGGCTGGACGGTCATCCGTTTTTTTTCCTTTTCAAAATAACGATTACATTAAAATAGTTAATTTCGTGTTTAATTAGTTAATTACGTATAATTAGTTAATTGCATTTCTATTTGTTAAATAAGTGTTTAATTACGTTAACCCAGTTAATTTGGTGAAATTGCATTTTTATTTGTTAAATAAGTGTGTAATTAGATAATTAAGTAAAATTGGTTGATTAGGTGTTTAATTAAGTAATTATTTCGTACATTAAATTGGATAATTATGTGTTTTATTAGTTAAATATGTACTTCGTATTTAACAAGTTTATTAAGTTTATTAGGGGTTGAGGATTAATTGATTTTATACTCTCTCTTTCTTATTCATATATTTACCTTTGATAAAAAAAATTCTTACAAATAATATAAAAGGTAAACAAAAGATCGAGACGAGAAAAAAAAGTTTGGAATAGATGGACAATTAAACAAAGAGGTGAGACTTTAAAAACAATTGAAAATAAAACATTGTATAAATACAAGTCATTTATCAGATAATATGTCGAGACATACGTAACATGAGTCACGACCCCACAAAAGTCTTAAGTTGAGTCTTTAAAATTCAAGACTCAACTTAAGACTTTGGTACTTTATTGGTAGACCCCACACGAGTCTTGAGACAAGACTCACTCAAGACTACCAACAATCTTCTCAAGACTACCAATAATCTTACCCTAAATGAGAAACTACTAAAGAAGTCAATGCCACATCTATACTATATATATATATATATACTATATAATAAAACAGAAACCAAAGCATGGTTTCTTGGCGCCAAAACACACATTCCTAAATCATCATACTTTCCATATTAATCTATATCATATAAATCTTATAAAATTTATAATAATCATTAATCTGATATAATACTCTATATTAATAAAAAGTTTCATATTAATAAGATATTTTTGGTATGTACATCTCTTAAAATTTCAAAGACACAAGTTTCTAATATTAATATAATTTATCACGGGTTAAAACATTTGGAAACATCATAGATATAAATATGTTGACAAACAACTTATTATGTTAATTGCGATTTAAATTATTTTTGTACTAATAATCTAACATAGATAAAACATTGTCGAAAATGATTTTTATTTAATAGCTAGGTTAGTAGCGTACAAAATTGAACAGATTAAAATAACATTGGACGGGTATACCATTATTTTAGTATATATTTCATCTATCGATAGTATACTTAGTAATGAAAAAGACTTATTTGGAATATTTAAATTAGAACTTATTACACCACTGCTATGATATTAGTATTGCGATTTTTTTTTATTATTAATTTACGAGATAACAATCACAGTTTATCTTTTTAATGTTACACTTTGATTTTCCTTGAGCTGGTTTCAATTAGAGATCTATTTTTTATTCGCAATTTCTTAAAATATTTTTGGTTATGATTTTCGTATCAAGTTAGTTCTACTATAAGTAAATTTTTTATTATTTTATACTCCCTAAAACACAAGTTAAGAGACTAATTACTCAACGAATAATCGTATTAAACATACGAGATACGTGTATATCATGATAACAATCAAACATGTATCTTTACATTAATTTTTCATGTGTGTATAATTCAAGTTGATTTTAATCGTATATTTATTCCATATAATAAATTATTTTTTGTTAAAGTAATATCCAAACGTGATTACCTACATAAGTCTTTTATATATACCCGTGCAACTTTGCACGGGTATTAACCTAGTGTCGCGATATAACGAAATTTTTTCCCGCCTAAAAACACTTGGAAATGGACTTGCATTTGGCCCCAATAAATAAATAGCTTATGCGCAGTTACAATTAGCCCAACAAATTAGTACAAAATTTTTTAGATTAGAAGATGATATCACTAACAAGAATCACGATGTAATTTCTAAAGATAAGTCCATATTTAACTATGTAACATTGTTGCACAGTGGTTACTCCGTAATATAGTATGCGTTGCATAAATTGTTAATTCGGAGTCCATCCATATATAATAACAACAAAACTTTTTTTAGAACGTAAGTGAAGTTTCATTTTAAAATATGATACGAAGTAATATATTTTGCTCAAGTATTAAATTTTTAACACAAATGGATATGTGAGTCTGATATCTATTATTATTCGTGTATTTACTAACAATTTTACCCTTTATATAAGCTGTGCATTTTGCACGGGGCCTATTGGTGAGCCGAATTCGTATGCTCCCAAAGATACTATTTATGCACTTATAACCACAAAACTAAAACAATAGTGTAGGGAAATAAGGGTCGATCCACAGGGAAGACGAAGTAATTTAAGTGAATTAAAACTAGAAATTAATAACTAAGAAAGGGGGGTGATTGGGTGATTGAGTAACTAAAACTAACTAATAAGCAAACAACGAAATTGATAATAAAAATAATGAATGAATTCAGATGATTAACACAATCTCGGGTAAGAATTTTCCACAACTAATTATCAAATTGATCATAGACTAACAACTTCCTCCTAAATCTTGAGCAAACTATCGTGGGAATTCAATCCCGAATCTCACGCAAATATTATTTGACTCGAAACGCGATAATCAAATAACCTAATTATCAAACAACCTAATACACGCGATTAAGTTTAATTCAATAATAGCATTAACGAATAGAGAACGATAGAAGTGACGACCAATAAAACACGCGATTATTAGTTCGAATCACAAGTTAAATCTCTCTCTAACCTAGATATGATGAAACGTCCAATATTAAGGCTAAAGATTGTTACTTTATCTAACGGTTTTGAACAATTACGGATTCAATCGCTAGAATAACAATAGATTGATAATTGTGGACATGACGTAGGTCCACCCCGACGCGGCCACGCGCGGGTTTGGGTAGGCGAATGAATCTCCATATGAGAACGGATCGAATTGAAATTTAAGTCAAAATGGAGTCGCCACCGAACTTTGTGGGAGTTCGGACCCATTCGAGCCCACTCTATGTCGTTTTGGACCGTACACAAAGTACGACCCATTTCGATTTCAGAGTTTATTGGGCTTGTCCCTTTGCATTGCAATACCGATACCGTCACTACCGGTTATCGTGTATTGAATGACTCTCGTGATACGAAACTGTCCGATACCCTCAAGATGGCAAGACCGAGATAGGTAACCCTCAAGTCACCTCTCCGAAAATCAATAACCAGTCAGAAGTAAGGACATTTACCCACTTGGATATGTCCTACACTGTCGCTTTCCAGAGGTTGGTTTCGAAGGGCCTAATATCACCTATAGGCCCAACAGTCGACCCACCTTTGGAAAGGCGCTCCAAAGCATGGAACGCCGAGCATTACTGCAAATTCCATAGAGGGAGGGGACACGATACAGAGCTGTGCTGGAAACTGAAACACCTTATCCAAGATTCCCTCGATGCCGGGAGGACTCCCGTTTTGGAAACATTATCACTTGCAAAGCCCCTCATGGACTACACAGGGCCCGGTGATCAAAGCATCCAATCTACCTCCCATGCATCCAAGAGTCCGGATCTGATTTAAGACCGAGTCTGAGTCCGAGTCTAGGATATATTATTTATTCCAAAGTCAGAGTCAGAGTCAATTGTATTCTGTCATCTTTCCAAAATTCAATAAAATCAGCTTTTCTATATTCTCATATATACTTTCCTTATGTGTTTCCGAGAACATGATGAACACTGTCATACACTGTGAGCACATGCACGTGACTATAGGCACATCTATAACGACTGCAGGAAACCGAGCCCGTGTTTTCCTTTTACCTATTCCATGTCCGGTATAGAAAAGCCACATGACTACCCGTAGCAGGAGCGGTATCGAATCCTATGACAAATCTAGGTAGTCTCCTAGTTTGGGTTTAAGACGGGAGGCAAGCCCATTTCCCACAATAAACACCCATCCAACAAGATCAACCAATCCCTACCTCAGGTGTTAGTTTGACAAAAAAAAAAAAAAAAAAAAAAAAAAAAAAAAAAACTGGACGAAAAAATCAAAAGTCCAAGAAATAAAAGAAAAACTGGACGAAAAGAAATCAAAAGTCCAGGAAAGAAGCAAAAGGCCAAAACAAAAAAACAGGTCGTTATCAAAAAAAAAGAGACACCCATGACCGAGGTTAAGCGGTCAATCCAAATCAAAAATCCATGACCGGGGCTAAGAGGTCAACCAACATTCAAAAAATCCCGTGACCGAGGCTAAGAGGTCAACCAAAAAAAAAATATTCAAGAACCCATGACCGTAGTGAAAACGGTCAAATTCAAAATTATCCGTACCATCCAATAGGGAGGTGACAATCAAGCTGGTCAGCTAACATCACACTTATCCTTCCCACATTACAACCCTCAAGACCTTCCCGAGACCCAGGCCAGAGACAGCCCAGAATTTTGAGGATTCAAGCTCCATAGGATATCCCTAACCATTAGGGCCAGACATGGAAACCAGATCCCGCATTATCAAAACCTATCCCAATCAAAGTTCGAGCCATTTTACTCGACTTCCCCTTTACATAACAGAATTCACAATCACCATACGCAAACCCGAGAGCAAAACTCGTTAAAATCCCCGAGAGCAAAACTCGTTAAAATCCCCGAGAGCAAAACTCGTTAAAATCCCCGAGAGCAAAACTCGTTAAAATCTCCGAGAGCAAAACTCATCAAATCCCCAAGAGCAGAACTCGTTAAAATCCCATCCCAATTCTTCTCATTCAAACCAGTTACCAACCCCAAACACGGGAACTCAACTTGCAGTCGGCATAGAACATGCCCAAATAGCTCACACCACCTCTGGGGGCTACCCCAGAGAACGCTCACAGTCACAGGATCAATATCCTAACCATTCTAGCCCTTTGATCAAGACATCATTGGGAATGCACCTAGCCTGCACCGTCAATATGGCTAGTTACACACAAAGTCCTATTAGACACTAGGCACCATAATATATCTTCCAATACACTGAACTACAACATGGTTTGATTTCACTACACGTGAATACGTAGGGAGCCTTTCAACAGAGGCACAACCACCCACAGTGACACACATTCAAAAAGCGCCATCATTCCGGTCACGACACTGTCATGTTCTCAACAGTTAGCTTTGTCATTCTGGGGGGCTTCTCCTAGGCAGAAGTTCTCCATCCACTCACATAATCCAAATAACTTTCAAATCTAGCCACCTTTCTATAGTATGTCCTAAGTACTCGGCTCAGTCGAAGACGAGAATTTGTCAGGGACTCGAAGCAATACCTACTTCGGGAACATACCCCGAGACCAAAAAATTCAAAAGAACACCAGTCTACGGCATTGCTACCACAAAGCCCTGTCGTACGGAAACAGTCTCATTCTGAGGATTCGACCATGTTGCCACTCGCCTAGGCTACGGAATAGCGCAACTTAAGAGTCTTGTCATCTTAGGTGGTCCATCCCCTACTGAGTCACGGTCTAACCCTTAGAGAGTCAAAGTCGTGTCTATCAACTCGTCCTCTCGCGTCCAGAGTCGAGTCTGTCGGTATATCTCTCTCTTCAAATTCTCATTTTAAAATTTGCAAAACTTAGCCATTAGATAAAATCCCTTTCCTAGTCACCACGGGAATAGGAATTTTTATCATACTCCCTACTTCATCTAGGCATACAGGCCTAACCGGAGGATTTTAGGAGTCCGTGTCAGAATCTGATCAGGAATCAAGTCATCCCAAGCATTCTTATTTCCAAAATTTTCAAAAAAAAAATTCGGCATTTTTCTTTCCAAAAATCGGTCAAAAATCATTTCTTCCCCAGCGTGAGTCGGTGTTTTGCCTAGATATTACATGCAATCTGTTATGTATCAGCATACAGGTACACCCAAGACTCCCGAAGAATTCTCAAAGACTCCCCAGTGGAAACTCAAGCAACATTTTTGTCAGGATGTATCTACATGCAGATACACCCAGAGCTTACAAGGCAAGCTCCCACACAACTTCAAAACGAGATATGTCTGTAAACAGACACACCCAGACTTTTCAGGCAAAGTCTCCGCGATATTATTGACATCTACCCAGGTATGATTTCTATCTTATGGCTGGCGAGCCCTTCACGCAAGTCTAATGGACTCTAAACGACCCGATCGGAAGTCTGCCAGGTTTGAATCCTCGATTGGCCTAGTAGCTACTCTGACTTTTGCCTTGTCCAAGCCTCAGTCAGAGTGGGGGCTCTATAGACACCCACATTTTGACCGCCAGGTGTCTATAGTAGTTCCCGCCAAACACCCGATGATGATCGGACGCAAACGTGCTTTAATGGACTCGGATATAGGCTCGAAATCATGGACATTTGGCTTGGGCTTATTACGGAGTACAAATCTTACTAAACCAACCTCAAATCCAGGCCCAGTGGGTCGTTTTGAGTCAAATAAGACTAATTTGGGTCGATTCCGACACCAGGGGTAAAACCGTCTTTTAGCGACCGAGTCAAAACCCGGTCAAAAATATTCTCGAGACACGCGAGTCAGCCATGACACCTCACGTGGCTGATTCGTTCTCCAATACCACAAAAAATCAGCTTCAAAAAATATTAAACAAATCCGTTTAAGGATAGAATTCGATCTCAAGTAGGAATTCTATTCGAAAATCGAATCAGATACCGACCGAGCTCCAAATACTCGGCCAAACCCCCCCATTCAGCCGAGATTTCCTTGCTTCCTCCCCAAGTAACGGACTTCTCGTTCCTTTCAACTTCTTACATTTCCTATCCTAAGCGGTAGTTTCAATTCAACTACTTCTCCTAAGCCAAGGTCGGGAATACTCCTATAAATAGCCCCTTGCACAACACATGAAATACACATACATCCTCGATATCTAGCAAAAATAATTCAAAGCAAATCCCGACATACAAGCACCGAAATACTGTCAAAATACCGACGAATCCGACCCTGAGAAGCCGGCCGAAAACCCGTCCCATCATACGACCAAACCAACACCCAAATTCATCCCACATCATCTCGACGCTCCCAAGTTTAAAGCCACTTTCCGACGAGCTCTAATCCGAGAAAACAAAGCATGTAGGTTGAGGGTGTAAATCAAATCCGACTCTTCTCTCCACCTTTCTCACGTTTTTTTTTGTTTTTTCGTCGTGTCGTCGGTCCTCGTCTTTTTTTAATATGGGTCGTTTGTCGCATATTTTTATATCTCTAGCATCGATATTACAAAAATATTTTTTTATAAAACAAACGTTCTTAAAATACGATATTGATTCTCTAATCAAATATCGTATCTAATGAGAACTAGATTAAATCTCGTTGATGCTAATAAAATCGTTACATCTTTTTAACAAAATTCGACGATTTTTTACGCGGAGAGAAATAACATCCTTTTTTCTTCTTTTCGTTCAAATTCCTTTTCTTCTCTTTTCGTTCAAAACAAACTTTTTTCAAAACCTTTTCTAAAAACATTCCGACTATTTGATATCGATTTCATAATCGAATATCGGATACGACGAATATCGAAAATATAAATCGAGTATAAATTAATCCATATTAGTACGCGATTCATAAATATCGGCGATTTTCGACAAATAAAAAAAAAACCTGGACAGACCCCCACGCGAGTCGCACGCCTGTCAGGCGACTCGCGCGGAGGCCTGGATGGCCGAGCCATCTTTTTCTTGCTTTCTTGTCTTTTTTTATTTATTTTCGAATCTTACATAAAAAGCGACTTTCGCGACATATTTCGATAAATACTTTTTTTGACTTCGGTCAACACGTGTTAATCCATCACGTGTCATAAATCTTTTCTAAAATCATGCATATTATTTATTTACGTCTTTATTCGATTTATTTAAACGTTACTAACTCGTTTTCTCGTGTTTGTAGCAATTTATTTGTTTTCTATTGTTTTATTAGACTAAAACGAACTTCACATGCTAAAATAACTTTGACGTTATTAGTTTAATATGCATTAAACGACTTAGCAACCCATTTATTTATTTTTTTCTCACATGCTTAGGAAAATAATGTTTGCATATCATTCAACCGTTGTACTAACGCGTGTACACCAAAAACGAACGATATCTTAGTAAAGGCCGCTAAGTGTGGGCGGGGTTGGGTGTTCTTAGTGAACTTCCCAACACGTACCCTCACCCCTTACTCAGAACCATGGTTTCCGGATGTCCGAATCCATTGGCAACGAGAGTCATTCAATACACGATATCCGATAATGTCGGTATCGGTATCAAATGCAAAGGGACGAACCCAATAAATTCTGACATCGGAAATGGGCCGTACTTTGTGCACCGCCCACTACGACATAGAGTGGGTTCGAACGGGCCCGAACTCCCACAAAGTTCGGTGGCGACTCCTACTTCGATTTAAATTTCAATTTGACCATCTCATATGGAGATTCATTCGCCTCCCCAAATCCGCGCGTGGCCGCGTCGGGGTGGACCAATGTCATGTCCACAACAAGGCGAAAGTCAGAGTAGCTACTAGAGTACCAGGCCAATCGAGGATTGAAACCTGGCAAACTTCCGGTCGGGTCGTTTATAGTCCATTAGACTTGCGTAAAAGGGCTCGCCAGCCATAAGATAGAAATCATACCTGAGCTGATGATAATACCTCCGTGGGGAATTTGGACTTGTCGCATAAGTCCTGGGTGCGCCTATATGTGGGCCCATCCCGTGTTATTCCGGGGAAAATACCGCCTCAGGCTATCTGATGGGGAATTGGACTTGTCGTATAAGTCCCGGGTGCGCCTGTATATGGGCCCATCCCGTGTTGATTCGAGAGAAGATGTCGTCTTGGGCTTTCTGCTGGGGGGATATGTGAGCTGCACGGTCTTGGATCGTGCCTGTATAAGTTACACAAAATTTTGCATGCAACACGTAGGTAAAACACGTACGACTCGCGCTGGGGAATAAAAATGATTTTTGCTTAGTTTTGAAATCAAAGTCCTGAAAGCAACTCACATGCTAGGAAATAGGTTTTCAAAACTGAAAAAGGGTAGAAAAGAAATTTGCATTTTAAATAGACCGAAGTTTGACCTTGTCGAAAAGGATTTTCTCAAATGGCTAAGTTTTGCAAATTTTAAAATGAGAATTTGAAGAGAGAGGTATACTGACAGACTCGACTCTGGACGTGACCGGACGAGTTGACAGACACGACTGAACTCTCAAGGGGTTGGACCGTGACTCGGTAGGGGGGTGGGCCACCTAACAAGACTCTTAAGTTGCGCTATTCCGTAGCCTAGGCGAGTGGCAACATGGTCGAATCCTTGGAATGGGAAAGATGTGCTATGAGGGGAATGAGACTGTTTTAGTCTAGTGCACTTTTGGATTTTTGATTGTAGGGTACACTCCCGAAGTGGGTATTGCTTCGAGTCCTGACAGATTCTCGTCTTCGACTGAGCCGAGTACTTGGACACACTATAGAAAGGAGGCTAGATTTTTTTTTGAATTTATCTGGATTTTGTGAGTGCATGGAGGTTTTCTGCCTAAGAGAAGCCCCCAGGACGACCAAGCTAGCTGTTGAGAACATGATGGTGTCGTGACCAGAATGATGGCACTTTTTGAATGTGTGTCAATGTGGGTGGTTGTGCCTTTGTTGAAAGGCTGCCTACGTATTCACGTGTAGTGAAATCAAACAAAGCCGTAGTTCAGTGGATTGCAAGATATGTTATGGTGCCTAGTTTAATAGGACTTTGTGTGTAACTAGCCATAATGGTGCAGGCTAGGTGCATTCCCAATGATGTCTTGATCAAAGGGCTAGAATGGTTAGGATATTAATCATGTGACTGTGAGCGTTCTCCGAGGTAGCCCCCAGAGGTGGTGTGAACTATCTGGGCATGTTCTATGCCGACCGCAGGTTGAGTTCCCGTGTTTGGGGTTGGTAACTAGTTTGGATGCTTTTGGAAATGTGGAGCTAGGTCGCAAGTGGCTTTGATGTTTTCGAAATATGGAGCTCGATTTTGTGGAGCTAAGGTTTCGAGGGTAAGGTATTGCAATGTGGTAGGAAAGGGGGAAGTCGAGTAAAAATGACTCGGACTTCGATTAGACAGGTTTGATAATGCGGAATATGGTTTCCATGTCTGGCCCTAATGATTAGGGGTATCCTATGGAGCTTGAATCCTCAAAATTCCGGGCTGTCTCTAGCCTAGGTCTCGAGGAGGTCTTGAGGGTTGTAATGTGGGCATGCTGAGTGTGGTGTTAGCTGACCAGCTTGATTGTCACTCTCCTATTGGATGGCATGAGTATTAATAACTTTGAATTTGACCGTTTTCACTATGGTCATGGGTTCTTGAATTTTTTTGGTTGACCTCTTAGCCCCGGTCATGGGTTTTTTGATTTTTGTTGGTTGACCTCTTAGCCCCGGTCATGGGATTCTTCATTTGAATTGACCTCTTAGCCCCGGTCATGGGATTCTTTTTTGATGATGGCCTGTTTTTTGTTTTGGCCTTTTGCTTTTTCCTTGGACTTTTGATTTTTTTGTCCAACTCTTTTTTTTTTTTTTTTTTTTTTTTCACGGTAATCCCTTCCTATGGTGTTGTGGGTGGATATGGGGGTGGACCCATCGGTTGGATTAGGCTTGTGGAGCTAAACCTTTGTAAGGTGTAAGCCTAGTTGGTATTTGTGTGAGTGCAACTCATGGTGGAGTATCTATGGTAGACATGGTGGTTTGGATCTCGGTATTGTCATCATAATTCCGAGCAGGCTTGGTGGAAACATCGTCCCAAGTTGGGTATTTTTGGCATCAAGCCTATAGAGTCACGATGCTTTTTTTTTCTTTTTTGGTCAGACTAACGCCTAAAGTAGGGATTTGTCGGTCTTATTGGAGGGGTGTTTATTGTGGGGAAATGGGCTTGCCTCCCGTCTTGAACCCAAACTAGGAGACTACCTAGATTTGTCATAGGATTCGATACCGCTCCTGCTAAGGGAAGTTATGTGGCTGTCTATGCCAGACATGGAACAGGTAAAGGAAAACACGGGTCTCAGCTCCTTGCAATCATTATAGATGTGTCTATAATAGTCACGTGCATGTGCTCACAGTGTATGATGGTGTTCATCATGTTCTCGGAAACACATAAGGGAAGTATATATGAGAAATTGAAAAAGCTGATTTTATTGGATTGAAAAAAAGAGGACAGAATACAGTTGACTCTGACTCTGACATCGGAAATAGAACGTCCTAGACTTGGACTCGGACTCGGACTTAAATCAAATCCTGACTCTGGGATAAGGTTGTCAGTAGTCTTCGGCTTCTAAGGACTCAAGTGGATGTCCAGTATAGCCTTCGGTAGAAGCTTCACCCAGATCTTCATCATGTCGAAGATCGTCTTCAATCCTAGTGCCCATTTCGGTAAGCACTGCAAAGTTTGAAATGCCGGCATACCTAAGATGGACGCGGTAGGAGGGTAGGATGTTGTTGATGAACGCCTCCACTAGTGTCTTCTCGCTGGGCTTGTCTACCAGCTTAACACTCTCGGCCCGCTAACGTTGAAAGTATTTGGTGAAACCCTCTGTTGGATCTTGGGCCATGACTTCTAAAGTCCGCATGGTAGTCTGAAGTTCAGTGTTATCAGAATAGTTTTTAGCGAACTCGGTAGCCACATCTTCCCAAGTGGGGAATCTTTTTGTATTAAGCCTATAGAACCAAGCTTTCAGATATTTTCCGAGAGATATGCCGAACAGATTGATGAACATGTTGGCTTTGACCCCCTTGATTGCCATGAATGCCTTGAAAGCTCGGAGGTGTAGTAATGGATCCTCCGTCCCTTCGAAAATAGGCAACCCTTCTAGATTGAGATCTGTTGGCAGTTTCTCACTGATGGGTGCATAGTCTCGGGAGTTTTCATCACGAATGTTGTTCTCTTGGGAGGCGTGGAACTGTTGTCGAGCTCACGCACCGTGCTGATCAGTTTGGCAAATGGCCCAGTACTTACTGACCCATAATTGAAGTCTTGTTCTTCAACGACAGTTAAACGAGCATTCAAGGCCTCTTGGTCGACTCTTATGAACCCTAGTCGGGTTTCAAACATAGCCTGCTTACTAGCCATTGTTTCTAGCAAAGCCTTCAATTCATTAATGGTGTTTTCCATGTCCCTATTCCCGGTTGTGGATGCCATACTCTGCGAGAATACCCACGTAATCAGAAATGTTGCTTCGGAACTTAAATACACCAAGGCATAGGAAATAGCGCGGGAGGAGAGACAACTCTGGTTTAACTCGGGTTAGACTCTCCTAAGACAAATACGTAGGGTGCGATTCTCGGAGTGACTGTGATTAATCTCCCCGTCGGAGAATAGCCCCCGAGTGAGACCAAAGACTCTGATAGGACTCAGATGGTGTGGCATCTAAGCGACTCGAAAGCGGGGTACGTGAGACAACACGTGTAGGACAAGACCCTTAGAGCAACCATGGTTGATCGCTCTGCTGAAGGGTAGCCCCCGAGTGAGATCGAGGTTTTGCTAAAACTCGAGTGTTGGACGAGTGACCCTTAAATGTAAGGATCACGAACCTTTTGTTATAGGGCTAGGCCTTGTAAAAGGTTGACCTGGCCTCGAGGAAAGGCAGAGGGGGTAAGGGAAGAAACTTGCGATGCAAGATCGGCATAGTTTCGACACTAGAGACCCTCGACTCGACTTGAATAAGGACAGCCCTGTGATTAGGGTAGACCATTAAGTCAAAGGATTCTCGAATTGGGATGACTCGACTAACGGATTGAAAGACGGGCGAAATTCCCTTAGGAAGGGTTGTGGGGACCGTCCTGTTAGAGGGAAAGGTCGCGTGAGACTTTCTAGCTAGGACTCGAGTGTGTAAACAGGCTTTCCTTGGTAGGGGTATGCCCTACGTAGGTGGGCCATGCCTTAGTCAAATAAGGCGGACTAGGATAGGGAGGAAACCCGTGATGTAAGATCAACGGAGTTTCGACGCTAAAGACCTTCGACGACTTATGACAAGACCCGACACTGCTAAATATGGGAAGTCCTAAGAAGTGGAAAGTTTTTGAAAAGGAGTTTTGGAGAAAACCCCGAGAAAACGGTGGATGGCCCGATTTTCGGAAATCGGAAAAGTGCCATCGGGCCGCGATTTTGAAGTTTGAACATAAGTTTGAATTTTGAAACGGGTAGCATACCGGCTGAAAATAGGCTATTTTAAGTAAAATCATAAATCCTAAGTTCGGTAACTTCCCGGGTTTTTGAAAAGTTGAATATTTGAAATTTTGAATATCGAAAAAAAGAATTTCCGACAATTTGAAAATTGAAGATGAGATCCCGAAGATTTGAAAATCGAAAACGGTATTTCAAAGATTTGAAAATTGAAAATAGCATCACGAGGATTTGAAAATCGAAATTGAATTTTGAAAATTCGAAAATCGAATGGTGGATCGGAAGTTCGAATTTCGAAATGGGCGGCATGCCAGCTAGAAAATAGGCTTGTTTTGAGTTAAATCGTAAGTCCTAAATTTCGGCAGCTTTCCAAGTTTTTGAAAATTGGATATTTTTTTGAAAAGATGCATTTTTGGAATTTCGGAATTTTGAATATCCAAAATGAATTTCCGAAGATTTGAATATCGAAAGAGGATCCCGACTTTTAAATTTGACGAAAGTGCCGTGAGGCTCGAATATTTTGAAAAGTCGATTTTTTTTTTTGAATTTTTGAAATGGATAGCATACCGTCTAAAAATAGGCTTGTTTTGAGTTAAATCGTAAGTCCTAATTTCGGTAGCACTCCGGTTTTTGAAAATTTGAATATTTTTGGAAAGATGCACTTTTTGAAATGACGGTTTTTGAAAACGACACGGAAACCAAGTAGCACATAGTCACGTAAGCATTAGGACGACGCCATGTATGCTTTACACTAAGTCTCGGTCGGTCTAAATGGGGTCTATACCAGTGCACATAGCCTAGACGGGAATCGGGACGGACTTCCTAAGTCGAGTTGAGCTTAGAACATGCCGCGAAACCCATACGAATAGACCATGAGCACCTTTAACGTATCCAAGTCGGAATACATCATGGTATAGTGGGACGTCGGTTACCAGTACCGGCCCGGGAAAATATGGGTTATGCATGAACCGTAAAACTAAAACGCGTATTGTACTAGTCAAACGATTTCTATTCGAGTCTCACCCTGAGGATGCCGATGGTAACTCACGCATAAGTTATCTCCCCAGCGGAGTCGCCAAATTGTGGACATGACGTAGGTCCACCCCGACGCGGCCGCGCGCGGGTTTGGGTAGGCGAATGAATCTCCATATGAGAATGGATCGAATTGAAATTTAAGTCGAAATGGAGTCGCCACCGAACTTTGTGGGAGTTCAGACCCATTCGAGCCCACTCTATGTCGTTGTGGACCGTACACAAAGTACGGCCCATTTCGATTTCAGAGTTTATTGGGCTAGTCCCTTTGCATTGCGATACCGATACCGTCACTACCGGTTATCGTGTATTGAATGACTCTCGTGCGTCAACGGTTTCGGGCATCCGAAAACCGAGGTTCTGAGTAAGGGGTGAGGGTACGTGTTGGGAAGCCCACTAAGGACACCCAACCCCGCCCGCACTTAGCGGCCTCTACTAAGACATCGTTTGACTTTCTAATATGCGCGTTAGTAATCCGGTAAAATGTTATGCAAACAACGTTTTACAAGATATAAAATTTGAATAGGTTGCTACGTCATTTTAATGCATCTTGATTCACGTCAAAGTGATTTAGCATGCGATGTTCATTTAAGGCAATAAATGGCAAACATCGAAAATATAAAACTCGTAAATAAATTGCAAATTACACGGACGGAATACAACCCGGAATTCACAATACAACGAGCAATAAAATAGAATAATCGAATTTAGGAAACGGTAAATATTAACTATAAACGGACCCGTAAATAGTAAATATAAGCTAGACCGTAAATTGAATAAATGGACGAACTTCGATTAAATACACATTATATTGTGCATTAAACGGAGGACGGAGACTTTAATACGCGTTCGCGTATGGGACAGAAGCGTGATGCTAGCTCGATCCCGGGTCTCGATGCCTTGTCCCGACTTATCATATGGAAAGATTGGTGTCTAGACTAGTCATGCATCGGATACGACTAAGAAGTCGTCGACACAAGACTAGTCGTATAAGACGTTAGTCAAAGTCGTGAGAGTAATAAAATAGAATAAAATGTATGGGTTTTGAATATGTAGGCACGTGATTGACTTTACACGTGTCGACCGAAGTCGTAAAACATTTGACGAGGCTTACGGTATTTAGAAGGCTCACGGTTTAGGCATGATACAAGACACTCGATCGAGTCATGAGGGAGACTCGATCAAGTGCCCCTCGTGGGGACCTTCTGCCTGTTATTTGAGATGTCACTCGATCGAGTGAGCCAAGGCACTCGATCGAGTGCCCTCTGTTCGAGATGCTACTTGATTCGAAAAAAAGTGGTGATTCCGATTTATTAATTTTGAAATCGACATATAATTACACTATATATAAATAATGTCCAATTTATATTAGTGTAAATATCGATGGCTCGTCATAATCGACATTCGGATTATTTAGAGCGAATTTGCAAAATCGAGTTTGATCGAGCTAGAACAAATATCGATTCCCTCCGCGTCATAATGTCGTAATCAATCCTTTCGGATAGTGTGACAATTAACTCGGCGTCAACGGGTTTCGTCCTAATCCGATTTGTCGACGATTCTTTTAGAATAATATTTTGAATGAAATGGGGTCGGACATATTTAACGACGAATCTCCACGATCTATTACGTCCTTAAGTGTTTAGGGCGGCGCACCTCGAAGGGCGCCACCTCCAATACAACTTGTAAAGAGATTAAATAGACTTTAGGCGGAATTCGTAATTAAACATATTCGACCCGAAAATTCGACCGTCATTGCAAATTTAAGTCCTAGGCATTTTAATATCGTAATTCGGCCTTAAGGCCTACGATCATTAATTTAGCCTCAAAGGACGTTGCTCGGATCGTTTTGAAAATAGTTTTGTTAAATAATTATACGCGGTATTATATAAGACGGAATATAAATAACGGTAATTAAATGTTAGATTGTTAGATTGGTTAGTATGCGAATAATGAAAATGTTAGATATTAATTGACATAAAATAAAATGTTAGTGTACAAAAATATAAAATGTTAGTATACATAAAATTAAAAGTTAGTATGTTAGTATAATTAATAATAATAATAATAATAATAAAAAAATAATAATAATAATAATAACAATAATAATAATATATATATATATATATATATATATATATATATATATATATATATATATATATATATATATATACACATATAGAGGTGGGTTCCGGTGAGGCAGGGTAACTCCTTACACCCATTGAGGCACAATCTAGACCATTAGATTAAGATGGGACATACATCCAAATAAGTGTTATATACACTAAAAAAATTCATTATATACGTTATTAAACTCACTATATACACACACTTAAGAACTCAATATATACAGTAAAAAAAATGTTATATACACTTAAATAAAAAAATGTTATATACACTCAAATAGTTATTATGTACACCAATTAATCAACAATGGAACATACATCAAAATAACTGTTATATACACTAAAAAAACTCATTATATACGCTATTAAACTCATTGCATATATATACACTTAAGAACTCAATATATACAGTAAAATAATTGTTATATACACCCAAATAATTAATATGTACATCAGTTAATCAACAATGGAACATACATCAAAATAACTGTTATATACACTAAAAAACTCATTATATATGCTATTAAACTCACTACATATATATATATATATATATATATATATATATATATATATATATATATATATATATATATATATATATATATATATATATATATATATATATATATATATATATATATATATATATATATATATATATATATATATATATATATATATACACTTAAGAACTAAATATATATACAGTAAAATAGTTATTGTTATATACACTCAAATGGTTACTATGTACACCAATTAATCAACATATATACACTGAAATAATTGGCATATGTACTTAATTATTTGATATAATAGAATTGTTATATACCTTAAAACAGTTATTATGTACACTGAAATTGTTTTTATACACACCAATTTTATTTTAAATTCCGATTTTTTTTTTTTCGGGAAAAATTTTTCTGATTTTTTTTCCCGAAAAAAAAAAAAATTTTGGAAAAAAAATTTCCGAATATTTTTTTTTTTCCGAAAAATATCGATTTTTTTCCCCGGGAAAAAAAATTGGGGAAATTTTTTTTATGTATGAGTTTTTGTTTTAATCTTAGCCTTTAATTTGATTTTAATCTAATGGTTGAGATTGTGCCTCAATGGGTGCGGCGAGTTGAGCTGCCTCAAAGGATCCTAGATCTATATATATATATATATATATATATATATATATATATATATATATATATATATATATAATCGAAAAGAAAAGAGAAAGGAGAAAGAGGTGATGGGATTGAATGTTACACTCTCAACCTACGTGCTTTTGCTTCTCGGAATAAGGCTCGTCAAATGGCAGCAAGCGCGCGGGAGCGTCGAGATACGTAGGAGGAGTTGATGGTGTGTATGATTTCTAGAGGTGGATTTTAACGAGTTTTGCTCTCGGTCTTTTACGAGTTTTTATCTAGGGATTGGTTTATGTATGTGTATGTGTAGAGAAGATGAATTGCTAAGGTTGAATGTATGATGAATGTGATAAGTTGTTGTAGACACCCACATTTTGACTGCCAGGTGTCTATGGTAGTCTCCGAAAAACACCCGATGATAATCGGACGCAAACATGACTTAGTATACTCGAATTTGGGCTCGGACTCGATAATATCCGACATGGACTTTTAGCGGAGTAAAAATCTCACAAAACAGACCTCAAATCCAGGCCCAGTAGGTCGTTCCGAGTCAAATAAGACTAATTTGGGCCAAAACCGACACCAAAAGTAAATCCCGTCTTTTAGCGACCGGGTCAAAACCCGGTCAAAGACGAACCCGCCACGCAAATCAGCCAAATTCACTTCTCGAAACTGGCGCCCAAATCAAAATTCAAAAAACAATCAAAGTCAACTCCTTCCTAAAATAACTCGATCCTCTTGATCCACCCGATCGAGTGGATTGACCCACTCGGTCGAGTGGAGCGTCAAAAACCGGGTCAGACCCGTTTGCAAGGGCACTCGATCGAGTGCACTAGGGCCACTCGATCGAGTGACCCTAGGTCGTGGGGTAAAATCTATAAATACCCCCAACCCCCACTCATTTGGACAGATTTTTCCATGCACATTTGCCCTACATTTTCAACCTAACCCTCCTATACTCTCCATACTACAACCCTAGCAATACCAAGCCAAAAAACGAGCCATCGTCCCTCGAAAACCGACGAGTCATCCACACTCACGCACACACACACCATAACTTGCATACATCCTCGATACTCCGGCATCCCGTCGCTATTTACGAGTCCATTTCCGAGGTCCTTACTAAGCATGTATGTTGAGGGTGTCGTAAACCCTATCTCTACCTTTTTCCTACTTCATTTTTTTATTTACATTTTCTCATTTTCATATTGTAATCATGTTAATCTAGTAACACCAACGCTAACACTTTCATATTCGCATCTTTTTGTATCATCTCTTTATTCCTAACATTATTATACCGTGTATATGTATACACTAGTATTAAAGTTCGGTTTCAAATACGTTTGACTATGACGATTGCCTAAAGTCCGTCTAATCCCTTTACGAGTAACGACGGAGGTGACACCCTTTCGAGGAGCGCCGCCCCAATGTACTCAAGGGCATGATGTGATCGTGGTCGATCATAGTTGAACGCATTTGATCCCATTTCCAAGATTAATGCGAGATCCTTTGAGGCGAAAACCGACATCACATAATCCGTTAGGATTAGTATCGATGTCGTGACGCGGAGGACCACAATCTCTTCACTAATCAAACATTTTTCAAATCCCATAATAATACATTTTCATAAATTCCGATGACGGTATCATAATCGCATGCATACACGATTATAGCACCGGAAACCGAATTAAATTCAAATCGTGCAATATTTGTATTTAATTTGGGCCAACTATCGATTTCAACCAAAAAAATAAAACGAGTTGTCACTCGTATAGGGGCTACTCGACCGAGTACGTAGGCTACTCGATCGAGTAGCACCCAAAAAACTGGGTAGTAGCTACGTTTGAGGACGCACTCGACCGAGTCAGGCCATGACTCGATCGAGTGGGTCCTGTAGCCCAGAAAACCGTAATGCAACATTCGAGCCTCGTCTTTTTACGACTTAGTCGTAGCATGCATAATCAATCACGTAATTCTAATTTTCAAAACTCATGCATATCACGACACTTAAAAACGACTTTGATCGACGGTCTCGCACTATTAATTTTGTGTCGACGACTCTTTAGTCGTGTCCGACATGTGATTAATTTAGACTCCATTTCTCGAGGTGATAAGTCAGGACAAGGCATCGAGGTTCGTGATCGGGTTAGCACCACGCCTAGGTCTCGAACCTCCGTCCTTTGATTAATACACAATATAATGCGTAATTGATCGAAGTTCGTCCATCCATACAATTTACGGTCTAGTGTACGTTTTTTATATACGGGTCCATTTCGAGTCATTTATTCTATTTATCGCTCTTCTTATTTTAGTTTATTATTTCTTTTAATTGTTGTATTGTGAATTCCGGGTTGTATTTCCGCCCGTGTAACTTGTACATTTTATTTATGAGCTTTATTTATTTACTTGCTTATCGTCTTATAAATGAACCTCGCATGCTGAATTACGTCGACCATAATTAGATGCATTAAATGACGTAGCAAACCAATAATTCACATGCTTAGCCTGAAAACGCTGTTTGCATATCATTTAGTCGTTTTACTAGCGCGCGTACACGAACACGAACGATGTCTTAGTAGAGGCCGCCATTGTGCGGGCGGGGTTGGGTGTCCTTAGTGGGCTTCCCAACATGTACCCTCACCCCTTACTCAGAACCTTGGTTTCCGGATGTCCGAAACCATTGGCGCATGAGAGTCATTTTATATACGAAAGCCGGTGTAAACGGTATCAATATAATAATGCAAAGGGACGAGCCCCATAAGCTCTGAAATCGAAGTGGGCCGTACTTTGTGTATAGTCCACGACGACATAGAGTGGGCTCGAATGGTTCCGAATAACCACAAAATTCGGTGGCGACTCCATTTTGACTTAAATTTTGAACCCGAGAACAATCTTACCACGAGATTCATTCGCCTACCCAAACCCGCGCGTGGCCGCATCGGGGTGGACCTACGTCATGTCCACAATTTGGCGACTCCGCTGGGGATACCTGATGTACCACATGTCATCGGGGTTACTAGGGTGAGACTCGAAGAGAAATCGTTCGTATATTAGTGTGCGCGCATTAGTTTAATGATTCATGCATAACCTATTTTTGCCCGGGCCGGTTACTTGTGACCGACGTCCCACTATACCGCGGTGCATTCCTACATGGGTGCGCTAAAGACATCGATGGTGGAACTCGTATGGGTTTTGCGGCATGTCCTAAGACCAACTCGGCTTAGGGAGTCCGTCCTGATTTACGAGAAAGCCATCGTTGTTGGTATAGACCTTATTTTGACCGACCGAGACTTAGCGTAATGCATACATAAGCGTCGTTATAATGCTTGTTTGACTACGTGCTACTTGGTTTCCGTGTCAATTTTCAAAAACCGTCATTTCAAAAAATGCATCTTTCCAAAAGTACCCAATTTTGAAAAACCCGAAATGCTACCCATTTCGAGACCCGTCTTGTCAAAATATCCAATTTTCAAAACTCGGAATGCCGCCGAAATTTAGGATCAACGATTTGACTCAAAATATCCTTTTCTATAGTCGGCATGCTGTCCGTTTTAACTTTCGAATTTCCGGCACCATCTTGATTTTCTGAATTTTTCAAAATTCTAATCTCGGTTTTCGAAATTCCGTTTTCAATTTTTGAACTTTCGGAAATTCACCCATTACATATTCAAATTTTCAATTTCAAACATCTAACTTTCCAAAAATAAATCTTCCTTATAGGACCTACCGTCTATCCGTGTGTCGGGTCTTTGCATAGTACGTAGAAGGTTTATAGCGTCGAAACTCCGTCGATCTTACATCACGAGTTTTCCCCCCTTTCCCGAGTCCGCCTTATTTGTCAAGGCACGACCAACCCGCGTAGGGCATACCCCTACCAAGGAAAGTCCGTCTGTACACTCGAGTCAAAAGTCTGGGGAATAATCTCACGTGGACCTTCCTTCGAACGGGACTAGGCCCACAAGGCCAAAGTCCTAAGAAAGTCATACCACCTACGAGTCATCCGTCTAGGTGTCCTTCTCGAGTCTTTTTCACTCAGTCCTTCTCTTTTGGGTCGCTCGGGATGTACTTTTTCGTAATTCCAAGATCTGGGTTCAGTTTCTGATTACACGGTGTTCTTACAGACAGGCCGCCGGCAACCAGACACACCCGCAAGATGGAAGCTGCTTTGAACAGTCTGAAAACCTCTGTGGACGCCATGGTCGTCAAGCAGACCGACATTGAAGCCCAACTGACTGAAATGAGGGCTGGTCAAGCGGCTATTGTTGCTCGCATGGCTGCAGTGGAACAAAGGACTCCAAATACCGAGACCAATGGGTCTCTGACTGAGCTACTAAGTGCGATTCACCGACTGGAGGAACAAGTGCACTTAGCTGGGAGTAACAACATTCATCGGGAAAACAGTCGTGAGTATGCCCCAGTGAACGACAAGCTACCCCCGAACCTGAACCTCACGGGCCTACCGATGTTCGAGGGAACCGAAGACCCGTTACTACATGTACGGGCCTTCAAAGAGTTTATGGCCATCAAGGGAGTGGATTCATCCATGTTCAAAAACCTTTTTGCTGCGTCTCTTGAGAAGCACCCACGGGCCTGGTACTACAAGCTAGACCCGAAGAAATACCCTACTTGGGATGATGTGGCCACCGAGTTCGCTCGGAATTATGCTGACAACACCGAGATCCAAACCACAATGCGATCTCTGGAGGTTATGGCCCCAAGAGCCGAAAGAAGGTTTTACCAAATACCTTCAACGCTGGAGGGCCGAGAGCGTGAAACTGGTCGATAAGCCCAGTGAGAAGACTTTGGTGGAGGCTTTTGTCAAGAACCTCCTACCGGGTTCACCTCCGGTACGCTGTCATACCCAATTTCACCACTCTTACTGAAATTGGTATGAGGATCGAAGATGACCTAAGACTAGAAGGCCTTACTAAGGCTGCTAGCAAAGGGTACCAAGGGGCTTCCTCCTCCACCACTAAGCCCCAGGCTGCAACCCGCAGCATTTTCGACGCGGTTAATCTACTAGATGCCCCGTCCAAGAAGAACACCCCACCTCGGGTTTTCACTGATATAGGTACCACCTATACTTATGCATTACAAAGGCTATCCTCAAAAGGCCTAGTCCAACCGATAGGCCCAACTCCTGAAGTTCCGGTCGAGCGACGCTCCAAGAACTACAATGCTCAGGCCTATTGCCAGTACCACCGGGGCAATGGGCATGATACCGAAAAGTGCTGGAAGCTGAAGCACTTGATCCAGGACTTGATCAAAAGCGGTAAAATCCCGCTACCCGGAGATAAGCCCAGCAACAAGGAGAACCCTTTCAGCTCCCACGCCATCTTTACCGGGGAGGTGTTGTGTGCTAAATTTAGACCGTTTTCCCCCCATTTAGACCCGTTTTTCCCTTGTTTTGCGAGTCTTGAGTGCGATTATCGCCATATTTTGCGTACTTCTCGCATTAGCGTCCCTCTTGTGCGTTTTACGTGTTTTTGGTAGTTTTTCTATCATTTTGATAGGATTTGAGCACCGAAATCACGATTGAGCTTCCACGAGCACAAGAGAAGGGAAAACCGTCCAAAGAGCAAAGCACACAACTTAAAGTTTAAAGCCATCCGATCGAACAAACGAAGAATGAGACAAGATTCGAGGCCGAAAAAATGACCGGGGGAAATTTCACCCGGTGAGACACCACCGGGCGAAATTTCACCCGACGGTGAAAAGGCCTCCCGAAGAATTTCCGAGAACTCCTCACCGGGCGAAACTTACCGGGCGAAATTTCGTCCACCGGGTGAAATTTCGCCCGATGGGAAGAAATGCCGAAAACGCGAAAAAAAGAAGAAAATCTCACCAGGCGAAATTTTCACCCGGTGGGAATTAACGTCGTGTCCGCAGGGCGAAGTTTCACCCCATGGAGATGCAAAGGGAGATTGTCTCACTAATGGAGCATAAAGTTTGATTTGGGCTTTAGGTTAAGGATCCATTAAGAGATTACTATATACTCCTATGTTACCCTAATTCATTGCCTAACTCACCTCTCCATTGTGTTAAGGAGGGAAGACATTACATCACTCCACCATCCTATTACACCATCCATTAGTAGTAGTAGTAGTAAAAATCCTAAAAAATTCTAGTAGTTTACATAGTAATTAATAGTAGATCTACAAGTTTCCATCAACAATTATCTAGATCTCAAGCTTGTAGAAGATTATTCAAGTTTTATTTGAAGATTTGTTGGGTTTAATGAAGGATTAGTGACAAGTTCTCCATTTTATTCATCAAAGATTCAATCTTTATCTATAATATCTTCTTATTTCTTATAGATCTACATAGTTGGTATAATTCTCTTCCACTCTCTAATCTCTAATTTAGTTTTTGTGTTGTTTTCTCATCATCATCTTGTTTAGATCTAATTAATATGCATGTTGTGATGATTTCCATAATGATGTGTGAGTAGATTTCTTGTTGGGGAGTTTAGGGATGAGGGCTTGGTTTATTTGAATATAGGGATGTTGGTGGGTTGCTTGCATGTTGATTTATCTTATTTTTGGTGTTATGACATTGTTGTTTTAGTCCGGCCAACTAGACCGACCTTGACTAATTTCTATCAATATGGGGAAACTCGGGATAGAAATTACCATGACTAGGAACTTACCCTCATTCACCGCGAAAGCGGGATTTTAGGTGAGTTTACCAATATTGTGACAAAAACTCGATCCCGACCTTCTTAGACCCCAAGTACCGAATCCCGACTTCTCCCTAACGCCTTTCCCTAAATTGATCACCTCTAAACCATCATCGTACTAATCCCTCTAGTATAGACTCGACCTCTACAAAACCCCCCTTCTAAGGCATCGAACATGACACTTTAAACTTCACAACATACACCGTTCCCTGTGGACCGACCTCGACTTACCACGATTACTCTAGTAGTTTTTGTGTTATTCCGAGTCTTACAAATGTCGTTTGATCCTCCGTCCTTCGTTAACGACCGATCCGATTGGGAGGCGATCAAAATGGCGCCGTTGCCGGGGAGCGGCGAGTAATTGTTGTGTTTGATTCTTTTCCCTTCTCTCTTTTCCCTAGTACCGCGAGGTGCTAGGAGTCTCACCGTTTAATTGAGTTTTATGCCCAGGAACACGTCATCGCCCTTGTGGTTCGATCCGGAACCGGAAAGAACTTTTAAAGCATTGCGTTTTCGAGGAAATAACTCAACCACCATCATTCCACATCCTTCATTATCACCTCCTAACCTTAATCCCATCCTACCACATTCACCTTCTACACCCTCTACATCACATAACCCCCCCTCCAAACAATCCTTCCATACCTTCCACTTCACAAAATTCACCACCACCACCACCACCATCACCGAGAACACCACCACCAATTCCATCCCCTCCAAATCCTCCAAATTCTCCAAGCCCTCCAAATCCTCCAAATTCTCCAAACCCTCCAAATTCTTCAAATCCACCATCACCACCAATCCAACCAATGACAACTCTAGCTTCGCATTCTCAACTCACACATGAAGAAACACCTTCTCCCGTCGATTTCGGAGAGATTCCCGAGAACTATGAATTGAAAGCTTCTTTGACCAACGCGGTCCAACAAGATACATTTCACGGCTTTTCTCAAGAAGATGCTCAAGAGCACATCGCTTCATTCAAGGAAAAATTAGTAGGAGCACGTCTCAATGGGTTAACTTCATGTCAATTGCATCGCTTATTATTTTCGAAGACCTTGAGAGATGGAGCTCGTAGATGGCTTCAAGGCCATCCCGCTAATACTTTTACAACATGGGCTCAACTATCTAATGCCTTCTTGGAGAAATATTTTCCGCCGTCAAAGACTAATCAATACCGCAAGGAGGTACAAACCTTTAAGCAAGATGAATTTGAAAGCCTAAGTGAGGCTTGGGAAAGATTTAGAGACTTGTTGCGCAAATGTCCACATCATGGAATACCCGATTGGCTAACCACCCAAATATTTTACAACACCCTTTCATCGAGAACCAAGGAAAACCTCAACTCGGCCGCCGGAGGAGACTTTTCTTCTCTCACCGATGAGGCATCTAAGAATCTTATTGAGAAGATGGCAAGGAGTGATTCAAGAATGGGTCAATCGAGGGATTCTAGAAAGAAAATTGAAGTGAACTCATCTACGAGCTCTAATGAATTGAAATTCCAAACGGAACTTGAAGAATTGAAAAGGAGAATGGATGCCATGAATTCTAAGCCCACTCCTAGATGTATGTACCAAATTCAAGGGAGTGTTCCTCCAAGGCAACCATCACCTCCAAAGCTATTAACATGGGAAGTTCAATGTGATCATTGTGGCAATCATGGCCACGACTCTAGCTCTTGCATTCCTAATGAAGAAGTTTATGTTGAAGAGCCAAATGAAGTCCAAGCTATACAAGTATATGGGCAAAGACCTCAATTTGATCCTTTTTCTAATACTTACAATGCCGACACAAGATTTCATCCTAATTTCTCTTATGGAAATCAAAATGTTCAAAATCCGATGCCGCGCGCCCAAGGGAGTCAAATGAGGCCATTCAATCAAAGTCAACAAAGGCCCTTTGGCCAAGGTCCTCCAAAGATGCCCCCATATATGCCTCCTCATCAAAGGAGCAACTTCAATCAACAAGGTAGCAACTTCCATGTTCCTAACAACTACAACAATTACCAAAATCAACATGGTAATCACTTTAATCATGGATACAATCAAGGGTTCCAAGGAAATTCTCATGGTAACCAAGGTTACAATCAACAATCATTCAATCAACCCTCTCAACCTTATGGCCAATCAAACAATTTTCAATTTGGTCAAGGAGGTCCCTCATGGGAGAACTATAATGATTTGCATAGAACCGTTGGCCAACTATGGAATGAACATCAAGATACTAAGGCAAGGCTAAAAGTTTGGGAATCACAAGAAGCAACAAAAGCCTTAGCCGCACCAATTCATCCACCCCATGATTTGCCCGGTCAACCTCAAAACCGAAGAGATCCTTCTCACCAAGCAAATGCCGTAATTTTGAGAGGTGGCAAAGAACTTGAGGGCCCATATAAGAACTTGAACTTGAACGCCAAGACTACCCCATCCGAGGTTAATCAACCAAGTGCACCACAAGAATCATCTCCTCCTTCCCCCAAACAAAACCGGGGAATACAAGCGGAGTTTGATATCCTCCAAAATGCGGAAAATGAATTAAGAGAACCAAATTTGTCCTCCTAGTTAGTTTTATTTCCTTAGTTTTTCGAAAAAATCGTAAAAAACCAAATTTGATGGGAGGGATTTGTCGTGAATCCCAACCGTCAAATAAAACCGGCAAAACCTAACTAGGGTAGCTAGGGTAATTCGGGTCGAATCCACAGGGACGGGAGGTCGAACTAGGGTATGCTACGGTCTAGGACTATGTTCGAGACAAGCTATTCTAAGGAGGGGGAGACTAAGACTATAACTATGGTAACAAAGAAAACAAACAAGGAGAACGGGCTAGGATTAGGTCGGGGTCAAAGGGGTAACGGAATGGTCGAGGAAGAGCTAGAGTGAAGGAGGTAGTAGGGTAATCTAGGTATAGTTCGGGCTCTCGCAACTTAGACCCACCTAGACGTTTCACCTAAAACCCATCTCGGCGACACACATGATAAACGGGGTTACTAGCACGCTATATAGGCCTAGGTCGCATCCGGGCTCTCGCTACTTAGACCGACCTAGGGGTCGTCCTCACCGGGCTCTCGCAACTTAGTGAGGGAACCAAACCCAAAAACAACTATCACCCACAAGAGAAAAGCAAGAAAAACAAGCATATGCACATACTAGTCATTCAAGCATTTCAACAAACATGTGATATGCATCAAACCAAGAGGAAACCCAAATCTTCCACCAACATCTCCAACAATCCCTTAATCATCCAATTAACACCCTAATCACCTTACTAACCCTAGCAAAGATCTACTCTAACATATCTATTCTATAACTAATAAGAACAAGATGAATCAACATAATAAAACAAAACAAACATATAAAAACTAACAAGTATGAAGAACAAAACAATAAACAAGAACTAAAGATTCAAACTTGAATAATAAAACAAAGATTAAGAGAAAGAAAAAGAGATTATACCAAACTAGAAGATGAAAAGAAGAAAGAAACTTGCATAAATGGAAGAACCCAAAACAAACATCCAAGTTTGTCATGCTTGGTGGAGATCTTGAGGAATTCCCAAATTACAAGCATTAATCTATGATTAAAGACTAATTACCGACTAATCTACACTAATCTAATCTAATCTAACCTAAAGTACTCTAGGGTTTTAAGGAGAAGTCAAGAATATATCATTAACAAAACAAGGGAAGAGTATATATAGGGTTACAAGTGGAAATGAGAAGAAAGAAAGGAGTGCGGCCTGAATTGGGCTCATCCCGTTCGGGATGAGTTGGTCCCGTTCGGGATGGACCCTTCACAGAACACCTCTCTTTTGTGCACCTCAACCGGTTCCGGTTGAGCTCAACCGGAACCGGTTGAGCCTTGTAGGCCTCCTTTAAGCTTCTTTCGGTCCCTCCTTGCTTCTCATGGGTTTCTCATCGATTCTCGGGACTCGGGATCGGGTCTCGGAGGCTCGGGACTCGGGATCGGGTCTCGGAGGCTCGGGACTCGGGACTCGGGATCGGGTCTCGGAAGCTCGGGACTCGGGATTGGGTCTCGGAGGCTCGGGATTGGGTCCCAAGGTCTCGGGGTCGATTCCAAGGCATCGAGTCATCGTTCCTTTACTCCGTTGGCTCCAAAATGTGTATGTATCGAGTCGGAATCGCTCCAACTCTTCCAAATCGGTCTCGGGAACCTGAAACGAACTAAAGGAAGCATAAGAAACCCATAAATCGCTCTCAAGGAGCGATTCCACAAGGAAATTGGGACCAAAACACAACAAATAAGCACTACAAACTACACTTATCACCTCCAAAATGCGGAAAATGAATTAAGAGAACAAAGAAAGAAGAAAGAGCAATGGAAGCCGAAGAAGCCAAAAGAAAAGAGGCGGAGCGATTAGCCGAAGAAGAAGAAGAATCTAATGTTCCACCGCCTCCCGCTTTTGTTCCTCCATTGCCTTTTCCCGAGCGAGCTAAGCCACACAAAGAGAATGCTCAATTTAGCCGTTTCGTGGATATGTTGAAGAAAGTAGAGGTAGCCTTACCTTTCACCGAGGTAATTTCTCAAATGCCCCTCTATTCTAAGTTTTTGAAAGATGTCTTGACTAAAATGAGAACCATATAGGACAAAGAATGTGTCTCTCTCACGGGTCATTGTAGTGCCATTCTTATGAACGAAATGCCAAAGAAACTAGATGATCCCGGTAGCTTTTCCATCCCTTGTCGGGTAGGAAATGTTGTTGTTAATCAAGCTTTATGCGACCTAGGGGCTAGTGTTAGTTTATTACCCTATTCTATTGCCAAGAGACTTAGTGTGGGGGAGATGAGACCCACTAGCATGTCGATTCAACTTGCGGATAGGTCCGTCAAGTACCCACTTGGGATACTTAAGGATGTACCCGTTCAAGTTGGTAAGTTCTTCATCCCCTCCGACTTTGTTGTCATGGATATGCCCGAAGACACTATTACCCCCATTATCTTAGGTCGACCTTTTATGGCTACCGGAGGTACTATAGTTGATGTTAAGAATGGAAAGTTATCATTTAACATAGGGAACGAGTCGGTAGAGTTTTCCCTTTCTCAAGCTCTTAAACAACCAATGATTGAACAAATGAATTCCATTGAAGTTATTGATAGTTTGGTTGAGTATAGCTTGATAGATGATGATAAGCAAGAAGAGGAACCATTTGACTCTCCACCTCTTGAAGAAGAATGTTTGCATGATGAAAAGGTAGAACCACTACCGGTGGGTAAGAGTATGGTATCTTCTCCTCCTAATCTTGAACTTAAACCACTCCCCTCTTCCCTCAAATATGCTTTTCTTGAAGGAACTAATTATCCCGTTATCGTCAATGCTACCCTTGATGGACCTCAATTGGAAAAACTTTTAATTGTTTTGAGAAAGCACAAAAAGGCCATCGGGTATGGCATTGCCGACCTCCAAGGCATAAGCCCAAATGTTTGCATGCATAGGATCATCCTTGATGATGACCACCCTCCTTCGGTTGAGGGTCAGCGTAGGTTGAACCCCACCACGAAAGAGGTTGTCATGAAGGAAGTCCTCAAGTTGTACGAGGCTAACATTATATACCCAATAACCGGAAGTAAATGGGTTAGCCACGTACAAGTTGTGCCGAAAAAAGGAGGAATGAGGGTTGTTAAAGGAGAAAAGGGTGAGTCAATATCTACTAGGACTATTACCGGTTGGCGCATGTGTATAGACTATCGTAAATTGAATACGGCCACCATACAAGACCATTTCTCCCTTCCCTTTATTGATCAAATGCTTGAAAGATTGGCGCATCATTCTTATTTTTGTTTCCTTGATGGTCATTCCGGATTTCTTCAAATTCCTATTCATCCCGATGACCAAGAGAAGACCACTTTTACATGTCCCTATGGCACCTATGCTTATAGAAGGATGCCATTTGGATTGTGTAATGCGCCGGGAACGTTTCAAAGATGTATGATGGCTATTTTCTCCGATTTTATTGAAAAATCCATGGAAGTTTTTATGGATGATTTTAGTGTCTATGGTACATCTTTTGATTCTTGTCTTGAAAATCTTGATCAAGTGTTAGCTCGATGTGAAGAGTATAGAGTTGTTTTAAATTGGGAAAAGTGTCATTTTATGGTTGAACAAGGTGTTGTCCTAGGTCATATTGTTTCTAATAGAGGAGTCGAAGTCGATAAGGCGAAAGTCTTCGTGATTGAGAACTTGCCACCACCTACAAATGTCAAAGGGGTGAGGAGTTTTCTAGGTCACGCCGGTTTCTATAGACGATTTATTAAAGACTTTTCTAAGATTGCTAAGCCTTTGACTTCTTTGCTTATGAAAGATGCACCTTTTGTTTTTGATGACGCTTGTCTTGAGGCCTTTTGCAGGATAAAGACCGCTCTCACTACCACACCGATTATCAAAGCGCCCGATTGGAATCTTCCATTTGAAATCATGTGCGATGCATCCGATTTTGCCGTTGGTGCCGTTCTAGGACAACGGGTTGATAAGAAGCTACATGTGATTTATTATGCAAGAAAGACCTTAGATGAAGCCCAATCGAGGTACACCACAACCGAAAAAGAGATGCTTGCCGTTGTCTATGCCATGGAGAAATTTCGAAATTATGTTACCGGTTCGAAAGTCATTATTCACACCGATCATGCGGCGATTCGATACATCATGTCTAAAAAGGAGACAAAGTCCCGTCTCTTTCGGTGGGTGCTCCTTTTGCAAGAATTCGATATTGAGATTAAAGACAAAGCCGGATCGGAGAACTTGGTAGCGGATCATCTAAGTAGACTAACGGTAAGTAAAGAGAGCAATGAAGAAGATGGCATTCCCATCAATGAAGCTATGAGATATGAGGCCTTGATGACCGTTGAAACTATTACACCTTGGTATGCCGATATCGTCAATTTCTTAGTGTCTCATTTTATTCCGGACGATTATTCCAAACATGAGAGGAAGAAACTACGTTATGAAGCCCGATGCTATTATTGGGACGAGCCTTATTTATTTCGCCGATGCGTAGATGGAATTTACCGACGATGTGTTACGGCCGAAGAAGGATATAATATTGTGAAGCACCTTCACTCGACATCTTATGGCGGACACTTGGCCAATCAAAAGACAATTGCCAAGGTTCTCCAAAGCGGGTTTTGGTGTCCTTCCACGTTCAAAGACATTCGAGCTTTCATTCTCACATGCGATGCATGTTTAAGAAGCGGCAATATAACAAGAAGAAATGAGATGCCCCTTCAACCTATCTTGGAGATTGAATTGTTCGATGTTTGGAGCATTGATTTCATGGGTCCGTTCACATCCTCTTTTGGTAACAAGTACATTCTAGTCGCGGTTGATTATGTCTCAAAATAGATCGAGGCTGTAGCTTCCCCCACCAATGACTCCAAGGTTGTAATCAAGCTTTTCAAGAACGTGATTTTCCCAAGATTCGGTATGCCTAGAGCCATAATTAGCGATGGAGGCTCTCATTTTAGGAAGGATACCTTTGAACACCTTCTTAGGAAGTATGGTATCACTCACAAGATGTCCTTAGCCTACCACCCTCAATCAAATGGGCAAGCCGAGATCTCCAACCGTCAAATCAAGGGAATTTTAGAGAAAGTTTTTAATACACACCGAAAGGATTGGTCATTGAAATTAAATGACGCCCTTTGGGCATTGAGGACGGCTTACAAAGCGCCGATTGGAACCACTCCTTATCGTCTTGTGTATGGTAAAGCTTGTCATTTACCGGTGGAACTAGAACACAAAGCCAAATGGGCAATCAAAGAGCTAAATTTCGATGAGAGTGTTGTAGGAAATAATCGCCTTCTCCAACTACAAGAATTGGAAGAACTAAGACTTGAGGCCTACGAGAACTCGAAGATCTACAAAGAAAGAACTCGCCAATGGCACGATTCCCGAATTCTTCGTAAGGACTTCTTCGTTGGTGATAAGGTATTACTCTTCAACTCTCGCTTTAAGCTCTTTCCCGGTAAGTTGAAATCGAAATGGTCGGGTCCATTTGAAGTGACCGGAGTGCAACCATATGGATCGATAGAGATATCTAGCCTGGAAACCGGGAAGTTTATGGTTAATGGGCAACGTTTGAAGATTTATCATCCCGGTCATATTCGTGAGACCTTCGCTACCATGAAGTTTGGTGAGCTCCCATCGGGGAGCGTTGTTTGACCCCCTCTCGAAGTTGATGTAGGTTTGGTGGTATCCTCAACAACCACCTTGTATATATGTATCATATTTCTTTGAGTTTATTAGTTTTGTAGCTTGAGAAGATTGATTGAAATTGGATTTCACCATGGAGCTAAATTTGGATGAAGACCAAGCATTTGGAGAAGTTATGGAGCTTAAATCGAAGACCACAAGCATGTTTGTGGGAAATATTGATTATGTAATGAGAGTCGAGTCTATATTTGAATCTCTAGGTGATTATTGAAGAGCCATGAAATGGCAAGGTGGAAAAACGTAGCAAAGAAGACCGCCGGGCGAAACTTCGCCCGGTGAGACTCGACCGGGCGAAACTTCGCCCCACGGAAAAGTTGCCAGAATTGTCGGAACCGAAGAATATACCACCGGGCGAAATTTCGCCCGGTGAGATTTTGACCGGGTGAAATTTCACCCGGTGGAAAAAGACGGCAAAATTGATTTTCACGTCAAAAAGTCGTCGGGTGAAATTTCACCGATGATGCCCGACCGGGTGAAATTCCACCCGGCGGTGTGACTTGGCCAATCACCTACACTTTTTACTCACTCACTACATTTTCATCTCCCTCCAACAATTTACCTCAACATAACTTTCCCTCCAATAATTTTTACACCAAATTTTTACCACCAACTTTAAAACTTTCACTTTCCCTCCTCAAAACACCCTTATTTATACCACCTATTTCACCTCAGTCATCATTTCACCTTTTCAACCATCACAAAATCATTACACCACCTTCCATACACCATATTCAACCTCCATTCATAACTCTTTTTCATACTTGGGTGAATATTTATTTTGGGTTTTTGAAGAAAGGAGAAGCAAAAGTTTTGGGATTTTTCTTGCAAATTATTATCATGGAGACAAGATCTCAACGAGCAGCACGTAAACAAGGTATGACCTCGACTTCTAATCTTTCTAAGCATTAATCTTCTAGTAAGTCCGCTAGGCCTAAATTTTTACCGTGCCCTAATTCACCCCTTGCTCGTACCTTCTCTGAAAAGAACTTTCAGAGTACGAGATGACCTTGTCCATTCACAATGAAAATTCTAGGAATTAAGGACGATATTAGAGAGTTATCGTCTAGAATTGGTATTAGTAAACTCCTTGATTTTGTGCCTTTCACAAACAAAGACTTGACTTGTGAGTATTTAAGTACCTTTACAATCGATAATCCGACCACACCTAAAGAGTTCAAATTTAATCTGTCTGGTAGAAATCACTGTTTAAATATTTTCGACTTTAGCTTAGCTCTAGGTTTGCCCTCATCGGGTACCGGACTAAGTAGACCCCTAAGTGATTCGCAAAGTAGTGCGACTAGGAGAGACTTATGGAGGCGCATAGCGCCGAGTCAACGTGATTTCGAACCCAATTCTAATTTTACCGCTGAAATCCATAACCCAGCCATTCGTTATTTCGCTGAATTCCTTTCCCACTGTCTTTTGCCATCTATCGACAATATCATTAAACTCAATGTGTGTGTCTTACAATTGATATGTGACTCTTTACTCGGTAACCCTTACCCCCTAGACCTACCTATTGTCGTTGCGTTACACTTTCATCAAATTATAATTGACCAACGCCCCTCTATCGACTGTGGTGGTCTTGTGACCGTAATAGCAAGAAATTTGGGTTATTCGACCGACCATCTTAAACCACATGACCCCCGTGTCTGGCTTAACGAGGCTTATTTCCCTACTTGGATATTTAATGTGCCTGACCACCGCCTCGTTTCTCTTAGCCATGACCGAGCCTTAATTGTCCCCTGCAAAAACCGAACCAATATTTATAACCGTCACAATTGGGACCTACCTCCAGGTCCCTGTGAATTCCGACTGAACAACTCGGGGGATGCAGGAGTTTGGGAGTATGCCGGTGAAGGAACTCCCACGACCTTCTTTGCGTCAAACGATTATTTGGACCAAACCCCCCCCTACAAGAGTCGGTAGATTATGTGGTTCGTATGTGTTGTGGGTAAATATGTGTGGAGTCGGTGAGTCTTAATCATCTACAATTGTATGTGAATTAATGTTGTTCCTTATTCCCTGTCCCATCATTATAATCATTGTGATCGTTTTATCTTGAACAAAATTGCAAGCTGTCCCACCGTCCCATTTAATGATTTTTGTGGCCTTCGCGGCCTTGGTAATGCTCCCAGTCTCTTGGCGATGTGATTACGCCATTGACCCTTTTGAAAAATCCAAATTTTTAAATCAAATCTTTCTCAATTTTTCTTAATCCGGGCTAGGTGACGTGACTACACCTACGCCCAATTTTTCACCCCTTTCATTTTATTTCATTTTCATTTTCTTAGCCACATGGCTAGGGTCTAGGTGATGTGATTGCACCTAGGCCCGTCACTATTTTACCGCTTTCTTTATTTTATTTTATTTTTCTTTTTCTTTTCTCAAAAATTTTGAAAAATCCAAAAACATTCAAAAAATTATAATACCCAAAAACATTTGAAAAAAAAAATCATAAAAATCCAAAAAGATTTTTCTTCTTTTTCTTTTTCATTTTTCTCGTTCTTCCCTACTTGTCCATTGAGGACAATGTACAGTTTTAGTGTGGGGGAGGGGTCTACTATCTTTTATTTTTAAAAAATCTTTCAAAAATCCATAAAAATTTGAAAAACTCGAATAATAAAAAACATTTTCTTTTCTTTTTTTCTCTTTTCTTGTTTCTCGTTATGTTTCGTGTCCCGTGTATGGTCTTGTTCTCTACTCTTACAGGTAACCACCACCTTAATAGCGCGAATTGAAGAGATTATGAAAGCACCCGCTTGGCAACTTCCTTCCTTCTTTCTTCTTTAACTTTTGTAGAGGAGTTAGGTTGTTGCTATTTGGAGGCTCTCGAAGTTGAGCATTTTGGTGTTGTGGTTGATTGTGCTTGAGTGTTGATGGAGTATGGAATACATGACTTTACTTGTGTTTTCTTTTATTTGTCTTTTTCATTTTCGTGTGTTCCGTTTTGTTTTGCTTTTGTATAGCGTGTCTAGGACTAAAACTTTTCGAAAACCCGATTACAAACTTATAACAAGAGTTTACATTCCATTGTAGATAACCCATTGTAGATTTTGGACCTTAGTCTAGTAGAATGACTCTTAGGCAATGAATTTGTTGATCCTTTAGCTTTGAGTCCACCTTTTCTACTAGAGGTTTACTTCGGGGTTTGCATTTGACCACCTTGACCACCCATGGAGGAGTTAGGCCTTGGTTCCCGCATCCCGTTTTCTAGGTGACCTTGCTCGAATGACCATTGCACCTTTAGTCCAAATCTTTTCCATCTTTTGTGGGTTATCCGGAATGGCGCGCGTTCTCGATTACCTATTTTTCCTCCACCTATACATCATCACAATAAGTTTACACAAAAATAACCTCCAAGCTTGGTTACAAACCACATCAAAAAGCCAAAAAGGGCAAACCAAAGCAAGAGAAAAGGGCACAAAAATATGGAAAACAAAGAAAAGCAAAGGAGAAGAAAAGGAGCTTCAAATGAAAATCAAAATGTCAAAAAACGTCTCCTTCAAAAAAAAAAATCCCTTTGATCGGTTCATCATCGTGAAGTGCCAACTAGAGGACCGAGTCTCGAGGTCGGAAGATAGCGGTGATGAGTCGATCCATCCCAATAATTGTAAACACTCCACCTTTTTATTTGGGCTAATTTAGGAAATTCGAGTTTTGGAACGACCCTCTTGGCTTAGCCAAAGAGAGCGGGACTGCACCTACCTACAGTGTCGAACGAATCCATGGTTCACTTTTTCCACTCCATTATACGCCCCGTAGTACCCCTTTAGAAGATTAGGCGGACCTAGCTAAGTTATCAACATCTATATTGCTTAATTGTCATAGTATTAGACTTTGGTCCTTGTTTACGTGGGTGATTTACCTTGGAAGTCTATTGTTGTTTTAGGTAAGTAATCGGTGTCTTTCCCCGCCGTCTCGATGAGGGATTCGGTGTTTTATTTTTGCTTCGGATGCGTCTATTCTTTCGTGTTATGTGTTTTTGTGTGTTTAGTCGCATCCACCATTTTGAGCAAGCCCCAACTTGCCTTGCATGGGAGTACTTTGCCTCATAAGTATTTCAATGTGAGTTGAAGGGACGGAGCGGGCCCGTTAATTGCCCCGTATCGGCTTAGCATAGTCTAGCTAGTAGTAGTAGTTTGTAATTTCTTTTTGGGTCTTTGCTCGAGGACGATCAACGGTTTAGTGTGGGAGAATTGTTGTGTGCTAAATTTAGACCATTTTTCCCTCCATTTAGACCCGTTTTTCCCTCGTTTTGCGAGTCTTGAGTGCGATTATCGCCATATTTTGCGTACTTCTCGCATTAGCGTCCCTCTTGTGCGTTTTACGTGTTTTTGGTAGTTTTTCTATCATTTTGATAGGATTTGAGCACCGAAATCACGATTGAGCTTCCACGAGCACAAGAGAAGGGAAAACCGTCCAAAGAGCAAAGCACACAACTTAAAGTTTAAAGCCATCCGATCGAACAAACGAAGAATGAGACAAGATTCGATGCCGAAAAAATGACCGAGCGAAATTTCACCCGGTGAGACACCACCGGGCGAAATTTCACCCGACGGTGAAAATGCCTCCCGAAGAATTTCCGAACCTACAAGTTTCTTAGTCTCGGATAGAGCTCGTTAATTGTGGCTTGATCACGGGAGTATCGAGGTTTATGTGGGATGAGTTATGGTGGCTTAGGGTTTGATTCCTAAGTGCTAGGGTTAGGGTTTGTAAGTTGTATGTGATGTGTCTAGAGTTGTAAAAAGGATGTGTATAGTTAGGGTTGTAATTGCATGCAAGAGGGTGTATATATAGGCAATTGCTCCCCCTTCTTTTCTAGGGTCACTCGATCGGGTGCCCTGATGGACTCGATCGAGTGGCCCACCTGAAAGAGGACCGCGGGTCTCTTCTCGGAAACGGCTTTGACCCGGTTTTAACCCGGACGCTAAAAGACGGTTTTATTTCCGGTATCGGTTTTGACCCAAATTAGTCTGATTTGATTGGAAATGACCCGCTGGGCCTGAATTTGAGGTCATTTTTGTGAGATTTGTACTCCGTAAAAAGCCCAAGCCGAAAACTAATGGTTTCTAGCCCATATTCGAGCGCGTAGAAACCCGTTTGCGTCCGATCATCATCGGGTGGTTTTTGGAAACTGCTATAGACACCTAGCAGCCAAATGTGGGTGTCTATAGAGCCCCCACTCTGACTGAGGCTTGGACAGGGCGAAAGTCAGAGTAGCTACCAGGCCAATCGAGGATTAAGACCTGGCAGACTTCCGGTCGGGTCGCTTATAGTCCATTGGACTTGCGTGAAGGGCTCGCCAGCCACAAGATAGAAATCATACTTGAGCTGATGATAATAACTCCGTGGGGAATTTGGACTTGTCGCGTAAGTCCCGGGTGCGCCCATATGTGGGCCCATCTCGTGCAAAATGCCGCCTTGGGCTTTTCGTTGGGAAGATATATGAGCTGTACGGGCTCATTTTTTTTTGAAGCCTTGAGTTGTACTGTATAAGTTACATAAAATTTGCATGCAACACGTAGGAGGAAATATGACTCGCGCTGGGGAATAAAAAATGCATTTTTCCGAATTTTGGAATTTTTGAAAATTTGAATTTTTTGCAAAGTTTTGACTCCATAAAAATTAGGAATGCTCGGGATGATTAATTCTTGTGCTAATTATCGCGGAATCTGAGACTAGGCCTGTATGTTTAAGCCTGCTAGAATTAGGAAACTTTGTGGAGAAGAGATATGGAAAGAGGGTTGTAGGCCTAGATGCTATATATACCCCTCTCTTGTCTTAATTTTCCTCACAACTTTCTCATAATTCTCTTTTCCTCAAAAAGAAAACTCCTTTTATTCCTTTCAAGGATTTTACTCATGGGAATCGAGCGATTGACCGCAATGCTGCAGGAGTGGTCCCGACGCTTTAGGGACACGGATAGGGTGGCTTTGAACCAGACGGGGATTACTCAGCTGTACACATTCCGTCAGATGCTGGTGGATCGTTACTTTCTCGATGCTTGTTTGTCCTATTGGGACGACACATATCATGTATTCGTCTTTCCTCGGGGCAAAATCTGTCCTTTACCCGAGGAGATTGCTGCTGTGGGAGGATGGAACCCGATACTTCGTCCTGCTGTCCCGTTTTTGGTACATGACCCGAGGAGGAAGCTACGGGAATTTCTAGGACTTTCTCACAACGAAGTATCTCGCATGATGTAGAATGACCATATTTCCTTGATTGACTTGGCCGAAAAATTTATGAACCCGCATGATGTCCGGGTCAGACCGATTCATAGCCGTAGGGCCTTTTCTTTTTGTATGCTCCATGTTTATGCTTTTGAAGGTCACATGGATTTGTTGTCGTGCATGGGTAACACTCGCCTTTTGACCGTGGTCGACCTGATGGAGACGGAGCATAGCCCAGCCTGGCTGATTATGGGAGAAATTATTCAGGGCTTGCATAACCGTAAAAGGGATTCGTCAGTTTGCCTAACCGAGAGTACGCGTCTGCTGCAGGTATATTACCTTGAATTTTTCTGATTTTTCTGATTTTTTCGATTTTCTCAATTTCCCGCTTTTCATATTTCTTGTTGCTTTTTTTCTTCATATTTGGTTATTTGAGAGACTATCGGTCATAGATCCTCCTCTTGATTCGAGCAAATACCGCCATAACCAGGTGATGACAAGGAGACGGACTATCGATTTTTCTCGCCAAATTACTCAGAAGTATTGGGACGAGGTGTTATCTTTCCATAGCGGTCCGTTGATTCGATGGGTAGTGCCATGGTGGCCCATTTATGTTTGGACGAGCTTGGCTCCGAGGGATAAGGCTCGTTACCAAGTAATCTTATCTTTCCGACAGACGATCCATCTTTACCCCGATCGCATACTAAGGCAGTATGGTTGGACCCAAAGAATCCCGGAGGTTGAAGCAGTTGTGAGTGAATCTACCCAACTGACGGACGTGATGTGCGATACTTGGATGCATAGATGGTACACCCGGGATACATGGCCCATTCCCAAATCTCTACATTCAATCTGGGTTTCAGATGCTTATGTGAGGTGGACCAAAGCAGACAATGCTAAAGCCCGAGCTGCTTTGAAGGTTGATGAGGCTTTTGACCTGCTGCGAAGGGAGCAAGTTAAAAACAACAGGGGCTTTTTTTGATGAAGGTGACACCCCAGCTACATTGGTCCATCTTATGTCAGGTCAAAGAAGAAAGTCCAGGACTCAAGCTGAAGGGTCCAGTGCTACAGGTGCGCGGGGGAAAGTGAGCCCCCAGACTGACTTGGAAAGGAGACTTGGCCCAAGACTAGCAGTGCAGGACCGACTTGGCCCGCGAGACAGGCTACCCGAGCACGTACGGGCTCGACTTAGACCAGTGACAATAGCCGAAGACCCGCTGTCGAAGAAGCGGGTTCGAGCTAAGGAGGTTCCTCTCGTGATTCGGGAACGCTCGCCCCCACCCCGGCGACCTCGGGCTCCGCGCGACCCAAAGGACAAAGGAAAGGGCAAAATGCACGAGCACTAGTCTCCCTTGTTTTATTATTTAAGTATTATTACTAATTTTTTGCGGTGTGTTTTTTTGTGCTTGCCGTTTTTGTTTTTTTTTTTCGTGCGTGTGTGGTGTAATTTTGGATTTCCCGAGTTTATCGGTTTTTAATAAAAGACATATTAGTGAATACCGTTCCCGTCTTTTCGTTATTGCAGCGGTTGTACCCTTTTGAGGGGTTGCCTTCGTATCCACAATTAGCGGAATCAAACCAAACGTAGTTCAAACATAGATTTTTGCAATTTTTCGAAATACATCAAGACTATTAGTTCGAGATGTGCGACAGTAGGATAAGTAATCCTAACTTATTGACTTGTCTATAATTTTTGAAAATTTATAAAAAGACAAATTTTTATAAACTTTTGCAAATGACATTGAGACAGGGTTTATGGGAAATATCGTTTCAACTGGTCCAAGTTGGTTGGGTTGACGAATTCGTTCCCGTCCAAGTCTGTCAGCATCACCGCTCCTCCTGGTAGGATCTTCTTCACTAGGTATGGCCCAGCCCAATTGGGTTTGAATTTTCCTCTTGGGTCGACTAGTAGTAATGCACTGACCAATTTTAGGACCAAATCTCCTTCTTTGATATTCCTGGGCCTAACTCTTTTGTTGAAAGCCCGTTGGATCCTCTTTTGATATATCTGGATATTGGTGAGAGCCCGGGATCGCCGTTCGTCTAAAAGAACTAGAGAATCGTATCGGGCTTGGACCCAATCTGCTTCAGGTACTTGGCTTTCAAGTAAAATCCTGAGGGATGACACTTCTAGCTCGACCGGTTGGACCGCCTCCATTCCATATGTCAAATAATATGGAGTTGCTCTGGTTGCGGTACGAATTGACGTCCGATACCCCCAGAGAGCAAAAGGTATTTTATCGGGCCAATCCCGATAATTCTCAGCCATCTTTTTAAGTATGGTGACAATTGTTTTATTAGCCGCCTCTACCGTTCCATTTGTTTGGGGACGGTAGGGTGAAGATGTATGCCTCTGAATTTTGTACTTTGCTAGCAACACATATGTTTCAGCTTGGAAATGGGTCTCATGATCATTGATAAATTCGTGCGGGGTCCCGTATCGGCATATGATTTTGTTTTGGATGAATTTGGCCACATGCTTGGCGTTCAAGATCCGATATGATTCGGCTTCGACCCTTTTGGTGAAATAGTCGATAACTACCAAAATGAAACAGTGACCTCCCGTCCCGGAGGGGTGTACTTTGCCAATTATATCAATACCCCACGTTGAAAACGGCCACGGTAACGTCATGGTGTATAGTAGGGATGATGGCATATGTTGTACATTGGCAAAGATCTGACAGTTATGGCAGTGTTTGACATACAACTGGCAGTCAGTCTCCATGGTGTTCCAATAATATCCGAGCCTCATGATTTTCCGGGCTAGCATATGGGCATTCATATGTGGGCCATTTTCACCACCGTGTACCTCGGCCATAACCTTCTCGGCTTGTACTTTGTCGACACATAGAAGAAGAGCCGCTTGTGCTGTCTTTTTGTATAATTGCCCGTCGTCTGTACGAACAAATTGGGTGGCCAACCTTCGCAGGGCTTTCTTGGCCCGGTTTTCAGCTTCCGGGAGATATTCTCCCGTCGTCGGATAGGTTAGAACAGCCTGATACCAAGGTTCCGGGTCAGTTATTTTGATGTCTTGGATGACGTGGATATAGGCCGGCTCGGACCGCCTTTCGACACAGATCAGCATGTTGGTCAGATGCTCCGGGATATTCAGTAAAGATGTTAATTTGGAAAGTGCATCTGCAAATTGATTTTCCTCCCGGGGTAGATAGATGTATTCTACGTTTTGGAATTGCTTCTCTAGAACCCTTACTCGCGCTTGGTAAGCCACGAGATTGGCATTCCGAGTTTTCCATTTTTGGAGCGCTTGATTGATGACTAGCGATGAGTCACCATGGACCCGGAGGTTCGTTACCCCTAAATCAGCGGCGGCTTGCAACCCGTGAATGCATGCTTCATATTCGGCTGCGTTGTTAGTTACGTCAACGTCCAGTTTAATGGATAACGGGGTATGTTCACCTTGTGGCGAGATTAACAGAATCCCGACTCCAAATCCTCGGAAATTGGACGCCCCATCAAAATACAGATCCCATGTCTCAGTGTAGGTATGGAATATGTCTTCATCTAGGAAGGCCCAAGTATCGGTGTGTCCCTCTTCAGATACCGGGCTATCGGCGAGAAATTCGGCTACTACCCGGCCTTTGATGGCTTTTAATGGCACAAACTTGAGGTCAAACTCCGCTAGCATCAAAGTCCATCGGGACATTCGGCCGTTAAGGATGGGCTTCTCGAACAAGTACTTGATAGGATCCATTTTGGATAGAACATGTACTTCGTGGCTAAGCATATAGTGACGGAGCTTTTTAGTGGCCCAAACTAAAGCTAGGCACGTCTTTTCGAGCATTGTGTACTTGCATTCGTACTCCAGGAATTTCTTACTGATGTAGTAGATAGCCCGTTCTTCCGAATCGATTGTCTGGGCCAGCATAGCCCCCATGGCTGTCTCGGTCGTTGTTAGGTATAACGACAAAGGCAGACCGGATTGAGGTGGCATTAATACCGGCGGAGCAGACAAAATCTCCTTGATTTTATCAAAAGCCGCTTGACATTTATCGTCCCACAGTACCCGTTCTCCTATCTTCAGTTTCTTAAAAATGGGCTCGCATACCATGGTTACTTTGAAATGAACCGGCTGATGTATTGGACTTTCCCGAGGAACCCCCTTATTTCTTTTTCGGTTTTGGGTGGCTGCATCTCGGTGATGGCCTTGATTTTTGCTGGGTCGACCTCGATGCCGCGTTGGCTAACGATATGGCCCAGTAATTTGCCCGATGTTACCCCGAAACTGCATTTCTGAGGGTTCGGTCTCATATTGTATTTACGCAGCCTGGTGAAGAACTTTCTTAGGGCCGTGATGTGCCCGTTTCGATCTTTGGACTTGACGATCATGTCGTCCACGTAGACCTCCACTTCTTTGTGCATCATATCATGTAATAAAGTGGTGGCGGTCCGTTGATAAGTGGCCCCGGCGTTGATAAGCCCAAACGGCATAACGGTGTAACAGTAAGTACCCCAAGGTGTAATGAAGGTGGTCTTACTCATATCCTCTTCTGCCATTTTGATTTGATTGTATCCGGCATACCCGTCCATGAATGATAGAAGGGCATGATTGGCCGTGTTATCCACCAGTATGTCGATGTGTGGTAACGGAAAATCATCTTTTGGGCCGGCCTTGTTAAGGTCCCGGAAGTCCACACATACCCGCACCTTGCCGTCCTTCTTGGGTACTGGCACGATGTTTGCGACCCAGTCTGGATATTCAGACACTTGTATAAAGTCCGCTTTGAATTGTTTGTCTACTTCTTCTTTGACTTTGAGAGACCATTCGGGCTTCATTCTTCGGAGCTTCTGTTTTACCGGCTTACACCCATCTTTGATGGGTATATGGTGTTCAGCTATTTCCCGATCTATTCCCGGCATGTCCTTGTAGGACCATGCGAAGACGTCTTTGAACTCTTGGAGGAGGTCTGCGAATTGTTTTCTCTCCTCGAGATCTAAGGATAGGCCCAACTTAAGCATCTGGGGTTCTAAAGTGGTTCCCACGTTGATGGACTCGGTTTCTTCAATTACCGGGTCTCGGGATTCCCTTTGCTCGAGTTGCTCGATCAGATGCGGAGGCAGAGGTACCTGTTCGTCAGGTTTCTCAATGTCATTGCATATAAAATTTTTGAATTTGAAAGAATTTTGAAAATAAGACAAGTCGTAAGCGGAATGTTTTTCGTTATTATTATTAATAGTAAATTTTGAGAATAGCTCGAAGAGAGCGGCCATCTGATCGTTGGTCAGAGGCGGGATAGGGAGTGCTCTCGGGACAGGCCCCGTGACTCCGGTGGAAGTGGCTAAAGGGATGGGGGTTACAGACCATACTCTAGCAGCAGACCCTCTAGACTCGGACTCTGACTCGGACTCGGACTCAGACTCAGACTCGGACTCGGTATCCAGCATGTCTCGCCAGTGGTTAGCTTGTAGACTCGACCCTGGCTGTTGGTCCACTTGATGGTCTTCCTCCAGGCCCTTTTCCCGGTGTCTGCACCAACTTCGGAGATCAGCTTCGTTGGGTCGAACCGGTTGCTGCGGAGGATTAGATTGACCTGATCCTCTTTAGGAGCGGGGACGGCCTTGTCTTCCCCGAATAAGAGCCCCAGCACGGGCTCGGAATTGTCGGCGCCCTCCTTGGATTCCGTCCGGATGAGGGCGAATATGTCATGAGGGATGAAGTTGCATTCTCGAGCTAGTTTGGTCTCGGGATATGTGATGGTGGGTCGGTAGAGGCCCACTTGAATAGCCCCGAATACCGAAGTGATGAAGTAGTCGGTTAATCTCGGGCTATAAGGGCCCAAGTAGGTACCCTTGATAATGTTTTGGGCCTCTTGGAGGCTGGTCCGGACCATGTTTTCTGGAGTTGCAGCAAACCCCAGACCGGATCAAGATTCTCCATCGTTTAGAACTTCGATTATCTTCCCAGCTGGAAGATATGGTCTCGAGGTAGCCCCCGGTAGATAGCCCAAGTTTTGTAGCATCATATCGATGCTAGTAGTGAAATAGGGCTTGAAGAGATATTCTCCTTCAATCATCCCCACGAAATCAAATCCCCGTGGTTCGGCCCGGCCCGTGGCGTTGCAGCTAGCCACGGTTATGGGGGTTGCCTCCAGTGTGACGACACCGTCTTGAAGAGGCATTTTGACCTTCCTATGAAGGGTAGAAGACACGGCCTTGACCGCATGGATCCAGGGCCTTCCGAGCAGTAAGTTGAAAGATGAGGTGACATCGATCACCTGAAACTCCAGTTCTTTCTCAATTGGGCCCATTATAATTTTCAGCTTAACGGCCCCGGCAACCGGTTTTGGGCTTCCATCAAAAGCCTGGATAGTCTGCGCGGTTGGAAGGTGTAGACACCCACATTTTGACTGCCAAGTGTCTATAGCAGTTTCCAAAAAACATCCGATGATGATCGGACAAAAACATGTTTCTACGCGCTCGGATATGGGCTCAAAACCATTAGTTGTTGGCTTAAGCACTTGCGGTTTACAAAACTCACAAAACCAACCTCAAATCCAGGCCCAGTGGGTCGTTTCCAATCAACCTCACAAAACCGACACCGAAAACAAAACCGACTTTTAGTGATCGGGTCAAACCCCGGTCAAAGCCGCTTCCGAGACATACAAAACAGCCTTTCAAAAGTAATGAGCCCAGTCCAAATACAAAACACACAAAATATCCAACCCGAGGTCCAAACAACCCGGACCTCTCGTACCAGCTGACCCACTCGATCGAGTGGGCCCTCATTCAAGCCCGGCTGCAGACGCTTGGGCCACTCGACCGAGTCAAGGGGCTACTCGGTCGAGTAACCCTAGACGGGGCATGGGTGACTTGCCTATATACACATCCCAATGCACACAAGGATTCAACCCTAATCAAACCCTATTCTACCCTAATCTATACTACACTCAAACCCTAACCCTAGCATCTAGGAATCCAAACCCTAATCACCATAACTTAACTTACATCTCGATACTCACGTGCAAGCCGCAATTAACGAGTCCCGTCCGAGACAAGAACATGTAGGTTGAGGGTGCAAAAAACCCCCTTTTATTTCCCTTCTCTTCTTCTCCGCGCATCGTCCGTCATCACTGACCCGTTTTTTATTTTTTTCTTTATCGTCATCATCGCATTCTAATATCGTTAATATTTACTAGTATAAAATACTAAAATACTCGTCAATTCGTGTCGAGCGTGAGTGATGACGGGATAAGAAAAACAAAATATACAAGGGTATTGCACCCAGCGTTACCGGTCGCTTATCCCGACACCCCGATCGCTTGATTGTTGAGACGAGTTAATATCAACCATAATTTTCCTATTTTCGCATCATCATTAATCGCGTATTTCGTCAATTCTAAAACCTTTTTCAAAATAATTATTTTTTAATTAAGGGTCGAACCCCGTTGACGCGGATCCAGCATCACATAATCCCTAGGGATTTATTACGATGTCGGGAAGCCGGGGGAATCAAGTCGAGTCCGTCGTAATTAAGAAGTGTCAATCTACTGGATTCGATGCCAACTCAATAGTTGGATGTCGAATCTAAACAATTTAGTCATTAAATTAAACTAACACGATTTCTCGTTGATGCTAAAATAGATGTCAAACAATTCGCAAGAATTAATACGACACTATAAACGCGGAGGGAATTTATATCGTTTTGGTTGATTTAAAACGACTTATAACAATTCTTTTTTTTTATCTCGCTCTAATATCCGATGTCGATTCAATAATCGCACGTTGGATACGACGAGTATTATACACACGAATCGAGCATAAATTATACAATATTTATGCCCGATTCAACACAATCGACGATTTATCAAAATCCGAATCGAGCATAAATTATACAATATTTATGCCCGATTCAGTAGAATCATCGAATTAGAAAAATCAAAAGCAATCTCGAAATCGACAACAAAATCGCAAGCGAACTCTAGTTCGTACAGGGGGCACTCGACCGAGTGCCTAGCCCACTCGGTCGAGTGGCACCCCAAAAACCGAAACAGAAAGGTTTTTCGACCTCCACTCGGTCGAGTCTCGCAATGACTCGGTCGAGTGGCAGCGTACTCGGTCGAGTTTGTCAATAACTCGATCGAGTAGGGTCTAAAAAAATAGGACAAAAGCTCTTCTAGAGGTCCACTCGGTCGAGTCCTTCAATGGCTCGGTCGAGTGGCCCTTTATCAAGTCAAAATCGTGAGTCCTACACCGCCTTCTAGTCTCGATAATACTTTTTTTTATGACTTAGGTCAACACGTGTCAAATCAATCACGTGTACTACCACTCTTTCAAAAACCATGCATCACGTTAACATAATTCGATATCATTCTACTTTATTCAATAATTCGCAAACCGTTATTATCGTTTTACCGCTACTAACAAATTTGCTATTTTTTTGTTGATTTATTTTGTTTATTTTATTGAATTAAAATGAACCTGCATGCTAAATTTAACTTTGACGTTAGAATTAGTTGCATTAAATCGACCTAGAAACCTGTTCAATTTCTCACATGCTTAGGGAAAACAACGTTTGCATATCATTTAACCGAACTACTAACGAGCGTATTAGAAAGTCATTCGATATCCTAGTAGAGGCCGCTAAGTGCGGGCGGGGTTGGGTGTTCTTAGTGAACTTCCCAACACGTACCCTCACCCTTTACTTAGAACCTCGGTTTCCGGATGCCCGAAACCGTTGGCGCATGAGAGTCATTCAATACACGATTTCCGATAATTTCGGTATCGGTATCAAATGCAAAGGGACGAACCCAATAAACTTTGACATCGGAAATGGGCCTTATTTTGTACACGGCCCACTACGACATAGAGTGGGTTTGAACGGGCCCGAACTCCCACAAAGTTCGATGGCGACTCCACTTCGATTTAAATTTCAATTCGATCCATTCTCATATGGAGATTCATTCGCCTCCCCAAACCCGCGCGTGGCCGCGTCGGGGTGGACCTACGTCATGTCCACAGAAGGTAATCGGCCTTAGTGATGCCAAGGCCTTTAGCGGTCCTTAAGGGAAGGACATTCACGGCGGACCCGTCGTCAATGAGGGTCATTGGGAGGTATTTCCCTCGGCAAATGACCGTGATGTATAGGGCCAAGTTATGGGCGGCCCCAAATGGTGGAAGATCGGACTCAGAGAAGGTGATGAGTGGGCCTTCTTCTTTGGACTTGCCCTTGAGATAGGGCATGATAGTGGCTACCATTTCAGCAGGGGTAACCTGTGAGTCGACCTTAATTTGATCGAGAGACTTAGTCAATGCTTCCCGATGTTCTTGTGAGCTGACCAGAAGTTGCCATATGGTTAGATCAGCTCGAACCCTCTTCAATTGCTGGACCAAAGCCGTGTCGTTGCTTGGTTCCTCAAGGGTAGATTCCGTCCTGGCAGGTTCAGTGACGGTTGTTGAGGTAGGACGCCCGGTGGTGGCGAGGTGGTTGGTGGCTAAGGCTTTAGACTTAGCTTTTCGAACCTCTTCACTGGTGATGGGGACAGCTTCCCCCTTAGCTAGGTAAACGTCTTCCTCATCATCGAACCATATCCCGTTAATTTGTGGGATAAAGGGGGAAATGAGGTGTGAGCAGTCGATTACCTCTCCAGTGAATATAGCATGAGCACTGAACGGGTTTTCTTTGTTGCTCGGCTTGTCTCCGGGCAATGGGATTTTCCCGCTTTCGATCAGATCTTGGATCAGATGCTTCAATTTCCAGCATTTCTCCGTGTCATGCCCATTACTCCGATGATATGGCAATAGGCCTGAACGTTATAACTCTTGGATCTTTTCTCCACTGGAACTTCTGGAGTTGGGCCTATTGGTTGGATCAGACCCTTTGAAGATAGCCTCTGTAAGGCGTAGGTATAGGTAGTCCCTATATCCGTGAATACCCGAGTTGGAGCATTCTTTTTGGATGAGGCATCGAACAAATTAACCTTATCGAAGATGCTGCGAGTTGCAGCTGCAGGTGTGGGCTTGCTCACAAATGAACTAGCCCCTTGATATCCCTTGGTAGAGGCCTTAGTCAGGCTCTCTAACCTTAAGTCATCCTCGATCCTTGTGCCCATTTCGGTTAGAGTAGCAAAGTTAGAAATGACAGCATACCGGAGGTGGACCCGGTAGGAAGGGAGGAGGTTCTTGACAAAGGCCTCCACCAAGACTTTCTCGCTGGGCTTATCCACCAGCTTCACGTTCTCGGCCCTCCACCTTTGTAGGTATTTGGTGAACCCTTCTTTGGGCTCTTGGGCCATAACTTCCAGAGTACGCATTGTAGTCTGGATCTTGGTATTATCAGTGTAATTCCGAGCAAATTCAGTCACCACATCATCCCAAGTCTTATATTTCTTGGAATCGAGCCTGTAGTACTAGGCTTTGGGGTGCTTCTCGAGGGAGGAAGCGAACAGGTGCTTGAACATGGTGGACTTCACCCACTTGACAACCATAAATTCTTTGAACGCCCGGATGTGGTGGACCGGGTCTTCAGTACCCTCAAACATCGGTATTCCCGTGAGGTTGAGATTAGCAGGTAGCTCGTCATTCAGAGGCGAATAGGAACGAGCATTCTCAGTATGGAACGAGTTGCTTGTTGACAGGTGGACCTGCTCTTCAAGCTTGCGAACAACGCTGATTAGTTCAGCTATGGGCCCAGTGGGCTCAGATCCAGTAGGAGTCCCTTTCTCCACGGCACTCAGACGGGTGGCAAAGGTCGCTTGATCGGTCTGGATGGTAGTCAATCGGGTCTCAATCTTGGCCAGTGCGGCGGTCAGTTGATCCAAATTTCCTTGCATTTTCTGTCGTCTAGTTTCCGGTGGCCTGTCTGTAAGAACACCGCGTAATCAGAAACTAGCCCAAATAGAAGTACATCCCGAGCAAAAGGAAAGAGTGAAAGAGGGAATGACTCGGAAAAGACGCCTAGACGGGTGACTTGTGAAAGGTGGGCCTCCTTTAGTATTCGGCGGGTGGGCCGAGTCCTGTTCGAAAGAAGGTACACGCATCCTCCGACTTTGGACTTGAATGTGTAGATGGGCCCTCCTTTGTAGGAGTATGTCCTACGTAGGTGGGCCTTGCCTTAGTCAAATAAGACGGACTAGGATAGGGAGGAAACTCGTGATATAAGATCGATAGAGTTTCGACGCTAGAGACTTCAACGACTTATGACATGACCCGACACTACTAAATACGGGAAGTCCTAAGAAGAGTAAGGTTTTGAAAAAAGGATTAATTTTTTTTTGAGGCCCCAATTTTTCGATGAAAACGAAAAAATAAATGTATCAGGCCACAATTTTGAAAGTTCGAAAATATTCTCGAGTTTTGAAGTGGGCAAAATACCGGCTAGAAATAGGCTATTTTGAATAAAATCATAAGTCCTAAATTCTGTATACGTCCCGGCCGGGTTTTGAAATTGGATATTTTGAAAGAGGATGCAATTTTTGAAAATGACGGTTTTTGAAAAACGACCTTAGAAACCAAGCAGCACATAGTCACGCAAGCATTATAACGACGCCATGTATGCTCTACGCTAAGTCTCGGTCGGTCTATAAAGGGTTTATACCAATGCACATAGCCTATCCGAGAATCGGGACGGACTCCCTAAGTCGAGTTGAGCTTAGGACATGCCGCGAAACCCATACGAATCGACTATGGACACCTTTGACATATCCATATTGGAGTACATCATGGTATAGTGGGACGTCAATCGCGAGTACCGACCCGGGTAAAAATGGAGTTATGCATGAACCGTAAAACTAAAACGCGTATTGTACTAGTCAAACGATTTCTATTCGAGTCTCACCCTGAGGATGCCGATGGTAAGTCACGCATCAGTTAATCCCCAGCGGAGTCGCCAAATTGTGGACATGACATAGGTCCACCCCGACGCGGCCACGCGCGGGTATGGGGTGGCGAATGAATCTCCATATGAGAATGGATCAAATTGAAATTTAAATCGAAGTGGAGTCGCCACCGAACTTTGTGGGAGTTCGGGCCCGTTCAAAACTCACTCTATATCTTAGTGGGCCATGCACAAAGAATGGTCCATTCGGATGTCAGAGTTTATTGGGCTCGTCCCTTTGCATTTGATACCGATACCGACATTATCGGATACCGTGTATTGAATAACTCTCGTGCGCCAACGGTTTCGGATATTCGGAAACCGAGGTTTTGAGTAAGGGGTGAGGGTACGTGTTGGGAAGTTCACAAAGAACGCTCAACCCTGCCCGCACATTAGCGACCTCTACTAAGATATCGTTTGATTTTGAAATACGCGCGTTAGTAATACGATGAATGATATGCAAACATTGTTTTCCCTAAACATGCGAGAATTGAATGGGTTGCTAAGTCGATTTAATGCATTTAAAACTAACGTCAAAGTTGTATTTAGCATGCGAGATTTATTTTAGTACAATAAAATAAACAACGGAAATAAAAAGCCAAAAATAGAAATAAACGCGTTAGTAACGATAATAACGACTTATAATTAATATAGAATTAGGTTGACTCTTGTTCGAGCTGTGTTACATAATTTACATAGTTATTGGGCAAGGGTTTTTATCCTCCCCAAGACTGTGATTCGAAAGGTGGATGAGATTTGTAGGAATTTTTTGTGGAAGGGGCATTATGTTTACATTTCAGCTCCGTTAATTAGCTGGGATAGTATTTGCCAAACCAAATAGAAGGGAGGATTGGGCATTCGTGATTCTGGAATGTGGAATATTGCTTCGATGGCCAAGTATATTTGGTGCCTTGCTTCTAAGAAAGATCATTTGTGGGTCAAATGGGTACATTCTAATTTCCTAAAGGGGAGGAGTTGGAGTCAAATTCAAACTAATTCTAGCTCAAGCTGGTCGTGGAAAAGGGTGTGTGCAGTGAAAGAAAAGATTCAGGCTGGGTATGTACATGATGGGTGGCTGAGGCCAGGGAACGCTTACACTATTCAGCAGGGTTATAATTGGTTGAGGAAGGATAGGCAGGATGTGGGATGGTATAAGCTTATTTGGCATAAGTTAATTATGTCTAAACACTCCTTTATAGCTTGGTTAGTGATGAATAATAGGATCCAAACAAATGCTAGATTGTTGAAGTGGGGGATTAATGTAAGACGGGAATGTTGGCTGTATGGGATGGAAGAGGAAGATCAGGAGCATCTCTTCTTTACCTGTTCGTATAGTAGCAGATGCGTGAGTGGAGACTCACATTGGTTGCAGATTAGGATTCCAGTGCAAGATACTTGGAAATGGTGGAATGGACTGCAGATATCAGGAGCGATGCAAAGATTAATTGGGTGCAGCATTGTTGCCCTTTTTTATCATATTTGACAGGCCCAAAATATGAGTAAACACGACAGTTTGTTGCCATGACCAGAAAAGGTTGTTCAGGGTATTCAACAGGAAATTCGATTGAGATATAGATTTATGCTTAATGATTGTAAACTGCAGCAACTTGAGCAGTATGTTTAGATGAAGACATAGATGAGATGAGATATTAGTTGTAAGGGAACTAAATGATGTGTATCTTGATTATTCCTATTAATTAAAGCTTACATTTTTCCCAAAAAAAAAATAATAATATAGAATGATGAGACGAAATATGATGCATGATTTTGAAAGGTAGTATGACACGTGATTGATTTGACACGTGTTGACCGAGGTCATTAAAAATATTTTATCGGGACTTAAAGAATGTTAAAAGACTCGTGGTTTTGATAATCATCGATTTATTAGGTCGCGTAGAAATATAATGAGATTTATACTCGACCCGAATCTCTCGATACTCGCCATATTCTATGCTCGATTATGAGATCGATATCGAATATTTAGAGTGTGCCTTTTAAAAAAGAAAAAAAAGATGTTTGAGGAATTGTTGTTGATTGAATTAAGACAAAATAATCGATTTTATGTCACGGTTTTCAAGGAACCGCTCGACCTGCGCGAGGAGGGCGCGACTCGCGCAGCCATGCGACTCGCACGAGACACGTGCGACTCGCGTGGCGGACTATTCTCGATCCCGATTTGTGATGCTCGTCATACCCGGTGCTTGGTTATAGAAAACAATATCGAATACTTGGAGTAAAGTAAAAAAAACTTTGTGAGTCGCTTTAAATCAAACATTCAATACCCAGGCAATACGACAAACAAGCATCAAGAAAATAAAGGTCTACCTGCAGCTGACGAATTGTGAGCAGCTTAGAAATACCCAGGTCATCTGGTTTAAAGCCACCTTGTCCGCGTCCCTGAAGTTCCGGGACTAAGCTTGCAATTTTGCAGACAGACATTCAATACCCATAGCTAAAATCTTAAAAGAAAAAAATATTTAAGAAGAGGAGAAGTTGTGAGATGCAGAAAAGGTGAAGCAGGGATCATGTATATATAACACAAAACCCTGACAGTTATACATGTGTGTTTCTAAAACATACAAACTATTTGATAATTTAGCGGAAATATAGAACATTTCATTCAAATATGCAGAATACCAATTGTAAACACCCGCATTTGACTGCTTGTGTTTATAGCAGTCTCCAACAAAACACTCGTTGATGATCGGACGTAAACATGCTTTAATACGCTCGAATACAGACTAGGAATCAATAGTATCCAAGGTGGGCACTTAGCGGAGTAAAAATCTCTCAAAACCAACCTCAAATCCAGGCCCAGTGGGTCATTTTCAATAAAATAAGACTAATTTGAGCCAAAACGTTACCGGAAATAAAACTGTCTTTTGCTACCGAGTCAACACCCGGTCAAAGTCGAAACCCGAGACGAAACCAGCCATGCATCTGTCTAAATACGAAGTCAAAAGCAAAGAAAACTAATCAAGTCAACTAAATCATCATCAACCACAAATATCTCAACTTTCCCTATTTTGCCTCACTCGGTTGTACGCACTCGGTTGTACGCACTCGATCGAGTGCACCCACAAAAACAACCAGGCACCCTCTCAACTAGCCACTCAATCGAGTGCACTTAGGCCCACTCGATCGAGTGACCCTAAACCGGGCTATCCTCTATAAATACACCCCTCCTCCTCTTCACTTCACAACTTTTCACAATCATACACATTTCACACGACATTCATTCATCATTCTACACATCTTCAACCTCCAAATACATCTACACATACAAGCACATTTGGAGATCAAAACTCGTCAAAATCAAGAGAACCGTCTCTACAACCATACACACCCTAACTCATCCCGCATATCTCGACGCTCCCGTGCCTAAGCCACTACAAGACGAGCCCGTGTTCCGAGACTAAAGCATGTAGGTTGAGGATGTAAATCAAATCCCGTCATATATATATATATATACACTAATTATTATTAATCGTTACTAACAGTGCTAACTTTTAATTCTTTACATACTAACATTTTAATTTTTTTGTTTACTAACAATTTATTTATCATAGGCTAACTCCTAACATTTAACTATCGTTTATTTACATTCTATCGTATAATACCGCGTATATTAATATAAAAAAATCAAACGATCCGAGCAACATCCGAAGAGGCTAAATTAATGATCGTAGGCTTTAAAGGCCAAATTACGATGTTAAAATGCCGAGGATCTAAGTTTGTGACAACGGTCGAATTTTCAAAATCGAATATGTTTAGTGACGAATTCCGTCCAAAGTCGTTTTAATCCTTTTACAAGTCGTACCGGAGGTGGCACCCTTCGAGGTGCGCCGCCCTAGACACTTAAGGGCGTAACGCGATTGCGGTGATCCGTAGCAAAACATATCCGACGCCATTTTTACAAATATTATTCTAAAGACGTGATATTGACTCCGTAGTTGAATATCATGTCTAAAGGAATCATCGATAAATTGGACTAGTACGAATCCCGTTGACATCGAATCGATTGTCACACGGTCCGAAAGGATTAATTACGACATCGTAACACGGAGGGAATCAATATTCGTTCTAGTTCAATCAAATTCGATTTTACAAAATTTGCTCTAAATGCTAGATATTGGTTTTATAACCGAATGTCGAGTATGGTGAGCCCTCGAGATTTAAACTAATATAAATTGAACAATATTTATATTTAGCATAATTACATCTCAATTCAAAACATAAAAATTGTGAAACGGGTCGTCTCCAAAAACGAGTTGTCACCCATACAGGGGGCACTCGATCGAGTATCTAAAGGTCACTTGATCGAGTGACCCCCTCAAAAAGAGGCAGGGGTCCTCAGGAAGGGCACTCGATCGAGTCCCTTCCATGACTCGATCGAGTGACCTCCATAATGCTACTACGTGAGCCTCCTAAATGATATAAGCCTTGTCCAATCTTTTTTACGACTTTTAGTCGTCCCGTGTCAATTCAATCACGTGCCTTCTCTTTCAAAATCATGCATTGCATTATTATTCTAACCGTCTAACTCTTTTATATTATCGTTATTATGTTCGTTGTATTGTAATTCCGGGTTGTATTCCGCCCGTGTAACTTGTATTTATTTACGAGCTTTCTATTTTGATGTTAGCATTTATCGCATTAAATGAACATCGCATGCTAATTCAACTTCGACATGAATCCAAGATGCATTAAAATGACGTAGTTCAAACATATCTCACCTGTTTAGCTATATGTTGTTTGCATTTCATCTTACCGAATTACTAGCACGCGTATTAAAAAATCGATCGATATCTTAGTAGAGGCCGCTACGTGCGGACGGGGTTTGGTATCCTTTGTGGGCTTCCCAACACGTACCTTCACCCCTTACTCAGAACCTCAGTTTCCGGATGCCCGAAACCATTGGCGCACGAGAGTCATTCGATATACGATATCCGATTACTCGGCATCGGTATCGCAATGCAAAGGGACGAACCCCACAAGCTCTAGTATTAAAGTGGACCGTACTTTGTTCACGGTCCACCAAAATATAAAGTGGGTTCGAACGGGCCCGAACTCCCACAAAGTTCGGTGGCGACTCCAACTTAGATTTTAATTTCGAACCGAGAACTATCTCACACGGGAAAAATATCGTCGCCCAAATCCGCGAGTGGCCGCGTCGGGTGGACCTATGTCATGTCCACACCAATTATTCTCAACATTAGATGAATAACTTTTGGAATCAAAACCAGAAATTAAAACATAGTTCATAGTAGTAGTTCGAATAAAATAACCATTACTAAGTTCTTAAACTAAATAAAACATAATATAGAGACAAAGCAAGACTATAGGCTTCTAGTGCAGTAACTCTTTCTCCATTATCAACCAGTGGATCTACTTTTCTTATTTTCCAGCATTCTGCTCCTTTTTAGTCCCTTCACATTACACATAATATGAGTACTATAACAGGTATCGAATACCGTTGAACTAGAAATTGCTAAATTCACTTTTATAACCAAATTTACCTGAGGTAGAAGGACTATTCTTCTTGTCCTCCAGGTACTTGGGATAGTTCCTCTTCCAATTGTCAACCTTTTGACAATAGAAGCATTCTTGTTCAGCTGAAACCTTTGCTTTTGAACTAGCCTTTCCCTTTCCAGAAAAATTGGACTTGTCAACTTCCTTACCTTTATCCTTTTTAGAGTTTGCCCCAGTCCCAGTCTTTTTGAACTTTTTCCCCTTACGAATCATAAGAACATCTTTATGTTCCTTTTCTGGTTCATTCGGGATGTTCCTCTCAACCTGAATTAACATACCATGAAACTCTTGCGAAGTTGTTTTCCCTCCTTGCATACAAAAGTTCAAACAAAAGTTTCAAATACCTTCATGTAATGAATTGATCACAATATCAATAGCTAGCTCAGGTGGATTGACGGTAGTGTTTGTCGTCTATCCTACCGGTCAAATAATAACCAACGAACCTAAGCTGGGTAGCTAGGATAAGTCGAGTTGATCCACAGGGACGGATGTCGGACTAAGGTGTGTTACGGTCTAAGACTAGGTTCAAGACAAGCTAACCTAAGGGATAGACTAATGACTAAGCTAAGGTCTAAAACACGAACTAACAAGGCTAAACAAGTAACTAATGACAAAAGGAAACAAATAAATCAATAAGAAGAAACTAGGGTTAGGTCGGGTTCATGGATGCCAAGGAGATAAAAAGAAGGAAACGGGGTTACTAGCATGCTTTCGTAGCCTAGGTTCCGATCGGGCTCTCGCTACTTAAACGGCATAGGGGTCATCCTCACCACGCTCTCGCTACTAGTAAGGGAACCAAACCAACCAACCAAACACACACTACAAGAGAAGAGGCAAGAAAAACAAGGATTGATCGTCTCAAGTCTCACAAGCATTTCATCGAACATGTGGAGTGCAAGGTAAATGGGAAACAACAAAAACAACATCTAATACCACCCATCTCACCCTAATCATCCCTAATCACATCAAATTCCCCTAATAACCCTAGCAAGAATCTACTCAAACATATCTAATGGAAAACTAACAATAACTAGAGAAACAAGCACAAGAACAACAACATCCATTATGAAGAACAAAAGGGATGAACAACAATCATAAACAAAGATGAAAACTTGATTAACTATGAAAGATTAAGAGTAAAAGGAGAAGAAAGATTATACCAACTAGAAAGGAATGGAAAAGATGAACACTTGCATAAAAGAAAACCCAAACAATTCCACCAAGGTTGTCAATCTTGGTAGATTCTTCAAGAGATCCAATAATACAAGAGTAATCACTAGATTAAGGAGTAATTAAGGACTAATCTACACTAATCCAAGCTAATCTAACCTAAAGTAGTCTAGGGTTTTGTGGGTAATAAAGAACATAACATAAGATTACAAGAGGGGGGTATATATAGGGTTACAATGAATAAGGAGATAAGGAGAAGAAAAGAATAGGCGCGGGCTACAGCTGGTCAATCTCGGTCGGGATGGTGGTGGTCCCGACCGGGATGAGATGGTCCCGACCGGGATCATGCATAACACCGGGCTGTGTTATGCATTACACCAGGCGGTGTTATTGCTCTTCCCGGTCGGGAAGGGTGATGATCCCGACCGGGATGGCTCATCAGAATACGCTTCTTTTTTGCACTCCTTCCCGACCGGGAAGGCTACTCTTCCCGCCCGGGAAGGGTCTTGTAGGCCTCCAATATGATCATAAAGGTCCCTATTTGCTCTTCATAGGCTTCTCATCGATTCTCGGTGCTCGGGATCGAGTCTAAGGGGCTCGGGAATGGGTCCCAAGGTCTCGGGATCGAGTCTAAGCCACCGAGTGATCGTTGCTTCTCTTTATTGGCTCCAAATGTGTCGGAAACGAGTTGGAATCGTTCCCTTTCTCCAATATTGATCCTAGGAACCTAAAACAAGCTAGAAGAAGCATAAGTAGCCCAAAAAACCGCTCCAAAGAGCGATTTCACAAGAGAAACCGGGACCAAACACAACAAATAGGCACTACAACTACACTTATCAACTCCCCCACACTTAACCCTTACTCGCCCTCGAGTAAGCACAAACTAAATACTAAACTAGCCGAGCAGGTATTAGCGCACCCTACGCCCTTTCAACTGACGCGAACACACTTAGAGGAAAAATGCACTCCGCAAGGCAAGTAAGGTCTTGCAACAAAACTGTGGATGCAACCGGACACGAAAACACACAAACAAACAAACATACAAACAAAAAAACAATCGGTTGCACCCAAAAAGAAACAAATACCGCTTCCCTACACAAAGCAGTGAAGAAACACCGGTTAAGGACTCAAGGCAAGTGACAACGTTCCCAAGCTAATAACACAAATCAAAATGGACAAAATCCTAATAGTATGACAACAAAGCAATAAAAACGTTCGTAACTTACCTAGGTTCCTCCTAACCTTCTAAGAACGTACTACGGGACGATCGACGGGATGGAAAAAGGATGAACCACGGTGTTAGTCGACACTGTAGGTAAGTGAGACCCCGCCCCCTTTAGCGATAAGCCAAGAGGGTCGTCCCATGCTCAAAACCGCAAAACTAGTCCAAGTAAAAAGGTGGATAATGGTTGCAAAGTGAGGGAAGACCGACTATTTACCGCTATCATCCTTCCTAGGGACTCGGTCCTTTGGTAGGCTCTTCACGGTAATAGTCGGCAAAAGGCTTATTTTGAGGGGTGAGAATTTTTTTGTGAGATGATTTTCTTTGCCATTTTTCTTTCTTTTGCATTTTTGCTTTTGTGTTGCTATCCCATTTCTTTTTCTTCTTTTGTATTTTCTTTTTGATTTGTTGTGCCTTTTCTTTTTCTTCATTCCTTTCTTTCTTTCATTTTCTTTCATTTTCTTTTCTTTGTTCGCCCTTTTGGCTAGATTTTTGTGTTGTAGCCACTTCTTTTTGCAACTAAGAAAGAAATTTCAACAATTTGCAACTTATTTTGTGGATATGTGTAGGAGGTAGGGAAATGGGTAAGTAGGGCGCGCTTTCCCTTCAAACCCACAAAAAGGTGGAAAATTTGGACTAATCAAACAATTTCGAACACGATCACCTAAGGAACGGGACTCGGTAACCAAGGTCTTTTCACACCGTGGGTGGTCATAATGGTCAAAATGCAAATCCCGTAGTAAATCCCTAGTAGACTAGGTGGACTCAAGGTAAAGGACCAACGAAACTATTGATTTAGGGTCATTCTACTAGACTAAAGTCCAAGACTCGATTCATAATACTGGAAAGGGAAAGTAAACACTTGCACACTAGCCTCAAAATCGGGTTTTCGAAAACCTTTTTACACACTACACATCACAAAACAAAGACGCGACAAAAACGAAAGAAAATGAGACAAAGACAACAAAACAAAACAAAACAAAACAAAACAAACATACAAAGAGAACGAACACCACCCCGAACCTCCAAACAAGCCACCAAATCAACCTCAAACTTTACAAATCTCCACCCGAGCACACAACATCACAAATCTCCTCCAAACTCCACAAGAGACAAAGAGGAAGAAGGGATAAAAAGATGTTACCGGATGTCTTGAAAGCCCTCCAAAGTTAACGGTGATTAAGCGACCTACAAGGAAAAAGGGAGGCAAAACACGCACAACACAACAAATATACGACACAACGACACAAAAGGAAAACACACAAAGAAACTCTTTTTGATTTTTGTGAAAAAATTTCAAATTTTTATGGTTTTTTAAGATTTTTCGAAAAAACTACGAAAATAAAACTAAACTATGCTAGGATATCGCTCCCCCACACTTAAACCGAGCAATGTCCTCATGCTCGATCGGTAGTGTGTGCGGAGACACTAAAAAGAAAATAAAATAAAAAGGGTAAATAAAACTAAAAGTCAAAATTGAAAGTGAAGAAAGGATAGAATGTGTCCGGCCGGGGTGTAGTCAAGTCACCAAGGACCGAGACAAGAAAAGATATGGATGAGGGAAGAAATAAAAAGAAGAAAATAAAAGGAAATGGGGGGGGGGGAGGGCTAGGTGTAATCAAGTCACCTAGCCTGGATTCCGCCTAAATCCTACCAACAAGTGAAAAATAAAGAAAAAGTGAAAAATTTGCAAATTTGGATTTTTTGAAATGACTCTCGATGTAGTCACGTCATCGAGAGTCGGGAGCAATGACCACCAAGGCCCCGAGGACCACCATGACACAAAAAAGTGGAAGGGAACAAACAAAGGGAGACAAGCAATAAAAGACGGAAAAGAAAGGATAGTTGCCATACCAATCGGTTAGCAACTCACTCACCACATCGTCTCAATGTTCGATATCGGCACATTACTTGTCTTCATCATTGTTATTTCTCTTCATTCTCAATATGGTCGCATGGTTGAAGTACTAGGCTCGCAATGGTATAATGACGGTAGGACTTGATGTGAAACTCGGTGTGTAGTGAAGAGAAGATGAGGTGAAGGTGTATATATGAAGCATATGGGTCATAGATAGTTGCAAGGGTAGGTAGGGAGGTTGGGAGGGGGTACAATGTGGTTGGGTGGGCTCAAATGTCGAAGAAGAGGCAAAAGGGGGAGCTGGGTACCATCCCGGTCGGGATGGACTTCTTCCCGGTCGGGATGGCACGTCAGTGAACCCACTTTTCAGCACACTCATCCCGATCGGGATGACATCCTTCCCGGTCGAGATGAGTCTTCTAGCCCTTCAATCTCTTGATAGCATCACCCCAAGTCATCCAATACATCGAGATCTAAAATCTCGTCCCCAAAAGCTTGCCAAAACCTAAAAAAAAAAAACCGACCTCCTCCACCAAACTCCAAGCTTCTATCATCAACAACTCCTCTCAAAACTTCATCTTGACTATCAACCTAACAAGTGAACTCAATAAACACCATCAAATTCCCTCCCTCACATCACTCAAGAAAATTCCAAATTACAAGAATTCACAAAAACTTAAAATCCTAGGAGCCAAACTATCCAAACAAACATATACAAATACTCAAGCTCAAAAGAAAAGAAAAAAGATATTTACAATAAGATACCCTCACCATCTACGCCTCCATAGCCATCAAGAGCTCGAAGAAGTAAGTCAAATGCCCTAGCAACATCTTCTTTAACACTCATGTGGCCTATCCTAGCCATCAACAAGAGTTTCCAAGTCGGAGTCGGGAAGCAATCATCTAATCCATTACACTCGGGTTTCTTGTGATCTTCCGGGTCTTCCGAACCATGATAGCAACGACTCTTATAAACATCCGGTAGGTATTGTGGTCTAAAGTCATGCTTGGCGTTGTGATTTGGGAGATCACACCCTAAGGGTGTTGCTTCTTCTACGGGGTCAAGAGTGGCACTCTTTTCCACCGTCCGACAAGGATCCTCTTCATCAACCGTTTCACAAGACAAGGGACTCGAAATCAAGTGCAATAAAGGAGGTGAAGGCATCAAGTTTTCTTCATTGGAGGCTTTAGGCTCCTCCAATTTCCCATTCAAGGCGAGTTCTAAGGCATCTACCTTTCTCCCAAGTATTACGTTCCTTTTCACTCACCTTGTCAATATGGCCTATAGGAGGTATGTCTTCACTTGGCTTTGGATTGTCAAGATCCGGTTCATCACGAAGAAAATCATACAAATCCAATTTAATAGCCAATACATTGGCTCCCCAAGAGTTACCTTGAGAATCATGTTCAATTCCCTCCTCATTGTTGACCCTTGAAGCTTCAACTTCCTCTATACTTCCCATATCTTCACCATCCAAGCAACACTCAACAATGATCTCTTGATTGACCCGCTCTTCTTCATTCGTAGCTTCATGATCGGGTTGACTTTCTTGTGGAGACAGCCGACCTTCTTGCCCAAATGAACCTTCCTCAACAAGTTGTGGAGCTCGAGTGGCCAACATCGTAAAACGAGCCATGAGTGCATTGATTCGAGCATCTTGCACCTCTATTTGGGCCTTGAGCTCCTCTTTATCCCTTTGCATTTTGATCATCATCTCTTGTTGACTCTTTTGCAATTGAATCATCATCTCTTGTTGACTCTTTTGCATTTGAATCATCATTTGACAAATCTCAAAGTTGGGGATTTTTGGTTGTGGGTTATGTGAGGGTATTTGGTAGTTGTTAGGATGTTGGAATGATCCTTGACAACTTTCATGTTAGTCGTATGAAGAGGGTTCATAAGATTGTTGATGAGATTTGTATGGTTGGTAAAGTTGTGGGTTTTGGCAATTTGCCCCATGATTGTCCCATGATGATTGATGGTAGCTTGGATGCCACATTGTCGTAACGTTGCCTTGATACAATGAATGCACTAGAAGCACTTGAGCAAGCGTTAGTAGCCTAGTGCTTTTGAGGCACTAGAAGGAGAGAATAGCACACAAGAAGTAGAACGGAGTTACACAAGGAGAAGAAAACACAAAAATCAAGAATAAAGCCTAAAACTAAGCACACAAAAGTCTAAACTACGCCGTCCCCGGCAACGGCGCCAATTTGACGGTAGTGTTTTTCGTCTATCCTACCGGTCAAATAATAACCAACGAACCTAAGCTGGGTAGCTAGGGTAAGTCGAGTCGATCCACAGGGACGGGGTGTCGGACTAAGGTGTGTTACGGTCTAAGACTAGGTTCAAGACAAGCTAATCTAAGGGACAGACTAATGAGTAAGCTAAGGTCTAAAACACGAACTAACAAGGCTAAACAAGTAACTAATGACAAAAGAAAACAAATAAAACAATAAGAAGAAACTAGGGTTAGGTCGGGTTCATAGATGCCAAGGAGATAAAAAGAAGGAAACGGGGTTACTAGCATGCTTTCGTAGCCTAGGTTCCGATCGGGCTCTCGCTACTTAAACGGCCTAGGGGTCATCCTCACCACGCTCTCGCTACTAGTGAGGGAACCAAACCAACCAACCAAACACACACATACAAGAGAAGAGGCAAGAAAAACAAGGATTGATCGTCTCAAGTCTCACAAGCATTTCATCACACATGTGGAGTGCAAGGTAAATGGGAAACAACAAAAACAACATCTAATACCACTCATCTCACTCTAATCATCCATAATCACATCCAATCCTCCTAATAACCCTAGCAAGAATCTACTCAAACATATCTAATGGAAAACTAACAATAACTAGAGAAACAAGCACAAGAACAACAACATCCATTATGAAGAACAAAAGGGATGAACAACAATCATAAACAAAGATGAAAACTTGATTAACTATGAAAGATTAAGAGTAAAAGGAGAAGAAAGATTATACCAACTAGAAAGGAATGGAAAAGATGAACACTTGCATAAAAGAAAACCCAAACAATTCCACCAAGGTTGTCAATCTTGGTAGATTCTTCAAGAGATCCAATAATACAAGAGTAATCACTAGATTAAGGAGTAATTAAGGACTAATCTACACTAATCCAAGCTAATCTAACCTAAAGTATTCTAGGGTTTTGTGGGTAATGAAGAACATAACATAAGATTACAAGAGGGGGGTATATATAGGGTTACAATGGGCTACAGCTGGTCAATCCTGGTCGGGATGGTGGTGGTCCCGACCGGGAAGGCTACTCTTCCCGCCCGGGAAGAGTCTTGTAGGCCTCCAATATGATCATAAAGGTCCCTATTTGCTCTTCATAAGCTTCTCATCGATTCTCGGTGCTCGGGATCTAGTCTAAAGGGCTCGGGAATAGGTCCCAAGGTCTCGGAATCGAGTCTAAGCCACCGAGTGATCGTTGCTTCTCTTTGTTGGCTCCAAATGTGTCGGAAACGAGTTGGAATCGTTCCCTTTCTCCAATATTGATCTTAGGAACCTAAAACAAGCTAGAAGAAGCATAAGTAGCCCAGAAAACCGCTCCAAAGAGCGATTCCACAAGAGAAACCGAGACCAAACACAACAAATAGGCACTACAAACTACACTTATCATGGATAAGCAAAATCAAGTTTTTCCATGACCTGGAAGTGTCCAATCATATTGAACACATGTGGTCCAACTGGTTCACCATATGCCAACTTGCATTCGAGTAACCTGCAATTAGGGATGGCAATGGGTCGGATTCGGATCGGGTGGAGCCTCACCCGCATCCATCACTCGTCTCTATCCGCTCATCCGATCCACCCATCATCGACTAAAGGTGTCATCCATATCCGATCCACCCGTCATCTACGGGTGAAACGGATGGTTCGGGTGCTTAACGGGTGATTCACTTGTACCATTATTTTATGAAATAAATACCAACTCGGAAAAAAATTCTTGCGAGCCCTAGCTTGTGACTCGACGTCTTTCGTTGCCTTGCGAAAATACAATATAAATTTAAACATTACAAATTCGACATGAAAATTAAATCCATACACGGAAGCTTCATAGTCTTGACATGAAAATTAGACATTATAAAATCTCCATCACAAACTAACATGTGATACAAATATTAAGCTTCATAGTCTCGACTCTTGAAGCCACATATTTTTTTTAAATGGATGATGTCGGATCGGGTGGTTAACGGATTACGGGTGGGATGATGCTCCACCCGGATCCGACCCAATCCATCACCCGTTTCATCCATCACCCGCTATTCATCCATTTATTCGGGTTTTCACCCATTTAATTTTCGCAGATGGGTCGGGTGCGGAACGGATGCGAGTGAAATTGTCATCCCTACCTGCAATGAGCCTCAAATCTCTCTAGCCTAGCATGTTTCTGAAACATGGTTTTCAGCTAAACCATAATGTTGTATGCATCAATACCATCGAAACGCTTTTCAAAGACTGGTTCCATGAATGCAAGCATTAGACACGTGACTTGCACGCTTGTCGCAATGGTTTTCTCTCTAACTTTCTTTTGGGCATCCGATGCCGTTGTAGAGAGTGCACAAGGAAGAGCATTGTCCAAAACAGACTCCTTTCCTTCACATCTAAAGAACAATTCTCAGATTACCTTCCCTATCTAGGAAGTTGTTAGCATTCAGATTGTCCTTCTCAAGGACAGAGCACAGATTAAAGGCAGAGTTGTTGTTACTGGTCATTATTTCTACATAAACAAAAAAACAAGCGAGTATAAGCGAAATGTTCATCAAAGCAATTTAAACAACCTTTTAAACTACCAAATGCCCTTTAAAAATTCATCCCCTAAAAGGCATATAACCAAGACCCTCTTCATTATTCATTAAACGGACTTTGGCCCTGCCTTTAATTAAATAGTGTTTAAGGTAAGTAACCAACTTACTAATTTTAACTGACTTATAATTTTTGGTCGACGTGTTTAACGACTCCTTGTCAAACACATCTCCATTGTTTCGAAAACCAAAACTTTATCTTTTGATAGTTTCGTTGAGTCAAATCAAACATTAACGTGTGAATTTCATAAATTCACCCTATTATCCCCGGAATAACAATCAACATCCTGCTTTGGTAAAACCTATCAATCGTGTTCTAGGGCTTCATAGGTGTTGTTCGAAAAAACATAAGATTCAATATTACTTATTTGGGGATCAAATGTCGGTTATTTATGATGAGCTCATAACAAAATAACTACAATCAAAAAAAAGGAAACATAAAATGAATTTAAATGCAAGCATGAAAAATAGTGATCTAGTATGCCCCTAAACTAACTAGGTCCAAAAGCTTCATCCGGATTTCCATCCTTCATAAAACTTCCCTCGAATCTTTTGGATCTCTATCCTCCATCTTCTCGGGACTTCGTCTTCAAGTTACATTAATTTTACTAATTACAAATTAACAAGTAAAAATAAAATAAAGCAACAAAATATTACATTACAATACGATGCGTCTGCAACCGTATGGACTAAAATAATTATACATTGCACGCGCAACAAGACGAATATATAAATAATTAAATTATTACAACGAATAACGATACGCAAATCTCATAACAATCCAATATAAAGCAAATCTTATATAAATCCTCGTTTGGGCCACACTAGTCACAAGCCAATCTCATAACAATTATAATGACATTCAGGCGCCGCATTCACAATACGGAAAAACAAATAATGAATCTCATTCACATTCTAATTAACGATTAATTAGAATAAAACTTGAAATTAGTAACACGACTTAACCATTAAGTCGTAAACTAATCGCAGAACCAACTTTAGTAACACGAATTAACTATTAAGTCATAAACTAAACCAACGAATTTAACGAATTTATCTATAATATTTATCATAGGTGTAATCAAATTACGAAAAATTAGCATCATTGAAAAAAAAATTATATTATTTATTCTTAGTGAAATCCTCTTTCACCATTGGGCTACGATGAGAACAACCTTCTCATATGCAATCATATTGCCTGCAATCAGAGTGGGCCAAAACAAGACATATTCTAGAATCGACCCATCTTTTTTTTTTGGGAAAGTGTAAGTTGTATATATAAAAGAATCAATCAATTATACAATATGGACTTATGATCCAAGAAATATAAGCGCTTTCTCTAGTGCCTAGTAACCCTTTCTGAATACTATTGAAATACAACTAAAGTTCTCTTATAATAGACTTAATAACTATATGAGGTCTTAAGAGGACTCCATCCATCCTACTCTTGTTTCTTTGTTCCCAAATGCTGTAGATGGCAACATTAATCACGCTATTACCCACTGCACGTTGAAGCTTACTGCACTTCATCCCATTCTGCCAGTCATTTGCTACTTTGATTCTCATGTCCTGATCAGTACATTTTGCCAAACTCCTAATAATCTTCTTACTGAAACTACATTCGAAGAACAGATGTTCAAGTTCCTCCTCATAATCACCACAAATGCAGCAGAGGTTATCATTCACCAAGTTGAGTACTTGCAGCTTTACCTTCGTGTTCATTGCTTTGTGCTGATACAGCCAAGCAACCATCCTATGTTTAGGGATCGTCCACTTATTCCATACTAATCTGAACCACTCCACTTCCTCCTCCTTATCTCTGCTCCAGTGATACCCTTTTGTTGTTGTGTATGGATTAGCATCAGTCCATTCACCATCCACTATTCCTGCTTTGAAGCGCTCCTTCATCTTGCAAATTCTTTTCCATCCCCAGCCTGTGTCTATAGGTGGCATGTAATGCATCCACGGTTGTCCCTTCATGTACACTGAATTGACCCAAATATCCCATAATTTGGTTGGGTGTTTTGCAACCCACCAAACTAGCTTGCCTATCGCGGCCTTGTTCCAGTTACAACATTGGATTAAGTTCAGTTCACCTTCTTTAAAGGGAACACAAATCTTTTTCCATGAGACCAGCGGGGCTCTTGTATAATAGTAGTCCCCCTTCCCATAAGTACGTCTTGCAGATTTCTTCAATCTGCTTAATCACCCCAGAAGGGAGCAAGAAAATACTCGCCCAGTAGTTGTGCAAGGTAGATAAGACTAATTTAACCAGCACCAAACCGGCCCATCTTATGGATTACAAACTAGCCAACTACAAATAATGAGCCATCTGTACACTGTAATGGGCTGACGGTAAATCTGATTTTCATACCACAAGTTGGGCCAAAATATATGTAGACATGATGGACAAGTTTTGAGATGGAGAGACCAAATAATCAACCATTACTAGGTGACTAACGTCCATCCAATATCTGCCCCCATCACAAGTCATTACTAGCTTTTCAACCCTAGGCTACGACATACTCCATCATGGGACCCATCATCAACCATCCCAACAACTGGTTAGTCAACACCGACCAGGCTACCATAGCAAGATCTTGCCGACATTAACAAATGCACGTGCGACGATAATCGGCGACCATCACCGTTCACGCAGGGCAACATTTGGTCTGCACTCCCGTGTTTCCGTCTTCCTTCCCCATCTATCATTAATTAATTTTATTATTCTCAAATATAAAATTAATGTATGGAGTATGAATCTAATTCAATGGGGCAAGGATGCGTGATTCTGTGATGGAGTAATTGACAAAATGGAAACCAATTTTCAATTTCTTATTATCCCCTAAATTCATATAAAACTTCATTTGTCGTTTCCATCAAAGAGATAAAATTTTAATCTATCATAAAAATTTAATTTTTATCGATACCCTTTACAATTCAATCAACCAGTATCTCCATATTAATTAGACGCCCAAATAATAAATATTATACTAAAGGCTCTGATACCACTAAAGGATTATACCAGTTCGAAAGCGGAATTTCAGGAAACAATTTTCTAGCACCAATTCAAGAATACAAGCACAATATAGATATGAATCAGGACAAAAGTAGGTCAAGAAATACATACCCTCGTAGCGTAAATTACTCGATATATGAGACGGAGAGATACTACAACCCCACGTGTTGCTCCTCTACTCGGTCCACCAACCCAGTTAGAATCTCACGCCTGCTAGGACGGAAGAGATAGAACGATTCTCTCTCTTACTTTTGAGGGTGCTTGAGGCAATAAACTGAACTAGCTTAGATTAGGTTTTCTCCTTGGTTTACTATCAATCACCTAATGACTCAGATCATAACTATATATCCTATTAAAGATTAGGTTAAACCAAGAGACTAACCGGGCCTCATAAGTAGTCACAGTCTGATACCTCACAAGTCCATATTGGGCCTATTTAGTTTCCTAACTAAGTCTGATTGTGTGACCTAATAGAATTATATATCCATAGTCATCAGCCCAATCGAATTGGACTAATTATCATAATTATTCTCTATTAAGCAATTATGAATTATTATAATACATAACGATTATCTCAATAATTATATCCTATATTATATTTAGTAATTGACGGAAATATCTTAGAACATATTCCTTCAATCTAGACTATGTTTACAACTTTATTTCAGTTAAATCCAAAACACTAGCACCATTTTTTCCACTTCGCCTCTAGGAAATTTGATTAGTGGGGCTAAATAATCAAAATGAATGGAGTAATAAACACAATATCAACAGAGCTTCAAAAGGAAATCCGGCAATGTCAGGGACGGGAGGATTGTGTCGGAACTGGATCAAGGTTAATTGCTACTTGCTTTCTCGGAGAAACTAGGAGTAGCAACATGTGGACATGACATAGGTCCACCTCGACGCGGCCACGCGCGGGTTTGGGTAGGCGAATGAATCTCGTGGTAAGATTGTTCTCAGATTAAAATTAAATCGAAGTTGGAGTCGCCACCGAACTTTGTGGAAGTTCGGACCCGTTCGAACCCACTCTATACTTAAGCATATCGCGCACAAAGCACGGCCCGTCTTAGTACTATAGCTTATGGGGGTTCGTCCCTTTGCATAACGATATCGATGTCGAATTACCGAATATAGTATATCGAATGACTCTCGTTCGCCAATGGTTTCGGACATTCGGAAACCGAAGGTTCTGAGTAAGGAATGCGGGTACGTGTTGGGAAGCCCACGAAGGACACCTAACCCCACTCGCACTTAGCGGCCTCTACTAAGATATAGATCGGTGTTCGTGTACGCGTGTATTAGTAAGACGATGAAATGATATGCAAACATTATTTTGAGCTACGCATGTGAAATACGTGTTTAGCTACGTCATTTAATGCATCTTAAATATGTCGAAGTTGTTTTAGCATGTGGGTTCATTTAAAAACGATAAATGTCACACAACGAAAATAAACAACTTGAAAGTAAATTACAAATTACACGGGCGGAATACAACCCAAAATTCACAATACTTGAAAAAATTGCGATAATGATAAAAGGAAACTATAAACGGACCCGTCAATGGAGAACGTAAATTAAAACCGTAAATCGAAAGATTGGACGAACTCCAATCATTTACACATTACGTTGTGTATTGACCGGAGGACAAAGGCTTTAGTACGCGTTAGCGCACGGGACATAAGCGTACTGCTAGCTTAATCTCCGGGCCTCGGGGTCTTGTCCCGACTTATCCTAGTGAAATAGGATAGCCTCGACCAATCGCATATCGGATACGACTAAAGAGTCGTCGATGTAGGATTAATCATATGAGACGTCACTCAATGTCGTGAAGAAACGGGACAATGATAAATTAGAAACAATATAATGTGCGGGTTTTAGAAGAGGAATACATGATTGATTTAGCACGTGTCGACTTAGTGGGGTAAATATAACTCGACGAAACTTTATATCGTATTTAGACCCTCGTTGGAGGTTTGTAAAGGCTCACTTGATCAAGTCATTTGATGAATTCGGTCGAGTGCCCTAGGCGAAAAATCCCTGACACTTTTTGGGGGGGTCACTCGATCGAGTGACCAAGGCACTTGATCGAGTGCCCCCCGAACCGGGTGACATGTTCTAAAACAACCCAATTTATGAGTTTATGATTTGGATCGAGAAATGATCAAGCTAATAAAAATATCGGCCCCTCCGTGTCACGACGTCGTTGTCGGGTCTTATGGACCATACGACGATCGGTTCGACGTCACTAGGTTTTGTATTAGTACGATTCTCGATAGCTCTTTTATGCCCGACACTCGATTATAGAATCGATATCAAACATTTTGGAGCAATGTTTATCGAATCGAGAATGATCGAACTAATATGAATATCAAACCCCTCCGCGTCACGACGTCGTTGTCGGGTCTTGTGGACCATACGACGATCGGTTCGATGTCATCGGGTTTCATGCTAATTCAATCATCGATAGCTCTTTACGCCCGACATTCGACTATGGAATCGATATCAAGCCTTTAGAGCGACATTTAGAAAGTGATATCGAATACGCTCGATAACGAATTACTGCGATCACGTTATAATCCGACGGGTCAGGCGCAGCCATAAGGAGCCCTGACCCTCAAGCGCCTGGGGCGGCGCGCCTCAATAATGAGGCGCCACCTCCGATGCGGCTTGTTTGGGGATTATACGGACTTTAAGCAGCGTTTAATTATCGAATGTATTCAATCGAAAAATTCGATTTGTCGTCACAAACATTAGGTCCTTTGCATTTCGACGTCGTAGTTTGGCTTTTAAAGCCTACGACACTCGATTTAGCATCATCGGACATTTGCTAGAATCAATTTTGAAAATAGTTTTTTAGTATGATAATATACGCGGTATTAGAATAACAAAAATGTAAAAAACGATAAATAAGTGTTAGATGTTAGGAACGATAATTAAATGTTAGATGCGATAAAGTAAATGTTAGTAACGATAAATTAAATGTTAATAACGATAAACAAAATGTTAGTGATGTTAGTAGACAAATACATAAACAAGAATTAGAGATTAGAAAATGGGGTTTTAACACCCTCAACCTACATGTTAATAGTCTCGAAATTGGGGCTCGTAAGTGTCGTCGATAGGCATGGGAGCGGTTCAAGTATGTTGAATGAGTTAGGGTGTGCGATTAGGGATAAAATGTTCTCGGTTTCCGTGAGGTAGGGTCTCGGGAATGGCTATGTGTGTGGGAGTGTATGAGGAACTCTTAAAAGCCAAAAAATGTGAAGGAAAAAAAGTCCTTTGAATGGTGGAGCAAGGGGGTATTTATAGATTTTACCTCCCCCCCCCAGGCTTAGGGTCACTCGATCGAGTACCCCTTGCTGGACTCGATCGAGTGCCTTAATAAAAAGGTTCTGGTCGTTTTTTTGGGGGGTCACTCGATGATAAGTGTAGTTTGTAGTGCCTAATTTGTTGTGTTTGGTCCTGTTTTCCCTTGTGAAATCGCTCTTGGAGCGATTTCTGGGCTACTCATACTTCTTCTTGCTCGTTTTAGGTTCCCGAGACCATTCATGGAGAATTGGAACGATTCCGACTCGTTTCATACACTTTTGGAGCCAACGAAGAGAAGGAACGATCACTTGGTGCCTTAGATTCGATCCCGAGACCTTGGGACCCGTTCCCGAGCCCCGTAGACTTGATCCCGAGCACCGAGAATCAATAACAAAGATGAAAACTTGATTAAATATGAAAGATTAAAGGAAAAGAGAAAGGAAAGATTATACCAAACTAGATGAATGGAAAAGATGAACACTTGTATAGAAGAAGACCTAAAACATCCACCAATGTTGTCAAGATTGGTAGAATCTCCAAGAATTCCAATATTACAAGAGTAATCTAACTAGATTAAACTAAGATTAAAGAGTAATTAAAGAGGGATTAAGCTAATCTACACTAATCTAAGCTAATCTAACCTGTTGTTATGATAAGTGTAGTTTGTAGTGCCTAATTTGTTGTGTTTGGTCCTGTTTTCCCTTGTGAAATCGCTCTTTGGAGCAATTTCTGGGCTACTCATGCTTCTTCAAGCTCGTTTTAGGTTCCCGAGACCATTCATGGAGAATTGGAACGATTTCGACTCGTTTCATACACTTTTGGAGCCAACGAAGAGAAGGAACAATCACTCGGTGCCTTAGATTCGATCCCGAGACCTTGGGAGGCACTACAAACTACACTTATCATAACATCTATAACTTTTCCGCTACATGACGGTTTTCAGAGGATATTAAATTATAATACATGATTTTAAATTCTGCAAGTAACTATAGCGATAAAAAAAAAAAAAAAAAAAAAAAAGTTAAAGGGGTGCAACACGAGGCCTTCCCCGGAGGTCACCCATCCTAGTACTACTCTCGCCCAAACACGCTTAACTGCGGAGTTCTGATGGGATCCGGTGCATTAGTGCTGGTATGATAGCACCCGTACATTTAAATTGCAAATTTTTTCTTTATTAAGTCAATTTCTGCTCTCTATTGACTAGCACAGTCGTTGTAATGGTTCCGGTATACCGTCGCATGAGAAGCAATGAAGGACCTTAATGATCATAAAAGAGGCCTACAAGACCCTTCCCGGGCAGGAAGAGTAGCGTTCCCGGTCGGGAAGGAGTGCATGAATGAAGAGGCTACTGATCTGGCCGTCCCGACCGGGAAGAGCAATAACACCGCCTGGTGTTATGGATAACACAGCCCGGTGTTATGCTTAAGCCCGACCGGGAAGGATGGCCCATCCCGACCGGGAAGAAGTGATGTAGCTGCGTGACTTTCTTTTCTCCTCCTTCACTCTTGTAACCTTATAAATACTCCTCCCTTGTATTGTTTAAGCACATTACATTACCCTAGATTATTTTAGACCTCTCTACAACATTCAAAACCCTAATTAGACTCTCTTCATCTCTAGTTTAGTTTCATATTAATCTTTTGTTAATCTTAGATTAATCTAGTTAATTAGTCTTGTATTAAAGAGATTCTTGAAGACTCATCCAAGATGGACAACCTTGGAGATTATTTGGGTTTCTTATTAATGCAAGTTCTCATCTTTTTATTCCCTTGTTAGTTGGTATAATCTTTTTTCTCTTAATCTTTGTGAATTTTTCAAGTTTTAATCTTTATATATTGTTTATTGTTCTTGTTTGTTCATGATGAATGTTTGGTTGTTTATGTTGATTTCTCTTATCATTGTTAGTATTAGATTGATTATGAGTGAGTAGATTCTTTGTGGGGTTAGTAGAGGGATTAAGTGTGGATTATGGGTAATTAGGGTTTGATTAAGGGACAGGTGGAATCTTTGTCACTAGTCACATGTTGAGCACTCGATCTATGTGTTTGTTGAATTGCTTGTTTGAGTTGTAGTGGTCATGCTTCTCATGCTTGTTTTCATCTTCTCATCTTGTAATCGATGTGTGGGTGAATGCTTATGTTTTGGGTAATACTTTGCATGAGTATTCGGGTCTAGTCTTAGACACGAGAGTGCGGACTTAGGCTTTGGCGCGAGAGCACAAACCGACCTTAGTGACATGGAGAAACCTACACCCTTGACCTCCCAATTATCCTACCACACTTGTGAACCCGACCTAACCCTACTCCCTTTCATATTTGATTTATCCTTCTAGTTAGCAATCATTTCTCTAGCTTGTTAGTTTCTTTGATCTTTAGTTGTTTCATTTAATTCTTGGCATACATAGTACATCGTTAGTCCACTTTCATCACCTTCAACCATCATAGTTTGTCAATTCTCATCATCTTTGTGTTTGTTTGTGAGTTAGCCTTGTTTTTAGGTAGACCTAGTCTAGACACCTATAACCGTCTCCGTGGACACGACCCGACTTATCCTAGCTACCCGTTAGGATTAGTTGGACTTTACTTGACGGTGGGGGACGCGGCAAAACCCTACCATCACTCGATCGAGTGTCCCAAGCACTCGATCGAGTGACGTTAGATAACGGAGACAGATAAGGGAAGTTTAGATTTGGTTTTGACTTTGGATTTGATTACGTATGGGGACGCAATTAAGGCTTGTTTCATTCTCGGATTTTGACTTTGACTGGGTTTTGACTCGGTTGCAAAAGACGGTTTTGCCCCCGATGGCGATTTTTGCTCAAATTAGCTTTATTTTATTGAAAACGACCCACTGAGTTTGAATTTGAGGTCGGTTTTGAAAGATTTTTACTCCGCAAAGTGCCCACGTCGGATACTATTGATTCCGAGTCTTGTATTCGAGCGTATTAATGCATGTTAGCGTCCGATCAACATCAGGTGTTTTGTTGGAGACTGCTACAGACACGAGCAGGCAAAATGCGGGTGTCTACACAACGGTAACGAGAACACAAATTATGGCACTACAACGTGGTTTGATGTGAGCTCACGAGCGGGGCTACAATAAACTAATTATACAAATCGATTCAAAGGTGGTTGAGAGCCTAACGAGCACCAGAGATTTCTAATGCGCATTCCCACATGATCCGCATTTGGCAATCATTAGTCGAAGACCATGATAGGACCGTTGAGCTGAAACACATTTATAGGAAGGCTAATCGATGTGCAGATTGGTTAGCTAACCGACGAGTGGAGGATGGTATCCATTTGAACATCATTGAGGAGGATCATATCTCGGCCAAATTTGTCCGAGCTTTTTCAACATGACACGAAAGGGGTCTCGTGGCCTTGAGTTGGGACTTTTACGCTTTTTAATATCGTCTTATTGTATTCTTTGGGTTTTAACCCACTTTTCAAAAAAAAAAAAAAACTTGCCGCAAAGGATGTAGGACTAGGAGTCCAGAACGTTTATATTGGGGGAAAAATATACACCGTATGTGACTTGTAATTACAATCCGATGGAAGTTACCCGGCTCCTTTGTTAATGTTATACTTGTATACGGAGTATCTTTTACATATAACCACACGAACTTTAACTTTATAAAGGAACTCAATAACTTTATGAATAAGTTCATTGACTTTGTAAAACAGTAACTTTACAAAGAAAAGATAACAAAATAATTTGGTCGTACAAATTTAACCCACTAACACAAAACATGTACTCTTGGGCAAGGAAAGTATGTCATACTGTTTTCCTGACTCAATATCGGAAAAAAATCTCGCGTTATTTGATAGCCAAAAGTTTTACGGTTAGAATCAAGCTTCTTACATTATAAACCAATGGGGGCTCCCTCAAAACTTTAACAAAAAAGAGATGCCCACAAGTGATTCAAATCGTTGAAGATGTCGGATTCCTACCTTTTCATGCCATCTCACACCGCGCAAGGCTTCAAGGGGTGGTAAGATGTCGGATTTAATTCTCTAGGGCAAAAGAATTGTTGTTCTGTCCCTCCAGATAGCACATATGCTTGGATGCTTCATGTAAAACTAAAACATGAAAAACTTGCATAAATTGTCAAGCCTGATTGATACCTGGACACACAGTTCCCAAGATGAAAACTGAACATCTCATTCTGTACAGGATCTGAAAGGAAGAAGAATGACAGGATCACTGCTTTAGTTCCACTTCAATAAATCTTGCAAATAGGGTGGGCCATCAACGAATAGTTTTAGCATGGGGTGTGTTTAATTCGAGGCTTCATTGACTTATGTTCAAGTGAAGTTTGGTAAATTACGATGACTGTCAGCAAACTCACGCACCAAACGTTTCAAAACACGTCCTCCTTTGCCCTGCATATGGCCATAATCATTTTTGACACCGTTACAGGTTTTACTCTCAAGATAATCTGAGGCAGCGCCTGCTAGGGCCTTTAGCCAGCTTGGTACTAATGTTTCCGCTTCACCTTGTTTCAAATACTCCACAGGCAGACCATGCACCTGGTATGAATATATATACATATAGTCATGAGCATTAACACGATGTGAGGGACACTAAGGTTTGCTGTAATTTAGGAATTGAAGGAAAGATTATCACTCCAGTAGCTGGCTGTACGCAATGACTAAGTCTGTCACTGTAAAACAATACTTCGTATTACATTGTAAAACCATGAGTAAAAGACAATGATCTCCGCACCCTAACTTGGGTAGCTATTTTTGGGGGTATTTCATATTTGGGTTTAGTGGCTTAACACTAAAAGTGTGTACAATGGCCCTACACAAGTACTAGTGCTAGCCAACGGCTAGTAGAGGTCGGGTGTACGCAACATTTCCTGCGTTAAGAACACAAAGAGGTGCCTGCTAGGTTTATTGCATCAATATCGCACCTTATGAGTTATGAATGCTTAAAGTCATTGTGTCAATATTGCACCTGAATATTCAAATAAACCGAAGAAGGTATCTCATATCCTCAGGTAAAATTGCTCGTTATCATTGTTCAGCTATTAAAGGCAAGTTGCTAACCAATCAGGCGTTTTTTTAAGTGAAAACATGCAAATATCTCCTTCCACAGGTTAACTTCCTCATCAAAACTAACAGCTGAATTTTTTGGTTTTGGCAATTTCCAATTCAGACCTTGGTTGTAAGCTCACTGACCTCCAATTCTTTGCAATATCAAACCACAAACTGCATCACTTGTTTATATCTCTTAATAATCAAGACCAACTGAATTCCATATCAAACTGTTACCACTTATTAATACCCTGTACAATTTTTATGCAATTTTCATTACGGGTCATATAGATCATCTTAGTATTTAGAGTACATGGGAAAGGTGGCCTATACCTAACCACCCTTGCCTCTCCTACATGGGATCACTTCACCTGTTAGAGTCACGTAAGTAGCTTCAATGGACGACGACATGCATTCTATAGGTCCTGTTTCAGAACTTGAACAATTGGATTCTCTTCAACAGCAGTGTTATTACTTGACGTGAGGTTCCCAAGACATGCAACTGATTCTTACATTGACAACAGCATAGACCAAGTATTCAGTATTTTTATATGAGATATTTTTCTCTTCACAGCATTAACATAGGGCGATTAGATAACCACATTTGAATCAAAGACACAGCCTAGTAATAAAACAATTAAACTACTATAAGTCAATAAGTGGGAAAGGGTGAAAGGAACGAGAATAGATACCGCAGAGTATAACCATCCATGCAGGGTTTGCCAACGAAGGACCCCTGACCAAGACGTTCTCTCGCTTAAACAGCATACAGCAGCCAACTGTTGCAATATTGTTGCGCACTTGTGCACCTACGAGAAAAGACAAAAACAATTAATATTAGATCATAAGTTGCTTGGCCTGAACCAAATTACAACTTGTCAATAATATGATCAACCCTGGGCTCTTCCTCTGGTCTTTGAAAGTATGATATAAGTAGCCTGGAGCTATTCTTGCTTGAACCAATTTCATTGTATGAGATGGCATAAAGTTGTGTTCTTCAATTCAAGAAGTAACTCAAATAACCTTTAAGAGTAATGGGAATATTACTTTTGCCCCCGAGTGTTTCAGTTCAATTAGAAGCTAAAATTATTTACTGGAGTTGTATAAGCATAAAGCACTCTCTAGGATGAAGATAAAAGTCAAGTAAAAGCGAGCATGACAATCAGCAACATAAATGTTAAGGCCAATGTGATTATAATTTGGCTCCTCCACAATCAGAACCTTCCGGAAAGCCCGAAAGGAAAGCCAAACATTGCAGTAGCTCACCAAATTCTGTAAAGGTGACAAAAAAGTTGCAGTCATTTTCTCAAACTTACCCTGGACATAGCAGAGGTTCCGAGTAGGGCATATAAGATATTTGAGATGAGTCCCTCGCCACTGTTAGATATAACTTGAATAGCCACGCCACTGAAAGCTCCTTCAGACATATTTCTCATAGATTCAAACAGCGAGAACAATGCAGCCTCTAGCAAACCTAGAATAGCAGCAACCAATTTTGGAAAGATATAAAAGGGAAACAGTGTGAATCTCTCAAGGTGCATGTGTCAAATCCAGAGTCTGGATAATATTCGGAGAGATTAGCCTTCTCAGTGCAAACAGCAAAGATGAGTATTCAAGGGACGCAACTCGTAGATATACCAATACGAAAGCACTGTTCCATTTTTTTTCATTATACTACCTCCATGCCCCGTACGTTGTCTCCTTTTGACTTCTATGGTCAACTTTGATCATTATCTCTCCAAATATATGTCAAGGCACATCAAATTTGTCGCATTTGCTTTGGTAAAAAATTGAAACCACATTCCTGTGTGATTTATTATTAACTGTATATTGAGAGAAAATAGTGTTCAAAGTTAACCACTAAAGACATAGCAGTACAACATAAATGGGATGAGTAACAACGCCAAGGTTCCGTATATTTGAATCCTTATCCCGCCTCGACCGGAACATTATCATCTTAAGTTAGCAAATACATTAAATAACCGGAAACAAAAGAATATACTATATATGTCAAAGAACACCCCAAAGAGAGCATCTAAGACCATCCCCAAGCAAGGTGGAAGGGGAAGGTCATGACCCCCAAGGTCATCCTAATTACTAATTATATGAAAGATTAACATGACCCAAGAAAGAAGAGGGTCATGGGATGACCTTTCTTGAGGGAGGTCATGACCTCCTTCAATAATGGGGACCATGGGGTGATTGTCACACTCACTCTCTTACCTTTGTCAATATTTTCAACTTATTTTGTATTTAAACTAAATTAAAAACATTTAAAATATTCTTGTAAAAAAAATTAAAATATACTCTAAATCTTTTTAATATTTATGGGGCTACAAAATAAGCTCCATTTTGGTATACTTTGTATATTTTTTTAAGGTAAAAATATTTTACAAACATAAAAATAATCCTAAAAATTATTTTTTTTCTCTCTTGATTTTTAGTGTTAATAAAAAAAATAGATTAATTAATGGAGTTTCGGGGCTATTAATTTGAGTTGGAGATTATTACTCGTATTAAATATAGTAATGTTTCATAACTTGTTTTTTATAAAACTTTTTTTTTTATATAAATTACTCATTTTAATTTAATACCAAATTAACAAAATTGGAGTAGTAAAAAAATTATCGAGCTTACAAAATTAAAAATAATAATTGCAAAAGTAAGAGAGGTTTTGGTGACGTGGAGAATATGAAAATGATTGGATATATTGGAAAGTGATAAATAATTGGGTTGGTGACCTAGGTCGTAACCTTCTGGATGGGAGGGTATAAATGGGTTAAGATAAATAAAGTGAGATTAAGAGAAAAAATGGGTGTTGACCCAATTAACTTGACACTTGCTTGGGGATGGTCTAAGATATGAAGGTAGGTTCCTGAATCCCAAAAAGTTCATGACCCACAGATAAATACTTTTATAACTTTTCAGTATTTCCAAGCTTAAAACTAATGAGACAAACAAAATGCTTAGTTGCTGACCATCTAAACAGTGCACTAAAATTTTTGCCGCGAGATGCTGCGTATATATTTGTATTCAAGACTACAATCATGAAGAAGCTAAAAAGGAAGAAATTTGTCAAGAAGCCTTTAGGTGTATCTCTAACGTAGTGTGTTTTTGTAGTATTGTGACATCATAGAGGCAGTGAAAAGGTGGTACAAGCATCAGAAATGATTTAAAACAATAGGCAACAAAATTGGTCTTACATGACATGTATGACATAGCTGCTAGAGCAGCACCACGATGCATAGCTGTGCAGCAAATTGCAGCCTTTTGCAAGGACGATTCGAGCAGGGAGCCTGACGCTGCTAATACAGTCTGCATAACATGTACAAAGTCATATTGTCAGATTTCTTTGTCAGAGGAATAGATGCCCTCTCCATTCATTTGGATTTCTTACAATCCTCTTTTTAGCTATCCAAACAGATTCGCTACATTTTCGATTCTGGATACATTCCTAGTTTACAAAAGACAAATAACCTCTTAGCATTTATGGGTTTCACTACCCAACAACTTGCATACTTGCACTATGCAACTTGACAAATGCACCCTCCCCACTTATCTCATTGAAACTAGGACCAGAAAAAAGTGGAAACACAGTGGATCCAAATGAAAGAAAGGAGTACGAAAGATCAGGCGACAAAGGAAAGAAAATTTTGCCTTAGGAGATACACGAACAAAACTTGATGTGAAACAAACAAAGGCCTCCACCAGATCAGGCTCTTGATCACATATGTATGAAGAATTAAGAGCTGTAACTGACGCAGCATTAGTGAATCTCTCAAGGGTGCTGATGAATAGAGGTCCAAATTCCTCTTTATGACCAAATTCCTCAATTATGACAGAAGCTGGAAAATAGAAACGTGATCCAGGTTACAGAACTAAATTTAATAAGTGCAATATAAAATTCAAACACAAAGAACTTTGTAACCAACAAGTTGAACAATGTACTAGAAATGTTAATTACAGAACAAAGGCACCAGCTAAGAAGGCCAAGCCCATCAATAGCCCCTACAGATAGCTAAAATTTGTAAGTACAGGTGATACCGATTGTGAAACTTTTATATAGACACTTTGGAAGGCAGGTATTCAACCGGCAAGCAATAACACAAAATGAAAACAGACCGCCTTGGATAAGATATAAACTGTGACCAACTTATATAATTACATATTCCTCATTTAATCATATACTCCGAAGTTACAGGTTGGTATCACAGGTATTGAGTAGCTCCGACCCCTATCCCACTTTAGGGAAAAAGGTTCCGCACATTCAGATACTCTTCTGACAAATATAATATTCCTTCCAAAAATTTTAGCATGATATCATAAACAGCAGGAAAAAGGTTCACAGACAGCAGACCATGATGTCATAAATAGTATCCATGTCAATTGTCATTCACCGCATTATATACTAATCACTAGATTAAAGCCCGTTGACTTAATTACATTGATGATGTACATTCGTTAAATAAGAAACTTAATCAAACTATGTCATTACAATAAATAAGATGATCGCATGATATTAGTAATCAAACTTAATTTCAGATGAGTTTATAGTCTTAAGAACTCATTTTATAACTCAAAAGAACACATGATTGCTCTTATTTACAATATAAAATGTCATCACCTTATTATAATTTTCCGATATGGAAATAATTTTACGTTTGTAGTCTTATTAAGAGATTTTTTAAGACTCAAAAGTGTTTTGATTGATATGAACGAATGAATTTTTTTATTGATATCTAAGAACGAAAGATTAGTCTTATTTATAATATAAGATTCTATCGCCTCATCATAATTTTTCGATGTAGGATAATTTACTGAAAGTTTATAGTCTTAAGATCCGCTCTTAAGACCCAGAAAAACGTACGATTACTCTTATTTATAATATAGAATCATCACCTTATTTTAATTTCTTCGATGTAGGATAATTTTAGACTTGTAGTCATTTAAAAAACTTTTTAAGACTCAAAAGATTGTTGATTGATATTTAAAACCGAAAGATTACTCATTTATGATATATAGAATTTCATCACCTCATCGTAATTTTTCGACAGAGTTTGTTTTTATATCTAAGTTAAAAAGGACAAATGATTGCTCTTTATTTATATAATCGAATTTGATTATCTTACTATATATTTTGGACGAATGATAACTCTTACTTATATAATAAAAAAATATCACCTTATTATAATTTTTCGATCTGGGATAATTTTACTTAAAAGTTTATTTGAGTTTAGATATAGTCTAATTAAGAACTTTTATTTATAGACGAATGATTACACTTATTTATAATATATTCCATCAACCCACCTTAATTTTTCGATGGAACTTTTTTTTAAGTCTCAAAAGATTGTTGGTTAATATCTAAGAACAAAAGATTACATAGAATTCTATCACCTCATTATAATTTTTCGATATATGATAATCTAATTTAACTTTATTTGTAATCTTATTAAGAACTTTTTTTTATGACTAAAAAGTTTTTTTTTTGATATCTAAGAACGAATGATTAGTTTTATTTATAATATAGAATTTCATCACCTCATCATAATTTGGAGAAATTGTTACTTTTATTTATATAATAGAATTTCATCGTCTTATATACTCTCTTCGTTCACTATTTTTTTCTCTGTTACCTTATTATAATAGTGACCGGAGGGAATATAATTTTTTGATGTAGGATAATTTACTTAAGTTTATAGCCTTAAGAGTGTTTTAAGGCTCAAAAGATAGGGGTATAATTTTCGATGTGGGATAATTTATTTAAGTTTATTGTCTTTAAGAGTTTTTAATGACTCAAAAGATTTTGATTGATATCTAAGAACAAATAATTAGTCTTATTTATAATATAGAAATCCATCACCTTATTATAATTTGTCGATGTGGGATAATTTGACTAAAACTTGTAGTCTTATTTATAATATAAAATCATCACCGTAACTTATTTTAAATGTTTCGATTTGGGATAATTTTAAGTTTGTAGTCTTATCAAGATCTTTTTTAAACTCAAAAGTTTTTTAAAAAAGATAAAAAATAAGACTACAAATCCATGACCTCATCACAATTTAAAAAAACAATACTCCCTCCGAGTTTCTAACCTTGTCCTATTTTCCTTTTTGGGCTGAATTTGATCTTTTACCCATTTTCCCCTTTAGGCCATAAATGTGTGGTTCACATTCAACCACCTATTTCTCTCTCTTCCTCCTTTTTTTTTTAACCACTCATTCTCCCTTCCTTATTTTTCATCCAAAAGTAAATGGAGCAATGTTAGAAACTCGGAGAGAGTAATATAGAATTCCATCATAGGTTTTCAAAAAAACAAAAAAAAAAATTGTTGGTTGATATTTAAAAACAATGATTACTCCTATTTCTAAGGAATTTTTTTTATTAGTTTTATTTATAATATAGAATTTCTATCCCCTTATTATAATTCTTTTATTTAAGTGTATAGTTTTAACAACTTTTTTAAGACTCAAAAGATTTATGTTTGAAGAAACTTTATAATTTTTTGAATGTGGGATAATTTTACCTAAGTTTATATTATTAATATATTTGAAGACTCAAAAGATTTTTTTGTTAATATCTAAAAGCACATGATTACTACGGAGTATTATTTATAATATAAAGTTTCATCACCTTATTATAATTTTCGATATGGATTATTTTTACTTAAGTTTGTAGTCTTACTAAAAGACTTTTTAAGACTTAAAAGTTTTTTTTTGATTGATATTTAAGAACGAAAGATTAATCTTATTTATAATATAGAATTCTCATAATTTTTCGATGTGGGATAATTTATTTAAGTTTATAGTCTTCCATCAGCTCTTTTTAAGACTAAAAAAATACATCATTACTCTTGTTTATAATATAGAATTTCATCACCAGTTTTTTTAAGACTCAAAAGTTTTTTTATCGATATTTAAAACCGAATGATTACTAATATTTATAATATAGAATTCCATCACTCCAAGTGTTTCTTGGTCGATATTTAAAACTGAATGGTTACTCTTATTTATAATATTCCCTCCAATTGCTTATTTTCTTCCCTCTTTCCTTATTGGGCAGAGTTTGATTTTCTTCCCTCTTTCCATTTAAGGAAAGTTTTCCACCCCTCACTAATTAATATAATATTCTATCTCTTCTACTTTTTCACCCTACTTTTTCTTATTTAATATTTCTCTCTCCTACTTTTTCACCCACTTTTTCTCATTTAATTAATACTCCCTCCGTATCTATATGTTCGTCCACTTTTAATATAATATTCCACCCATATATTAAAAATAGTGGACAAACATATAGATACGGAGGGAGTATAATATTTCTCTCTCTTACCTTTTCATTTCACCATCCATATTTTACTAATATAATACTCCCTCCTTCCTTATTTTCTTCCCAAAAAAGAAAGGGGAAGAAAATAGGCAATCGAAGGGAGTATAAAATTGCATCTCCTCATCATAATTTTTTGATATAATATAAAATTTCATCCCCTCATCATAATTTTTTGATATAATATCAAATTTCATCACCTCATCATAATTTTTTAATATAGGATAATTAATTGAAGTTTATAGTCTCAAGAACTCTTTTTTAGATTCAGAAGATTTTTGGTAGATATCGAAGAACGAATGACTACTCTTATTTATAATATACAATTTCATCATCGTATTATAATTTGTCGATTTGGGATAAATTTCAACTGTTATAGGTAATAAATTTATTACATAATGTGAAACAAATAATATGAAATTTATCCTCTAATGAAAGCATTTTTTACCACGAATCTAATTATTTCATTTTTATAATTTATTTTACGATAATGTTTTTAAAAAATGAACTCTAAAGGTTTTTACCTCAGGATTGTAATACATCACTATTAATATAATAAATTAAATATATACTCCCTCCGTATCTATAGGTTTGTCCACTTTCTTTAATATATGGGTGGAGTATTATATTGAAAGTGGACGAACATATAGATACGGAGGGGTATTATAATAATTAAAATATTCTCTAATTGATTTTTTTTATTATTATAATACTTTCCTAATTTGAAGTTTGATGAAACGGACCAATGAGATCGCTCGAAAAAAGCTTCAAATATATATATATATATATATATATATATTGAATTGATTGATTGATCGCTACTTAATTAATACCTGTTTTGATGTAACATTCATGATTCTGGAATGACATGAAGTTTGTTGATAGACAGTCTAAAACGTTAGGCAGTAAGGCAGTAAAATGTGGTCCTGTGAAAAATAAAGGAAACAATCACAAGAGATAACATTAGCCCATCCACAAAGTGGGTGAGGGTGTGGATAATGTTTAGCTTTCTTTGAAAAGAGACTGATACCAGCTGAGTGAATAGCTTGCGATAGAGCTCGACAAGCAGCTGCTGACAAACCACCATTTTCCATGTGCTCAGATTTAAAAAGTTTTTCTATCATAGGCCAAAATATACTTAGCAATACAAGGAGTGGATCGTCTTTACTAGAGCTCCTAGACACTGGTGCAGCCAAATGATTAAGCACCGTCCCAACCCTGTTATACAAATCTTCGTTTCAGAGGCAATTCCAAAAGCAACCCTTACGTGCACATTATAATAGTTTAGATTAGCTAATTGTTTAAACAGGCTGCAGAATTAGAAATCTTAACCTGGACAATGCAGGAAAAAGAAGATTTGTCTAAGTTAACTGAATAAGGATGGTTCACTAAAATGGTTATCCTTCTTTTAACTGTCAACTACCTCTCATTCATTTGATGCAATTCTGCACATGAGTTTCAATCTCAGTCAGCTAGAGACAAGTCTCTATGTGTTAACAACACATGGAGAAGGCTGTTCACATCCAACCTGCCCCATGTGGCCCCTCATTTGAGTAAGCTCTTGAGACAGAGACAAAGCTTTTGTTGTTAACAGCATGAAAATCAGAAATCACTATGGCAACGGCAACAAAATAGGAAGAGCAATGCCATCTTTATGGTTTAATCCACTTCACGTCTCTTTACAAACATGCTTGTCTAAAATGCTATAATCCCATTTAAGAAAAACTGGTGTGACTCGGTCAGTGTAACATCCAGAATTTTCCAGGCCCAAAGCCTCTGATAGACTTATAGGTGTGCCAGGCTGCCAGCATACATAATTGTTAACCTACATATCATTCAACTCTATTGGATAAGTTTAACATATGTAACCCAAAATATAATCCATATAAGACATGAGGAATCATGATATTCAAACAAATAAAGCATGATCTCAAACCATGAAGTCCAAATTGACAAACGCAATGACAGACCTGTGTAACCCTCTAGCAGCCGAACCCAATATCAGTGAATAAGCAGCAGGATTCTGCTTCAAACCATGCTCTTTATCATCATTAATCTGGAAATAATATTGAAGCTTCACAGTCAACTATACATCTAACATCAACCATTCACTAAAACACAAGACGAGCGTGCAGTACAGGACTCAAGAGATGGCATTCACTGAAGAAAGAAACCAACTACATTCATTTGTAAATGAAGGATTGCACCCCTTCACATGGTAAACCAAAGTCAGAAAAATGCCTATTTAGCTATCGACCATCTTTCAAAAGCATTTTGTAAGGCCAGAAAAAAAAATAATAGAAGGGAAAGAACTTCTCCGAGACCACACAACTAGCAATCCCTTTACTACCAAGACAAGTTTCATACTTATTCTATTGGATATGTTTTTTCTTCCATTTTTGCTTATTTTTTGAACGTTCATTTTTTAAATCTTCTTCTAATGAGTGAGTTTGATTTACACAAATGACTTTCTCATCTTAATATATTTGCCAAAAAAAACATATTTTGGATCCTCCTCTCCGGCTCAACCATTAATCTACTGCAAGTGTATTTCTGTTCCTCCCCCCACCCCACCAAATTCCTGCCACCCCTTCCCTAAAATCTTGCAATCCAAACAAAGTACCAAGGGGACAAATGGAGTACTTTATTCTCTGATTAGTTTTCTTACCACCTTCTCAGCACCAACCGTAAGTGTGACAAACACAAGGAGTGAAAACAAATGTGTGGCCACTGAGGTTAATTTTCATCCATCCTGCTTATCCCCTTCACTCTACAATTGCGTAATTTAGCGCACAATCTTAAAGAACTCCTTACATGATATAAAAAAAAATAATACAAATCCAACACCAACCTCAAATTTCCTTTAAATGACCACAACAGTGACAAACAAAAAGGTCTCCTGTGAAAAGACTACTTCACTACATGATGGTTCCTCCACTGGGTGAAAAATGCACTGTATCCAGGTCAAATAGTGGCACACAAATTTTTATCGTCAACCAAAAATCGCATGATTTTATCCAAAGGTAAACCATATGCTTCAGTTTGAAGTGAACCGTTGATCCAGACTTTTCCCATAATTTAGGTATAAGGAAGATATTCAAAATATGCAGATCCTCCATATTTCATACGTAGTTCAGTATATGAGCTATTTACGGAATTTGTTATCGGACAAATACTACAGGAAAAAGGAAACTTACGAGTTCCCCAATGACATCATAGCTGGAAGAAAGAAGTCTAGTCAATAAATTGTTCTTCAACTCTACATTGGGAAGACTGCTCACAACAAGAGCAATTGCGCCAACCACTTCTTCCTCATCTTCTGGAGACAATTGCTGCTTGTCCAAGCTCTAGGGAACAAGCAATTGTTAACAATATAGAGGTCGAGTACAGGCAGAAGCACTAAAATAACAATATACGGAGTACAATTTGTAACACTCACAGCATGGTAAATCAACCAAAATAGAAAGGGAAAAATAAAAGCATACACGGGACGACTTATGTAAGTATTCCATAATGTTTGGTAGTTTTTTATTGGTTTTGGCAGCCAGATCTGCCTAGCAGGTCAACTAAGTGATATTGTCAATATCTGCCTGGTGATCACCAAACTCTCAAATATGGAAATATCGCTATTAACTACCAACTGCAAAGACTAAATTAGAGTAACCTCACATCTATAATTATTATCATATAATTACTCATTACTCCCTCTATTCCAAAAGTTAGACTATTGACTCTATTGTAAAGCTGTTTTACACAAATATATGTAACACTAACACGGATCCAACATCCAAGAAATCATGATCCATATTCGTGGAAAAGTAGTTATAAAATAAAACTAACCCATTTTACACTTTACTTGTGTAAGACCGCCCTACAAAAGTAATCGTGCTATTCCAATTGGATGTTTACATTATCTTCTTTGGGCCATGTGAAGAGCATATTTATTTCTAATTAAGGCATATATTACCAAGTATATGGCTGTAAAAATATAATAATTTCCCCTCCTCTTAAGTAGACCAGCCCATGTGGGTTTGTAGAACAATAATCCACGATTAAATCCTACTTCCGTTGTTCCATTGAATTGTTTACATTCACTTTTTGCACAATTTTTAAGAAAGGCAAAGCAATTGGGTAGATGGGCCATTAAACAATGAGTTTACTTTTCTATCCCTCGAACTAACTCCTCCCACTTCCCGACCCTTAAGTCCTCTGACCCTACCCTGCCCTCTTTGTCAATCTTCATACAAAAAGCACAAACACAAAAATCGGACCACCCAATGACACTTTCAAACACAAAAAGCCAACGCATCACCTTGATTACTTTGATTAGCGACCATGTCCTCTCCGACGTGTTTCCACCATCGAAAGGATTTGACCCCCATCAATTTCTATCTTCGGCGAGTTTATTGAGGCAAATAATGGTGGGTGGTGGGGTTGGCTTGTACTAGTGGTACCAAGGGTGGCAGCGGCGTAGATGGGGTTGGTAGTGAGTGGGAAACTGATGGTGGTACAAAATATTGGGCAAAGCCTGACAAAAGTAAACGATGGTATAATACTAAGGGTAATCTGGTCTTTGTGAAGTCAAAAAAGAATCCCAAAATAGTAACATAAACAATCAAGTGGGACAGCTCAAAATCAAATACATAAAGAACTCAAGTGAATGGAGGAAGTATATAATGAAAAAAAGATCATATGGTAAGTATCCAAAATTCTAAGCATTTGAAAGAAAAGAATCTCGATAATATGATTTCTAAGTCCAAACTCCCAACTTTTTGCTTACTATATGGAGTTTTTTTTTAAACACAACCTTTAATAAAAACATTTTGCGAAACACAACCTTTAATAAAACTTCTTGTGAAACACAACCTCTAATATTTATTTTTTTGCGAAACACGACCTTTTCGTTGGAGTTTGACCGAAAAAAAAAAAAAACGATATGACTTTGTTTTTCTGATGAAGTCCCGCGCATGTCTTCCTTCTTCTTTTCCCTCCCAAACCATATTTTATACCTACATCATTTTTCCCTCCTAATTTAATACCTTAAAGTCCCACAAAACACATCTAATGCTCTCTCTTACTTTCTTTCGCAACCCTCATTTTTTTGCCATAAAAATGTACATTGAGAGTTCTAATTCTTTGTCAACACCTCACAAATTTTGGTGCAACATTCCTTCCACTTTGAGACTTCGATGACGGAAAAAACCCAGGAAAAAGATTTTTATCATAAGTTTACCACAAACAAACTTAAATGCGTGGATGCAACTATTTCAAGTGGGTTCATGACCCTAGATGAAATCAGGATTTCGATGTCGGAAATCGTTGATCATAAACCGAGGCTGGAACGGTTAGAAGTAAGAAAATGTTGCTGTGAGCTTCAATTCTAGACAAAAATAAATACAAGGAGGTGATGCTTTTAAAGAGAAAGAATAAGAGAATGAATGTGATTTCGAAAGCTAATCAATAATAAAGAAATCAACATGCTTCCAACAATAAAAATAATCAAAGGTTGAGAGGGTTAGTGAGAGGGTTGGGTAGTAACTAGTAAGTAAGGTTGGGTAGTACACTTAAACAATGAAGATGAAAGAGTTGGGTAATACAATAAGGTTGGGTAGACAAATCAGGTATTGTAGTCAGCATAGGTTTTTATTTTTTGGTCAAGCTCTGGCGAAAAGGTCGTGTTTCGCAAAAACAAAATATCAAAGGTTGAGATGGTTGTGTTTCGCAGAACTTTTTTATTAAAGGTTGTGTTTCACAAAAAAATATACTATATAATACGAGTAATATCCTATACAACGAAATCCTATATAATAAAATGAATTCCCAAATAACAAAAGAAAACCACATAAATAAATCCATTAATGATCTCATTGTTAAGATTCCATTTTTATACCACCTTAGTTATCTCCTCCCTACACTATTAAGTAGACCAACCCATGTGAGTTTTCTTAACAACAAACCACAATTGAATCCTATGTGATAAATGAAACTCCCAAATAACAAATTAAAACCACCAAAGAAACCCGTAACCAACCCATTTTTTTAGGCATCACATTTTTACACCCTAGTCATCACTGCCCTACACGGCTACACCCTACCACTGCCACGCTGTAGCCACCAAACTCTAGCCCTTCTCCAACCATATCTGACTTCTTAGATGACACTAAAGCAGCCTTTCACCACATCTTAGCTACCGGTCAGCCTTTGTCGATTCATCTTCACCTCCTATTTTGCTTGGTTGGTTCATTGGTGGGAAAGAAGTGGTAGTGATATAGAGAATAGCATGTAGGAGGTGAGGGCCTGGAAGATGGATGGTGGCTGTGGGAGGTGAACCTTGTGAAATATGGAAGGGGGTAAGCTACATGTTGGTGAGTTGCAAAGGTTGCTCGAATGGTGGCGAGATGATCAGCTGTTTTTGGTAGAGGGAGGGAGGTGGTGAGATAGTGACTGATTTCGGCCAGGAGTAGGTAAGGAGGAGAAGGAAATCATGGCAATGTTTGGGAGGAGTGGTGACTATGACGAGAAACTTAACTGATTTATGATGAGGTATAAATTGTACTCCATATTAACAATATCAGCCAATCATACAAATATCTTGATTCCCAAGCAACAAATAATCAAGCTATCAATTAGTACCTTCAATCAAGCAATTAGTGATACATTCACATTGTAAATGTAGGAAGATTTTATCTTGTTTTTCTTGTGTAAAAAGGCTCCTATTTCTAGCCTTAATTAGACTATTTCTTCAACTATATATACTGTACTCATGCACCTATTGTAATTATCAAAAAAAGCATTCAATATACAAGTCTTATATGGTATCAAGAAGTCACAAACGATCCTCCAAAAACAGCCTGCAACCTCATCACACCACCCTATTCAAATGTCCTAATCTCTCTTCAACCAAACCCGGTATTCCCATGGCAAACAACAACAATGTCATTGTGCCCAAACCCCACGAAACCGCTGCACCACTCACCTCTCTGAACCTAAGTCACTGTGTTAAGCTCACTTCTCTTAACTACACCTCATGGCACTTCAAACTATCCCACATTCTGTTCGGCTACAGTTTATTGGGATTCTTAGACGGATCTAATCCGTCTCCCTCACCAACTATTGTAGGCGATGATAACACCGAAACACCAAATCCCGCCTACTTGACCTGGCTTAAACAAGACGGGCTGATTTTAGGTGCCCTCATGAGCACCTTATCCTCAACTGTCCAAGCCCTCATTGTCCGAGCCAAAACCTCGAAAGAGGCTTGGGACATATTAGCCCACACGTATGCTAACCCCTCACGAGCACACATATTACAAATCAAAGACCGTCTTGATTCCATTGTGAAAACCACATACCAATCAATTACCGACTACATGAATGCCTTTAAAGCATGTATTGACCAACTTGCCTTAATGGGTAAAATTCTCGACCCCGAAGACATCGTATCAAAGGTTCTCAAAGGCCTGGATTACAACCTATATAAACCCGTCATGGACACGGTTCGTGCTCGTGACAATCCCATCTCGTTTGAAACACTCCACGAGAAACTACTCCAACACGAACTCCTTATCAACAAGGACCCACCACGGATATATTCCAACCCACTGCAAACCCCACTTACCGTCACCCTAACCACTACTGTGGAAACCCACGGGCCAATCACACATCCTCCTACAACCAGCAAAACACCCGCCCACAACCCTATACCAACCCGAAACCTCGTCCCTTTAAGGGTCGCTGCCAATGGTGTCGACAAGTCGGTCATGTTATAGCTGATTATCCGCTCTTCCGCAAGCTTTTCCCAAACATTATCTTTCCCGAACCTCCTACCAGTCAACACCAACAACCAACAACCACCACAAGCCCACGCTGCCACCCATGCTACCACCAACCCTAATCCTAACTACCTCCTTGACAGCGGAGCTTGTGGTTCGGACAGGATCCTAATTCTACATAAAAATATACATATATATATATATATATATATATATATATATATATATATATATATATATATATATATATATATATATATATGCTGATACGTACAAGATAACACCAGTACTTTGCCCTATGTGGTACAAACGGAGCAACCTCAACCTACCTCATGTCGACTAACAAGCTCAACAAGAACTTCGATGGCCAGGTCAAAGGAGGTTGAAACCTAAAACAAATACAGAAGTCACTCAAAGATACGGTCTATCTACTCTTACGTTAATATGGATGAAATGGCAAAAAAAACAATTAACTACAAAATTACTCTATGTGCTTTGCTGATGTGAGAATAATGAGCATATGAACCAGAAAAAGGTCATGTTTAAAGACAGCTGAATAATAAATAATACCTGTAAGGAATTGAACACAAAGTTCAAAAGTGGGTGAGAAGGCAATGAGCCATGAGGAATCTCAGAGAAGCACCCTGATCGCACCTAAATGGGAGAACACAGTTCAGTTCCAACATATAAGCAACAAAAAACTTTGACCATGAGAATGGAACTCGAGTGTTACTGGACAATTGGACACTAGGTCACTTCGACACTTCACTCTAGTAGTCTGCCAACTGTGGCTCCTATCCAATATTTTAATAGTCTCACACCACAAACACTTTGACACCTCATTCAGACAAGGAAAAAACATTAATCTTTGTCATCGATAGCCACATCCAGTACTCAACATTTTGTTGCATTAGACACTTTCCGGCGTTGCAGAGTCAGAGTAACATAGGACTTTGGGGAAATAACACAACATCAGAAAAGTAAAGCATGGTAACGTACTAGAACACAAAAGCAAACGTGGCATATTGAGCGAACAAACTATTGTCGCACATTCTTGGACACCAATGGGCATAGTTGCAGATTAAATCACTTTTCTTACCCAGCTGAGCATGCAGCGCAATATCTTCCTATTTCTTTCATGCAAGTGGTTGCAATCGTCAAACCTTTTCTCTGACTGCTGTTGTAGGAACTCAAGAACCATTGGTGTATGCGATAGAAGCTGCATTTCACGAATTACCAAGAGGCATGACATAGTGGCCATGCAAACAAGGGAAGGGAATTAATGCAGGGTGGAAAAAACCTCTCTAGTATATTGAGATCTTTGAGTGGGATTTATGCTGCTATCAGTACTTTGATCTTCAATTACTTCTTCAGGCAAAACAGTCAGCATCTCTAAAACAGCAATGTTGCCACTCTCTTCTGTCTGTAAATTGTGAAGACTATAGAAAAGTTGTTCTATCGGTTGCCTATGCTCTGCTGCACGGAGTATCAGTGCAGAAAGTGCTAGACAGATCTGCGTTAATAGCTGCAAGGGCAAATTATGGGTTCAAGGGAAAGATCATAGGTATATTAAGCAAAATGAAGCACCCATGCATGAGATAACAAGTAGTAAAAGCTCAGCTGTGTTTTATTACATTTGATAAAAAGACATCCGACGAAGAGGGGATATAGCAGGGTGAAAGGATAGAAATTCAATAACATTCATGTGAAAATCTACAAAAAGGAGCAGTTTCGTGGTATGACGCCCAAAAATTAACATACAAACAAACCTGAGGAGGTCCTCTACTAAATCTTTTAGCTGCCAATAGAAGAGCGTTCAACACAGCATCTTTCACTCCTGGCTGAAGGTAGTAGCCTTCACTGTGTACCTGACAAAAGGAGTTATTTAGCATGGAGCTTAGATACAATGGACAAACAAGACTAAGATCCCGTTTGGCCACGAAAATGGAAGGGGGAGGGGAGGGAAGGATGGGGAACGGACGGAGGGAGTATTCCCTCCAAGCCTCTTTTTTGTTGGAGAGATTTTAATTTACCTTCAAAGATGGACATGAAGGGATCCATTTCCCCTCTTCTCCAACTCTTGCACCTCCATTTTGCTAACCATTGAAATTACATCACTCCATCCCCCCCCCCCCCCCCCCCCCCCGGGTCAAACATACTCTAAGAGAGAGGGCAGTTATAATGGTGTCTTGTTCTTGTTCCGGTTAAAAAAACTACCTTAAGATCCGAATTCCTTTTCTACAGAGTATATAACCAGGATTGCAAGTTCCTCAATTTTGTAATTACATTGAGAAATCATATCTCAAGCATATAACAGTATGACATAAAACAGAACAAACTTCTCTTTTTGAAGGGAAAGAACGATTCATTAATAGCACGCCACACGATACTTACAAAAGATACGAATAATTGAACAATCCACTAGAACACAAAGGACTAATTTTCTCTTGTAAACTAAGGATCTTGAACAATGACTTAACAATTCTTCACAATCTCGTATCGCTATCTTCTAGTAGTATTTGAGGGGATCCGTTGTTTGATTCGATATGGGAGGAAAATTCTTTCTCCTGATTCCAAAGAGTGTTGAGGAATAATTTGTATTTATTGAAAAGACAAACGACAAACTATCACTAAACTGTTCTTATCCGTATCCCCAATAAAACTAAGTCCTATACGAACACATAGGACGGAAACCCCGAAATAAAGGATAAAAAACACCCATCAAAAGGGAGACCTTTATTAAGTAAGCTATAATTTTTCACATTAGGAATTGGAAATGAACTAATGAAGGGCTTACCATCAATTAATTATAATGGAATTCCCATTGAGTGTTTGGAAACATGGAATTACATTCAATTTCATGAAATCTAATTCTAGATATTGAATTATTGGAATTCAGATCCATTTCCAATTCCAAAAAGTTGTTTGGGTGGTACCCTTGGAAATTGGAATTAGAATTCGGGCGGGTGGAGTCAGGTCAAAGGTCACCAAAAAAATAATTCAAAATTTTCATTAGAAAAATGTAAATTTAAAAAAATACAGAAAAATAAATAAAGAAAAGATATATTCTGACGAGATTATGCATAAAAACAAACAAAATATGATAAGTGACAGAATTGAAATGACTATCCATATATACTGGAGTAGGAATTTGAGAGCCAAATTTGAACTAGCTTGGAACTGGTCTAGATTTCAATTTCAAATTCCGAGGTTACCAAATGCTTAAAATATTTCACTTCCGAAATTCAATTCCAAATTCAAGTTCCCTACTAGGGAAATCAATGGAGTTTAGGTATTCTTTTTCTTGGAGAGAGAAGGGAGAAGGTGGAGGCATGGATTTTTGTACAATAAAACTATGTAAAACAAAACAAACTTCAAGATAATGGACTGAGAGAGTGTTTGGGAACTTGGAATTGTTTTCAATTTCGTTAGTCTAATTCTAGATATTGAATTATTGGAATTCAATTCCATTTCCATTTCCAAAATATTGTTTGGGCACTCTTGGAATTGGAATTGGAATTCGGGCAGGTGGAGCCGGGCCAAGGTCACCAAAAAAACATTTTTTTCGAAAAATTTTCAAGAAAAAATTTCAATAAGATGTAAAATTTCGAATAGGAAAAAAAAATTAAAGAAAATATATTCTAACTGGATTATGAGGAAAAACAAACAAACTATCATACGTGACGGAATTGAAATGACTACCCATATACGAGGAATTTGAGATAGCCAAATTTGAACTAGCTTGGAATTGAGATTCAAGGTCCTCAAACTCTTGAAATATTCCAATTCCGAAATTCAATTCCAAATTCAAGTTCCCAAACATGCCAATGTGATTACTTGGATAATGTTGAGAATGGATGGATGAACAAGAGCCACTATATCAAGCTTTATCGACACAACTTCATTTGAAATAACAACAGACTACATCAGAAGCTGATTTTCAAGAAGATTGGAGAGGGTATAGACCTTTCAATCTCCACTGAATTGCATCTCTAGACTGCAACAAATACAAGAGACCCAAAAGACAGGCGAACCGGGGGAGGGGGGGGAGGGGGGCAGATGAGTATCTCAACAAAATATTGAGGGAGGTTTCAAGTTGAGTTGGTAAGCCACAGTGTAAGTCATTTAACTTCCAGAGAATGAAGACAATAGACAAAAGTCATCCAGGAAGACATGTATTCAGTAGGAAAGGAAAGTACCGAGCATGCAAATTATGTGGGTCAGGGAGGGAGCTGTGCTGTAGTGAGCAACTAACTTTTCACCTACTATATCATTGCACTGAATTCTATCATCCTTTCAAAGTTACTGAATTCCATCAGCAAATTAAAAAAAAAAAAAAAAAAAAAAAAAAAACCAACCTTGCGTTTAAGAATCTGGGCAGCAAAGAATTCGACTTCAAAATCAGAAAAAAGAGGGTTAGGGTGATGGTGAGAAAAAGAGGTGAGAAGAGAAGTAGCAACTTCCCAAGCAGCATTAGACTGTTGGAATTGAATAAGCCACTGATTAGCAGCGACTCTATTACAAGACTGTGAATCATGGTTCAACACATTCACTGCTTGAGCAACCTGGATTTGTAGCTCCTCCATTTTTATTTTTATTTTTATTTTGAAATTTGGGAGGGACTAATTTATACCGGGTGAATTGGAAAGCTTTTTTTGGGTGGGGTGGGTTGGGTTGGGTTGGGTATCCGTATGTTTGTTGTCAGTCAGGGTGTATAGTGAGGAAAATGGAAGTAAGTGAGAATCCTGGGCGGAGAGAACGACGCCTGTAATTCCTTGGAAGATGATCTGACGGTATTCATTGGGTCATCATTTTTATTGGAAACAAAAAAGAGGGAGCAGCAAGATGATGAGGTGATAGATACAGATCGCTGGAGGAGGAGAAAGCCGACTTTGGGGATTTTACAACAACAAACATTGTGTCAGTGTGTGTGTGTTTGGGGAGATTGGGGAACTAAAGCTTGCAGTTCGGACGTGCTTGATCCTCAAAATTAAATTGGTAAATTTGTTGGGACGATCCTTCACCGGTTTGATCGAAATCGAAAGGGATCGGGGTGTAGTATTGGTTTCCAGGAAAATAAGGAGGTGGGAAACCTGACCATTGGTTGGGGATGAGGTTAAATCCCGGTGGGGTCATATATGGACCATGTCCGGAATGTCCGACATGTCCCTGTGCCTCCGACTGTGGTGTTTGTGAACCGGAGGCTTGTGGTTGTTCTACTCTACCTTGATGTAATGACTCCTTTTTTATCTAGGAGTAGGTCTGCTGAGAGACGGTCTCTCATTAACTTTACTGAGAGACTAAGTACAAATGAAAGTAACAGTGGTATCAGAAGTAGGTACGATTAACATAAAAGAGAATACAAATATAAAGAGGGTACGCTTCTTATAAAAACAGGTACAAAACAAAGTTATCATTTAAGGGTACGAATAGGACATAGAGTGGTACTGAAGAGTGATCTCTCAATAAGTTATCGAGAGACCGTCTCTCCCAAGAATTTATGTTGACCTAGACTCAGTGTGACATGATTCCGACATGATTTATATTATTTAACGGATTGAACAATTTAATTAATAACTTGAGTGAAGATAATTAATAATACGATTATCAAGTTAAATAACAATTAGGATTATCAATTTAATTGACAATTTAATTAGGGTCGTGCTTTTTCCTAACGAGCGTTTACTCAATCCTAACGACATTTTACCTATTTGCCCCCGTCATTTCTCAACGCTTTCAAAAGTGATGTAGACTTTCTCTCTAAAAAACTCCCTAATTTAACCTAATTGAATTCGACCACCCAACCCGCCGGCCATCACCACCACCGTGACCACCGCCACCTTCACCATCTAATTCGTTCCCTAAACCCTAATTTACTTCACCAATTACAATTAAACGGAATTACTTTTTCATACTTCGACGTTGCTCAATCATCCATAAAATTTCAAAAAAAAAATCCAATATTACCCTTTCTCTATTTTAAAAAACATTCATTATTTTTATTCTATTCTAAACATTTTTTTCATCAATTTTTTTTACTTAAATCTCATCCATCTTACAAATCGATCAATCATTATTTGCGAATTCATTATGGATCATAGTTCAATAATCGATATTTTATCATATAAGTAATTTTAATTGAAAATTAGGGTTAATTGATTGAAAATTAGGGTTGGTTAGTGTTAATTAATTATTTAGGGTTCTTGTGTAATCGCAAATGAGAACTTTTTCGAAAAAATCCTAATTGGTGCAATTGATTTGAAATTCATCGCAAATTAGTACTTTTCCGAATTGAAAAACCCTAATTGCTGCAATTGATTTCAAATTCATTGCAAATCAGGTATGTTCCTAAGAACCCTAATTGGTGCAATTGATTTCAATTTCTAATCTCAGTTTCTACTCGTATCATCGCAAATGAAGACTTTTTCGAAGAACCCTAATTAGTGTAATTGAATTTGAAATTTCTGACCTTAATTTGTACTTGAATCATCGCAAATTAATTTTTTTTCAAAGAACCCTAATTAATGCAATTGAGTGGTAGCATTTTTTCTCTCTAGAAACTTTATTAGGTGGTGAGGAGAAATGAGAAGGATATGGTAGTAATTTTGAAAGATGATTGAGTAAAGGCCAAGTATAAAAAAAGTACCACCCTTAAACAATAATTAGAAGAAAAAAATGTAACTAAACCTAATTTAATCCTTCAATTTCAATTAAATTTTGATTAGACAAAATAATTAATGTAACCAAACAATTGATTTAGGGAAAACGACAATTAGTTTATCATTATTTGAATTAGGGCTAATGATCGATCCCCTAATTTACTCCACCAATTTCAATAAAACAATAATTAGGAGAAAAAAAGTAACAAAACCCTAATTTAATCCTTCAATTTCAATTAAAGAGTACTTTGAAAAAGTAATTACCGTAACCAAACAAGTAATTTAGGAAAAACGGTGATTACTCCATCACTAATTGAATTAGTACTCATAATCGAATTAATCGATTTGTAATTGTAGTTTGAATAGTTGTATGTAACAAGCTATTATTAACAATAATAGCTATCTACTTTCATTTAGTAAATATGTATTTAGTAGCTCTGTTGTTTGGCTTTCCGTTTGCTCAAAACTTCTATACTCTTGTACTATAAATTGATACTTTGATCAATGGAAAAAGGCAAGAGTTTACAGTTAAATCTTAACATGGTATCAGTGAAACAATCAACAAAATTAAAATCCTAAAATCATCTACCCTAGCTGACATGACTAACGGCGACGGTGCCAATACTAAGATCAACGTCACGTCCCCGTACTACCTTGGTCCCGGTGATAAACCCGGTGATTCAATAACCCCTATCCGTCTCACATTAACAAACTTTGCTGAATGGTCTCATGATGTTCGTATTGCCCTCAAGTCACGCTGCAAATTTGCCTTCGTTAATGGTACCATTAACGAGCCTAAACCCCCTGTACGCAAGACGATTGGGAAACGATCCACTCCATGTTGGTGTCGTGGTTGTCTCACACGATTTCTCCTGAAGTTCGTTCGCTATTACCCAAATACGAGAATGCTAAGCGCTTATGGGACGATTTACATGAGCGGTTTAGCGTCGTTGATGGTTCTCGCATCCAACAATTAAAAGCCAGTTTGCAAGAATGTCGTCAGAGCAAGGTATGTCCATTACTGTTTACTATGGAAAACTCTGTCAATTGTGGGATGACCTCGATCGTCACGAACCTATCATTGAATGTAATTGTTGTACCACCTGTACAAGTAGTAAGAAATATGTCGAGCGGCGTGAATCTGACAGCTTACATCAATTTTTAAAGGGCTTGTTGTCGGGTCCATATGGCAACCTCGCTCCGTCATTTTGTCACAGACGCCCCTTCCATCAGTTGCTCGAGCATTTCAAATGCTCACACAGGAGGAAAGGGTTCAGGGAACAGAGCATTCCTCTGACCATACTAATGACACAAATTCCGCCGTCTCCAGTTTCAATGTTACTTCTAATACTCGACCCCCATCTAAGCACCCCTCTCAAATGACTCGGTCGGAGTGTCAACTGCTCTACTGTAGCCATTTTACTCGAAACGGGCACAATAGAAGCATGTGCTTTGATCTCATGGATGAAAAACCGGCCTGGTGGTACGAATTAAAGGAGCTTCAGCCCTCCAATCGCGGTGGAGGTTCAAGTTCGGGTCGTGGGGGAGGTCGTAGTGGATCTGACCGTGGTGGCCGAGGTGGTTCTCGAGCACAAAATGATGGCAATCGTGGTGATACAAACACCACCTGGTCTGAAGCCCGTAATACCGTGAATTCAAGAACGGTGTCGAACCCAGCCACGTCTCATTCCGCCTCTCAAGCCACTGCCTCTTTGGTAACAGTTTATGGTACACCATCGCATACTCACTCAGGTAAGTGGTTTATTGATTCTGGTTGTTCTCATCATGTCACGGGTAATTACTCTCTTCTTTGTGATATTCGAGATGTTCCTGATCGGGTTGTGGGCTTACCCGATGGTTCAAAGATTCATGTCAGTCGTGTGGGATGTGTACAATTTACTCAAACCATTACGTTAAATCCCATACTTTATGTTCCTCAGTTAACTTGTAATCTCATCTCGACCTCGCAATTGAGTGACGATTTATATTGTGAATTTGTAACGAATTCCGCTACTTGTCTTATTCAGGAGCGGGATACGAGGGCGACGATTGGCACGGGTGAAAGACTAGATGGACTATACTACCTGTGTACTGAGCCAAAAGAGTCGGATTATGTGAGGAATATCGCGGTGGATTCTCTGGATTTGTGGCATACTCGGCTAGGACACCCTTCCGACCAAGTTTTTAAATTGCTTCCTTTCTTACGTACTAGTAAACAATCTTTGTCAAATCCGTGTGAGGTTTGTCACCGTGCTAAACATACTCGCAACAGTTTTTCTTTAAGTGAAAATAAAAGTGGGTATGCTTTTGAATTACTTCACTGTGATTTATGGGGTCCGTATGACCATCCGTCTCACTCGGGTGCGCGCTATTTTTTGACTTTGATCGATGACTTTTCTCGTGGAGTATGGATATATCTTCTGAAAACTAAAGCAGAAGTAGAAGCTATGATAAAACGTCAATTTTCCGCTGAGATAAAAATTGTTAGGAGCGATAATGGCTCAGAATTCTCTCCTCTAAAATCCTATTTCAATAAAAATGGAATTTTATTCCAGGCCTCAGGTGTCGGGACACCCCAACAAAATGGGAGAGTTGAGCGGAAACACCAACATATTCTTAATGTAGCTCGAGCTTTGCGTTTTCAGGCTGGTCTTTCTATCAATTTTTGGGGAGAATGTGTGTTGGCCGCCTCATATTTAATTAATCGTACTCCATCACGATTACTAGGAGGAGACACGCCTTTTCAGGTATTATTTGGCCGAGCACCAGATTTTTCTTATTTGCGTGTTTTTGGGTCTCTTTGCTTTGCACATAATCAACGAGCACGGGGCGATAAATTTGCTAGTCGAGGAAAGAAATGTGTGTTTGTAGGGTACCCTAATGGCAAAAAGGGTTGGTACCTATATGACCTTGATAATCGAGAATTTTTTGTCTCACGTGATGTCGCGTTTTATGAAAATAAGTTTCCGTTTCTTGATAACCCAAGGTCAGATATCCCACGGTCAGACACTTCTAATACTACTGAATATCTTGTTTAGTGGGATGACGACGAGTGTGATACGAGTCCCCACCAAGCTTCCGCCGAACATGCTGGTCATCCGGCATCATCTTCTACTATTCCTACTAGTACACCTGTGTCACCTGCTACTGAGCCATTAGGACGAGGACATCGTACTAAATTTCCGTCTTGGTCTCTTCATGATTTTTATGTTAATATCAATAGCGACGAAGAAGAAGAAGAGGGCAGTTCATCTAGTGCTTCCAACCTCATCGTGTCTTCGCCGCTCTCAGGTACACAATATCCACTTGCTAATTATTTTTCTTGCACTCGATTTTCGCCATTATACCGTACTTATTTGGCAGCTCTAACTACACACATGGAACCTAAGTCTTACAAGGAGGCAATTAAGAGCGAGGGGTGGCGTAAAGCCATGGAATCTGAAATGCAAGCATTAGTTGATAATAAAACATGGGCTCTGGTGGAAGAAAGCGTTGGGTAGCAAGTGGCTATACAAGATTAAATACAAATCGGATTCTACCATCGAGCGTTAAAAGCATGCTTAGTAGTTTTTGGAAATCATCAAACAGAGGGAGTGGATTATGCGGAAACATTCGCACCCGTTGCTAAGATGACCATCGTCTGTACTTTCCTAGCTGTAGCTGCAACCAAAAATTGGTATATTCATCAAATGGACATGCATAATGCGTTTCTTCACGGTGACTTGAATGAAGAAGTTTATATGAGGTTACCTCCTGGCTTTCAATCTCCTGTCCCCGGCCTTGTTTGTCGTCTGCAAAAATCTTTGTATGGTCTTAAGCAAGCACCTCATTGTTGGTTTGCTAAGTTGGGTGTGGCTTTAAAAGAATATGGGTTCGTGCAAAGCTATTTCGATTACTCTTTATTCATTTATGTGAAAGGGGTGGTACGTTTACATGTTTTGGTATATGTCGACGACTTACTCATCGCCGGAAGCGACATGTCTGCTCTCTCCACTTTCAAAAATTATCTTAGCTCCTGTTTTCACATGAAAGATTTAGGCGACCTAAAATATTTTTTAGGCCTCGAGGTGGCGCGGAATGGTTCTGGAATTTTCTTGTCTCAACGCAAATACACTCTTGATATTATTGAAGAGGTCGGCCTCCTTGGTTGTAAGCCGTCCCCTACGCCTATGGAACAACATCACCAACTCGCTAGTTCGTCTAGCAATTTACTCGATGAACCTGAGAAGTATCGTCAGTTAGTTGGTCGTTTGGTGTATCTCGTGGTCACTCGCCCTGATCTCGCATACACCATCCATATCCTTTCTCAGTTCATGAGTGCTCCACAACAGGAGCATTGGAATGCCGCTATGCGCACAGTCCGGTATTTGAAGGGGTCACCCGGACAAGGTATACTGATGAGTTCTTCTTCCACATTATAGTTATCAGGGTGGTGTGACTCTGATTGGGCTTCCTGCCCTGTGGCTCGTAGGTCCCTCACTGGCTGGTTCGTTTTTCTAGGTGATTCCACTACAAAAATCAAGCCGGAATTGCGTCGGACAAATCCGACGCAAATGGTAATATCCGACGCAAATTGAATATTGCATCGGATTAACCGACGCAAACGTTCGCCATTATAATTCGACGCAATTTTTTTTTGCATCGTCTAATCCGACGCAAGGCTTTTGCGTTGGCTAATCCGACACCAAGCTTTGGAGGTCAACACCCCTGTCAATGGGCTTTGCGTGTGATTAGCCGACGCAAAGTCAAACATCCTGTCGACTTTGCGTCGGCTAGTCCCACGCAGAGTCCCTCAGTCAATGGTCTTTGTGTGGGATTAGCCGACGCAAAGTCGACAGGATGTTTGACTTTGCGTCGGCTAATCCCACGCAACACCTCTCAGTCAATGCGCTTTGCGTGGGATTAGCCGACGCAAAGTCAAACATCCTGTCGACTTTGCGTCGGCTAATCCGACGCAAATACTCTCAGTCAATGAACTTTGCGTCGGCTAATCCGACGCAAGTCTGGTTATAAAAAACACCGTTCTTTATTTTCAGCTCCCCATATGCGCGAAATAAAACAATATGCAATTAAACAACCCACTCCTACAACAAACTACAACAGCAGCACATCCCAAACAAAAATCCATCAATAACTCCAATCAAAGCTCTCATACATATCTTCTTCACAAAACTCCACAAAATGAAACAAACATAAACCAGTGTACTGTTATAGAAAATGAAAATATATTACAAAGACAACCAGCGCTAGGTTCAGAATTCTATCTAGGAGTTCGTAAAATATATATACACAATGCAACCAAAGTCTAAACAAGTAACATAAAAGAGATAAACCACCTACGAAAGGGACTCAATCTGCTCCGACCCATGGGGATGACCATCGTTGTTGTCGTCATCGTCGTGCCTAGTCATGCGTGGTCCTCCGCTGCATCTCTCGGTCTCCATGTTGAACCGTTCCCTCATCAACTAAATAAACTGGTCCTGCTCTTCACACCTCTTCTCCAATGTCTTCAAGCGCTCTTCTTGTCTTTGGAATTTTTCATCCAAACGGTCGTTAAGTGTGCGTTCCTGCGAGAAGGCGGTAGGGAGGTATGTGTCCGCAGATACCTCCTTACCACGGTTCAAGCATGGGCGAAAGAGCTCTTTCGCCGCGTTACCTATCCCCCAGAACCGTCTTTTCTGGTTATAGCCACCCGTCACATCGTGGAAGATCTTCAAGGTGTTGGGCGCCTGATCAGAAGCGCGTGCCTCCTCCACCGCTTTCTCGTAGCTCTCCTGAAACAGCAACATGAAACAGTGTTATAACTTTTAGAACAACACATACTATCACATCGTAATTTTCATGCCTAGTATATTTTTGAAAAACATTACTACTACTCACAACGATCTGCGGTCCTCGAGGGTCAATCCACTTGCCGTCTTTCCCCTTCTTTGTCTTCTCCAAGAGCTGGACCGGGGATGCAGTTGGGCCCTTCATATAACAGTGTTAAAACTTTCAGCATTTATTAACCAATAGTATATATTGAATTATACTCAAATTTGTTACTTGTGTTACAAGCACTTACCATCTGCGCGAAGGTTGTTGCTGCACTCCTACTTCCAAGGCAGTTGGTGGGTTTGGCCACCCCGTCCACTTGCCCACATCTCCTGTTCGACGACTTAATCGCCGATTTCTTCTTGAAGTTTGGGTCGGCAGCGTTCCTCTTCAGTGCCTCCCACTTCTCTTGCGGAATCCAATCTGCCTTCTCGACCCTCGGGACAGCTCGCTGAAAGATGTCGGTAATTTTCTTCTTAATCCGACTCTCATAATCGGACCTGAGGTCATACCCCAAGTCTATACGCACTCACTTCTGTTTGTCCAAAAAAAGATTCGTTAGCTACAATTCAATGTATAAATCGTGCAACGAAAACCATAAAAACACAGACGATGTAATTACCGCGAAGTGCATATACATAGCTTCCCGAGCTTCCTGTGGCGCCTCCGTCCAGCTACGGCAGGCGCCTGGGGTAGACGCATACGTCATGGTTATGGAATCCCACATAAATTTAGAGTACTTGTCCTCCCACCTACACAAGTAATTTATGATACTGTGAAGCAAATAAATGAGTGAAACTCTCTATTGCGAAACCCTGGCGATTAGGCGGCGACTTTGACGATTGACTAGGGCTCTCCGGCGCGGCAGTCTCTGATGGAGACAAGGCTGTTGTGCTATCGTGAACATGAAGAAGAAGGCTCGTTCGACTGCTAAAGGCCCTAAACCCATGACTAGGGCAGCGAAAGAAGAATTGTTACGTAAGACCGTATCGAAACCTGAAAAAAAAGTGGCTGAAACGGAGGATAGCACGTCTGCAAATGTGAAAATTGTTGATATACCGGGGCTGCACTTCGATTCCGAATCTGAAACGGAGGAGGTCTCGGAGGAAGTCTCTGAATATGTCCCTGAAACGAACCCAATTGTGGAGCCGATTGATAGCATTTGGTGGAAACAAAGGGAAGGGAAGAAAGTAGTGGATGTCGAGGAAGAAGAAGAACTACTGCAGTTCTCTAAAGAAGATGTAGAGGAGGAAGTTGAGTACTGGAGCAACGCAGTCTATTGCTTCATTATGGGGGCCAATCCTCCATGGGAAGTTATCGAAGGCTACGTGAAAAGGATATGGAAGGAACATGGAATAGACAAAATTTCATTCCTCCCGAATGAGATTTTTCTAGTTCGGTTCAAGGAAACTGATGCTAAGGTAAAAGTTCTGAATCACGGACTGTTTATGTTTGATAATAAACCGTTAATTGTGAAAGAATGGACACCTGATGCCAAGCTTGATAAGGAAGACGTGAAAGAAGTTCCCATTTGGATACAATTGCATGACCTTCCTTTAAAATTTTGGGGCCGATGTTTGCCTAGGATAGCTTCCCTTGTTGGACCGTACGTTAAATCTGATTTGGCTACGGAAGAGCGCTCTAGGTTAGGCTATGCTAGGACAATGGTTATGGCTAAAGTTGGGCAAAAATTTAAGAATATGATTAAATTTTTGGATGAACATGGGAATGAGGTTAATGTACTCGTCAAATACGAGTGGAAACCCATTTGGTGCTCTAAATGTAGGAATTATGGGCATGAAGGAAGTGACTGTAAGAGTGAGGAATTGAGGAAGGCTAGAGCTGTGGCCGTTCAAAAAAAGAAGTCGGAAGGAGGGCAGCCTGGACCGAGGAAGCAGGCATTAGCAGCCGCTGTGCAGCTTGTCAAGGTGCAGCAGCCTAAGGTGGTAAAGCCGGTTTTTGTCGCTCACAAACAGGGGGCAGTACCGACTGGCAAGATTGGTGTGGTAAGACCGGATGTTCCTTTCACTGACATAGTGAGGGGCTCGCCACGTAAAGAAGGAGAGGTGAGAAAGGAAGGGGCCGGTTTGGAACTGGTAATCCATGGAAGTACATAACATCGGGTGTTAGAATGTCCGCGGCATGTGTAATATAAATAAGCAGCGTGCAATTAGTGATTTTGTTAGGAAACAACATGTTGATATTTTTGGCTTATTAGAGACGAAAATAAAGAATAAAGCGTATGCGAAAGTTCACCGAAACATTTTCGATGAGTGGAGCATTACGACGAATAACCATTGTCATGAAGGAGGTCAGGTTTGGCTTTTATGGAAACATGAAAGAGTGAACTTGACGATTTTGGATTATTGTGATCAATGTATTCATGTTAAAGTCTCTTCGATTTCGGGAAAGGAGTATTGGCTGACAATCGTCTTTGCCTTCAACGCTGATTCTGAGAGAGTTAGACTTTGGCGAAGACTAGAATCATATAATTTAAGGAGGCCGTGGATGATTATGGGCGATTTCAACTGTGTTGTGGATGCCCGTGAGAGGCTTGGAGGTTCTTCAACCGATGAAGCCATGGATCAGTTTCGAGATTGTTTGGCTAATTGTAATGTAAGTGATATCAAGGCGATTGGCTCATGGTTCACTTGGAATAATAAACACAAAGTGGTTGACACTAGAGTGTTTAGTCGGATTGATAGATGTTTGGTCAATGACGAGATGATGGGGTTATTCCCGAATGGTTTTGCCAATTTCTTACCGGAAGGTACGTTTGATCATTGTCCGTGTGTCGTACAACTTGAACACCCTCCGGCTCGAAAGAATAGAAGCTTCAAATATATGAATATGTGGAGTCGAGCTCCGGAGTTCCAAAAGTGCATTGAGAATGTATGGGCTGAGCAGATTAGGGGGACCCGTATGTTTCGGGTGGTGACGAAGCTGAAAAACTTGAAGAAGCCACTGAAAGCGTTGAATGCTGCGTCTTTCTCAGATATTGAGAATCGGTGTTTGCAGGCTGAACTGCGCCTGGAACAGCTGTAGGTTCAGCTGCGCAATGACAGCAGCACGTCTTTGCTGAAGGAGGAAAGTGTATTAAACGAGCAGGTCCGGCATTTACAGGCTGTCAGGTCTGAATTTTGGTCTCAAAAGGCGAAACAAAACTGGATCAGGGAGGGGGACGTAAATTCAGCCTACTTCCATGGACTGCTTCGTGCAAGGCGTGCAAGGAATGCAGTTTTTAGGCTGAAGGATGAGCAGGACGAGGACTGTGTTTCTGTTGCTGAGATTCAGGATGCGTTCCTGAAATACTACTTGAAGCTGCTTGGGGAATTGAATGCCACTGATTCGGTGAATGTCAGTTTAGTTCGACGGGGTGCTATATGCAGCGAAGATATGAAGAATTCACTTCTTGAGCCTGTTTCTTCGGATGAAATCAAGAACGCGTTGTTTAGCATTACTCGAGACAAGGCCCCGGGTCCGGATGGCTATTCGAGTCAATTCTTCATTGATTCGTGGGATGTGATCGGTGAAGATTTTTCGGAGGCTATTCGTGACTTCTTTGTGTCGGGTAAGTTGCTTAAACAAATCAATTGTGCTAATATTGTCTTAATCCCGAAAGTTAATCGGCCCAATACTGTCATACGCCTAGGAGGGGAGGCGACTTCTATCTCTTTAATCCAGAGCCGGAGAGACTCTTTCGAGCCTTTCGCCAACGGACGATTAACCGGGTTAGGATCTCTCAACCAAGTGCAAGCAATACTCATCAAGGGCAAGCTCAAGGAGCCGACTTTAGCGAGTCACCTCGAGAACGGCCGGGGGGACCTTTATCAATCCCTTCGGTAATTCTTCTCCTAGTTCCCCCTCTTCATCTACATCAACACCGTCTACACCACCATCTTCTCCCTTATATCCAATCATGCCTAAGTTTTCTTCTCACTCAACCTTTACGGAAGACATTTTGCCGGGTCCATCCACTTTACCGGAGGCATATACCGGGAATTTTGTTGCAAAAACACAATTTATCCAATGGTCGAGAGAAGTCAATTTAGTGGGTTACCAACCGAAGATCCTCATCAACACATGGAAACCTTTTCGGATTATTGTGACGCTATTTCGCAAACGGGAATAACTCAAGACCAAATCCGGTGGGTATTATTTCCTTTCTCTCTTATTGGTAAAGCGAAGCAATGGTTCAAGGGGTTGGACAAAGCAAGACTTGGCATTGACACTTGGAAGAAGCTAGCCTTAGCCTTCTACCAACAATTCTATCCCCCGGAGAAGACAAATTTATTGAGAGCTTCTGATGAAAGCCTCTATGAATCGTGGGAAAGATTCAAAGCCTTGATCCGTTCTTGTCCACACCATGGTTTATCACAATGGTTCTTGGTGCAACAATTTTGGAATGGTCTTTATGAGGACTCGAGAGCTATTCTTAACATGGGCTCCAATGGTAGGTTCACCGAGGTCGATGACGACCAAACTTGGGCGAGAATCGAAGAGATGGCGGTGCATAATTCGCAATACTCTAGGCCTAGGAAGGCACATCGAGGAGGCATGCATGAGGTTGATGCTATCACTAAGTTAAGCATTGACCTTGGAGCTCAATTGAAAACACACATGGAGACTATTGACAAGAGGCTCCAAAGCCACCTCAACCAAGTCCAAGGCACTAGTTCCTCACACCATCAACCGATTCAAGAAGTGAATGCTTTGGGATTTGCACCTCATTTGCCCTATTTTGGGATGTGTGACACTTGTGGAATCGTTGGTCATGACCCTATGAATTATAGAGGGAGTATTGAGCAAGTGAACGCCTTTCAAGCGTTCAAGCAAGGTGCCTCCTACTCTAATCAATACCAAGCTTCCAATCAAGTCCCTCAACAACAAGCACTTCAACATCAACAACAACATCGTCCCTATGTTCCACCTCCCTTACGGGACAACAATGAAGGTTACCAAGGTTATGTGGGTAACCAAAGACCCTTCAACAATTTCAAGCAAAATAACCAAGGCAACTTCAACAACAAGCAAAGGTTCCAACAAGGGAACTTCAATCAAGGCGGTTTCCAAGGAAACCAGAACTTTCAAAGACAACAAAACCACAATCAAGGCCTTAATCAAGGCAATTCTCATGGGTTCCAAGGGAACCGTCAACAACAAGCTACACAAGGTAATCAACAACAAAGCAAGCCTAGGAGCCGGTCTCCTACTCATGATTATGGCATTCCTCTTGCCATCACCGATACTCCGCATAATCCATCATCCCCACCTCGGGATTTTGACATTCAAAAGACTTTGATGGAAATACAAAGGAGCAATCAAGATATGCAACAGAGTCAAATGGACATGTCAAGAAACCATCATGAGCTCTTCACTTATATTCAAGGGGAAAACGCGACGAGAGATGCCCGTATGAAGATACTTGAGACTCAAGTATCTCAACTCGCTTCGGGGAGCTCCTCAAGGCAAAAGGGGCAATTACCTTCTCAAGGTGAAACACCGACATTTGAGCATGTAAATGCTATCACCACAAGGAGAGGTACATCCTATGACCCCCCTTCATTTCCTAGTGAGCAAGAGCCAATGCAAGAACCGACAAAGGAAATGGCATCTCCAATTCAAGAAGAATCAAGCTTTGACAATCCAATGGAGGAACAAGTTTTATGGGAAGTTGAAAAACCCCAAGAAGACAACCCTCCCCCACTTCAAGAGAAAGACAAGGGTAAAAGGAAAGTGTCCTTTGAGGAGTCCACCCCTATTGAGCAAAACAAGTACCAAATCAAGTTTCCTTTCCCATCAAGGCAAATGAAGACTAAGGTGGACACTCAATACGACAAGTTCCTTAGTATTGTGAAGAAATTGGATGTTAGTGTCCCGTTTACCGAGTTACTTACCCAAATCCCGGCATATGGTAAATTCATGAAAGAAATCTTGGCTAGGAAGAGGTCCATCGACAAGGAAGAGACGGTAGCGTTCACGAGGGTTGTGAGCGAGCTTATTCAAGGTTCCACGCTTCCGAAGTTGAAGGATCCGGGTAGTTTCTCGATCCCTTGCACCAAAGGCAATTTCATGATCAAGAATGCATTATGTGACTTGGGCGCGAGTGTGAGCATCATTCCCTACTCTATTTGTTGCCAACTCGGGATGAAGGAGTTGAAATGTACGTCCATTACACTCCAAATGGCCGATAAATCTTTTAACCGACCATTGGGAATGCTTGAGGATGTGCCAGTACGAATAGGGAAATTCTTCATTCCGGTTGACTTCATTGTGCTTTATATGCCGGAGGATGCAAACACTCCCATTATTCTTGGGCGCCCATTTCTACACACCACCGGTGCCATGATCGACGTGAAGAAGGGTAGGATCACATTTGAGTTAGGCGAGGAAAAGATAGTGTTCGACCTCCAAGGTAACACTTCGCCTACTAGCGATGAGTCATGCAATATGATCCAAGCCACGAAAGACGTCGGTCTAGGAGAGGAATCGGGACAAAGCTTGAAGAAGTACTCTTATGTACTTGAGGATGATGACTCCGATTTGGAGGAAGATGAGAGTCCACATCATGGGTTAGGTGACAAATGCAATGAAAAGGAGCAAGATGAGCCTCCCTTGGGGCCACATGAGGATCGTTGGACGTTTGGGTATATCCCGAAGGATCGCAAGTACAAGTTCAAGCCATTGAACTTGGAAGATCGGGATGCCCCGGAAACGTCGAGGCAAGGCCATGAAGAGTCTTGGGATGTGGTTGGTTATATGACATGCTTGAGTGAAGACTTTACTAGGGCCTTCGACTTGTTCTTACGTGCCCTTGATGGAGATGGAATTGGTCATGGTCGTTGAAAAAGAGTGAAGAAAGCACCATCTTGGTTTGACGGAGTCCCACAAGAACCGTCTCATTGTATATATTCCTTGCTTGTAGTTAGTTTGAGTTTTGTGATATTCTTGTCGTTTGGATTGATTGATGAGCGTAGTGAGGGAGAGAATTTAATGTGTGTTGGAGCTTTGTTGATAGGTGAAGTGCATGTGATTCCTAGAAAGGAATGGTTGATGATGAAGTTTGGTTTGCGAGCGAGGAAGTCGGTTTTTGAAGCTTATGATAAGTTTTTGGGCTTGGGGAAGGCCAAGAAGACTCATCCCGACCGGGAAGAGGGCTTACCGACCGGGAAGGATGAGGAATCCCGACCGGGAAGGAGCCATCCCGATCGGGATGAAAGTGCAGAAAATCGGACTCACTGGAGTGCATTCCCGACCGGGACGAGAGCTTCCCGATCGGGAAGGGTTTATCAACCCGATCGGGACCAATCCATCCCGACCGGGATGGTCCCCTTTCTCCCTTTTGAGCCTTTTCTTAGGCGTTTGACTCCAACCATCCATTATACCCCCTCCCAACCTCCCTACTCCTCCTTACTCCTATCATATGACCCGTACACCTCACCTTACACCGAAATCCACATAAATTTTCATCCCACCCCCTACCATTACTACCGCGACCGTGAGTTCTTCTTGAGTGTGAAGCGAGATGGCAACCGAGAAGACAAGCGACGAGCCTCTAATGATCATCGAGACGATGGAGCAAGTGAGTTACTAACCGCTCGGTTTGGGTAACTATCCTTACTTTTCCGTCTTTTTATCGCTTGTATTCTCTTATTTGCCCCTTTCACCTTGAGTCATGGTATCGTAGTGGCCTTCGAGGCCATAGTATGGTTGCTCCCGGCTCCCGATGACGTGATTACGTCGGGAGTCGATCGATTAATCCAATTGTACAAGATTTTCACCCTTTTTAGGAGTTAGTCGGATTTGGACGGAATCCGGGCTAGGTGACTTGATTACACCTAGCCCTCCCCTCCCATTTCCTTTTGTTTCCTTCTTTTTATTTTCTTCCCCCTTCCATATCTTTTCTTGTCTCGGCCCATGGTGACTTGATTACACCCCGGCCGGACGCTTTCTACCCTTTTCTCCATCTTTTCTTTTTGATTTTTAGCCTTATTTTCGTAGTTTCTTTTCCTTTTCTTTTGTCTCTCCGCACAATACGATTGAGTATATGAGGACATTGCTCGGTTTAAGTGTGGGGGAGCGATATTCTATCGTAGTTAGTTTTATTTTTTCCCTTTTTCGAAAAACCTTTAAAAACCCTAAAAATTTGAAATTTTTTCACAAAAATCAAAAAAAGATTTTCTTTTGTGTGTTTTTCTTTTGTGTCTTTGTGTCGTATATTTGTTTTGTATTGTGTGTGTTTTGCCTCCCTTTTCCTTATAGGTTGCTTAATCACCGTTGTTTGGAAAGCCTTGAAGACATCCGGTAACATCTTCTAACCCTCTTTCCCTCTTTATTCCTTGTGATGCTTGGAGAAGGTTGTGTTGAGGTGTGCTCGGGTGGAGCTTGTACATACTTGTGGTGGTTTTGATGACTTGTTTGGAATTTCGGGGTGGTGTGTGCTTTGTTTATGTGTTCGTTTTGTCTTGTTTTGTTTTATTTTGTTGCCTTTTTGTTTCTTTTCCTTTCATTCTCGTTGAGTCCTTGTAATGTGTTATGTTTGTTGAGTCTTGTGTGTAAATGGTTTTCGAAAACTCGGTTTAGAGGTTAGTGTGTGAGTGTCTATTTTCCCTTCCCAGTAGTGTAAACCGAGTCTTGGACTTTAATCTAGTAGAATGATCCTAAATCAATGAATTCGTTGGTTCTTTACCTTGAGTCCACCTAGCTTACTAGGAATTTACTACGGGATTTGCACTTTTGACCATTATGACCACCCACGGTGTGAAAAGGCCTTGGTTACCGAGTCTCGTCCCTTAGGTGACCGTGTTTAGGATCGTTTGATTAGTTCAAGTTCTCCACTTTTTGTGGGTTTGAAAGGGAATGCGCAACCCCGACTTACCCATTTACCTACCTCCTACACATATCCACAAAATAAATTGCAATTTGTGATTTCTCTCTTTCTCATCACCAAAAGAAGTGCCAAAAAGCCAAATCAAGCCAAAAGGGCAAAGAAAAGAAAAAGAAAGACAAAATGAAAGAAAGAAAAGAAATGAAGAAAAAGAAAAGGCACAAAAGCCAAAAAGAAAATAGAAAAGAAGAAAAAGAAATGGCATGGCGACAAACAAAGCAAAAATGTCAAAAAGAGAGAAAATGTCAAAAGAAAACCCGTCTCACAAAAAGAAATCCCCACAAAAATAAGCCTTTTTCCGACTTTCGCCGTGAAGAGCCTACCAAAGGACCGAGTCCCAAGGAAGGATGATAGCGGCATTAGTCGGTCTTCCCTCATTTTGCATGTTTTCCACCTTTTTACTTGGACTAGTTAGGCGGTTTTGGACACGGGACGATCCTCTTGGCTCACGCTAAAGGGGGCGGGGTCTCACTTACCTACAGTGTCGAAAAACACCGTGGTTCTTCACTTTCCACTCCGCCGATCGTCCCGTAGTACGATTTTAGAAAGTTAGGAGGACCTAGGTAAGTTACCAACGTTTTTATTGCTTTATCGTCATACTATTAGGGTTTAGTTCACCTTGGTTTGTATTGCTAGCTTGGGAACGTTGTCACTTACCTCGAGTCCTAAACCAGTGTCTTTTCACCGCTTTTAGAGGGAAGCGGTATTTGTTTTCTTTTGGGTGCAACCGATTGTTTGTTTGTTTGTGTGTTTGTTTGTTTATATGTTGTTGTGTCCGGTTGCATCCACAGTTTTGTCGCAAGACCCCACTTGCCTTGCGGAGTGCACTTTTCCTCTAAGTGTACTCGCGTGAGTTGAAAGGGCGTAGGGTGCGCTAATACCCGCTCGGATATTTTAGTAGTTAGTATGTGCTTACTCGAGGGCGAGTAAGGGTTAAGTGTGGGGGAGTTGATAAGTGTAGTTTGTAGTGCCTATTTTGTAGTGTCTTGGTCTCATTTTCCTTGTGGAATCGCTCCTTGGGAGCGGTTTATGGGCTACTTATGCTTCCTTTAGCTCGTTTCAGGTTCTCGAGACCATTCATGAAGAGTTGGAGCGATTCCGACTCAATACATACACTTTTTGGAGCCAACGAAGCTTAGGAACGATCACTTGATGCCTTGGAGTCGACCCCGAGACCTTGGAACCCAATCCCGAGCCTCCGAGACCCGATCCCGAGTCCCGAGAATCAGTGAGAAACCCATGAGAACCAAGGAGGGACCAAAAAGTTCATATTGGAGGCCTACAAGGCTCATCCCGGACAGGTATGGCCTCATCCCGTCCGGGATGAAGGAGGAAACGAAGATGAAGCTACTGAGGGTCCATCCCGACCGGGACCATGGCGTCCCGACCGGGACCGACCACGTCCCGATCGGGACCACCTCATCCCGGCCGGGATGGCTATGCTACAGCTCCGCCTTGTTTCCTTTCAATTCCTTTCCACTTGTTATCCTATATATACCTCCCTCTTGTATTAAGACATCATCTTATGTTATGCACTTCATGAGACATTAAACCCTAGACTATTTTAGGTTAGATTAGCTTAGATTAGAGTAGATTAGTCGGTAATTAGTAATTAATCCTAGTTTAGTCTTGTATTAAGGGAATTCTTCAAGATCCATTCAAGATTGACAACCTTGGGTGTTTGTTTTGGGTTTTCTTCATTAATGCAAGTTTTATTCTTTCTTCTTCACTAGTATGGTAATCTTCTCTTCCTTTTTCTCTTTATCTTGTTTATGTTATTCAAGTTTGAATCTTTAGTTCTTGATTGTTGTTTTGTTCTTGATTTTTGTTAGTTTCATTATGTATGTTTGGATTCTTGTGTTGATTCCTTTTGTTCTTGCTAGTATTAGTTTGATTATGTTAGAGTAGTGTTCTTGCTAGGGTTAGTATGGTGATTAGGGTGTTAATTGGATGATTAAGGGTTTGTTGGAGATGTTGGTGGAAGATTTGGGTTTCCTCTTGGTTTGATGCATATCACATGTTTGTTGGAATGCTTGAATGACTAGTAGTTGCAAATACTTGTTTTTCTTGCCTTTCTCTTGTGGGTGATAGTTTGTTTGTGGGTTCGGTTCACTCACTAAGTTGCGAGAGCCCGGTGAGGAGGACCCCTAGGTCGGTCTAAGTAGCGAGAGCCCGGATGCGACGTAGGCCACCATAGCGCGCTAGAACCCCGTTTGTCATGTGTGTCGCCGAGGTGGGTTCTAGGTGGAACCTCTAGGTGGGTCTAAGTTGCGAGAGCCCGGACCAACCTAGTTTACCCTACTACCTCCTTCGCTCTAGTTCTCCCTTGACCATTCCGTTACCCCTTTGACCCCGACCTAACTCTAGCCCGTTTCCTTTGTTTGTTTCTCCGTGACCTTAGTTTAGGCTTTACATTACCGTCCCCGTAGATTCGACCCGACTTGCCCTATCTACCGTAGGAATAGCCGGTTATATTATTGACGGTTGGGATTCCACGACAAATCCTTCCCATCAGTAGACATGAACAAAATGGCGTGGGGAAAGAAGTCAACAACATGGAATTTGAAGTAAAGTTCGAGAATTTCACCATAAGTTGGAACACTCACAACCATCAATTTAAAAACGATTCATCACCGGGGACCTTATCACTCCAACCTAAACCCATTCTTGTGCGTTCCATGTCACTGATAAACACGAAATTGTGTAATGTCGATAAGAGAAAAATTCAGCAGCAATTCGCCTCAGTTCTCCAAAAGCACAATGTGGAATATATGAAAACTCCACATATGCAATCGAAGAACATTGAGGGAATTGTCACCAAATTTATCTCTTACCAACACAACACAATTCCATGTTTACCACCTAAGTGACATGAAAGGTACAAGAACAATCCCAAAACGGGGACTGTCCAAGAATTACTCCTAATGAGTAACTCTTGAACGGGCACTAGGTAGGTCTGAGTAGATTTCAAACAATGCTCATGCACAGTACACAACGAAAACAAATAACAACAACAATATAATCATATCTCAACACAGTAATCCAAAACATTAATACTTGCTATAAATACAACCACTAACAGCTGAATTTCCCTTTTAGCAGTAGAAAATTAGTAGTAGTAGTAGTAGAAGAAGAAAATTAGTAGGAGTAGTAGTAGTTTAGTAGTAGTAGTAGAGGAAAGAGAATATTAGTAGTAGTAGTAGTAGTAGTAGTAGTAGTGGAAAATTAGTAGTAGTAGTAGTAGTTTAGTAGTAGTAGAGGAAATAAAATATTAGTAGTAGTAGTAGTAGTAGTAGTAGTAGTGGAAAATTAGTAGTAGTAGAAATTTAGTAGTAGTAGTAGTAAAAGTAGAAGTAGTAAATTAGTAGTAGTAGTAGTAGAAAATTAGTAGTAGTAGTAGTAGTATAATAGTAGTAGTAGTAGTAGTTTAGAAGTAGTAGTAGTAGTGGAAAATTAGTAGTAGAAGTAGTGGAAAATTAGTAGTAGTAAAAAATTAGTATTAGTAGTAGTAATAGTAGAAAATCAGTATTAGTAGTAGTAGTAGTAGAAAATTAGTAGTAGTAGTAGTAGTAGTAGTAAAAGTAGAAGTAGGAAATTAGTAGTAGTAGTAGAAAATTATTATTATTAGTAGTAGTAGTAGTAAAAGTAGAAGTAGGAAATTAGTAGTAGTAGTAGTAGAAAATTATTAGTAGTAATAGATTAGTAGTTGTGAAGTAGAAGAAGAAGATTAGTAGTACATGAATTAGTAGTATTAGTAGTAGGTTATTAGTATTAGTAATATTAGTAGTAGCATTAGTAGTAGTAATGAAGTATTTTATTACTTCATACTACTACTAATACTACTACTATTATAAGTATAAAATAAGTATTAGTAGTAATAGTATAATAGAATTAGTACTAGTATAATAGAATATTAGAAGTAGTAGTAGATTATTATTAGTAGTAGATAATTAATATTAGTAGTAATATTAGAAGTAGTAAATTATTAGTGGTAGTAGTAGATTAGTGGTTTTGTAGTAGAAGTAGAAGATTAGTAGTAATGGTAGATAGTAGATAGTAGATTAGTAGGAGAATAGTAATAGTAGTAGTAGTGGTGTTAGTAGATTTGTTGTAGTAGTTTAATAGTAGTATTAGTAGTAGATTAGTAGTATTAGTAGTAGGTTACTAGTATTAGTAGTAGATTAGTAATGTTAGTAGTAGTATTAGTAGTAGTAATGAAGTATTTTATTACTTCATACTACTACTATTACTACTAGCACTACTAATTTACTACTACTAACACTAATATTACTACTATTACATACTAATCCACTAATTCATTAAATTACCTACTAGTACTAATCTAAATAACACAATTTTAGTCTAATAATAAAAAGAAATCTAACCTAATCAACATAATTAACCTAAGTAACATACTAATTAACATAATTAAAATAATTATTACACTAGTTAACCTAATGTACGTACTTAATTAATCTAATTAACCTAATTTAGGTACTAACATAATCACCAAATTAACCTAGTTTAGGTACTAACATAATCACCAAATTAACCTAATTTAGGTAGTAACATAATCACCTAATTAATCTAATTAACCTCCTTTACTTCTCTAATCTGATTAATTTGATTAAGATGCTAATAAAATGAACATAATTAAACTAATTAATCTAATTAACTACCAATCAATTTAATTAAGTAACAATTAACTTAATCAAAACACTTAAGTCCTAAGTATCATACCTGAGAATTGAGGGTCGGGTTAGGGTTTTTCAGGGCTGACTTCGCCGAGGGTGCGCCGGGATTCGGGTTTGCCGGAGGGGTTAGGGTTTTTCGGGGCTGACTTCGCCGGAGGATGCGCTGGGATTCGGGTTCGCCGGCAGCCTTCGTCGCGCGTGGAGGGGTTATACTCGCCGGAAAGAGGGAAGGGGTCGTCGGTTTATGGGTCCGCCGGAGCAGGACGACGTCGCCGCTTTGTGGGAGAGTGGTGGACGATTTAGGGTTTCGATTTCGGGGTCGACTTAGGGTGGTGGTCACCGGATCTGGGTAGGATGGTGGTCGCCGGAGATCTCTGTGTCGCCGGTGGTCTATGCGCGCGTGTCGTCGTCGTTTGCGTTTTAGGGAGAGAGGGAGATTGGGGTGTCAGGTTTGGGGTTTGGGGTCTGTTTAGTTGTTGCCTTTTTTTTTATAGTGAAAACTTTGCGTGGGATTAGCCGACGCAACCAGACGCAGACTTCAAGCTTGCGTCGGCTAATCCGATGCAGTACCTGTACGTTTTTTTAATACAAAGGCCGCGTGGGTCTGTTTAGTTGTTGCCTTATTTTTTTTATATAAGGAAAATATTGCATCGGATTAGCCGACGCAAACAGACGCAATATTCAACTTTGCGTCGACTAATTCGATGCAACGCATTTAATTCTGTTGCCTGGGAGCCTTATTTTTTTTTATATAAGGAAAACATTGCATCGGATTAGCCGACGCAATCGGACGCAATATTCAACTTTACGTCGGCTAATCCGATGCAACACATTTAATTCTGTTGACTGGGAGCGTTTAGTCAACAACTGTAGCGTGGGATTAGTCGACGCAACATTGAATATTGCGTCTGATTGCGTCGGCTAATCCGATGCAGTTTGTGTTTTTCTGTTGACTGGACGCCCAAGGTAATGCGTTGACTCGACAACCTGTGCGTGGGATTAGCCGACGCAAACCCTTCCATTTGGATCGGCTTTGCGTCGGTTAATCCCACACAAACCCTTCCCCATAGTGGCGCCAACCCAAAATTATTGGCGCCTGTATCATGTAGTCGGATAGCGTCGGCTAGTCCCACGCAAATATATTGCATCGGATTTACCGACGCAAATCGACACAGTTATGCCAGTTGCGTCGGATACTAAATCCGACGTAACTTATCCGACGCTATTTGAGCTGTTTTTAGTAGTGTTCTCCGATCTCGTGGAAGACCAAGAAACAACCTACAGTGTCACTCTCGTCAGCCGAAGCCGAGTACCGTTCTCTTGCAGCTATCACTTGTGAAATAAAATGGTTGCGTGGTTTGTTGGATTGTTTGGGTGTCAAGCTTAACTCACCGACACCCATCTCGTGTGATAGCAAACCCGCATTACATATCGCTCACAACCCCGTTTTTCACGAGCGTACCAAACACATCGAAATAGACTGTCACTTTGTTCGTGATGCTATTCAACTAGGTATTATTGCTCCGTCACATGTTTCTATGATTGTCCAGTTGGCTGACGTGCTTACCAAAGCACTTGGCGTATCTCAGTTCGTTGCATTAATCAGCAAGTTGGGCATCTTGAATCCATACGCTCCAACTTGAGAGGGGTAACAAGCTATTATTAACAATAATAGCTATTTACTTTCATTTAGTAAATATGTATTTAGTAGCTCTGTTGTTTGGCTTTCCGTTTGCTCAAAACTTCTATACTCTTGTACTATAAATTGATACTTTGATCAATAGAAAAAGGCAAGAGTTTACAGTTAACAAATCTTAACAGTATGCAAATGAGAGAAAAGTTTTCTTGGTTGGGAGAATAGTGAATTATTATAAGGGTAAATTTGGAAATATAAATAAAAATACGTTAGGATTGAATAAAGTTGCGTTAGGAAAAAGTAATTTCGTTTAATTAACGACTTAAATAACAATTACCAAATAAAATTAATTAACCATTTTTTTATTAACAATTAGTCGTAAGCTAACTAATAAAAATCAACAATAAATAACAAAAATAAAGTACATGAGATTAAGTTAGAAAATGCAAACAAAGGGTGGAGAATTCCGAAGATAGCGATCGAATAACGATATTCGATAGAATTTAGTTAATAGCCTAAATACCCAAATACGCCGAAAAACCCAATGCTATTAAATTGGTACTTCAATCTCGTAATCAAGCCCGGGAAATTAATCGTCGACAACCTTCAAACAAATGACAATATAAAAATTACTAGTATATTTTTTATATATAATAATTTTTATAAGATTAGTAATAATTTATGTAACTAATATTATAAGATTAATGATTAATGATTTAGTATAAGATTTAGAGTAAAATTATGAATAATTGATAATTAGTATAGTAGAATTGTAGAAATATAGAATATTGATAAGATTATAAGAAGATTAGAAAGAATAGAAAATTAGAAGTAGATTGGAATGATTTGTGTGAAAATTGAGTTGAATGAATTGGGTATTTATATATTTAGCAAATTAGAAAAAAATAAAAACAAAACTAACATTACACTACAGCCCCTTCCCATCGGTTACCTTCCAACGGTAATTTTTTCGTACCTCGGGCTGGGCCAGACCGTGCCTGGATCCGCCGTGCCTGACAGCGGGTCGGGCTACCCGTGCCCGTGCCAGACACGACCTCACTGTGAAAACGCTACCACGGCCCGACTTCAGGCAAGACAGCCGGGCCGGTGCCAGGCACGGTTTTGGACTCGAGCCGTGCCGGGCGGGCCTAAAAAACATGTCGTAGCGGGCCGGCGGCGGCGGTCCGGCCCGGATTGCGAACTCAAGTATACACAACCACGGAAAATAGATTATACGCCCGCTTGGTTGTACATTAACATTAAAAAATTAATGTTTCAAACCTCAAGTTTATTTAAAAAATGGGCTACTTCATGTAGTCCGTTTATTTACCTCGCGTCATCCATAATTTGGAATTAAATTACCGATTTGTCCTTACTTAATTTACTAGCATAATTTAACTTAACTATTAATCAACCTAATTTACTCTACTTATTTACTAAGCTAACTCAAATTACAACTCGGACAACAACAACAACAACAACATTCATTCTCGAATTAACAAAACGTTTATTTTTGAATTTTCAATTATTCGACTATTGATCGGAACATGTCGAACGCGGAAAATAACTTGCCTTTTGATTTGAATTTATCTTATACGGAAAATAATTCGGACGAAGATGACGTTATCGAGGTTAGTTCCCGGTTTTGTTTTTGTCATTGTCAACGTACTTATTATTCGAATCGTTTAATTGCACATCGCGAAAAAACCCTAGACAATGGATAATATAACGTTTAACTCAACGCTCAAAAGTGAGAGATTCACGCCCCGCCCTAAGTAGATAAGTGAGAGATTCATGTCTCGTCCTAGGTAGAAAAGTGAGAGATGCACGCTCCGCCCTAGGTAGAGAAGTGGGAGATCCACTCCCCACCCTAGGTAGAGAAGTAGAAGAATCACGCCTTGTCGTGGGTTGGGGAGCAAAACAGTGAAACACCCACGACCCTGCCCAGGCCAAGGCGTATATCTTCCACCCCCGGAACAATTTTTGTTTTTTTTTTGCGTATTTTTTTATGTTGATTAAATTACTTAAGTATAGATAATTTCTTTTTTGAAAGTGCACAGACTTAAGAAAATATTAATCGATATTGCGGTTTGGCATGCAAATTTTGTTAGTTATAGTAATGTCGGGAAGCCTCTCCGCCTAACCTCGTCCTCAATTATTTTTAAAGTTTTTTGCACTAATTTAAAGAGTACGAACTACAATTGAATTAAGAAAAAAAACAATTGTGAGATAAACTAACTTTGAATTTGGAATTACAATTACGATTGATCGACATTTTTGGAATCAGAATGCTTGAAATAAGTATTCTCTTAATTTTAAGAAGATGATGGTGCGTAAAAAAAGATAGAAGGTAGGGATTACGGGAGGTTGGTAAAAAAAATAGAGTTAGTGAGTGAACGTGAAGGGAGAGTAGTTATTAGAGTATGAGTGTAGACACCCACATTTTGACCGCCAGGTGTCTATAGTAGGTCCCACCAAACACCCGATGATGATAGGACGCGAACATGCTTTAATGGACTCGGATATGGGCTCGAAATCATGGACATTTGGTTTAGGCTTATTACGGAGTACATATCTTACAAAACCAACCTCAAATCCAGGCCCAGTGGGTCGTTTCGAGTCAAATGAGAATAATTTGGGTCGATTTCGACACCAGAGGTAAAACCGTCTTTTAGCGACCGAGTCAAAACCCGGTTAAAAAAAATATTCTCGAGACACGCGAGTCAGCCGTGACACCTCACGTGGCTGATTCGGCCTCCAACTGCTACAAAAATCAACTTCGAAAATATTAAACAAATCCATTCAAGGATAGAATTCGATCCCAAGTAGGAATTCTATCCGAAAACCAAAATAATTCACCGACCGAGCTCAAACACTCGGCCGAGATATCCAAAACAGCTGGAACACTCCACCAACCAGCCGAGATTCATTGCTTCTTCATCAAGCAACGAAATTTACGTTCCTCTCGACTCCTTACGTTTTCTATCCTAATCGGTATTTCTTGTCGTACAAGCAAGGCTACCTCCACTCCTATAAATAGGACCCTCGCGACACACACAATTGAGCCACATTCATTCATCGAAATTCAGAATTAAGCTAGAATTATTCATCAACCTCGACACACATTCATCGTTCATACAAGCACCGAAATACCGTCCAAATCAACCCGACAAATCCGACCCACACGCCGGACGAAACCCGCCACATCACATGACCGAACCAACACCTTAACTCATCCCGCATCATCTCGACGCTCCCGTGCCTAGGCCACTGTCCGACGAGCTTGTAGACACCCACATTTTGACCGCCAGGTGTCTATAGTAGTTTCCGACAAACACCCGATGATGATCGGACGCAAACGTGCTTTAATATATTCGGAAACGGGCTCAAAATCATTGGCATTTGGCTTGGGCTCTTTACGGAGTACATATCTCACAAACCAACCTCAAAATCAGGCCCAGTGGGTCGTTTCGAGCCAAATAAGACTAATTTGGGTCGATTCCGACACCAGGGGTAAAACCGTCTTTTAGCGACCGAGTCAAAACCCGGTCAAAAATATTCCCGAGGCACGTGAGTTAGCCATGACACCTCACACGGCTGATTCATACTCCAATCCTACGAAAAATCAGCTTCACAAAATATTAAACAAACCCGCTTAAGGATAGAATTCGATCTCAAGTAGGAATTCAATCCAAAAACCGAATCAAACATCCAACCGAGTGCAAATACTCGGCCGAGCTGCACATACCAGCCGGTTTCCCTTGCTTCCTCGACAAGCAAGCGGAATCCTCATGCCTTTCGACTTCCTGTATTTCCTATCCTAAGCGGTAGTTCAAACTCAAAACGTTTCTCCTAGCCAAGGTCGGGAACTCCCTATAAATATCCCCTTGCACACACAATAAACATATGATACGATACGACACAACACTTTTACACATCAATTATTCTCACACACTCATAAGCATAAAACTTATCATCGAGAAACCGATATTACAGAACCCGAAGGAAACCAGCCCCCCTATACCCGACACCCTTCACCGAGACCACACCCGACACTAGACCGGCCGACTCTCACGTCCAAACCGAGCCACCACAAACTCACCGACATCCACTCGACGCTATTGTGCCCAAGCCACGTCCCGACGAGCCCCGATCCGAGTAAACAGAAGCATGTAGGTTGAGGGTGTACCAAACCCGACTTCTCTATTCCTCTCTCTTCTCCTCCTCATTTTTTTTTCTCTTCTTCGTCGTCCGTCTTTTCCTTTTACGGGTCTTCGGTCGTCTTTTTATGGGTCATTCGTCGTTTTTTTATTTCTAATATCGATCTTACTAAAAACTATTTTCATATATCGAACATTCCTAAAAATATAATATCAACTCTATAATTGAATATCGTATTAAAGGAATTAAATTAAATCTCGTCAAAGCTAAGAAAATCGTTACATCTTTACAACGATTTCAAACGCGGAGAGAATTAACATATTTTTCGTTCAAATTCCTTTATTTTTTCAAACAATTTTACAAAACTTTTTCTAAAATTTATTCCGAATATTCGATATCGATTTCATAATCGAATATCGGATACGACGAATATCGAAAACATAAATCGAGTATAAATTAATTCGTATTTGTACGCGATTTATCAAATTAACAATTTTCGAACAACGAGCGAAATCGGGACAGGCCCGCATGCGAGTCGCGCCCCTCACAGGCGACACACGTACGAGTCTGAAACCCGCGTTCCTTTTTAGCTTTTTTTTTTCGTTCGTTTTTATTTATTCTACGAAACGACTTCTAAAACTTATATCTTTTCCAAAACCATTCCGAGTATTTGATATCGATTTCATAATCGACTATCGAATATAACGAATATCGAAAATATTAAGTCGAGTACGAATCATACAATATTTGTACGCGATTTAATAAAAGCATCGAATTTTCAAAAAAACCGATTTCAAAAACAGGCCGTCACGCGACCCGCCGGCATCCCGGGCGAGCCGCGCGGCCGGCTGTCACGATACGCCCTTTCTTTTTTTTTTATTATTTTCCGATACAAAACAGCGTCTTTTAACGATATTTTTCAGTTTCGACTAATATTTTCTCGATCTCGCATGTTCATCATATTTGCTATATTTTTATTCACAATTTGATACTAACTCGTTTGTTCATCTTTTGTAGCAAATTTATCTTTTTCATTATTTGTTTTATTATACTAAAACAAATCTCACATGCTAAATTCAACTTCGACGTTAAATTTTTCATGCATTAAATCGACTTAGCAACCCGTTCAATTCCTCGCATGCTTAGGAAAACAATGTTTGCATATCATTCATCGTATTACTAACGCGCGTATTAAAAAAATCATTCAATATCCTAGTAGAGGCCGCTAATGTGCGGGCGGGGTTGGGTGTTCTTAGTGAACTTCCCAACACGTACCCTCACCCCTTACTCAGAACCGTGGTTTCCGGATGTCCGAATCCATTGGCAACGAGAGTCATTTAATACACGATAAACCGATCAAGTCGGCATCGGTATCGAAATGCAAAGGGACGAGCCCAATAAACTCTGACATCACAAATGGGCCGTATTTTGTATATGGCCCACTACGACATAGAGTGGGCTCGAACGGTTCCGAATAACCATAAAATTCGGTGGCGACTCCAACTTCGATTTAAATTTCAATTTGATCATCTCATATGGAGATTCATTCGCCTCCCCAAACCCGCGCGTGGCCGCGTCGGGGTGGACCTATGTCATGTCCACAGAGCTCCATACCGAGAAAACAAAGCATGTAGGTTGAGGGTGTAAATCAAACCCGATTCTTCTCTTTCTTCTCTTCCTTTCTCACGTTTTTTATGGGTCGTGTCATCGTCGGTCGTGTTTTTTAATATGGGTCGTTCGTCACATATTTTTATTTATTTCTAATAATCGATACTAAAAAAACTTTTTTTTTTAACGTTCTTAAAATACGATATCGATTCTTTAGTCGAATATCGTATCTAACAAGAACTAAATTAATTAATTCTCGTTGATGCTAATAAAATCGTTACATCTTTTTTGAACAAAATTCGACGATTTTATACGCGGAGAGAATTAACATCTTTTTCGTTCAAAATTCTTTTTTTTTTTACTTTTCGTTCAAAACAAACTTTTTTCAAAACCTTTTCTAAAAGCATTCCGACTATTCGATATCGATTCTATAATCGAATATCGAATACGATGAATATCGAAAATATAAATCGAGTATAAATTAATCCATATTTGTACGCGATTTATAAAAATTGACGATTTTCGACAAAATAAAATAAAAAAAGCCGAGTAGACCTCCACGCGAGTCGCGCGCCCTCCAGGCGACTCGCGCGGAAGCCTGGTTCGCCGGGTCTTCTTTTTTTCGTTTCCTCGCTTTTCTATTTTTTATTCTTTTCGGATCTTATATAAAAAGCGACTTTCGCGACATATTTCGTTTAATACTTTTTTGACTTTGGTCAACACGTGTTAATCCATCACGTGTCATAAATCTTATCTAAAATCATGCATATTATTTATTTACGTCTTTATTTGATTTATTCAAACGTTACGAACTCGTTTTCTCGTGTTTGTAGCAATTTATTTTTCTTATTGTTTTATTAGACTAAAACAAACTTCGCATGCTAAGATAACTTTGACGTTATTAGTTTAATATGCATTAAACGACTTAGCAACCCATTTATTTTTCTCTCACATGCTTAGGAAAATAATGTTTGCATATCATTCAACCGTCGAACTAACGCGTGTACACCAAAAACGAACGATATCTTAGTAAAGGCCGCTAAGTGCGGGCGGGGTTGGGTGTTCTTAGTGAACTTTCCAACACGTACCCTCACCCCTTACTCAGAACCATGGTTTCCGGATGTCCGAATCCATTGGCAACGAGAGTCATTCAATAGATGATATCCGATAATGTCGGTATCGGTATCATAATGCAAAGGGACGAGTCCAATAAACTCTGACATCGGAAATGGGCCGTATTTTGCATACGGCCCACTACGACATAGAGTGGGCTCGAATGGTTCCGAATAACCACAAAATTCGGTGGCGACTCCTACTTCGATTTAAATTTCAATTTGACCATCTCATATGGAGATTCATTCGCCTCCCCAAACCCGCGCGTGGCCGCGTCGGGGTGGACCTATGTCATGTCCACAATTTGGCGACTCCGCTGGGGATCAACTGATGAGTCACTTACCATCGGCATTCTCAGGGTGAGACTCGAAAAGAAATCGTTCGAATAGTAATGTACACGTTTTAGTTCAATGGTTCATGCATAACCCAATCTTTCCCGGGCCGGTTACTTGTGACCGACGTCCCACTATACCACGGTGCGTTCCTAAATGGGCGCACTATAGACTTCGATGGCGGAACTCGCATGGGTTTTACGGCAGGTTCTAAGACCAACTCGGCTTAGGAAGACCGTCCTGATTTGCGAGAAAGCTATCGTCGTTGGTATAGACCCTATTCAACCGACCGAGACTTAGACTAAGAGCATACATGGCGTCATTATACTGTTTCCGTGACTACGTGCTACTTGATCCATGTCTCGTCTTTTCAAAAACCGTCATTTTCAAAAATTTGCATCCTTTTCAAACCTATCCATTTTTCAAAACCCGGAAAGCTACCGAATTTAGGACTTATGATTTTGACTCAAAATAGCCTATTTTTAGCCGGTATGTTGCCCGAACCATTTCAAAAATCCGAAATCTCGGCCCGGTAACGTTTTTTATGATTTTCATAAAAATCGGGCCATCCTATCCGACTTTGTTCGGTTTTCAAATCCAAATTCTTCTTTCAAAGCTTTCTTCTTCTTAGGACTTCCCGTATTTAGCAGTGTCGGGTCTTGTCATAAGTTGTTAGAGTCCATGGCGTCGAAACTCCGTCGATCTTACATCACGGGTTTCCACCCCATCCCAAGTCCGACTTATTTGTCAAGGCACGGCCCACCATCGTAGGACAAACTCCTACAAAGGGAAGCCCACTCACACTTTAGGGTCCAAAGTCTGGGGAATAGCTCACACGTAGGTCTTTCTTCACACAGGACTAAGCCCATTCTGCCAAAATCCTAAAGAAAGCCCACCGTCCATGAGTCACCCGTCTAGGAGTCGGTCTTCAGCCCCACTCGGGGGCTACCCTTCAACGGAGCGATCAACCACGGTTGCTCTAAGGTTCATGTCTTACACGTGTTGGCTCACGTAACCCACTTTCGAGTCACTTAGATGTCACACCATTTGAGTCCTATCAAAGCCTCTAGTCTCACTCGGGGGCTGTCCTCCACCCGAGCAGTCAACCACGGTCACCTTAAGGGGTACCCTATGTTCATTCTACACCGGCGTCCTTACGATGCCCTCTCCGAGTCGAACCTATGCTACGAACACTCGAGTCACCTAGGGTTAGGTCACCACGGTTGGGCCGAGCACGCGACACGGTCAAACACGGTCGCCCCATTTTCGGACTCACCCTTATACAGCTTGAGTCTCATCGTCGAGTCCAAACCAGGGTCGTTACTTTGTCTAGGTCAACGCTCGAGTATCCCGATCCAAGAGTCTTAGTCATTCCCGTCCCCCCGGGCCGTGTTTAGTTCGACTCCTTCTCTTGCACCTGCGCAAAACCGAGCTTAGGCGAGTTCTAACACCTGTCGCTTCTTCCTACCAGGGACCCAATCAACGAGACACTACCTAACCACGACAAAGCCCGCGCTATCGAGAAAGGGGATATCCAAGGAAGCATGCTTATGCTATCTTGCTCCATTAACAATATCTTCTCGAAAATCAATACCGCCCTAGATAACCTGGGTTCCAGGGTAGCCACCATCGAAGAGGATCTTTCAAGAGCGCAATCCCGTCTAACACAACTAGAACGGGTAAGGCAGTCAATCATCCAACCAGGCCATTTAAAGGGTAAGGACTCTTATGAAACTATCCGATACCCCCAGGATGGCAAGACCGAGAGAGGTAATCCACAAGTCACCTCTCCGAAAATTAAGAACCAGTCAAAGGTAAGGACATTTACCCACTTGGATATGTCATACACTGTCGCTTTCCAAAGGTTGGTTTTGAAGGGCCTAATATTACCCCTAGGCTCAACAGCTGACGTACCCTTGGAAAGACGCTCCAAATCATGGAACGCCGAGCATTACTGCGAATTCCACAGAGGGAGGGGACACGATACTGAGCAGTGTTGGAAACTGAAACACCTTATCCAAGATTCCCTCGATGCCGGGAAAACACCCGTCATGGAAACGTTGTCGCTTGCAAGGCCCCTCATGGACTATACAGTGCCCAATGACCAAAGCATCCAATCTACCTCCCATATATCCAAGAGTCCGGATTTGATTTGAGTCCTAGTCTGATTCCGAGTCCGAGTCTAGGATGTGCTATTTCTTTCCAAGTCAAAGTCAGAGTCAGAGTCAGTTGTATTCTGTCCTCTTTTCAAAATTCAATAAAATCAACTTTTCTATTCTTCATATATACTTTCCTTATGTGTTTCCGAGAACATGATGAACACCATCATACACTGTGAGCACATGCACGTGACTATTACAGGCACATCTATAATGACTGCAGGAAATTGAGACCCGTGTTTTCCTTTACCTGTTCCATGTCTGACGTAGAAAGCCACAAACCACCCTTAGTAGGAGCGGTATCGAATCCTATGACAAACCTAGGTGGTCTCCTAGTTTGGGTCCAAGACGGGAGGCAAGCCCATTTCCCACAATACACACCCATCCAATAAGACTAGCCAGTCCCTACCTTAGGTGTTTGTCTGACCGACAAAAAAAGCTGGACAAAAAAAATCAAAAGTCCAAGAGAAAAAGCAAAAGGCCAAAACAAAAAAGCTGGCCATGATCAAAAAGAATTATCAACATCCCTCGACCAGACACGGTCAACTCAAATGAAGAATCCCACGACCGCGGCTAAGAGGTCAACTCAAAGAATTCAAAAACCCATGACCGTAGTTAACGATCAACTCAAGTGAAACGGTCAATTCAAAAATTATCAATGCCCATACCATCAAATGGGGAGAGACAATCAAGCTGGTCAGCTAGCACCACATTTAGCCTTCCCACATTACAACCCTCAAGACCTTCTCGAGACCCAGGCCAGACACAGCCCGGAATTTTGAGGATTCAAGCTCCATAGGATATCCCTGACCATTAGGGCCAGACATGGAAACCAGATTCCGCATTATCAAAACCTATCCCAATCAAAGTTCGAGCCATTTTACTCGACTTCCCCTCGACATAACAAAATTCACAATTACCATACAAAGACCCGAGAGCAAAACTCGTTAAAATCCCCGAGAGCAAAAACTCGTTAAAATCCCCGAGAGCAAAACTCGTTAAAATCCCCGAGAGCAAAACTCGTTAAAATCCCCGAGAGTAAAACTCATTAAAATCCTCGAGAGCAAAACTCGTTAAAATCCCCGAGAGCAGAACTCGTCAAATCCCACCCCAATTCTTCTCATTCAGACCAGTTACCAACCCCAAACACGGGAATTCAACTTGCAGTCGACATAGAACATGCCCAAATAGTTCACACCACCTCTGGGGGCTACCCCGGAGAATGCTCACAGTCACAGGATCAACATCCTAACTATTCTAGCCCTTTGATCAAGACATCATTGGGAATGGAATGCACCTAGCCTACACCATCACTATGGCTAGTTACACACAAAGCCCTAATAGACTAGGCACCATAACATATATTCCAATTCACTGAACTACGGCATGGTTTGATTTCACTACATGTGAATACGTAGGCAGCCTTTCAACAGAGGCACAACCACCCACATTGACACACATTCAAAAAGCACTATCATTCCTGTCACGACACTGTCATGTTCTCAACAGTTAGCTTTGTCGTCCTGGGGGCTTCTCTTAGGCAGAAGACCTTCATCCACTCACAAAATCCAAAAGACTTTCAAAATCTAGCCTCCTTTCTATAGTGTGTCCTAGTACTCGGCCCAGTCGAAGACAAGAATCTGTCAGAGACTTGAGACAACACCTACTTTGGGAATATACCCCGAAACTGAAAAAATCCAAAAGAACACAAGTCTACTACAAAGCCCTGTCGTACGGAAACAGTCTCATTCTGAGGATTCGATCATGTTGCCACTCGCCTAGGCTACGGAATAGCGCAACTTAAGAGTCTTGTCATCTTAGGTGGCCCATCCCCTACCTAGTCACGGTCTAACCCTTAGAGAGTCAAAGTCGAGTCTGTCGGTAGGCCTCTCTCTTCAAATTCTACTTCGAAAATTTCAAAACTTAGCCGTTTGAGAAAATTCCTTTCCTAGTCACCACGGGAATAGGAGTTTTTATACTCCCTAATTCATCTAGGCATACAGGCCTAACCAGAGGATTTTAGGAATCTATGTCAGGATCTGATTGAGAATTAAGTCATCCCAAGCATTCCTGTTTTCAAAAATTTTTTTTCGAAAAAATTTCAGCATTTTCTTTCCAAAAATCAATCAAAAATCATTTCTTCCCCAGCGTGAGTCGGTGTTTCGCCTAAATATTACATGCTATTTGTTATGTACAGTCAGGTGCACCCAAGACTCCCGAAGAATTCTCAAAAATTCTCCAGTGGAAAAGTACAAGCGACATTTTTTTTGGATGTATCTGTAAACAGATACATCCGTAGCCTCCAATGCAGGCTCCCGCGTAATTATAAGATTGGATGTGTCTGTAAACAGACACACCCATAGCTTCCAAGGCAAGCTCCCGCGCAATTCCAAGATGGGATGTGTCTGTAAACAGACACACCCAAGACTTTTTAGGAAAAGTCCCCGCAACATTATTGACATCTATCCAGGTATGATTTCTATCTTATGGCTAACGAGCCCTTAACGCAGGTCTAATGGACTCTAAACGACCCGATCGGAAGTCTAACAGGTTTTAATCCTCGATTGGCCTGGTAGCTACTCTGACTTTTGCCTTGTCCAAGCCTCAGTCAGAGTGGGGGCTCTGTAGACACCCACATTTTGACCGCCAGGTGTCTATAGTAGGTCCCACTAAACACCCGATGATGATAGGACGCGAACATGCTTTAATGGACTCGGATATGGGCTCGAAATCATGGACATTTTGTTTAGGCTTATTACGGAGTATATATCTTACAAAACCAACCTCAATTCCAGGCCCAGTGGGTCGTTTCGAGTCAAATGAGACTAATTTGGGTCGATTCCGACACCAGGGGTAAAACCGTCTTTTAGCGACCGAGTCAAAACCCGGTCAAAAAAAATATTCTCAAGACACGCGAGTCAGCCGTGACACCTCACGTGGCTGATTCGGTCTCCAACTGCTACAAAAATCAACTTCGAAAATATTAAACAAATCCATTCAAGGATAGAATTCGATCCCAAGTAGGAATTCTATCCGAAAACCAAAATAATTCACCGACCGAGCTCAAACACTCGGCCGAGATATCCAAAACAGCTGGAACACTCCACCAACCAGCCGAGATTCATTGCTTCTTCATCAAGCAACAGAATTTACGTTCCTCTCGACTCCTTACGTTTTCTATCCTAATCGGTATTTCTTGTCGTACAAGCAAGGCTACCTCCACTCCTATAAATAGGACCCTCGCGACACACACAATTGAGCCACATTCATTCATCGAAATTGATAAGTGTGGTTTGTAGTGCCTATTTCGTAGTGTTTTGGTCCCATTTTCCTTGTGGAATCGCTCCTTGGGAGCGGTTTATGGGCTTCTTATGCTTCCTTTAGTTCGTTTCAGGTTCCCGAGACCGATTTGGAAGAGTTGGAGCGATTCCGACTCGATACATACACATTTTGGAGCCAACGGAGTAAAGGAACGATGACTCGATGCCTTGGAATCGACCCCGAGACCTTGGGACCCAATCCCGAGCCTCCGAGACCCGATCCCGAGTCCCGAGCCTCCAAGACCCGATCCCGAGTCCCGAGCCTCCGAGACCCGATCCCGAGTCCCGAGAATCGATGAGAAACCCATGAGAAGCAAGGAGGGACCGAAAGAAGCTTAAAGGAGGCCTACAAGGCTCAACCGGTTCCGGTTGAGCTCAACCGGAACCAGTTGAGGTGCACAAAAGAGAGGTGTTCTGTGAAGGGTCCATCCGGAACGGGACCAACTCATCCCGAACGGGATGAGCCCTTTTCAGGCCGCACTCCTTTCTTTCTTCTCCTTTCCACTTGTAACCCTATATATACTCTTCCCTTGTTTTGTTAATGTTATGCACTTCATATTAGACTAAACCCTAGATTATTTTAGCATAGATTAGCATAGATTAGTGTAGATTAGTCTTTAGATTATCGTTAATCCTAGATTAATACTTGTAATTTGGGAATTCCTCAATATCTTCACCAAGCTTGACAAACTTGGATGTTTGTTTTGGGTTCTTCCATTTATGCAAGTTTTCTTCTTCCTTTCATCTTCTAGTTTGGTATAATCTCTTTTCCATTCTCTTGTTTATTGTTTTATTAATCAAGTTTGAATCTTTGTTGTTTGGATTGTTCATAGTTCATAGTTCTTGTTAGTTTCATTATGTTTGTTTTGATTGTTGTTTTGGTTCATCTTATTAGTGTTAGTTTTAGTATAGATATGTTAGAGTAGTATCTTGCTAGGGTTAGTAGGGTGATTAGGGTGTTAATTGGATGATTAAGGGTTTGTTGGAGATGTTGGTGGAAGATTTGGGTTTCCTCTTGGTTTGGTGCACATCATATGTTTGTTGAAATGCTTGATTGACTAAGTATGTGCGAATGCTTGTTTTTCTTGCCTTTCTCTTAGTAGGGATAGTTGTTTGTGGGTTCGGTTCCCTCACTAAGTTGCGAGAGCCCGGTGAGGACGACCCCTAGGTCGGTCTAAGTTGCGAGAGCCCGGATTCGACCTAGGCCTATAGCGTGCTAGTAACCCCGTTTGTCATGTGTATCGCCGAGACGGGTTTTAGGTGAAACCTCTAGGTGGGTCTAAGTTGCGAGAGCCCGGGCATTACCTAGATTACCCTACTACCTCATTCACTCTGACTCTTCCTTGACCATTCCATTACCCCTTTGACCCCGACCTAATCCTAGCCCGTTTTCCTTTGTTTGATTTCTTGCCTTAGACCTAGCTTAGTACTAGTCTCCCCCTCCTTAGAATAGCTTGTCTCGAACCTAGTCCTAGACCGTAGCATACCCTAGTCCGACCTCCCGTCCCTGTGGATTCGACCCGACTTACCCTAGCTACCCTAGTTAGGTTTTGCCGGTTTTATTTGACGGTTGGGATCCACGACAAATCCCACCCATCAAATTGGCGCCGTTGCCGGGGACGGCGTAGTTTAGACTTTTGTTTGCTTAGTTTTGGACTTTGTTCTTGACTTTTGTGTTCTCTTCTCCTTGTGTATCTCCGTTTTTCTTCTTGTGTGTTACTCTCCCTTCCTAGTGCCTCACAAGCACTAGGATACTAACGTTTGCTCAAGTGCTTCTAGCTCATCCTAGGTACCAAAGCAACGTTATGGACATGGCTTGTCCAAGCTACCATCAATCATCACGGGACAACTTTGGGGCAAATGGCCAAGTCCTGAGATTTCACCAACCATGTCAATCTCATCAACAATCTTATGAACGCCCTCCTTACGGTTACCAAGAAAGTTGTCAAGGATCATTCCAACATCCTAACAACTACCAAACACCCTCACATAACCCACAACCAAATATCCTTGAGACTTGTCAAATGATGTCTCAATTGCTTAAGAGTCAACATGAGGCGATAGCTGTATTACAAAAGACTCAACAAGTGATGATGACTCACATGCAAGGGGTTGAAAAGGAGCTCAAGGCCCAAATAGAGGTGCAAGATGCTCGCATCAATGCATTCATAGCCCATATCACGATGTCGGCTACTCGAGCTCCACTACATGTTGAGGAAGGTTCATTTGGGCATGAAGGTCGGGTGTCTCAACCCAATCTTGAAGCTACAAATGAAGAAGAGAGGGTCGATCAAGAGGTCATTGTTGAGTGTTGCTTAGGCGGTGAAGATGAGGGAAGAATAGAGGAAGTTGAGGCTTCAAGGGCCAACAATGAGGAGGGGAGTGAACATGATTCTCGAGATAACTCTTGGGGAGCCGATGTATTGGCTATCAAATTGGATTTGTTCGATTTTTTTCGTGATGAAACGGATCTAGACAATCCAAGGCCAAGTGAAGACATACCTCCTCTAGGCCATATTGACAAGGTGAGTGAAAAGGAGCGCAATACTTGGGAAAAAGAAGTAGATGCCTTGGAACTTTCTTTGTATGGGAATTTGGAGGATTCTAAAGCCTCCAATGAAGAAAACTTGATGCCTTCTCCTCCTCTACCGCACTCGATGTCTAGCCCTTTGTCTTGTGAGACGGTTGATGAAGAGGATCCTTGTCGGGCGGTGGAAAAGAGTTCCACTCTCGACCCCGTAGAAGAAGCGACACCTCTAGGGTGTGATCTCCCACATCATGACACCGAGCACGACTCTAGACCACTATACCTACCGGATGGTCATAAGAGTCGTAGCTATGTTGGTTCCGAAGACCCGGAAGATCACGAGAACCCCGAGCATAACGAAGATGATCGCTTTTTCCCTCCGACTTGGAAACTTTTGGGAGTGGCTAGGCTCGGCCATGTGAGCTTAATTGAAGATGTTGCTAGGGCATTTGACTTACTTCTTCGAGCTCTTGATGGCTATGGAGGTGTACTTGGTGAGAGTATCTTATTGTAAATATCTCTTTTTCTTTTCTTTTGTGCTTGTATTTGTGTTTATGTTTGTTTGTATAGTTTGGTTTCTAAGATTTGTTAGCCTTTGTGGAACTCTTGTTCATTTGGATTTTTGATGAGCGATGTGAGGGAGGGATTTTGATGTTGTATATGAGTTTATTGTGATAGGTGTGAAGGAAAGGAGATTCCTAGAGGAGAGTAGATAATGATAGAGCTTGGATCGTGAGTATGGAAGTCGGTTTTTGAAGCTTCGGTGAAGCTTTTTGGGGTTTTGGAGGTCAAGAAGACCCATCCCGGGCGGGAAGGGAGCTTCCCGACCGGGAAGGATGTGCCATCCCGACCGGGAAGAAGCCGTCCCGATCGGGATGGAGGTGCAAAAATTGGAGCTTGCTGGAGTGCCGTCCCGACCGGGAAAGTGGCTTCCCGACCGGGACGAGTGTGTCTTCCCGATCGGGACCATCCATCCCGACCGGGATGGTCTCTTTTCTCCTCTTTTGGCCTCTTCTTTGACATTGAGCCCACCCAACCATTGTATACCCCCACCCCACCTCCCTCACCCATCCTTGCTCATGTCATACGACCCTTACACTTCATTTACATACCCTCACCTCATTTTTCTTCCCTTTACACCGAGTTTCACATCGAATCCTACCCCCCTCACACCATTACTACCTCAACCATGCGTTTTATCGAGAATGAAGCGGAATAGCAATGATGAAGACAAGCAAGTGCCTATATTGATCTACGAGACGATGGAGCGAGTGAGTTGCTATCCTATTGGTACGACAACTATCCTTTCTTTTCCGTCTTTTATTGCTTGTTTTCCTTTGTTTACTCCCCTTCCCTTATCATTTGTGTCATGGTGGCCTTCGAGGCCTTGGTATATAGTTGCTCCCGACTCTCGATGACGTGACTACATCGAGAGTCATTTCAAAATCCAAAATTTACAAGTTTTTCACCTTTTTTTTTGTTGGATTTAGTCGGATTTAGGCGGAATCCGGGCTAGGTGACTTGATTACACCTAGCCCTCCCCTCCCATTTCCTTTTATTTCCTTCTTTTTATTTCTTCCCCCATCCATATCTTTTTCTCGTCTCGGCCCATGGTGACTTGACTACACCCCGGCCGGACACATTCTACCCTTTTCTTCACCTTATTTTTGATTTTTAGCTTTATTTCGTAGTTTCTTTTGTTTCTTTTGTCTCTCCGCACCCTACGATCGAGCATGAGACATGGCTCGGTTTAAGTGTGGGGGAGCGATATTCTAGTATAGTTTAGTTTATTTTTGTAGTTTTTCGAAAAAATCATCAAAAACCCTAAAAATTTGAAAATTTTCACAAAAATCAAAAAGATTTTCTTTTTGTGTGTTTTTCTTTTGTGTCATTGTGTCGTATTTTTTTTGTTTTGTTGTGCGTGTTTTGCCTCCCTTTTTCCTTATAGGTCGCTTAATCACCGCTAGCTTTGGAGAGCTTTCAAGACACCCGGTAACATCTTTTCAACCCTTTTTCCTCTTTGTTTCTTGTGGAGTTTGGAGGATATATGTGTTGTGGTGTGCTCGGGTGGAGCTTTGTAAAGTTTGTGGATGATTGGTTGCTCATTTGGAAGTTCGGGGTGGTGTTTGTTTTGTTTATGTGTTTGTTTTATTTTGTTTTTGTTTTGTTGCTTTTGTTTCTTTTCCTCTCGTTTTCGTCATGTCTTTGTTTTATGTTGTGTTGTGTGTCGTGTGTGTAAACGGTTTTCGAAAACCCGGTTTAGAGACTAGTGTGCAAGTGTCTACTTTCCCTTCCTAGTAATGTAAATCGAGTCTTGGACTTTAGTCTAGTAGAATGACCCTAAATCAATGATTTCGTTGGTCCTTTACCTTGAGTCCACCTAGCTTACTAGGGATTTACTACGGGATTTGCATTTTGACCATTATGACCACCCACGGTGTGAAAAGGCCTTGGTTACCGAGTCTCGTCCCTTAGGTGACCATGTTTAGGATCGTTTGATTAGTCCAAGTTCTCCCCTTTTTGTGGGTTTGAAGGGAAATCGCGACCCCCGACTCACCCATTCCCCTACCTCCCACACATATCCACACAATAATTTGCAACTTGTTGAATTCTCTCTTTCTTAATTATCAAGAAGTGCCAAAAAGCCAAATCGTGCCAAAAAGGGCAAAAAAAAGAAAAGAAAGAAAAATGAAAGAAAGAAAAGAATGAAGAAAAAGAAAAGGCACAAAAGCCAAAAAGAAAATAGAAAAGAAGAAAAAGAAATGGCATGGCAACAAACAAATCAAAACGTCGAAAAGAAAGAAAAGTGCCAAAAGAAAATCATCTCACAAAAAAGATCCTAACCCCACAAAAATAAGCCTTTTTCCGACTTTTGCCGTGAAGAGCCTACCAAAGGACCGAGTCCCTAGGAAGGATGATAGCGGCATTAGTCGGTCTTCCCTCATTTTGCAATATTTCCATCTTTTTACTTGGACTAGATAGGCGGTTTTTAGACATGGGATGACCCTCTTGGCTCATCGCTAAAGGGGGCGGGGTCTCACTTACCTACAGTGTCGACTAACACCGTGGTTCATCACTTTCCACTCCGCCGATCGTCCCGTAGTACGTTTTTAGAAAGTTAGGAGGACCTAGGTAAGTTACCAACGTTTTTGTTGCTTTGTCGTCATACTATTAGGGTTTAGTTCACCTTGGTTTGTATTGCTAGCTTGGGAACGTTGTCACTTGCCTTGAGTCCTAAATCGGTGTCTTTTCATTCACAGCTTTTTGAGGGAAGCGGTATTTGTTTTCTTTTGGGTGCAACCGATTATGTGTTTGTTTGTGTGTTTGCTTGTTTGTGTGTTTTGTGTCCGGTTGCATCCACAGTTTTGTCGCAAGACCCGACTTGCCTTGCGGAGTGCACTTTTCCTCTAAGTGTACTCGCGTGAGTTGAAAGGGCGTAGGGTGCGCTAATACCCACTCGGCTAGTTTAGTATTTAGTATGTGCTTACTCGAGGGCGAGTAAGGGTTAAGTGTGGGGGAGTTGATAAGTGTGGTTTGTAGTGCCTATTTCGTAGTGTTTTGGTCCCATTTTCCTTGTGGAATTGCTCCTTGGGAGCGGTTTATGGGCTTCTTATGCTTCCTTTAGTTCGTTTTCAGGTTCCCAAGACCGATTTGGAAGAGTTGGAGCGATTCCGACTCGATACATACACATTTTGGAGCCAACGGAGTAAAGGAACGATGACTCGATGCCTTGGAATCGACCCCGAGACCTTGGGACCCAATCCCGAGCCTCCGAGACCCGATCCCGAGTCCCGAGCCTCCGAGACCCGATCCCCAGTTCCGAGCCTCCGAGACCCGATCCCGAGTCCCGAGAATCGATGAGAAACCCATGAGAAGCAAGGAGGGACCGAAAGAAGCTTAAAGGAGGCCTACAAGGCTCAACCGGAACCGGTTGAGGTGCACAAAAGAGAGGTGTTCTGTGAAGGGTCCATCCGGAACGGGACCAACTCATCCCGAACGGGATGAGCCCTTTTCAGGCCGCACTCCTTTCTTTCTTCTCCTTTCCACTTGTAACCCTATATATACTCTTCCCTTGTTTTGTTAATGTTATGCACTTCATATTAGACTAAACCCTAGATTATTTTAGCATAGATTAGCATAGATTAGTGTAGATTAGTCTTTAGATTATCGTTAATCCTAGATTAATACTTGTAATTTGGGAATTCCTCAATATCTTCACCAAGCTTGACAAACTTGGATGTTTGTTTTGGGTTTTTCCGATTATGCAAGTTTTCTTCTTCCTTTCATCTTCTAGTTTGGTATAATCTCTTTTCCTTTCTCTTGTTTATTGTTTTATTAATCAAGTTTGAATCTTTGTTGTTTGGATTGTTCATAGTTCATAGTTCTTGTTAGTTTCATTATGTTTGTTTTGATTGTTGTTTTGGTTCATCTTATTAGTGTTAGTTTTAGTATAGATATGTTAGAGTAGTATCTTGCTAGGGTTAGTAGGGTGATTAGGGTGTTAATTGGATGATTAAGGGTTTGTTGGAGATGTTGGTGGAAGATTTGGGTTTCCTCTTGGTTTGGTGCACATCACATGTTTGTTGAAATGCTTGATTGACTAAGTATGTGCGAATGCTTGTTTTTCTTGCCTTTCTCTTGGTGGTGATAGTTGTTTGTGGGTTCGGTTCCCTCACTAAGTTGCGAGAGCCCGGTGAGGACGACCCCTAGGTCGGTCTAAGTTGCGAGAGCCCGGATTCGACCTAGGCCTATAGCGTGCTAGTAACCCCGTTTGTCATGTGTATCGCCGAGACGGGTTTTAGGTGAAACCTCTAGGTGGGTCTAAGTTGCGAGAGCCCGGGCATTACCTAGATTACCCTACTACCTCATTCACTCTGACTCTTCCTTGACCATTCCATTACCTCTTTGACCCCGACCTAATCCTAGCCCGTTTTCCTTTGTTTGATTTCTTGCCTTAGACCTAGCTTAGTACTAGTCTCCCCCTCCTTAGAATAGCTTGTCTCGAACCTAGTCCTAGACCGTAGCATACCCTAGTCCGACCTCCCGTCCCTGTGGATTCGACCCGACTTACCCTAGCTACCCTAGTTAGGTTTTGCCGGTTTTATTTGACGGTTGGGATCTACGACAAATCCCACCCATCAGAAATTCAGAATTAAGCTAGAATTATTCATCAACCTCGACACACATTCATCGTTCATACAAGCACCGAAATACCGTCCAAATCAACCCGACAAATCCGACCCACACGCCGGCCGAAACCCGCCACATCACATGACCGAACCAACACCTTAACTCATCCCATATCATCTCGACGCTCCCGTGCCTAAGCCACTGTCCGACGAGCTCCATACCGAGAAAACAAAGCATGTAGGTTGAGGGTGTAAATCAAAACCGATTCTTCTCTTCCTTTTCTTCCTTTCTCACGTTTTTTATGGGTCGTGTCATCGTCGGTCGTATTTTTTAATATGGGTCGTTCGTCACATATTTTTATTTATTTCTAATAATCGATACTAAAAAAACTATTTTTTATAACGTTCTTAAAATACGATATCGATTCTTTAGTCGAATATCGTATCTAACAAGAACTAAATTAATTAATTCTCGTTGATGCTAATAAAATCGTTACATCTTTTTTAAACAAAATTCGACGATTTTATACGCGGAGAGAATTAACATCTTTTTCGTTCAAAATTCTTTTTTTTTTTTACTTTTCGTTCAAAACAAACTTTTTTCAAAACCTTTTCTAAAAGCATTCCGACATTCGATATCGATTCTATAATCGAATATCGAAAACGACGAATATCGAAAATATAAATCGAGTATAAATTAATCCATATTTGTACGCGATTTATAAAAATTGACGATTTTCGACAAAATAAAATAAAAAAAGCCGATTAGACCTCCACGCGAGTCGCGCGCCCTCCAGGCGACTCGCGCGGAAGCCTGGTTCGCCGGGTCTTCTTTTTTTCGTTTCCTCGCTTTTCTATTTTTTATTCTTTTCAGATCTTATATAAAAAGCGACTTTCGCGACATATTTCGATAAATACTTTTTTGACTTCGGTCAACACGTGTTAATCCATCACGTGTCATAAATCTTTTCTAAAATCATGCATATTATTTATTTACGTCTTTATTCGATTTATTTAAATGTTACTAACTCGTTTTCTCGTATTTGTAGCAATTTTTTTTATTGTTTTATTAGACTAAAACAAACTTCGCATGCTAAGATAACTTTGACGCTATTAGTTTAATATGCATTAAACGACTTAGAAACCCATTTATTTTTCTCTCACATGCTTAGGAAAATAATGTTTGCATATCATTCAACCATCAAACTAACGCGTGTTCACCAAAAACGAACGATATCTTAGTAAAGGCCGCTAAGTGCGGGCGAGGTTGGGTGTTCTTAGTGAACTTCCCAACACGTACCCTCACCCCTTACTCAGAACCATGGTTTCCGGATGTCCGAATCCATTTGAAACGAGAGTCATTCAATACACGATATCTGATAATGTCGGTATCGGTATCATAATGCAAAGGGACGAGCCCAATAAACTCTGACATCGGAAATGGGCCGTATTTTGCATACGGCCTACTACGACATAGAGTGGGCTCGAATGGTTCCGAATAACCACAAAATTCGGTGGCGACTCCTACTTCGATTTAAATTTCAATTTGACCATCTCATATGAAGATTCATTCGCCTCCCCAAACCCGCGCGTGGCCGCGTCGGGGTGGACCTATGTCATGTCCACAATGAGTAAAAGGTTAAATGAAGAGAAGGGTAAAACGGGTATATCACACCAAATATAGACGACATGAAGTAAAAATATGGACGACAAGAAGCGGTAAAAAATGTTTAATAGCTATGGAGATTCTAAGATGCTCTTAACGGTTGGTTGTATGAATTATCTAAAAGACTACTAAAATGCGATAATGAATAATAGATTCTAACAATGAGATGAGAACTAAGGTCACGGGTTCACGATAGGTGTTCGACAATTATGCGACAACAACAATAAACACATAAACATGCTAGTCGGCTATAACACGTTCTCTCGAATCGTATCAACCTAGGAAGGATCTAACGGGCTTTCGTAACTTATTAAACTCCCTACCAAATCGCGCGTGATCTAATCCTAATTCGGCTTTCGCACAAGAACTAGAAGTTCCCAATCAGATTAAAAAGTTGTGACCTTTAACATATTAATCACCAAATAAAACATGCGAATATGGCACTAGCACGATTACGAGTTAAAGTAGCAAAATCATGTAATAACCCATCGATCCCCCTCGATCCCCCTCGACCCTAGCGAGAAAATGAGCTACTCGTAATAATTACGGAACAACAAATTGCAAGCGTATTATTCATTCTAAAAAAGTATATAAATCTAACGATAAACAATCAAGAATCTAGTAAACTAACGGAACAACAAATTGTAAATATAGGAAATTACGATGAGCCCAATAATTAGCAATGAAGATTGAAATATAAAACTAAGAATTGCATAAAAAAAAATACCGGAATCGGATTACACAATCGAAAACCGTCTCCGGAATGCTAAGAGTCACGTACAAGTTTTTGTAAAAATATTCTAAGTAAGATCCTGAGTTGCTACTACAAGTCCCCCTAGTAATACAAAGCTGGCGACCCTATATGTGCATGGCAGCCAGCCGGCAGGGGGCCGGTCACACACAAGGGCCGAGACACATCTTCAAAAGAAGCTTAAAATCTTCAAATCTAAGGAGCAAGTCACTCAGGCCGGCCTACAGGGGGTCTGTCCTCTGTAGGGTGGCGCGCACATCATAAGTGAAACATGGTTTGGGGTACTTTTAATGGCCCAACGACTTAACTCGTTGTAGACACCCACATTTTGACCGCCAAGTGTCTATAGTAGTTCCCGCCAAACACCCGATGATGATCGGACGCAAACATGCTTTAATGAACTCGAATATGGGCTCGAAGTCATGGACATTTGGTTTAGGCTTATTACGGAGTACAAATCTCACAAAACCAACCTCAAATCCAGGCCCACTAGGTCGTTTCGAGTCAAATAAGACTAATTTGGGTCGAATCCGGCACCAGGGGCAAAACCGTCTTTTAGCGACCGGGTCAAACCCGGTCAAAGATATTTTTTCCCGAGATACACGGATCAGCCGTGACACCTCATCAGTTCGGCTAGGCTCAGATACTACAAAATATCAGCCTCGAAAATATTAAATAAATCCATTCAAGGGTAGAATTCGATCTCAAGTAGGAATTCTATCCGAAAACCAAATCAATTCACCGACCGAGCATCAAAATACTCGGCCAACAGCCCATTTCAGCCGAGATACTTGGCTTTCTCACCAAGAAACGGGACTCTCGTTCCCTTCAAACTCCTACGTTTCCTATCCAAACCGGTATTTCTTGTCACCTAAGCAAGAGTACTTCTCCTAGCTCCTATCAAGGACTTCACCTATAAATAGGACCCTCCGGTCACACAATTAAGTCACACATTCATCTATCAATTATTATATCTACAATACATCTACCAATTACACATCAATTATTCTCATCTACGACATACAAAAAAATAGCATCGAAATACCGTGAAAATCAACCCGACGAATCCGACCCCACAAGCAGGCCAAAACCCGTCACTCTACACATCCAAACCGACACCCTAACTCATCCACATCGTCTCGACACTCCCGTGCCTAAGCCACTTTCCGACGAGCCTTATTCCGAGAAAACAACGCGTGTAGGTTGAGGGTGTAAATCAAACCCGATTCTCTCTTTTTTCTCTTCCTCTTTCTCGTCCTTTTTTTTTTCCTTTTTGCGTCGTGTCGTCGGTCCTCTTTTAATTATGGGTCGTTGTCGCGTTTTTTTTTATTTCTAATAAACGATATTTCAAAAATATTTTCATAAAACTTTTGCTAAAAAAATCATTCTAACTATTCGATATCGATTTCATAATCGAATATCGAATACGACGAATATCGAAAATATAAATCGAGTATAAGTTAATCCATATTTATACGCGATTTATCAAAATTAACGATTTTCGAAAATAAAACAAATCGGGACAGACTCCCACGCGAGTTGCGCGCCTTCCAGGCGACTCGCGCGAGAGCCTGGAAAACCGAGCCTTTTTCTTCGTTTTCTCGTTTTTCTATTCTTCTCGTTTCTTACATAAAACAGCGACTTTCGCGACATATTTTCAGATTTTGATAAATACTTTTTCGACTTCGGTCAACACGTGTTAATCCATCACGTGTCATAAACCTTTTTCAAAATCATGCATATTATCGCATTTACATCTTTGTTTAATTTATTCAATCATTACTAACTCGTTTTCTCGTGTTTGTAGCAATTTATTTCTTTCTTTTGTTTTATTAGACTAAAATGAACTTCACATGCTAAAATAACTTTGACGTTATTAGTTTAAGATGCATTAAACGACTTAGCGACCCATTTAATTTTTCTCACATGCTTAGGAAAATAATGTTTGCATATCATTTAACCGTTGAACTAACGCGTGTTCACCAAAAACGAACGATATCTTAATAAAGGCCGCTAAGTGCGGGCGGGGTTGGGTGTTTTTAGTGAACTTCCCAACACGTACCCTCACCCCTTACTTAGAACCATGGTTTACGGATGTCCGAATCCATTGGCAACGAGAGTCATTCAATACACGATATCCGATAATGTCGGTATCGGTATCAAAATGCAAAGGGACGAACCCAATAAGCTCTGACATCGGAAATGGGCCGTATTTCGTACACGGCCAACTACGACATAGAGTGGGTTCGAACGGGCCCGAACTCCCACAAAGTTCGGTGGCGACTCCTACTTCGATTTAAATTTCAATTTGACCATCTCATATGGAGATTCATTCGCCTCCCCAAACCCGCGCGTGGCCGCGTCGGGGTGGACATGTGTCATGTCCACAATTTGGCGACTCCGCTGGGGATCAACTGATGTGTCACTTACCATCGGCATCCTTAGGGTGAGACTCGAAAAAAAATCGTTCGAATAGTAATGTACACGTTTTAGTTCAATGGTTCATGCATAACCCAAATTTTTGCCGGGCCGGTTACTTGTGACCGACGTCCCACTATACCACGGTGCGTTCCTAAATGGGCGCACTAAAGACTTCGACGGCGGAACTCGCATGGGTTTTACGGCAGGTTCTAAGACCAACTCGGCTTAGGAAGACCGTCCTGATTTGCGAGAAAGCTATCGTCGTTGGTATAGGCCCTCTTTCGACCGACCGAGACTTAGATTAAGAGCATACATGGTGTCATTATATTGTTGCCTTGACTACGTGCTACTTGATTTTCTTGTTTTGTCTTTTTCAAAAACTGTCATTTTCAAAAATTTGCATCTTTTCAAACCTATCCATTTTTCGAAATCCGTAAAGCTACCGAATTTAGGACTTATGATTTTGACTCAAAATAGCCTATTTTTAGCCGGTATGCTGTCCAAACCTTTTCAAAATTCCGAAATCTCGGCCCGATAACGTTTTTTTCGATTTTCAAAAAAAATCGGGCCATCCTATCCGACTTTGTTCGGTTTTCAAATCCAAATTCTCCTTTCAAAACTTTCTTCTTCTTAGGACTTTGATAAGTGTAGTTTGTAGTGCCTATTTGTGTGTTTTGGGTCCCATTTTCCTTGTGGAATCGCTCCTTTGGAGCGATTTATGTGCTTCTTATGCTTCCTTTAGTTCGTTTCAGGTTCCCGAGGCCGATTTGGAAGAGTTGGAGCGATTCCGACTCTATACATACACATTTTGGAGCCAACGGAGTTAAGGAACGATGACTCGATGCCTTGGAATCGACCCCAAGACCTCGGGACCCAATCCCGAGCCACCGAGACCCGATCCCGAGTCCCGAGAATCGACGAGAAGCCCGTGAGAGGCAAGGAAGGACCAAAGAGCTCTTAAGGGAGGCCTACAAGACTCATCCCGTTCGGGATGGGGTGCACGTTAAAGGGTGCCACTGTGAGCCCATCCCGGTCGGGACCAACCCGTCCCGATCGGGATGACAGAGCCGTCCCGGTCGGGATGATCCGTCCCGGTCGGGACGAAGAACTGGCAGCGCGACTCTTTTTCTTTTCTTCTCCTTCATTCTTGTACCCATATATATACTCCCTTCTTGTAATTTTAAGACATCTTATCATACCCTAGACTAGTTTAAGCCTCCATTAACATTCAAAACCCTAGATTTTGCTACTCTCATTAGTTTAATCATTTATTTAATCCTTAGTTAATTATTGTAATTAGTTCTTGGATTAAGGGATTCTTGAAGATTGTTCCAAGCTTGACAACCTTGGGATTGTATTTGAGTTTCTCATTAATGCAAGTTTTCATCTTTTTCATCATATTATTGTTGGTATAATCTTCTCTACTCTAATCCTTGTTTATTTATTCTAGTTTCAATCATTTTACATTGTTATTGTTATTGTTCTCATTGTTCATAATGAATGTTTGGATGTTTGTTATAGTTTCTTTGGTGAATGTTAGTTTGTTCATGATAATGAGTGAGTAGTTTACTTGTGGGGTTAGTAGGGGGATTAGGGGTAGATTATGGATGATTAGGGTTGATTAAGGGGAAAAGGTTACATCTTTGTTGTTAGTCACATTGTAGGCACTCTATGTGTTTGTTGATATGCTTGTGTGAGTTGTAGTGGCCATGCTTCCCATACTTGTGTTCATCTTCTCATTGATTGCTTATTTTGTGGAAATGTTGAGAATAGTTTAGTCGCGAGAGCGCGGACTAGGGTCTAAGTTGCGAGAGCCCGGACCCACCTTGACATCGGTCTAAGTTGCGAGAGCCCGGACCGACTCTAGCGATTAGGAGACACCTATACCCTTGATCACCCCAATTACCCTTCTACCCCTATGAACCCGACCTACCCCACTTCTTTCCATATTTGTGTTAATCCTCCTATTTAGCCATCGTTCTTTTAGTTTATTCATTAGTTCGATCATTAGCTTAGTCATACTTCTCCTCCACTATAGTTTTCCATTTATTGCTTCTTTGTGTTTGTTTGGTGACCTAGTCTCGTGGTAGGCCGACCTAGTCTAAACCTTGATATACCGTCCTCGTGGATACGATCCCGACTTACCCTAGCTACCCACTAGGTTTGTCGGTGTTTTATTGATCGGCTAGGGACGTGACGAATCCCTACCATCAGACTTCCCGTATTTAGTAGTGTCGGGTCTTGTCATAAGTTGTTAGAATCTCTAGCGTCGAAACTCCGTCGATCTTACATCACGAGTTTCTACCCCATCCCAGTCCGCCTTATTTGACAAGGCACGGCCCACCTACGTAGGACAAACTCCTACAAAGGGAAGCCCGTTTACACACTCGAGTCCAAAGCCTAGGGATACTCACATGGATCTTCCTTCGAACGGGACTAGGCACACTTTGCCAAATCCTAAGGAAAACCCACCGTCCACGAGTCACCCGTCTAGGTGTCTTTTCCGAGTCATTTCCTTTTCAGGCTTTTCCGCACTCGGGGGCTATTCTTCAGCAGAGCGATCAGTCACGGTTGCTCTAAGGGTCATGTCTTGCACGTGTTATCTCACTACCCCACTTTTAAATCACTTAGATGTCGTACCATCTGAGTCCTACCAGAGTCTTTAGTCTCACTTGGGGGCTGTCCTTCACCCGAGCAGTCGACCATGGTCACCCTAGGGAGTACCCCGCGTCCATCTTACACCGGCGTCCTGATGCATTCTTCGAGTCGTACCTATGCTACGAACACTCGAGTCACCTAGGGTTAGGTCACCACAGTTGGTCCGAGCACGCGGCGCGGTCAAACACGGTCGCCCCATTTTTTGAACTCACCCTCATGATCGAGTCCAAGTCATGGTCGTTACCTTGTCCAGGTCAATGTTCGAGTATCCCGATCCAAGAATCCTAGTCATTCCAGTCACCCCGGGTCGCGTCTAGTTTGACTCCCTCTCTTGCATTTGCGCATAGCCGAGTTTAGACGAGTCGTGGCACTTGTCGCTCTCTCTAGTCAAGAACCTTACCAAAAAAAAAGAAAAAACCAATCGAGCATCCGAAAGTCCGGATTTGATTCGAGTCTAAGTCTAAGTCCGAGTCTAGGATATCCTAAATCCTCATTTCCAAATCAAAGTCAGAGTCAGTTGTATTCTGTCCTATTTTCAAAATTCAATAAAATCAGCTTTTCTATTTCTCATATATACTTTCCTTATGTGTTTCCGAGAACATGATGAATACCGTCATACACTGCGAGCACATACACGTGACTATTATAGGCACATCTATAATGACTGCAGGAAACTGAGACCCGTGTTTTCCTTTAACCTGTTCCATGTCTGACATAGAAAGCCACATAACCACCCTTAGTAGGAGCGGTATCGAATCCTATGACAAATCTAGGTAGTCTCCTTGTTTGGGATCAAGACGGGAGGCAAGAACACCCATACAATAAGACTAACCAGTCCCTACTCTAGGTGTTAGTCTGGCCGACAAAAAAAAAAAAAAGCTGGACCAAAAATCAAAAGTCCAAGGAAAAAGCAAAAGGCCAAAACAAAAAAGCTAGCCATGATCAAAAAAGAATTATCAACATCCCTCGACCAGACACGGTCAACTCAAATGAAGAATCCCATGACCGGGGCTAAGAGGTCAACCCAAAGAATTCAAAAACCCATGACCGTAGTTAACGATCAACTCAAGTGAAACGGTCAATTCAAAAATTATCAAAACCCATACCATCAAATAGGGGAGAAACAATCAAGCTGGTCAGCTAACACCACATTTAGCCTTCCCACATTACAACCCTCAAGACCTTCTCGAGACCTAGACTAGAGACAGCCCAGAATTTAGAGGATTCAGGCTCCATAGGATACACCCTAACCGTTAGGGCCAGACATGGAAACCAGATCCCGCATTATCAACCTGCCCAATCGAAGTCCGAGTCATTTTTACTCGACTTCCCCCTTTCCTACCACATTGCAGTACCTTACCCTCCAAGCCTTAGCTTCACAAAATCAAGCTCCAGATATCAAAACATCAAAGCCATTTGCGACCTAGCACCACATTTCCAAAATCATCTAAACCAGTTACCAGCCCCAAACACGGGAACTCAACCTGCGGTCGGCATAGAACATGCCCAAATAGTTCACACCACCTCTGGGGGCTATCCCGGAGAATGTTCATAGTCACAGGATCAACATCCTAACTATTCTAGCCCTTTGATCAAGACATCATTGGGAACACACCTAGCCTACACCATCGCTATGGCTAGGTACACACAAATCCCTAGTAGACTAGGCACCATAATATATATTTCAACACTGAACTACGGCTTGGTTTGATTTCACTGCACGTGAATACGTAGGCAGCCTTTCAACAGAGGCACAACCACCCACATTGACACTCATTCAAAAAGCATCGTCATTCCGGTCACGACACTGTCATGTTCTCAACAGCTAGCTTTGTCATCCTGGGGGCTTCTCCTAGGCAGAAGTTCTCCATCCACTCACATAATCCAAATACTTTCAGAATCTAGCCACCTTTCTATAGTGTGTCCTAGTACTCAGCTCAGTCGAAGACGAGAATCCGTCAGGGACTCGAACAATACCTACTTTGGGAACATACCCCGAAACCAAAAAAATTCAAAAGAACACCAGTCTACGGCATTGCTACCACAAAGCCCTGTCGTACGGAAACAGTCTCATTCTGAGGATTCGACCATGTTGCCACTCGCCTAGGCTACGAAATGACGCAACTTAAGAGTCTTGTCATATTTTTTTTTTGGAATAGGTAAAAATTGTATAAAGGAATGAATATACACAGTTTATGACCCTTGGGTCATACAGTTACATCCACTTTTCTCAATCCAATTTCTATCGCTAGCGGTCAACTTTCCACTAGCACAAGTTCTAATTCTAGGCTTCATGTCCTGTTTTATGCGCATCATCACGACCTTCGGCGTGTGAACATATAATTCCAAGCGGCCCTTGTTTCGTTCCTGCCAAATATTATAGATAAGAGCGTTAATAACTCCATCGTTCACTTGTCTTTTAAGTTTAGAACCCCTCCTTCTCAGTCTCCACTCATGTAGACCATAGTCAGGTATTTTGATTTGCAGCCACTTATTTACCATGTCCGTAATCTGCTTGCTGTACAAGCATTCACAGAAGAGGTGTTCGTGTGTTTCAGGATGTAGCCCGCAGATGCAGCATTGTTCGTCTTCTAGTACTTGTAGTCTGACTAATTTAGCTTTAACATTGAGTGCCTTGTGCTGATATATCCAGTTCAGCACCCGATGTTTCGGTATAGTCCATTTGTTCCAAATTAGGTGCCACCAATTGACCTCCTCACCTCGTTCCCGCAGCCACTCGTAGCCTTTTTTGACAGTATATCTTCTCCCTGCAAGATCACGCCATTCATCAGTCACAAGCGCAACTCTCAGAATGTTTTTAACCTTGCTAATCTTCTTCCATGTCCAAGTTGAATCATTAGTTGGCTCGTAATCAAGCCACCCAGCCCCTTTAAGGTAGATTTGATGTACCCACTTCACCCAAAGAGAATCAGCCTTAACATGTATCCACCACACCATTTTTCCAAGTGCCGCTTTGTTCCAGATGGTATCATCCCGCAGTCCTAGACCTCCTTCCTTGATCGGTTTGCAAATCTTCCTCCAAGAGACTAATGGAGTCCTCTTGTATTCGGTACCCCCGTCCCACAAGAAATTTCTGCAGAGAGCTTCAATGCTCTTAAGAACACCTGTTGGGAGCATGAAAATCGAAGCCCAGTAGGTGTGAAGAGTCTTGAGAACCGATTGCACAAGGACTAATCGGCCAACATAAGACAGTTTCTTTGCCCCTAGCATTCTTATTCTCTCCATGATATTATCAATGAGGGGTCTACAGTCTTTAGCATTCAGTTTGGAGGGCTTAATCGGGACTCCAAGGTATTTAAACGGAAGTTTACCCTCCACACAACTTGAAACAGCCACGATATCCTCCTTCACTTGATCCGGGACACCATTAAAGTAGACACTCGACTTGCCAGGACTCATCTTGAGTCCAGACGCCTTCGAGAAGGTGGCAAAAGTCCTAAGAAGAACCATAATTGATTTGGTATCCCCCTTGCAAAATAATAACAGCTCATCAGTGAACATAAGACTACTCAATCTCATAGGACTACAGAGAGGGTGGAATCTGAAGTCTAAAGTACTCGTGGTATGATCTAGTAGTCTCGTCAGATATTCCATACAGATAGTGAAAAGTAGCGGGGATAATGGATCACCTTAACGAAGTCCTCTCTTCCCTCGGAAAAAGCCAAAGACAGTACCATTCAAACTAAGTGAGTATGAAGCAGACGTGACACATTCCATTATAAGAGCAATGAACTCAGAAGGGAATTCCAAAGCCCATAACGAGTCTTGTCATCTTAGGTGGCCCACTCCCTACCGAGTCACGGTCTAACCCTTAGAGAGTCAACGTCGTGTCTGTCAACTCGTCCTCACGCGTCCAGAGTTGAGTCTGTCGGTATATCTCTCTCTTCAAATTCTCATTTTAAAATTTGCAAAACTTAGCCATTTGAGAAAATCCCTTTCCTAGTCACCACGGGATTAGGAATTTTTATCATACTTCATCTAGGCATACAAGCCTAACCAGAGGATTTTAGGAGTCCGTGTCGGAATCTGATCAGGAATCAAGTCATCCCAAGCCTTCTTATTTCCAAAAATTTTCAATTTTTTTTTCCAGCATTTTCTTTCCAAAAATCAATCAAAAATCATTTCTTCCCCAGCGTGAGTCGGTGTTTCGCCTAAATATTACATGCAAATTGTTATGTATAAGCATACAGGTACACCCAAGACTCCCGAAGAATTCTCAAAAACTCCCCAGTGGAAGGCTCAGGCAACATTTTTTACTAAAGATGGGATGTATCTGTAAGCAGATACACCCAGAGCTTCCAAGGCAAGCTCCCACGCAATTCCAAGATAGGATGTATCTGTAAGCAGATATACCCAGAGCTTCCAAGGCAAACTCCCACGCAATTCCAAGATGGGATGTGTCCGTAAACAGACACACCCAGAGCTTCCAAGGCAAGCTCCCACGCGACTCCAAGATGGGATGTGTCTGTAAACAGACACACCCAAGACTTTTTAGACAAAATCCCCGCGACATTATTGGCATCTATCCAGGTATGATTTCTATCTTATGGCTGGCGAGCCCTTCACGCAAGTTTAATGGACTATAAACGACCCGATCAGAAGTCTGCCATGTCTTATTCCTCGATTGGCCTGGTAGCTACTCTGACTTTCGCCTTGTCCAAGTCTCAGTCAGAGTGGGGGCTCTGTAGACACCCACATTTTGACCGTCAGGTGTCTATAGTAGTTCCCGCCAAACACCCGATGATGATCGGACGCAAACATGCTTTAATGAACTCGGATATGGGCTCGAAGTCATAGACATTTGATTTAGGCTTATTACGGAGTACAAATCTCACAAAACCAACCTCAAATCCAGGCCCACTAGGTCGTTTCGAGTCAAATAAGACTAATTTGGGTCAAATCCGGCACCAGGGGCAAAACTGTCTTTTAGCGACCGGGTCAAACCCGGTCAAAGATATTTTTTCCCAAGATACACGGATCAGCCGTGACACCTCATCAGTTCGGCTAGGCTCAGATACTACAAAATATCAACCTCGAAAATATTAAATAAATCCATTCAAGTGTAGAATTCGATCTCAAGTAGGAATTCTATCCGAAAACCAAATCAATTCACCAATCGAGCATCAAAATACTCGGCCAACAGCCCATTTCAGCCGAGATACACATTCATCTATCAATTATCATATCTACAATACATCTACCAATTACACATCAATTATTCACATCTACGACATACAAAAAAATAGCATCGAAATACCGTGAAAATCAACCCGACGAATTCGACCCCACAAGCCGGCCAAAACCCGTCACTCTACACATCCAAACCGACACCCTAACTCATCCACATCGTCTCGACACTCCCGTGCCTAAGCCACTTTCCGACGAGCCTTATTCCGAGAAAACAAAGCATGTAGGTTGAGGGTGTAAATCAAACCCGATTCTCTCTTTTTTCTCTTCCTCTTTCTCGTCCTTTTTTTCCTTTTTGCGTCGTGTCGTCGGTCCTGTTTTAATTATGGGTCGTTGTCGCATTTTTTTATTATTTCTAATAAACGACATTTCAAAAATATTTTCATAGAACTTTTTCTAAAAAAATCATTCTAACTATTCGATATCGATTTCATAATCGAATATCGAATACGACGAATATCGAAAATATAAATCGAGTATAAGTTAATCCATATTTATACGCGATTTATCAAAATTAACGATTTTCGAAAATAAAACAAATCGGGACACACTCCCACGCGAGTCGCGCGCCTTCCAGGCGACTCGCGCGAGAGCCTGGAAAACCGAGCCTTTTTCTTCGTTTTCTCGTTTTTCTATTCTTCTCGTTTCTTACATAAAACAGCGACTTTCGCGACATATTTTCATATTTCGATAAATACTTTTTCGACTTCGGTCAACACGTGTTAATCCATCACGTGTCGTAAACCTTTTTCAAAATCATGCATATTGATGGTAGCGGATTCGTCACGTCCCAACCGTCAATAATATAACCGGCTAACCTAACTAGAGTAGATAGGGCAAGTCGGGTCGAATCCACGGGGACGGTAAGAGGCGTCTAGACTAGGTCGGCCCAATTACTAGACTAAGTCAACGAGCTAAGCTAGAGAATGAAAAGGAGGGGAGAAGACTAGACTATGACTATGGCTAAGAAGAACAAACTAGGAAAACGGGCTAGGATTAGGTCGGGGTCAAAGGGGTAACGGAATGGTCAAGGGAGGACTAGAGTGAAGGAGGTAGTAGGGTGATCTAGGTTGGTCCGGGCTCTCGTAACTTAGACCCGCCTAGAGGCTCCACCTAGAACCCATCTCGGCGACATACATGACAAACGGGGTTCTAGCGCGCTATGGTGGCCTAGGTCGCATCCGGGCTCTCGCTACTTAGACCGGCCTGGGGGTCGTCCTCACCGGGCTCTCGCAACTTAGTGAGGGGACCGAACCCACAACAAACTAACACCCACAAAGAAAGGCAAGAAAACAAGCATTCGTACATACTTAGTCATTCAAGCAATTCAACAAACATGTGATGTGCATCAAACAAGAGGAAACCCAAATCTTCCACCAACATCTCCAACAAACCCTTAATCACCCAATTAACACCCTAATTTCCCTACTAACCCTAGTAAGAACACTACTCTAACATAATCATACTAATACCAACAAGATCAAGAGGATTCATCATAAGAAACAAAACTAACATAAACAAACTAGTGAAAACTATGAACAACAATCAAAGATTAAAACTTGGATGATTAAAACAAGAAAAAGAGTAAAAGGAGAAGAGAATTATACCAAACTAGTGAAGGAGAAAGAACAAAACTTGCATTAATGAAGAAAACCCAAAACAAACATCCAAGGTTGTCAAGCTTGGTGAAGATCTTGAAGAATTCCCTTAATACAAGTACTAATCTATGATTAACTACTAATTATAGACTAATCTACACTAATCTAATCTAATCTAACCTAAAGTAGTCTAGGGTTTTAAGGGATTAACATAACATAAGATCAGATGGTGCCTTAATACAAGAGGGGGGGTATATATATGGTTAAAAATGGAAGGAGAAGAAAAGAAAACAAGGCGCGGGTTACAGCTAGCCCGTCCCGGCCGAGACGGGGTGGTCCCGGTCGGGACGAGGTCGGTCCTGGTCGGGACGCCACCATCCCGATCGGGATGGGCTCACAGTAGCCGCACTTCATGCTCCCTTCATCCCGAACGGGATGGGTCTTTGTAGGCCTCCCTTAAGAGCTCTTTGGTCCCTCCTTGCTTCTCATGGGCTTCCCGTCGATCCTTGGGACTCGGGATCGGGTCTCGGAGGCTCGGGATTGGGTCCCAAGGTTTCGGGGTCGATTCCAAGGTCTCGAGTCATCGTTCCTTTATCTCGTTGGCTTCAAAATGTGTATGTATTGAGTCGGAATCGCTCCAACTCTTCCAATTCGGCCTCGGGAACCTGAAACGAACTAAAGGAAGCATAAGAAGCCCATGATTCGCTCCAAAGGAGCGATTCCACAAGGAAAATGGGACCAAAACGTAGCAAAATAAGCACTACAAACTACACTTATCAACTCCCCCACACTTAACCCTTACTCGCCCTCGAGTAAGCACATACTACTACTAAACTATCCGAGTGGGTATTAGCGCACCCTACGCCCCTTCAACTCACGCGAGTACACTTAGAGGAGAAGTGCACCCCGCAAGGCAAGTCGGGTCCTGCGACAAAATCGTGGATGCAACCGGACACCAAACACAAAGGCAAACAAACATACAAACACACAAACACAAGGTTGCACCCAAAGAAAAACAAATACCGCTTCCCTCTAAAAGCGGTGAATGAAACACCGGTTTAGGACTCGAGGTAAGTGACAACGTTCCCAAGCTAGCAATACAAACCAAGATGAACTAAACCCTAATAGTATGACGATCAAGCAATAAAAACGTTGGTAACTTACCTAGGTCCTCCTAACTTTCTAAAAACGTACTACAGGGCGATCGGCGGAGTGGGAAATGAAGAACCACGGTGTTAGTCGACACTGTAGGTAAGTGAGACCCCGCCCCCTTTAGCGTGAGCCAAGAGGGTCGTCCCAAGTCCAAAACCGCCTAACTAGTCCAAGTAAAAAGGTGGAAATATGCAAAATGAGGGAAGACCAACTAATGCCGCTATCATCCTTCCTAGGGACTCGGTCCTTTGGTAGGCTCTTCACAGCAAAAGTCGGAAAAATGCTTATTTTGAGAGGTAGGGGTTATTTTTGTGAATTAGGTTTTCTTTTGACATTTTCTCTTTTCTTTTGCATTTTCGCTTTGTTTTGCCATGCCATTCTTTTTCTTCTTTTCTATTTTCTTTTGGCTTTTTGTGCCTTTTCTTTTTCTTCATTCTTTTCTTTCTTTCATTTTATTTCATTTTCTTTTCTTAGCCCTTTTTGGCTAGATTTGGCTTTTTGGCACTTCTTTGACAATTGAGAAAGAGAGAAATCAACAAATTGCATTTTATTGTATGGATATGTGTGAGAGGTAGGTAAATGGGTAAGTCGGGGGTCGCGATCCCTCTTCAAACCCACAAAAAGGGGAGAAACTTGGACTAGTCGAGCAATCCTAAACACGGTCACCTAAGGGACGGGACTCGGCAACCAAGGCCTTTTCACACCGTGGGTGGTCATAATGGTCAAAAGTGCAAATCCCGTAGTAAATCTCTAGTAAGCTAGGTGGACTCAAGGTAAAGGACCAACGAAATCATTGATTTAGGGTCATTCTACTAGACTAAAGCCCAAAACTCGATTTATACAACTAGAAAGGGAAAAATAGACACTCACACACTAGCCTCTAAACCGGGTTTTCGGAAACGGTTTACGCACAAGACACACAACACAAAATGAAGACATGACGAAGACGAACGAAAGAAAAAGAAACAAAAGCAACAAAACAAGAACAAAACAAAACGAACACACACAAAACAAACACCACCCCGAACTTCCAAATGAGCAACCAATCATCCACAAACTTTACAAAGCTCCACCCGAGCACACCACAACACATATCTCCTCCAAACTCCACAAGAAACAAAGAGGAAAAAGGGTTGAAAAGATGTTACCGGGTGTCTTGAAAGCTCTCCAAAGCTAGCGGTGATTAAGCGACCTATAAGAAAAAAGGGAGGCAAAACACGCACACAAACAAATATACGACACAAAGACACAAAATGAAAACACAAAAGAGAAAATCTTTTTGATTTTTTGTGAAAATTTTTCAAATTTTTAGGGATTTTTAAATTTTTTTCGAAAAACTAAGAAAATAAAACTAACTATACTAGAATATCGCTCCCCCACACTTAAATCGAGCCATGTCCTCATGCTCGATCGTAGGGTGCGGAGAGACAAAAGAAAAAGAAAAGAAACTACGAAAATAAAGCTAAAAATCAAAAATAAAGTGAAGAAAAGGGTAGAAGGTGTCCGGCCGGGGTGTAATCAAGTCACCAAGGGCCGAGACGAGAAAAAGATATGGAAGGGGGAAGAAATAAAAGAAGGAAATAGAAGGAAATGGGAGGGGAGGGCTAGGTGTAATCAAGTCACCTAGCCCGGATTCCGCCTAAATCCGACTAAATCCTCAAAAAAGAAAGTGAAAATCTTGTAAAAATTTGGATTTTGAAATGACTCTCGATGTAGTCATGTCATCGAGAGTCGGGAGCAACATATACCAAGGCCTTGAAGGCCACCATGACATCAAGACATAAAAGTGTACAAGGGGAAGGGAATAAACAAAGGAAAACAAGCAACAACAAAAACGGAAAAGAAAGGATAGTTGCCGTACCATAGGGTAGCAACTCACTCTCTCCATCGTCTCATAGATCAATATTGGCACAAAGCTTGTCTTCATCATTGCTATCCCGCTCCAAGCTTGATGGAACCACATGGTAGAGGTAGTAATGGTGCGAAGGGGGTGGGATTTGATGTGGATCTCGGTGTGTAAACTGAGGTGTACGGGTCATATGATAGGAGTAAGGAGGAGTAGGGAGGTTGGGAGGGGGTACAATGGATGGGTGGAGTCAAGGGGACCATCCCGGTCGGGATGGATGGTCCCGATCGGGTTGATAAACCCTTCCCGATCGGGAAGCTCTCGTCCCGGTCGGTAACACACTCCAGTGAGTCCGAATTTTAGCACCTTCATCCCGATCGGGATGGCTCCTTCCCGGTCGGGATTCCTCATCCTTCCCGGTTGGGAAGCCCTCTTCCCGGTCGGGATGAGTCTTCTTTGCTTCCCCAAGCCTAAAAGCTTATCATAAGCTTCAAAAACCGACTTCCTCGCTCGCAAACCAAACTCCATCATCAACTACTCCTTTCTAGGAGTCACCATCACTTCACCTATCACAATAAACTCAAAGTACACATCAAATTCACTCCCTCACATCGCTCATCAAAAATCCAATATTACAAGAATAACACAAAACTACCAAAATCAAGAGATAAAACACAAATACAATCACTAGTACTCTAAAGAAGAGGAGAGGGGAATATACAACATGACGGTTCTTTAGGAACTCCGTCAAACCGAGGATGGTGGACTCCATTCTTCAACCATAGCCCTCAAGGGCATGGAGGAGCAAGTCGAACGCGCTACCGACATCGTAGTGAAGGCCCAAGAAGCGCTCGAGCTTAACCGACCTTCACGGCCTCCAAGGAGGAGGCAAGAAGTAGGAATCCCAAGACCCGTCATCATCTTCATAGTAGTCTCCGGGGTCTCTCCATCCTACGAGCTTAACCGATCTCTTATTCCCTAAGCATTGCCTCCAATCACAAGCAAGCTTCATCTCCAAGAAACAAGGCACAAAAAGCGGTTTTGGCCTCACTTCCTCGTTGCACACCCCCACACTTGCCTCAAGTTGTGGTTCCCCATCTTCATCACTCGGCCCCACATCATCTTGGAGAGGAGAATCGAAACTTCTACCGACGGTTTCAATCTCTTCCAAGTCATCTCTCAGTGTACTAGCAAGGGGCTCTTGATGCATATCCACATTATCGCATAAGGGCAACTCGAGGCTATCAATTTCACCTAACAACCTCACAAACTCCACCAAATCATCCAACTCACCATCCTCCTCCAATTCCTCACCAATGTTGCCTTCACCAAGGGTCATCTCCTCGTTCGTCTCTTTTTGGGTAGACGATTGAGGTTCTTCAAAGCAAACTTCTCTATCAAAGGGAACTACATCGGCGGCTTCGTAATTCGGTTGCTCCTCTTTCTCAAGTGGGCACCCTCCATCTAAATACGATGCTCGGGATAAAGACATTACGGCTTGAACCGATAATGCATTTAATTGAGCATTCCTCGCCTCGTTTACCCTTCGCATTTGGACCATTAAATCATCTTGTTCCTTTTTTAATTGAATGGCCGTTTCTTGGATGCTCCTTTGCATTTGAAGCATAGAATGAAACACCTCCGTGTCGGGTAATTGGTGATCATTGGGGTCTTTTAAAGCTCCTTGAAAATCTTGATGATACCCAAGGGGTGGGGTATCATATTGTTGGTAGCAAGGTTGGGGTGATTGGTAGTATTGTGGGTCATGGGGTTCATACTGTGGTTGGGGTGTAGGGTAATATGGTGGGTCTTGGGGGTATTGGCTTCCATATGGTGAATCTTGATTGAACATGGTGGGTTCACAATCATAGCTTGAGTAATAGCCACCATGATCGTAGGAGTGATAGTCATTCACTTGTTGGTAGCCATTTCCATAATCTTGAAGATCATACCCGTCTTGATTACCCCAAGAAGCTTGATTATGGTAGGGGGACGTCATGTCATACCCTTGGTTAATGGAAGACGAGTGGTAGCTCATATCGGCTCCCGAGTGTGTGGAGTTTAGATCAAACCCCATGCTTGCTCGAAAATCGTAGTCCATACCCGGTTGGAAACCACTCATTCTAGCAACCGTCCGTTTAAGCGGCTCTGAGTTGCACGAAGAAGATAATCACCACCTCTAAGCACAAACTGTAGACTAAGAACAAACGTGAGAAGTCTAGTGCTTTTTGGGCACTAGACAAGAGAGAAATAAACCACACACACAAGAAGCAAGGTAACAAAAAAAGAAAAAGAAAAACACAAACACAAAGACTAAGTCAAGCAAACAGGAAAACAAAGTCCAAACTAGCACCGTCCCCGGCAACGGCGCCAAATTGATGGTAGCGGATTCGTCACGTCCCAACCGTCAATAATATAACCGGCTAACCTAACTAGAGTAGATAGGGCAAGTCGGGTCGAATCCACGGGGACGGTAAGAGGCGTCTAGACTAGGTCGGCCCAATTACTAGACTAAGTCAACGAGCTAAGCTAGAGAATGAAAAGGAGGGGAGAAGACTAGACTATGACTATGGCTAAGAAGAACAAACTAGGAAAACGGGCTAGGATTATGTCGGGGTCAAAGGGGTAACGGAATGGTCAAGGGAGGACTAGAGTGAAGGAGGTAGTAGGGTGATCTAGGTTGGTCCGGGCTCTCGTAACTTAGACCCGCCTAGAGGCTCCACCTAGAACCCATCTCGGCGACATACATGACAAACGGGGTTCTAGCGCGCTATGGTGGCCTAGGTCGCATCCGGGCTCTCGCTACTTAGACCGGCCTGGGGGTCGTCCTCACCGGGCTCTCGCAACTTAGTGAGGGGACCGAACCCACAACAAACTAACACCCACAAAGAAAGGCAAGAAAACAAGCATTCGTACATACTTAGTCATTCAAGCAATTCAACAAACATGTGATGTGCATCAAACAAGAGGAAACCCAAATCTTCCACCAACATCTCCAACAAACCCTTAATCACCCAATTAACACCCTAATCTCCCTACTAACCCTAGCAAGAACACTACTCTAACATAATCATACTAATACCAACAAGATCAAGAGGATTCATCATAAGAAACAAAACTAACATAAACAAACTAGTGAAAACTATGAACAACAATCAAAGATTAAAACTTGGATGATTAAAACAAGAAAAAGAGTAAAAATAGAAGAGAATTATACCAAACTAGTGAAGGAGAAAGAACAAAACTTTCATTAATGAAGAAAACCCAAAACAAACATCCAAGGTTGTCAAGCTTGGTGAAGATCTTGAAGAATTCCCTTAATACAAGTACTAATCTATGATTAACTACTAATTATCGACTAATCTACACTAATCTAATCTAATCGAACTTAAAGTAGTCTAGGGTTTTAAGGGATTAACATAACATAAGATCAGATGGTGCCTTAATACAAGAAGGGGGGGGGGGGGGGTACATATATGGTTAAAAATGGAAGGAGAAGAAAAGAAAACAAGGCGCGGGTTACAGCTAGCCCGTCCCGGCCGAGACGGGGTGGTCCCGATCGGGACGAGGTCGGTCCCGGTCGGGACGCCACCATCCCGATCGGGATGGGCTCATAGTAACCGCACTTCATGCTCCCTTCATCCCGAACGGGATGAGGCCATCCCGAACGGGATGGGTCTTTGTTGGCCTCCCTTAAGAGCTCTTTGGTCCCTCCTTGCTTCTCATGGCCTGGGCTTCCCGTCGATCCTCGGGACTCGGGATCGGGTCTCGGAGGCTCGGGATTGGGTCCCAAGGTCTCGGGGTCGATTCCAAGGTCTCGAGTCATCGTTCCTTTATCTCGTTGGCTTCAAAATGTGTATGTATTGAGTCGGAATCGCTCCAACTCTTCCAATTCGGCCTCGGGAACCTGAAACGAACTAAAGGAAGCATAAGAAGCCCATGAATCGCTCAAAAGGAGCGATTCCACAAGGAAAATGGGACCAAAACGTAGCAAAATAAGCACTACAAACTACACTTATCAACTCCCCCACACTTAACCCTTACTCGCCCTCGAGTAAGCACATACTACTACTAAACTATCCGAGTGGGTATTAGCGCACTCTACGCCCCTTCAACTCACGCGAGTACACTTAGAGGAGAAGTGCACCCCGCAAGGCAAGTCTGGTCTTGCGACAAAATCGTGGATGCAACCGGACACCAAACACAAAGGCAAACAAACATACAAACACACAAACACAAGGTTGCACCCAAAGAAAAACAAATACCGCTTCCCTCTAAAAGCGGTGAATGAAACACCGGTTTAGGACTCGAGGTAAGTGACAACGTTCCCAAGCTAGCAATACAAACCAAAGTGAACTAAACCCTAATAGTATGACGATCAAGCAATAAATACGTTGGTAACTTACCTAGGTCCTCCGAATCCATTGGCAACGACAGTCATTCAATACACGATATCCGATAATGTCGGTATCGGTATCATAATGCAAAGGGACGAACCCAATAAGCTCTGACATCGGAAATGGGCCGTATTTTGTACACGGCCCACTACGACATAGAGTGGGTTCGAACGGGCCCGAACTCCCCCAAAGTTCGGTGGCGACTCCTACTTCGATTTAAATTTCAATTTGACCATCTCATATGGAGATTTATTCGCCTCCCCAAACCCGCACGTGGCCGCGTCGGGGTGGACCTATGTCATGTCCACAGTCGTCACAAGCTCTTCTTCGACTAGGCGACTTATGGCACGAGCTTCGTTCCGGAATCGTTCTTCTAACCAGATATGAGTGTAGATGCTTATTCACGTAGAGATTTGTCGCGAATTCCCACAATCAAACAAGAACCTAACTCTACTAACTGGGTACCTAGGGTAAGTCGGGTATCGAATCCAGAGGGACGGTGAGCTAAATGAAAAGTCTCAGTCTGGTTATAGTTTCAGTCGTAGAAATTTGGTTTTGGTTGAATAAGTCTAAACTAATGAACTAAACTAACAAAAAAAAGGAAAACAGTAATAAATATAATAAAACGGACAAGGGTCAAGGTCAACAAGGTAGTCTCAGGAGAGTTGTCGGACTCATAAAATAGTTGATTAAGGTCAGTAATAGGCATAAGATAGGCTCTCTCGAGTCTCTATCTACCATAGGACGGTCCTAGCGGGCTCTCGCTACTTACTAGGTCGACCTACTCGAATGAACGCAAGTCTAACCTTAACTTGGCTCTCGATCTTAAGTTCAGGTCAACTAAATTGATTTACTAATCTGGCCAAGACAAGAAAATCATGTAATATAACGCTCAAAAAGGGATTACAAACAATTAATCAACAATTAAACTAACTCGAGACAAAACCCCAACTAAGACGAACCGAACTAACATTAACCCTAGAAATAAACTACTCAGACATGATTAAAACGAATCTAATTAATCTACCCACTAAAATGAAACATGAAATAAGCATAATTAAGGGGGAAAACCTACAACTTTAAACTAAATAAATCACTGAAAATAATTAAACAATTAACTTAACATAAAAACAATGACATGAGAAGGAAGAAGAAAATTAAAGACTTGACTTAGGATGAACAATTTGCTCAAATCAAAGACTATTTAAACTACTTGAATTAGAAAAAGGCATAAACTCAAAGAGAGATGTAGAAAACTACTCAATTTTACTTCTAAGTTCCGATCTTCTGCGGTTTCCGGAAGAAGGATCAATGATAATAGTGCCCTTGATTTCTACACTAATCTACTCGCTCCTATGCACGCCGCCTCATCCCTTAAAAACTAACTCTCCCACTAAACCTTCTTTTTTTCTCTTTTATTCGGCTCGAGTCCGTGATAGTGGTACCGTGGTACGTGACATAAGAGCCTTTTTGAACCTGTCCAACACTCGTCTTGACTTTTATTTCCGTTGTCTTTTAACTCGTCTTGACCCGCCTTTGCTCGGTTACTCCCGAGATGGTACCTTCCTACAAAATAGAAACGAGACAAAGCAGTACCCAGTCCTCGGGAAAATAAAAATTATTCCTAAAAATATAAAATACAACTACTAACAATGAAATAGACTATAAAATGAGTTATTCGACAATTAACGCACACAAAAGCGGACTAAATAACGACTAAAAGTAGGGGTAAATCACTACTAAAATATCACTTATCAAACTCCCCCACACTTAACCCTTACCCGTCCTCGAGTTGCTCACTAAACTAAACTAACGACCCTTGAAGAAAAACAACTAGAAAAGCTAACAGAGACACAAACTAATCACACGAAAAATTTACATCACACACTTTCTAATCAAAAGTCAAAATTCTAAAATTCAACTAAGTAAGTATAAACAATGATACTCAGAAAGTTGCAATCGACACTATACATCCATCGGTTTCGGTCCATGCTATGTCAAGGGTATGAGATGGAGGCGGAATGAGTACTCCCATGAAGTTATTAACACTAGAAAAACTCGTCTCGACTCAAAGAGTCAAGGATCGTCCTAGTGATCCAAGTGAAAGAGTAAACGATCCAAAATGAGAAAATATGATTAAAAATAGCTAACTCGGGGAGGAATCATACTTTTTTTTTCTTTCATTTTTTTCTTTTCGCTTTTCTTCTCATCTTCTCATCTTTTTCTTTTCATCTCCCCTTTTTTCTTTTTGATATTTTTGTGATTTTTTTTCGGTGCTTACAAACAAGCACTTATTTTGTGGAAGGATTAAGCAGAATTTGTAAAGCCGCTCTCTCCCTAATAAAAGAAGATATGTGAAATGGGATCGCAAGAAAGAAAGTAACTTGAGTCACTGGCACCTAGACAAGTCTACTACTGTCACATCAAATCACGGGAGGTGGAAAATGGAACAAGTGAAACACAGCCTCGAGCGACTTACAGTAGGAGACCGATTGATATATAGCGAACAATTACAACGATCGAGTGTCTAAAAATCATTACTTACACAAAGAGTTAAAAGTTAGAAAAACGATTAAATCAAAGAAAACGAGTGAAAAAGCGGAAAATTAAATTTTTTTGGATTTTTTTTACACTAAAAAAAACAAACTACGACACAAACCAAAAAACACAAAACGACAACAAATACTCCAATCGACCAACAATAACTCCTCCCCCACACTTAAATCGGACATTGTCCTCAATGTTCAAGGACTAGGAAGGGAAAAGAGAAATGGTGAGTAAATAACTTACTAAAGTGACGTGATGCTTGATACTTGTTCTCATACCTGTAGACACCTACATTTTGACCGTCAGGTGTCTATAGCAGTTTCCGACAAACACCCGATGATGATCGGACGCAAACGTGCTTCAAATACTCAGAAACGGGCTCAAAATCATTGGCATTTGGCTTGGGCTCATTATAGAGTACATATCTCACAAAACCAACCTCAAAATCAGGCCCAGTGAGTTTTTTCGAGTCAAATAAGACTAATTTGGGTCGATTCCGACACCAGGGGTAAAACCGTCTTTTAGCGACCGAGTCAAAACCCGGTCAAAGATTTTCCCGAGACACATGAGTCAGCCGTGACACCTCTCACGGCTGATTCATACTCCAATCCTGGGGGCTTCTCTTAGGCAGAAAACCTCCATCCACTCACAAAATCCATATAAATTCAAAAAATCTAGCCTCCTTTCTGTAGTGTGTCATAGTACTCGGCTCAGTCGAAGACAAGAATCTGTCAGGACTCGAGGCAATACCCACTTTGGAAATGTACCCTAAAATCAAAAATTCAGGAGAGCAGTAGACTACAATAGTCTCATTACAGACTACTGCAACCCCGTATAGCATATCTATCCCACTTCGATGTTCGACCATGTTGCCACTCGTCTAGGCTACGGAATAGCGCAACTTAAGAGTCTTGTTAGGTGGCCCACCCCCCTACCGAGTCACGGTCCAACCCCTCGAGAGTCCAGTCGTGTCTGTCAACTCGTCCGGTCACGCCCAGCGTCGAGTCTATCGATAGGTCTCTCTCTTCAAATTCTCATTTTTTAAATCTGCAAAACTTAGCCATTTGAGAAAACCCTTTTCGACAAGGTCAAATTTCGGTCTATTTAAATTGCAAATTTCTTTTCTACCAATTTCAGTTTTGAAAACCTATTTCCTAGCACGTGAGCTGCTTTCAGGAACTTCTATTTCAAAACTAAGCAAAAATCATTTTTATTCCCCAGCGCGAGTCATTTCTCCTAAAAAAATGTGTTACATGCAAACTTTGCATAAATCATTATACAGGACGACTCAAGCAAAACCGTGCAATCAACTCCCCAACGGCATAGACTTATACGACAAGTCCGATTCCCCACGGAGTTATCATCATCAACTCAGGTACATTTCTAGTCTCCGGCCGCCGGGCCCTTTACGCAGGTCTAATGGACCTTAAACGACCCGACCGGAAGTCTGCCAGGTTTTAATCTTTGATTGACCTGGTAGCTACTCTGACTTTCGCCTTGTCCAAGCCTCAGTCAGAGTGGGGGCTTTGTAGACACCCACATTTTGACCATCAGGTGTCTATAGCAGTTTCCGACAAACACCCGATGATGATCGGACGCAAACGTGCTTCAAATACTCAGAAACGGGCTCAAAATCATTGGCATTTGGCTTGGGCTCATTATAGAGTACATATCTAACAAAACCAACCTCAAAATCAGGCCCAGTGGATCGTTTCGAGTCAAATAAGACTAATTTGGGTCGATTTCGACACCAGGGGTAAAACCGTCTTTTAGCGACCGAGTCAAAACCTGGTCAAAGATTTTCCCGAGACACATGAGTCAGCCGTGACACCTCACACGGCTGATTCATACTCCAATCCTATGAAAAATCAGCTTCACAAAATATTAAACAAATCCGTTTAAGGATGGAATTCGATCTCAAGTAGGAATCCTATCCGAAAACCGATTCAAACACCCGACCGAGTTCAAATACTCGGCCGAGCAGCACAAACCAGCCGTGTTTCCGTTGCTTCTTCGACAAGTAAGCGGAATTCTCATGCCTTTCAGCTTCTTATATTTCCTATCTTAAACGGTAGTTCAAACTCTCCTAACCAAGGTCGGGAACTCCCTATAAATAGCCCCTTGCATACAACACTTTCGATAGCACAAGAACAATACGAATCAATTACACACATCTACAATATCTACATTCATTATCAATCATCGATATACACTCATAAACATTAAAATTAGCATCGAGAAACCGATATTACAAACCCGAAGGAAACCGGCCCGATACCCGACACCCTTCACACGTCACGCCAAACCGAGCCACCATAACTCACCGACATCCACTCAACGCTCTTGTGCCAAAGCCACGTCCCGACGAACCCCGATCCGAGTAAACAAAAGCATGTAGGTTGAGGGTGTACCAAACCCGATTTCTCCTTCTTCTTTTCTTCTTCTCGTCGTCTGTCTCTTGTACGGGTCCGCGTCCGTCTTTTTTTTTATGGGTCGTGTGTCGTCCTTTTTACGGGTCGTTCATCGCTTACCTAATATCGATATTATCAAAAAACTATTTTCATATATCAAACATTCTTAACAATATGATATCAACTCTATAGTTGAATATCGTATTAAAAGAATTAAATTAAAACGATATTAAAAATCGTTACATTCTTTTTTGTGTTCAAACTTCCTTTTACAAAACTTTTTTATTCATTCCGAATACTCGATATCGATTTCATAATCGAATATCGGGTACGACGAATATCGAAAACATAAAATCGAGTATAAGTTAATTCATATTTTGTACGCGATTTATCAAAATTAGCAATTTCGAACAAAAAATAAAAAACCGGACAAACCCGCACGCGAGTCGCGCCACACCCAGGCGACTCGCGCACGGGCCTGAAACCCGAGTCTTTTTTTTAAGTTTTTTCGTTCGTTTTATTTATCTACGAAACGATTTCAAAATTTATATCTTTTCTAAAACTATTCCGAGTATTTGATATTGATTTCAACTATCGAATATAACGAATATCAAAAATATTAGGTCTAGTAAAAATTATGCGATATTTGTACGCGATTTAATAAAAGCATCGAACTTTCAAAAATCGGTCTCAAAAACAGACCGGGACGCGAGTCGCGTGCGTCCCGGGCGAGCCGCGCGGCCGACTGAAAACGCGGCTCGTTTCTCGTTTTTTTATTATTTTTCGAACTTCGTTTTTTATACAAAACAGCGTTTTAACGATATTTTTCAGATTTCGATTAATATTTATTTTCTCGATCTCGTATATTTATTTTATTTGCTATATTATTTTTACAAATCGATACTAACTCGTTTGTTTATCTTGTAGCAAACTCATTCTTTTTCATCATTTGTTTTATTATACTAAAACGAATCTCACATGCTAAATTCAACTTTGACGTTAAATCTTTCATGCATTAAACCGACTTACCAACCCATTCAATTCCTCGCATGTTTAGGAAAACAATGTTTGCATATCATTCATCGTATTACTAACGCGCGTATTAAAAAATCATTCGATATCCTAGTAGAGGCCGCTAATGTGCGGGCGGGGTTGGGTGTTCTTAGTGAACTTCCCAACACGTACCTTCACCCCTTACTCAGAACCGTGGTTTCCGGATGTCCGAATCCATTGGCAACGAGAGTCATTCAATATACGATTAACCGCTTAAGTCGGCATCTGTATCGATATGCAAAGGGACGAGCCCAATAAAATCTGACATCGGAACTAGGCCGTATTTTGTATACGGCCCACTACGACATAGAGTGGGCTCGAACGGTTCCGAATAACCATAAAATTCGGTGGCGACTCCAACTTCGATTTAAATTTCAATTTGACCATCTCATATGGAGATTCATTCGCCTCTCCAAACCCGCGCGTGGTCGCGTCGGGGTGGACCTATGTCATGTCCACAATACCCATCGTATCTCTTGTGGAGTTTTTAGAGCTCACAAATTACCTACAAAAAAAAAAAAACACATGGCACAAGCAAAGAGATATATACACATTGTACTCACTTCTCAGCAAATAAATGAGCTGTTTAAAAAACTAGTCAAGGACCTCATTAGCTTTTCAAACAAGCTAGACCAGTCATCACCAAAATGGTCATAATGAATCAACATTAATAAGGATGACCAATAGTGGATAATAGAGGTAAGAAGGCTAATAAGCGATTTGTGAGGTAAGATGTGCATACCGAAAATCACAATATCACCACAAGTCTCATCATTAGATTCAAATTGCACAAGAGAAGGATATAATATCCCAAAACCACTGAAAATACTCATCTTACCACTTTCACTCCTTCTAGAAGTGGTGATAATGTCTCTGTCTTCAGTGCTCTCTGTAACAATTTCCATAAGAGACAAGTCTAAAAGCAAACTAATCTCCTGGAAAGAATCGTCACAATCTTCCTCACTTATCATGAACTCAAGTACAGAGCTAAGAGAAACAAGGTCAAGACAATTGATAGTTGAAAGAGATTCATCCTCAACAAATTTCTCTAATACAGGTTTCTCAAAGGAAACCATCACAATCCCATGTATCGTCAAACACAGATTCATATGGAGAAGTGTCAAAGTGTAAGGAATCAAAGAGAGCATCATTATCATCACTAACCCCCTCCACTACCATGAAGTCAAAGAGAGGATTATGCATCATTTCAAAATTCACTACATCCTCAAACATTGGATTCTCAAAACAATTACCCAATGAGAAATCCTTCACTTCATTTTCAACGTCAACATGGTTAGATTGAACATTATACACACAACCATCATCTTATGTTCATAAGGGGTGGGGAAGATGGAATATCATGCATAACATTCACATTGACACAAGGAGGAGAAACATGACATACACTAGCATCATACACATCATCAAGAGAGTAGGAATCGACCCCGTCACTTAACAAAGAAGAAACATGTGGGTCATCTCTAGGTTGTGGACCTCTCCCACTTCCAAATCATAGAATTTCCAGTTAGATGCAACAAGTATCAAATCCCTATGAGAAGGAAGTAGGTTATCAAAGAATGTCATAGTAGTAAGCCAAAGTGGTATGCCATGATGGGGACAAGCTCTCAAAAGGCTCTTAAACCTACTCCAAGAATCACCCAAACTCTCAAACTCGCCCTGTCTAAAGTTAAGAATGTCTTGTCTAAATTTGGCGGTTTTCACAGAAGGGAAATAATTTCTAAGAAAGGCTAGAGCTAATGTTTCCCAGGAGAAAAAGGTGTTAGGAGAGTGTAAGTATAACCATTCCCAAGCTTCGCCTTTAAGAAAAAAGGGAAAAAACATGAGAAATATGGTCTCAATGGACAAATCACCCCTCCTCACAAAACTACAATAATCCACAAACCTCTGAAGAAGTTTATACACATCCTCACTCTCAAACCCGTGAAAGGCATTTTGCTCCACCAACTCAATAAATCCCGGGTCAACGTAGAAGTCAAGACCCTCTAAATTTCCAAGGTTAATAGATGAAGCAAACATTTCGGGTTTTGGTGCATAATGATCGGCTATAGTAGGCATAGTGAGACAAGAAGAATAAATATAAGAACTACACTCAATAGGGGAAGGAGGAAAAGAAGAAGAAAGGAATAAAAAATAAAATTAAGCAAAAAAAAACAAAAAAAAAAGACTATCACTACTACTATTTTACTAATAATAAAAATAATAATAATAATAATAGTGATAGTAATACGTACAACTGGTGGGTATGAATGTTTTTTTTTTAAATTTAAATTAAAAATAAATAAATATATAAACATATAAAATAATAAAACGACTAATACTAAAACCAAATAAAGACTAATATCTAACTAAGCACCATCCCCGGCAACGACGCCATTTTAAAGTAGAGATTTGTCGCGAATCCCCACAATTAAACAAGAACCTAACTCTACTAACTGGGTAGCTAGGGTAAGCCGGGTATCGAATCCACAGGGACGGTGAGCTAAATGAAAAGTCTCAGTCGGGTTATAGTTTTAGTCGCAGAAATTTGGTTTGGGTTGAATAAGTCTAAACTAATGAACTAAACTAACAAAAAAAGGAAAACGGTAACAAATATAATAAAACGGAGTAGGATCAAGGTCAACAAGGTAGGCTCAGGGAAGTGGTCGGACTCATAAAATAGTTGATTAAGGTCAGTAATAGGCATAAGATAGGCTCTCTCGAGTCTCTATCTACCATAGGACGGTCCTAGCGGGCTCTCGCTACTTACTAGGTCGACCTACTCGAATGAACGCAAGTCTAACCTTAACTCGGCTCTCGATCTTAAGTTCAGGTCAACTAAATTGATTTACTAATCTGGCCAAGACAAGAAAATCATGCAATATAACGCTCAAAAAGGGATTACAAACAATTAATCAACAATTAAACTAACTCGAGACAAAACTCCAATTAAGACGAACCGAACTAACCTTAACCCTAGAAATAAACTACTCAAACATGATTAAAACGAATCTAATTAATCTACCCACTAAAATGAAACATGAAATAAGCATAATTAAGGGGGAAAACCTACAACTTTAAACTAAATAAATCACTGAAAATAATTACACAATTAACTTAACATAAAAACAATGACATGAGAAGGAAGAAGAAAATTAAAGATTTGACTTAGGATGAACAATTTGCTCAAATCAAAGACTATTTAAACTACTTGAATTAGAAAAAGGCATAAACTCAAAGAGAGATGTAGAAAACTACTCAATTTTACTTCTAAGTTCTGATCTCCTGCGGTTTCCGTAAGAAGGATCAATGATAATAGTGCCCCTTGATTTCTATACTAATCTACTCCTATGCACGCCGCCTCATCCCTAAAAAACTAACTCTCCCACTAAACCTTGTTTTTTTCTCTTTTATTCGGTTCGAGTCGGTGATAGTGGTACCGTGGTACGTGACATAAGGGCCTTTTTGAACCTGTCCAACACTCGTCTTGACTTTTATTTCCGTTGTCTTTTAACTCGTCTTGACCCGCCTTTGCTCGATTACTCCCGAGATGGTACCTTCCTACAAAATAGAAACGAGACAAAGCAGTACCCAGTCCTCGGGAAAATAAAAACTATTCCTAATAATATAAAATACAACTACTAACAGTGAAATAGACTATAAAATGAGTTATTCGACAATTAACGCACACAAAAGCGGACTAAATAACGGCTAAAAGTAGGGGTAAATCACTAATGAAATATCACTTATCACAAGTAGAAATATGAAGTTATGTAAAATCTACAAAAACATCCACTCAAGGCAAAATGTTAGAAGAAACGACTCTAAAGAGCGTGTTCCGACCGGAAAAGACAACAGAATCGAGGAAATAAAGCTATATAAACACGACACATCAAACTCCCCCGAACCGAACCCTTGCTTGTCCCCAAGCAAGACCCGTAAGAGAACATTTAATACAATACCGAAACAACTCAAAGCAAAGAGTAGGCTTCCAAAATACTCAAATCCATCATAACAAACATCTAACCAAGTCTAAAAAATAAATTCCAAGACGGGGAAATAGGAAAAATAGATCACCAAAAATTGCACAACTTCACCAAGCATAATATGTAGAAACTGTTCGGGCCAAAAATTTGTACCTTCGGAATGTAACGTGGCATGCTACGAGTGGACGGTCAAAAGGTCAAAGACATTAGTCAAAAACCGAGGGTCAAAGTTCAAAGTCAAGAGCCGAGGGTCAAAGGTCAAAAGTCAAAGGTCAAAGGTCCACAGATGAAAGTCAAAACTGAAGATTAAAAGACGGAAGTCAAAATAATCGAAAGTCGTCAAGTCAAACCAACCCGGAGTAATAAACAAGTAATAGGCCAAACGAAGCATGGATTAAATAAAACAATGGGCCACTCAATCTAGCAGGCCCAACAGACAAAGGAAGAAACTCAGCCCATGTGAAGAGAAGGAGGCAACAACTGTTGCCCCTACAAATCAGGAAACCCTCATGAGGACCAGGAGGAGAGGGAGGAGGAAATGGTAACAATTGTAACGGTAACCATGCAATCAAGGGCAATAAAGGAAATTAAATGCCAAGATTCCCAATAATGAGGAAGATTATGGCCAGCAGTAGTATAAAAGAGAAGAAAGGTAGAAGAGAAAGGGATATTCAAGCACATCCACCCAAGCCTACAACACTCACAACCGATCATAGCCAAAAATTATAGCCAAATTACTTGTATTTGTATTCCTTTCTTTACACTTTCCAGTTGATAGTAGAATCTTGGCGGGATTCCGACTCCCCCGGCGGTTTTTTTCCCACATCGGGTTTTCCGCGTCACCAAAACTTTGTGTGTTGTCCATTTTCTTTCATTGTTCTTTGCTCGCTAGATCTGTTCCGATTCCGTCGACCCATAGTTATAGGAAGATCGCTTTAACCCGCAACCGAAATCGTAGACCCGGTAAATTTTTACCAAAACAATTTGGCGCCCACCATGGGGCAAAGTGATCACTTCCTATAAACCAAATCCTACCGTGAAGCAATATCGTGACGTCATGACCAGATCCGGCCAAAGTTCTTCCAGCAGTCACGGAGCATCCCCTCAGCCCATTGGAGGAGGATCATCCCCAGGATCAGCAGAGCCGGTTTTCGCGCCCCTCACCCTGGCAATTCCCACCAGCCAAATGGTGAAACCCACGCTGTCGGCGTCTAGGCCCCCTCTGACGCCTAAAACCTCTGGGGTCACCAGCTCCTCCAAGTCCAGGAAGGAGGGCATACCAACCAGAATTCCGACCCCAGGAGGATTCGTGGGAGAAACTTCCAGTGGCGCGGGGTCACCAGACCTGATGAAGAGTATGCTCCAAGGAATCAATGCTCTGCGCCAAGTAGTAGAAACCCTGCAGAAGGACAACCAAGATATCAAGGCTCGGATCTCGACAGCAGACAAGACTCCAGTTTCTTCGTTCCAGATGTCACCAGAGATGCTGCCCCTGATGCCTAGGGGAGAACCCAGCACCCGCAGGGAATCAACAACTGGCAGAAAGGCCACCAGAGAAGTCCCCTCAGAGTTGGTCACCAGACTGGAGCTAGGATTGGCTCCACCAGGCCCAGTTATTGAACCCTAAGGGTTGGGTTACCTGACCTACGGCCCCACACCCGACAGATCTCCTACCGCAGGTAACCTTCTCTCCAACATCGAAAGTCGAGAAACTAACTCACTATCTTTTGCAGGCACCCCTGTCCACCAGGCGCCAGGATGGCAATTTGTAATTCCACCAGGGATGACCACCTTATCCAACAACCAGTCCTCTGTAGGAGTGTGGACAGCGCCTACCCCCAACCAGTAGGCGTCAGAATGGCAGCCTGGATCCACGACAGCAGCAACACCTTTACCTCCTCCTCCCAGCAGTCAACATCATGGAGGACTTCATGCAGGGAGTACTCTTTTCAACTTTTCTCCTCCTGTCTCTAACCCTCTTGCAGGAACAATCAGCACAACAGATCAGCAACGCCACGAGCTGAAGGAATTGAGGGACCTGATCAACAAGATTCCTGGAATGCCACGCCCCCTGGAGAGAGCAGCTAGGGACAGCTACACAGATTCACCCTTCATCGACGATCTAGCCTGTGTTGCTGTACCCAAGGGCTTCATGCCACCAACCATGACACTTTCTGATGGCACTGCAGACCCTCTAGATCACATCAACCAGTACAAACAGAAGATGATGGTGGTGACCGCTACGGGGTCCCTGAAGGAAGCCTGCATGTGCAAGGGGTTTGGCTCCACTCTGTCAGGAGCAGCCCTCCATTGGTTTGTTGGTCTGCCTAACCGAAGCATCACCTCCTTCGCTGACCTGGTCAATACCTTCAACCAGCAGTTCGCCAGCAGCAGAAAACCATAAAAGCAGACCAGTGATTTGTATCGGGTGGTGCAGAAGTTCGAAGAATCCACACGCGACTTCCTCAACAGATTTAACAAGGAGAAAGTAACCATCCCAGATGTGATGTACCCACCGCCATAGAAGCCTTCCGCCAAGGGCTCCACCAGGATTCAGACCTCTATAAGGACCTCACAAAGTACCCATGTGCCACATTCGAGGATGTGCAGACCATGGCGATGGCAGCCATCAGGCTAGAAGAAGATTCAGGCCCCAGATGGGCTGCGTATGGTTATGGGCATGTCACCAGAAAGGCGCCAGCAGAAAAGAGGGGTGAAAGATCAAAGCCCTATGACAGGAACATGAGCAAGGTTTCCGAGGAGAAAGACTGGAAGGACAATCCAGGATTGCCACCCAAAGTAAGTGAGTATGGGTTCTCTACCAACCTTGCTGGGGTACTCAAGGCTCTAAGGGAGTTAGGGCGCAGAGTCAGGTGGCCCAGGAGACAGGAGTACACCAATGACCCAAGAGACGCCAGCAAGAGGTGCGAATTCCACGACGACATTGGACACCATACCAATGAGTGCGTCCAGCTCAGGAGGGAGGTTAAGTTCCAGTGTGATCAGGGGAATCTGGACCACCTCGTGTCTAGAAACTCCAGCAGGATAAATGCAGCAGACCAAGTATTGCCTTCTCCACCTCCAGTATGTACCAGAATTGTCAATGTGATCACAGGAGGATCAGAATTATGCGGGTTGACCTACTCAGCAGCCAAGAGGCATGCTTCCCAGACCAGAGGAGACAGACCAGAGCACTCCTGCAGAATCAGCTGCAAGGATCTTCCAGCCGTCACCTTTGACGAAACTGATGCAGAATCTACTCCAGAAATGCACCATGACGCGTTAACAATCACTCTTTCCATAGGGAATTGCACCGTGAAGAAGATTCTGGTGGACACCGGGAGCTCAGTCAACCTCATCATGTTGGAAAACCTCCAGAACATGGTGCTCAGCGAGAAGGACCTAACCAGGAAGGTGGTTCCCTTGATAGGTTTCAGTGGTGAAACCAAGCACTCTCTAGGAGAGATCACCATTCCTACTTATGTTGGAGGAGTGAACAAGCAAGTACGGTACCTAGTCATTGATGGACCCTCCACCTACAACGTGATTCTAGGAAGGCCTTGGAACAATGAGATGAAGGCAATTACCTCAACCTACCACCAATGCCTGAAGTTCCCTACACCCTGGGGAGTGCAGAAGATCAGTGGAGATCAGGAGGAGGCGAAAGGCTGCTACAAGGTGGCTCTCACGAAAACCGCAAGTCCTCCAGCATAGCAATTAAAGAGCCTTCACCTGCCTCTGCTAAGGTATGACGAACCACCTCAGGCGGAGATAGATGAAGTCAACTTGGACAAACAACACCCGGAGTGGAAAAAGCTAATTGGATCCGAGTGCACATGTAGTATCCGCCAAAACCTCATTGAATTATTAAAAACTAACATGGATTGTTTTGCTTGGTCGCATGATGATATGGTAGGTATAGATCCGAGCGTTATCACCCACAGGATAAGCGTGGATCCAAACTACAAACCAGTCCAGCAGAAGAGAAGGAAGTTTGCCCCACAAAGAAATCAAGTCATAAATCAGGAGGTAGACAACCTGCTGGCTGCTGGAAAAATCAGAGAGATGAAGTATCCAGAGTGGCTGTCTAATGTGGTGGTGGTCCCAAAGAAGAATGACAAGTGGAGGGTATGCGTTGACTTTACCGACTTAAATAAGGCATGCCCAAAAGACCCATTTCCCTTGCCGCACATAGATGCCATGGTGGATGCTACAGTAGGCCACGAGATGTTAACCTTTCTTGATGCATGGAGTGGATACAACCAGATCAAGATGCATCCAGCAGACCAGGTGAAGACAGCCTTCAGGTCTGAGAGAGGTATATATTGTTACAACGTAATACCTTTTGGTTTGAAGAATGCAGGGTCCACCTACCAAAGACTAGTCAATAAGATGTTCTAGAGACAAATTAGGGACACGATGGAGGTATATATTGACGACATGGTCATCAAGTCAAAGCAAGCTTCACAAGATACGACGCACTTGGAAGACACCTTCAACACCTTGAGGGAATACAAGATGAAGTTGAATCCTTCAAAGTGCACGTTTGGAGTGCCGTGTGGGAAGTTTCTGGGGTACATGGTCACCCAGAGGGGATTCAAAGCTAGCACGGAGCAGATCAAAGCCATCCTCCAGCTGGAATCCCCGCAGAAACCTAAGGACGTCCAACGCCTGACCGGGAGAATCGCTGCTCTGAACAGATTCATATCCAGGTCCTCAGATAGGTGCAGATTGTTCTACGATATACTGAAGAAGGCCCAAAGGTTTGATTGGACAGCAGAGCACGAGAAGGCGTTCAGCGAGCTGAAGCACTACCTCAGCACTCCGCCTCTGCTGTCAAAACCAGAACCTGGAGAACAACTCCTCCTGTATCTGTCAGTGATAGAGGTAGCAGTCAGTGCGGTGTTAGTACGAGAGCACGAAGGAGCACAGCACCCGGTATATTATGTCAGCAAGTCTCTGCTTCCTGCAGAGACCAGGTACACGTCCCTAGAAAAACTCGTACTTGCACTTGTTACAGCGTCTTATAAACTTCGACCTTATTTTGAAGCGCATACTATTTCCGTAATAACAAATTATGCACTAAAAACTATTATGAGAAAACCTGAGTTATCAGGAAGAATGGCCAAGTGGTCTATACACTTGAGCGGCTCAACCTGAAATTTGTCCCCAGATTTGCGATAAAGTCCCAGGCGTTAGCAGACTTCGTATCCGACTTCAGCCCAGCACTGAAAACCCAGGCAGAGAAAGACATCCGCCTCCATGAGGAGGACAAAGGCGAACAGGTGTGGAGGCAAAGTGTAGATGGCGCATCCAACATGCGAGGATCTGGAGTAGGATTAGTTCTTAAGTCTCCTCAGAGGGATCTCGTAGTCCAAGCAGTACGGTGCGAGTTCCGGAAAACAAACAACGAGGCAGAATATGAAGCTCTAATCTCAGGTCTTCAGCTGGCCCTAGACCTCAAAATCAAGCGCCTGGAGGCATACAGTGATTCCCAGCTGATAGTCAATCATGTGACTGGCTCGTATGCGGCAAAAGATTCTAAGATGATGGTCAACCTGGAAGTGGCGAAGGAGCTTTCCTTAGATTCGTAGCCTTCTCAAATCAACCAAATCCCAAGGGACCAGAATGTGGAAGCAGACGCCCTAGCCACCCTGGGGGCAACCTTCATACCAGGCGTAGTTTCCACCATACCCATTGTCCATGTACTGGAGCCAGCAGTTTGGAAAGGTACATAGGAACACCAGATGCCGAGTGTAGACACCCGCATTTTGACTGTCAGGTGTCTATGGCAGTTTCCAAAAATCACCCAATGATGATCGGACGCTAACGTGTTTCTACGCGCTCGGATTTGGGCTCAAAACCATTAGTTGCTGGCTAATGCAATTACGGAGTACAAATCCCACAAAACTGATCTCAAATCCAGGCCCAGTGGACCGTTTCCAGTCAAACAAGACTAATTTGGGCCAAAACCGACACGGGAAATAAAACCGACTTTTTAGCGATTGGGTCAACTCCGGTCAAAGTCGTTTCCGTGACATACAAAAACAACCACACGATCATCAAAAGTCCAAGTCAAATACAAAAACCATCAAATGCCAAAGTCAAGGTCCAAGACAACGGACCCACGTGACCCAGTTGGGCCACTCGGTCGAGTGCCCGACCCACTCGATCGAGTGGGCCTTATTCAAGCCCGACTGCAGGCACAACGGGCCACTCGACCGAGTTAGCTGGTTACTCGGTCGAGTAACCCTAACCGGGGAACCCTAAGCATGCCGATATAAACACCCCCATGCACAACCTTTCAATCATCTTTCACCACTTTCAAAAACCCTAATTCTACAACACTCAAACCCTAATACTACAAACCCTAAACCTAGTTTTAGGAATCGAAATCCTAAACCACGACAACTCAATTTACATACTCGAACTCCCATGCAATCCGTCACTACGAGTCCCGTCCAAGCGTAAGAAACATGTAGGTTGAGGGTGCCAATTCCCGCTTTTCTCTTCTCCTTCTCCTCTTTCCCGCGTCGTGCGTCATCTTATCGTTGTCGTTGTCTTTTTTATTATTTTATTCGCATCCTAATATCATTAATAACGCTAGTATTCAGATATATTAAAATACTTGTCGATTTGTGTCGAGTATGAGGGATGTCGGAATAAGGAAACCCGAATATACAAGTGTACCGCACACAGCGTTGCCGGTCGCTTATTCCGACACCCCAATTGCTTGATTATTGAAACAAGTCAACCTAAGCAATAATTTGTTTATTTTCGTTCGCATCGTTATTCAAATCGCATATTCGCATCGATTTTCAAAACAAGTATTCTATTTTAATAAGGTCGAAACCCGTTGACGCGGATCCGACATCACAATCTTTAGGGATTTATTTCGATGTCGGAGAAGCCGAGGGAATCAAGTCCTCTAATTCAAGCAAAGTGTCGATCTGTTAGATTCGATACCAATTCCATAATTGGATGTCGAATCTAACGATCTAGTCAATTTAATTAACTAATGCGATTATTTTTGTTGATGTTAAAATAATTGTCATACGATTCGCTAGAATCACGACATTATTAAATGCGGAGAAAATCTATTCATATCGCGATAGTTAATTTAAAACGACTTAAAGCAATTTTCTTTTATTTTCACTCTAGTATTCCATATCGATTCAATAATCGAATATAGGATACAACGAGTATTCAAAATTAGAATCGGGTATAAATTCAATAATATTTATGTTCGATTCAACAAAATCAATGATTTATAAAATCCGAGTCGAGCATAAATTGTACTATATTTATGTCCGATTCGGTAGAATCATCGAATTATTAAAAATCCAAAGCAATTTCAAAATCAATAATAAAATTGCAAGCGAACCTGGTTCGTACAGGTGCCACTCGACCGAGTGCCTCGGCCACTCGATCGAGTGACATCACAATTTACCGAGCAGAATGCATTTTCGACCTCTACTCGGTCGAGTCTCATAGTGACTCGATCGAGTGGCGACGTACTCGGCCGAGTTGGTCAATAACTCGACCGAGTAAGGTCTACAATGCGGGACAGGAACCTTTCCAAAGGTCCACTCGGTCGAGTCCGGCATTGACTCGATCGAGTGACCTTATCACGACCAATACCGTGAGTCCTATATTGTTTTCTACTCTCGATAAAACTTCTTTTATGACTTAGGTCAACACGTGCCTAATTAATCACGTGCACTACAGTCTTTTCAAAATCATGCATCATGTTTTCGCTATTTATATCATTCATCTTTGCAAACCATTATTATTTGTTATACCGTTACTAACCGTTTGCTTTCTTGTCAATTCTTGGCTGTTTATTTTATTATACTAAAATGAACCCACATGCTAAAATTCAACTTTGACGTTAGAATTAATTGCATTAAATTGACATAGAAACCCTTTCAATTTCATTCACATGCTTAGGGAAAAAATCCTTGCATAAGCATTTTCACCGAATTACTAACGCGCGTATTAGAAAGTCATTCGAGATCTTAGTAGAGGCCGCTAAGTGCGGGCGGGGTTGGGTGTCCTTTGTGGGCTTCCCAACACGTACCCTCACCCCTTACTCAGAACCTCGGTTTCCGGATGCCTGAAACCGTTGGCGCACGGGAGTCATTCAATACACGATATCCGATAATGTCGGAATCGATATCAAATGCAAAGGGACGAGCCCAATAAACTCTGACATCGGAAATGGGCCATACTTTGTGCATGGCCCACTACGACATAGAGTGGGTTCGAACGGGCCCGAACTCCCACAAAGTTCGGTGGCGACTCCACTTCGATTTAAATTTTAATTCAATCCATTCTCATATGGAGATTCATCCGCTTACCCAAACCCGCGCGTGGCCGCGTCGGGGTGGTCCTATGTCATGTCCACACCGAGGGAGGAGGAAAATTCACCAGACCAGGGGTTGCAGTGGCTGCAGGAAGCAGGAGTTTGCAGCACCTCAACAGAACAAGAAGAAATCTCCGACTGGAGAAAACCCTACAAAGAATGGCTGCAAAACGATATTCTGCCAGTAGACAAGAAGGAAGCCCGGAGTTTTAGGATGAAAGCGTCCAGGTACACCCTCATTGATGGTGTCATGTTCAAAAGATCAGCTGCTGGACCATACTTGAGGTGCCTGAGTCAGCAGGAGGCAGCGGTGGTTATGCATGACCTCCACAATGGTGAGTGTGGAAATCATGTAGGGGGCAAGAGTCTATCCAACAAAGCACTCCGCCAAGGTTACTACTGGCCGACAATACGCAAGGACGCGAGGAAATATGTTAAGAAGCGTGACGCCTGCCAGAGACATGCACCAGTCAATCACCAGCCAGCAAAGCCATTGCACCCAATAATTTCTCCCTGGGCCTTCATGAAGTGGGGGATGGATATTGTTGGCAAGTTACCAAGAGCTCCAGGAAACAAAGTCTTTATGTTGGACATGACAGACTACTTCTCCAAGTGGATAGAAGCAGAAGCATTCCCTCAGGTGACTGAGAAGCAGGTTATATCCTTCATAAAACGTAACATTATCTGCAGGTTTGGCATTCCTTCAGAGATCATGATGTGATTTGGAATGTACTTTGAACAAGTGATTTGGTGATTGATAGTAGATCGAAATGAATGAAATAAAGTAACGAAATCAGATTAGAAAAGTTGATGTAAGGGATTATAGAACGTAACCAAGGATAGTGTGCTAAGTGAGATAGACCTATACCTCAACAAAGCGGGTGCTAATTCAAACACTCGATTGAAATAGCGAGTATAGAGCTTGTAACGCGACTAACTCTAATACTTTGTCTTGTGAACTACAAAGACGAAAAGGAAAGCAAAGCTTAACTCAGATTTGTTTGATGAAAGTTGAATGATTTATGCATCTAATGGGTGGCTATTTATAGCCTACAAAAGGACCCAAAGAGAGGCCAACCAGAATAGTCAAGCCTCTTAAAGTGGGTGATACAAACAAAGAAAGGGAAAAGAACTTAGACAACTAGATACAATGAATAACTGTGAACACTAGCAGCCACTATTTTGCTCCAATTCAGATGCAATGCTTCTTTGTTTGCTTTAGTAGGCTGGTGTGTTTTTGCACTTGGTTAATGCATCTTCTAGTCTTGAAAGCAATTAATCCCATTGCTGATTATTTGAACTTAGAAATCGTATTAGAGCAATGTATCCACTAGCTCTTTTATTGAAAGTCGATAGAAAAGAAACAGTCCCGTCAAATAAATAACTTCTGCGAAATTCCCATGCACAGCTGACTTGTTCGGACCATAACTTTGTCAATACTTGTTCAATGAGTCTTCACGAATAGTCATTGGAAAGATAAGCTCGAAATCTATCTCCTCCAATTTGAATGACTACAAATTTCCAAGTATAACTCGAGATATGGACCGATCAAAACAACACTGCAAACTGAACTCGCATCATACTCTCCTTCTTTGAAAAAGAATTGTCCTCAATTCTTGTAACAAGTATCCCACCTGGATCAAATACAAAATTTGTTAGGATCAACACACCCTTACTCCAAATAGACACAAGTGTGGGTAATGTTGGTATTATGGCTCGACCACAAGCTCGACTCCTTTTAAAAAACGCGCAATTTTGTACGCTTGTGAAATCCATTTTGCTTGTTTTGAACATGGACGGATCACGTATCTTATATTGCTTCTCAAAATATTCCATGAGCTCAATCCCTCTATTTTCGATGTTTGTTTTGGCCAAGATCAGAATTTTTTTCTTCATGCGCAACCCATTTGGCTCACAATGATCTTCATATTCATCGAAAATAGGAGGTAACGACGGATCAAAAACCAAACTTTCCTCGCTTGTATTTCCCAACGAGAAAATTACAACCATTTTTTTTTGAATAGTACTTCGTGAACAGTACTAATTCGTGAACAAATTTTTTTTTTTTTTGAAAATAAATCGAACTTCAACAAGAACCAAGAAACAATCAAAACCGATTAACCCTCGAACTACCCGTACGAGTTTAACCTTTGAATTCCAATCGCAATCAGAAATTCAACTAATAACTTGGGTTCGACACTCCTTGGACCGTCTTGATTTTAAGAAAAATCAAGAGTTCTAGCTCTGATACCACTAATGATGTGATTTGGAATGAACTTTGAACAAGTGATTTGGTGATTGATAGTAGATCGAAATAAAGTAACGAAATCAGATTAGAAAAGTTGATGTAAGGGATTATAGAACGTGACCAAGGATAGTGTGCTAAGTGAGATAGACCTATACCTCAACAAAGCGGGTGCTAATTCAAACACTCGATTGAAATAGCGAGTATAGAGCTTGTAACGCGACTAACTCTAATACTTTGTCTTGTGAACTACAAAGACAAAAAGGAAAGCAAAGCTTAACTCAGATTTGTTTGATGAAAGTTGAATGATTTATGCATCTAATGGGTGGCTATTTATAGCCTACAAAAGGACCCAAAGAGAGGCCAACCAGAATAGTCAAGCCTCTTAAAGTGGGTGATACAAACAAAGAAAGGAAAAAGAACATAGACAATTAGATACAATGAATAACTGTGAACACTAGCAGCCACTATTTTGCTCCAATTCAGATGCAATGCTTCTTTGTTTGCTTTAGTAGGCTGGTGTGTTTTTGCACTTGGTTAATGCATCTTCTAGTCTTGAAAGCAATTAATCCCATTGCTGATTATTTGAACTTAGAAATCGTATTAGAGCAATGTATCCACTAGCTCTTTTATTGAAAGTCGATAGAAAGGAAACAGTCCCGTCGAATAAATAACTTCTGCGAAATTCCCATGCACAGCTGACTTGTTCGGACCATAACTTTGTCAATACTTGTTCAATGAGCCTTCACGAATAGTCATTGGAAAGATAAGCTCGAAATCTATCTCCTCCATTTTGAATGACTACAAATTTCCAAGTATAACTCGAGATATGGACCGATCAAAACAACACTGCAAACTGAACTCGCATCAGATCATCTGCGACAACGGATCCCAGTTTATTGGCAACAAGATGGAGGCCTACTGCTCCAGGTGGAACATCACACTAAGCAAGTCTACCCCCTAGAAACCCTCAGTCTAATGGTCAGGCAGAGTCTAGCAACAAAATTGTGATAGACAACCTGAAGAGAAGGCTGGAGGAGGCAGGGGGAAGATGGGCAGAGGAACTCCCCTTGGTGCTGTGGTCTGACAGAACTACACCCAAGGTGGCTACAGGACAAACACCTTTCAGTTTGGTCTTTGGTGCTGAGGCGGTCATCCCTTCAGAAGTGAGAGTGCCTACCCACAGATACGGCTGCATAACAGAAGACATGAACCAGGTGGAGATGGCAAGCAGCTTGTGTACTATAGATGAGCTCAGGACTGATGCCCAAATAAGGATGGCCTCCTACAGACAGACAGTCGCCAGAAGTTACAACAAGAATGTCAAAGTCAGAGTCCTGCAGGAGGGAGACCTAGTTCTCAGAAAAGTGTTCCAGAACACCAGAAACTAGCGAGCAGGAAAATTCGCCTACAATTGGGAAGGGCCCTACCAAATAGAGAAAGTAGTTGGGAACGGAGCCTACCGACTTATGACCATGGAGAGGAAAATCATCCAAAAGCCATGAAACATCGTACACCTAAAGAAATACTTCTTTTAAATGGGCCATAGCCGCCAGCAATCTGGGCCACCGCCGCCAGAAACATGGGCTACAGCCGCCAGAAACGTGGCATCTATTCTGCCAGGTGCACCTCCACCAGAACCCAGGTTTAATCTTTCCAAATCTTGAAAACATATATTTAAATTTTCCTGTCATTCTTTTGTCTGCCTTACTTTCTTTTCGCAAAATTTAAAATTTTCTCTTTGGACTTCCTTTTTTACATGTGTCGTCAAAATTCAAATTTCTTTTGCATCAAAGTTTGATTTTCTTGTTGCATGCATTTTCGAAATCTGATTTTCTTTCTTCATATGCTTTCGAAATTCGATTTTCTTCCGCATATGTCTTCAAACATTGCGTTCCCCATCTTTGCCAAATTTTATCAGTTTTCCCAAATTAAGAATTGGTGACAAATCTGGTGGAGTGCACGATTTCTACAGAGGCGTGTGTCTTGTGACTAAGTGCCTACAACCGGGACATTACCGTCTCTTGCGCCATTTAGCACCCACGCAAAGCGTGGCACCTCCGACTGAGTGGGCGAACTAAACCCCAGGCCACCACTATATCAAAGGTCGACCATACAAACATAAGGTATGCATACAACAGAAAGTAGTTAGACAAAACTACAACAAACGATTACAATCAAACGCAAACAATCACAATCAAAAGCAAACGATGACGACCTTCTGGTAAGGCACGAAGTGCCAAAAAATACTAACACACTTCGCTCCCCTGAGCAAAGGCAAGTTCACCACATAATTTTTTTTGCGAACACTAACAGAAGGTCACACCACGCAGGGTTCACAAGCCAAAGACAAAGTTCAACAAAAGAGGAGTAGCATCACTCCAGCAGAACTTGGTCCACAGCATGGACATTCTCCTCTGGTGAAGGCAGAACTGTATCAGATCCTCCTGCAGAAACCTGGTCTCTGATGAACAACAACAGAACCTCTCCCAGGATCATCAACGACATCCTCTTAATCCACACTCTCTTGCCCATCAGCTCCCTGGTCAGCAATGGGGAAATCAACAGACTCCTTCAGATCCTCCGCCTCCACATCAGAAAAAGCATCCAGGTCAGGCGCCACAGGAAATTCCTCATCCAGTCGCTTCTTCTCTACAACCAGATTCCTCCACCAACAATCTACGAACCAAGTCCAACTCCTTCAAAGAACCTTTTTCTAGCACATACCTGGGACCAGGAAGTAGCATATGATCCAGAAAAGTCATATCCTCTGCAGACTTACCGAAGCCTTCAGGAAATTTGAGCACCACTCCAGCAGAAACATCATCAACGGATCTGGGGGCAGAATAAGAGTGAGACTCAGAAAGATCTGCCACCGGAGGTTCACTTTCTACAGGAGTAATTTCTGAGAGAGGGGACGGATTACGCCTTCCCCTAGAACCAGCAAGGCCAGCAGAAGCAGAACCAACTGCCTACAACTGAAGCAAACGAAAATTCCCGCCTAAGGTGAGTTTAGTCGGAAATTTTGAGGCATTTGTTCGGGCCAAAAATTTGCACCTTCGGAATGCAACGTGGCATGCTACGAGTGGACGGTCAAAAGGTCAAAGACGATAGTCAAAAACCGAGGGTCAAAGGTCAAAGTCAAGAGCCGAGGGTCAAAGGTCAAAAGTCAAAGGTCAAAGGTCCGCAGATGAAAGTCAAAACCGAAGATTAAAAGACGGAAGTCAAAATAATCGAAAGTCGTCAAGTCAAGCCAACCCGGAGTAATAAACAAGTAATAGGCCAAACGAAGTATGGATTAAATAAAACAATGGGCCACTCAATCCAGCAGGCCCAACAAACAAAGAAAGAAACTCAGCCCATGTGAAGAGAAGGAGGCAACAACTGTTGCCCCTACAAATCAGGAAACCCTCCTGAGGACCAGGAGGAGAGGGAGGAGGAAATGGTAACAATTGTAACGGTAACCATGCAATCAAGGGCAATAACGGAAATTAAATGCCAAGATTCCCAATAATGAGGAAGATTATGGCCAGCAGTAGTATAAAAGAGAAGAAAGGTAGAAGAGAAAAGGATATTCAAGCACATCCACCTAAGCCTACAACACTCACAGTCGATCATAGCCAAAAATTATGCCAAATTACTTGTATTTGTATTCCTTTCTTTACACTTTTCAGTTGATAGTAGAATCTTGGCCGGATTCCGACTCCCCCTGCGGTTTTTCCCACATCGGGTTTTCCGCATCACCAAAACTTTGTGTGTTGTCCATTTTCTTTCATTGTTCTTTGCTCGCTAGATCTGTTCCGATTCCGTCGACCCATAAGATCGCTTTAACCCGCAACCAAAATCGTAGACCCGGTAAATTTTTACCAAAATAGAAACCACATTTTCAACCAAAACCTTGCATAGGCTACTCATGGAGTCACTCATCGCTCAATCAGAAAGGGTGAGTATATGTAAAATATATGTGAGTTTGCTCAACTACTCCAACTCATGGAAATATGCCCACAATCTAGTATGGTATCAAGCTCTAAATTTTTACAAAGCACGCTAAGATCACACGCTGATGGGTGGGATTTGTCGTGAATCCCAACCATCAAATAAAACCAACTAACCTAACTAGGGTAGCTAGGGTAAGTCGGGTCGAATCCACAGGGACGTGAGGTCGGACTAAGGTATGCTACGGTCTAGGACTAGGTTCGAGACAAGCTATTCTAAGGAGGAGGAGACTAGGACTAAGCTAGGTCTAAGGCAAGAAAACTATCAAAGGAAACGGGCTAGGATTAGGTCGGGGTCAAAGGGGTAACAGAATGGTCGAGGAAGAGCTAGAGGTGAAGGAGGTAGTATGGTAATCTAGGTAATGCCCGGGCTCTCGCAACTTAGACTCACCTAGAGGTTCCACCTAAAACCCAACTCGGCAATACACAACACAAACGGGGTACTAGCGTGCTATAGGCCTAGGTCGCATCCGGGCTCTCGCAACTTAGACCGACCTAGGGGTCGTCCTCACCGGGCTCTCGCAACTTAATGAGTGAACCGAACCCACAAACAAACTAATACCCACAAGAGAAAAACAAGAAGAACAAGCATTCGTACATACTTAGTCAATCAAGCATTTCGACAAACATGTGATGTGCATCATACAAGAGGAAACCCAAATCTTCCACCAACATCTCCAACAATCCCTTAATCATCCAATTAACACCCTAATCACCCTACTAACCCTAGCAAGATACTACTAATAAGATGAACCAAAACAACAATCAAAACAAACATATTGAAACTAACAAGAACTATGAACTATGAACAATACATTCAACAAAGAATCAAACTTTAATGAAAGAACAAGGATTAAGAGAAAGGAAAAGAATATTATACCATACTAGAAAGGATGAAGAGAAGAAAACTTGCATAAATGGAAGAAAACCCAAAACAAGCATCCAAGGTTGTCAATCTTGGATGGTTCTTCAAGAATTCCCAAATTGCAAGCATTAATCTATGATTAAAGACTAATTACCGACTAATCTACACTAATCTATGCTAAAATAATCTAGGGTTTAGTCTAATATGAAGTGCCTCCTCTTTACATAACAAGGGAAGGGTATATATAGGGTTTAAGAATGAAAGGAATTGAAAGAAACAAGGCGGGGCTGCAACTGACCCTTCCCGGTCGGGAAGGCTTGGTCCCGATCGGGATGGGCCATCCTTCCCGGTCGGGAAGGACCTTCCCGATCGGGATGGGCTCACAGTAGCCGCGCTTCTTGTTCACTTCATCCCGAACGGGATGAAGCCATCCCGAACGGGATGGGTCTTTGTAGGCCTCCCTTAAGAGCTCTTTGGTCCCTCCTTGCCTCTCATGGGTTTCTCGTCGATTCTCGAGACTCGGGATCGGGTCTCGGAGGCTCGGGATTGTGTCCCGAGGTCTCGGGGTCGATTCCAAGGCATCGAGTCATCGTTCCTCTACTCCGTTGGCTCCAAAATGTGTATGTATCGAGTCAGAATCGCTCCAACTCTTCCAATTCGGTCTCGGGAACCTGAAACGAACTAAAGGAAGCATAAGAAACCCAGAAATCGCTCCCAAGGAGCGATTCCACAAGGAAAACGGGACCAAAACACAACAAAATAAGCACTACAAACTACACTTATCACACGCGGAGGCAAAGATGGTAACAAGGGTAGAAGGTGGAAATCGATATGGTCATGTGAGGTTAAAGCCAAGCTAGTGAACTAATAACTAGTGCGATAATGCTCAACTTAAAAATTTCTTCTACTTCCATAAACCAAGCATACAAGTTACCGATCAATGAATAAAGAGTCCGGGGTCGAAAAAGGGTGCTCAAATTTCATCAAGTAAAAGGAAAATAAAAAGTAACGAGAATAACATATTTTTGTTGTTTTGATTTTTTGATTTGTTTTGATTTGTTTTTTTGTTTCCTTTTTATCTTTTTTTGTTTTTGTTTTTTTTTTCTTTTTTTATAGCTTGATAAAATTAAAGGCAAATATACAATGACTCAAATTGACCCAGTCAAGATTTTGACACTCCCTTGAAACAAAATCAACCACATCCAAACATCCATAAAAAATCTCCATAATCACACAATAACGAGCATAGAACGCACTAGGTGACCTACTCCATCAAGCTTGGCTGGGTAGGCAAATTTGATTTTGTATTTCGTTTTGTGAATTCATTAATTAAGGTCAAGGAGAGAAGGGAAAATGGGTAGAAGTGGATGAAAATGAAAATGTCCCACAAATGATCACTAGGCAAGTTAGTCAAAATAAAGGGGAAAACACCATACTTATGCGTATTGACATAGCATATTCCACGAGGAGACCTACACACAACCTAAGTGGTAGCCAGTTATGAATGTACTGGCTACAGGAGGCTCTAATCCTCACCAATTATGTAGCTAAAGCCTAGATGCAAGGTCAGCCTAAATAGGAATCATAAATTACAGCTTAGTTGGTTGAATACTTATTGATTTATTATCATTCCACATAACAAAGGCCACATGATTGTCAATTAGGAATGAGTAGGTAGCCTAAAGAGTACAAAATATCATCATTGCTGCATAATCGACATCATAAACAAACACTAAGACTAAAGAAATACTTAACTCTCTCACGCTAGACTCGACATTGTCCTTAATGTCCATATCATACAAACTCAAAATTGGTGGGGGGACGCAAATAAAAAACCGAGAATAGAGAGAAGACACACCAATTATGTACAAGGAAAGGTAGCGGAATCATCAATCCGCTATTGATCATCATCAAGATACTTAATGCGTTAGCTACAACACTGCACGGGTCGACCGTAGCAAGAGCGCGAAAAATTGAGCCGTGTTCGTTAAACCAATCCTTAGGAAATATCGAAGACTCATTATTTCGATGAATCATTTCTTCGGACATGCAGCCCCGCAACCAGGCGCGCCACTCGTATACCAACCACCCCCTTGATACTCACTAGCGGCTCCAAAAGTAGGGCTCGTCGGGACACTGAAATAATCAGTGTTAAGGTGGAACCTCCATGAGTAGAAGGGTTGGAATAACCACCCACAAGCCACAAAAAGTATGAAGGAAAAGAGCCCTGAAGTGGCACAACAACACGCCTAGCATAATCATCATAAACGGGATACATCCCGAGGCACTGATCCGCATATAACCGGTCTAAGTGAGCATGAGTAGCATCGGTGTCGGCACGAGTCTTCGTGCGGAAGGTATCGAAGTCAGAACGAGAAGAACCGGTACCCAACTCCATGTGCTCCATCCATGCAACAAGGTTGGAATGGAGGGGAGCATACTGGGGTGGAGGGGGTTGCTCACAGGTAGTGATGGACTCAAAGGTAAGGTGGGATGTACCGGGCTCAGAGGTAGGCTAGGACGTGCTAGGCTCGGTCGTAGGACGACGGGTGTAGGTAATAGCAGGCGAAGAGGGAAGAGAGCTAGGGATAGCAACGGGCAAAAGGTAATTAGGCCGATCAGCCTCAAGTGAAAAATCCGACCCAGGTCCCAAAATGATAGACGCCCGCTCATTAATTAGCCAAGCCCAACGACCCTGACTCCTAAAAGAAATCCAATTCATAGAAGTTACATACCGAAGTCTAAGAGTAGTCTCGCCCGATACTGGGGTGTGATACGCTTTGCTGAAAGCGGTCATCTGAAGAGCTAAGTGGGTAACTAACCCGCCTATATAAATCGGAACATCGGCAATGGTAGTAGCAATTCTCCTAATCGATGGCCAAGATGATAGGCAATATTAATATGCCACACCTTCGGCTTACGCCGTAAATACGAGCCTAGAAGAAAGACTTCCTCAGTACGCACATTGTGCGGCTCCTTCCTAGCGAAAATTGGCCAACCCATGAACCTTTGCCGAATCTTAATTATTGGATGATGAATATGGTTCGAACTCATATGCCCCGAATTAGTGTACGGGGCATCAACAATACACTCCCAGAAATCACTCACCCTAAAATTAGCATGCTCAGGTGATGTATGATCCTCATAGTCATTGAGGTCAAAATATTTCCCAAACTGCTTCAAAGTCAATTCAAAAGTAATACGGAAACCAACAGAAATTGCCCCATACCGTCTATTCTTACTCATCTCAAAAGAACTCAGAAATTCCAAGGTAAGATGAGTATATGTAATACGACGCATCGTAAACAACGTACTCATCCCAATACCCTTAGACAAAAGTTCTAAAGCAGCATCTAAGCCCAAAGTTTTCATAGCTTCACGATTGATAAAACGTGTAGGAACAATAGATCGCTTTCTTAAGTTCTGAAATCGTACCTTTTGCTCAATGGTGGAAAAAATCATACCTGGAAAAACTGGGTCGGAAGGAACGTCAGGTTGAGCATGGTCCATCCGGGTGCACTTGTTCCGAGAACCCATCACGAATTAGTAAGTAGCAGTAACTTTGGGAAAGTTGGGGAAATTTTGAGGTGAGAGAGTGGAAGAAGTAATTAGAAGGGGAAGGGATGAAGAGGATGGGCGAAGATGTGGCAAATGAAGGAGGTGCAGGCGGAAAATTGGTTTTGAGGGCTGTGGGCGCTCATGCCGATAGGGTACTGGCCCCTGGTCGGCCGGCTTGACGCACCAAATCAAGAATAACCCAATGTTACTACCAAGAGGATAGCGGCAAGTAAGGTATCGTATCCACATGGAAGCGGTAAAAAATGTTTAATAGCTATGGCGATTCTAAGATGCTCTTAACGGTTGGTTGAATGAAATATCTGAAAGACTACTAAAATGCGATAATGAATAATAGGTTCTAACAATGAGATGAGAACTAAGGTCACGAGTTCACGATAGGTGTTCGACAATTATGCGACAACAACAATAAACACATAAACATGCTACTCGGTTATAACACGTTCTCTCGAATCGTATCAACCTAGGAAGGATCTAACGGGATTTCGCAATTTATTAGACTCCCTACCAAATCAAGCGTGAACTAGAATTTTTATCGGGCTTTCGCAAATCGCAAATCGGGTTTCATAGTACTCCCTACCAAATCAGGCTTTCGCAACTAGAAGTTGACTTCCTAATTCGGCTTTCCCACAAGAACTACAATTTCCCAAGCAGATTAAAAAGTTGTGGCCTTTAACAGATTAATCACCAAATAAAACATGCGAACATGGCACTAGCACGATTACGAGTTAAAGTAGCAAAATCATTTAATAATCCATCGATCCCCCTTGAACCTAGCGAGAAAATTAGCTACTCATAATAATTACGGAACAACAAATTGCAAGCATATAATTCATGCTAAAAAAGTAAATAAATCTAACGATAAATAATCAAGAATCTAGTAAAATAAACAGAACAACAAATCGTAAATATAGAAAATTACGATGAACCCAATAATTAGCGATGAAGATTGAAATATAAAACTAAGAATTGAGTAAACGAAAGTACCGGAATTGATTTACACGATCGAAAACCGTCTCCGGAATGCTAAGAGTCACGTACAAGTTTTTGTAAAAATATTCTAAGTAATGAAGTAGTGATCCTGAGTTGCTACTACAAGTCCCCCTAGTAATACAAAGATGGCGACACTTATGGACGCCCGTCCGCACCGCCTAGCGCCCCGCGGGCGCCTGCGCGGGACCTCCCGGTTTGTCGCGGCGACCACCTACGTGGCCCCCTCCCGGTTGGGGGCCGGTCTGATCTCGTGTTCGGGGGGATGTATCGGACCTCAATTTGGATGACGATTCAGATAGTACTAGACGGGTGCGGACACCCGTGTTTCCGTTAGAATTGATTGAGACGTGGTTGTAAATGTTTAAAGGCCGATATGTTTGGTAAGACGACCTTTTTAGTGAACCGAATTCGTTGCCGATTTGTGGAGTCGCTACCGAGTCAATTATAAGGACTCGGAAACCATTCAAGTCAACTTTGATCCTTAGCCGGCTTAAAGTTGAGGGGCACGAGACCTAATGATAAAGACTTGTACCCTTAAGCACTTCATGCCTGGAATGACTCTCATTGCCAATGGTTTCGGACATCCGGAAATCGTCGATTCTGAGTAAGGGGTGAGGGTACGTATTGGGAAGCCAACGTCCGCTAGATGTCGACACCCAATCCCGCCCGCACATAGCGGCCTCTACTACTCAATCGGTGGGCTGATAACTTTGTTCCTTAATTGTGGCGGAAGTACGATAACATCCATTATTTTAACATTATGTCTTTGCTATGTCGGTTTTTTAAGGAGAAGTGAGCTTATTGTCGTCGAATTAGTTGTGTTTACATTCTTTGCATGTGATTTCACGTGACAAGCATGCCATGAAAAGATGCACGTAGGAGAGTAGAGAGTACTAAGTATTATACATATTAGCAAATCAGATTTAACACGATAATACAGATATTAGTCATTCTCGTGGTATACCTTACATGGTATTCTGCTTAAGATGCGTCGATTCGACATTAATAGGGATGCATCGAACCACGTACGGTGAGCACCAGAATTAATGTGGAACCCGACCATCGCTTTGTTCAGTTTTAGCTTGTTTACGTTTTAAATTCCGCGTTAAGTGATTTAGCATGCGATTATAAGGTCATAAAAGCGGTAAATGCGAAATGTAAGTAAATCACATAGTGAAGAGTTGCACCCTCGGAGTGTACAATAAACAAGATACGATGCGTAGAGGGTTGAGAACGAATCTCGGAACTACTCGGATTTAGTTAAGGTGTTTTAGTGCTTATGGTAGAAGTTGAGGACGTTACGTATGTTTATAACGTGTCATGGACCTAGTGTTCATGTTTGACATTATCGAAGTGCATAATAAAAGTACAAAAATGTAAAGTTTTGTTTAGACGACAACCTAGTGACGGTTCGACTTCGAGGCAGATCCTCCTAGCTTGTTCTGCGGTGAATTCGGCAGAGCTTCGCTACTACAGCTGATTCTGCGGTGAATCCGGCAGAGCTTTGCTGCTATACCCGGAGTTGGCTAGTCGAGCGCGGGTGCTCCTCGGTTCGAGTGGGGTGCTCAAGATTGAGGAGTAGCGTCGATTCGCTTATCGGAACAACAATTGAGTGGATTGTACTTAGTGTCGGAGTGCGACCTAAGTTACAGAAGAAGAGGGGGAGAGTGAATTGTGAGAGAAGTAGTTCGCGAATTCGTCGAGTTGTGTGTTAAAATGAATGAAGTGAGGGGGTATTTATAGTTGCTCGTGCAATTCAAATCGACCTCTAGGACTCTTGAGCTCCGGCACACCAGAACTCAGTCGCCTAGTGTCATGCGCGTGAAGACTGAGACGCCTGGATATTTTTAAGATCCGATTTTGAAACTTTCCAAAACAGAGAAGATGTGTATCTTGACATTGCTTGGGGATTATAAACTCCCATTTAACCCTAGCGTGTCGAGCGCCGGGTGGGCCTCGGGCGCGTGTCTTGAGGTTCGCTCGGCCCGACGCGTTGACTCGGGTTTGACTTTACATATTTCGGGATCGATTCAGGGTCCCTATGACAGAATTGACTCTAATTAGTGTTGACGCGACCGTAATGACACGACTAAGGCTGTCTTGTTGTTGAATTAATTTTTCCGAGTAATTATTTGATCCGTTCTATAAAAAACTATCCAAAACATCGTAATTTCGTGTCGCGTTGCAGTCTTATCGTCATCAAGTGTTTGTCGGGCACTTCTACAGCCACCAAGTCAAAACCTGGGTGTCTACAGAAGCCCTTACTTTGACTGAGGCTTGGACAAGGCGAAAGTCAAAGTATAGACGCCCAGGTCAATGAAGGATTACGACCTGGTCGGGTCCTTTTAAGTCCGTTGGACTTACGTATTTGAGGCTTGCCAGCCAACTCTTAGAAATCATACTTGACATCCCTTCCTGCGGTTGCTTGTCGGAGCTCGGGTCCGAGTTTGCTGGCTTGTCTTGGGTTCGTTGTTTTAGTAATTTTGGTTTTTTGACACAGGCCTTTTGCTTAATTCTTTATTGGTGTCTTAGTTGTGGTTTTAATATTCTTGGCGAACGGTTGGGTTGATTTTGGTTTTTCCTTTTGCTTTAGGACTTGAATTGAATTCAAATTGGGTTGAAATGAATTTAGTCGAGTTGGGTTGAATTGAGTTTAGTCGAGTTGAACTTGAACTTGAATTGGCTTAAACTTGATCTTGAACTTGAATTGATTGACTTGAACTTGAATTGCCTTCAGAATGCTTTGGGACTCGTTAGGCTTATGGGTTAAAATTTTTGAGTGTGTAGGGATTCACTCAAATTTGAATTGAATTAAGTTGAATTGATTGAATTGAATTGAGTTGAATTGAATTGAATTGAATTGATTGAATTGAATTGAGTTGAATTGAATTAATTGAGTTGAGTTGAATTAAGTTGAATTGAATTGAGTTGAACTGTATTGTTTTTCTTGGGCTGTCATGTGCTTTGGTAGGAGTGGTCTCGTTAGCTGGAGATTTCCATGTTTGTTGTTTCTTATTATTTTTTTTTCGGGGCCGATTTCGATTAGAGGAGGTTTTGAGGCTTGCCTTATCGGTCAGGGGTAGCAGACTGTCCCGTTCTTGCTTATCTTGTTTAGTATAGGAGGGTACGTCACGCAACTATTGGGTAATGTCCCATTTGTTCCAGCTTTTGCTTTGGGCTGAATAGTTAGGCGCGGGTCCTGGGGCGCTTTAATATTCGGACGCCTACCCCTCAACGGTTCAAAGTAAGGACGATTGACATGGGGCACCCGGGATTTTGAGGATCGGGTTTGTTTAAAGTCAGCGAAGGAAAAAGGGGAGTGGTTTATCTATCTTGAAAACCAGATGCGAGACACCTTTCGACCCAACCTCGTGTTTTCGATTTCATTCAACCGATTTCCGTCTCGATTTTCGCCTTACACGTTTATGTCAACCTTGTGTAAGTGCTCCTCACTCGCCTATTGTTGATTTGCGCTTAGTTAGATTGATTGTGGGTCGATTTTGCTTAAACCCTAAAAATCGATTTGGGCATTTTGATTTCGCTAGGTTTCGATGTTTACTCTTGGTCCCATTGTTAAATTAGGGTCGAATAAGCTTGATAGGCTAATTATTAGCTTAATAGGAGGTTTTGAGGCACTCTAATGGCTCCCTATGGGGAAAATTCGAAATGCTAGAGTTTAGGGATCGTTTTCCCAGTTATTCCCGTACTTGACCTTTGTAGTTTCGCTCAACTAGTGTTTGTGACGTTATAGGTGACTTCTATGTCGCCTTTTTTGAGTTAAAATGTGCCCTAGGTCATTCCGTGAGGGTTTGTATGACTTACGACGGACCAAATGATACCGTAACGATGCCAGATTTTCCCGAAACCACTTTTATTGTGACGGGGTCGAAAATGGGTTCTTGTGAGACTTTCGGAATTTTGATATCTCTGTCCGAAATTTTGAGCTTATTTTGACCTGTTCGTGTTGTTTTGACTTGATCTGAGCCGCATATTTTGCTTATTGCTCAGTTTCGCAGCTAGAGATGACTTTGAACGTCCCGAGGGAGCTCCTTTGGCTGGTACGAGCGGTGAGGCCGCCGGGACGAGCTCTCTGACTCCCCGGGGGGTTCGTAAGAGGGGACGAAGCGTTCCTTCGCAGCGTCGTTAACCAGGGGCCATAAATGAGCCCATCTATGATAGGGTCACGAGGAGTAGACAGTCTGTGACGGTTGCCAGGAGGGCCCACGTCCCGGATCCTGACAACGAGGGTGAGGAGGTTGGTTATGATGATCCTCCTTGGGCTCGGGATTGGAACGGTCATCAATTATTGTTTAGTCTCGACTTGCACGTCTCTAGCCGTATCATGAACGGCATTGTGAGTACCTCGACTCGTGCTTATTAGTTTAGGCTCTAATTTTGGTTTGGTTTAGTTTGGTTTGTTTATGCTTTTAATATCTCAGTGTGCAGTTCCCGGGTCCGACGACGACCTTCTCGGGTTTTACGACGTGTTTGGAGATCTATTCTCAGAAGCTTAGCCCCACGCAAAGGAGATTATCCCGGGGACGGCTTTAGGTCCCGTGGGCGGACACTGGGCCCGGTTGGTAGGTTGCAAGACCAAGTGCAACCTTATGGTGATTAGAGCAATGATAGATCGCTACTACCTCGACCTTCCATATGCCTTTTGGGGAGGTCAGGATGACTTTGGAGGACTTCGGGGTTATTACGGGTTCACTCTGGGGTCCGAAGGTGATTAGGTGGGCTACTGAGGGCCCAAGGTTAGATAGTGACGAGGTCCGGGGCTAGATCGGGGATTGTTTGGAGCGTGAGGCGTACAGTACATCCGATGCTTTGGTGAGTTCGAACATTACCAACCACTTCGAGAGGGTGGCGGTACTAGAGGGTCGAGTGCCCAACACACCGGTGCAAGATGTCCGTCTCTGGTTGTGGTACTTCCTAGGATCGACCCACTTCTCGGATAAGGGCGAGATGTTTAGTACTAGGATTTTGCCTTTCCTGGCTTATTTAGATCAGCTGGGACGTCTTGATTGGGTGACCGCGGCTTTCGCGGAGATGACCCGTTGCTTACAAGTCTTGGTTAGGCCGCCGAAGGTGGATTCTGGCTCGGTTTTACCCATCGTGGGTCCAGGTCTTGTGCTGGAGGTTAGTTATTGTCTCTGTATTTGGTTTTAGGATTTTTCTTAGTTCGGTTTGGTTTTGCTAATGATGTTTTTGGGGTTTTTCAGGCTTGGATCTACTCCTACTTCCCTCGATTGGCACCCAGGACGGTACGTGCTCGTCTAGTTCGGTTTCTGATGGGGATTGAATGAAGGTTGGCTCAGGCTAAGAGCACGACGAGTCACTACTCGTCGGAGAACGTGCTGGTGAACCAGCTGCACCTCGAGGATGTAAGTTTCTTTCTTACGGTTTGTTTTAGTTAGTAGCCCCCAAGATTAGGGTTATTAAGGTGTTGATTTTGTTTATGTAGTTTGTGGCCCGTCCTTGGGCCGACTGCGAGGGCCTGCCCGAGTATGTGGGGGCGGAATTAAGGCCTAGGAGCTACATGATGATGCTTCTTCCTGCGTTGTTTCGCCCGGTGTGGTATCTGGGTGAGAGGTTGGTGCATCAGTGTTTATATGACGATCTCAGGGTACCAGTTGATCCTCCCCGGACCATGTTTAGACCACCGACCGCCGCACAGGTCCGCGAGGGTAGGGACGGAGAGGGAGGCGATATACTGCTTGTGCCTGGTGCCTCCTATCTCTCTCATGTCTGCCATCGGCTAGCTTGCCACTGTCTCGTGGTGAGTACTCGGATTCTGGTTATTGTTTGTTTTGTTCTATGGTTTAGTGTTTGTTTTCATTTTGAACGGTTTGCTTTTCTTTCAGCTGGCCGATCCGGCTGATGCCGTTCAGCCCCCAGACTTCCCCTTAACACTACTCGGGGTCAATACGGCTGGGGTAGTATTTACAGAGCCTCTTCCCCCATGTGCTACTGAGGAGATGGAGGCTGGGATAGAGTGGCGTGACCGGGTATACCGGGTAAGTTTCGAGATTTGCCTTAAACTCGGTTCTCGAGGAGTAGGTTTTGTCTGACTGATTTGTTTGGTTTTGTCTTTCAGGTTTCGTCAATCTCCTATCAGCGGTTGTGGCAGGCCGCCAACTGCTTCCGGGCCTGTGCGTCGAGGGTGGCTTCTGCCTCTTCCTGTGATACTTCGGGACCTCAATCGGTAAGTATGCGTTTTCTAGGGTCAGTTTTCTAGGCTATTTGCGTCTTTTCCTAAAATATAGGTTTATTTGCAGGATGTTCCGGATATGGTGAGGCAGCTGGCAACTCGGGGGACCGAACTCGAGACGAAAGAGGCGAAGTTGCTGCAACTCTTGCGATCCCGGGATGATGAGATTGCCCAGCTTAAGGAGCGGTTGGCTCGGACTCAGGGCGGGACCTCGGCGCAGGGTAAGGCTAGGCTAGGAGTTGAGGTGGATAGGGAGGTTGAGGCTGAGGGTCATGCTACAGGCGCTACCGAGGGTGTCGGAGGGATTCTCGAGACAGCTACCCTAGATATGCTGTCGGGAATGAAGGGTACCGAGTCTCCTCTCTTTGAGTTGGAGGAGCTAGGCTTGGATGACGACATTGATGAGTTTGTGATAGCTATAGGCGCAGCCTGTAGGGTCCTCCCTAGTTTGTAAACTCGGTTTGTGTTTGGATTTTATATAATTTGTATATTTTGGATTTTTAGCATCTTCATTTATCTGTTAGTCTTGCGTTTTGTTTTGCTATTGAAATGTTGACTTAGATGACAAGTAATCATTTCAAGTTTGGTTTTTTTGCGATTCCGTCGTGTTTTAGATGCGTTAGGATTGCATAAGAGTACAAAAATGCTTTTCGGAATTTTCGAAATGCATTATTTTGTCGGAATTTTCGAAAAGCGTTAGTTTGAGCCGAGATTTGGATCAAGAAGTATGTCGATTAAAACGTTTGACTCGAGACGTGTAAAATGTAAGAAATGCTTTGTAATTAAAGTGTTTCGACCGGGTATGCGCTCGGTACTGGCAAACAGAAAAAGGCTAGACCACTTTTGAAAAAAAAGTACACCACTCTTTTATACTTTAATGATAGTGCCGTACTGGGCTAGAGACGCGAATTGACGATGCTATTCAAGGATACAACACGCCTAGGTGGGGTAGCTTACCCCCCCAAAAAGAAAATAAAAGAATGACTAAGTCTGGTGGATCCGAGGGACAAAATGCGCCGTCCGTGTGGAACTGTTATTCTTGCGCGGACATTTCGGCTTTTGGGAAAGAGGTTTAGCGACTTCAGAAGGCCGTTCCTGACGTCCGGGGCTGTTAAGTGATAGCTGATGGGATAAGGCGTGGCTGATGGCATAATGTTCAGGTGCTTGGGTGACTGATGACCCAGGGCTCAGACGCCTGGGCCGGGGCGGCTGGATTCCGAGTCGCCTGGGTTCGGGAGGACTGGTATTTGGGCGCCTGGGCTCGGGCGACCCGATTCTTGATTATGGAAACTTTCCATAATTTCCTAATTGTTGTGGGATTAGGGCTATATATGCGGGTTATGGGTGCTCGTTTTAGACATACTAGGTCACCCATAGTGTCTTTATAACTTGTTCTTATAATTTCGAGTCATGTCGGGTTTTGGGAGTCTCCTAACCGAGTGGATGGGTCGTCTTAAGAAATGTGACCTCGAGGTTTGTCCAAGTGATGGTTTGTCTGTGGTTACTGCGCTAAGAAAGGTTAAGGTGCAAGATGACTTTTTGTTGGCATGTTCTAGTTTTTGGGATGTTAAGAACCATGTTTTCGCTTTCCCTGGAGGCAAGGTTTGTCCTCTTCCCGAGGAGCTAGATGTTATAGGCGGGTGGTGTTCGGTTCGACCATGTATACCCCATGGAGACGATACTTTCGTGGAACGATTTCTTGGACATTTCTTCGGAGGAAGATAAAGCTTTCTTTGGGAAAGGTGGTATTGACCTAAAGTTGCTTATTAGGACATTCTCATAGACAGGTTCTCTTGATATTTCGCCGTTGGCTTGTAAGCGGGCTCTTAATATTGCGGTGGCATGCTACTATCTTTTTGAGGATGCGTAGATGGATGAAGGTTGGGGTAGTCCTTGGGTTGTGGATGCTGTAATGGGGATGGAACACGGGCGATCGCCCTCTTTGCTTATTCTAGGTGAGCTCATAACGTGTCTCGATGCTCGTGCATGGATACATCATGCTCCGTTTCGGGGTTCTAAGATTATTTTGCAGGTACGTTGGTGTACTACTTTCCTTTTTAGAAACTTGCCTTAGTTCGAAAGTCCGACGTTGTTTTGTGGTTCGTGCAGGTTTGGCTATGATAAGCTAGTCGTGTACCTATCAAAAATAACCAACTACGGTCCAACTAAAAATATAGTCAGGGAAGTCGGGATCGATTCCTCAAGGAGACAATAAATCCTACTCGTATTAAAGTTTATCTAAGTAACAATCGGGATTTTTTTTTATTTGTTTTTAACTAATCTAAAAGTAGTGAAGGATGAGAAGTAAAAGAGAAGAAATAACAAAAACAAATAAGATGAATAAAGTCAAACAGATATATGAAGAGAAAATAAGATTCTCGGTTTACTACGAATTTCATATGGTCACGGTCTAAGTCACAGGTCTATCGCAGATATTGGTCTAAGGGGGTATTGCAAAGGTCCTTCTGGTCCGCTATTCACCGTAGCATGCGTCTAAAGGCTTCCGACCTTATTAGGGCATATTAATGTGTTGTAGCAGGTCAAACTTTTACCAGGCTTCCGATCTTAGGTTCAAGTTTACCATATTCAATTAATCAATCAAGCGCATTAACTGACTAATCGCGATTATATGCTACAATTGACAACTCAGACGCAATATCATTGACAGATCTACAACTTATTTAGCGACCACATTCAATTCGCAGATCCCCTAAATCCTAGCGAAGAAAATTAGCTACTCATAATTGAATTAAGAATAACAATATTAATAAACGATTTTACTAGATTAAACATGATGAATGATAATAAAATTACGACAAGTATAAACAAAGATTAAGAATAATCAAGAACGAAGAAGAAGGAAGAAGGAAGAAGGAAGAAGGAAGAAAGATTAGATTAAATTACCAAAAGGAATGAAGGCGATTCGAATCTTGAAATCTTACAATAACTGAGTTTGGGAGAAATTAAACTAGAAGTCAAAGTAGTTCTAGGAGAGATTAAGAGTAAAAGTCTAAGAAGAAGTGAAGAAGTAGAAGTCTAAGTAAAAGTCTTTGGAGAAGTATGGAAAAGTGTGTTTAAAACAAGCTGAAACTCCTTATTTATACAATTAGAAATAGTTAAAACTGAATAAGGAAACTGCTTGCTCAACACGAAACTCGTTCGCGGCCCAGAAAATAGTCGGCCGAGTCGACTAACATTGACGCATTTGACTTCTGCAGATTTCCTGTAATAACCCGTTATTTTCCGAGTCATTTAAAAGGTGTTACTTTTCTACTTTATTTTAAATTGGGTTTTAAGTTGAAAAAATTATTTCGTATTGATATAAAAATCAAAGTATTTTGGACCTTAAAATAAAGGGTTATTTCATAAGAATAATACCAACTATGGGGGTGCTTCTTATATTAATACAAACTATACGTAATCCCATTTTAATATGAACTATCCTCTCATTAATCTCTCTTTATAACCAATGCCTTTTTTTACCTGTAAAACCGGTAATTGTGACCTGCTAGATTTTGGTGCACCTCTTCTTCTTCTTCCCCTTTATATTCATCAAATTAAAAGTCATCATTCATTATCGACCTTCAAAACCCTCATTGACACAATGAGATGTGGTTATTCATCTGGATCCTCCTCTAATTCGTATCATTCAAATGTCAGATTTTTTTTGCAAACGTCAGATGCTCATATTTATTTACCACAATTTCAAAAAATTTAAGAAAAGCAATGGCGAGAGGAGATGTCGAGTTCAACAATGGCGAGAGAAGAGTACGTAGTAATGAGAAAGGAAGTGTATAGAGTATGGTGGAAGGAGGACTTTAATTCAAAAAGAAATTAAAAGGAAAAGGAAACCGGCTCATCAGGTAGCCGGTAACTTGTTCTAAAGAGAGATTAATGAGGGAATAGTTCATATTAAAACGGGATTACGTATAGTTGGTATTAATATAAGAAGCACCCTCATAGTTGGTATTATTGTTATGAAATAACCCTAAAATAAATCGATTTTGGACTATTTTTAAAAGTGGAACTTTAATTTAATTTATAAAAAGGTTGTTTTTAATTTGTATTTCACTCAAATACAAAAGAAAAAAAAAACAAAAACAAAACATAAATCCTTCTATTTTAAACCCACGACACCCCCACTTGTTTCATCACCACAAACATACCTCCCGCTGCCGCATTACCACTACTCTCTCTGGTTCGTTCGTATCCAACCTTTCCATCTTCTTCGGAAATCGATTTTTGATCCTTTTTTACGCCAACACGTTTACATCTGTCTTAATCTAAATCGTAAGTTTCTTAATCAATTTGACTCTTTGTTTTTCATAATTACTGGACCAAATATGGAATTAATGTTAGTGTCGTAATCCGTGGTCCGTGAATGACACTTTAGAGTAATAAGCGTATTGGTTGATTTCTGTTAATGGTAGGAGTAGTAATATGAGGGAAGCGACTCGATTTTGTTGACTTGATGGTTGTCGACTCAGTTTTAGACTTGATATGCTCCACATTAATGGCGAGTAACTTGACGATATTAGATGATGGTTCGCATATGGTTGTAATAATTGGAGGAATGGTAATGTCGGAGGTAAATTGAAGAAGTTTGACGAAATTGGGGAATGACTTAAGTAATGTTGGTTAGTTTGGTATAAGTTTAAATGTTAACGACGTGTAATATAGAATTTTGGGATATAATTATAACAATTGAGATGGAATTTGTTGGTGTTAAGTTATTATATGTAGGTCTTTTGTTATCTCTTCCAAGTAGGCTTGTGGTTTGGGAATTAGCCTTTGGGTCTTGGGACGGAGTTAAATAGTAATATGTGAGGATAAACTCGGTGTGTATTAACTAGATAATTATTGACTCGGTTTATATTAATCGTAGACGGTGGATTCGAGGAGAAAGAATTTTTGGATTTAGCTTAAGATTGACTGTCTTGAGAGGTAATGACGTTTGACTCTTTTTCACTTTAAAGTAAAGAGCATGTTCCGATCAAATTATATTTTGGGTTTTTCTACGGGCTACCCCTCAACTATCAGCTTTTCCAAGTGGTACCCCTACCTTTTTCGAATTACAAGGTCTACCCGTAAACTTTGTAAATTACTTTATAGTGTAACCAAAGTTAAAAATTTTCAACGAAAATTTCTCAATTGATGATATTCCCTATTTTACTTTCATCAACCACGATATACTTCTTCAATTTGCGTTCTTTACTCGAAAAACTTCATTCCACTACACTATGACATAGGGGGGGACGAAGAGATTGAGGTTGAAGGATTTAAAAGAGTAAGGGAGATAGGTCGACGTCGGCCGACAATTAGAGGTGCGTTGTGATGAACATTTGGTGGCTTGGTGAATGGTAAAGAAAAAAGGTGGTTTGAAGCATTAAATTGGATTGATTAATATGTTAATTATTTATTTTTTTCAAAATAATTGTAATACACTTACCACTTTGGTTATGATATGGAGTGATAAGTAAAGTTTAGGGGTACACTTGTAATTCGAAAAAGGCGGGGGTACCACTTGGAAAAGCCAATAGTTGAGGGGCACCCCATAAAAAAACCCTTATATTTTTATAACGATTTTGTAAAATATTCGTCGATGGCGAATTTATATATATATATATATATATATATATATATATATATATATATATATATATATATATATATATATTACTCCGTAATGTTTTGATATTGAACTTCACATTGGTACTGTTTTGGTCAAAATTTTGGTAACTTATAACAGACTCCGGGAGCTCTGTTGGTCTAAACGGTTTTAAGGTGCATCTAAGATGTTTCTGGGACTTCGTCCCGAAACTATTGTTGAGTGAGGATTGTCCGGCCCTCACTCGCTAGGGAGTTAGACTTTCTCCTTTGGCAGTTTCATCCTACTGACTGTCCAAATGTGAGAGGTGCGCACTATTATGAGTCTAGCTAAGCACAGGTGGTTACCTCTAAACCGTGCAAGGGTAGGACTTTGGCACAAAGGTGGTGAAAAAATGTATATTTTGGTTGGTTTGGTTTGGACTACTCTTTTTATGATATTCTGCTATTTAAACGATGATTTTAACTCTGGGTTGAGTTTATTACTATAAATTATTATTATTATTATTATTATTATTATTATTATTATTATTATTATTATTATTATTATTATTATTATTATTATTATTATTATTATAATTATTATTATTATTATTTTATTATTATTATTATTATTATTATTATTATTATTATTTTAAACGGAACTTTCATTAACACCAGAATAAATTACAAGAAGTTAGAGGGAAGCCGAGATACTATCTGGGCCCCCACTCCCTTAGCGATCGCAAAAACTAATTCTAGTAAAAATATGAACTGCGGCACGCGCTCCAGCATCCTGAGATACAGAGAATTTACGAATCCGCTGGAGCAGAGAAATAGCATCCGTGTCGAGCTCACCGAGAGAGGAGAAGGAGAAAGAAAGAAAACCATACCCAATGGTCGTGCAGCGTGCCTGATACTTGACACACTTACGGCGAGCACTATCAGCAACGACCTGTCCAGGCTCAAAAGAAGTCAAGCCGGACTGGGTCAAAGGAGAGGACCCAGTCAGATCGACACAAACATCACGTCCCTTGTCCCACGAATAGAGCAGAAGGTCGGCGGGTCGTAAGGGCTTGTTGTTATCGTCGCAGAGACCAATCTCCACCTCCTTGCCTGCAGAGATCCCTGTCCGAAAGCAAATATCTAACAGTGTGTAGCGGACAAGGTTATTACGATGTTTAATCCCCACAGTACCAGCGCACGAAACCGCGTGGTCACCAAAAATATCCTCTCTGAGGGCCCTAGAGCAGGAAGAGCAAGTCCCGAAAAGCGGAAATAAAGTGACTCCCAAGCGGTAACTAAGCACACTGCGATATGTCCGACCGTTCATGGTTTGCCCAAACCCAGTAATAGGGACAACCCTCAGCCAGTCAGAAGAATGGTCCCCCTGCTGAGATTTCCACAGGGCAAACTGTCGAGGGGTCAAGGAGAAAACAGATTCCACTGCTGTAGCAACCCTCGTGAAAAATTTTTTATTATTATTATTATTATTATTATTATTATTATTATTATTATTATTATTATTATATCACGATTTATTATATTATTATACTTTACTCACCTTTACTGACGTCCTTTTGTTTTGGGTCGTTCCCCCGCTGGAACCTGTACCTATTCGTGTGTGTTTGGGTACAGCTGATAGATATACTTGATTTGCTGCATGGGTGCATTCTGGTATCGGGTTATGCTGAGCAAGGAAGTACTTTTATTATTTAACTTTGACTCGAAACTATTTATATTATTATTGGATTTATTGGTTTACTATTGTTTTAAACCGTTTTGGATTTTGTAAGACTTAAGACTTCTGTTGCAACGTTTTCATTTAATTAATTATCGAAATTTTACTTCGTTTCAATTATTTTTATCAAACTTCTTTTTCGGTTGATTTATATCATTTTATTTGCCTTGCACTTGACTTAGTGATCCAAGTGCGGAGTAACAGCTTTGAATTTTACATTTCGGTTTGTTATTTTAGTCGCGAAAAATTTAGGGCTGTTATAGTTGGTATCAGAGCAATAGTTTTTTCCAAAATGTTTTGCAAAATTTGAAATGGTTAAAAAAAAAACTTCTATCGTTATATTTAAATTGTTTTTTAAAAATAAATAAATAAACATTTTATCTTTACAAATAAAATTCAGAGTGTTGGATGGATTGGGTGCATTGCATACGCATGAATTATTATGTCTATGTTATTTATATTTGTCATGCTTTTGCTATTAACCTTATCTAGTTGAACTGCGATGGAGGTGAGTTCTACTTACATTATTATTTGGGATAGTATCATCTTATGGCTAAACTCAATGAGATGTTGTTTATTGGAAAACTCTACGTCATGAATAAAGAGGAAGTTGGGAATATAGATATTGTTTCGGTTAATTTTCTGGTGAACTCTATTTCAGTTCATGTTTTATCTGATTCTGGTGCATCTCACTCTAGTGAACTATGTTTGTGGATAAATGGAGCGTAGAAGCTAGTGAAATTGTGGATTTTGATTTTTTGCCATGGTATTCGAGGACTCAGTAAATCGTAAAAAGGATGTATAAGGACGTGTTCATGTTTATTGGTGATCACAATTTTGAGGCAGACTTATAGAATTCATAGTATCTAACTTTGATGTGATTTTTGGGATGGATTGGCTCGAACCTCATCGGGCCAATAGTGATTGTGGACATAGTAAAATTTTCTTAGGAGGGCCTAAAATGTGAGAGTACTTATAAGATACGTGTGAGAGGTCTTAGAGTGCAGCTTATTTCTGTTATGAAGGTGAAAAGACATTTATTTGGGGAAGCTGAGCTGATTTTTGTGTTATATTAAGGATTTGAGGATTGAATATCTCGATTTAAGTGAAGTCCCAGTAATGAGTGAGTTTGTTGATGTGTTTTCTGGGGATATATTGGGAATGACTCTTGTTAGAGAAGTTGAACTCAAAATTGATCTAGTGCCAGAAACAAGTCAATAGCTAAATCACCATACCATATGACACACTTAGAAATGCAAGAACTTAAGAAACAACTAGATGAACTGATGGAGAAAGGACAAATTAGGCCTAGTGTGTCGCCTTGGGGTGCCCCTGTTTTATTTGTGGAAAAAGAAGAGCGAGACTTTAAGGTTGTGTATTGATTATACTATATGGACTAGGAATCCTTTGCCCAGGATTGACGACTTATTTAACCAATTGAAAGAGCCTCTATTTTCTCTAAAATTGACTTGCGATTTGGGAACCACCAATTGGCAATAGCGCTTGAGGATTTACCTGAGAGTATATTTTCTGCTAGATATGGCCATTGTGAGTTTATTGTGATGCCTTTTGGGTTGACTAGTGCACTTGATGAGTTTATGGATTTGATGAACCGAACTTTGAGACTTACCTAGAAAAATTTGTCGTGACATTCATTGATGACATAGTAAACTTGATGTGTTTATGGATTTGATTATTTGTTGTAATATTGATTGACGACATAGTGAGTTATCCAAAGAATGAAGAAGAACATTTATGAATTGTCTTAGACATCTTGAGGGAAAAATAGTTATATGTTAAATTTTTGAGGTGTGATTTTTGGCTGGTTTGAGTAATTTTTGGGGAATATTATATCTAAGGATGGAGTATCGGTAGATCCTGCTAAGGTTGTTAAGGAGTGACTTGGATCGAAATCTGTGACTGAAATTCGTAACTTTTGGGTTTAGCTGGTTACTATAGGAGATTTGTGAAGGATTTTTCAAACAGATAGATCAATGACCATATTGATGAAGATAGCCACAAAGTTTTATTGGGTGAGAGATGTAAGAAATCATTTTGAATTTTAAAGAAAAATTTGACCATTGCTTTGAGGTTGACATTACCGGATGGAAATAAAGCTTATGAAATTTATACAAATACATTTTAAGAATGGATTAGGTTGTGTTTTTCAGTAGAAAAAGAGAATGATAGTTTATGCGTTTAGACAGTTGCACCTTTATGGAAAAACTACCCTACTTATGATTTAGAGTTAGCAACCGTAGTCGTTACCTTGAAAATTTGGAGATATTATCTGTTTGGTGTAACCTTTAAGGTTTTTATGATCACAAAAAGTTTAAGATATATATTTACCCATTAGAAGTTAAACGTGAGATAGAGGAGGTGGTTGGATTTGATTATTAAGGACTATAAGATTGCGATACAATACCATGTAGGAAATGCAAATATGGTGGCCGATAACTTGAGTAAATTTTTATCCATACAATACTCTTAGTGATGCACCGTGATAAGCTGAGGGGAGAGTTTCTGATATTTGGAAACAAAATGGCAAAATTAGGAACCCCGTCTAGTGTGTTATCTATTGAGAGAGAATTGATTAGAGTTATTAGAGAGTTACAAGGTGGTGATAAATTTTCTAGGACAAGTTGGTTGGTGAATGAGTCTGCTTTGTCAAGCGCGATGAGTATGGATTCATTAAGTGTTGAGATAGAATTTGCGTACCTAACCACAAGGAATTAAAGGAAAAGATGTAATATGTTTATTTGGGAGGTGATAAAATGCATGCGTATTTGATTTTGATGGTCTAGTATTAAGAAACAAATTTCAGATTGTGATTCGATGCTTAATATGTCAGAAGGGTAACGAGTGAACATAGGATACCTTAGGGAAAACTACAACCTTTGGAAGTTCCCGAGTGGAAGTGGAATTTAATCTTTATGGATTTTATAGTTGGATTGTTAACGGAAAGGTAATAATATGATTTGAGGTTATAATTAATAGGTTACCTGAGAGTGCACATTTTATCCCAGTGAAAAATACATGAGAGTAGAAGCAACTTGTGGTAAGAATTTATGGAGTTTCAAAGAACATTATACCAGATAGAGATTCCAGATTTGTCAATATTTTGGAAGATATTTCATATAGCATTGGGAATCAATCTTAAGATGAACATATCATTTTATCCAGCTATTGATGGTCAAATTGAAAAGACAAACCAAATATTGGAGGACATATTGCGAGCTTGTGCCTTATAAATTCAAGGAGATTGCTTGGGAGGGTAAGTTAGATTTTATTGAGTTCTCTTATAATAATAGCTACTAGGTTACAGTTCAGATGACATTATTTAGGGTAAGTTGTACGGACATAAGTGTAGTATTCAAATGTGTTGGAGTGATATTATCGAGTTTGTGGTTTTAGGGCCTGAGATGATAACTGATATGGTTGAGTAGGTTAAAAGTATACATGAGTGGATGGAAGCAACTTAAGATGATTAAAAGAGTTGTGTAGATAAAACTCGTAGACATGTGAAATTTGAGGTTTGGTGAGGAAGACAAATTGAGCCCAAAGTTAGTTGGACATATGAAATTTTGGAGCGCATTGATTAGTAGCTGATTTAGAACGAGTACATGAGGTGTTCCATGTCTCCCAACTAAGGAAATTCATTAGTGATCCATGACATTTGCTAGACCCGGAGAACATTGAGCTTGATGAGACTATGACTATGAATCGATGTCCAAATTTTGATAATAAGGTGCATAAAGCCCGTAGAGGTGAAACAAAATAGTCAAAATTTTGTGGAATAATAATAACAATGTGGAGGAGACTACTTTGGATGTTGAGTCAAATACCCTTATCCTTTTACCTAAGGTGATTGTCGTGCTTCGTGAAATAAGCTTTGTTTTAAGGGGGTTATAAATATGCATGACTACATTGCTTTGTGTTATTTTGACATTATTCTTGTGAGGTTTCATAGTATTATTATTTATCGGTTACAAATATGGAAATATTGGTGTTGATGCTTAATTAGCACAACGACGTTGATTATTTGTTGTTACTCGAAATTGATTTGTTCACATATATTGATGGTTTATTTGTGCTCAACGCAGATATTATTGGTTGCTTGTGCTCAATGCAAATATTTTCGATATTGGTGGTTTATTTGTGTCCAACGCACATATTATTGGTTGTTTGTGCTCAAAAAACGTGTTGATTGATTGATTTTGTGCATTTTGCACTTGTGGAACAAAAAAAAAAAGAAAAATTGAACTTGTGAAATTTCAAAACTTTGAAATAATTTAATTATTTTGTCCGACATGCTTCTAAATTTCTTAGTGATACTTTTACATTAGAGAATATGAGAATATGAAAATCTTGGTGGTTTCGAACTCTAGTAGTATCTTGTGAAATTAGGTGGTGTTGTGGAATTAAGTGGTTACGAAGTTGACTTTGAAATTTGAGGAATTATGTCCTTTTGGAGTTTGGAGAATTAAGTGTTTTTGTACCTTGAAATTTGAGGAATTGGGTGCTTTTAGAATTTGAGGAATTTAGAAATATTAGACATCTTAAAGGATACGTGTCTGTTTTGACGGATTTTAGATATATGGAGTATATGGTTTATATTGTATATATATGAGAAATGTGAGACTTTACTTTGAAGAGGAGTTTAAACTTCGAGGACGAAGTTTTGTTTTAAGGAGGTAAGTCTGTAACACCCTATTGAGTTTAAACTTCGAGGACGAAGTTTTGTTTTAAGGAGAAAAGTCTGTAACAACCCGTTAATTTCTGAGTCATTTAAAAGGTGTTACCTTTTTACTTTATTTTAAATTGAGTTTTAAGTTGGAAAAATTATTTCATATTGATATAAAAATCAAAGTATTTTGGACTTTAAAATAAATCGATTTTGGACTATTTTTAAAAGTGGAACTTTAACTTAATTTAAAACGAAGTTGTTTTCAATTTGTACTTCACTCAAATACAAAAGAAAAAAAACAAAAACAAAAACTAAACCCTTCAATTTTAAACCCACGACACCCCCAGTTGTTTCATCACCACAAACATACCTCCCGCTGCCGCATTACCACTACTCTCCCTCTGGTTCTTTCGTATCCAACCTTTCTATCTTCTTCGGAAATCGATTTTTGATCCTTTCTTACGCCAACACGTTTACATCCGTCTTAATCTAAATCGTAAGTTTCTTAATCAATTTGACTCTTTGTTTATCATAATTAGTGGACCAAATATGGAATTAATGTTAGTGTCGTAACCCGTGCTCTGTGAATGACACTTTAGAGTAATAAGCGTATTGGTTGATTTGTGTTAATGGTAGGAGTAGTAATATGAGGGAAGCGACTCGATTTTGTTGACTTGATGGTTGTCGACTAAGTTTTAGACTTGATATGCTCCACATTAATGGCGAGTAACTTGACGATATTAGATGATGGTTCGCATATGGTTGTAATAATTGGAGGAATGGTAATGTCGGAGGTAATTGAAGAAGTTTGACGAAATTGGGGAATGACTTAAGTAATGTTGGTTAGTTTGGTATAAGTTTAAATGTTAACGACGTGTACTATAGAATTTTGGTATAGAATTATAACAATTGAGATGGAATTTGTTGGTGTTAAGTTATTATATGTAGGTCTTTTGTTATCTCTTCCAAGTAGGTTTGTGGTTTGGGAATTAGTCTTTGGGTCTTGGGACGGATTTAAATAGTAATATATGAGGATAAACTCGGTGTGTATTAACTAGATAATTATTGACTCGGTTTATATTAATCGTAGACGGTGGATTCGAGGAGAAAGAATTTTTGGATTTAGCTTAAGATTGACCGTCTTGAGAGGTAAGGACGTTTCACCCTTTTCACTTTAAAGTAAAGAGCATGGCTAGTATTCCTTACACCCATCGATAATAAACATTCCGTTCTCACCAAACTCCAGTCGAAGAAATTAGGCATAACAACAAGTGCCTTATAAAAATCGTTTCTCACTAATAACTATGAAATCAGAGAGATCATTCTTTTCTCATAGCAAAAACACATTCTTCTTCTAGTTTCACTTTTATTTTTCATTTCTTTTCTTTCCTTTCTTGATTTTTTTTCTTTTCCTTTTTTTTTCAAATAATTTTTTTTCTCATATATTTTTCCATTCCCTTCTTAATTGTCACGGTACAAAAATCAACCCGGAAAAAACAATTCCGTCCAACTTATCTACTAGCTTGACTAAGGTAGGCAAATTATGGCATGTACTTGATAAACGGGTCAAACAGATCAATTTGGCTATATGAGGCTTATGGAAATTAGATAAAAGAAAGGATTTGCCTTTTTCGCACATGTCAAAACCACGAGTCAAAAACGTACAGGTACTTAAGAGACGAATGTCATGCTTATGCAGTTTGATGTTACATGTCTCATAAGGAGTACTACTGTCAACCTAAATGAAACTAATCATGAATGTCATCAGTTTTAAGGCTCTAATTCCTTAAAATTCTGAGTAGTTTACCAACAATGAGTCAAGTTTATTCGTTCAGTATAGTTAACCAAAGATGCAAGAATATCACAAGTGATTGCGGACAAAAACTCTAACGACGCACAAGTATAAGCAACTAAATGAAGACATATAAGCATTATCATCATCGCTACATAGCATTCCGACTCAACTAAGACTCGACTAATGAAAAAACGTATTTTTGGATTTTTTTTATGCATGCGGAAATGCAGGAAATATGCAGATGGATGAAAACAGACAGAAGCATACCCTCCCCAAACCAAATCACACAATGCCCTCATTGTGTACAACAAACAATAAGAGGCAACAATAAATATGGGGACGAAATGCAAAACAGTGGAAGTGCAGAAAGAAAGAGAAGAATTCTTACAAGATATATATACAAGCGGATTCCTCCCCAAACCGTCCTAATCAGAGCCCTCGAAATCCACGTCGAGACTGTCACCACTTCCACTATCGTCATCCCCATCGTCGTCATCTCTCTCGTCGTCATCTCCCTCATCGTCGACCATATCCTCATTACGGTTATTTTTATCTAACCTCCCTCGGGATAGGTGTAGTAAGTCGGGTGCCAAGCTGCATGTTGGGTCTGGCCGAGTTCCACTGAATTATCGTAAAGTGGAAAGTTGTAAAGGGCCTGATTAAGCTGTACCGTGGCTACCCGATGACACAACTCATTAACCATTGCTGAGACCGCCGTTTAGTCGATGACTGATGGTGGAACATATGGTGGAGGAGGCATGAAGTGGGCCGGAAATGCTGGCACGTTAGAATAATCAACGTATGGAAATGCATAAAGAGACCATGGTGGGCCCGAAGGTCCAGCCGCAAAAGTTGGTGTATATGATGCACGGCCGGTCGATCGGCCACCAGTCCCTCGAGATAGTCGAGGAGGTCGAGACGGTCCGCCTATCTCGGGTGTGAAGCGTGTGACGGTCAGAAGATCCCTCATAAGTGGTAGCAAATAGGAGGGATACTGTGGATCCCCCGAGTTAGGATCAAAAGGGAGCTGGGGGAGAGGGGTGAGAGGTGGTAGATTATAAGGAAGAATAACCGAGTCATCCTTCGCTATGCGCCAACGTAAATCTGGACCTATCCAATGAAGACCCCTAAGGACAGAAAAGTTCAAAAGGCGACTATCGAGTCGCGTGGCAGGTGGTAGATCGTGTCCTATATGTTCTTTCCCGCACGGGAAGTCCGGAAATAGCTGATGACCGATGTGGAAAACGAGACCCCCACAGTGAATAGCGGCTAGAAGCCCATTTCTAATATGTTGGAAATGGTGGGCAACGAGGGCGGCCACATTCATGACATAAGGCCGCTCGCTGTCGATGTTAAGATAGCCTGCTAGATTTTCCAACTCATCGACATTAACATTATTGTTCGGCTATGTACGTCCGTAAATGGTGCACCCTAACAGACGAAGCCAGTATCGGATGGCAGGGTGGTGGACTTCGTTACCCCGCTTCCGTCCCGTATTACGGTCAGAAATACATGACCAGATTTCGTTGGCTAGACGGCGAGGGGGATGTATTGAGTCCCCTTCGCTAGTGACACCCAAAAGCTGACCGAACTCGCGAACGGTCCTAGAAAAACTCTGATTAAAGAGTCTAAAAAAATGCAAGGTGCGTCCCAATTCATGTCACTAAAGAAGTTAAAACTAATAAAAAACTCTAGAGTCGGACCCTTATATGTATATTCAAGCATGTAAACTAGGCCGCTCATACTAGTGCCATTTAGTAAGTCTACAACAGTAGGATAAATGCCCAACATGTTCAAGACCTCACGGTCTAGAAACCGTGTCGGGACCACCTTAGTAGCTGCCAAGCGTACGAAGCGCTCCCTCTGATTTTCCGACGTGAACCAAACGTCGGGGGTACTCCGGTACATTCTGCTTAGAATATGGAACGAGATCCTGAGTTTGTGCTGACTCCCGGCTATGATCGACCTGACGCCTCGTGCTTCCCCGACGTTGTCTTTTCCTTGCATCCATTTTGACCTGAAATAGCAAAAATCATACTAGTGTACTACTCAAACAAAAACCCCCAAATTGATTGAAATCAAAACCCTAAGTCCATAACTGAAATTTAGGTAAAAACATTCTAATGTGAAAGAAATCAATTAATTTGGGTAGAGAAATGAGCAATAACAGAAATCTGGAGCAAAACTAAGTCAGAATCTGAAATCAAAAACCGAAAACATGACTCGACATGTCGCGTCAGGTGCCCAGAAAATCGCCATAGTCGCCCGATTATCAGAATAGTCGTCCGACTATTCCGATGGTCGGCGACTCCTCCGGCGTACAACAGATAATACAGACAGAAGAAAACTAAGAGGGAACTTACTTGAATGGCCGGAAAGCAGCTGCAGCTTCAAATAGAGACAAGAAAATAGCAAAAGATGACAAGGTTGAAGAATAGTGATGGAGAAAAGGAGGTGGGTAAGAGGTTGAAGATGAAGATTTGAAGGTAGAAGATGAATGTTAAGAATGGAGGTAGGTGGGAGGAGTGAGAGAGAAAACAAGGGTTTAAGGGTTAATTTTGTTTCAAAAACTAACTTAAATAAGAGAGTGAGAAGGAGAAAAATAGCCTTATGTCTCGGAAATAGTCAGCCAAGGTGCGCGAATTGTCGACCGACTAAAACAATAGTCATTCGACAGTTAAAATAGTCGGTCGAATATAAAAATACTCGGTCGACTATTGTTGACACATTCCAATTTTCTGTAATCAGCCGCCTGTTTTTCTACACAAACTCAAATTCAGCCTTTAGACCCTCGTTCTCACCCGCACAGAATTTACAATGCAAAAAATTAAATATGCTCTAACTAACTAAATGCAATTACAAATGTTTTACAACCCGGGTTGCCTCCCGGTCAGTGCTGGTCTAGGCTGCACCAATACGGACACGGACACAGACACGTATCAGACACGGGACACGGCGCTCGAATTTTTTTGAGACACGGGGACACGGCACAAAACGACAGTATATATATTGAAATAAAGAGAATTTTAGGCTCTTTATAACGACAATCGAACATTCACATTTTGGTCACTTATAAGACCACAAACATAAAATAACAAAATAGGTCGAGTAAACACAAGTTCAAACATAAGTCTTACAAATAAAAATCAAAATAATTAAAATTCTTACAAAATAATAACCAAATAAATATAAAATTGTTCATCATCAAGCATCAACATCTCTATTCCATATTAGCTCTTTCACCTGATAATTTCGCCAACTTATCAACAAATTTGCACAAAGGAGTCTCATCAACCTCTTCACTTTGAATACTAGTACTACCACCACTTGAATCCATAACATAAGACCAAAGTTTCACCTAGAACATAATATAAAACCAACTCATCAACAATGAAAGTTTTGTGTTCTATAGACTATAGAATTAATGTGTGATTAACCTAATCAAGTATTGACTAAATCACTATCAACTAAACAAAACTTAAGAATAAAAATACTTTGATTAATTGTGTTGTCACCAAGAAAAGGCTTCAATCGTAGTACACTAATTACTAGTAAACAAAACTTATACCCTAATCACTCAATCAACAGTTCAACACTTCAACATCACAAGTTCACAACAAACCCCAATCAACCTCAATTAAAGAATAAAATATCCAAATAAATCAAAAAAAAAATCAATTAAAGAATAAACACATCCAATTGAAAATAATAAACCCTAGAAATAGAACCCAAATAACCCCAATTAAACATCCAATTAAATCGAAAACAAATTCAAGAATAGAACCTAAATAAGTAATAATCAAGAATAACAAACCACAAAATCTAATTGAATCGAAAAAATGAAGTCATTCATTCACCTAACTGTGCGAAGACTCAAAGAGTGCGTCGGCTGCGTGAAGGGTTCGTCTGCGCCAGCATGGGCGTGGCGTCAGCGTGCGTAGAGAGGGTGAAGGTGCTGCAATGCATTTGATTGACTGATGGTTTGAATTGGGGGTGAAGGACTGAAGGTATATTTCTTATTTTAGGGTAAATAATGCGGAACCATGTCTGATATAACTTGGTCCGTGTCCGATACGTATCGGGTTTTTAAAAAAAACTGAGACACGCGAAAAATCGTGTCGGACATGTATTTAGCCATGTTGTGGACATGAAATTGGTCCACCCCAACGCAGCCACGCGCGGGTTTGGGGAGGCGAATGAATCTCCATATGAGAATGGATCAAACTGAAATTTAAATCGAAGTGGAGTCGCCACCGAACTTTGTGGGAGTTCGGGCCCGTTCGAACCCGCTCTATGTCGTAGTGGGCCAAGCACAAAATATGGCCCATTTCCGATGTCAGAGTTTGTTAGGCTCGTCCCTTTGCATTTGAAACCGATACCGACATTATCGGATACCGTGTATTGAATGACTCTCGTGCGCCAACGGTTTCGGAAATCCGGAAACCGAGGTTCTGAGTAAGGGGTGAGGGTACGTGTTGGGAAGTTCACAAAGAACACCCAACCCCGCCCGCACATTAGCGGCCTCTACTAGGATATCGTTTGATATGCAAAACATTGTTTTCCCTAAACACGCGCGTTAGTAAAACGATGAAAATGATATGCAAACATTGTTTTCCCTAAACATGCGACAAATTGAATGGGTTGCTAAGTCGGTTTAATGCATCTAAAATTAACGTCAAAGTTGTATTTTAGCATGTGAAATTCGTTTTAGTATAATAAAAAAATAGGTGAAAAGAAGTTGCTAAAAAGATGAACAAACGGGTTAGTAACGATTTGTAAATCGAATAAAAGACATGGATGCAATGATATGAATGACTTTGAAAAACTGGTGACACGTGATGGATTAAACACGTGTTGACCGAGATCACGAAAAAATATTTATTGAAATTCGAAACATGCTGAAAAGCCTACTGTTTTGCTGAATCAAGAGCCACTCGATCGAGTCATTGCGGGTCTCGACCGAGTGGTCTCGAAAAAAAGGCTCATGTTCCGGTTTTGAGGTGCCACTCGATCGAGTGGGCTAGGCACTCGATCGAGTGCCCTCTGTACGGACTGCTGTCCGATTTGTTTTCCGTTCTCGAAATTGTTTTTTTTGGAAAATCGATAGCCTTATTAAATCGCGTAAAAATATTGCATAATTTGTACTCGACTTAATTTCGCGATATTCGTTATATTCGATATTCGATTATGAAATCGATATCAAATACTCGGAATGATTTTTTAGAAAAGATAAAAAAAAGAAAAGGTTTTGAAAATTGTTTTGTAAAATTAAACTAAAAAAATGATGTTTGATTCTCTCCGCGTTAAAAATCGTCGTATTATATTTTTAAGACCGTGTATCGATTTTCTAGCATCAATGAGATTAATGTAGTTCTTTTGATACGATATTCGACTAGAGAATCGATATCGTATTTTTAAGAACGTTTGTTTTATATAAAAATATTTTTTAATATCGATATTAAGAAAACGTGACGAAGACCCATAAAAAAAGACGACCGACGACGACGCTAAAAAAAACGAAGAGAAGGAAGAGAGAAGAAGGAGTAGAATGGAGAGAACGGGTTTGATTTTACAACCTCAACCTACATGCTTTGTATTCTCGGAACGGGGCTCGTCGGAATGTGGCTAAGACACGGGAGCGTCGAGATAATGTCAGTGAGTTATGGTGGTTTTTGTTTGGACGTGTAAAGTGGCCGGTGAGGTGGCCGGTTTCTTCGGGCTAAAGCGGCGTGATCTCGGGTTTTGTATTATCGGTTTATTTGATGCTATGAGTATATGTGTGTATGAGTTGTGTATGGATCTCGATGTTAATGTATATCGGGAATTTTAGATGTGTGAATGATTGATGGGAGGGTCCTATTTATAGGAGAGGTCCTCGATTACAGCTAGGAGAGGTATTCTTGCTTGGATGACAAGAAATACCGGTTTGGATAGGAAACATAAGAAGTCGAGAGGAACAAGAATTCCGTTACTTGGTGAAGAAGGCATGAAATTCGGCTGAAACAAGGCTGCTCGGCCGAGTATCCTTATGCTCGGTCGAGTGTTTGATCGGATGTTCGGATAGGATTCCTACTAGAGATCAAATTTTATCCTTACCGAAAATGTTTAATATATTTTGCAGCTGATTTTTGTTGTGTCTGAGCTCAAGCTGAACTCATGGGGTGACACGGCTGATTTGTATGTCTCGAAAATATCTTTGACCGGGTTTTGACTCGGTTGCTAAAAGACGGTTTTGCCCCTGGTGTCGGATTCGACCCAAATTAGTCTTTTTTGACATGAAACGACCCACTGGGCCTGAATTTGAGGTTAGTTTTGTGAGATTTATACTCCGTAAAAAGCCCAAGCCAAATGCCAATGATTTCGAGCCCATATTCGAGTACGTAAAAGCATGTTTGCGTCCGATCATCATCGGGTGTTTGTCGGAAACTGCTATAGACACCTAACGGCCAAATGTGGGTGTCTACAGAGCCCCCACTCTGACTGAGGCTTGGACAAGGCGAAAGTCAGAGTAGCTACTAGACCAATCAAGGATTAAGATCTGGTAGACTTCCGGTCCGGTCGTTTATAGTCCATTAGACTTGCGTGAAGGGTCGGCCAGCCATTAGATAGAAATCATACCTGAGTTGATGATGATATCTCCGTGGGGAATCGGACTTGCCGCATGAGTCCTGGATGCGCCTATATGTGGGCCCATCCCGTGCTATTCCGGGGAAAATGCCGCCTCGGGCTTTCCGCTGGGGAGATACAGTGGGTTGCACGTCCCTGCTTGAGTCGTACCTGTATATAGTTACGTAATGTTTTGCATGCAACACATAGGTAAAACACGACTCGCACTGGGGAATGAAAATTGAATTTTTCGAATTTTGGATTTTTGAAATCGAAGTCCTGAAAGCAACTCACGTGCTAGGAGATAGGTTTTCAAAATTGAAAGGGGTGGAAAAGAAAGTTGCAATTTAAATAGACTGCAATTTGACCTTGTCGAAAAGGATTTTCTCAAATGGCTAAGTTTTGCAGATTTCAAAGCGAGAATTTGAAGAGAGAGACCTATCGACAGACTCGACGCTGGACGTGATCGGACGAGTTGACAGACACGATTGGACTCTCAAGGATTGGACCGTGACTCGGTAGGGGGGTGGGCCACCTAACAAGACTCTTAAGTTGCGCTATTCCGTAGCCTAGGCGAGTGGTAACACGGTCGTACATCAAAATGGGAAGGATGCGTTGTAGGGGAATTCCAGTAGTCTGTAATGAGACTGTTGTAGTCTAGTGCTCTTCTGGATTTTTGATGTTAGGGTACATTCCCAAAGTGGGTACTGCTTCGAGTCCTGATAGATTTTCGTCTTCGACTGAGCCGAATACTAGGACACACTATAGAAAGGAGGCTAGATTTTGAAAGTCTTTTGGATTTTGTGAGTGGATGGCGGTCTTCTGTCTAAAAGAGGCCCCCTAGGATGACAAAACTTGCTGCTGAGAACATGATAGTGTCGTGACCGGAAGGACGGCGTTTTTTTTATTGTTTGTCAATGTGGGTGGTTGTTCCTCTATTGAAAGGCTGCCTACGTATTCACGTGTAGTGAAATCAAACCAAGTCGTAGTTCAGTGGATTGGAAGCTATATTATAGTGCCTAGTCTAATAGGAATTTGTGTGTAACTAGCCATATTGACGGTGTAGGCTAGGTGCATTCCCAATGATGTCCTGATCAAAGGGCTAGAATGGTTAGGATATTGATCCTATGACTGTGAGCGTTCTCCGGGGTAGCCCCCAGAGGTGATGTGAACTATTTGGGCATGTTTTATGCCGACCGCAGGTTGAGTTCCCGTGTTTGGGGGATGGTAACTGGTTTGGATGAGAATAATTGGGATGGGATTTGACGAGTTTTGCTCTCGAAACTATGTATGATTAGGTAAGGGATTTGACGAGTTTTGCTCTCGGGTCTTTGACGAGTTTTGATCTCGGGTCTTTGTCGAGTTTTGATCCCGGGTCTTTGACGAGTTTTGATCTCGGGTTTGCGTATGGTGATTGTGAATTCTGTTATGTTTGTGTTGTAGTTGTTGTGCAAGGGGGAAGTCGATTAAAAATGGCTCGAACTTTGATCAGGATAGGTTTTGATAATGCGGGATCTGGTTTCCATGTCTGGCCCTAATGGTTAGGGGTATCCTATGGAGCTTGAATCCTCAAAATTCCGGGCTGTCCTTAGCCTAGGTCTCGGGAAGGTCTTGAGTGTTGTAATGTGGGAAGGCTGAGTGTGGTGTTAGCTGACCAGCTTGATTGTCACTCCCCTATTGGATGGTATAGGTTTTGATAATTTTGAATTGACCATTTCACTTGAGTTGACCGTTAGCTACGGTCATGGGTTTCTTGAATATTTTTTGAGTTGGTTGACTTCTTAGCCCCGGTCGTGGGATTCTTCATTTGGATTGACCGCTTAACCTCGGTCATGGGTGCCTCCTTCTTTTTTGATAATGGTCTGGTTTTTTTTTTGGCCTTTTGCTTCTTTCCTGGACTTTTGATTTTTTTTTTCCAGTTTTTCTTTTTTTTCATGGACTTTTTTTTTCATCTAGTTTTTTGTTTTTTTCTCTTCAAACTAACACCTGAGGTGGGGATCGGTCAGTCTTATTGGAGGGGTGTTTATTGTGGGAAATGGGCTTGCCTCCCGTCTTGAACCCAAACTAGGAGACTACCTAGATTTGTCATAGGATTCGATACCGCTCCTGCTAAGGGTAGTTTTGTGGCTTTCTATGTCAGACATGGAACAAGTAAAGGAAAACACGGGTCTCGATTTCCTGCAGTCATTATACATGTGCCTATAGTCACGTGCATGTGCTCATAGTGTACGATGGTGCTCATCATGTTCTCGGAGACACATAAGGAAAGTATATATGAGAAAGAATATTGAAAGCTGATTTTATTGAATTTTGAAAAGAGGACAGAATACAATTGACTCTGACTTTGAAATTGAAATAAATAGTATATCCTAGACACTGACTCAGACTTGGACTTTAATCAAATTCGGACTCTTGGATGCATGGGAGGTAGTTTGGTCGCTTTGGTCATCGGGCCCTGTATAGTCCATTAGGGGCTTTGTAAGTGACAATGTTTCCATGACGGGTGTCCTCCCGGCATTGAGGGAATCTTGGATGAGGTGTTTCAGTTTCCAGCACTGCTCTGTATCGTGTCCCCTCCCTCTGTAGAATTTGCAGTAATGCTTGGCGTTCCATGCTTTGGAGCGTTTTTCTGAAGGTGGGTCGGCTGTTGGGCCTATAGGTAGTACTAGGCCCTTCGAAACCAACCTCTGGAAAGCGACGGTGTAGGACATATCCAAGTGGGTAAATGCCCTTACCTTTGACTGGCCCTTGATTTTTGGAGAGGTGACTTGAGGGTTACCTCTCTCGGTCTTGCCATCTTGAGGGTACCAGAAGGTTTCGTAAGAGTGTTCATCCTTCAAATGGCTTAGTTGGGTGATTGGCTGCCTTACCCGCTCTAGTTGTGTAGACGGGATCGGGTTCTTACAAGGTCTTCTTCGATGGTGGTCACCCTGGCATTTAGGTTATCTAGGGCGGTATTGATTTTTGAGAAGATATAGTTAATGGAGCAAGATAGTATAAGCATACTCCCCTGGATATCCCCTTTGTCGACGGCGCGGGATTTATTGTGGTTTGGTAATGCCTCATTCATAGGGTCCCTGATCGGAAGAAATAACAGGTGTTAGAACTCGCCTAAGCTCGGTTTTGCGCAAACGCAAGAGAGAGAGTGAAACTAGACATGGCCCGGGGTGACGGGAATGACTAAGATTCTTGGACTGGAATACTCGAACTTTGACCTAGACAAGGCAACGACCCTGGCTTGGACTCGACCATGTGACTCGAGCTGCATAAGGGCGAGTCCGAAAATGGGGCGATCGTGTTTGACCGTGTCGCTTGCTCGGACCAACCGCGATGACCTAACCCTAGGTGACTCGAGTATTAGTAGTATAGGTACGACTCGAAGAAGGCATCATAAGGACGCTGGTGTAGGATGAACGTGGGGTACCCCCTAAGGTGACTGTGGTTGACTGCTCGAGTGGAGGACAGCTCCCGGGTGAGACTAAAGATTCTGGTAGGACTCAGATGGTGTGGCATCTAAGTGGCTCGAAAGTGGGGGTACGTGAGACACGTGTAAGACATGACCCTTAGAGCAACCGTGGTTGATCGCCCTACTGAAAGGTAGCCCCCAAGTGGGATAGAAAATTTTGTTAAGACTCAAGTGTCGGACAAGTGACCCTTAGACGTAAGGACCACGAACCTTTTGTTATAGGGCTATGCCTTGTAAAAGGTCGACTCGGAAAAGACACGTAGACGGGTGACTTGTGAAGTGTGGGTCTCCCTTGGGAATCGGCTATGTGGGCCGGGTCCTGTTTGAAGGGAGGTTCACGTGAGACATTCCCTAGACTTTGGACTCGATTGTGTAAACGGGTCATCCTTTGTAGGAGTATGTCCTACGTAGGTAGGCCTTGCCTTAGTTAAATAAGGCGAACTGGAATAGGGAAGAAACCCGCGATATAAGATCGACGGAGTTTCGACGCTAGAGACCTCGGTGACTTATGACACGACCTGACACTGCTAAATACGGGAAGTCCTAAGAAGAGGAAGTTTTGCAATAGGATTTTTTTGAAAGCCCGAAAAAAATTCGGGGGAGGACCAGATTTTCCAAAGAAAACGGAAAAGCAAATCGGGCCAGGGGTTTTGAAAGTTCGAAAATATTTTTGAGTTTTGAAATGGGGAGAATACCGGCTAGAAATAGGTTGTTTTTGAGTAAAATCGTAAATCCTAAATTCGGTATATGCTCCGGGTTTTAAAATTGGATATTTTGAAAAGATGCAATTTTTGAAAATGACGGTTTTTGAAAAACGATCTTAGAAACCAAGTAGCACATAGTCACGCAAGCATTATAACGACACCATGTATGCTCTATACTAAGTCTCGGTCGGTCTATAAGGGGTCTATACCAGTGTACATAGCCTATCCGAGAATCGGGGCGGACTTCCTAAGTCGAGTTGAGCTTAGAACATGCCGTAAAACCCATACGAATCAACTATGGACACCTTTCACATATCCAATTTGGACTACATCAATAGTATAGTGGGATGTCGGTCACCAGTACTGGCCCGGGAAAATATGGGTTATGCATGAACCGTAAAACTAAAATGCGTATTGTACTAGTCAAACGATTTCTATTCGAGTCTCACCCTGAGGATGCCGATGGTAAGTCACGCATCAATTAATCCCCAACGGAGTCGCCAAAATGTAGACATGACATAGGTCCACCCCGACGCGGCCTTGCGCGGGTTTGGGGAGGCGAATGAATCTCCATATGTGAAAGGATCGAATTGAAATTTAAATCGAAGTGGAGTCGCCACCGAACTTTGTGAGAGTTCGGGCCCGTTCGAACCCGCTCTATGTCGTAGTGGGCCATGCACAAAGTATGGCCCATTTCCGATGTCGGAGTTTATTAGGCTCGTCCCTTTGCATTTGATACCGATACCGACATTATCGGATACCGTGTATTGAATGACTCTCATCCGCCAACGGTTTCGGACATCCGGAAACCGAGGTTCTGAGTAAGGGGTGAGGGTACGTGTTGGGAAGTTCACAAAGAACACCCAACCCCGCCCACACATTAGTGGCCTCTACTAGGATATCGTTTGATTTTAAAATATGCGCGTTAGTAAAACGATGAAAATGATATGCAAACATTGTTTTCCCTAAACATGCGAGAAATTGAATGGGTTGCTAAGTCGGTTTAATGCATCTAAAATTAACGTCAAAGTTGTATTTTAGCAAGTGAGATTCGTTTTAGGATAATAAAACAAAAGGTGAAAAGAAGTTGCTAAAAAGATGAACAAACGGGTTAGTAACGGTTTGTAAATCGAATAAAAGACATGGATGCAATGATATGAATGACTTTGAAAAGCTGGTGACACGTGATGGATTAAACACGTGTTGACCGAGGTCACGAAAAAATATTTATTGAAATTCGAAACATGCTGAAAGGCCTACTGTTTTGCTGAATCAAGAGCCACTCGATCGAGTCATCGCGGGACTCGACCGAGTGGTCTCAAAAAAAAGGCTCCTGTTCCGGTTTTGAGGTGCCACTCGATCGAGTGGGCTAGGCACTCGATCGAGTGCCCTCTGTACGGACTGCTGTCCGATTTGTTTTCCGTTCTCAAAATTGTTTTTTTTGGAAAATCGATAGCCTTATTAAATCGCGTAAAAATATTGCATAATTTGTACTCGACTTAATTTCGCGATATTCGTTATATTCGATATTCGATTATGAAATCGATATCAAATACTCGGAATGATTTTTTAGAAAAGATAAAAAAAAGAAAAGGTTTTGAAAATTGTTTTGTAAAATTAAACTAAAAAAATGATGTTTGATTCTCTCCGCGTTAAAAATCGTCGTATTATATTTTTAAGACCGTGTATCGATTTTCTAGCATCAATGAGATTAATGTAGTTCTTTTGATACGATATTCGACTAGAGAATCGATATCGTATTTTTAAGAACGTTTGTTTTATATAAAAATATTTTTTAATATCGATATTAAGAAAACGTGACGAAGACCCATAAAAAAAGACGACCGACGACGACGCTAAAAAAAACGAAGAGAAGGAAGAGAGAAGAAGGAGTAGAATGGAGAGAACGGGTTTGATTTTACAACCTCAACCTACATGCTTTGTATTCTCGGAACGGGGCTCGTCGGAATGTGGCTAAGACACGGGAGCGTCGAGATAATGTCAGTGAGTTATGGTGGTTTTTGTTTGGACGTGTAAAGTGGCGGGTGAGGTGGCCGGTTTCTTCGGGCTAAAGCGGCGTGATCTCGGGTTTTGTATTATCGGTTTATTTGATGCTATGAGTATATGTGTGTATGAGTTGTGTATGGATCTCGATGTTAATGTATATCGGGAATTTTAGATGTGTGAATGATTGATGGGAGGGTCCTATTTATAGGAGAGGTCCTCGATTACAGCTAGGAGAGGTATTCTTGCTTGGATGACAAGAAATACCGGTTTGGATAGGAAACATAAGAAGTCGAGAGGAACAAGAATTCCGTTACTTGGTGAAGAAGGCATGAAATTCGGCTGAAACAAGGCTGCTCGGCCGAGTATCCTTATGCTCGGTCGAGTGTTTGATCGGATGTTCGGATAGGATTCCTACTAGAGATCAAATTTTATCCTTACCGAAAATGTTTAATATATTTTGCAGCTGATTTTTGTTGTGTCTGAGCTCAAGCTGAACTCATGGGGTGACACGGCTGATTTGTATGTCTCGAAAATATCTTTGACCGGGTTTTGACTCGGTTGCTAAAAGACGGTTTTGCCCCTGGTGTCGGATTCGACCCAAATTAGTCTTTTTTGACATGAAACGACCCACTGGGCCTGAATTTGAGGTTAGTTTTGTGAGATTTGTACTCCGTAAAAAGCCCAAGCCAAATGCCAATGATTTCGAGCCCATATTCGAGTACGTAAAAGCATGTTTGCGTCCGATCATCATCGGGTGTTTGTCGGAAACTGCTATAGACACCTAACGGCCAAATGTGGGTGTCTACACATGTCCCTGCCGAGTCCATGTCCGACATGGATACTCCACTAATGGGCCGTGTCCGTGCAACCTAGGTGCTGGTTTAAGATCCCGCACAACCGTAGTCACCTTTCTTAGTTGGCGACGGTGTCGAGGAACAAAACCTCGATTTGACATAGCGCCTAACATACTTGTATCTCTAGAACGAGACGATTTGACAAAAATCTCGAGGGTGAGATTTAAAGAAGAAGACTTCTCGCGATGAGACGACCCAAAAAGTAAGACCTCGGGTTGAGGTGGCGCTAGTAACTAACACAGACAGTTAATCACACGGTTGTACAACGTAAGGAGTTGATCTCGATCCCGACTCGGAATCAAAGAGTTTTGAAAGCAGATGAGTTTTGAAAAAAAATAAAACTTCGAAGGTGGGAGTTTTTGTAAAATCGGTATGGCGATGGTTTAGTGACATCGCTTGCGGTGTGTGGAAAGTATTGCTATGTGAGCGTCGAGGATTTGACAATAGCAAAGATGTTAAATGTGATTTTTGTAAAGGAGGCGCGGTCGTAGAAGAACCGGTTTTGAAAGTTGTGGTGTCGCGTTTTTACCGAGACTACTATTAATTAGTTGTTCGAAGTTCGCGGGGTAGACGGTGTTTGCAAGAACACGGCATCTGTGATGGTGCTTTGAAGGTGAGACCAAATTCTTATTACAAAATTTAGGTGGTGAAAATATTTTTTAGGAAAACTTTTAAAATGTGCGATCACACTCATCGATTCCACTTATTGGAATTTCGATGGTGGTGACGGTGTGTTGTAAAAAAACGTTCCGTGGGTATAACCGTTTTAGGTTCCCTAACTTCATTAATTGAAGTTTCGGTATGTACAAAAAAAATGTTTTGAAAAAAAGATGTAACCGTTTTCGGTGCCTCGGTCCCATTGGTCGAGAATTAGGTGATAATAATGGTGTGTGCGTGAATGTTTTGAAAGCAAAATGTGACCGTGTAAGGCACATCAATCCCATTAGTTGAGATTTTGGTAATAATAGTAACAGTATGTTGTTGTTTGAGAGTTTTATTTTGGTCGAAGTAACGACGCTCAAAAGTGTCTTTGAAAATGTGGAGTATAAAGTTGGCCATGGTGGCGGCGCTAAAGTGCTTTTTTGAAAAGAATTTTAATTTGGTCGGAGCATCGGCGCTTAAGAGGCGGTTTTGAAAAGAAGATGTCCTCTTTCGAAAACGGAGTTGGGTGCGGTTGAATATGTTGTCGTGGTTGAATCCAGATTTTAGTGTTTTATTTGGGCTGTCAAACACGCTACACATAACTAGGAATGCGTACACTCATGTAGGATCGAGACGGGTAGGTTAGGGTAGGCTACCGCCCACGAATAGTGTTTACTTAGGTGACGACAAGTCACTTGGGGAGGTGAGTGTCATACCGTCTGCTTGGAACCACTCGTTTTGTATATCCACGGAATGCGTGGCTACCTTGGACGGCCGGAGCGTCAACCGAGAGTCTCTCCGCATGTCCGAAAGGACCTTACCGCGAAGAGGTCGATTGGTCCTAATATCGGTTAGGGTGGGCTTTTTAGGGCCAAAACCTGTAGTGATCACAACATGGAACTACGAAATGAGCTTCACCGACCTCGTTCGAGTTACACCACCGCTGGAAACTTGTTTCAAAATCCCCAGCGGAGTCGCCAAATTGTGGACGCCCGTCCGCATCGCTCGCCGCCTCGTGCCTGCCTGCGCGGGACCTCCCGGTTTGTCGCGGCGGCCACCCACGCGGCCCTTTCCCAGTCGGGGGACGGCCCGATCTCACGTTTGGGGCGATGTGTACGACCTCGATTTGGACGGCGATTCGGATAGTACTAGATGGGTGCGGAAACCCGTGTTTCCGTTAGAATCGATCCAGACGTGGTTGTAAATGTTTAAAGACCTATATGTTTGGTAAGACGACCTTTTTAGTAAACCGAATTCGTTGCCAATTTGTGGTGTCGCCACCGAGTCAATTATGGGGACTCGGAAACCGTTAAAGTTGACTTTGATCCTTAGGCGGCTCAAAGTTGAGGGGCACGGGACCTAAAGATAAAGACTTGTACCCTTAAGCACTCAATGCCTGGAATGACTCTTATTGCCAATGGTTTCGGACATTCAAAAACCGTCGATTCTGAGTAAGGGGTAAGGGTACGTATTGGGAAGCCAACGTCCGCTAGACGTCAACACCCAATCCCGCCCGCACATAGTGGCCTCTACTAATCAATCGCTGAGCTGATAACTTTGTTCCTTACTTGTGGCCGAAGTACGATAACATCCGTTGTTTTAACCCTATGTCTTTGCTATGTCGGTTGTTTAAGGACAAGTGAGCTTATTGTCGTCAAAGTAGTTGTGTTTACATTCTTTGCATGTGATTTTACGTGACAAGACGGCCATGAAAAGATGCACGTAGGAGAGTAGAGAATACTAAGTATTATACGTATTAGCAAATCAGATTTAACGCGATAATACGGATATTAGTCATTCTCGTGGTATACCTTACCTGGTATTTTGCTTAAGATGCGTCGATTCGACATTAATAGGGATGCATCGAACCATGTACGGTGAGCATGATGGGAAGGATTTTTCCGTCAATCCTACCAAACAAGTAAAACCAACTATTCCTAGGCTAGGTAGCTAGGGCAAGTCGGGTCGATCAACAGGGACGGGGTGTCGGACCTAGGTGTGCTACGGTCAAAGACTAGGTTCAAGACCAGCTAATCTAGGGGAAGGCTAATGACTAGGCTAAGGTCTAAAACACGGAAAAGGAAAACAAAACAAGTAACTAATGACTAAAGGAAGCAAAGAAGGAAAACTAGGGCTAGGTCGGGTTCATGGATGCAAAGGAGACAAAAAGGGGAAAAACGGGGTTACTAGCGTGCTTTTGTAGCCTAGGTTCCGATCGGGCTCTCGCTACTTAATCGGCCTAGGGGTCGTCCTCACCATGCTCTCGCTACTAATGAGGGAACCAAACAAACCAACCAAACACTCACATACAAGAGAAGATGCAAGAAAAACAAGGATTGATCGTCTCTAGTCTCACAAGCATTTCACCAAACATATGTAGTGCAAGGTTAATAGAAAACAACAAAGACAACATCTAGTACCACCCATCTCACCATAATCATCCTAAATCACACCCAATCCCCCTAATAACCCTAGCAAGAGTCTACTCAAACATAATTAAACTACAACAAACAAGAACAAGATAAACTAACTCAAGAATAAGAGCATACACATGTAAAACTAACAAGGATGATGAACAAAACAATAAACAAGAGCTAAAGATTGAAACTTGAATAATAAAACAAAGATAAAGAGAAGGGAAAAGAGATTTTACCATACTAGAAGATGAAAGGAAGAATGAAAACTTGCATAAAAGAGAAAACCCAAATATACCTACCAAGGTTGTCAATCTTGGTAGAGATCTTCAAGAATTCAATTAATACAAGGATAATCTAAGATTAAGAAGTAATTAAAGACTATTCTACACTAATCTAGGCTAATCTATGCTAAAGTAGTCTAGGGTTTAGTGGGTAATGAAGAACATAACATTAGATTACAAGAGCGGTATATATAGGGTTCCAAGAGGAAAGGAGAAGAAAGGAAGCGAAACAGCTCTTAGCTGGGCCCATCCCGGTCGGGATGGAGGTGGTCCCGATCGGGATAAGGTCGGTCCCGGTCGGGATGGACTCATCAGTAGCCGTCTTCTTTTGCTTCTTCATCCCGGTCGGGATGAAGTCCTTCCCGATCGGGATGGGTCTTGTAGGCGTCAAATATGATCTTTTTGGTCCCTCCCTGCTTCTCATGGGCTTCTCATCGATTCTCGGGGCTCGGGATCGAGTCTAAGGGGCTCGTAAATGGGTCCCAAGGTCCCGGGATCGAATCCAAGGCACCGAGTGATCGTTCCTTCTCTTCGTTGGCTTCAAAAGTGTATGAAACGAGTCGGAATCGTTCCAATTCTTCATGAATGGTCTCGGAAACCTAAAACAAGCTAGAAGAAGTATAAGTAGCCCCGAAATCGCCGATTTCACAAGGAAAAACAAGACCAAAACACAACAAATTAGGCACTACAAACCACACTTATCAACTCCCCCACACTTAACCCTTACTCGCCCTCGAGTAAGCACAAACTAACTACTAAACTAGCCGAGCGGGTATTAGCGCACCCTACGCCCTTTCAACTCACGCGAGTACACTTAGAGGAAAAGTGCACTCCGCAAGGCAAGGAAGGTCTTGCGACAAAACTGTGGATGCAACCGGACACAAAACACGTAACCAAACAAACATACAAACAAACAAATAATCGGTTGCACCCAAAAGGAAACAAATACCGCTTCCCTCAAACAAGCGGTGAAAGGAGCACCGGTTTAGGACTCGAGGCAAGTGACAACGTTCCCAATCTAATCATACAAATCTAGATGAACTAAACCCTAATAGTATGACAACAAAGAAATAAAAACGTTGGTAACTTACCTAGGTCCTCCTAACCTTCTAAGAACGTACTACGGGACGATCGGCGGGATGGAAAAAGGATGAACCACGGTGTTAGTTGACACTGTAGGTAAGTGAAACCCCGCCCCCTTTAGCGATGATCCAAGAGGGTCGTCCCATGCCCAAAACCGCTTAACTAGTCCAAGTAAAAAGGTGGATATGATTGCAAAATGAGGGAAGACCGATCATTACCGCTATCATCCTTCCTAGGGACTCGGTCCTTTGGTAGGCTCTTCACGGTAATAGTCGGTAAAAGGCTTTTTTCTTTTGAGATGTGGGGATTCTTTTTGTGAGACGGTTTTCTTTTGGCATTTTTCTTTCTTGCATTTTTGCTTTGTGTGTTGCTATGCCATTTCTTTTTTTTCATCTTTTGTATTTGCTTTTGGCTTTTTGTGCCTTTTCTTTTTATTCAATCTTTTCTTTCTTTCATTTTCTTTTATTTTCTTTTCTTTGCCCTTTTGGCTTGATTTGAGTTGTAGGCCTTTCTTTTTTGCAACTAAGAAAGAGAGATTTCAACAATTTGCAACTTTATTTTGTGGATAAGTGTAGGAGGTAGGGGAATGGGTAAGTCGGGGGTCGCGATTTCCCTTCAAACCCACAAAAAGGTGGAGAACTTGGACTAATCGAACAATTTCAAACACGGTCACCTAAGGGACGGGACTCGGCAACCAAGGCCTTTTCACACCGTGGATGGTCATAGTGGTCAAAATGCAAATCCCGTAGTAAATCCCTAGTAAGCTAGGTGGACTCAAGGTAAAGGACCAACCAAACTATTGATTTAGGGTCATTCTACTAGACTAAAGTCCAAGACTCGGTTCATACTACTAGAAAGGGAAAGTAGACACTTGCACACTAGCCTCAAAACCGGGTTTTCGAAAACCTTTTTACACATACGACACAACTACACAACACAAAACAAAGACTCGACAAAAACGAAAGAAAAAGAGACAAAGACAACAAAACAAGACAATACAAAACAAACACATAAAGAGAGCAAACACCACTCCGAACTTCCAAAAAAGTCACCAAATCAACCACAAACTCTACAAAGCTCCACCCGAGCACACAACATCACAAATCTCCTCCAAACTCCACAAGAAACAAAGAGGAAAAAGGGGTGAAAAGATGTTACCGGATGTCTTGAAAGCTCTTCAAAGCTAACGGTGATTAAGCTACCTATAAGGAAAGGGGGGGGGGGAGGACAAACAACCCACAACAAAACAAATATACGACACAACGACATAAAAGGAAAACACACAAAAGAAAATATTTTTGACTTTTGTGAAACTTTTCAAATTTTTAAGTTTTTTTAAAGATTTTTCGAAAAAAAACTACGAAAATAAAACTAAACTATACTAGAATATCGCTCCCCCACACTTAAACCGAGCAATGTCCTCATGCTCGATCGTAGTGTATGGAGACACTAAAGAAAAGAAAATAAACTACGAAAATAAAGCTAAACAAAAGAAAAATAAAGCGGAGAAAAGGGTAGAATGTGTCCAGCCGAGGTGTAGTCAAGTCACCATGGGCCGAGACGAGAAAAGATATGGATGGGGGAAGAAATAAAAAGAAGGAAATAAAAGGAAATGAGAGGGGAGGACTAGGTGTAATCAAGTCACCTAGCCCGTATTCCGCCTAAATCCGACTAAATCCCAAAAAGTGAAAAAGCAAGTGAAAAGGCTTGTAAATTTGGATTTTGAAATGACTCTCGACGTAGTCACGTCATCGAGAGTCGGGAGCAATAGCTACCAAGGCCCCGAGGGCCACTATGACACAAAAGTGTATAAGGGGAAGGGGACAAACAAAGGAAGACAAGCGATAAAAGACGGAAAAGAAAGGATAGTTGCCGTACCCATCGGTTAGCAACTCACACGCTCCATCGTCTCATAGTTCAATATCGGCACATAGCTTGTCTTCGTCATTGCTATTCCTCTTCAATCTTGATAGGCCCGCATGGTTGAAGTATTAAGCTTGCAATGGTAGAAGGGGTGGGATTTTGATGTTAGGCTCGGTATGTAGAGAAGATAAGGTGAGGTGAGATTATGCATATGAAGTGTAAGGTCATATGATAGGTGCAAGGGTAGGTAGGGAGGTTGGGAGGGGGTATAAAATGGTTGGGTGGGCTCGAATGTCGAAGAAGAGGCAAGATGTGGAGCAGAGGACCATCTCGGTCGGGCTGGCTCCTTCCCGGTCGGGATGGATCACTCGTCCCGGTTGGGAAGCCTTCTTCTCGCTCGGGATGGATCTTCTAACCTCCTACAACCCCAAAAGCTCTCCAAAGCTTCAAAAACCGAATCCCTTGCTCAAAACCAAGCTTCTATCATCATCTACTCTCCTCGAGACTTCATCTTCACTAAGACCTAGCAAATAAACTCAAATAACATTCATCAAGATCCCTCCCTCACATCACTCATCAAAATACAAAATTACAAGATATCCACAAGAACTAACAATCCTAAAAGCCAAAATATACAAACAAATATATACACAGACATAAGCACAAAAGAAAAGGGAAAAGATATTTACACTAAAATACTCTCACCAACTACAACTCCATAACCATGCCCTATCAACATCTTCATTGAGGCTCACATGGCCGAGCCTAGCCACTTTCAAGAGCTTCCAAGTCGGAGGCAAGAAGCAATCATCTTCATTATGCTCGGGGTTCTCGTGATCTTCCGGGTCTTCCGAACCATGATAGCAACGACTCTTATGACCACCCGGTAGGTATAGTGGTCTAGAGTCATGCTCGGTATTATGAGATGGGAGATCACACCCTAAGGGGGTTGCTTCTTCTACGGGGTCGAGAGTAGAATTCTCTTCCGCTGCCCGACAAGGATCCTCTTCATCAACCGTCTCACAAAACAAGGGACTAGAAATCGAGTGCGATAAAGGAGGAGAAGGCATCAAGTTTTCTTCATTGGAGGCAATTGGTTCCTCCAATTTCCCATTCAAGGCGAGTTCTAAGGCATCTACCTCTTTCTCCCAAGTATTACGTTCCTTTTCACTCATCTTGTCAATATGGCCTAGAGGAGGTGTGTCTTCACTTGGCTTTGGACTGTCAAAATCCGATTCATCACGAAGAAAATCATACAAATCCAATTTAATAGCCAATACATTGGCTCCCCAAGAGTTACCTTGAGAATCATGTTCAATTCCTTCCTCATTGTTGACCCTTGAAGCTTCAACTTCCTCTATTCTTCCCATATCTTCACCATCCAAGCAACACTCAACAATGATCTCTTGATTGACCCTCTCTTCTTCATTCGTGGCTTCATGATCGGGTTGACTTTCAAGTGAAGACAACCGATCTTCTCGCCCAAGTGAACCTTCCTCAACAATTTGTAGAGCTCGAGTGGCCGACATCGTGATACGAGCCATGAGTGCATTGATTTGAGCATCTTGCACCGCTTTTTGGGCCCTAAACTCCTCTTGGATCCCTTGTATTTGAATCATCATCTCTTGTTGACTCTTTTGCAATAGAATCATCATCTCTTGTTGACTCTTTTGCATTTGAACCAAAATTTGACAAGTCTCGAAGTTGGGGATTTTTGGTTGTGGGTTATGTGAGGGTATTTGGTAGTTGTTAGGATGTCGGAGTGATCCTTGACAACTTTCATGGTAACCATATGGAGGGCGTTCGTAAGATTGTTGATGAGGTTGATATGGTTGGTGAAATTTTGGGACTTGGCCATTCGCCCCATAGTTGTCCCGTGACGATAGATGGAAGCTAGGACGTGCCATTTCCATAACGTTGCTTTGATACCTAGGATGAGCTAGAAGCACTTGAGCAAACGTTAGTAGCCTAGTGCTTTTGAGGCACTAGGAAGAGAGAATAGCACACAAGAAGTAGAACGGAGATACACAAGGAGAAGAAAACACAAAAATCAAGAACAAAGTCCAAAACTAAGCAAACAAAAGTCTAAACTACGCCGTCCCCGGCAACGGCGCCAATTTGATGGGAAGGATTTTGCCGTCAATCCTACCAAACAATTAAAACCAACTATTCCTAGGCTAGGTAGCTAGGGCAAGTCGGGTCGATCCACAGGGACGGGGTGTCGGACCTAGGTGTGCTACGGTCAAAGACTAGGTTCAAGACAAGCTAATCTAGGGGAAGGCTAATGACTAGGCTAAGGTCTAAAACACGGAAAAGGAAAACAAAACAAGTAACTAATGACTAAAGGAAGCAAAGATATCAATAAGAAAGAAAACTAGGGCTAGGTCGGGTTCATGGATGCAAAGGAGACAAAAAGGGGAAAAACGGGGTTACTAGCGTGCTTTTGTAGCCTAGGTTCCGATCGGGCTCTCGATACTTAATCGGCCTAGGGGTCGTCCTCACCACGCTCTCGCTACTAATGAGGGAACCAAACCAACCAACCAAACACTCACATACAAGAGAAGATGCAAGAAAAACAAGGATTGATCGTCTCTAGTCTCACAAGCATTTCACCAAACAAATGTAGTGCAAGGTTAGTAGGAAACAACAAAGACAACATCTAGTACCACCCATCTCACCATAATAATCTTAAATCACACCCAATCCCCCTAATAACCCTAGCAATAGTCTACTCAAACATAATTAAACTACAACAAACTAGAACAAGATGAACTAACTCAAGAATAAGAGCATACACATGTAAAACTAACAAGGATGATGAACAAAACAATAAACAAGAGCTAAAGATTGAAACTTGAATAATAAAACAAAGATAAAGAGAAGGGAAAAGAGATTTTACCATACTAGAAGTTGAAAGGAAGAATGAAAACTTGCATAAAAGAGAAAACCCAAATATACCTACCAAGGTTCTCAATCTTGGTAGAGATCTTCAAGAATTCAATTAATACAAGGATAATCTAAGATTAAGAAGTAATTAAAGGCTAATCTACAGTAATCTAGGCTAATCTATGCTAAAGTAGTCTAGGGTTTAGTGGGTAATGAAGAACATAACAATTAGATTACAAGAGGAGGGGTATATATAGGGTTCCAAGAGGAAAGGAGAAGAAAGGAAGCGAAACAGCTCTTCGCTGGGCCCATCCCGATCGGGATGGAGGTGGTCCCGGTCGGGATGAGGTCAGTCCCATTCGGGATAGACTCATCCCGGTCGGGATGGACTCATCAGTAGCCGTCTTCTTTTGCTTCTTCATCCCGGTCGGGATGAGGTCCTTCCCGACCGGGATGGGCCTTGTAGGCTTCAAATATGATCTTTTTGGTCCCTCCTTGCTTCTCATGGGCTTCACATCGATTCTCGGGGCTCGGGAATGGGTCCCAAGGTCTCGGGATCGAATCCAAGGCACCGAGTGATCGTTCCTTCTCTTCGTTGGCTCCAAAAGTGTATGAAACGAGTCAGAATCGTTCCAATTCTTCATGAATGGTCTCGGGAACCTAAAACGAGCTAGAAGAAGTATAAATAGCCCCGAAATCGCCGATTTCACAAGGAAAAACAAGACCAAAACACAACAAATTAGGCACTACAAACCACACTTATCAGAGCACCAGAATTAATGTGGAACCCGACCATCACTTTGTTCAGTTTTAGCTTGTTTATGTTTTAAATTCCGCGTTAAGTGATTTAGCATGCGATTATAAGGTCATAAAAGCGGTAAATCATACGAAAGCAGTAAATGCTAAATATATTAAAATCACATAGTGAGGAGTTGCACCCTCGGAGTGTATACTAAACGAGACACGATGCGTAGATGGTTGAGAACGGATCTCGGAACTACTCGGGTTTAGTTAAGGTGTTTTAGTGCTTATGGTTGAAGTTGAGGACGTTAAGTATGTTTATAACGTGCCATGGACCAAGTGTCCATATTTGACATTATCGAAGCGCATAATAAAAGTACAAAAATGTAAAGTTTTGTTTAGACAACAACCTAGAGACGGTTCGACTTCGAGGCAGATCCTCCTAGCTTGTTCTGCGGTGAATTCGGCAGAGCTTCGCTATTACAGTTGATTCTGCGGTGATTCCGGCTGAGCTTCGCTGCTATACCCGGAGTTGGCTAGTCGAGTGCGAGTGCTCCTCGGTTTGAGTGGGGGTGCTCGAGATTAAGGAGTAGCGTCGATTCACTTATCAGAACAACGATCGAGTGGATCGTACTTAGCGTCGGAGTGCGACCAAAGTTAGAGAAGAAGAGGGGGAGAGCGAATTGTGAGAGAAGTAGTTCACAAATTCGTCGAGTTGTGTGGTGAAATGAATGAAGTGAGGGGGTATTTATAGTTGCTCGCGCAGTTCAAATTGACATCAAAGACGCTTGAGCTCCGGCGCACCAGAACTTAGTCGCCTGGTGTCATGCGCGTGAAGACTGAGACGCCTGGTGTGAGGCGCTTGGATTTTTGAAGATCCCATTTCGAAACTTTCCAAAATGGAGAAGATGAGTATCTTGACGTTGCTTGGGGATTAAGAATTCCAGTTTAATCCTAGCGCGTCGAGCGCTGGGTGGGCCTCGGGCGCGTGTCTCGAGGTTCGCTTGGCCCGACGCGTTGACTCGGGTTTGACTTTGCATATTACGAGACCGATTCGAGGTCTCGGTGTCGGAATTGACTCTAATTAGTGTCGACGCGACCGTAATGACACGACTACGGCTGTCTTGATGTTGAATTAATTTTTCTAAGTAATTATTTGATCCATTCTATAGAAAAACTAACTAAAACATCGTAATTTCGCGTCGCGTTGCAGTCCGATCGTCATCGGGTGTTTGTCGGGCACCTCTGCAGCCAGCAGGTCAAAATCTGGGTGTCTACCGATCGGCAGGGAGCCGGTCACACGCAGGGGCCGAGGCACATCTTCAAAAGAAGCTTAAAATCTTCAAATCTAAAGAGCAAGTCACTCAGGCCGGCCCACAGGGGGCCTGTCCTCTGTAGGGTGGCGCGCACATCATAAGTGAAACACGGTGTAGGCTACTTTTAATTGCTCAATGACTTAACTCGTCACAAGCTCTTCTTAGACAAGGCGAATTTTGGCACGGGTCTCGTTTCGGGATCATTCTTTTAGCCAGATATGAGTGTAGATGCTCATAGAAATATGAAATTATGTAAAATTTACAAAAACATCCACTCAAGGCAAAATGTTAGAAGAAACGGCTCTAAAGAGCGCATTCCGACCGGAAAAGACAATGGAATCGGGGGAAATAAAGCTATATAAACACGACACATCATATGGATGTCTACATCCTCCAAGAAAGGCATTGCTTCACGAAGTAGTGTTTCAATATCTATAAATATGTATAAAATCATGTATTGAAATATATATTAGTATAATTTTCTTTCCTAATTTACTGCTTCTCATATATACTCTTATTTTATATACAATATAATTATATCACGTTATCAGCACGATCGTCTTTTATATCAACAATCGTTTATGGAAATATATTCATTGTTCATATCGAGTTGATTGCAAATACGAATTTGGACTTATTATTATTTTCTCATATTTAATTCTTATCTTCAATTTCTGCCGGCCGGTTTACAATGATGAATATTTATTCGTTTGGTTTTTATATGATTTGATTTATAATTGCTCATTTTATATAGTGAACCATGTCGAATCTTACAAAACTCGAGTTTGAGGCTCTTGATATTACCGGAAAAAGTTATTTGTCAAGGGTATTAGATGCGGAGAAACACCTAAATGCAAAAGCACTAGGTGAGACGATAAATGAAGGAAATAAGACCACATGTCAAGAAAAGGCAAAATGCATTTTCTTCGCCATCACCTCCATGACAATCTTAAAAATGCGTAGTGGAGTTATCTAAAGGAAAGATATGACCACCAGAAAACTATAATATTACCAAAGACTTGTTATGCTTGGTTACATTTAAGTTTACAAGATATTAAATCTATAAGTGAGTATAACTTCATCATGTTCAAAATTACTTCTCAATTAAAATTATGCGGTGAGAAGATTACCGATGAGGATATGGTTGAAAAAATATACTCCACTTTTCATGCTAATAATATTGTCCCGCAGACCCAATATCGTGAAAAAGGATTTAAAAAATATTCTGAACTAATATCTTGTTTGTTGGTGGTGGAACAAAATAACAAGTTATTCATGAAAAATCATGAATCACGTCCTACTGGCTCTACTCCATTCCCTGAAGAGAATGCGGCATATTATAATAGGGATAATGTAGTAGCAATGGTCACGGGCTAGACCGTGGTCATGGATCATGGAGAGGTCGTGGACGTGGACATGGATTTGGTGGATATCTTAAAGGCTGTGGAGGTTATTTCAAAAGGACACAATCCCACCCGCAGTGGAATTAAAAGGAAGGTAAAAATGTGATAAGAAAATTTTGACTTTCGTATGCGTAACGAAGCGGAAGTCTATTTTGAGGTTTTATTTTGTAAAAGAAATGGATATTTACTCGACCTAGACCTATAGGACGAATAATGGTGAGAACAATTAAGACCTATTAATTGATACTCGGGTTAATGTCTGAAACACGTTAAACAATAACAACGTTTGGATCGAAACTCGTCGAACCGAAAAACACAATTGCAACGCAAATGTTCAAATTTCTTATTGATAAACTCCATTCTCCTAATACATCGAATAACAGGTCCTATTTATACTACTAAATAATCTAATCCTAAGTATGGAAACAATATTATACTAGCATAATGTAATTACTAAGTAGTATCAAGAAATAAACTAACTAGATACTTATTGGAAGTAAAAAGAAAAAAACCTAGAGAGCGATAGAGAGACGATGATCTAGAGGGTTTGCGGCGGTTTTCGGGAGCCGGTGGCCGGAGCCATGGCGAGGAATATTTCAAGTAAAACGAAACAAAGAAAACGTAATAAACTTGATCTACTAAAAGAAAGGATGAACAATAAATCTTTGAGTCCCCCTAAGAAGAGAAGGCCATCAGAAAACGAAGTGATACGTACAAAATCCATGCACAAAATAGTTGGCATACCAGGACTGAATTTTGACGATGATGATTTGCTTGATGACTCCCTGTGGATAACACAGAGAGGCAAGAAGAAATCGGGACGGAAAAATGGGAGAAATAGCAATTCGAAGGAATATTCAAATGATGACTCACAAAACCCTAGTGTGGAGGCCAATGAACCTGCACAAAATGAGATGGAACCAGATTTACTACAATTTTCTCTCGAGGACGTTCAAGATGAAATTCAGTATTGGTGATAAGTGTAGTTTGTAGTGCCTAAATTGCTGTGTTTTGATCCCATTTTCCTTGTAGAATCGCTCCTTGGGAGCGGTATATGTGCTACTTATGCTTCCTCTAGCTCGTTTCAGGTTCCCGAGACCATTCATGAAGAGTTGGAGCAATTCCGACTCAATACATACACTTTTTGGAGCCAACGAAGCGAAGGAACGATCACTCGATGCCATGGATTCGACCCCGAGACCTTGGGACCCGATCCCGAGCCTCTTAGACTTGATCCCGAGTCCCGAGAATTGATGAGAAGCCCACAAGAACCTAGGAGGGACCAAAAAGTTCTTATTGGGGGCCTACAAGACCCATCCCGGTCGGGAAGGCCTCATCCCGTCCGGGATGAGGTGCACAAAAGGAGAGGGTTCTGATCTGGTTCCGTCCCGGTCGGGACCAGCCCGTCCCGATCGGGACCAGCCCGTCCCGGTCGGGACCGTGGTGCTGCTACCCGCGTCACTTTCTTTCTTCCTCCTTCATTCTTGTAACCCTATATATACTTCCCTCTTGTATTCCTATGATATGTTAGAAATTACCCATCAAACCCTAGCATAGTTTAGCTTAGATTAACATAGATTAGAGTAGATTAGTCGGTAATTAGTCCTTAATCTTAGTTTAGTCTTGTATTAAGGGAATTCTTGAAGAATCCATCCAAGATTGACAACCTTGGTTGATGTATTTGGGTTTTCTCATTAATGCAAGTTTTCATTCTTCCTTTCATCTTGTTAGTAGGTATAATCTTCTTTTCCCTTCTCTTAATCTTGTTTATTCATTCAAGTTTTAATCTTTATTCATTGTATGTTTATTGTTCATTGTTTTCACTAGTTTCATTATGATTGTTTTGGTTTTTATGTTGGTTTCTCTTGTTAGTGTTAGTTTTAGCTTAGATATGTTAGAGTAGACCCTTGCTAGGGTTATTAGGGAGATTGGTTGTGATTATGGATGATTAGGGTGAGATGGGTAGTACTAGATGTTGTTTTTGTTGTTTCTCATCAACCTTGCACTCCACATGTTCGATGAAATGCTTGTGAGACTAGAGACGATCAATCCTTGTTTTTCTTGCATATTCTCTTGTATGTATGTGTTTGGTTGGTTAGTTTGGTCGCGTCACTACGTAGCGAGAGCCCGGTGAGGACGACCCCTAGACCGATTACGTAGCGAGAGCCCGATCGGTGTTACCTAGGCCTTGAAGGCATGCTAGTGGCCCCGTTTCCCCCTTTTTGTTTTCTTCGCATCCATGAACCCGACCTAACCCTAGTTTTCATTCTTTACTTTCTTTAGTCGTTAGTTACTTGTTTTGTCTTCCTTTTTCTTGTTTTAGACCTTAGCCTAGTCCTTAGCCTCTCCTCCTAGATTAGCTTGTCTCGAACCTAGTCTTAGACCGTAGCATTCATTAGTCTGAACCCATTTCCGTCCCTGTGGATCGACTCGACTTACCCTAGCTACCCTAGTTAGGTTAGTTGGTTATTATTTGACGGCGGGATCCGCGGCAAATCCCTCCCATCAATTGGCATAGTGCGATCTATGGCTACGTCCTGGCGTGGGAGCAAATCCTCAATTGGGAGGTGCTTCAAGGATATATACATCGTATGTGGGGAAACTGGGGATAGATAATATATCCATTATGCCAAATGGAATCTTCCTACTTCGGTTCAAAGACGAGAAAGCGAAGGACGAGGTATTGACAGAGCAATATTACATGTTCGATAACAAACCTCTTGTTGTCAAAGCTTGGACACCTGAAACATACCTCCTAAAGGAAGATGTTCAAGTAGTACCCTCTTGGATAAGATTACATGACCAACCCCTCCTCTTCTGGGGTAAATGTCTGCCCTCAATTGCAGGTCTGGTAGGGAAGGTAATCAGAGTTGATCAGCCAACTCAAGAGAAGAAAAGATTGGGTCTTTCCCGGGTCCTGGTTGAGTTAAGAGTTGGACAACAATACAAGGACAAGATACAATTCAAAGATCATCTAAGTAATACCATATCGGTGAAAGTGGAGTATGAATGGAAGCCACTTAAATGTCAGAAATGTCAAGGGATAGGCCATGAAACAATGAAATGTAGAAAGACAATGCAGGTGAAACCTGCTGCCCCTATTAAGAAAATTATGACACAAACCTGGAGGGTGGTTCCTAAACCTCCCCAAAACGAGGGTGGTTTGCTATGGATAACTACGCAGTGGTCCCCTACAGATCATGACTCCTCTAGCCTGCTCCTTAGCCTGTCCCCAAAAAATTTTGCAGAGGTGGCTGCGGAAGCCCCTCTGGTAAGTGCTCAATTGGTTACTACTTCCTCACAAAATAATAATGATGCAGTCTAATTTTGGTTTCTGGAACGTACGTGGGATGAATAAGGTAAATAGGAAGTCTCTTATTAATGGATTTCTGCACAATAAAGAAGTGAGTATATTTGGCCTTTTGGAAACAAAAATAAAAAGTAATAAAGTCTCGAAAGTGGTTCAGAATGTGTGTCCCAACTGGAGTGTGGTTACTAACCAAAGTCATCATAGAGGGGGTAGGATTTGGTTGATTTGGAAGCCCCAACTGTTTACTGTATGGGTGTTGAAGACTACAGACTAGCTTATCCATACCAAAATAGAGACTAAAGGCAGTGGTGAGACCTTCATGTTTACGATTATCTATGCTTATAATGATGGTCTAGGTAGAAAGAATTTATGGTCTCACCTTAGTGAGATCAAGACTAATTCCCTCCCTTGGGCTATCGCGGGTGATTTCAATATTGTACTTCACCCAACTGAACGACTAGGAGGTTCAACAAAGATGGAGGATATGGAGGATTTCCAAGAGTGTATCACAGATTGTGAGTTGATAGACTTGCCTGCATCTGGGGCATACTAGGAATAATAAACAACTTACCCCAAAGCATATCTATAGTAGATTGAATAGGATAATGGGAAATGACAAATGGCGCAAGAGTTTTTCTCAGATGAAAGCTCATTTCTACCCTAAGGGCTGCTTGGCCACACCCCTTGTGTTGTCTCTAACACAACTGACATTAATAGAAGAAATTGCAGCTTCAAATTCTTCGATATGTGGGTGAATCACCCTCAGTATAAGGAGATTGTGAATACCGGCTGCGCAAATGAGGTGGAAGGAAACTCAATGTTTCAGATTGTAAAGAAATTAAAAGGCTTGAAGAAAGATTTGAAATTGATGAATGCAAACAGCTACTAAGTTATTGAAGTTCGAACTGTAGCAGCGACGAGAGAGCTTGAAACTATTCAACTGCAACTTATTCAGGACAATATGAATGAAATGCTGATTTAAAAAGAAGTTAAAGCTGCGGAGAATCTCAGGCTGCTGTCACGAGCTCAGAGTGATTTCCTTAGGCAAAAAGCTAAGACTAGATGGGCTGAGGATGGGGATTCCAATACCAGGCTGTTTCATTCTAGCATCAGGAAACACCAATCTAGAAATAGAGTGACTCAAATTCAGGACATGAATAGGCTGGTGCACAACCAACAACAGATTCAGAAGGCTTTTCTGGATTACTATCAACTCCTTCTGGGTAATTAAGCTGCTACTGAAAAGGTTAGACCTGCGATTATTCAACAGGGGCAGATATGTACAGACTCCCACCATGCCATGTTAAATGCGCCTGTGGATGACGAAGAAATTAAGAATGTTCTTTTCTCGATCCCTAATGATAAAAGTTCAGGGCCTGACGGATTCTCAAGTGGATTCTTTAAAAGCTCCTGGGATACTGTTGGTCCCCTCATGTGTAAAGCAGTTAAGGAATGTTTTGCTACCGGAAAAATCCTGACGCAACTGAATGCAACGAATATAACTCTGATCCCCAAACTGGACAGACCTGAAACATTCAAGCATTTCAGGCCGATAACTTGTTGCAACGTTCTGTACAAGATCATTTCCAAACTAATTTGTAATAGAATCGTTATGGTGTTGCCTGAACTGATCCATGTCAACCAAGGAGCCTTTGTCCAAGGGAGGTCTATTATGGAAAATATCCTAATTAGCCAAGACATCCTCCAACAGTATAATAGGATGAAGTGTAGCCCCCGATGTCTTATGAAAATTGACCTCCAAGAAGCGTCTGATTCGGTCGAGTGGGGTTTTGTGGAAGACCTTCTGAGTCAAATGAACTTCCCTGTTAACTTGAGAAGACTTATCATGAACTATATTACTACCCCCCAGTATACTCTTGTGCTTAATGGCCACAATTTTGGGTATTTTCGAGGAAAGAGGGGTCTACGACAAGGGGATCCTATGTCTTCCCTTGTTTTCACCCTTTTTATGGAGTATCTTACTCATATGATCAGGTATGCAATTAAAAAATGGCCCTTTCAATTTCATCCAAAATGCAGGCAAATGAAGCTCACCCATCTTATATTCGCGGATGATCTTATGATGTTCTGTAAGGGTAATGGTCAGTCTATTATGCTCTTGGTTCGTGCTCTTTCCTCCTTCTCACGAGCTTCGGACCTTACCTTTGATAGTAGCAAATCTGCAATCTATTTTAATGGGATTTCTCACGAGCTGAAAGAAGACATTCTCTATGCTACGTTTTCTGAAGGGGAACTGCCTTTTACCTATCTGGGAGTCCCTATGCAAGCTAAGAAGATAGACAAACAGGATAGCCAAATTCTCGTAGAAAAAATTGTGGAGAAAATCAGAAATGTGCAGGCCAAACACATATCGTATGCAGGTAGGGTCATTCTCATAAACTCAGTACTCAATACAATGCACACTTACTGGGCATCCATGTTTCTCCTCCCCAAAGGAGTTATAGATCGAATTGAAGCAATATGTCGCAACTTCTTGTGGGATGGACAAGCTGATTATATCAGGGGGTCGCTCGTCTCCTAGGATAAAGTTACCAGACCAAAGAAGGGGGGGGGGGGGGGGGGGGGGTCTAAACATTAAAAAACCAGGAATCTGGAATGTTGCAGTGGTTGGCAAACTGATCAATTGGATTTAAGATAAGGAAGACATGATTTGGGTGCGACGGGTGAAGGTGAACTATCTTCGTGGTCAGGACAGGCATTCCTATAATCCTCCTCAAGACTCCTCTTGGACCTGGCATACAATATGCAAGGCGAAGGAGAGGCTCAAACCAGGATACCAGAACAACATCTGGCAAGCTGAGCCACAAGGTTACACGATCAGGGGTGGATACTGGTGGCTTGCGGGGGGTGAGCCTGAGAAAACTTGGTACAAAATGGTGTGGAATGGTCTTAATATTCCAAAGCATGTTATGACCCTTTTGATGCTGATGAATGATGGATTGAGAACCAGAGATAAATTATATAGACACGGCCTATACTGATGAATTATGTTGTCTTTGTGGTCAGCATAAGGAACACTCGGAACATCTACTCATGAAATGCGAGTTTAGTACTCAAATCAAGAGAGATCTGGAGCTATGGATGAAACAAAAGCTAACACATTATAGTCTTAATATCCAGCTGCAGTACGATGCCAAAACGCAGATTAAAATTATGGTGCTGGCGCCCTATTGCTACTGGATATGGAGAGCTCAGAACCAAGCTTTGTTTGAAGGATATGTTCCTCGACCTACGATGATTCTGAAAGAAATGAAGGATGAGGTTATGAGGCACATACAAGTGAAACTAAAGAACAGAAAGATGGAAAGCGATTTGATAAAGGAACTGGATAAACTGCGATATATCTCTTAGTCATTGTTTCTTATTTGGCTTTTGTGTTGAGCTTACTTTCTCCTTCCTGTATATGATTGTAAATTGTCCCGCTTGAAGTAATATAATCCTCAAATTTCATAAAAAAAAGATACTAATTGCAAATATATTCGTAAATATGGAAAAAAAACTAAATATAAAATTCAACAATAATTATTTCTAAATAACTAATTAGGTACGTATTATTTTCGTATCAAAATGTGGACGACAAAAGTGAAAATGTGCCGAGTATATGTTTCCGATGTCGTGGAAAATAGCATTGGTCTCGCGTTTGTTGCACAGTAAAGCACCTAATAGATCTCTATCAATAATCAATGAAGCAAAAGAGAAAGAAGGTTGAGACAAACATGGTGATAGAGGACGGTGATGGTGACTTTGATTCTGGTGATACAACTCACTTAGATGCGACTGATTTCTTTCCAACTCCAGAAGGGAATAATTAAACAATAAATAAATTACTATGATATTTAAGATTACATACGACTTATTACCTTATTTCTATTTATTTTACTTTGTACTTCGTAATATATGTGTAATTTCTATGGATTTGATCATATAGACCTCAATTTACTAGTTATATTAGTTGAAATAGTTTTATCTTTATGAAATAAATATTAGTGTTTTGGCAATTTTATTTTGTTTTGTAACATATATTATATTTTCTTGAATAAAATAACATGAATACCCCTCAACCTCGGTCGGGTAAAAATGATGAAGAATTCTGTTTATCTGACAGTGCAACAACTCTTACTATACTTAAAAATAAAAGATATTTTTCTCCAATAATGAAAAAAAGTAGCGTGAGTACTATATCAGGTAGTACGAATATAACTGAAGGCTCCGGAAAAGCAAATATAATATTGCCTTGGGGAACAAAATTTGAAATTAAAGACGCGTTATACTCTCCCATGTCTCAAAGAAATTTATTAAGTTTTAAAGATATTCGCGGTAATGGATATCATATCGAGACAATTAGTGAAGGGAATAATGAATTCTTGCTAATCACGAGTATAACCCAAGGCACGAAACAAATTTTAGAGCAACTTCGTACTATTCTACCGGGCTGTATTACACAAAGATTATTACTATTGAAGCAAATGCTATACTAAACTAGAAGTTTAGTGATGATTCTATAGTTTGACATTACCAGTTAGGTCATCCCGGTTCAACCATGATGCGAATAATAATGAAAAATTCAAGTGGACATAATTTGAGGATCCAAAAGTTTTTTCCTAATAATTTTCCTTATGCAGTCTACTCTCAAGGAAAATTGATTGTTCGTCCATCACCAGTTAAAATAAATTTTAAATCAATTAGTTTTCTAGAACGTATACAAGGGGATATTTGTGGACCGATACATCCCTTTAGTGGACCATTTAGATACTTTATTGTTTTAACTGATGCGTCAACTAGATGATCACATGTATGTTTATTATCAACTCGCAACCTTGCATTTGCGAGACTACTTGCTCAACTAATAAAATTACGAGCACATTTTCCGTATACTCCTTATAAGACTATCCGTCTTGACAATGCTGGTGAGTTTACTTCTCAAACTTTTGATAATTACTGCATGTCAGTTGGGATGAATGTGGAACATCTTGTAGCTCATGTCCATACACAAAATGGTCTAGCTGAATCATTATTCAAAAGACTTCAGTTAATTGCTCGACCACTACTTATGAGGTGTAAACTCCCAATTACTGCATGGGGGCATGCTATATTACACGCAGAACCACTTATTTGCATCAGACCAACGAATTATCATAATTTCTCCCCATTATAACTGGTTTATGGTCAGGAATCAAACGTCTCCCATCTTAGAGTATTTGGATGTGCGGTTTATGTACCAATAGCTCCACCACAACGCACAAAGATGGGACCACAAAGAAGGTTTAGAATATATGTAGGATTTGAATCCCCATCAATAATTAAATATCTCGAACCAACCACGAGAGACTTATTTAAGGCTTGTTTTGCAGATTGTCATTTTAACGAAACAGTCTTCCCGAGATTAAGGGGATTAAATAAACAGTTGGTACAAGAAATTAATTGGGTGAATTATCATTGTCTCATCTTGATCCTCGTACTAAAGATAATTCATTTTCAAAGCTTAGCTAATCAACTGCCAGATGTTTTTACTGACTCAAAAAGAGTGACAAAGTCACATATACCAGCTGTAAATGCTCCGTTCAAAATTGAGGTCCTAGAAGGACAAACTAAAATAGCAAATGAGTCAATTCCATGCCAGAAGCGTGGAAGACCAATTGGTTCCAAAGATAAAAATCCTCGAAAAAGAAAAGGAGCAAAGAATGATGATGATGGCTTAACCGAGGATGATCAAATATGCTTAGATAAATCTCCAGTCGAGACTTTGAACATGACTGAAAATTTAGAAAAATCTCAAGTACCTGAAAATGAAGAGATTTCAATAAACTATTTCATGTCTGGGATTACTTAGAACCAGAATAAAACCGACGTCGATGAAATTTTTGCATGCAATGTTGCGTTAAACGTTATAAAGAATGAAGAGGATCATGAACCTAAGTCTATGCAGAAATGTAGACAAAGATATGATTGGCCAAAATGGAAAGAAGCAATAAAATCCGAATTAAAATATCTTGAAAAAAAGAGAAGTATTTTTTTAGGGTCGTACTTTTTCCTAACGAAATTTACTCAATTCTAACGACACTTTACCAATTTACCCTTCTCATTTCACCATATTCTCAAAAGTTATTTTTTTTCTTTCTCTAAAAAATCCTCAAATCCAACCTTCTCATCAACCCATCCACCACCACCATCCAAAGTATAAGGATCGGAACTATTCACGACTTCACAATAATAAACTCCATCGGGTCAAGGGTGATCGGCATGGCTGGGGAATTGATGGTTGTGCGTGGATATGGGTCGAAGGTAGTGCGTGAGTGGTTGGGTCGGTCTGGGTGGGTGAGGGTGGCCGGGCTGGTCTGGGTGGTCAGGTTGGTCTAGGTGGGCGAGAGTACGTGGCCTGGTTAGTCTGGGTGGTTGGGTTGGTCTGGGTGAGGGTGGCCTGGTTGGTCTGGATATGGTCGGGTTGGTCTGGGGGGATGAGGGTGGTCGGGTCGAGTTAGTCTGGGTGGTGGGTGGTCTGGGTGGTGGGGTGGAGTGGGGGTGGTCGGTGTACGTTGATTTTTTTCTTTGTAAATTTCCTTTAGTACATTTTTTTGATTTTTTTACTTTTTTTTTCTTTATGTTTTTATGTATCTTTGCTTTTAAAAATTATTGTGGTTTTGTATTTTCAATAATAATTTTTCTTATCCATTTATATGTAAAATCCTAACCCTTAGACTCTAATCAAGTAATTCTAAATAATTAATTTGACCGTAATAATACAATAAGCAAAATAGTTAAGTAAATAAGTAATTGATATTACGTCATATATACTTGAATTAGAATTCTTAATCAAATTTGGAAGCGATTGATTATGTAAATTAATAAATAAAGAAGAGACAAATTGAATCTTGTATAAATGGCTAAGAGTTTATAAATGGGTAGAATTGGAAAGTTTTAGAAAAATTCGTTAGGATTGAGTAAAAGCTCGTTGGAAAAAAGTAATTCCATTTTTTTACTATAGTATGAATTAATATGAGTTGATAGGTGATGTTTATGAGCTTTTCTTAATATATTTCGAGTCTACTAGTGAGTTTCCGAAGAGTTAGAGTGTTTGAGTAAAATTCATTTCTACCTATACCAGTAATTTTTTAAACCTAGTATGAATTAATCTAAGTTAATAGGTAAAGTTTCCGAACTTTTTCTAATATATTTCGAGCCTACTAGTGAGTTTTATATAATACTCCATAATTTGGCGCATAGACTATGGCAATATGACATAAATTAATTTACGCTACCTCAAATCTAGTAGTGACAAAACAATACTCTACTGTTTTGTTGATCTAGTAAGTGCACAAATTACTTTGAATTTACAGGAAACTCATCCTAAAAAGAAGCTAATATGATGGATCATACTTTGAAACAATCTAAATTAGATAAAGCAATTACAAAAGTTGGTAACTTTGAAAGAATATTAGTGAAATTAGATAGATTGATAGTAAATTTGAAATAGACTGAGATGGGTACGCATTAAACTCCATTCTTTTTCAAATTAGATGTTTAGCTGATTTGGTCTTCCCGTTAGTTTGATTCACAAATATGGAAATTGGCGTCTGTTTGGCTCACTAATATATGTAAATTAGGTAGTAAGTTTTCTGAGCTCATCATAATAAAATTACATATAATTTATATTTAGTGTGAATTAATCTGAGGTAATAGGTAAAGTTTATGAGCTTTTTATAATATACTTTGAGTTGCGAGTGAGTTTTTCGAACCCATCGTAAATAAGCTAACGCGAGGGGTCATACTTTTTTTTTCAAATCTCTCCCAGGAGAAATCGAGGGGTCATACTTTGAAACAAATAGATAGTGCTTGTAGACACCCACATTTTGATCCCTAGGTGTGTATAGCAGTTTCCAAAAAACACCCGATGCTGATCGGACGTAAACATGGCTTACTACACTCGATTTTCGGACTCGGAATCAATAGTAGTTGGCACGAGTTTTTAGCGGAGTAAAAATCTCACAAAACAGACCTCAAATCTAGGCCCAGTGGGTCGTTTCCAGTCAAATGAGACTAATTTGGGTCAAAACCGACACCAAGGGCAAAACCGTCTTTTAACGACCAAGTCAAACCCCGGTCAAAGACATTTCCGAGGCGGAAAAATCTGTCACGACACTTCAAAAATCTGACTCGAAGTCAAATACTACACAAATATCAGCTCCAAAGTAGGAATCCTTTCCTATCCAAAGTCGGAATTCTACTCCATCTAAACCGGGTGTTTCTTCCCCTACAAGTAACCTTTTCCTATCCAAAGACGGAATCCCACTTCATCTCAACCGGTTGTTTTCTTCCTTTGCAAGATATTAATCTCCTATCCCAAGCCGATATTTCATCCAAAAAATACCCCACCCTTGCACACAGAATTGAGACACAGTTCCCGACATCAATTACAACATCAACACACATCATCAAAATTACAACCCGGAATTCCAGCAATACTAGGCATATTATATTCCGATCTTCCCTCTAGAAATCCTATAGGATTTCCGACCATTCACAATCGAAATTCTAGGCAATTTTAGGCAAACCATATACAAACATGAGAGCAAAATTGCTAAATCCCTAACCATACACACCATAACTCACCTATATACATCTTAACGCTCCCGCGCCTAGGCCTCTGCTACGAGTCTGTTTTCGAGATAATCAAGCATGTAGGTTGAGGGTGTTACAAATCCCGACTTCTCCCTTTTCTTCTTTTTCTCTCGTCCGTCCGTCTTTTTATACGGGTCGTCGTCACGTCTTTTCTTTTTTATTTTCTCGTTCCTAATATCGATACTACAATATAATTTTTATACAAAAACGGTCATTCTTAAAATACGATACCGAATCTATAGTCGAATATCGTACCTACAAGAATCAAATTAATCTCGTTGATGCTAAGATAATCGTCACATAGTCCTAAAAACAAAATACGACGATTTCGACGCGGAGAGAATCTACATTGTTTTTTAGTTCGATTTTCAAACGATTTGCAAAACATATTTTCTAAAAAGTCGCTCCGAATATTCGATATTGATTCCATAATCAAGTGTCGAATATAACGAGCATCGAAATTTAAGTCGGGTATAAATCGTATTATATTTTTACGCGGCTTAGCAAAATTATCGATTTTTCGAAAAAAAAACAATTTTGAGAACAAAAACAAACCGGACAGCAGTCCGTACAGAGGGCACTCGATCGAGTGCCTAGCCCACTCGATCGAGTGGCACCTCAAAACTGAGACAGGGGCCTTTTTTGCGAGACCACTCCGTCGAGTCCCGCAATGACTCGATCGAGTGGCTCCTAATTTAACGAAACAGCGGGCTTTTCAGCATATTTCGGATCTCGATCAATATTTTCATGACCTCGGTCAACGCGTGTTTAATCCATCACGCGAAATATCTTTTCAAAATCGTGCATGTCATCGTATCTTTATCTTTTATTCAATTTTGCAAACCGTTACTAACTTGTTTGTTCATGTTTTTAGCGATTTCTTTTCATCATTTGTTTTATTATACTAAAACGAATTTCGCATGCTAAAACAACTTTGACGTTAATTTTAGATGCATTAAATCGACCTAGCAACCCATTAAATTATTCGCATGTTTAGTCAAAACAATGTTTGCATATCATTCATCGAATTACTAACGCGCGTATTTCAAAATCAAATGATATCTTAGTAGAGGCCGCTAATGTGCGGGCGGAGTTGGGTGTTCTTTGTGAACTTCCCAACACGTACCCTCACCCCTTACTCAGAACCTCGGTTTCCGGATGTCCGAAACCGTTGGCTCACGAGAGTCATTCAATACACGGTATCCGATAATGTCAGTATCGGTATCAAATGCAAAGAGACAAACCCAATAAACTCTGACATCGGAATGGGCCGTACTTTGTGCACGGCCCACTACGACATAGAGTGGGTTCGAACGGGCCCGAACTCCCACAAAGTTCGGTGGAGACTCCACTTCGATTTAAATTTCAATTCGATCCATTCTCATATGGAGATTCATTCGCCTCCCAAAACCCGCGCGTGGCCGCGTCGGGGTGGACCTATGTCATGTCCACAATTTGGCGACTCCGCTGGGGATTAACTGATGCGTGACTTACCATCGGCATCCTTAGGGTGAGACTCGAATAGAAATCGTTTGACTAGTACAATACGCGTTTTAGTTTTACGGTTCATGCATAACCCATATTTTCCCGGGCCGGTACTGGTGATCGACGTCCCACTATACTATTAATGTAGTCCAAATTGGATATGTCAAAGGTGTCCATAGTCGATTCGTATGGGTTTTACGGCATGTTCTAAGCTCAACTCGACTTAGGAAGTCCGCCCCGATTCTCGGATAGGCTATGTACACTGGTATAGACCCTTTATAGATCGACCGAGATTTAGTATAGAGCATACATGACATCGTTATAATGCTTGCGTGACTATATGCTACTTGGTTCCTAAGGTTGTTTTTCAAAAACCGTCATTTTCAAAAAATTGCATCCTTTTCAAAATATCCAATTTCAAAACCCGGGACATATACCGAATTTAGGATTTACGATTTTACTCAAAACAGCCTATTTCTAGCCGGTATTTTGCCCATTTCAAAACTCAAAAATATTTTCGAACTTTCAAAACCATGGCCCGATACGCTTTTCCGTTTTTTATTCGAAAATTCAGGTCCTCCCCCGAATTTTTCGAGCCTTCAAAAAAAAAAGAATCCTTCTTCAAAACCTTCCTCTTCTTAGGACTTCCCGTATTTAGCAGTGTCGGGTCGTGTCGTAAGTCGTCAAGGTCCTTAGCGTCGAAACTCCGTCGATCTTATATCGCGGGTTTCCTCCCTATCCCAGTCCGCTTCATTTGACTAATTCTAGACCCACCTGCGTAGGACATACTTCTACGAAGGATGGCCCGTTTACACAATTGAGTCCAAAGTCTGGGGAATGTCTCACGTGAACCTTCTTTCAAACAGGACCCGACCCACATAACCGGATCCTAAAAGAGGCCCACCTTTCACCAGTCACCCGTCTAGGAGTCTTTTACGAGTCAACCTTTTACAAAGCATAACCCTATAACAAAAGGTTCATGGTCCTTACGTCTAAGGGTCACTCGTCCAACACTTGAGTCTTAACCAAATTTTCGATCCCACTTTGGGGCTACCCTTCAGCAGGGCGATCAATCACGGTTGCTCTAAAGGTTATGTCTTACACGTGTTGTCTCATACCCCACTTTCGAGTCACTTAGATGTCACACCATCTGGGTCCTATCTGAGTCCTTAGTCTCACTTGGGGGTTATTCTCTGATGAAGCAATTAATCACGATCACTCCGAGAATCGTACCCTACACATTTGTCTTAGGAGAGTCTAACCCGAGTCAAATTGGAGTCGTCTTTCCTCCCGCGCTAATTCCTATACCTTGGTGAATTTGAGTTCAGAAGCAACTTTCCTGATTACGCGGTATTCTTACAGACAGGCCACCGGTAACCAGACGCCAGAAAAATGCAAGAAACCTTGGACCAATTGACCGCCTCACTGGCTAAGATGGAGGCCAAATAACAGCCATTAGGACCGAACAAACCGCCATTGCCACCTGTTTGAGTGCCGTGGAGCAAGGGACTCCTAAGGTCGGGAATGAAACTACTGGGCCTTTGGCTGAACTGGTCAGCGCAGTCCGTAAGTTGGAGGAACAAGTCCATTTGTCAACAAGCAACTCGGTCCATACGGAAAATGCTCGCTCCTACTCTACTCTGAATGACGAGCTACCCGCCAACCTCAACCTTACAGGCATACTGATGTTTGAGGGTACTGAAAACCCGGTTCATCACATTCGGGCTTTCAAAGAATTCATGGCTATCAAGGGGGTGAAATCCACCATGTTCAAGCACTTGTTCGCTTCTTCCCTCAAGAAGCACCCGAAAGCCTGGTATTACAGGCTCGATTCCAAGAAGTACAAGACTTGGGATGATGTGGCAACAGAGTTCGCTCGGAATTACGCTGATAATACCGAGATCCAGACTACGATGCGTACTCTGGAGGTTATGGCCCAAGAGCCCAAAGAAGGTTTCACCAAGTACCTTCAAAGGTGGAGGGACGAAAGTGTGAAGTTGGTAGACAAGCCCAATGAGAAAACTTTAGTGGAGGCCTTCATCAACAACCTCCTACCTTCCTACCGCGTCCATCTTAGGTATGCCGGCATTTCAAACTTTGCAGTGCTTACCGAAATGGGCATTAGGATTGAAGACGATCTTCGACATAATGAAGATCTGGGTAAAGCTTCTACTGAAGGCTATACTGGACATCAACTCGAGTCCTTAGAAGCCGACGACTAATGACACCATCATCCGAGAGTCCGGATTTGATTTAAGTCCGGGTCTGAGTCTGATGTGGGTTAAGTCGTCTCACCCAATCAAGATAAACCTAATGCTACTAACTAGAAGATAGCGGCAAGCAAGGTATCGAATCCACATGGAAACAGTCAATTTTCGTCAATTAGCTATGGCGATTCTAAAATGCTCCAAACGGTTAATTGATTGAGAATATATAAAAGACTCCTAAAAACGATAATAAAATCGAATCTAATAATGAGATGAGAACTAAGGTCACGGGTTCACGATAGATGTTCAATAATTATGCGACCATAATAATAAACACATAAACATGCTAGTCGGCTATAACACGTTCTCTCGAATCGTGTCAACCTAGGAAGGATCTAACGGGCTCTCGCAACTTATTAGACTCCCTACCAAATCGCGCGTGATCTAATCCTAATTCGGCTTTCGCACAAGAACTAGAATTTCTCAAATAGATTAAAATGTTGTGGCCTTTAACAAATTAATCGACAAACAAAACACGCGAAGGTGGTACTAGCATATTTATAAATTTAGTATCAAAGCGACATAATCGTATAATAATCCATCGATCCCCCTCGACCCTAGCGAGAAAATTAGCTACGCATGATGATTACGAAACAATAAATCGCATACATGGAATTCATGATAAAAAGGTGAAGCAAATAAATCTAATAACAAACGAACGAGAATCTAGCGAACTAAAGTAAACAACGAATTGCAAATAAAGAAAATTGCGACGAACTAAAATAATTTACGATGAAGATTGAAACGTAAACTGAAAATTGCATAAACGAGATTACCGAAATCGAATCCGAGTGAAAACCGAGTGCTAGAATCTTAAGAGTCACGAGCTTCTAAAGTAAAATAAAACTAAGTATGAAAAGTGATGATAAGAAATGATACAAGCATCCTTAGTTATACAAAATTAGGCGAAAATAAGCTGCGTGTCGCGCCGGCCGGCTGGCAGGCCGCCTGCCACATGCAGGGGCCGAGACACACCAAAAATTGAAGCTAAAAATACCCTTGCGTCACGCCGGCCGGCCAGCAGGCCGCCTGTCACATGCAGGCTGGCGCGCACAACACTACTAAAACAAGCATTGGGCCGCTTTCCTTGGCCCAACGAATCGACACTTCTCATTTCTTCTTCGCCTAAACGTCTCGAAGCACGGGTTTTGTCTCGGGATCGTTCTTCTAACCAGATATGAGTGTAAATGCACATAAAAACCTGAAATCGTGTAGAATCTACAAAAACACTCACTCAAAACAAAATGTTAGAAGAAACGGCTCTAAAGAGCGCGTTCCGACCGGAAAAGACAACGGAATCGAAGGAATAAAGTTATATAAACACGACACATCAAACTCCCCCGAACCGAACCCTTGCTTTTCCTCAAGCAAGACCCGTAAGAAAATAACTAATATAATACCGAAACAGCTCAAAGCAAATAATAGGCAACCAAATACTCAAGTCCGTCATAGCGAACATCGAACCAAGTCTAAGAAACGGATTCCAAGACGGGAAATAGGAAAAATAATCCATCAACAAATTCACAACTTTACCAAGAATAATATGTAGAAACCACATTTTCAACCAAAACCCTTACATAGGCTACTTACGGAGGCACTCATCGCTCAATTAGGAAAGGTGTGTATATGTGAAATATATATGTGAAAACGCTCAACTACTCCAACTCATGGAAATATGCCCGCAATCTAGTATGGTATCAACCTCTAAATTTTTACAAAACATGCTAAGATCACATAGGGAGGCAAGGATGGTGATAACAAGGTAGAAGGTGGGAACCGATATGGTCATGTGAGGTTAAAGCCAAGCTAGTGAACTAACTAGTGCGATAATGCTCAACTCAAAAATTCTTCCACTTCCATAAACAAAACATACAAATCACCAACCAACGAGAATGAGTCCGGGATCAAACGAGGGCGCTCAAATTTCATCAAGTAAACGGAAAATAAAAGTAACAAAAATAACATATATTTTTTTTTTTTTTTTTCGATTTTTTTTTTCCTTTTTGATTCTTTTCTCCTTTTTGATTTTTTCGATTTTTTCAAAGCTTGATGAAATTAGAAGCAAATATAAACAGTGACTCAAATTGACCCGAACAGAATCTACATACTCCCTTGAAACAGATTCAACCACATCCAAACATCCATCGAAAATCTCCATAATCGCACAATAACGAGCATAGAACGCACTAGGTGACCTACTTCATCAAGCTTGGCTAGGTAGGCAAATTTGATTTTGTAGTTCATTTTGTGAATTCTTTATATACTAGCCAAGGAGAAAATGGATAGAAATAGATGAAAAATGAAAATGTCCCAAAAATGATCACTAGGCAAGTTAGTCAAAATAAAGGGGAAAACACCATACTTATGCGTATTGACATAGCATATTCCACGAGGAGACCTACACACACGACCTAAGTGGTAGCCAGATATGAATGTACTGGCTACAGAAGGTTCTAAATCTCACTAATTTTGTAGCTAAAGCCTAAATGCAAGGTCGGTCTAAATGGGAATCACAAATTATAGCTCAGTTGATTGCATACTTGTCGATTAATTATTATTCCACATAACAAAGGTCAGATGGATGCCAATTAAGAATGAGTAGGTAGCCTAAAGAGCGCAAATTATCATCATTGCTGCATAATCAGTATCATAGACAGACGCTAAGACTCAAGGAAATAAAACTAGAAATACTAAATACTCCCCCACGCTAGAGTCGACATTGTCCTCAATGTCCATATCATACAGACTCAAAATTGGTGGGGGGACACAAATAAAAACCGAGGATAGAGAAAGGACATACCAAATATATACACGGAGAGGTAGCAGAACCAGCAATCCGCTACTGATCATCATCGTCGTCATCATCACCGAAATCATCTTCCTCCATATCATCATCTGCAGCAGTCCCGGAGCCGGATGCACCACCCGTATACCAACCACCTCCCTGATAATCACTAGCGGCTCCAAAAGCAGGGCCCGTTGGGGCGCTGAAATAGTCAGTGTGAAGATGAAAGCCGCCATGAATCGAAGGATCAGTATAACCACCCACGGGCCACGAAAAGTACGAGGGGTAAGGGCCCTGTGGTGGCACAGCCGCACGCCTAGCATAGTCATCATATACGGGATACATCCTGAGGCACTGATCAGCATATAACCTGTCTAGGCGAGCGTGAGTAGCAGCGGTGTCGGCACGAGTCTCCGTGCGAAAAGTATCAAAATCAGAACGGGACGAACCGGCACTCAACTCCATGTGCTCCATCCAAGAAATCAGATCGGGATGGAGGGGAGCATACTGGGGTGGTGGAGGAGGCTGCTCAAAAGTAGTAGTGGTGGTAGGCTCAGAAGCAGGCTGAGATGGACCGGGCTCAGAGGCGGGCTGGGAAGTACTTGGCTCACTCGTCGGGCGACGAGTATAGGTAACAGCATGCGACGAGGGAAGAGAGCTAGGGGCAGCGACGGGTAATAAATAATTAGGCTGATCAGCCTCAAGTGACAAAACCGACCCGGCTTGCAAAATAATAGTCGCCTGCTCATGAATAAGCCAAACCCAACGATTCTGATGCCTAGAAGAAATCCAGTTAAGAGAAGCCAAATACCGAAGGCTAAGGGTAATCTCGCCCTGGACCGGAGCATGATCCGCTTCGTTAAAAGCGGTCAACCGAACAGCTAATTGTGTGACTAACCCGCCTATATAAATAGGAACATCGGCAACGGCCGTAGCTATTCTCCTAAACTGAAGGACGAGGTGATAGGCAATATTAATATGCCACACCTTCGGCTTACACCGCAAATACGAGCCCAAAATAGACACCTCCTCGGTGCGCACATTATGTGGCTCCTTCCTAGCAAAAATCGTCCATCCCATAAACCTCTGCCAAACCTTAATAACAGGATTATGAATATTGTTTGAACTCATATGCCCCGCGGTAGTATGCGGGGCATCAGCAATACAATCCCAAAAATATCCCACCCTAAAATTAGCATGCTCGGGTGGTGTACGGTCATCATAATCTTTAAGGTCAAAACAATTCCCAAACTGCTTCAGGCTCAGCGCAAAACTAGTATTCAGTAAACGGAACTCAACAGAAATATCACCAGACCGTCTATTCTTATGTACCTCAAACGAACTCAGAAATTCCAACGTAAGCTGGGTATACGTATTAAGACGCATCGTAAAAAATGTACCCATACCAACACCCTTAAACAATAGTTCCAAAGCAGGATCTAAGCCTAAAGTTCGCAAAGCATCACGATCGATAAAATGAGTTGGAACAATAGACCGCTTTCTCAAATTTTGAAACCGTACCTTTTGGTCAATAGTGGTAAAAATTACACTTGGAAAAACTGGATCGGGCTCAATGTGGGGTTGAGCATGCTCGTTCCTGGTGCGCTTGTTCCGAGGAGGCATTGCAAATCAGCCGAAAGTAGCAGTTTATGGGGAAATATGGGGAAAATATTGAGGAATGATGGTGAAGAAAGGGGAAGATGAAGTTGGGAAATTAGGGAAATTGGGGTTTTGGGGGGGGGGGGGGGTGAGAGAGAAGAGAGAGGCGAGAGAGAGCTGAAGAATGAATGAAATGACCAAAAAAAATGAGTTTGGAGGTCTGATGTACGCCCCAGCCGGTCTGGACCGGTGGCCGGCTGGCAGGCCTGAAGAACTTTCCCCTTACCTTCGATTTTTTTAATTAAAAATTCCCTCACAGCTCAGCCGGTCAGGACCGACGGCCTGCTAGCCGGCCTGACCCTCTTTTCGTTCATATTTTCGAGATTTTGATCCCACCTTTGCTCTTTTTTCCATGTGCCTCGGCCCCTGAAGTCCTTAGGGGGCCTGGGCATAGGCTGAGATGCACAACATCTTCTTTTTGAGCTCAAACTCAACTCGTACCTCGGCCCCTAAACTCGACAGGCCCCCTAGGCCTAGGCTGAGGTGACCTGCTATATTATCACAAGCACGGTGAATTTCCCTCTTTTTTTTTTTTTTTTCATAAATCTTCAATTCAAGTCATTTCCAATGATTCTGCGCGTTTCCAAAAACATTAATCCCTCCTCTCGTCCTCACTAAAACATCTATAAAAAAATAAAAAAAATAAAAATAAAAAAATAAAAAACGAGAATGAGGGAAATTATTTACATACTCGGGCTGCCTCCCGGTAGCGCTGGTTTAGAGTCCTGCACGACTTGATGAGTTTCAAGATTTAGTGGAATGAGGGAACGGGATGAAGTCGTATAACTTCAATCGCTCCAACTTGAGCACCTTCATGATATAACTTCAATCGTTGACCATTTACCTTGAATCGTTCACCCGAATCATTCTCGACTTCAATCGAGCCAAATTTACCCACATGGGTGACAAAAAAAGGTCCGGACCAACGAGATTTCAACTTTCCGGGAAACAACCGGAGCCTAGAATTGAATAATAATACCTTATCCCCACATCGAACTCACGGTGAAGGATATGCTTGTCATGCCACCGCTTGGTGCGCTCCTTATAAACCCGAGCACTATCATAGGCACCAAGACGGAATTCCTCCAACTCATTCAATTGCATGAGTCTCTTCTCCCCGCTCAAATGTGGATCCAAGTTAAGCTCCTTGATCGCCCACCAAGCCTTGTACTCTAGCTCGACGGGTAAATGGCATGACTTGCCATAAACCAATCGGTAAGGGGAAGTACCAATAGGCGTTTTAAAGGCGGTACGATAAGCCCATAATGTATCATCTAGCTTCGAGCTCCAATCCTTCCGAGCTTTTGACACGACCTTTTGGAGAATAGACTTGATTTCCCTATTGGACACCTCAACTTGCCCACTCGTTTGAGGGTGGTAGGCAAGACCGGTACGGTGAGAGACACCGTACTTAGCAAGTAAAGCATCAAGTCGCTTCTCATGAAAATGGCTTCCACCATCACTAATAATCGCTCTTGGAACACCAAAGCGGGGAAAAAAAGTCTTTTTAAACAGAGATATTACCGTTCTAGCATCATTAGCAGGAGATGCTACCGCCTCCACCCACTTGGAGACATAATCAACCGCGACCAAAATATATCGGTTGCCCTTGGATGACGGGAACGGGCCTTGGTAGTCTACACCCCAGACATCAAAAATTTCTACCTCGAGAATCCCATTTTGAGGCATCTCATGCCTCCTAGAAATATTACCGGTCCTTTGACATGCGTCGCAGGACATAATAAAAGCTTGGGCGTCTCGGAATAAGGTTGGCCAATAAAAACCCGACTGGAGGACCTTAGCCGTTGTTCGGCTCGGTCCATGATGACCTCCATATGGTGATGAATGACAACTCTCTAGAACTCCCTGAACTTCCCACTGAGGAACACATCGACGGAAAATACCATCGGCACACTCCTTAAATAAATAGGGGTCATCCCAGAAAAATTGTCGAACATCATGTAGAAATTTTTTCTTTTGTTGATAAGAGAGATCGGAGGGTAATACCTTGCCAACTAAATAATTGGCATAATCCGCATACCAAGGTCCTTCGCTTTCACCGGTAGTTAAGGCCATGAGAGAATCATCGGGAAAAGAGTCATCTATGGGGATGACAACTCCTTCCTCCTCAACTCTAAGCCTCGATAAATGATCTGCAACGGCATTTTCCGCTCCTTTCTTATCCCGGATCGATAAATCAAACTCTTGGATGAGGAGGATCCATCGAAGTAATCGGGGCTTCGCTTCTTTCTTAGCAAGGAGGTACTTGAGAGCCGCATGATCGGTGAAAACAATGACTTCCGATCCAACCAAGTAGGTTCGGAATTTCTCCAAAGCATACACTATAGCTAGCAATTCCTTCTCGGTAGTTGCATAGTTAACTTGAGCATTATCAAGTGTTTTACTAGCATAGTATATAGCATGCAAGACTTTGTCCTTCCTTTGGCCCAAAACCGCTCCCACAGCATAATCACTCGCGTCACACATTATCTCGAATGGCAAATTACAATCCGATGACTGAATAATCGGAGCCGATATAAGGGCCTGCTTAATCCTGTTAAAAGCTTCCACACACTCATCAGTAAAATCGAAAGGGGCATCCTTTAGGAGCAATTGTGTAAGTGGCTTAGCAATTTTGGAAAAATCCTTGATAAAGCGGCGATAAAATCCCGCATGACCAAGGAAACTTCTCACTCCCTTTACATTAGCCGGCAAGGGCAATTGCTCAATCACTTGCACTTTTGCTTTATCCACCTGAATGCCCTTTTCGGAGACCACATGACCCAAAACTACACCCTCAGTGACCATAAAATGGCACTTCTCCCAACTCAAGACCAAACTGGCCTCGACATATCGGTTTAAAATGGTATCCAAGTTAGCTAAACAAGCTGAAAAACTCATACCATACACACTAAAGTCGTCCATAAACACTTCCATAATGGACTAGATGTAGTCGGAAAAGATGCTCATCATGCATCTTTGAAAGGTGGCGGGTGCATTATATAGCCCGAATGGCATCCTGCGATATGCGAAAGTGCCATAGGGACAAGTAAACGTGGTCTTTTCTTGGTCGGCGGGGTGTATCGGGATCTGGAAAAATCCCGAATATCCATCCAAATAGCAAAAATACTTGTGAGATGCTAATCTCTCAAGCATTTGGTCGATAAAGGGCAATGGGAAATGGTCTTTAAGTGTAGCGGTGTTCAACCTTCTATAGTCTACGCACATTCTCCATACCGTCACGATTCGTGTAGGGATTAACTTATTATTTTCATTCGGGACCACAGTAGTCCCTCTCTTCTTAGGTACAACTTGTACCGGACTCACCCACTTTGAATCGGGAACCGCATAAATAATTCCCGCATCCAACAATTTCATAACTTCCTTTTTATCAACCTCTTGCATATTCGGGTTCAACTTACGTTGACCCTGGACACAAGGACGATGACCTTCCTCGAGATTAATTCTATGCATACAAAAATCGGGACTAATTCCCTTCAAGTCATAAAGACTATACCCCAGAGCTTTCCTATTTTTCTTCAAAATAACTAACAAATCAGAAAGTTGTTGCTCAGTTAAATCGGCACTTACAATCATGGGGAAGCTCTCGGTATCGTCTAAAAAGGCATATTTTAGGTGAGACGGAAGTGGCTTACGCTCCGGAATGGATATGTCAATAGTAAATGAGGTGTGCACGATGTTGGTTACATTGACACCTTGCTCCTCCGTGAGCATCCTTCCTTCCAAAGCAGCTTCCAAGGCATCAACAACAGCATAGTCAACGGAAGCATCACCTGCACACGCTTCCAAACATATCAAAGCCTCCAAGGGGTTCCGTATAAGGGACGCCTCCATAGAATCATGAACTAAAACATCCACAACATCAATCATGCAACAAGAATCCGTTACCATCGGGTTCTTGAGTGTACTATCTAAGCAGAAAACAATGGTGTCTCCACCCACTTCCAAGGTCAATTTACCGTTCTTGACATCAATTACCGCGCCGGCAGTGTGCAAAAATGGCCTTCCCAAAATTATGGGGATTTGGGTGTCTTCGGCCATGTCAAGGACGATAAAATCAACCGGGATAAAAAAATTTCCAACTCTAACGGGCACGTCTTCTAAAACTCCCAAAGGGCGTTTTATGGAACGATCCGCCATCTGCAAAGTTACACTAGTACACTTAAGAGGACCCATATTAAGTTTTTCACAAACGGAATAAGGCATGACACTTACACTAGCACCTAAATCAAATAAAGCCTTATCGATCGATAAGGTGCCAATAGTGCAAGGAATCGAAAAACTACCGGCGTCATTTAGCTTTGGTGGGGCCTTGTTCTGTAAAAATGCACTACACTCTGCAGTAAGAGCGACGATTTCTACCTCACCAATGCTTCTCTTCCGAGTCAAGATGTCCTTCATAAACTTTGCGTAAGACGGGACCTGCAAAATAAGCTCGGTAAACGGGACCGTAACCTGCAAATTCTTCACAACCTCCATGAACTTGCCAAATTGGGTAGCTTCCTTCCGATTCTTCAATCGACCCGGGAATGGTACTTGAATTGTTGGACTAGTCGGGGTGGGAACGGGAGTAGTGGGTGGTGGAACTTGATCTTCACTTGGAGTTTCCACAATAACGTCCTCATTGACATCTTCCACTAGAACCTCCTCCTTCTCGGCTGGTGTATCATCTTTAGGCATCGACGGGCCCTCATAGTGTGTGCCACTACGAAGAGTGATCGCATTAGCCGTATCATGCTGTTGATCACCTTGAGAAGGGAGTTTACCTTGTTGACGCGTTGCTTGTGACGCGGCAAGGTGCCCCACTTGGTTCTCCAAATTCTTGATGGCATTATCCTTAGCTTGATCATTCTTTTGCATTTGTGCCATCATTGAGTCCTAGGTCTTGGCCATCATCTGCATCATACTACGAAGCTCATCCATTTCATTAGAACTCGAAGAAGAAGAAGAATTACCTTGAGCTTGTGCTGAGGATTGGCCAAAATTCTGCTGACTAGTACCGAAATTCTGGTGAGAATTCCCGAAGTTCTGATTAGTATTACCAAAATTTTGTTGAAATTGACCCGAGTGAGGTCGTTGCTGAAAATTTCCCTGATTTTGGAAATTCTTCTGATTACCGAAAATCTGCTGGTTCTGCTAGTTCTGAAAAATCCCTTGATTATGGAATTGCTGCTGGTTCTGAAAATTTCCTTGATTCTGGAAATTCTGCTGATTCAGGAGATGCTGCTTTGGTGGGGGTACATAAACTGGTGTAATAGGCGGGTTCAAAACATTAGTACTCTTGTAAGACAAAAGAGATGCATCATATCCTGGTTGGTTCATATATGGATAACGTGGACGCATAGAATGGAACGCATTCACCTGTTCTATGGAGCCTAGGCAATCCTGAGCTTGATGGTCCGCGACACCACAACGCATACATGCATACTCTTGCATGGCATGTACTTGATGCATGCCTCCTCCTCCTTGAGAATTTGACACTTCAAATGCATCAAATCTCTTAGCCAAAGCGGCTAATTGAACGGCCACGGCATTAGAGGACCCACTTTCACCGGAGTTTGATCGAGTATTACCACGCGGATTACCCCATCGAGAGTGGTGAGATGCCATCTCTTTTATTGTTTGCCAAGCCTTATCATCATCCACATTACATTGGAAACGCCCATTGCATGCCGAATCAAGTGTACTCCTGCAATCATCATACAACCCGTTATAAAATTGGTTACAAAGAAACCAAACCTGAAAACCATGGTGCGGGCATTCCTTCACAAGCTTCTTGAACCGCTCCCACGCTTCATGAATATTCTCGTTCGGAGTTTGACGAAAATTGGTGATTTGACTCCGGAGCATGTTCGTCTTTTGTGGAGGGTAATAGTGCTTGTAGAAGGCAAGAGCAAGATAATTCCAATCGGTGATCCCCTCGGTGACTTTATCAAGATCGGTTATCCACTCCCTAGCGGAATCCCGTAGTGAAAACATGAAGAGCATCTCCATGACTTCTTCTTGAGTTACCCCGGCCGGAAGTGGAATCGTGGAGCAATAGTCGGTAAAAATCCTCATATGCTTGTGAGGATCCTCCCTAGGTTCACCACCAAATTGATTCTTCTCCACCAAAGTGATAAAGGCGGGTCGAATCTCAAATGTACCTTGAGTGGCAGTTGGTCGTTTAACCAACTTAGGAAGAGCAGTTTGCTCGGGCTCCGAATGACTAGAAAGCTTCGGCATTTTTATGATCGGAGGAGGTGGTAAAATGGTCTCGGACTGAGATTGATGTTCCTCTTCAAAGGACTGATTCTCAGCTACAAATTCAGTATGAATAGCTTCCAAAGTCGCAAGATCGGGAGCTGCGGAAATCTCTCTCCAAAACTGTCGTCGCCTACGAAAGGTTTTCTCGGGTTCAGGATCGAACGGAGTAAGCTCTGATGACCGGAAAGACCTGGGCATAAGCAAAACTACAAGTAGGGAGTGAGATCAATCTCAAGGAATTTTAATTCCTTGCGACGAAAAAGAGCATAAAAGAAACAAGCTAAAAAAACAAGAAAAACCGTTTCCCCGGCAACGGCGCCAAATTTGATGTGGGTTAAGTCGTCTCACCCAATCAAGATAAACCTAATGCTACTAACTAGAAGATAGCGGCAAGCAAGGTATCGAATCCACAGGGAAACAGTCAATTTTCGTCAATTAGCTATGGCGATTCTAAAATGCTCCAAACGGTTAATTGATTGAGAATATATAAAAGACTCCTAAAAACGATAATAAAATCGAATCTAATAATGAGATGAGAACTAAGGTCACGGGTTCACGATAGATGTTCAATAATTATGCGACCATAATAATAAACACATAAATATGCTAGTCGGCTATAACACGTTCTCTCGAATCGTGTCAACCTAGGAAGGATCTAACGGGCTCTCGCAACTTATTAGACTCCCTACCAAATCGCGCGTGATCTAATCCTAATTCGGCTTTCGCACAAGAACTAGAATTTCCCAAATAGATTAAAATGTTGTGGCCTTTAACAAATTAATCGACAAACAAAACACGCGAAGGTGGTACTAGCATATTTATAAATTTAGTATCAAAGCGACATAATCGTATAATAATCCATCGATCCCCCTCGACCTTAGCGAGAAAATTAGCTACGCATGATGATTACGAAACAATAAATCGCATACATGGAATTCATGATAAAAAGGTGAAGCAAATAAATCTAATAACAAATGAACGAGAATCTAGCGAACCAAAGTAAACAACGAATTGCAAATAAAGAAAATTGCGACGAACTAAAATAATTTACGATGAAGATTGAAACGTAAACTGAAAATTGCATAAATGAGATTACCGAAATCGAATCCGAGTGAAAACCGAGTGCTAGAATCTTAAGAGTCACGAGCTTCTAAAGTAAAATAAAACTAGGTATGAAAAGTGATGATAAGAAATGATACAAGCATCCTTAGTTATACAAACACTACTACAAAACATTAAATAGACAACTCCTAATAGACATCTGATATTCTTAACAACCGACGTATAATATATAGACAACTGTTTTTTTTGATAAACAGTTGTCTTTATAGGCTTATAGACAACTGAACTTTATTAAAACAGTTGTCTATATATTAGACAACTGTTTTTATAAAATTCAGTTGTCTATTCTAATTTTCAGGACCACTGAAAATTGGTTGTTACTACCCAACCCATATCACTTTCTCTCAAATATTTTTTTAAGTAATCTAATAATAAGTGTAATTCAACCCATATCCGTTCCTGTAAAGGTACCTTCCGATTTCCGTTATTCCGTTCCTCCGTTTCATTTGATGTCGAGTTTTTTCCGTTTCATTTGATTTATTACGGTTTTTGTTTGTTTTTTTTGTTTGTAGTAACGTTGGCCGATAGTGGATTGCGAACGTTAGAATTTCTCGGATTGGACGAAGAACGACAGAGGAGCTACATTGTTGATGTAAGATTTCTAAATTGTTTGATTAATTTAATTAATTACTGTAATTAGTATTAATTAAGGAGTTTAGTCGATGATTATGGACTAAATTGCGGTGTTTAATTTGCATAGTGATTAAAAATTGATTTAATTATCACTGATTAATATTAAGTCGTATATGATCACCATGATCCTAAATTCCTCATTAAGTTATTGTACTTATCAACCACCAATTACTCGACTCGACTCGTCATTAAATTATCGACCCAAAATTTCATCGAGTCAAGTTCAAATCATTCACGAGCTGTCTCATATCATTATCAGTTTATGACACATAATTACTCGACTTAATTATCGTACTTATCGACTCAATAATTACTCGACTTAATTATCGTACTTATCGACCCAATAATTACTCGACTTAATTATCGTACTTATCGACCCAATAATTACTCGACTTAATTCATTAATTTATCGACCCAAAATTTAATCGAGTCAAGTTCAAAATTTAATCGGAACGAACGAGCTGTCTCAATCTTGAAATGTGTTTAGTTTTCCAAGCAATCATCGCCAAATAAACCAAAACTTAACTTTGCTTTGCATTTTACTTCGATCGAAACCTGTCCTCTCTTTTTCCCCCAATTTCATACGTACTTTCCTGATCGAAACCTGTCCTCCAATCCTCCGCCATCTCCGGCGAACTTCCGTCAACTCTCAACACCCTAACTCAACTCACCTCACTCTCTCTCCAGAACAACCACTTCTTCGGCGAAATCCCCTCTTTCTCCGGCCTCACCTCCCTCACCACCCTCATGCTCAACTCCAACAACTTCACCTCCGTCGCACCTAACGCCTTCTCTCTCCTCCCTGCCCTTCAAATGCTTTCCATCTCCGAAAACGCATGTTTGCTCCCATAGCGGTTCCCTCCTGAGCTCGTTAACTCTACTAGTCTTGCTACCGTCTACGCTGCTGGGTCCGGTATTGTGGGTCCCATTCCGGATATATTCGATTCGTTGCCTAGTCTTACTGACTTGAGGTTGTCGTATAATGGGCTTAACGGATCTCTATCCGGTTCGTTTAGTGGGTCGTCGTTGCAGACTCTTTGGGTTAATAATCAGGGGCTTTCGGGTTCGGTTCGGGTTGTTTCCGGTATGACTCAGTTGAAGCAGCTTTGGCTTCATGCTAACCGGTTTATGATTCTTAGGGTTTCTTCACGTTTCAACCAGCAATTTCAATCTGTTTCTCTTGTTTCCAGCAGGTCCCTCACTAAACTCTCTCTATGGTAAATGTAATCATATTGTTGCGTTTTTTTTGTCAATCATTGCTCAACTTACTCTAACCCTAATTTGTTTCCAGATCCCCAATTCTAATAATGCAACATCATGAAGCTAACCTTCGTCGCCCTTCCTCAATCTTCGTCGCCCTTCTTCTCTTCCTTCTTCTCTAATTAACTTCGAAGCGTCCTTCGTCGTCGTTCTTCGCTCTTCGTCGTCGTTCCTTCTTCTTCTCTGTTTGTCGCTGTTATTCGCTGTTCTCTGGTACTCACTCTTCTTCTCTGTTTGCATATAGACGTATACATTTCAGTCCATTTCATTGATATATTGATACGAGACAGCACGTGACTGATCCTAAATATTGATATATTGGTACTCATACGTATGATCCTAAATTCCTCAGCTCCATTTCATTGATATATTGATATTGATGGCGAGTTTATCGGAAGTTGCTCTGATGATGGATCAGTTGTTATAAGCAGTCTGTTTACTGATGAAAAACGCAAGTTTGAGTATCACAGGCCGATGAAGGCCATCGCTCTTGATCCCGACTACTCAAGAAAAGCATCAAGAAGGTTTGTAGCCGGCGGATTAGCTGGTCAACTTATATTCTACATGAATAAATGGTTCGGCTATCAAGAGCAGGTTCGAGACTTTTATGTAGCTTATACATATATTCATGTCTATGTAGTTGATTTATTTTGCATAGTATATGTGATAAATAATATGTGGTGTTGTAGATATTGCACTCTGGCGAAGGTCCGATACATGCAGTGGCATGGCGGACAAGCCTTATTGCTTGGGCAAATGATACCGGTGTTAAAGTTTATGATACTGCTACTGATCAACGTGTTACTTTTATTGAAAGACCACGAGGAAGTCCTCATCCCGAGCTTTTGCTTCCGCACCTTGTTTGGCAGGTTTGTAGTTATTTTGACCCAAATGATACCGCTTTGGAGATAATAATTACTCCGGCTTTATACTTGTTTTAATGTTCCTTACTATTACTCCGATGTTTGGGGGGACTTGCTCCGAAATGCACGTTTCTTTCCTAATTAGGGCTTAATTCAGGATGATGCAGTCTTGATAATTGGCTGGGACACATCAGTAAAGATTGCTTCGCTGAGAGTCAATGCTAATGGCTCATATATGCCCGGACCTGTATCAAGTGTCAATCACGTTGATATCGTTGCATCCTTCGAGACGAATTACTACATTTCAGGTATTGCTCCTTTTGGTGATTCGTTGGCTATTCTGGCATATATACGAGGACAGGAAGACGGAGAGATGGATTTCAGTAGCACAGCTCCTACACGTCAGGTATATGTTCCTCTTAAATGTGAATCCCTGTGTACTTTGTTCCAGCCTCACATGGAGCGTAGATACGAGATTATCCTTGTGTCGGACTTGCATTCACAGCTTAAATTGGCTTATACTCTCATCATATTCACTGAATTGTTACTGTTTATTGCATAGACACGGGAAGCTGAAAGCCTGAAAGTAACCACCGTTCATGATTTCACTGAATTGTTACTCTTTACGTAGGGTAATGCACAGAGACCGGAAGTACGTGTTGTTACATGAACCAATGATGAACTAGCAACTGATGCTTTACCAGTACATGGTTTTGAACATTATAAAGCTAAAGACTATTGTCTTTCCCACACTCCTCTATAGGTTTTCTTTTTCCGACTTTCGTGCTCTGTTATTAGCTTTCCTACTTATTTTGTTTATGTACCGACTGAATGGAGAGGGAGTTTAGTATGAGGCTGGATATGATTTGTGTAACAACCCGGTTCTTCTAATGACATTAATTAACATGGTGGAAAATAATTAAGTCGTAAAAAGGGATAAAAATTTAAAACCATCGACTCAAGTGAGTCTTTTACCGATAAATGAACCGTTTGTTAAAATACAACAATTGAAACCCGAATTACAAATTTCTAAATACAATAGTCTGACAAAATTTGTGTTACAAGATGTATAGTTTGACACTCTCATCTGCCACACTGTATCTCTTGCACTCACGCATGCCCCCATGTCCAGTCTTGAGGGTTCGTCAACCTGAATGCATATTTAAATATACATGTCCCACTTAGTGGGAGTAACCTAACCGTCCTTCTAACACGACCCCGAATAATCAATGTAGTACAACGTTTAGGTTATCTAATTAACAGATAAGCAGGCATGTCACATTACAAATCGACATGTATACAATGTGAGATACACATGAAGTGATTTCAATTAACATGCGAATCAATTTAAATATATAAGACATGTAGGTTATATAGAATAAAGTAATACATACATCATATGAGTATCATGTGAATAATACAGTAAAGCATAGATCATGGATTCATAGAAGTGTCATGTGAAAATAGAGTAAGACATACATAATACAAATCGTATGGAACATAATATAAATCTTAATCAATATTCAAGCAAGACATATAACAAAACATCACTTCCCATTATCAAGCATTTCAATCACATCATTAGTCATAAGAGTATAGAACAGTAACAAAGCATAATAGCACATGTGATTTAGAAAACTGTAGTCATTTACTTTTAAAAACAATGGTTTCCTTTCACATAATGCACGGGACGTGACTACTAATGTCTCATGCACACTTAAGGCTTGCATATCACCATAAATGCGGATGGGAACATCAATCCCGCCAATCATATCGATACTAGGAGGTTTACATCTCACCCCTAGTGCTCAATAGGATCGAACACCTAAATTGACTCGGTTTAGTTGACTGACATACGAAGAAGAAGGACTGCAAGTGCATGGACTCAGAGGCCCCGCTAAACCGAACATGTCCCATACACTGCTAAGGCAAAGGTCGGAAGGTATTCCGCCCCCAAAGATATCCGATATAGAGAGTGAGAGCTGATCAGTGCCCTTATCTATGTATGCGCACACACCCAATCCATAATCTTGGTCTCGGGAAAGAGAACCTTTACACAACCGAGCACCTCAATGGCAACTGGACGACTACTACTCTACCGACAAACTCATAAAGAGCTGGCTGCCCATTTACTTCTTAGCATTTTCTCGCACCGGCAGGATGCATCATGGCCTCCCATGAGCAGTGACTCCGAGTGTCGTAGTCTACTTTCGAAGCTGTCTTCTATCGCATCGTCTTCTAAACTTTACCAAGATAGCGCCCAACACGAAACGTAGGCTGAATTTGGGTGTCTTATAAAGACAGAGTCTCTGGAATATCGAGCTCAGCGATCATCGTGGGGCACATGTCTGATTTCCAGAGGGATGAAACAATACCGGGTTCCATAAGGATGACCGGTCTGTGGGCTCTGTATTGACTCGGAACAAGTCATTACAACATGGAATGGTGAAGACGACTCAGAGGGTACTGCCAGGGCACATGTTCATTTTCACCATGATTGGTATCGATAACATCGTTCGTGAAAACGTGTCTGATCACCGGCTTAGGTAACACACTGACTAGAAGTACGGTTGTTCCTATGGAATTTGAGTGTGTCGATTTCAAGATTAACAAACAATATCAATCGTCGTAAAAATTTATCTTAACTGATAGTTTTAGTATACTGATGTAAGAGATTTGGAACATTTTATTTGAGATATATTATTTGAAGCGTTCATTAGTTGAGATTGGATTAAAGATTCAATTATTTCTATGTACATTATTTAAGATGGGTTCCTTTATCTTGACTTGGTCTATGTTGACTTAAAAAGCCAAAGTTTGACCAAGATAGACTAGTCAACCCTTAGTTTTGACTTAGTCACTAATTAGTCCTTAAGTGCTTATTATTAAGTTTAAGTGTTGTTTTGCACATTTAAGCATTGTTTAACTTAGTACTTTTGGGTTATTCGTCTTTTAGTACTCTATACTTTTTGGGTACAAGTATTTAGTACATTTATTGTTCAAGTGTACGTATTTAGTATTTTTATACGGTTTCGTATTTGTACCAGTATACTTATCTCTTAAAGCCTATTTATACTTAGTAAAATATTTCAAACACCAAATAAATCAATAATAATTATAAAAATCATTTTTAACCTTATTAGGTATCATATTTCTCAAAACATAGAGTTTTACAAAAGTAACTTTAAGTAATAACGAAATCGATAATATTATTAAGGATACTAAATGAGTCATTTTTCAAATGTTATTTTTAAGTTTCGATTTTCATACGCAACATACTTTTATAAGTTAGGTTTCCAGATATAAAGTCATTTTTCAAAAATAATAAGGTTTATTATTTTTAACAAATTAAAAACGAAAACAGTACGGTTTTCAATACTTTCTTTTAAATCGTTTAAAATACTTAAAAATCATTAAAGTGAACCAAAATTTTATTTTGGATACCTATACTTGTACATTACTTATACCCAGAAATTTAGATTAAAATAATTTATAAATGTTCTTTAAAAAAATGTTCTTTCCAGATCTGACCCATTTTAGTAAATATTTTATAAATGAAAATATATAAGATGGATTCATATGAAATTTGACATACACATCTTATGAATCATCAGGAACATAACATAATTTTTCCAAGTCCAAAAGAAACGTTTAACATCACGAAACATATCATTTTCTCAGACAGTACATAAAATCATACAGTACCAGTTTACGAAATAAATCATTACTAAATATATATTTTCATAAAAACTTACTTTTTATATTTTTACCATATTCTAGACATTCAGATCTACAACTTCCATGAAGGAATCTAAGGCTAATTCGAAACATATGTTACAAACAAAAATCTTAAATATACATCACACATCACAGAATCCATTTTACAGCATGTATTGTTAAGTGATAAATCAACAAATAGTTAACTTTAAACTTGGTGATCTAATGATTTAGTCCTAAACATGATGTTATATGTTAGTTAGAGTCTAAACACTATACTACGAGATTTGAGGGCGAAGAAAAGTTAGGTTACCTATTAGCAATTCTCCGGATCAAATATGAAATCAAATATACTAAGATCGAAGCCCCCTTCCTCTTGCTCCTCTTCATGAATAAGTTATAAGGACACGCAAAACAAAGTAAGTTAGTAAATATAATAGGAATAAGACTTAAAAATAAAGAGTATAAGCTAAGGAAAAGAAAGAGTATGTGCTCTTGAGATATGGTGGTGTAAACACCTTAGAACTTAAAAGATCTTGTATGGTTTTTCTTTGGTTTTTAGATGGATCTTTGAAGGAGTATTTAAGTGAGTGAATGGATGAGTAAATGTAGAGAAAATGGCAGGTTATAAGTACACAAGTCGTGCATTAAATGGGGGAGCAAAGGGTGGACAAGAACTTGACAATTATCAAAAGTAGCTAAGCATACTTTAAGAAGTACATACTAGAAATGGTGCTTTTGATTAGTTAGGCATATTTTGAGGCTAGGGTTTCAAAGTCACGGTTTGGCATGCCTTAGGATTATAATTATGAGTTTATTTGGTCACACCATGGTTAGGAAAGAAGTACGGAAATCGAATGTCGAGAAACGATTCGTCGGGTGACGATTTTCGTAGTAAAGGAGCTGTCCAGTACAATATTTTTATGATGAACTTATAAATTGTAATTTGAATATCACCATTGTGTATATCTTGGAAAATTAATAAAGTTAGGCTTTTGAAACGCCTCAATCGGAGTCCGTATGAGAAAATAGGAACCGTTTTACGAAATCGCGCAGAATTTCGATAACGATAGAAATTTCAGTTTTGCAAACAATGAAGTGAAATAGAAAGGTTCCAAAGACAAAAGAATTGAATATTAATATATAAAATATTTTGTCGAGACTCGATTATTAATATTAATCGTTATTATAAATAACTAAAATGGTCAAAAGCACGGGTGTTACAGACTACCCCCCTTAAGAAAATTTCGTCCTCGAAATTCACAACTACTAGGTTGATACGGTATATATTTTCCTAAGGTTAGGCTAAGGTTTTCCTTTAATTTTTTTTGGTGATTCTTAAATATCCATAGGGTATTCTCAAGTTCTCAAAAGTAGAACAATCTCGGGTCATTTCGAGATTTGGTTCACTATCGACTCTAACTCCAAAACCAGATAATACCTAAATTCCTTAAAAACGATATAACATGTTTTTTTTTTCTTGGAGAAATGTTGGTTTGTCTTAAGGTATAATCCATTCAAATAAAGGTTGTCTTAATTTCCACAAACATTTAGTAGTTTTGATCTCTTTAGGTTTATCTGGACTTTCACTTGTAAATCCTCCACTATTAATCATATCAAAATTCATGGTTCCCATGGCACTCTCAATATTTATCATCTAAAGAGTTGATCTCCTAGAGTTGCTTAGTTCTTTCAGTGATAAGCTCTTAGGATTAGTCGAAAACTCTTGTATTGATTTCTATAAAGTTACTAAATTTTTTAAATTGTTTCCTTGTTTCTTGATTCCTCGATTGGTAGGTTATTCCAAAACATCAAATTGACAATCTGTGGGTTTTGAAGTGCCCGTCATAATTACAACATTCGGGGTTGTAATATTATCATCAATCATCCAAAACAGAAATAAGTCACCAAAATAGATATAGTTTTCATAGGGATTCAAAAAATTATAGGTTATAAATCAGCAAATCCTGAAATTTCTAGAGATCTACTAAGGCTTGTTCACAAGCTATTCTCCGAAAAAGCTTTTGAAGTCAATAAAGGAAATCCTCAAATAATTTGATCATTGATCGTTCTCATACTTCTTTCGAACACCTAATTCCACAAATATAAGGTAATGACATCTCGAATATCTCTCGACCTCAAAGGTGTTCTAACTTTGTTATAACAGGGTAGTTAAGATTTTGACTGGAAAATTATAGGCTATGTCTCACGATAGGTTATCGCTTAAAGAGGATTACACGTAAGACACACACTGATAACTTGACTTAAGGTTCCAAGTCCTAAGAGTATTCTAAGGTCGGCAAGTGGTCAGGCAGAACAAAAACAAAAACTAGGTTAGCAACGCTTCAGTCCAAGGTTCGCACATTGATCTAATAGGTCTTCTTCGATGATATCGTCCCTGATCAGGTTTCTGAAGTCTATGCTTCTCGGTGATTTTCTTCTGGATCAACTTTGAATAGGCTCATCATATTAAGAGTCTTTCTTCTATACGATCCTGGTGAAGTCGTGCTCTTTCTCCCAGCAATTCCAACGTTACCTCTACTCGTCTAAGTACTAAATCGTCCGGTCAAAGGTTAATAACAATATTCTAGTTGGTTGGGTTAATTCGATCGGAGATGCATAGAAAAGTTCAATGAAAGTATATAGGTATAGTTGATCAAAGAAGTGGGATTAGGTTTCATAAAAGAACGTATATGAAACGAAGTGGTAAGTTAAACCAAAAATTATCATTTGGTTCGTTGCATAAAAGAGGTAAGGGAGGTGACTCTCAATAGAACATTGTTCCAACTAACCAAAGGGTTTCTCGTCCGATAGAGGGAACGAGAAGATAATTTGAGTTTATATCAGACAATTTCTAGCAAAGTTTGTTTTTCAAAGGAATGAGCAAGGTAAGGATCGAGCTAGATAGATACGTTATTGATGTACTCCTCAATGAGAAGAGTAGAAGTATTAGTGAGTTTTCAAATAACCTATGAGGTTTCAGATAACAGGCAAAGCAGAGTTCAAGACCAAAAGGTCATGGTTGAAGATTTGCATAGGTTCTGTTGTGGTACGAAGTCGGGATAAGAAGTGTTACCACGACTCTAGATAATAATTCGAATAGGAACGTATAAGATCATAATGGGAACATCACTGATCCATGAAAGGCTTAGTTTAAGGAGTAGCTAGAAAGTATTCCAAACGAAAATTGATATGGAGTGATTTAACTGATAATGGAAACAACACATCATCAATCAAGAACCATGTTAGATTGGGTCACTCATGTCTCTATTCTTAGTAACTTCGTTATTCTACATTCCTTTCTAGTTAATCCTCAAAGCAGTTGTTTCTCTAACCTTTATATTCAGAAGTTTGGTTCCTTAAACTCTCGGCATATTATTCCTCAAGTATTTCATATGAGTATATCTCGCGTAGGTATACATCTCCAATAGTATAAGAATATCCTTTATTTGCTCAATTATACTGATTAACTTAATTCTTCCAGTTAACTCCTGATAACCAGTAAGGTAGGATCCATAGGTGTTTCCATTCATTAAGGATTTTTCTCTAAAGGTTACACAACCTTACATCTAATTTTGATTTAAACAATCCCAATAATTTTTATGAGGTTTCATCTATATCCTCAAATTTAAAAATTATAATTAACAAATTCATTGGAAGTCTACCCCACCCAAGTTACAAGTCCTCAGATAATGAGGTTCTCTATACAATCATTGGCTATTGACCTCGATTTACCAATTCTAAAGCTATTCATGATTTACCAAAGAGTTCCATAAATTCGTTCAGTCGGAACTATGCATCTTATCATTGGATTACAAGTTTCATTCTTCAAAATTTTCATAAAATTCTCTTAGTCCTCAAAATAACTACCACATGCATTGTTAAATTCTATCCCTTAGTACTCTTTACTAGTTCCTTTCCCCGATATCTTTTCATAAAGGTCAATACTCTATTGTTATTAGTAATAGTTACTCATCTACAAAACTTGTCTGTTGGCTAACATAACCCGCAAAAACATTGAAAATACAAGGGTTCTAAATTTCACAAAAATCCGTATGACTTAATTTCTCATCAAGTAGTCACTATGTATGTGAATTAGATTTCCATAAATTTCATTCTTTCTTATCTTTCCTTAGCTTACAACCTTAAATCTTCCAATCTTCTGTTATTCTTTAGTATCCTCAAGTTACGATCTCTAAACCTCCCAATCTTTGGTTAAAATTAAGAATTCTCAAAATCGTTGAATCCAAGATCAACACTCAAAAACATTAGTTGGTTCCCATCTTTTTCCAACCTCTCGTCATTCCAAAAATCAATAGGTTCCTAGGTCCAATAATTATAGGTTGACTAAAAGGGTAAAGATTGGGTGATCCTAGTGTGGTTGGTTTAGAAGGATATTGGATACTTCCAAGTACATTATACTTGTGAGAATCCTTGGTATAACTATGTCCATTCTGAGTGGTTTATGGGTTCATCACTTCATCGTGCTTCCACTACGCTCTGATAAGTTTTAACAGTGGCTCATTCAAGACATAGAAATGTACTTAGAAAATGGGTTGAAAGAATAAATATTTAAGAATTTTGAATTGGGCTGATGAGATTAATAACTAAGAGTATTGAAGTTTATCTCCATAGTCAACGGTTATGACAAACTTGGAAAGAGGAAATAGTAACAAGGTAGAGATAAAAGACGATGAATATGTATGATGTTAGCATACATGCAGTTTGATAGCAGTCTAAAAGAATAAGAAGCAAGCTGAAGAAATGAGAAGGAAATAAGATAGAACGGTAAATATGAAAGGTTCCATCAGATAGGAATATTTCAGACTAAGTTTAGCTGAGCAATAAAATACGAAGGTGAAATAAGCGAAAAACTTCTTGTCTGACTCAGGATGAGTAGTCAGACCTAAGAACTAGTTCACGAAGGGATCGAAATGAGTTTAGAAACAAAAGAGAAGGGATCAGTTGAGGTTAAAACTCCTTTAGAAAAGATTAGAAGTTTGTTCAAGGATAGTTAAAGTGTTAGGCTTTAAATGACTTTTGTCTATGCATCCTGATATAGGTTCAAATGTTGGATCTGATTGGTGAACAATTTAACCAAAAAAATTAATAATAATGAAAAAGTAAAAGGTGTTCATCGATTTATGAAGGTATGGATGTTAGACATGAAGGAAAGTTTCGTATGTGATGTTTAAGAATTTCGACGGAAGGATTGAAGATAGTTCGGAATTGAACTCAAATCGTTGCTTGGTTAGATGAAGAAAGTGGGGGCAAAGGTAGAAAATAAGGATAAGCTAGAAAAATGAATTAGATGTGGTGTAAGGTGTTACTGTGAAATGAATATGGGCAAGAAGGGTTCATTTCCATGACTATAATTTAGGCTAACAAATGATCTCCGATGTATGAGCTATATAGGTAAGTAGAGTCTCGGTCAAGTCTAAGTCGACACCTAAATAGGACTCAAGGACTACTATCTTACGTCTGCACTTTATCTTCTTGTATATTACATCTCGTCTGCATAACTTCACTCGATTCTTCAACATGATCCAACTTGATTTTGAAACTATAGTTGATTTGGAAGATGCGTCCATTTGTGCTTGCAATGGTGTTCTACCAGTCTTGAGCTCTCGATGGTTGCAAGTGCTTTATCTTGGTCATCGCGTTGATCACAAGTAAATTAAAACTAGCCAATTGGCTAAGGTTAGATAATCAATGTACATACAACTATTCAGATAACACATGAAAACAAGCGAGGGGCCAAAACCTAAATCGGACGGTACGGGTAATCCTTAGTAGTTCTACCCATTTATATATTCTACCCAAGTATATTATTTGATCCTAGGGTTATGCTAGTGAATCTCTCATTTAGTGATATTAAATGTTCTACAAGTTTTAGACACTTTAGACACTCTAGACACGTGTCATGAGTCCAGGCGCGTTCCCTCGATAGGTGATGTAAATATGCATCGCACATAGTTAAACACGGTCTCAAGGTCGCTCTGATAACAACTGTAACAACCCGGTTCTTCTAATGACATTAATTAACATGGCGGAAAATAATTAAGTCGTAAAAAGGGATAAAAATTTAAAACCATCGACTCAAGTGAGTCTTTTACCGATAAATGAACCGTTTGTTAAAATACAACAATTGAAACCCGAATTACAAATTTCTAAATACAATAGTCTGACAAAATTTGTGTTACAAGATGTATAGTTTGACACTCTCATCTGCCACACTGTATCTCTTGCACTCACGCATGCCCCCATGTCCAGTCTTGAGGGTTCGTCAACCTGAATGAATATTTAAATATACATGTCCCACTTAGTGGGAGTAACCTAACCGTCCTTCTAACACGACCCCGAATAATCAATGTAGTACAACGTTTAGGTTATCTAATTAACAGATAAGCAGGCATGTCACATTACAAATCGACATGTATACAATGTGAGATACACATGAAGTGATTTCAATTAACATGCGAATCAATTTAAATATATAAGACATGTAGGTTATATAGAATAAAGTAATACATACATCATATGAGTATCATGTGAATAATACAGTAAAGCATAGATCATGGATTCATAGAAGTGTCATGTGAAAATAGAGTAAGACATAATAATACAAATCGTATGGAACATAATATAAATCTTAATCAATATTCAAGCAAGACATATAACAAAACATCACTTCCCATTATCAAGCATTTCAATCACATCATTAGTCATAAGAGTATAGAACAGTAACAAAGCATAATAGCACATGTGATTTAGAAAACTGTAGTCATTTACTTTTAAAAACAATGGTTTCCTTTCACATAATGCACGGGACGTGACTACTAATGTCTCATGCACACTTAAGGCTTGCATATCACCATAAATGCGGATGGGAACATCAATCCCGCCAATCATATCGATACTAGGAGGTTTACATCTCACCCCTAGTGCTCAATAGGATCGAACACCTAAATTGACTCGGTTTAGTTGACTGACATACGAAGAAGAAGGACTGCAAGTGCATGGACTCAGAGGCCCCGCTAAACCGAACATGTCCCATACACTGCTAAGGCAAAGGTCGGAAGGTATTCCGCCCCCAAAGATATCCGATATAGAGAGTGAGAGCTGATCAGTGCCCTTATCTATGTATGCGCACACACCCAATCCATAATCTTGGTCTCGGGAAAGAGAACCTTTACACAACCGAGCACCTCAATGGCAACTGGACGACTACTACTCTACCGACAAACTCATAAAGAGCTGGCTGCCCATTTACTTCTTAGCATTTTCTCGCACCGGCAGGATGCATCATGCCCTCCCATGAGCAGTGACTCCGAGTGTCGTAGTCTACTTTCGAAGCTGTCTTCTATCGCATCGTCTTCTAAACTTTACCAAGATAGCGCCCAACACGAAACGTAGGCTGAATTTGGGTGTCTTATAAAGACAGAGTCTCTGGAATATCGAGCTCAGCGATCATCGTGGGGCACATGTCTGATGTCCAGAGGGATGAAACAATACCGGGTTCCATAAGGATGACCGGTCTGTGGGCTCTGTATTGACTCGGAACAAGTCATTACAACATGGAATGGTGAAGACGACTCAGAGGGTACTGCCAGGGCACATGTTCATTTTCACCATGATTGGTATCGATAACATCGTCCGTGAAAACGTGTCTGATCACCGGCTTAGGTAACACACTGACTAGAAGTACGGTTGTTCCTATGGAATTTGAGTATGTCGATTTCAAGATTAACAAACAATATCAATCGTCGTAAAAATTTATCTTAACTGATAGTTTTAGTATACTGATGTAAGAGATTTGGAACATTTTATTTGAGATATATTATTTGAAGCGTTCATTAGTTGAGATTTGATTAAAGATTCAATTATTTCTATGTACATTATTTAAGATGGGTTCCTTTATCTTGACTTGGTCTATGTTGACTTAAAAAGCCAAAGTTTGACCAAGATAGACTAGTCAACCCTTAGTTTTGACTTAGTCACTAATTAGTCCTTAAGTGCTTATTATTAAGTTTAAGTGTTGTTTTGCACATTTAAGCATTGTTTAACTTAGTACTTTTGGGTTATTCGTCTTTTAGTACTCTATACTTTTTGGGTACAAGTATTTAGTACATTTATTGTTCAAGTGTACGTATTTAGTATTTTTATACGGTTTCGTATTTGTACCAGTATACTTATCTCTTAAAGCCTATTTATACTTAGTAAAATATTTCAAACACCAAATAAATTAATAATAATTATAAAAATCATTTTTAACTTTATTAGGTATCATATTTCTCAAAACATAGAGTTTTACAAAAGTAACTTTAAGTAATAACGAAATCGATAATATTATTAAGGATACTAAATGAGTCATTTTTCAAATGTTATTTTTAAGTTTCGATTTTCATACGCAACATACTTTTATAAGTTAGGTTTCCAGATATAAAGTCATTTTTCAAAAATAATAAGGTTTATTATTTTTAACAAATTAAAAACGAAAACAGTACGGTTTTCAATACTTTCTTTTAAATCGTTTAAAATAATTAAACACCATTAAAGTGAACCAAAATTTTATTTTGGATACCTATACTTGTACATTACTTATACCCAGAAATTTATATTAAAATACTTTATATGTTCTTAAAAAAAATGTTCTTTCCAGATCTGACCCATTTTAGTAAAAATTTTATAAATGAAAATATATATGATGGATTCATATGAAATTTGACATACACATCTTATGAATCATCAGGAACATAATATAATTTTTCCAAGTCCAAATGAAACGTTTAACATCACGAAACATATCATTTTCTCAGACAATACATAATATCATACAGTACCAGTTTACGAAATAAATCATTACTAAATATATATTTTCATAAAAACTTACTTTTTATATTTTTACCATATTCTAGACATTCAGATCTACAACTTCCATGAAGGAATCTAAGGCTAATTCGAAACATATGTTATAAAGAAAAATCTTAAATATACATCACACATCACAGAATCCATTTTACAGCATGTATTGTTAAGTGATAAATCAACAAATAGTTAACTTTAAACTTGGTGATCTAATGATTTAGTCCTAAACATGATGTTATATGTTAGTTAGAGTCTATACACTATACTACGAGATTTGAGGGTGAAGAAAAGTTAGGTTACCTATTAGCAATTCTCCGGATCAAATATGAAATCAAATATACTAAGATCGAAGCCCCCTTCCTCTTGCTCCTCTTCATGAATAAGTTAGAAGGACACGCAAAACAAAGTAAGTTAGTAAATATAATAGGAATAAGACTTAAAAATAAAGAGTATAAGGTAAGGAAAAGAAAGAGTATGTGCTCTTGAGATATGGTGGTGTAAACACCTTAGAACTTAAAAGATCTTGTATGGTTTTTCTTTGGTTTTTAGATGGATCTTTGAAGGAGTGTTTAAGTGAGTGAATGGATGAGTAAATGAAGAGAAAATGGCAGGTTATAAGTACACAAGTCGTGCATTAAATGGGGGAGCAAAGGGTGGACAAGAACTTGACAATTATCAAAAGTAGCTAAGCATACTTTAAGAAGTACATACTAGAAATGGTGCTTTTGATTAGTTAGGCATATTTTGAGGCTAGGGTTTCAAAGTCACGGTTTGGCATGCCTTAGGATTATATTTATGAGTTTATTTGGTCACACCATGGTTAGGAAAGAAGTACGGAAATCGAATGTCGAGAAACGATTCGTCGGGTGACGATTTTCGTAGTAAAGGAGCTGTCCAGTACAATATTTTTATGATGAACTTATAAATTGTAATTTGAATTTCACCATTATGTATATCTTGGAAAATTAATAAAGTTAGGCTTTTGAAACGCCTCAATCGGAGTCCGTATGAGAAAATAGGAACTGTTTTACGAAATCGCGCAGAATTTCGATAACGATAGAAATTTCAGTTTTGCAAACAACGAAGTGAAATAGAAAGGTTCCAAAGACAAAAGAATTGAATATTACTATATAAAATATTTTGTCGAGACTCGATTTATTAATATTAATCGTTATTATAAATAACTAAAATGGTCAAAAGCACGGGTGTTACAATTTGTACTGAAGCGATATTTCCGTCTTGCTTTAAATACTTGAATAACCCTAAGAATTATTATTATTATTGATCTAGGGAGCAGTTATATTAATGGTCGGTGGACAGCAGGTGATGAGCCACTCTACTACGTTGTTTCCCCAAAAGATATAGTTATTGCTAAACCAAGTTTTGTCTAACCTCTTGCCGAGTATTTTTTATCCTTTTTTTTATCGTCTGAACTCGGGGGGTCTTGACATTTAGTTACTCTCTTCCGTGTTGATAGTAATCACATCTGGTTTAGTGGCTGATCCATCCCCCTTTCTCGGTAGACAAGAGGAAAGAGGATATGAAAAGTAATTTCTTAATTAAGGTTGGAGTGTTGTGATAGATTACAAGAAAACTAAATTGGGTGCACTTTTTTCCCTGTATATATATCGTAAAGTGAGATATGAAAGTTAGATCTCAATATATATATAGAGAGAGGGAATAGCTAAAGAGAAGCAAACTTTTTTTTTTCACTTTTTCGTGATCAATAAGCTCGTTCGTGATCAATTTTTTAAACTTTCATCAACTTACTTGCATCTTGTACAGGTTCATTATAGATGGAACATTGATGCGTCCCCTGATGTTTGTTTGTGATTAATAACAGGGATACTGAAGATCATATAAATTGGCTTCTTGAGCATGAGTGGTATGACAAAGCTGTAACTGAAATCGAAGTAACACACGGAAGAAAAGAACTTTTTGAAGAGGTTGGCGTTTTGCTATTTACTGATTTTTTTATAAAAACTGTGTTTCCTAAGTGTAAGATATTCAAAAGTTTCTTGATAAATTAAACGAGGAAGTTTTATTAAGGGAACCAATGGGGGAATATGTGTTTCTCACTTATCTCACTGTTAATGAATCTTTAATAGGTGGGATCGAGATACCTGGAGCATTTGCTTGCTGAGAAAAAGTATGCCGAAGCCGCAGAATTATGTCCCAAATTGCTTCAAGGTTTAGCTTCAGCTTGGGAGAGGTATTATAACCTTCAATTGCCGTAACGCCTTTTCCTCAATTGCTTGTATTTGCAGCTTCTAAAACCAGGTGTTTTTGACTTCATCGAAAGACATAACCTGCATGCTGCTGTTCGTGAAAAGGTACAGTGCTATTACTAAGATGCTGCACTTTGTCTCGATTACAATTATTATGCATTTCTAAGAAAACAGGGATACAACATTAAAAAAACCTAATAGATTAAAAATTGAGGAGTACAATGTTAAAATTCTCATTTATCTATTTACGGTATGGTTACAGGTCATCTTGTTACTAATAACCTTCATCCATGTATGTGTATGTTGTATCTTGTATTTTGTCATTTGTACGACTCTTACACTTTGTTATACTTGTTGCAATGTAGTCGGCTCCTCATGCTCGGAAAACAGAGTGCGGTTATTACGTGACGAGATATATGATCGAAATTATCACTTGTTCTGATTTGAAGAGCACCGTCAATGAGGTAAGACTTGGGTTTTCACACTTTCTCTTGTTTCAATCATTTGTTTTATGCACATAATTGAAACAAAATAATTAGTTCATTTATATTATTGATTTTGTAGCATTTCAACGATATGATGCCATGTTCTCAAGAAGATATTGACGAGGTTCGTGGATTATGGGCGGATTATTTTCTTAATAATTAGTCGTATATGATGCATCTGATTACCTTATGCGGAAAAGGTGTTAGTTGGATTATGGTTTTAGGTACTTTTGGACATGGATAATGATTTTACGTGTACCTTTTGGATTTTGGATGTTGGATAATGATTTTATGTATCTTTTGGATGTTGGATTTTATAAAAGTGTAGCTTCTTTTGTTCAATTATTCGCTATGGTATTCCTTTTTTATGGTTTGTTAATATGTACGTATTTAAGAATTATTAAAAAAAACATAAAATATGTATACGTATATAAGAAAATATCTATATATACGTATTTCAGAAAACAGGTGCCTATTATGTATATAGACAATTGTTGTTCTAGAAAAACAGTTGTCTATATACGTAATAGACAACTGTTGTTCTAGAAAAACAGTTGTCTATATACGTAATAGACAACTGTTGTAAAACAGATGTCTATGCTTAGGCTAATATACAACTCCAAACTACTCAACTGTTGTAAGTCAGTTGTCTATGGCAAAAAAAACAGTTGTCTATTTGATGTTTTGTAGTAGTGAAAATTAGGCGAAAATAAGCTGCGTGTCGCGCCGGCCGGCTGGCAGGCCGCCTGCCACATGCAAGCTGGCGCGCACAACACTACTAAAACAAGCATTGGGCCGTTTTCCTTGGCCCAACGAATCGACACTTCTCATTTCTTCTTCGCCTAAACGTCTCGAAGCACGGGTTTTATCTCGGGATCGTTCTTCTAACCAGATATGAGTGTAAATGCACATAAAAACCTGAAATCGTGTAGAATCTACAAAAACACTCACTCAAAGCAAAATGTTAGAAGAAACGGCTCTAAAGAGCGCGTTCCGACCGGAAAAGACAACGGAATCGAGGGAATAAAGTTATATAAACACGACACATCAGAGTCCGAGTCTAGGATGTGCTACTTCTTCCAAAGTCCAAATCAAAGTCAGAGTCAGTTGCATTCTGTCTTCTCCAATTCAATAAAATCAGCTTTTCTATTTCTCATATATACTTTCCTTATGTGTTTCCTTGAACACGATGAACACCGTCATACACTGTGAGCACATGCACGTGACTATTATAGGCACATCTATAATGATCGCAGGAAATCGAGACCCGTGTTTTCCTTTACCTGTTCCATGTCTGACATAGAAAGCCACATAACTACCCTTAGGGAGTGGTATCGAGTCCTATGACGAATCTAGGTGGTCTCCTAGTTCGGGTTTAAGACGGGCGGCAAGCCCATTTCCCACAATAAACACCCATCCAATAAGATCAACCAATCCCTACCTTAGGTGTTAGTCTGACAGACAAAAAAAAAGATGGAAAAAAAATCAAAAGTCCAGGGAAAAAGCAAAAGGCCAAAACAAAAAAGCAGGCCATCATCAAAAAAGAGGCATCCATGACCGAGGTTAAACGGTCAACTAGACCAGGGCTAAGAGGTCAACCAAAAGAATTCAAAAACCCATGACCGTGGTCAACGATCAACTCAAGTGAAAGTCCCTTGACCAAGGTACGGTCAATTCAAAACTTATCTATACCATCCAGTAGGAGAGAGATAATCAAGCTGGTCAGCTAACACCACATTTAGTCTTCCCACGTTGCAACCCTCAAGACCTTCCCGAGACGTAGGCTAGAGACAGCCCGGAATTTTGAGGATTCAAGCTCCATAGGATACACACTAACCTTTAGGGCCAGACATGGAAATCAGATCCCGCATTATCAAACCTACCCCAATCGAAGTCCGAGTCATTTTTACTCGACTTCCCCCTTTCCTACCACATTGCAATACCTTACCCTCGAAGCCTTAGCTCCACAAAATCAAGCTCCATATTTCGAATCAGCAAAGCCACTTACTTCCTAGCACCACATATCCAAAAACATCCAAACTAGTTGCCAACCCCAAACACGAGAACTCACCTTGCGGTCGGCATAGAACATGCCCAAATAGTTCACATCACCTATGGGGGCTACCCCAGAAAACGTTCACAGTCACAGGATCAACATACTAACCATTCTAGCCCTTTGATCAAGACATCATTGAGAATGCTCCTAGCCTACACCATCGCTATGACTAGTTACACACAAAGCCCTAATAGACTAGGCACCATAATATATCTTTCAACACTGAACTACGGCTTGGTTTGATTTCACCGCACGTGAATACGTAGGCAGCCTTTTAGCAAAGGCACAACCACCCACATTGACACACATTCAAAAAGTAACAACATTCCGGTCACGACACTGTCATGTTCTCAACAACTAGCTTTGTCATCCTGGGGGCTTCTCCTAGGCAGAAGTTCTCCATCCACTCACATAATCCAAATACTTTCAAAACCTAGCCACTTTTCTATAGTGTGTCCTAGTACTCGGCTCAGTCGAAGACGAGAATCTGTCAGGACTCGAAACAACCCCTACCTTGGGAATATACCCCGAAACAAAAAAATCAAAAAGAGCACTAGACTACAGCATTGTTACTGCTGAGTCCTGCAGAAACTGTCTCATTACAGACTATTGGAGATCTATCCCATTTCGATGTTCGACCGTGTTGCCACTCGCCTAGGCTACGGAATAGCGCAACTTAAGAGTCTTGTTAGGTGGCCCACCTCCCTACCGAGTCATGGTCCAACCCCTCGAGAGTCCAGTCGTATCTGTCAACTCGACCGGTCACGTTCAAAGTCGAATCTGTCGGTAGGCCTCTCTTTTCAAATTCTACTTTGAAATCTGCAAAACTTAGCCATTTGAGAAAATCCTTTTCGACAAGGTCAAATTTCGGTTTATTTAAACTGCAAATTTCTTTTCTACCCTTTCAATTTCGAAAACCTATCTCCTAGCATGTAAATTGCTTTCAGGACTTCGATTTCAAAAATCCAAAATTCGAAAAAATTTAATTTTTAATTCCCACCGCGAGTCGTGTTTTACCTACGTGTTGCATGCTAAACTTTATGTAACTTATACAGGTACGACAAAAGGAAGCCCGTGCAACTCACATATCTCCCCAGCGGAAAGCCCAAGGCGACATTTCTCATGGGATGGGCCCATTTACAGGCACACCCGGGACTTATACAACAAGTCCAAAATTCCCTACGGAGTCATCATCATCAGCTCAGGTATGATTTCTATCTTATGGCTGGCGAGCCCTTTTACGCAAGTCCAATGGACTATAAATGACCCGACCGGAAGTCTGCCAGGTCTTAATCCTCGATTGGCCTTGTAGCTACTCTGACTTTCGCCTTGTCCAAGCCTCAGTCAGAGTGGGGGCTATGTAGACACCCACATTTTGACCGCTAGGTGTGTATAGTAGTTTCCAAAAAACACCCGATGATGATCGGACGTAAACATTGCTTAATACACTCGTTTTTCGAACTCGGAATCAATAGTAGTTGGCACGAGCTTTTAGTGGAGAAAAAATTTCACAAAACAGACCTCAAATCCAGGCCTAGTGGGTTGTTTACAGTCAAATGAGACTAATTTGGGTCAAAACCGACACCAAGGGCAAAACCGTCTTTTAACGATCGAGTCAAACCCCGGTCAAAGACATTTCCGAGGCGGAAAAATCTGTCACGCCACTTCAAAAATCTGACTCAAAGTCAAATACTACACAAATATCAGCTACAAAGTAGGAATCCTTTCCTATCCAAAGTCGGAATTCTACACCATCTAAACCGGGTGTTTCTTCCCCTACAAGTAACCTTTTCCTATCCAAAGACAGAATCCCACTTCATCTCAACCGGTTTTTTTCTTCCTTTGCAAGATATTAATCTCCTATCCCAAGTCGATATTTCATCCTAAAAATACCCCACCCTTGTACACAGAATTGAGACACAATTCCCGACATCAATTACAACATCAACACACATCATCAAAATTACAACCCGGAATTCCAGCAATACTAGGCATATTATATTCCGATCTTCCCTCTAGAAATCCTATAGGATTTCCGACCATTCACAACCTGAAATTCTAGGCAATTTTAGGCAAACCATATACAAACCTGAGAACAAAATCGCCAAATCCCTAACCATACACACCATAACTCACCTATATACATCTTAACGCTCCCGCGCCTAGGCCTCTGCTACGAGTCTGTTTTCGAGATAATCAAGCATGTAGGTTGAGGGTGTTACAAATCCCGACTTCTCCCTTTTCTTCTTTTTCTCTCGTTCGTCCGTCTTTTTATACGGGTCGTCGTCAGGTCTTTTCTTTTTTATTTTCTCGTTCCCAATATCGATACTACAATATAATTTTTATACAAAAATGGTCATTCTTAAAATACGATACCGACTCTATGGTCGAATATCGTATCTACAAGAATCAAATTAATCTCGTTGATGCTAAGATAATCGTCATATAGTCCTAAAAACTAAATACGACGATTTCGACGCGGAGAGAATCTACATTGTTTTTTAGTTCGATTTTCAAACGATTTGCAAAACATCATTTCTAAAAAGTCGCTCCGAATATTTGATATTGATTCCATAATCAAGTGTCGAATATAACAAGCATCGAAATTTAAGTCGGGTATAAATCGTATTATATTTTTACGCGGCTTAGCAAAATTATCGATTTTTCAAAAAAAACAATTTCGAGAACAAAAACAAACCGGACAGCAGTCCGTACAGAGGGCACTCGATCGAGTGCTGTGGACATGACATAGGTCCACCCCGACACGGCCACGCGCGGGTTTGGGGAGGCGAATGAATCTCCATGAGATGGTCAAATTGAAATTTAAATCGAAGTTGGAGTCGCCACCGAATTTTATGGTTATTCGGAACCGTTCGAGCCCACTCTATGTCGTAGTGGGCCGTATACAAAATACGGCCCATTTCCGATGTCAGAGTTTATTGGGCTCGTCCCTTTGCATATCGATATAGATGCCGACTTGGGCGGTTAATCGTATATTGAATGACTCTCGTTGCCAATGGTTTCGGACATCCGGAAACCACGGTTTTGAGTAAGGGGTGAGGGTACGTGTTGGGAAGTTCACTAAGAACACCCAACCCCGCCCGCACATTAGCGGCCTCTACTAGGATATCGAATGACGTTTTAATACGCGCGTTAGTAATACGATGAATGATATGCAAACTTTGTTTTCCTAATCATGCGAGGAATTGAATGGGTTGTTAAGTCGGTTTTAATGCATGAAAAATTTAACGTCAAAGTTCAATTTAGCATGTGAGATTCGTTTTAGTATAATAAAACAAAAGATGAAAATAATGAATTTGCTACAAAAATGAACAAACAAGTTAGTATCGATTTGTGAAAATAATATAGCAAATAAATATACGAGATCGAAAAAATAAATATTAATCGAAATCTGGAAAATATTGTATAAAACGATGTTTTGTATAAAAAACGAAGTTCGAAAAACAATAAAAAGCGAGAAAAAATGGCGTCGAGGCAGCCGGCCGCGCGGCTCGCCCGAGATGCCGGCGAGTCGCGTGTCGGTCTGTTTTTTTTGAAGACGGTTTTCGAAAACTCGATGTTTTTATTAAATCGTGTATGAATATCGCATAATTCGTACTCGATTCAATATTTTCGATATTCGTTATATTTGATAGTTAACTACGAAATTAATATCAAATATTCCGAATAGTTTTAGAAAAGATATAAATTTTGAAATCGTTTCGTAGAATAATAAAATAAAACGAACGAAAAAAAGCTAAAAGAGGACTCGGGTTTCAGGCCCGTGCGCGAGTCGCCTAGGTGGGGCGCGACTCACGTGCGGGTCTGTCCCGGTTTTGCTCGTTGTTCGAAAATTGTTAATTTTGATAAATCGCGTACAAATATGAATTAATTTATACTCGATTTATGTTTTCGATATTCGTCGTACCCGATATTCGATTATGAAATCGATATTGAGTTTTCGAAATGATTTTTAGAAAAGGGTTTTGTAAAAAAGAATTTGAACGGAAAAAAGATGTAATGATTTTTAATATCGTCGAGATTTTAATATAATTCTTTTCGATACAATATTCGATTATAGAAAATCGATATCATATTTTTAAGAATGTTGTTGTATGAAAATAGTTTTTAATAGTATCGATATTATAAAATAAAATAAACGACGACCGACCCATAAAAAATAAGACGGACGAGGAGGACGAGAGAAGAAGAAGAGAAATCGGGTTTTGTTACACCCTCAACCTACATGCTTCTGTTTACTCGGATCGGGGCTCGTCGGGACGTGGCTTAGGCACAAGAGCGTCGAGTGGATGTCGGTGAGTTATGGTGGCTCGGTTTGGGCGTGACGTGTGAAGGGTGTCGGGTATCGGGCCGGTTTCCTTCGGGTTTGTAATATCGGTTTCTCGATGCTAAATTTTATGTGTGTGTGTATGGGAATAATTGATGTTGTAGATGATTGATGATTGATAATGAATGTAGATTGTAGATGCTAATTGATGTTGTAAAAGTGTGTGTGCAAGGGGCTATTTATAGGGAGTTCCTGACCTTGGCTAGGAGAGTTTGAACTACCGCTAGAGATAGGAAATATAGCGACTCCGCTGGGGATTAGCTGATACGTTACTGACCTTCAGCATCCTCAGGGTGAGACTCGAATAGAAATCGTTTGACTAGTACAATACGCGTTTTAGTTTTACGGTTCATGCATAACCCCATATTTTCAGGGGCCGGTACTCGTGACCGACGTCCCACTATACTATCGATGTAGTCCAAATTGGATATGTCGAAGGTGTCCATTAGCCGATTCGTATGGGTTTTACGGCATGTTCTAAGCTCAACTCGACTTAGGAAGTCCGCCCCGATTCTCGATAGGCTGTGTACACTGGTATAGGCCCTTTCAGACTGACCGAGACTTAGAATTAGAGCATACATGGCGTCGTTATACTGTTTTCATGACTACGTGCTACCTGATTTACAAGTCTTTTTTCAAAAACCGTCATTTTCAAAATATCCAATTTTCAAAACCCGGGACATATACCGAATTTAGGATCCACGATTTTACTCAAAATAGCCTATTTTTAGCCGGTATTATGCCCATTTCAAAACTGGAAAATATTTTCGAACTTTCAAACCCGCTCCCCGGTCCGCCTTTCCGTTTTCTTTTTCGAAAAAAAAAGGGGCCGGGCTCCTCTCCCCGATTTTACTCGGGCTTTCAAAAATCAATTTCAAAACCTTCCTCTTTTTAGGACTTCCCATATTTAGCGGTGTCGGGTCGTATCATAAATCGTCAAGGTCTTCTAGCGTCGAAACTCCGTCGATCTTATATCACGGATTTCCTCCCTATCCCAGTCCGCCTTATTAGACTAAGGCAAGGCCCACCTACGTAGGACATACTCCAACAAGGGTCGGCCCGTCTACACAATCGAGTCTAGAAGTCTGGGGAATGTCTCACATGGACCTCCTTTCGAACAAGGCCCAGCCCACACGGCTGGATCCTAAAGAAGGCCGACCTTTCACAAGTCACCCGTCTAAGTGTCTTTTCCGAGTCAACCTTTTACAAGGCATAGCCCTATAACAAAAGGTTTGTGACCTTTACGTCTAAGGGTCACTCGTCCGACACTCGAGTCTTAAACCAAATTTTCGATCCCACTTGGGGGCTACCCTTCATCAGAGCGGTCAATCACGGTTGCTCTAAGAGTCATGTCTTACACGTGTCTCACGTACCCCACTTTTGAGTCACTTAGATGTCGCACCGTCTGAGCCCTACCAAAGTCTTTAGTCTCACTCGAGGGCTGTCTTCCACCCGAGCAGTCAACCACGGTCACCTTAAGGGCTACCTTACATCCATCTTGCACCGGCGTCCTTACGATGCCTTCTTCGAGTCGTACCTATGCTACGAATACTCGAGTCACCTAGGTTTAGGTCGCCATGATTGGTCCGAGCACGCGGTGCGGTCAAACACGGTCGCCATATTTTTTGGACTCACCCTCATGATCGAGTCCAAGTCATGGTCGTTACCTTGTCCAGGTCAACGTTCGAGTATCCCGATCCAAGAATCCTAGTCATTCAAGTCACCTCGGGGTCGCGTCTAGTTTGACTCCCTCTCTTGCATTTGCGCAAAACCGAGTTTAGGCGAGTCGTGGCACCTGTCGAAGACCTTACCAAAAAAAACAACCAACCGAGCATCCGAGTCCGGATCTGATTCGAGTCTAAGTCTGAGTCCGAGTCTAGGATTCCCTACATCCTCATTTCCAAGTCAGAGTCATTTATATTCCGTCCTCCTTTTCAAAAATTCAATAAAATCAGCTTTTCTATTCCTCATATATATTTTCCTTATGTGTTTCCGGGAACATAATCAACAACATCATACACTGTGAGCACATGCACATGACTACTATTGGCACATCTATAATGACTGCAGGAAATCGAGACCCATGTTTTCCTTTACATGTTCCATGTCTGACATAGAAAGCCACAAAACTACACTTAGCATGAGCGGTATCGAATCCTATGATGAATCTAGGTGGTCTCCTAGTTTCGGTTCAAGACGGGAGGCAAGCCCATTTCCCACAATAAACACCCCTCCGACAAGATCAACCATACCTACCTACGGTGTTAGTCTGACCAAAAAAAAAAGACAAAAAACTGGAAAAAAAAAAATCAAAAAGTCCGAGGAAAAAAGCAAAAGGCCAAAACAAAAAAACAGGCCATCATAAAAAGAGAACATCCACGACCAGAACGGTCAACACAAATGAAGATCCCATGACCGGGGCTAAGAGGTCAACCAACAAAAAATATTCAAATGCCCATAACCGTGGTCAACGGTCCACTCAAGATCAATACCCATACCATCCAATAAGGGAGAAACAATCAAGCTGGTCAACTAACACCACATTTAGCCTTCCCACATTACAACCCTCAAGACCTTCCCGAGACCCAGGCTAAAGACAGCCCGGAATTTTGAGGATTCAAGCTCCATAGGATACCCCTAACCATTAGGGCCGGACATGGAAACCAGATCCCGCATCATCAAACATATCCCGATCAAAGTTCGAGCCATTTTACTCGACTTCCCCTTGACATAACAGAATTCACAATCACCATATGCAAACACGAGATCAAAACTCGTCAAAGACCCGAGAGCAAAACTCGTCAAATCCCTTACCTAATCATACACAATCCCGAGAGCAAAACTCGTCAAATCCCGGAGAGCAAAACTCGTTAAAATCCCCGAGAGCAAAACTCGTTAAAATCCCATCCCAATTCTTCTCATTCAAACCACTTACCAACCCCAAACACGGGAATTTAACTTGTAGTCGGCATAGAACATGCCCAAATAGTGCACACCACCTCTGGGGGCTATCTCGGAGAATGCTCACAGTCACAGGATCAATATCCTAACCATTCTAGCCCTTTGATCAAGACATCATTGGGAATGCACCTAGCCTACACCATTGCTATGGCTAGTTACACACAAAGTCCTATTAGACTAGGCACCATAATCTTTCAATCACTAAACTACGGCATGGTTTGATTTCACTACACGTGAATACATAGGTAGCCTTTCAACAGAGGCACAACCACCCACATTGACACACATTCAAAATGCTCCATCATTCCGGTCACGACACCGTCATGTTCTCAGCAGCTAGCTTTGTCGTCCTGGGGGCTTCTCTTAGGCAGAAAACCTCCATCCACTCACAAAATCAAGATAAAATTCAAAGAATCTAGTCTTCTTTCTATAGTGTGTCCTAGTACTCGGCTCAGTCGAAGACAAGAATCTGTCAGGACTCGAGGCAATACCCACTTTGGAAATGTACCCTAAAATAAAAAATTCAGGAGAGCACTAGACTACAACAGTCTCATTACAGACTAATGCAACCCCGTATAGCATATCTATCCCACTTCGATGTTCGACCATGTTGCCACTCGTCTAGGCTACGGAATAGCGCAACTTAAGAGTCTTGTTAGGTGGCCCACCCCCTACCGAGTCACGGTCCAACCCCTAGAGAGTCCAGTCATGTCCGTCAACTCGTCCGGTCACGCCCAGCGTCGAGTCTGTCGATAGGTCTCTCTCTTCAAATTCTCATTTTAAAATTTGCAAAACTTAGCCATTTGAGAAAACCCTTTTCGACGAGGTCAAATTTCGGTCTATTTAAATTGCAAATTTCTTTTCTACCCATTTCAGTTTTGAAAACCTATTTCCTAGCACGTGAGCTGCTTTCCGGACTTCGATTTCAAAACTAAGCAAAAATCATTTTTTATTCCCCAGCGCGAGTCATATTTGTTTCACCTACATACTGCATGCAAAATTTTATGTAACTTATACAGGTACAATTCAAGACCGCGCAATTCACATAACTCCCCAGCGGCATAGACTTATACGACAAGTCCGATTCCCCACAGAGTTATTATCATCAACTCAGGTACATTTCTAGTCTCCGGCCGGCGGGCCCTTTACGCAGGTCTAATGGACCTTAAACGACCCGACCGGAAGTCTGCCAGGTCTTAATCTTTGATTGGCCTGGTAGCTACTCTGACTTTCGCATTGTCCAAGCCTCAGTCAGAGTGGGGGGTTTGTAGACACCCACATTTTGACCGCCAGGTGTCTATAGCAGTTTCCGACAAACACCCGATGATGATCGGACGCAAACATGCTTTAAATACTCAGAAACGGGCTCAGAATCATTGGCATTTGGCTTGGGCTCATTATAGAGTACATATCTCACAAAACCAACCTCAAAATCAGGCCCAGTGGGTCGTTTCGAGTCAAATAAGACTAATTTGGGTCGATTTCGACATCAGGGTTAAAACCGTCTTTTAGCGACCGAGTCAAAACCCGGTCAAAGATTTTCCCGTGACACGTGAGTCAGCCGTGACACCTCACACGGCTGATTCGAATTCTAATCCTACGAAAAATCAGCTACATAAAATATTAAACAAATCCGTTTAAGGATGGAATTCGATCTCAAGTAGGAATCCTATCCAAAAACCGATTCAGACACCCCACCGAGTGTAAATACTCGGCCAGGCAGCACAAACCAGCCGTGTTCCCTTTCTTCCTTGACAAGAAAGCGGAATTCTCATGCCTTACAGCTTCCTATATTTCCTATCTCTAGCGGTAGTTCAAACTCTCCTAGCCAAGGTCGAGAACTCCCTATAAATAGCCCCTTGCACACACACTATTCAAGACATCAACAACAATCAATTAGCATCAAGAAATTACACACAGACATCTGTCAAATCACACACACACACATCGAGAAACCGATACTACAAACCCGAAGGAAATCCGGCCCTATACCCGACACCCTTCTCGACCGAATCGAACCACCGCCAACTCACCGACATCCACTCGACGCTCCTCTGCCCAAGCCACGTCCCGACGAGCCCCGATCCGAGTAAACTAAAGCATGTAGGTTGAGGGTGTACAAAAACCCGACTTCTCCCTTTTCTTCTCTTCTCCTCCTTCGCGTCGGTCCTTTTATTACGGGTCCTTCGTCGCGTTTTTTTATTTTCTAATATCGATAATATCAAAAAAAAACTATTTTCATATAACAACATTCTTAAAAATATAATATCGATTTTCTATAATCGAATATTGTATCCAAAAGAATTATATTAAGATCTCAACGATATTAAAAATCGTTACATCGTTTTCAAATCACTTTTTTACAAAACCTTTTTTTTATTTTATTCATTCTGAATATTCGATATCAATTTCATAATCGAATATCGGATATGACGAATATCGAAAACATAAATCGAGTACAAATTAATTCATATTTTGTACGCGATTTATCAAAATTAACGATTTCGAACAAAAAATAAAACCGGACAGACCCGCACGCGAGTCGCGCCATGCCCAGGCGACTCGCGCACGGGCCTGAAATCCGAGGCATTTTTTTAGCTTTTTTCGTTCGTTTTATTTTATTCTTCTACGAAACGATTTTAAAACTTATATCTTTTCTAAAACTATTCGGAATATTAGATATTAATTTCGTAGTTAATTATCAAATATAACGAATATCGAAAATATTGAATCGAGTACGAATCATGCAATATTCATACACGGTTTAATAAAAACATCGAGTTTTCGAAAACCGTCTCCAAAAACAGACCGACATGCGACTCGCCGGCAGCCGGGGCGAGCCGCGCGGCCGCTGTCACGACGCGACTTTCTCGTCTTTTTTATTATTTTTCGAACTTCGTTCTTAGTGATTCATATAAATCTTAATATCAAATATTCCGAATTAATTTATACTCGATTTATGTTTTCGATATTCGTCGTACCCGATATTCGATTATGAAATCGATATCGAGTATTCGGAATGATTTTTAGAAAAGGGTTTTGTAAAAAAGAATTTGAACGAAAAAAAGATGTAACGATTTTTAATATCGTCGAGAATTTAATATAATTCTTTTTGATACAATATTCGATTATAGAAAATCGATATCATATTTTTAAGAATGTTGTTGTATGAAAATAGTTTTTAATAGTATCGATATTAGAAAATAAAATAAACGACGACCGACCCATAAAAAATAAGACGGACGAGGAGGAAGAGAGAAGAAGAAGAAGAGAAATCGGGTTTTGTTACACCCTCAACCTACATGCTTCTGTTTACTCGGATCGGGGCTCGTCGGGACGTGGCTTAGGCACAAGAGCGTCGAGTGGATGTCGGTGATTTATGGTGGCTCGGTTTGGGCGTGACGTGTGAAGGGTGTCGGGTATCGGGCCGGTTTCCTTCGGGTTTGTAATATCGGTTTCTCGATGCTAAATTTTATGTGTGTGTGTATGGGAATAATTGATGTTGTAGATGATTGATGATTGATAATGAATGTAGATTGTAGATGCTAATTGATGTTGTAAAAGTGTGTGTGCAAGGGGCTATTTATAGGGAGTTCCCGACCTTGGCTAGGAGAGTTTGAACTACCGCTAGAGATAGAAAATATAGGAAGCTCTAAGGCATGAGAATTCCGCTTTCTTGTTAAGGAAGAAAGGGAACACGGCTGGAATATGCTGCTCGGCCGAGTGTTTGCACTCGGTCGGGTGTCTGAATCGGTTTTCGGATAGGATTCCTACTTGAGATCGAATTCCATCCTTAAACGGATTTGTTTAATATTTTATGTAGCTGATTTTTCGTAGGATTAGAGTTCGAATCAGCCGTGTGATGTGTCACGGCCGACTCACGTGCCTCGGAAATAATTTTGACGGGTTTTGACTCGGTCATAAAAAGACGGTTTTACCCCCGGTGTCGGAATCGACCCAAATTAGTCTTATTTGACTCGAAACGACCCACTAGGCCTGATTTTGAGGTTGGTTTTGTGAGATATGTACTCCATAATGAGCCCAAGCCAAATGCCAATGATTTTGAGCCCGTTTCTGAGTATTTAAAGCACGTTTGCGTCTAATCATCATCGGGTGTTTGTCGGAAACTGCTATAGACACCTGGCGGTCAAAATGTGGGTGTCTACAAGTGCCTAGCCCACTCGATCGAGTGGCACCTCAAAACCGAGATAGGGGCCTTTTTTGCGAGACCACTCGGTCGAGTCCCGCAATGACTCGATCGAGTGGCTCCTTATTTAACGAAACAGCGGGCTTTTCAGCATATTTCGGGTCTCGATCAATATTTTCATGACCTCGGTCAACGCGTGATTAATCCATTACGCGAAATATCTTTTCAAAATCGTGCATGTCATCGTATCTTTATCTTTTATTCAATTTTGCAAACCGTTACTAACTTGTTTGTTCATGTTTTTAGCGATTTCTTTTCATCAATTGTTTTATTATACTAAGACGAATTTCGCATGCTAAAACAACTTTGACGTTAATTTTAGATGCATTAAATCGACCTAGCAACCCATTCAAATATTTGCATGTTTAGTCAAAACAATGTTTGCATATCATTCATCGAATTTTTAACGCGCGTATTTCAAAATCAAACGATATCTTAGTAGACGCCGCTAATGTGCGGGCGGGGTTGGGTGTTCTTTTTGAACTTCCCAACACGTACCCTCACCCCTTACTCTAAACCTCGGTTTCCGGATGTCCGAAACCGTTGGCACACGAGAGTCATTCAATACACGGTATCCGATAATGTCGGTATCGGTATCAAATGCAAAGGGACGAACCCAATAAACTTTGACATCAGAATGGGCCGTACATTGTGCACGGCCCACTACGACATAGAGTGGGTTCGAACGGGCCCGAACTACCACAAAGTTCGGTGGTGAATCCAACTTCGATTTAAATTTCAATTCAACCCATCTCATATGGAGATTCATTCGCCTCCCCAAACCCGCGCGTGGTCGCGTCGGGGTGGACCTATGCCATGTCCACAGTGCTATATATACGCGATGCGTCCCTTATGAGTCCCTTGATATTTGGAAGTCCCTTAATCCTCATTCTATCCATTGGATGATCTTGATCCAATGGATAGGATGAGCCATCCTTTTTAAAAAAAGAAAAGAAGGGGATGTCAGAATTGCCCCCTCTTTTGCCCTCACGCAATCACTACATCCCTCTCACTTTCGCAGACTATCTCTCGTTCATTTTCCTTATTTGAATTCAAACTCATTTCCATTCATTTTTCTCTACTAAGTCTCTCCTTTTCCATCATTTTTACCTCAAAAATAAAATAAAATAGGTTCATAAACACAATTATTCTCGGGTTTCTCTTCATATTTTTGTCGGTGTTAATATTTCATTTCATTGAAACTTTGAAGGTACGTTATTTTTTTCCCTATTTCATATGTATTCTGGTTTACTTTTGTATGTACGTTGTGTGTTCCCAGCGTGACCCTGACTGGTTTTGGTGTGATTTTGACTGATTCATTTTTAATGACTTGTTTCCTTTGATTTGATGACATATTAACTTCTTAACTTGTTTATTTGATTTTTTTGAGATTAAATTGATCTGTGAGGATGGAGATGAAAGAGATATTATTGATTTTTTTTTGGAAAACTGTGATTTTTGATTGAGTACGTGAATTTGAGAGATTGTGGAGTATTTTTTTGTTTGTCTACGAGTATATTTTAACTTACTGATGGGGTCAGCTACCCCAGTAAGCAGAGACCCGGGACCGACCCGACCCTGAAGGAGGCCGAACTGACAGCGGCCCCAGTGCCGGAACTTCTAGCCGGATCCACCCGGCTAACCCCAGGGGCACACCTTTAGAGATGGCCGACCCCTTTACCCTGGGACCGACCCTGAGGTTCGACCCCCGGTCGGCCGGGCCGAACCCTCCTGCACTCTCTCCAGGGGATTGCTGACCCTCAGTCACTCCTACCCCGAGGGTGTTCCAGTCGACCCGAGGGTGATCTAGCTGACCCTCCTGATCCAGCCTAAGGTAGGGGGCACGCGTGAAGCACGAGCCCTCTCTTCTCTCTCCATCTCTTCCATATGGAAACCTATAAATACCTCATTATATTCATTCATAAAGGGTAATAAATTTTCTCTAACTAAAATCTCTCTCTAGAAAACGCCACCTTGTTCCTCACGAACAAGGTCCATTAAGTGCATTTCACGGACTGACTTAGGCATTGGAGAGGGTCCCCTCGGATACCCCCGAGGCCTTGTTTGCTCCTTCCGCAGGTGTGAACGGCCTGATTCGCCGGGAAGGTCCGACGCTAGAAGAGAAAGAAGTGATACGTGGAGTCCAAGCAAGATCCAAGAGTTCGTCTTGAGCTAGATCCAAACCTGATTTGGAAATGATTGTTTCCTAACCGGAAAAATTTGGCGTCGTCTGTGGGGATTCTCGAGTTAGAAATCCTCAAAGGACAAAAAGTCACCAAAGATGCACGAGATCGAAGAGATCAACACAGTTACAGATCCAACGGGACAAGCCATCATCCCTCGATATGACATGCCTACGACACCACAAGACGTCGTGCCAGCTGCCCCCTTGGGAGGCGGGGAGGCCACGCCTCGTGGTACTCTGAGAAAGTGAGCCGAGGCCGCGAGGGGGCAGGAGGCAGAGCAAGGCTTAAGCTTGTAGCTCCGTCCCGCCCAAGCCACGCAGGCCGCTACGTGCTTTTCAGCAATGCTCAACAAGGAGATTACACCAGAGGATCTAGTTGGCGGACTAGCGACGACCCTAAGGCGCCTGGAGTATCCAAGCTCTGAAGGCGCAGGAGGAATGAAGCGAACCGCTGCCAGAAGAATCTAGCGCAAGGCAAAGATAGCTGCCAGAAGTTACGTCCAGGCTAAGGGAAAAGACGGCTTGGTTCATACCATAGAGTCAACCGTTTTCGCTGGGAAAGAGTCTCTGTCCCAGGGCATGCGAGATCGCCTCAAACCACGGGAACCTATCACGACGCGTCTGGGCCCAAAGCGAGCCGGAGTGTTTGACAGGATAACCCCAGCTGAAAAGCGACAAAAAACAAAAGGCCTATCAAGGAGTATGCAGGCCAGGCTCAATTAGGGTCAGCCGATCGAGCCGAGGCACCACCAGGTTGGGGGGGGGGGGGGGAGGAATATCTGGAAACAGGACTCCCGCAGCCGCCTCAAGGCTAACGCTAGAGATCTCGACACCAGTCCCCTGAAAGGTGGAACGAAGCCATAAGCAGGCACACCCATGGGCACCATTCTCCGAGTGGTAAGATCCCGACCCCAAGCAGGTGAGAAGACTTGGGGGATTATAATTACCTATCAGAGGGAGGCCGGATGAGAATCTTGGGTAGACCCACCAAGACGCCACTTCACCCGGATGTCCAGTGCTGCGTGATCCCCAAGATAAAAATGCCGAAGGTCAGGTTCGACGGAACCACCGATCCAGAAGACCACTTGGCTGCGTATGAGAGACACATGGGAATGTACGATACAAAAGATGCTGCCTGGTGTAAGATTTTCCCGACTACCCTTGTAGTCCTCGCTCAGGCTAGTTCCGGGACCTACCTCGAGGTTCTATCTATACATTTGAAGAGCTTACAACGGTTTTCGTAGACCAATACACCGGAAATAAAAGGCGTAGGCTCACCCGTTTCGACTTAATGACACTGAAGCAGAGGAAGGGTGAAATCTATCAGAGATTATCTGAAGAGGTTCGACCTCGCCTTTCAACAAGTAAGGGAAATTGACGATCCCACCGCGGCCTACACCCTGAGGAACTCCCTTATGCCTGGAGAAATGAATAAGCAGCTCATCCGTGCCTAGCCTGAATCCTTGGCCAGGGCCCGGAAAATAGCTGAGGGCTTTAGCTTGAAGAGGAGTTTCATAGCCTGCATGACGCCCCTCTGGTGTCAAACCGGCCCCAAGGGACGTCGCAGAGTACCCGTGGCAAGGGCGAATCGACCACCAAGAAGAAGGGAGAAGAGAGTAACGCCCCCAGAAAAGAGCGTATACCTTATCATCCCAAATTCGATAGCTATACTGCTATCAACAAGTCAAGGGCCGAAATATTCGAGCTAGAGAAAGAGGCAAAAAAATGGAACCGCTCGAACAAACCCCGTCACCCTAAAGGTGACCCGAAGAAGTTCTGCACATTCCATGACAACATAGGGCATACCACCGAAGAATGGCAACACTTGAAGGATGAAATCAAAAATTTTATCAGGAATGGCTGGCCGGTCGCCCACACTGCCAAAACGAAAAACCAGAAGGCATCGACCGAAAGGCTGGAGGGGTTGAGGCAGGATCAACTGGTCATTCACGTGGTATCAGGTGACGCTGGGTGTCAGACGAGTCGCAGTGGTCAAAAGCGAAAACTGCGCAAACTCCACAGCCAAATCTGTTACGCTGAGAAGGTCGGAACCCCAATCTCCCTGATACTCAGTATTACTCCGGAGAATGGAGCGCGAGTCGCATATCCGCACAGCGATCCGTTAGTTCTGTCCCTGGTTATCAACAATCATATTTTCAAGAGATGTATGGTGGATACAGGCGCATACACCAACTAGCTTTACAAAGATACGTTTGAAAAAGTGAATCTAGAGACTCGACACCTAAAACCCGCTCCAGGGTCCTTGTACGGTTTCATTGGAGCAGGCATCCTCCCCATGGGTACCATCGAGTTGTCCGTAACATTCGGGGAAGGTGTTTCGACCCACAATATCAGGGCGCCTTTCGTCGTTCTTGATTGGAAGTCAGCCTATAACGCCCTGATAGGCAGAACCACCCTGGATGAAGTTGAGGGCGCCAATTCCATCCAAGCGCTCACAGTAGCCTATGTCACGGACTTTTGAATGGAGGGCAAGATACACAGCGACCAGGAGTCAGCTCGACAGTGCTACTCGGTAGCCCTGCAAGATCACGAGGCCAACCGTAAAAGGAAAGAGGAAAATGTGTGGCTCCCTCACCAGGGATAATAAGATTGCGGTCGACCAGTTGACCATCGAGTAGCTAGTTGACCTCCCAGAGCCTGGGGGCGAGAGCATGCTGGTGGAGGTAGAGCCTGGACGATCAGTCCTTGTCGACACCAATTTAGAAGAGCCCTACAGAAAAAAAAATTGATTAAGGTGTTACAAGGTAACAAGGACATCTTCGCATATTCAACCGACAAGATGCCAGGGGTAGACCCAGGCCATATTGTGCGTAAGTTAAATGTCGACCCAAACGCTAGGCCACTTAAGCAAAAGAAGAGAAACATGTAAGCTGAACCATCAAGGAGGAAATCAAAAACCTTCTAAAGGTCGACTTCATTGAAAGCTGCGACTATCCTGAGTGGCTGGCCAATGTTGTTATGGTAAAGAAAGCGTCGGGGGCCTGGAGAATGTGTGTTGACTTCACCAATCTCAACAAGGCATGCCCAAATGATTACTACCTGCTGCCAAGAATCGACAAGCTGGTCGATGCCACCAACGGACACTCAATGCTGAGTTTCCTGGCACTACTACAAATCCCTGCCTTTCTTGACGCTTTTTTGGTCTATTCTCGACGCTTTAAGGCGACATGATTTTATTTCTTGGCGCTTTCTAAAAGCGTCATTTTTTCAGTGTCAGGATTTATTGACACTTAGTAGCGTCAGTAATTGTGTCACTTTTATGTGTCGGCATTAATGAGTACTGACGCTTTATTTTGTCATCAATCCTTCAAAATACGACGCTTTTATGCGACGGGAAATACATATTTCTCTATGCTTTTTTTCGTCAACGTTTTTTTCCCTCCTTTTAATACCCAAAGTTGTATAACTTTATAAATATACACTATCATTGACTAAATGATATAAATTACGACGTATATTCAAAAAATTACAACATTATATTCAGAAAAAATACTATATATATATATATATAAATAAATAAATAAATAAATATATATATATATATATATATATATATATAAGTATATGAAGCATAAATTACATCGTCAAACTGAATATATTACCTAGTCAAAAGAAGCATTGTAACTATTTCACCCGAACAAGAATCGGACAAATATTGCTACTTATGTTCACGTAAAAATAAAAAACCACATCTCAAAACGATTAATTCCTAGCTATAAGGTGCGACAAATCAGCTTCCAAAGTGAGTGGGAATTGCTTGTTTCATCCGGCTGCATCACGGAGATCATTTGTTTATCTGGTATCTACACGGATGAAAATTAAATATTAGGTAAGTGAAGGAGGAAGTTGCGCTACTAATTAAAAGGTTACACACATTTGAATTATAAAAAAAATTACAAGCGCTAAATCAAAAGGATTGAGGCTAACAGAAGCACTCGATCTGGAATGATTCCCCCATCAATGGTACTGAGTGTCCATGCCAGTAAAAACATACTCCCTCCCATCCATTCAATTCTTTACATAGGCCCACCATTTCTCCTCACAAAAACGGCCCCCACGTAAAGAATTGAATGGATGGGAGGGAGTAGAAGACTGAAGCTCACTTAGTCGTGGTGGGCATCCCCATTGGTTGCTAAGATTGAGGCCTAATGTTTGGAGAATACAAATGAGTTCACAATGGTCATAATATGCTAGATAATGATCAGTGAAGACATACTGCGCTGAATAAGAATAGCTGGTACAAACAAATTAATCACAACTGACCAAAAAATATAACTTACAAACATTTGATGGGAAGTCTCTCATTGTAAAAAATGTGAAGAAATAATTATCAGAAAACACGCACGCACACACAAAATGAAAAAAAAACATATGAAAAGTTGTGAGTATAAATCAGAGGAATCTAAAATGAATGCCTGCAGCGAGGCAACTACGATTTTTTGAAGGGTAAAGCAATAGTTCAATCGTATCCAACTGTTTATAAAAAACTCCATATACATAATACAAATACGGAAGTGGAGGGCTGCTGTGCAAATGCCACAATTCACATCGCATAATTTTAAAATAAAGAGTATTAATTACTCTATACAAAACAGTCTATAAACAAATTGATGCAAGAGGTCGAGAGACAAACCTCGACAAAATGATGAAGCGGAGATATATGATGAATATTGGATAGCATTCTGACTAGATTAAGCAAGATCAGAACAAGGATATCACAAAAACTATAGGCAAGTGAGACCTGAAACCGATAAAGAAAAAAAAACAGAAATTGCATTAATCGAAGAGTATACCCTTTATATATTTGAACTTAAACTCATGCATCACCGATCATAAACTAGTTTATATTACAAAAGGATATATCAGCAAGCTTCAAGTAATAAGGTAACCCCCTCCCATCATGTGAACCAATAAGACTTCAAAGGGGTGTAGGAAAGCAAATAACAAAAATAAATTGTAATGTAAAGCTTACTATAAATCCTTACGAAGAGGAAAGCATAGTATAAAAGTGAAAGGAGCAAAAGGGATCATACATGTGTCCCATTACACCCATATTGATAACAAATTCTTGACAAGTAAGATAAAAACAATGTGAAGCAAGTATATGATAGGGTATTATCAAGTATCATGATAGAAATATTCTAGAACAACCAACTAAATACTTGAAATATCTATCTATTTCCAATATAATGAAGAAATGCTATCATGGAAACCAGACATCACCAAAAAAACATTTACTCTGTATTACATTGGTGCCTAAACAAGATATATTTCTTTCTACATGTCTCACAAATATCTGAGTTACTATGCAAGAGGTTCTCATGGGTTGGATAGATGCCAACATGCTTTTAGAAAACAAAATCTTTCTAAAATTTGAGGAAAGTCAAAATAATTACAGAGTGATTCATTTCCCATTACGCAATCAAAAGGCTCACCTTTACCTACTGGTCCGACCCAATCTCCCCACATTATTTCTTGGAAAAAGAGAATCATTGATATATAAACCGTACCAGATCAATGCGGCATTATCATTTGGATAAGTTGTAACACCCCGTGTTTTTGACCATTTTAGTTATTTATAATAATGATTAATATTAATAAATCGAGTCTCGAAAAACTATTTTATATAGTAATATTCAATTCTTGTGCCTTTGGAACCTTTCTATTTCAGTTCACAGTTTGCAAAACTGAAATTTCTATCGTTATAGCAATTCTGCGCGATTTCGTAAAATGGTTCCTATTTTCTCATACAGACTTCGATTGAGGCGTTTCAAAAGCCTAAATTTATTATTTTTCCAAGATCTACTCAATGGTAATATCCAAAGTTTCATTTTCAAAGTGAAACGAAAGAAAATTATACTAGACAGCTCCTTTGCAACGAAAATTGTCATCCGATCGTTCGTTTCTCGACTTTCGATTTCCGTACTTCTTTCTTAACCATTGTGTGACCAAATAAACTCATAAAAATAATCCTAAGGCATGTCAAACCGTGATTTTTAATCCCTAACCTCAAAATATGCCTAACTAATCAAAAGCACCATTTCTAGTAATGTACTTCTTAAAGTATGATTAGCTACTTTGGGTAATTGTCAAATTCTTGTCCACCCTTTGCTTCCCCATCTAATGCACGACTTATGTGCTTATAACCAGCCATTTTCTCTTTATTTAATCATCCATTCACTCACTTAAACACTCCTTCAAAAATCCATCTAAAAAGCAAAGAAAATCATACAAGTTCTTTTAAGTGCTAAGGTGTTTACACCACCATACCTCAAGAGCACATACTCTTTCTTTTCCTTACCTTATACTATTTATTTTTAAGTCTTATTCCTATTATATTTACTAACTTAATTTGTTTGTGTGTCCTTCTAACTTGTTCATGAAGAGGAGCAAGAGGAAGGGGGCTTTGATCTTAGTATATTTGATTTCATAGTTGATCCGGAGAATTGCTAATAGGTAACCTAACTTTTCTTCGCCCTCAAATCTCGTAGTATAGTGTTTAGACTCTAACTAAAATATATAATCATGTTTAGGACTAAATCATTAGATCACCAAGTTTAAAGTTAACTATTTGTTGATTTATCACTTAACAATACATGCTGTAAAATGGATTCTGTGATGTATGATGTATGTTTACGATATTTCTGTGTAAAATATGTTTCGAATTAGCCTTAGATTCCTGCTTGAAAGTTGTAGATCTGAATGTCTAGAATATGATAAAAATATGAAAAGTAAGTTTTTATATAAATATGTATTTAGTAATGATTTATTTCGTAAACTAGTACTGTATGCTTTTATGTATTGTCTGAGAAAATGATATGTTTCATGATGTTAAACGTTTCTTTTGGACTTGGAAAAATTATGTTATGTTCCTGATGATGCCTAACGTTTATGTCAAATTTCATATAAATCCATCATATATGTTTTCATTTATAAAATTTGTACTAAAATGGGTCAGATCTGGAAAGAATATTTTATTTAAGAACATTTATAATGTATTTTAATCTAAATTTATGGGAATACTTTATGTACAAGTATAGGTATCCAAAATAAAGTTTTGGTTCACTTTAATGGCGTATAAGTATTTTAAATGATTTAAAAGAAAGTGTTGAAAACCGTACTGTTTTAGTTTTTAATTTGTTAAAAATAATAGACCTTATTATTTTTGAAAAATGACTTTATATCTGAAAACCTAACTTGTAAAAGTATGTACAGTATGAAAATCGAAACTTAAAAATAACATTTGAAAAATGACTCATTTAGTATCCTTAATAATATTATCGGTTTCGTTACTACTTAAAGTTACTCTTGTAAAACTCTATGTTTTGAGAAATATGATACCTAATAAGGTTAAAAATGATTTTTATAATTATTATTGATTTATTTGGTGTTTGAAAATATTTTACTAAGTATAAATAGGCTTTAAGAGATAAGTATACTTGTACAAATACGAAACCGTATAAAATACTAAATACGTACACTTGAACAATAAATGTACTAAATACTTGTGCCCTAAAAGTATAGAGTACTAAAAGACGAATAACCCAAAAGTACTAAGTTAAACAATGCTTAAATGAGCAAAACAACACTTAAACTTTATAATAAGCACTTAAGGACTAATTAGTGACTAAGTCAAAACTAAGGGTTGACTAGTCTATCTTGGTCAAACTTTGGCTTTTTAAGTCAACATAGACCAAGTCAAGATAAAGGAACCCATCTTAAATAATGTACTTAGAAATAATTGAATCTTTAATCAAATCTTAACTAATGAACGCTTCAAATAATATATCTCAAATAAAATGTTCCAAATCTCTAACATCAGTATACTAAAACTATCAGTTAAGAAAAATTTTACGACGATTGATATTGTTTGTTAATCTTAAAATCGACACACTCAAATTCCATAGGAACAACCGTACTTCTAGTCGGTGTGTTACCTAAGCCGGTGATCAGACACGTTTTCACGAACGATGTTATCGATACCAATCATGGTGAAAATGAACATGTGCCCTGGCAGTACCCTCTGAGTCGTCTTCACCATTCCATGTTGTAATGACTTGTTCCGAGTCAATACAGAGCCCACAGACCGGTCATCCTTATGGAACCCGGTATTGTTTCATCCCTCTGGACATCAGACATGTGCCCCACGATGACCACTGTGCTCGATATTCCAGAGACTTTGTCTTTATAAGACACCCAAATTCAGCCTACGTGTTGGGCGCTATCTTGGTAAAGTTTAGAAGACGATGCGATAGAAGACAGCTTCGAAAGTAGACTACGACACTCGGAGTCACTGCTCATGGGAGGCCATGATGCATCCTGCCGGTGCGAGAAAATGCTAAGAAGTAAATGGGCAGCCAGCTCTTTATGAGTTTGTCGGTAGAGTAGTAGTCGTCCAGTTGCCATTGAGGTGCTCGGTTGTGTAAAGGTTCTCTTTCCCGAGACCAAGAGTATGGATTGGGTGTGTGCGCATACATAGACAAGGGCACTGATCAGCTCTCACTCTCTATATCGGATATCTTTGGGGGCGGAATACCTTCCGACCTTTGCCTTAGCAGTGTATGGGACATGTTCGGTTTAGCGGGGCCTCTGAGTCCATGCACTTGCAGTCCTTCTTCTCCGTATGTCTGTCGACTAAACCGAGTCAATTTAGGTGTTCGATCCTATTGAGCACTAGGGGTGAGATGTAAACCTCCTAGTATCAATATGATTGGCGGGATTGATGTTCCCGTCCGCACTTATGGTGAGATGCAAGCCTTAAGTGTGCATGAGACATTAGTAGTCACATCCCGTGCATTATGTGAACGGAAACCATTGTTTTTAAAAGTAAATGACTACAGTTTTCTACATAATCACATGTGCTAGTATGCTTTGTTACTGTTCTATACTCTTATGACTAATTATGTGATTGAAATGCATGATAATGGGAAGTGATGTTTTGTTATAAGTTGTTGTGTGCCAAATTTGGACCGTTTTTCCTCCCATTTAGACCCGTTTTTCCTCTGTTTTGTGAGACTTGAGTGCGATTATCGCCATATTTTGCGTAATTCTCACATTAGTGTCTCTCTTTTGCATTTTACGTGTTTTTGGTAGTTTTCTGTCTATTTTGATAGGACTTTCGACCGAAAACGTGTTTGAGCTTCTACGAGAAAGAGAGAGATACGGTCCAAGAGCAAAGCACACAACCGAAAGTTCAAATAATCCAACTGATCAACGAAGAAAAAGACCGGAAAAGAGTCAATGGACCACCGGGTGAAGTTTCGCCCGGTGAGTCATCACTGGGCGAAGTTTCGCCCGACGACAATTTGTCATCCCCGAAGATTTTCACGGCACGCACGACCGGGCAACTTGACCGGGCGAAATTTCGCCCACCGGGTGAAATTTCGCCCGATGGTGAAGACAGGTCGAAAGCGCGAAAAACGAAGAAAATCTCACCGGGTGAAATTTCACCCGGTGGGACTATTACGTCGAGCCGCGGGGCGAAATTTCATCCCATGAAGATGCAAAGGGTGATGGTCTTGCAAAATGAAGAGAAATCGGATTTGGGCCTTGAAGTTTGTGCAACCCATTAAGCAACTCTATAAATACAAAACCTAGGGTTTGAGCCAAAGTGTGCCTTAAGTGAGCCTTGATTGTGCCTCTTAGGAGTCGGATAGAAAACCCTCCATATTGTAGTAGTAATAGTAGTTGTAGTAAAACTCTCTTAGAAAATTCTCCAAACAATTATAGATCTACTTAATATTAATACAATTACTCCATTATTAATAGAAAAGTTACAATCTTTATTGAAGAATTGGGTTTATTATTGAAGATTCAAGGGTTTTACAAGGGTTTATGTGACAAAATCCTTGTCTTATTTCTTGAAGATTCTTATTTCTCTTATTGAAGATTGAAGATTTATGCATGGATTAGTGACAAATTCTTGTGTATTTCTCTCAAGATTCAATCTTTATTATTATTAATCTTCTTCTTCCATTTTATATTTCCTCCATTGTTGGTAAAATTCTCTCCTCTCCCTCTTCTCCATTAGTATATTTGTTAGTGTAGTTTTTATGCATGCTTTAATTATTTTCTTCTTAATGAATGCTTTGTTGTTAATCACCATGATTAGTGAGTAGATCTTTTTGTTAGGGGGTTAGGGGAGGACGATTTATAGATAAAGATTTAATCTTTGTGAGATTATTGCATTTGAGGGTGATATTGTCTTTATGGGATTTTTGTGTTATATTTGACCTAGCTTGATCACCTAGGTTGACTTGACTCACCCGGACCAATATGGGGAAACTTGGGGTTTGGGTAATTCCATCTAGGGACCGTAGTCCATTCGTCGCGAAAGCGGGCTTAGACTTGGTTGGTAGGGAAACCGAAAGGTTGAACCTCCCTTATACACCTTGTGATGATTCTTGCATTATTAGATTCTTATCTTTATTTCCGATCCCCCGACTCTCCCTAACGCCTTTCCCATCAATAGTTTCTCACCTTAATCACATAAGCTCATTTAACAAACTTCACCCGACTCGACCAAAAACCTCCCTTCTCGACTCAATTACTCATAGACTCTGACTTAATCGACTACCCCTCTCGACCGTCCCTGTGGATCGATCCCTGACTTACCGCTACTACGTAGTAGTAGTAGTATTCCGGGGTTATAAATATTGTTTGACCGCGTTGGATAGGCGACAATCCGCGCGCATCAAAATGGCACCGTTGCCGGGGACGGTGATCAGGTAGTTGTGTTTTTGTCATTGTATTTGAGTAATTGTTTTCTTCCCTTTTACCCTAGTACCGCTGGGTGCTAGGAGTCTCATCTTTGAATTGAGTTGTGTTCAGGAACAATCATATTCGGCATTGCTTATTCCGTACCGGTGCAAGCGAGACGATATTGTTATTTCGGAATCCAAATCAACCAAAGTGAACCCTAATCCATATCTTACACAACTTTCCACCCATCCACCACTCTCAAAAATCTCACAAAATTCTCTTTCTCTCTTCTTCCTCTTCAAAAATCACCTCTACAAACAAACATGCCTACTTTAAGATCTCACTCCCAACCCACCCATGAACAAACTTCTTCTCCCGTCGCATATGGAAACATACCCGATAACTTTGAGCTCAAGACTTCTTCAATTGCCATAGTCCAACAAGACACCTATCATGGACTCCCACAAGAAGATGCTCTAGAACACTTAGCGACATTTAAAGAGAAGCTAATTGGAATGAAGTTAAATGGACTTACTTCATGCCAATTCCATAGACTTTTGTTCCCCAAGACTCTTCGTGATGATGCTAGGAGATGGCTACAAAGCCACAACGATGGTACCTTCCAAACTTGGAATCAATTGGCCAATGCATTTCTAGAAAAATAATATGCTCCTTCCAAGACCAATCATTACCGAATGGAGATTCAAACCTTCCGACAAGGCGAAAATGAAAGTATAAGCGAGGCTTGGGATCGATTTCAAACTTTACAAATGAAGTGCTCGCATCACGGTATCCCTCATTGGCTTATGCTCCATACATTTTTCTACTCGTTAACCGCCGATGCAAGGGACATCGTCAATGCTACCGCAAAGGGCGACTTCTTCCTACTCAATGAGAACGAATCCCATGATCTCCTCGACAAGATAGCCAAAAGTGACGTGTATGCTAAGGAATTGCAAGAGGGTGAGTCTAGTGGAGACTCGGAATCATCGAATGACATGGAGACCTCTCTTGAAGTACAACTCGCTCAACCTTTTGAGAGATTTGAAGCTATGGTTGTTAAGGATACCTTCCAACCCGAAACGAGGTCTCCACCAAGAGAAATCTCTCCACCAAGAAGAGTCTCTCCACCGAGAAGAATCACCCCACCAAGAAGAATTACACCACCTAGGCGAACATCTATCTCGCCTCCAAAGCCGTATAGGGTAGATATCCCTTGTGATAATTGTGAATGATACAACCACGACTCCAATCTTTGTGTGAAAAAGGAGAGCGTTCATCAAGCAAACACTCAAGAGACATATGAAAAGCCTCAAACGAGCAATCCTAATTTGGGGACCGGATTTCATTCCACGCCGACTCAAGGATCACATCCTTTTCCAAGAGCCCCCAATCAAAGGGTTTATCCTAACTCATATGAACCTCATTATCAACCAAGGCCTCCTCACATGAATCAAGGTTGTTTCCATCCTCAAGGACCACCAAGACCAAATAAAGGACCTCCCTTTGGAAATCATCCTCCATTTAATCAAGGACCTCCTTATGGAACTCATCCACCATTCAATCAAGGACCTCCCTTCGGAAATCATCCTCCATTTAATCAAGGTCCTCCTTTTGGAGCTTATCCACCGCCTAACCAAGGCCCTCCAAGGAACTTCCAAGGTAATTCTCAACCCTTTCATGACATTCAAGAAACTATCAAGTTCTTGTTGAGAGAGAATGCGTCAAACCGAGCTAGACTTGAAGCTTTAGAGGCACGAGCCATGTCGCGAGCTCGATCACCTCAAGAGCCGACCGATTCTTTCAACCAAGCTTCCGTGAATGCCATTAAGGTAATGTGCAAAAAGGAACCGGTAAAATCTTTTGACTCACAAGCTCTTACATCTCATCCCTCAATCTATGAATTTGATGAGAATGTGGTCAAGGATGTCACCGAGAAACCAAGAAGAAATCCATCAAAATACCTTGTAGGAGACCTTTCGTTTGTCATTGAACAAATTCCGATAGAGGATACGAACTTACTCTCTAGGATTGAGGTACCTCCCTTGAATGACAAGCCACCGAACCTATTTGATGATCAAGCTTTGGGAATGATAACCTTCACCCACCTTATCGAGAACATTGATACAAGCCCTTCTATGCCTACCCCGTCCGTTTACATCCGAGACATTATTTTGAAACCCGCCGAGAAAGAAAGAGCTCCCATTTCTCCAAGAACTAACCCTAGAGTCACAATTCCTATCAAACTAGGAGATCCGGGTAGTTTTGCCATTCCATGCTCCATCGACAACGTCTTGATAGATCGAGCTCTATGTGACCTTGGTGCCGACATTAGCTTGATGCCCTTGGACATCGCTCGTACTATCTATGTTAAAGATTTGGAGTATTTCCCCGCGAATGTGCAAATGGCCGATGGAACCTCTAAAGAGCCCTATGGATTAGCCCGTAACCTCATGGTTAATGTGGGGAACTTGTATATCCCCACCGATTTCGTTATTTTGGATATGCCAATCGAGGAGCGGAATCCTATCCTTTTGGGACGACCTTTCTTAGCTAGCGGTGGAGTAATTATTGATGTGAAGCGAGGGCGGTTATCTTTCAATGTTGCTAATGAAACGGTCCAATTTGTGCTTCCCGCATTCCTTCGCGAAGATCCTCCTTATTTGGAGTTCTGGAACCAAATGGTGGAGTACCCATCAAATGAAGAGCCTTCTACCGAGGATCTTGAGTACGACGATGAAGAAGATGACGGTGCCCTATTTATACTCGGTGCAACCTCTGATGAAGACATTCCTGACGAGTTCGCAGTGCTTCCCGAGGTAGTGCAACTTATGGGTATGCCGGAATTCAAGGAAAAGCTCAAGATCGGTAGCATGAAATTTGGAGCCAATGAACAAGACCCTTCGGGTTGCTTTTTAAGCAACCCCAACTAATCTCAAACGTTTAATTCGGTTTGGTGGTGTCCATAATAACCACCATTGTAAATATTTGTATATTCTCGTCCTTTTTTTTCTTCTTCGAACAATAGATTTTAGATTTTTCCTTTTGGGAGTTTGTTTTCTCTTTGGCACATGCAGGGACACGAAGATTTCTCTCGGGAATTTTTGGAATCGCGCTTTAAACGATTATAAACAAATTGGATTGAGAAGATGAGTTGTATTTTTGAAGAAGCTAAGGATGTTTGGACCGAGTCATAGAAAAATTTTCGTAGCAAGAAGCTTATTCGGAGTGAAGGATCTCACCGGGCAACGTTTTGCCCGGTGGAATTGTGGCCCGATGTCCGTCGGGTGAAACTTCACCCGATGGCAACTTGCTCGAACAAAAGGAATTGACGGAAATCCGTCGGGCAAATTTTCACCTGGTGGAATCTCACCGGGCGAAATTTCGCCCTGCGGTAAAAACATTTTGCGACTCGGAATTTGACGGAAATCCGACCGGGCGAAATTTCGCCCGGTTGAGTCTGACCGGGCGAAATTTCGCCCGGTGGTGAAGCAACGCGGAAATGTCGAAAACCGACCCGAAGTCCGTCAGGTGAAATTTCGCCCGATGGTGACTCACCGGGCGAAATATCACCCCGCGTCCCTTACCCAGCCAAACCTCCCCATTCATCTTCATAATACAACTTTCCTATCTCTCTCCTTAACCAAAACCCCAAAAACCCAAACAAACCCCAAATCCTCCACCTTAAACCATATCTAATCCCTCCAATCCTTCACCAAAATCAAATTAAATTATATATTCTTCATCCCCATCACATTCCTAACACTTCCTTGGAGTTTTTTTGAGAAATCGTTCAAGTTCCGACAAACCCCAAATCAAGACCGTCAACACATAATCATCAAATTTCAAACATCAAGGATGAAGAGAGTGAAACAAATGGCAAGAAAAAGGATTTCATCAATGCTTAATCGTAGTTCGGGGTCAACATCATCCTCAAGGTCCGAGGAGCAACCGGCCGAGGCTCGGGACGAATCTGTCCCGATGCCTGTTCAAATGCAAGGAGCCGTTCCGAGCGAACAACCTGTTCCGCTCGAGGTATGTTACCCGAAAATCCGTTGTAATTTCCGTGAACCTTTGTCTGGTCTATATTTTGCTAAAAAAGCTCATATTGATAAATGTAAAATTTTTTGGGTCTGTCGTCTCGAGCCAACTTGTTGGGCGGCTCGAGATGTACTTGAGCGTATGGGCATAGAACCGCAGGTACGAGCAATGTGCCGAAGTCTTGGTCTCATCAATTTTTATGCCTCTCAGGAGGAAACTTTTCAGAAATTAACGTGCGAATTTTTCGCAACTTTCGAGTTAAGTGGTGACGATAATACCACCGTCTCTTTTCAGTTGCGAGAGACTTCGTATGTCCTCAACTTGAGAGACTTCGGTGCACTGCTTGGTTTACCCTCTTCAGTCCTTGGAAAGCCTAGGGCGGACCAGACTCGGGACGATAAATTCGGCCGAGATCGATTTTGGTTTAAAATAGCCCGCCAGAGGCCTTTCAAGGGAGGAAAGATGCGTTCTTTCTCGATCCGAAACCCCATCCTCCGGTATGTGGCGCGCATCATAGCTAACTCATTCTTATCGAGCTATGATACGCATCACAACTGTAGTGCTACAGCTGTTCAGCTTTTAGAGGATGCAGTTTCGGAGAGAGGCCCATCGATCGACATGTCTGAGGCTTTAGCTACTCATTTCGCTTAGATTGCGAAGGGCGGCCGCAAGAGAAAATCTTGTGGCGGTGTTGTAACGATGTTAGCTAAAGCCTTGAGAGTCGATTTTAACGATTTAGCCCCAGTTGATGGAGCGGGAATTTTCATAGATGAAGTTTATTGTCCTTTTCTTGTGTGGCCCCAGAAAGGGGATTATGACAGTTTGTTTCTGTATAAGATTACTGAGCTGCGCGCCATTGCAATGCCTAACCCCGATTGGGTAAGGCTAGATATTGAAGAGAACTTCGGCATGCCGAAGAGGTCCGGGGAGTACGTTCGGGATAACACCCGAGGTAAGTTTCGTATAGTTCAATACCCCGAGGGACCTTTAGACTTGGGCGACGATGATATAGAGGTCGTAGATGTGTCGGAGGAGGTACCAGAGGTTAGAACCTCTCGGGATGAGGGTTATAGGACTTTACCGTCATCATCACATGCACCCTCTTCCTCCCACCAACCCGAACCCCAGACCTCGAAATTTTTCACCCCTGACTTTTCGGAATTCACACCACACCGACACTCCACGTTCACCCAGTCTACCCCTGGTTTTCAGGAGGACGTCAACACGAGTCCTCCGCGACACTCCTCGTTCTTTGGATCAGAGGACTTTTATAACCAATGGGGGGAAGTCTATAACCGTACACGTCAGACTTGGGAGAACTCGACATCCTCACTAAACCTGGCCCAAGATGCCTACAATTTGGCCCGAGATGGGCGTGATATTGCGCATGGCTCGTACGCGTACTCTAGGGATGGTTTTGAGTACGCACGGACCAGTTTTGAGATGGCTAGGGACGCCGCTAGGGATGCCCAAGCGGCGAGGTTAGCGGCAGAGGAGAACCAAAGGATGTTGCAACAGCAACAGCACTATTTTGATCGATTTTTCGGTATGCCTCCGCCAGGGTCTTACTACCCACCACCACCTCGTCCCCCAAGTCCTATGTGAGTGGTCGAGTGTTGTTAGTGTCAGTGTGGGGGTGTCAGTTGTCAGTGTCAGTCGCCAATAGTCTGTTCTCTTATCTCAGTTATCTCAGTAACATTTGTTAGTCCTTGCAGCGCCAATTTTTGGCATTTGATAATTATGGTTGTTGATTGTTTTGTATTGATTTTTTTTGTTGATTTGAGGAATTGTAAGCCCCTCCGTGATCCTACTTGGGTCGTTACACACGTGAGGTTTATTGCAGGTGCCTTAGAGAAGAAGGACCTGATTATTGCTCCCGGTCTTCGGTGACTTGATCGCACCAAGACCATTTGAAAAATCCAAAATTTTCCTTTTCTTTTAATTTTCCCGATTTGTGCAGAATCCGGGCGAGGTGATGTGATTACACCTACGTCCTTTTTCTACCCTTATCGATTTTTCTTAATTTTCTTCTTTCTTTTTCATCTTTCATTTCTTTTCTTTTTCTTTAATTTTCAAAAATCCAAAAACATTTGAAAAATTTTCAAAAATACAAAAACATTTGAAAAATCGTGAAAAATCCAAAAACATTTGAAAAACCACAAAAAATCAAAAAGATTTTCCAATTTTTCTCTTTTTCCTCTTTTTCGATTCTTCCTCTACTTGTGCATTGGGGACAATGCACGGTTTTAGTGTGGGGGAGGGATCTACTATCCTTTTATCCATTTTCTTTTTCATTTTTCCTTTAAAAACCAAAAATCCAAAAAAAAAATTATTTTTTTTTCTCTTTTTAGTTTTCTCTTCTTTTATTTTCGTTTTTGTGTTACTTGTATTGTCTTGCATTCTCCATCTTGTAGGTACACCGCCAACCATTTAACATGGATGCGCAAGGTAGCGGAAATGAAATGAAGACCGCGCGGTAATACTTTCTACCTTCGTTTTATCCCTTTCTCTTATGCATGGAGTTTGGGCATACATGCTATTTGGAGGTTCACTTGGTGAACATTTTGGAATTGGTGGTTGTGGATTGTGTTGACTTAATGGAGTTTGGAGTGCTTGGCTTTACTTGTGATTGTGTTTTTGTTTTCTCGTGTTTTTGTCCCCTTTGTGTTCTCTTTTGTATAGCTTGTCTAGGTAAAATTTTCGAAAACCCGATTTTGAGATTAGGTCGAGTGTTTATTACTCACTTGTTAGTGACCCTTTTTGATTTTTGGACATAATTCTAGTAGAATGACCTTGAACCAATTTTTGCATTGGATTTTTACCATGAGTCCATCTTTTCTACTAGGAGTCTACATCGGGATTTGCATTTGACCACCTTGACCACCCATGGAGTGATAAGGCCTTGGTTACCGTTCCCCGTTCTCTTAGGTGACCTTACTTGAGAAGCCATTTTTAGTCCAAAATTCTCATCCTTTTATGGGTTCGAAGGGGGTGCACACCCGACTAGCCTATTTCTCTACCATACATCCATATCCACAAATAAGCTTGCAAAAATGTGCTTTACCTTGATCCTCAAATGGATCATCTAGCAAAAAATGGGCTATTCAATGAAAGAAAAAGGGAAAAATGAAGAAGAAAGGGCATTGAAAGATCAATGTGAAAAAAAAAAAACAAAAAAAAAAGCCCTCGATCGAAACAATGGGGAAAGAAAAACCGAAAAGAAAATCAAAATCTCAAGAAAATCGTTCCCAAACTCAAATAATCCCTTGGTTGTCTTATTGCCGTGAAATGCCTACTAGAGGACCGAGTCTCGAGGAAGGAAAATAGCGGTAATTTGGTAATCCTTACCATTTTGCAAACACTTATCCATCCTTTTTGGTCTAATTGGCTTTCTCGAGTTTGGAACGACCCTCTAGGCTTAGCTTAGGAGACGGCATAACACTTACCTACAGTGCTTACTAACTCCATGGTTCTCACTTATCCACTCCATTTATCGTCCCGTTGAAGGCATCTTTAGTGGAATTAGAAGGACCTTGGTAAATTTTCAATGTTTTTATTGATTGATTGTCATCCTATTAGGATCTTGTCCATGTCAATTTGTGTTACTAGCTTGGTAGTGTTCTCGCTTGTCCTAAGCTCGAATCAGTGCTTTCTCCGCCGTTTACGATGAGGGATTCGGTGATTTATTTTCTCTTTGGTTGCGACTATCTTTTTTTGTGTGTCTTCTTTGTTATGTGTTTGTGTGTGTGTTAGTCGCAACCCCAATTTTGAGCAAGCCCCAACTTGCCTTGCATGGAGGTACCTTACCTCATGGGTATCTCGATGTGAGTTGAAGGGACGGAGCGGGCCCGTTAATTGCCTCGTATCGGCTTAGCATAGTCTAGCTTAGTAGTAGTAGCTAGTTTCTTTTTGGGTCATTGCTCGAGGACGAGCAACGGTTTAGTGTGGGGGAATTGTTGTGTGCCAAATTTGGACCGTTTTTTCTCCCATTTAGACCCGTTTTTCCTCTGTTTTGTGAGACTTGAGTGCGATTATCGCCATATTTTGCGTAATTCTCACATTAGTGTCTCTCTTTTGCATTTTACGTGTTTTTGGTAGTTTTCTGTCTATTTTGATAGGATTTTCGACCGAAAACGTGTTTGAGCTTCTACGAGCAAGAGAGAGATACGGTCCAAGAGCAAAGCACACAACCGAAAGTTCAAATAATCCAACTGATCAACGAAGAAAAAGACCGGAAAAGAGTCAATGGACCACCGGGTGAAGTTTCGCCCGGTGAGCCATCACCGGGCGAAGTTTCGCCCGACGACAATTTTTCATCCCCGAAGATTTTCACGGCACGCACGACCGGGCAACTTGACCGGGCGAAATTTCGCCCACCGGGTGAAATTTCGCCCGATGGTGAAGACGGGTCGAAAGCGCGAAAAACGAAGAAAATCTCACCGGGTGAAATTTCACCCTATGGGACTATTACGTCGAGCCGCGGGGCGAAATTTCACCCCATGAAGATGCAAAGGGTGATGGTCTTGCAAAATGAAGAGAAATCGGATTTGGGCCTTGAAGTTTGTGCAACCCATTAAGCAACTCTATAAATACAAAACCTAGGGTTTTGAGCCAAAGTGTGCCTTAAGTGAGCCTTGATTGTGCCTCTTAGGAGTAGGATAGAAAACCCTCCATATTGTAGTTGTAATAGTAGTTGTAGTAAAACTCTCTTAGAAAATTCTCCAAACAATTATAGATCTACTTAATATTAATACAATTACTCCATTAATAATAGAAAAGTTACAATCTTTATTGAAGAATTGGGTTTATTATTGAAGATTCAAGGGTTTTACAAGAGTTTATGTGACAAAATCCTTGTCTTATTTCTTGAAGATTCTTATTTCTCTAGATTGAAGATTTATGCATGGATTAGTGACAAATTCTTGTGTATTTCTCTCAAGATTCAATCTTTATTATTATTAATCTTCTTCTTCCATTTTATATTTTCTCCATTGTTGGTAAAATTCTCTCCTCTCCCTCTTCTCCATTAGTATATTTGTTAGTGTAGTTTTTATGCATGCTTTAATTATTTTCTTCTTAATGAATGCTTTGTTGTTAATCACCATGATTAGTGTGTAGATCTTTTTGTTAGGGGGTTAGGGGAAGACGATTTATAGATAAAGATTTAATCTTTGTGAGATTATTGCATTTGAGGGTGATATTGTCTTTATGAGATTGTTGTGTTATATTTGACCTAGCTTGATCACCTAGGTTGACTTGACTCACCCGGACCAATATGGGAAAACTCGGGGTTTGGGTAATTCCATGTAGGGACCGTAGTCCATTCGTCGCGAAAGCGGGCTTAGACTTGGTTGGTAGGGAAACCGAAAGGTTGAACCTCCCTTATACACCTTGTGATGATTCTTGCATTATTAGATTCTTATCTTTATTTCCGATCCCCCGACTCTCCCTAACGCCTTTCCCATCGATAGTTTCCCACCTTAATCACATAAGCTCATTTAACAAACTTCACCCGAATCGACCAAAAACCCCCCTTCTCGACTCAATTACTCATAGACTCTGACTTAATCGACTACCCCTCTCGACCGTCCCTATTGATCGATCCCTGACTTACCGCTACTACGTAGTAGTAGTATTCCGGGGTTATAAATATTGTTTGACCGCGTTGGATAGGCGACAATCCGCGCGCATCATAAGTCTTGCTTGAATATTGATTATGATTGATATTATGTTTCATACGATTTGTATTATGTATGTCTTACTCTATTTTCACATGACACTTCTACGAAGCTGATGGGAGGGATTCGTCATGTCCCAACCGTCAATAATATAACCGGCTAACCTAACTAGGGTAGATAGGGTAAATCGGGTCGAATCCACGGGGACGGTAAGAGGCGTCTAGACTAGGTCGGCCCAAATACTAGACTAAGTCAACGAGCTAAACTAGAGAATGATAAGGTGGGGAGAAGACTAGACTATGACTATGGCTAAGGAGAACAAACTAAGAAAACGGGCTAGGATTAGGTCGGGGTCAAAGGGGTAACGGAATGGTCAAGAGAGGACTAGAGTGAAGGAGGTAGTAGGGTGATCTAGGTTGGTCCGGGCTCTCGCATCTTAGACTCACCTAGAGGTTCCACCTAAAACCCATCTCGGCGATACACAATACAAACGGGGTTCTAGCATGCTATAGGCCTAGGTCGCATCCGGGCTCTCGCAACTTAGACCGACCTAGGGGTCGTCCTCACCGGGCTCTCGCAACTTAGTGAGGGGACCGAACCCACAACAAACTAACACCCACAAAAGAAAGGCAAGAAAACAAGCATTCGTACATACTTAGTCATTCAAGCAATTCAACAAACATGTGATGTGCATCAACAAGAGGAAACCCAAATCTTCCACCAACATCTCTAGCAAACCCTTAATCACCCAATTAACACCCTAATCACCTTACTAACCCTAGCAAGAACACTACTCTAACATAATCCAACTACAACTAACACTAACAAGGAGAATCATCATAAGAAACAAAACAAACATCAACAAACTAATGATAACAATGAACAATAACAAAACAATCTACTAAAGATTCAAACTTGGATGAATAAACATAAAAGATTAAAGGAAAAGAGGAAGGAAAGATTATACCAACTACAAGGGATGAAAAAGAGAACACTTGTATAAAAGAAGACCCAAATAGTTCCACCAAGGTTGTCAAGCTTGAATGGATTCTCCAAGAATTCCCTAATACAAGAGCTAATCTATGATTAACAACTAATTACCGACTAATCTACACTAATCTAATCTAATCTAACCTAAAGTAGTCTAGGGTTTTAAGGATATAACATAAGATAGTGTCTTAATACAAGAGGGGGGGTATATATAGGGTTACAAGTGGAAAGGAGAAGAAAGGAAACAATGCGGGTGAGCTGTAGCCCATCCCGACCGGGAAGGATCATCCCGACTGGGACGGCCCTGTCATTCCGATCGGGAAGGGTTGGTACCGACCGGGATGGGCTCACAGTGGCCTCCTCAGAAGCGCACCCCATCCCGAACGGGATGAGGCCATCCCGAACGGGATGGGTCTTGTAGGCCTCCCTTAAGAGCTCTTTGGTCCCTCCTTGCCTCTCATGGGTTCCTCGCCGATTCTCGGGACTCGGGATCGGGTCTCGGAGGCTCAGGATTGAGTCCCAAGGTCTCGGGGTCGATTCCAAGGCATCGAGTCATCGTTCCTTTACTCCGTTGGCTCCAAAATGTGTATGTATAGAGTCGGAATCGCTCCAACTCTTCCAAATCGGCCTCGGGAACCTGAAACGAACAAAAGGAAGCATAAGAAGCCCATAAATCGCTCCCAAGGAGCGATTCCACAAGGAAATGGGACCAAAACACAACAAAATAAGCACTACAAACTGCACTTATCAACTCCCCCACACTTAACCCTTACTCGCCCTCGAGTAAGCACAAACTACTACTAAACTATCCGAGTGGCTATTAGCGCACCCTACGCCCCTTCAACTCACGTGAGTGCACTTAGAGGAAAAGTGCACTCCGCAAGGCAATTCGGGTCTTGCGACAAAATCGTGGATGCAACCGGACACCAAACACAAAGGCAAACAAACATACAAACACGCAAACACAAGGTTGCACCCAAAGAAAAACAAATACCGCTTCCCTCTAAAAGCGGTGAATGAAACACCGGTTTAGGACTCGAGGTAAGTGACAACGTTCCCAAGCTAGCAATACAAACCAAGGTGAACTAGACCCTAATAGTATGACGATCAAGCAATAAAAACGTTGGTAACTTACCTAGGTCCTCCTAATTTTCTAAAAACGTACTACGGGACGATCGGCGGAGTGGAAAAGTGAAGAACCACGGTGTTAGTCGACACTGTAGGTAAGTGAGACCCCGCTCCCTTTAGCGTGAGCCAAGAGGGTCGTCCCGTGTCCAAAACCGCCTAACTAGTCCAAGTAAAAAGGTGGAAATAATGCAAAATGAGGGAAGACCGACTAATGCCGCTATCATCCTTCCTAGGGACTCGGTCCTTTGGTAGGCTCTTCACGGCAATAGTCGGAAAAAGGCTTATTTTTGTGGGGATTTCTTTTTGTGAGACGGGTTTTCTTTTGGCATTTTTCTTTCTTTTCGACGTTTTTGCTTTGTTTGTTGCCATGCCATTTCTTTTTCTTCTTTTCTATTTTCTTTTTGGCTTTTGTGCCTTTTCTTTTTCTTCATTTCTTTTCTTTCTTTCATTCTTTTCTTTCTTTTTTTTTCTTTGCCCTTTTGGCAAGATTTGGCATTTTTGGCATTTCATTGTGTAACAAGAAAGAGAGAATCAACAATTTGCAATTTATTGTGCGGTGTATGTGACGAAGGTAGGGTAATGGGTAAGTCGGGGGTCGCGATCCCTCTTCAAACCCACAAAAAGGGGAGAAACTTGGACTAGTCGAGCAATCCTAAACACGGTCACCTAAGGGACGAGACTCGGTAACCAAGGCCTTTTCACACCGTGGGTGGTCATAATGGTCAAAAGTGCAAATCCCGTAGTAAATCCCTAGTAAGCTAGGTGGACTCAAGGTAAAGGACCAACGAACTCATTGATTTAGGGTCATTCTACTAGATTAAAGTCCAAGACTCGATTTATACTACTAGAAAGGAAAAGTACACACTCACACACTAGCCTCTAAACCGGGTTTTCGAAAATGGTTTACGCACAAGACACACAACACAACACAAAACAAAGACACGACGAAAACGAACGAAAGAAAAAGAAGCAAAAGAAACAAAACAAGACAAAACGAAACGAACACATACAAAACACAAACACCACCCCGAATTTCCAAACAAGCCACCAAATCGTCCACAAACTTTACAAAGCTCCACCCGAGCACACCACAACACACATCTCCTCCAAACTCCAAAAGAAACAAAGAGGAAAAAGGGTGAAAAGATGTTACTGGGTGTCTTGATAGCTCTCCAAAATTAGCGGCGATTTAAGCAACCTATAAGGAAAAGAGGGCAAACACACGGTTCCACCTTCATTACACCTAACCGTGCCTAGTGACACTTTGTTACCATCTATTTTGCAGGCACCAGTTGTAGAACTAAAACCACTCCCGGATCACTTGAAGTATGTGTTCCTTGGTGAGGGAGGTACATTGTCTGCAATTATCTCTAGTAAGCTCACCAAGGAACAAGAAAAGCGGTTGGGAGGTGTTGAAGGAACATAAGCAAGCTATTGGTTGGACCATTGCCGACATCAAGGGCATAAGTCCATCGACTTGTATGCATCGGATTCTGCTAGAGGATGAGGCACGACCGGTAAGGCAACCACAGCGACGGTTGAACCCTCCTATGATGGAGGTTGTTGATGGGTAAGATTTGTTGTGAATCCCAACCGTCAAATAAAACAGGCTATACCTAACTAGGGTAGCTAGGGTAAGTCGGGTCGAATCCACAGGGACGGGAGGTCGGACTAAGGTATGCTACGGTCAAGGACTAAGTTCGATACGAGCTATTCTAAGGAGGGGGAGACTAAGGCTAAGCTAGGTCTAAAGCAAGAGAACTATCAAAAGAAACGGGCTAGGATTAGGTCGGGGTCAAAGGGGTAACGGAATGGTCGAGGAAGAGCTAGAGGTGAAGGAGGTAGTAGGGTAATCTAGGTAATGCCCGGGCTCTCGCAATTTAGACTCACCTAGAGGTTCCACCTAAAACCCAACTCGGCGATACACAACACAAACGGGGTACTAGCGTGCTATAGGCCTAGGTCGCATCCGGGCTCTCACAAATTAGACCGACCTAGGGGTCGTCCTCACCGGGCTCTCGCAACTTAATGAGGGAACCGAACCCACAAACAAACTAATACCCACAAGAGAAAAACAAGAAAAACAAGCATTCGTACATACTTAGTCAATCAAGCATTTCGACAAACATGTGATGTGCATCATACAAGAGGAAACCCAAATCTTCCACCAACATCTCCAACAATCCCTTAATCATCCAATTAACACCCTAATCACCTTACTAACCCTAGCAAGATACTACTCTAACATATCTATACTAAAACTAACACTAAGAAGAGGAATCATCACAAACATCAAAACAAACATGAAGAAACTAACAATAACTATGAACTATGAACCATAACAAGAACAAAGAATCAAACTTTAATGATAGAACAAAGATTAAGAGAAGAGAAAAGAAGATTATACCAAACTAGAGATGAAAGGAAGAAAGAAACTTGCATAAATTGAAGAACCCAAAACAAACATCCAAGTTTATCAAGCTTGGTGAAGATCTTGAAGAATTCCCAAATTACAAGCACTAATCTAAGATTAACGATAATCTAAGGACTAATCTACACTAATCTATGCTAATCTATGCTAAAATAATCTACGGTTTAGTCTAATATGAAGTCCATATGCATAACATAACAAGGGAAGAGTATATATAGGGTTACAAATGGAAGGGAGAAGAAAAGAATAGAAGGCGGGGTAGCAGTGGCCCGTCCCGGCCGAGACGGGGTGGTCCTGGTCGGGACGAGGTCGGTCCCGGTCGGAACGCCATGGTCCCGGTCGGGATGGACCCTCAGTAGCCTCATCTTTGTTTCCTCCTTCATTCCGGACGGGATGAGGCCATACCCGTTCGGGATGAGCCTTGTAGGCCTCCAATATGAACTTTTTGGTCCCTCCTTGCTTCTCATGGGCTTCCCATCGATTCTAGGGACTCGGGATCGGGTCTCGGAGGCTCGGGATTGGGTCCCAAGGTCTCGGGGTTGATTCCAAGGCATCGAATCATCGTTCCTTAGCTTCGTTGGCTCCAAATTGTGTATGTATAGAGTCGGAATCGCTCCAACTCTTCCAAATCGGTTTCGGGAACCTGAAACGAACTAAAGGAAGCATAAGAAGCCCCTAAACCGCTCCCAAGGAGCGATTCTACAAGGAAAATGGGACCAAAACACTACAAAATGGCACTACAAATGGCACTTATCAGTTGTGAAGAAGGAGGTATTGAAGCTTCTACAAGTAGGTATGATCTATCCTATTTCTGATAGCAAGTCGGTTAGTCCCACTCAGGTTGTCCCTAAAAAAAGTGGGGTCACGGGCGTAGAGAGTAAGGATGGGGATTTAGTACCTATTCGAGTCCAGAATGGATGGAGAGTGTGTATAGATTACCGTAGGCTGAACACGGTAACTAGGAAACACCATTTTCCTCTCCCGTTCATTGATTAGATGCTTGAGAGACTCGCAGGCAAAGCATATTACTGCTTCTTGGATGGTTATTCGGGCTATTTTCAGATAGCAATTGCTCCTGAGGATCAGGAGAAGACTACTTTTACTTGTCCTTTCGGCACATTTGCGTATCGCCGCATGCCGTTCGGGTTATGTAATGCACCCGCAACATTTCAGCGCTGCATGATGAGTATGTGGAGAATTTTATTGAGGTGTTTATGGATGATTTTACTGTGCATGGTAATTCTTTCGATGCATGTTTACATCATTTATCACTTGTTTTGAAGCGTTGTGTTGAAACTAACCTTGTGCTTAACTCAGAGAAGTGTCACTTTATGGTTGAGCAAGGCATAGTTTTAGGACATGTTGTGTCGGGCAAGGGGGTCGAGGTAGATAAAGCGAAAGTTGATACAATTAAGAATCTACCTTATCCTACTAACGTGCGCGAAGTTCGCTCCTTTCTTTGGACATGCAGGTTTTTATCGAAGATTTATTAGGGATTTTTCCAAGATTGCACAACCATTGTGCAAATTGTTGCAAAAGAAGATTGACTTCGTTTTTGATGAGGCGTGTAAGAAGGCGTTTGATGAGTTGAAAACTCGTCTCACAACCGCCCCGATCATTCAAGCCCCAAATTGGTCTCTTCCCTTCGAGATCATGTGTGACGCGAGTGATTATGCTTTAGGGGCGGTCTTGGGTCAAAAGGATGGGAGAGCTTCTCATGTTATTCATTACGCTTCTATGACCCTTAATGATGCACAACGCAATTACTCTACTACTGAGAAAGAAATGTTGGCGGTAGTCTTTGATTTAGAAAAATTTCGTTCTTACTTGCTTGGTACTAAAGTTGTTATTTATTCAGATCATGTTGTGCTTCGTTACTTGATGACGAAGAAGGAGGCCAAGCCGAGGCTAATCCGTTGGATTCTCCTCCTTAGCGAGTTCGATATTCAAATTAAGGACAAGAAAGGTGCAGAAAATGTGGTTGCGGACCACTTGAGTCGGTTGGTTCAGAATGATGACCATGACCATGGTTTGGAGTCGGTAAAGGATATTTTTCCTGATGAAACTTTATTTGCTTTACGTACTCTAGAACCTTGGTATGCTAATATTGTTAATTATTTGGTCTCTAACAAGTTTCCAACTCGTTTTTCTAAAACTCAGAAAGATAAGATTCGCAGTGACGCGAAATATTATGTGTGGGATGACCCCTACTTGTAGAAACATTGCTCGAATCAGATCATTAGGCGGTGTGTTTCTGAGAGTGAGATGCCCTCTATTCTCACCTTTTGTCATTCCCATGCATGTGGTGGACACTTTGGATCCAAGAGAACGGCGAAGAAGGTACTCGATTGTGATTTTTATTGGCCACATCTGTTTCGAGATGCGCATCCGTTCTGTAAGTCATGTGACAACTGTCAAAGGGTGGGGAACATATCCCAACGAAATGAAATGCCCCAAACCCCTATTATTTATTTTGAAATATTCGATGTGTGGGGGATTGATTTCATGGGACCGTTTCCTAACTCGTCTGGATTTATTTATATATTACTCGCTGTTGATAATGTGTCGAAGTGGGTTGAAGCGATACCCACGAAAACTGATGACTCTAAAGTGGTTGCAGATTTTATCAAATACTTCATATTTGTTAGGTTTGGAATTCCGAGAGCCATAATCAGTGACTGTGGAACGCATTTCTGTAATAGAACTATTGGCGCTTTTTTGAAGAAATATTTCGTGACCCACAAAATTTCGACCGCGTATCACCCGCAAACTAACGGGCAAGCCGAGGTGTCAAATAGAGAAGTGAAATCTATTTTGGAGAAAACGGTCAATCCTAATCGGAAGGATTGGAGTCAACGCTTAGAAGATGCGTTGTGGGCATATCAGACCGCTTACAAGACACCAATAGGGATGTCTCCATATCGGTTAGTTTTTGGAAAACCGTGTCACTTGCCCGTAGAGTTAGAACATCGAGCTTATTGGGCGATCAAGAGCTTCAATAAAAGCTTAGTTGGAGCGGGTGAAAGCCGGAAATTGGAGATACAAGAACTTGAGGAGATTCGGAATGACTCCTATGCAAACGCGGCGATTTACAAGGAAAAGACGAGACATTTACATGACAAAATGATATCGAGAAAGGAATTCATTGTTGGTCAAAAAGTGCTCCTCTTTCAGTCACGTCTCAAACTATTTCCCGGTAAACTACGTTCACGTTGGGTAGGACCGTATGAAGTTACGGATATATCACATCATTGAGCTATTGAGATACATAGCTTGGATACGAATATGGTTTTGAAAGTGAACGGTCAACGCTTAAAACCGTATTATGAGGGGTTCCGAGTTGAGACGGTGGAGAGTTTGACTCTCTACGAGCCCATTTATTAAGATTAACTCACCTCTCCACTTAGTCGAGCGAACGACTTTAAACAAAAGCGCTACCGGGAGGCAACCCGTGTTTTGTAGAACTTTCTTGTACAATTTTGTTTTATGGGTCATAGGTCGTAGTAATAATTTCGTTGTTTTCTTAATAGTTAGTTTTCTTTTAATTACTTAGTTTTATTACTAACTTTTTATGTTTTGATAGGTAAGGAGAGTGTCGATTTTCCAGGGGACTGGGCGCCTTGCATGAGTCTTGGGCAACTTGCATGGAGACCCCTTGAAATCAATGCAAAATTTGAAGAAAAATAAAAAAAAAGGACGAAGTTACAGGCATTGGCGTGAGTCGCGCGGCCTCTATGCGACTTGCGCGGGTCCCCCTCTCACAGGTCAATTTTTTATAAATTTTTTTTTTAAAAAAAATAAAAATTTAAAAATCAAAAAGGAATTAGCTTTCCCGACATCATCTACTCCCTTCCTATCTCTTTCCCAATTTCAAAACCCTAATAATCTTTTCCCAAAAATCAATTACCTTCACCCAATAATCTCTACTCAACCCTCATCCACTCCCTTTCACTTCAAATCTACTTGACCTCATCCTCTTGTGTCTACCGTCGTCGCCCGTCGTTATTAGTACTAGGGTTTGGTCAGTTCGTCAGTGGTTTGTCGCGAGTCGACCGGTCTGTTGCCGGAATCAGTTTGAGCGCCGGCCAGGAGCTCGTCATCACCGTTCTTTCAATCTGGGTTTGTACGTCGCCGGTGGTCAGCGCCTGTTCCGTCGTCAGGCGAGTCGCGTCACTCCTCAGGCGACTCGCGTGGATCGTGTCTCTGGGGTTTGAGTCGAGTCAGCAGCCAATCTCCGTTGCCGTGTCGGTCGAGGTTGTAAGCTTCTAATTCCCTCCTTTCACTCTCTTCGGCTTCTTCTGTGACTGGTTTGTGCTGTTTTTAAGTTGTTAATTCTGAGTTTTGGGAATTCTGTTGTATCGATGATCTATTTCCGTCCGTTCTATCTTTTCTGTATGCTTTCAGTCCAGCCGTAGTCAAAACTTTTAATGTGTCAGATACTCCCTTGACTCCTCTTTGTGATGTTTTAAACCCCATTTGGTCATTGACTCTCGGTTGATCTTTAGCGTCAGTTCAAAATAGTGAGTTCCATGTCAAGTCTGTCACGGTCCGTCTACTTGTTTGGGTTTGAGTCGGGTATCATTTGTGTTCACAGTTCACATATTTTGGGGTAGTTTCACTAGTTAGTGTAAGCCATCCGAGAAACTCTTGAGTCATGGCTCCGAAAAAGTAAAAAACGACCGCGGTTGATATTATATGGGGTGTAAGAATTTGAGTGCAAAACAGAAAGCGGTATGGCGCCAACTATTTGATCGAGTTATTATGTCGACTAAGTTTGTCGATAATTTGGCATTGGAGTTGCTCGGAATTATTGATGAGGTGTTCACATTAATGACTCGTATTAGGTTGGCAAGCTTTTACGATATGCACGCGAACACGTATAAGCGCTACACACTTGAATTCTTGTCCACCTTAGAAGTCTATCGTGATGACGACCCCCCTCATATTACTTTTCATCTCGGAGATTTAGAACGAGATGTAGACTTTACAGAATTGAGAGAGGCGTTGGGTATAGCATCGAAAGGGGGGCGGAATTTTTGACCCCTACTTCTCATATGATGGATGCGTTTTGGTTGAAAATTGCCGGCCATGCATATGGTAACATGGGGGCTAAGAATGCTGATATTCGTCACCCCGCCCTTCGTTATGTTCACCGACTTTTGAACTCCACATTTCTTTGTAAAGGTGAACCGACCCATCTACCTAGGGCGGATTTGATGTATTTGTGGGCCATGATGCCCGAATGTTTGGGAACCCCGGATTAGATCGATATATTCTTGAAGTGTTGTGAGAAGCACCAGAAGGCGGTCTTGGGGAATATTCCGATGGGTGGTATGATTACTCTTCTAGCTCGGTATCTTGGACTATCCAAGAAGACGGATTCTCCTGTCGTAGGTGATACTACTATTAGTATTAAGTTCATGGAGAGTTGTTCTATGATTTCGCGACCGATTGCTAAGCACCACCTAATCTGGACGCTCGGCACGTCCCACCAGCATTTCATGATTTTTGCCTCGTCCGGATGGGAAACCGTTACCATTGGGGCCTACTGCGGCTGCGTTTTGCCTTCCTCATGATGAGGAATTTCCTAAGCCGACTACCGAGTCTAGTGCCCCGGTTGTGAAGGAGTCCGAGGGTACGTCTGATTTTGATCGTTGGAGAGATTGGCGCGAAGCAATAGAAGATCGAGTGGAAGAATCTGTTGATAATAGTAGGTTGGCCGCTGAGTTCGGTCGGTGTATGAATCGGTTACAATTGAAGTTGCACCCTAATGACTACTCGGAACCATCTCCTGAGTTTTATGGAGAGCTTGCAGCCCGTGAGCAAGCGAGATCATCCAGGAGGGCGGCACGTGAAGCTAAGTCACGTGACACCGACTCCTCTTCTCACTCTTGAGCCCGAGGTATTTCTCTTCCCATTTCTTTTATTGTCCTTAGTTCACACATTCGAGGACGATGTGTTATTCAAGCGTGGGGAGGGAAATTATCTCGTTGTATAGTAATTATTTTATATTACGTCTTTTATTTCAATTTCAAAAAAGAAAAAGAGAGAGAGAAAGAGAGAAAGAGAGAGAGAGAGAGAGAGAGAGAGAAAATTGAAAAAAATAACAAAAAGAAATAAATAAACCCGGCTAGGTGAAAACCTGGAAAGGGCGCCTTGGGAAAAGTGGGGAATGTGGCCGAGGATGGAGTGAAAACCCGAAAGGGCACTCCGGGTAAAAAGAAAAATCGAGTTGCGTGCCACGAGAGTAGTGTGAGGAAAAATGAAAGTTAGATTGAAAATCCTCAAGTGCGGACGCTCTACGCAAAATGAGGGATATTAGGAAAAAAATCACTACTACTTTCTCCATTTTTGGTGTTGGCGTCATAAGAAGGGCGACATAGAAGGTCGGAAGGGTAGGATTAGTTGGCTAAGGTGAGAAGAATCGCGGTGCGGTGTAGTCGTAGCACTATATTTTTTTGCGATTGGTGATGTTTTGGTTGATATATTGAACTATTAGAGGCGTTTAGGATTGATCACATGTGTGGGTTGTGGAATATTGTGGTATACATTTTTACCATCGGTGACATTAGTAGCACATGTGATCCGTTCTAGGATTGGAGAACTAAGGGGCGTTAGATATTGACATTAGCTTATCTTTATTTGTTAATGTCCCTTGTTTTGATAATTTGAGTCGATGATAGTAGTTTGGTTTTGAGTGTGTTGATTCGGTTGAACATTGGAGTTGAGTTTCATTCAATAAGTGGATTAACTTGTGCATAGTCTCAAAACGAGGGAGTTTGGTGGAAGACGAGTGAAGGCCGATGTGTGTAATGTTATTCCCGCGTATTTTGGACCGGTGATGGTTGTGTTTATTGTGTTCCTTGAGTTTTACTCGAGGACGAGTAAAGGTTCAAGCGTGGGGATATTTGATGGGCCGGATTTAGTCGTAGTTATTACGACGGTTTTTGTGTATTTTTGTGAGCTTAATCGTGTGTCTTGTAGTACATTTGTGTTATTTTGGTACGAGTGTAATATAAGCTTTTTGGAGGATTCTGATCTCGATCGTTAGTTGGGCCAAGAATGAATGACTCATGAAGAATTAGAGAGCCCAATAGAAGACACGGAGCGAGGAAGCAACGAAGGAAACCGTGAAGAGGAACAGACCACCACGCGAGTCGCCCCAGATCCAAGCGAGTCGCGCGGTTCTTATGCGGGTCGCGCGGAAGCCTGTTTCTGTGACGCGTCTCAGCTTTATTCCGCCTTAATTTATTACGTTTAGAAGACTTTGTTTTATTTAGGAAACTTTATATCTTTCTATTTTATTATTATTATTATGAGGAGACTAGTATTAGGTTAAGTGAAGGGATTGATTATTGATATCAATCATTATCACGTTCAATTAGAAATTAGAAAAGAAAAACCCTAGCATGAAGAACTAAGTCATTCTTCTCGGATTAAGATTTGAAGCTTCTAATTATTCAATTGTGAGACTTTAATTCTTCTTTATTCTATCTCTTGAGTATTGTTATTTCTCCGTTCATATTTGCATGATTGTTGAATGTTTAGATTAAAGTAGCTAATTAATCTTTGCAATTTTCAATCTATTGTTATTCTAGCAATTGAATCCGTAATTGTTCAAACCCGTTAGATAAAGTAACGATCTTTGACCTTAATATTGGATGCATTTCATCATATATAGGTTAGATAGAGATTTAACTTGTGATTCGAACTAATAATCGCGTGTTTTATTGGTCGTCACTTCTATCGTTCTCTATTCGTTAATGCTATTATTGAATTAAACTTAATCGCGTATATTAGGTTGTTTGATAATTAGGTCATTTGATTATCGCATTTCGAGTTAAATAATATTCACGTGAGATTCGGGATTTACTTCCCACGATATATAGTTTGCTCAAGAGTTAGGAGAAAGTTGTTAGTCTATGATCAATTTGATAATTAGTTGTGGAAAATTCATACCCGAGATCGTTTTAATCATATGAACTCATTCATTATTATTATTGATTTCGTTATTTGCTTATTAGTTAGTTTTAGTTACTCAATCACCCAATCACCCCCTTTTTTAGTTATTAATTTCTAGTTTTAATTCACTTAAATTACTTCGTCTTCTCTGTGGATCGACCCTTATTTCCCTACACTATTGTTTTAGTTTTGTGGTTATAAGTGCATAAATAGTATCTTTGGGAGCATACGACTTTGGCTCACCAATGGGCGATCGCCCTCTTGGGTCATTTTGGGTGAGCTTATCATGGGTCTTGATACTCGTGCACGGATACATCGTGCTCCCTTTCGGGGTTCCAGAATCATTTTTTAGGTATGTTGGGGTACTACTTTCTTTATTCGAAACTTGCCTTAGTTCAAAAGCTTTACATTATGTTGTACTGTTCAGGTTTGACTACAAGAGAGGCTAGGTTTAATCGAGCCTCCTTAGCTTATCAAGGGTTATAGCTGTAAAGGTTTTGCTGCTTGGAATGTGGTACCATTGTGGAATGTCGGTTATACCGAAAAAGAATGGTTCTCTTACTTGCAGGCTAATGGAGGGGTGATATGTCGTGTTTATATAGTTTTATTCCCTTGATTCTATTGTCTTTTCCGGTCGGAATGCGCTTTTTAGAGCCGTTTCTTCTAACATTTTGTCTTCAGTGAGTGTTTTTGTAAATTCTACACGATTTCAAGTCTTTATGCGCATCTACACTCATATCTGGTTAGAAGACGATCACAGAACGAGACCCGTGCCATAAGTTGTTTAGGCGAAGAATAACTTGAGACGAGTTGATTCATTGGGCCATTAAAAGCGGCCCAACCCATGCTTCAAATATGATGTGTGCGCCACCCTGTTGAGGACAGGCCCCCTGTGCACCGGCCTGAGTGTACATCACTTGGTTTTTGAAGATTTTAGGCTTAAGTTAGTGTGTGCTTCGGCCCCTGCACCCAACCGGCCGGCGCGCACAACTCAACTTTTTCCGCCAGTTTTCTATTTAACCAAGGATGAACTTGTATTAGGAGGATCATTTTTTTACTTAGCCTTTTTTATAAAAACTACCACGTGACTTTTAGCATTCTGTATCTCGTCTCGAACTCGAACTCGATTTCGGTAATTTCGTTTATGCAATTCTTAGTTTTATGTTTGAATCTTCATCATTAATTGTCTTGTTTCATTATCAATTTCACTATTTATGATTTGTTGTTCCGTTTAGTTTACTAGATTCTCGATTGCTTCTCATTAGATTTATTTACCTTTTTTTATCATGAATTATATATTTACGATGTGTTGTTCCGTAATTATTATGATTAGCTAATTTTCTCGCTAGGGTCGAGAGGGATCGATGGGTTATTACACGATTTTGCTACTTTGATATTAACTCGTAATTATGCTAGTGCCATTTTCGCGTGTTTTATTTGCTGATTAATCTGTTAAAGGCCATAACTTTTTAATCAGATTGGGAAATTCTATTTCTTATGCGAAAGCTGAATTAGGATTAGATCACGCACAATTTGTTAGGGAGTCTAATAAGTTGCGAAAGCCCGTTAGAACCTTCATAGGTTGATACGATTCGAGAGAGCGTGTTATAGCCGACTAGCATGTTTTATGTGTTTATTGTTGTCGTCGCATAATTGTCGAATACTCATTGTGAACCCGTGACCTTAGTTCTCATCTTATTGTTAGAATCTATTATTCATTATCGCATTTTAGTAATCTTTTAGTTATTTCTATCAACCAAACGTTCAGAGCATCTTACAATCGACATAGCTATTAGACATTTTTGACCGCTTTCCTGTGGATACGATACCTTACTTGCCACTATCTTCTTATTAGTAGGATTGAGTTATTCTTGATTTGGTGAGACGACTTAAGCCATATCAAATTTGGCGTCGTTGCCGGGGACACGGTCTTTTTTGTTTTTTTAGCTTGTTTCTTTTTTTGCTCCCTTTCGTCTCAAGGAATTAAAGCTCCTTGAAATTTATCTCACTCTCCTCTTGTAGTTTTTGCTTATGCCCAGGTCTTTTAGGTCATCAAAGCTTACTCCGTTCAATCCTAAACCCGAGAAAACCTTTCGTAGGCGACGACAATTTTGGAGAGAGATTTCCACAGCTCCCGATCTTGAAACTTTGGAAGCTATCCATACTGAATTTGTAGCTGAGAATTAGTCCTTAGAAGAGCGAAATCAATCTCACTCCGAGTTCATTATACCACCTATGACTTTAAAAATACCGAAGCTTTCTAGTCACTCGGAGCCCGAGCAAACTACTCTTCCTAAGTTGGTTAAACGACCAACTGCCACCCAAGGTACATTCGAGATTCCACCCGCCTTTATTACTTTGGCGGAGAAGAATCAATTTGGTAGTGACCCTAAAGAGGATCCTCGCAAGCATATGAGGATTTTCACCGATTATTATTCCACGATTCCACTTCCGACCGGAGTCACTCAAGAAGAAGTCATGGAGATGTTCTTCATGTTCTCATTACGGGATTTTGCTAGAGAGTGGATTACTGATCTCAATAAAGTCACAGAGGGGATCACCGATTGGAATTCTATTGCGCTTGCCTTCTACAAGCATTATTATCCGCCACAAAAGACGAACATGCTCCGAAGTCAAATCACCAATTTTCATCAAACTCCGAATGAAAATATTTATGAATCATAGGAGCGTTTCAAGAAGCTTGTGAAAGAATGCCCGCACCATGGTTTCGAGTTTTGGTTCCTTTGCATCCGATTTTATAATGGGTTATATGATGATTGCCGAAATACTCTTAATGGGTTAAAGCGTAGCAAACCATTGAAGAAATGGCATCTCACACTCCCGATGGGGTAATCCACGTGGTAATACGCGATCCAACTCCGGTGATAGTGGGTCCACTAATGTCGTGGCTATTCAATTAGCCGCTTTAGCTAAGAGGTTTGATACTTTTAAAGCGTCGAATTCTCAAGGGGGAGGGGGCATGCACCAAGTGCATGCCATGGAAGAATATTCATGTGTTCGTTGTGGTGCCGCGGATCATCAAGCTCAAGATTGTATGGGCTCCATAGAACAAGTGAATGCATTCCATTGCATTATCCTTATATGAATCAACCGGGCTATGATGCATCTTTGTTATCTTATCGGAGTACTAATGTCTTGAACCCGCCTATTACACCAGCCTATGTTCCCCCACACAAACAGCAATTCCAAAATCATGGGATATTATCAGCAACGACCTCATTCGGGACAACACCAAAACTTTGGTAACTCCAATCAAAATTTCGGGAATTCTCATCAGATTCTTGGTACTAGTCAGCAGAATTTTGGCCAATCCTCCACACAAGCTCAAGGTAATTCCTCTTCAAGTTCTAGTGAAATGGTTGAGCTGCCAAATATGTTGCAGATGATGGCTAAGACTCAATACTCTATGATGGCTCAAATGCAAAAGAATGATCAAGCCAAGGATAATGCCATTCAAAATTTGGAAAACCAAGTCGGAGACCTTGCCGCATTACAAGCAACGCAACAACAAGGTAAACTCCCTTCTCAAGGCAATCAACAACATGATACGGCTAATGCGATCACTCTTCGTAGTGGCACACACTGTAAGGGTCCATCAATGCTTAAAGATGATAAACCGGCCGAGAAGGAAGAGGTTCTAGTGGAAGATATCGAGGAGAATGTCATTGTGGGAACTTCAAGTGATGATGAAGTTCCACCCCCTACTCCTCCTGTTCCCACTCCGAATAATCCAACAATCCAGGTACCATTCCCGGGTCGTTTGAAGAATCGAAAGCAGACTACTCAATTTGGCAAGTTCATGCAGGTTGTGAAGAATTTGCAAGTTATGGTCCCATTTACCGAGCTCATTATGCAAGTCCCATCTTATACCAAGTTCATGAAAGACATCTTCACTCAGAAGAGAAGCATTAGTGAGGCAGAAATCGTCGCTCTTACTGCAGAGTGCAGCGCATTTTTACAGAACAAAGCCTCACCGAAGCTAAAGGACCCCGGTAGGTTCTCGATATCTTGCACTATTGGCACCTTATCGATCGATAAGGCTTTTTGTGATTTTTGTGTGCTAAATTTAGACCGTTTTTCCTTCCATTTAGACCCGTTTTCCCTCGTTTTGCGAGTCTTGAGTGCGATTATTGCCATATTTAGAGTACTTCTCGCATTAGCATCCCTCTTGTGCGTTTGACGTATTTTTGGTAGTTTTTCTATCAATTTTGATAGGATTTGGCACCGAAATCACGATCGAGCTTCCACGAGCACAAGAGAAGGAACCGTCCAAAGAACAAAGCACGCAACTTAAAGTTTAAAGTCATCCAATCTTACGACGAAGAATGAGACAAGAATCGAGGCCAGAAAGATGACCGGGCGAAACTTCACCCGGTGAGACACCACCGAGCAAAGTTTCACCCGACGGTAATTTGCCTCCCCTGAAGATTTTCCGAGACTTCCCACCGGACGAAACTGACAGGGCGAAATTTCGCCCACCGGGTGAAATTTTGCCCGATGGAAAGAAGTGCCGAAAACCGCAAAAAGTGAAGAAAATCTCACCGCGCAAAATTTCACCCGGTGGGATTAATACTTCAAACTGCAGGGCGAAGTTTCACCCGCTAAGGGTTATTGTCTCACTAATGGAGAAAAAAATTGGATTTGGGCTTTAGGTTAAATACCCATTAAGGCATTACTATATATATGTTACCCTAGTTTGTTGCCCAAGGCATCCATCATATCAACTATCATCCCTTCATTAGTGTAGTATTATCATCCACCATTAGTGTTGAAAAACCATCCATTAGTAGAACAATCTAGTAATATTCTTAGTAATTCTCTATAATCCTAGTAGTAATCTAGTAGTAGATCTACTTAGTTTCCATCAACAATTCTCTAGATTTCAAGTTTGTGGAAGATTATCTCAAGTTTTATTTGAAGATTTGTTGGGTTTATTGAAGAATTAGTGACAAGTTCTTCATTCTCTTCATCAAAGATTCAATCTTTATCTATGCAATCTTCTTATTTCTTGTAGAACTTCATAGTTGGTATATTTCTCTTCCACTCTCTAGTTTAGTTTTTATGTTGTTTTCTCATCATTGTCTTGTTTAGATCATATTAGTGTTGTTAGTTTCTCTAGATTTTATTTATGATGTTCTAGATTATTCTCTAGTTTATTGTGTTAGATCTTATTTCTTCCATAGTTTAGTGGGTAATTGTTAGATTATAGTTTTTCTATTGTTTTGTTGTTAGTTTCCTTAGATCTAGTTAATATGCATGTTATAGTCATTTTCTCTTTAGTTAATCTTTTGTTGTCTTCCATTATGATTAGTGAGTAGATTTCTTGTTGGGGGTTTAGGGATGAGGACTTGGATTATTTGAATTAAGGGATGTTGGTGGGTTGCCTGCTTGTTGGTTTATCTTGTTTATGGTTGTTGTGTCATTGTTGTTTTAGTCCGGCCAACTAGACCGACCTTGACTAGTTTCTATCAATATGGGGAAACTCGGGGTAGAAAGTACCCTGCCTAGAGGCTTACCCTTATTCGCCGCGAAAGCGGGTTTTTAGTTGGGTTGGGTGAAGAAACCGAAAGATGACATTCTCCCTTTATCAATGTTGCAACAAAAACTCGATTCCGATCTTCATAGACTCCAGGTTCCGAATCTTGACTTCCCCCTAACACCTTTCCCTAGATTGATCGCCCCTAGCTATCCTCGTAGTCATTTCTCTAGTATAGACTCGACCCCTAGAAACCCCCCTCTAGACATCAAACACGCCACTTTAAACTTGTCAACACACCGTTCCCTGTGGACTGACCTTGACTTACCACGATTACTCTAGTAGTTTTTGTGTTATTCTGAGTCTATAAATATTGTTTGATCCCCCGTCCTTCGCTAAACGACCGATCCGATTGGGGCGCGATCAAAATGACGCTGTTGCCGGGGAACGGCTAGTAATTGTTTTGTTTTTAGTATTGTGTTTGGTTGTTTTCTCTTCTCCCTTTTCCCTAGTACCGTTAGGTGCTAGAAGTCTCACCGTTTAAATTGAGTTTTATGCCCAAGAACACGTCATCGCCCTTGTGGTTCGATCCGGAGCCGGAAAGGACTTTTAGAGCATTGCGTTTTCGGGGAAATAACTCAACCACCATTATTCCACATCCTTCATTATCACCTCCTAACCTTAATCCCATCCTACCACATACACCTTCGACATCACACAACCCCATCCCAAATAATCCTTCCATACCCACCACTTCACAAACATCACCACCATCACCGAAAACTCCATCACCAAATCAAAATTCATCCCCTCCAAATTCACCAAATTCAAATCCACCATCACCACCAATCCAACCAATGGCGACCCTAGCCTCTCATTCTCAATTAACACACGAAGAAACACCTTCTCTCGTCGATTTTGGAGAGATTCCCGAGAACTATGAATTGAAAGCCTCTTTGACTAATGCGGTCCAACAAGATACTTTTCACGGTTTTTCTCAAGAAGATGCCCAAGAGCACATTGCTTCATTTAAATAAAAATTAGTAGGAGCCCGTCTCAACGGATTAACTTCATGCCAATTGCATCGTTTATTATTTCCAAAGACCTTGAGAGATGGAGCTCGTAGATGGCTTCAAGGCCATCCCGCTAATACGTTCACAACATGGGCTCAATTATCTAATGCCTTCTTGGAGAAATATTTTCCGCCGTCAAAGACTAACCAATATCGCATGGAGATACAAAACTTCAAACAAGATGAATTTGAAAACCTAAGTGAGGCTTGGGAAAGATTTAGAGATCTATTGCGCAAATGTCCACACCATGGAATACCCGATTGGCTAACTACCAAACTTTTTATAACACCCTTTCATTGAGAACCAAGAAGAACCTTAATTCGGCCGCCGGAGGAGACTTCTCTTCTCTCACCGATGAGGCATCTAAGAATCTTATTGAGAAGATGCCAAGGAGTGATTCTAGAATGGGTCAATCGAGGGATTCAAGAAAGAAAGTTGAAGTGAACTCATCTAAGAGAGTTCTAATGAATTTAAACTTCAAGCGGAAGTTGAAGAATTGAAAAAGAGAATAGATGACATGAATTCTAAGCCCACTCCTAGAGGTATGTACCAAATTCAAGAGAGTGTTCCACCAAGGCAACCATCACCTCCAAAGCAATTAACATGGGAAGTTCAATGTGATCATTGTGGCAATTATGGCCATGATTCTAGCTCTTGCATTCCTAATGAGGAAGCTTATGTTAAACAGCCAAATGAAGTCCAAGTTGTACAAGTATATGGGCAAAGACCTCAATTTGATCCCTTTTCTAATACCTACAATTCCGGCACAAGGTTTCATCCTAATTTCTCTTATGGAAATCAAAATGTTCAAAACCCGATGCCACGTGCCCAAGGGAGCCAAATGAGGCCATTTAATCAAAGTCAACAAAGGCCCTTTAACCAAGGTCCTCCAAAGATGCCTCCATATATGCCTCCTCATCAAAGAAGCAACTTCAATCAACAAGGTAGCAACTTCCATGTTCCTAACAATTACAACAATTACCAAAATCAACATGGTAATCATTTCAATCATGGATACAATCAAGGGTTCCAAGGCAATTTTCAAGGAAATCAAGGTTACAATCAACAATCATTTAATCAACCCTCTCAATCTTATGGCCAATCAAGTAATTTTCAATTTGTTCAAGAAGGAAGTCCGTGGGATAACATTAATGATTTGCAAAGAACCGTTGGGCTACTATGGAATGAACATCAAGATACCAAGGCAAGGCTAAAGGTTTGGGAATCACAAGAAGCAACAAAAGCCTTAGCCGCCCCAATTCATCCACCCCATGGTTTGCCCGGACAACCCCAAAACCTAAGAGACCCCTCACACCAAGCAAATGTCGTCATTTTGAGAGGTGGCAAAGAACTTGAGGACCCGTATAAGAACTTGAACTTGAATACCAAAACCACCACAACCAAAGTGAACCAACGAAGTGCACTACAAGAATCATCTCCCACTTCCCCCAAACAAAACCGGGGAATACAAGCGGAGTTTGATATCCTCCAAAATGCGGAGAATGAACAAAGAGAGCAAATAAAGAAGAAAGAGCAAATGGAAGCGAAAGAAGCAAAAAGGAAAGAGGCGGAGCGATTAGCAGAAGAAGAAGAATCTAATGTTCCACCGCCTCCCGCTTTTGTCCCTCCATTGCCTTTTCCCGAACGAGTTAAACCACATAAGGAGAATGCCCAATTTAGCCATTTCGTGGATATGTTGAAGAAAGTAGAGGTAGCTTTACCCTTCACCGAGATAATTTCTCAAATGCCCCTCTATTCTAAGTTTTTGAAAGAAGTCTTGACTAAAAAGAGAACAATAGAAGACAAACAATGTGTCTCTCTCACGACACAATGTAGTGCCATTCTTATGAATCAAATGCCAAAGAAACTAGAAGATCACGGTAGCTTTTCCATCCCTTGTCGGGTAGGAAATGTTGTTGTTAATCAAGCTTTGTGTGACCTAGGGGCTAGTGTTAGTTTGTTACCTTATTCTATTGCCAAGAGACTTAGTGTGGGGGAGATGAGACCCACTAGCATGTCGATTCAACTTGCGGATAGGTCCGTCAAGTACCCACTTGGGATACTTGAGGACGTACCCGTGCAAGTTGGTAAGTTCTTCATCCCCTCCGACATTGTTGTCATGGATATGCCCGAAGACACTATTACCCCCATTATCTTAGGTCGACCTTTTATGGCTACCGGAGGTACTATAGTTGATGTTAAGAATGGAAAGTTGTCTTTTAACATAGGGAACGAGTCGGTAGAGTTTTCCCTTTCTCAAGCTCTTAAACAATCAATGATTGAACAAATGCATTCCATTGAAGTTATTGATAGTTTGGTTGAGTATAGCTTGATAGATGATGATAAGCAAGAAGATGAACCATTTGACTCTCCACCTCTTGAAGAACAATGTTTGCATGATGAAAAGGTAGAACCACTACCGGTGGGTAAGAGTATGATATCTTCTCCTCCTAATCTTGAACTAAAACCACTCCCCTGTTCCTTCAAATATGCTTTTCTTGAAGGAACTAATTATCCCGTTATCGTCAATGCTACCCTTGATGGGCCTCAATTGGAAAAACTTTTCATTGTTTTGAGAAAGCACAAAAGGGACATCGGGTATAACATTGCCGACCTCCAAGGCATAAGCCCAAATGTTTGTATGCATAGGATCATCCTTGATGATGACCACCATCCTTCGGTTCAGGGTCAACGTAGGTTGAACCCCACCATGAAAGAGGTTGTCATGAAGGATGTCCTCAAGTTGTATGAGGCTAACATTATATACCCAATAACCGAAATTAAATGGGTTAGCCCCGTACAAGTTGTGCCGAAAAAGGGAGGTATGACGGTTGTTAAAGGAGAAAAGGGTGAGTCAATTTCTAGTCCGACCAACTAGATCGACCTAACTCATTTCTATCATTTGGAGAAACCCGGGGTAAGAGGTCCCTCATTTTGAGACTTACCATGGTTCGAGAAATACGGGGTAGAAATTACCTTGACTTGAGACTTACCCTTCTTCGCCGGGAAAGCGGGATTTAGATGAATTGGGTGAAGAAACCGAAAGGTGGCATTCTCCCTTTATCGACATTGTGACCAACCCATAGTTCCAAGATTCTTAGACCCCAATTTCCGATTCCCGACTTCCCCCTAACAGCTTTTTCCCTATTTGATTATCTCCTTGTTATTCTTCACATTCTAGTTTAGACTCGACCTTTAAAACCCCCCCATTAGACCCCTTAGACATAGCTTTCACTCAATTTACACGCCTTCCCTGTGGACCGACCTCGACTTACCACGACTACATTTAATTGTTTTTGTGTTAATTGCGAGTCTGATAAATATTGTTTGATCCTCTGTCTATTGTTAAGGACCGATCCGATTTGGGCATAGATCATGTTTATGGTACATACATGAGAATGTCAGAGTTGTTTTATTGGAAAAATCTGAAGAAGAGTGTGAGCCAATGGGTTAAGGAGTTTGGGGTGTGCCAACAAAATAAAACCCTATTGCAAGCACCTGCTGGTCTCCTACAACCATTACAAATACCTAAGGCAATCTGGGTTAATATCTCTATGGATTTCATAGAAGGTCTTCCTAAATCACAAGGGAAAGACACAATTTTGCTTATAGTAGACAGATTGAGTAAATATGCTCATTTCCTATTGCTCACTCATCCTTTCAAGGCATATGATGTAGGAAGGGTGTACCTGGATCATATCTTCAAATTACATGGGAACCCCAAGTCCATAGTAAATGATAGAGATAAGATCTTCATAAGTCAATTTTGGCAAGAGTTCTTTAAATTACAAAAGGTGGATTTATTGATTTCCTCTGCTTATCATCCCCAAACAGATGGACAATCAGAGGTAGTTAACAAATACCTTGAAACATACCTTAGATGCATGACAAGGGAAATACCTAAGGATTGGGCGCAATGGATGCCACTGGATGAGTGGTGGTACAATTCTAATTTTCACTCTGCCATAGGGACAATTCCTTATGAAGTGGTGTATGGAGAATCATCTCAATTGCATACCCCTTTTGTTAATAGTGATAGTGCAGTAGCTGCAGTGGATAGGAGCTTAAATGCTTGGGAGGAATGCATTCAAATGTTGAAATTTCATTTAAAAAAAGCTCAAGACAGAGTGAAAAGTCAAAGTGATGTCAAAGAATATCATGTGGGAGACTTGGTGTATGTCAAATTGCAACCATATAGGCAACAATTAGTGGTCTACAGGAGTTGTCAAAAACTCTCACCAAGGTACTTTAGGCCATTTGAAGTGTCAGCAAGAATTGGCAAGGTAGCTTATAGACTGAAGTTACCTGAACAGTCCAAAATTTATCATGTGTTCCATGTTTCTCAGTTAAGGAAACATCATGGTATTGTGCCTGTCATTGGTGTGGTTCCTATGCTGGATGACAACCTACAACTAAGGGCAGAACCTATAGCTATTTTGAAGAGCAAGATGATGAGGAAAGGTAATGGTGCAGTTGTATATTTTTTGGTGTAATGGTCTAATGGCACTACTAAGGATGTTACATGGGCACTCTCAAATGATTTCATAAAGAGGTTTCCTGCATTTCAGATTTCTTAAGCTTGACGAAAAGCTTCATTAGAAAGGGGAATGTATTGTAATAAACCATCTAACTAACTGGACACGTCAGCAAGATGGTTAGGAGTTTGTTACTAGGTGGTTAGAAAGTTGTTATTCTTCTTGTTATAAATAGCTCATTCTACACTTGAATAATTCATTCAATCATTTTTACTCATATTTCCTCTATCATTCTCTCTGTAATCTTTTTGTAAACTCGATTAACAATTAATCATCAATTGTCCAAATTCTTTTCTTATTCTCAAGAATTTCTGCAATTGTTTCAATTGTGTACAACAATTCCAGAATTAACCCCTGATTGTTGTTACATCATCTTCTCCTCTCCCTTCGTATTTCCTCTTTTTTTTCCCTAAATCAATCGACCTCTGCTTCCCCTTTCTTCTTCATCTTCTTCATTAGTCTTACCCATGCTTCCCATGTTCGCAGTCTGACGAATTTGTTCCTTTTCTTCTTTTTCTTCTTTCTTGTTACGTTCTTTCTACCTGTGTGTTGTTGTCTTGTTGACATCGTCCTATTCTGTTGTTCTCTGTTTCCTTCCACTTCTTCTTCGTTCATTGGCTTCTGCTTTTTCTCCTTCTGATTTCTGTGTGTAAATTCGTGATTGACCGCCATTGTTGATGTTGCTACGTATGTCTAGTTGATGTTCATTTCTTCTTCTTCTTCTTCTTCATTTGGTCTATTATTGTTTGTCGTAATGCTGTTGTCATCCGTTGTTGTTGTGTTGTTACAACTCACTGCTATTGTTGTTTTTTTGCCAGATCCTTGTTGTTTCTACTGCTCTTCGTTCTTTTTCTTCCTTCTCCTCCTTCTTCTCCTTCTGCTTCCTTCTATTCTTTGCATTGTTGCTACGATTCGCTGCTGTGTTGTAGCTATTCTTTTCCTCTGGTTTTGTTCGTCCTCTGCTTGACTCGACTCCTGTTTGCCTCCTGTTCTCCTCATTTTTTGTCGTTTCTGTATTGTTCCATCTTTTTTGTTGTCTGTTCCCTTTTGTTCATCCGTTACAGGCAAAATCTTTTCATTGTGTCATAGTGTTTATCGACTCGATTAAGCTGACCTTTATATTTCTATTTTCGGCATATCAAGTGCCTTCCCTTTGTTACATCGATCTATTCCTCGTCACTCGTTTGGTTTGAACTTTGTTCTTTGTTCCCCGTTAGTCTTAGTTATCCAACACCTGCTCTTTTTCCGATCCTTATGTGTATATTTGTGCATATTCATGATTTCATTGGATCCTCAATGTTTTATTGAAGAATAAGGGCGTTAGACAACTTTTTGACTCGACGGAGCTGGGACAAGTTGGATGGGGCAACTGCATTGAAGTTATTGACTTGGACTCAGAAAAAGGTAACTTTAGGACATTACTCTGTATTATATTGTATGATGATTAGTACTCCCTTTGTTCGTATCCAAAGGGTACGTATTCCTTTTTAGATCGTTCAAATCCAATTGACCCCTTTGCTTTTTAATTCATTTTTTGGACCAAACTATCCCTAACTTACTTACATATTTACATCATATGTCATTGTAATACTACACTTTGGATAAATAAATATTAATTTGTCCCAAATTATTGTACTTTTAATAGTATTTTAAGTTTTTCTTAATCCTGGTGCAAAAGTGAAACGTACCCTTTGGATACAAACGGAGGGAGTAGTATGTAGTAGATACTTTACCTTTGGTTTCCTAATTCTCTTTTTACTACGAATTATTTGCTAATAATATAATTTTAAATCGGGTGACTTACAAGTATTTTACAACTATTCAATATCTTTAGTAATTTTATTATTAATGATCATTTTTATTGGGTTATTTCATGACAATAATACCAACTATGGGGGTGTTTCTTATATTAATACCAACTATACGTAATCCCGTTTTAATATGAACTATCCCCTCATTAATCTTTCTTTGTAACCAACGTCTTTTTTACCTGTAAAAACTGGTAACTGTGACCTGCTAGGTTTTGGTGCGCCTCTTCTTATATTCATCGAATTAAAAGTCATCCTCCATCAAAAACCTCATTGACACAATGAGATGTGGTTATTCATCTGGATCCTCCTCTAATTCGTATCTTTCAAATGTCATATATTTTTGTTTTGCAAACGTCAGCTTAGATGCTCCAATCGATGTACCACAGTTTCGAAATAAGATGCTCCAATCTATTTACCTAATTTCAGAAAATTTAAGAAAAGCAATGTCGAGAGGAGATGTCGAGTTCAGGAATGGCGAGAGGAGAGAATGTAGTAATGAGGGAGGAACTGTAGAGAGTATGGTGGGAGGGGGAACTTTAATTCAAAAATAAATTAAAAGGAAAAGGGAACCGACTCATCAGGTAGCCGATAACTTGTTATAAAGAGAGATTAATGAGGGGATAGTTCATATTAAAACGGGATTACGTATAGTTGGTATTAATATAAGAAGCACCCCCCATAGTTGGTGTTATTGTTATGAAATAACCCTATAATATTTTGTTGTTTATCGTGACATTAGTAACTAAATAATATCGATTTCATAAATTTTGTCATATTTCATAATTTATTATTTTAACTCAAAATCGTATTTTTATATTATAATTGAGATTTGTATACTTGTTCAATAAATTAGTTTTGTTCACGACTTCTATTAATAAATGGGAAAATAGTTGTTTTGTTTATAATACATTTTTTTGCGAGACTATTTTCACTAATAATTTCTTATTTGTTTACGATTGACTATTTTTAGTAAAATCCGTATTATTTATTAATAAAAGCTATTTGCTAAAAATAATTTGAATCTTTTGTAAAATCTCATTTCATTTATAAAACACGTTGACTCATTTGATTTTGATATCATCGTCTTAAAATGTCTCTTTTCTAAAGTTTATCATTCCAACTCGATTTTCCTAATATTATAAAAGACTATCGATTAACTTATTATGTTTATTTTATATTTTTAGTAACAAAATTAGAAATATATTAAGTTACGATAACGACATAAATAAAATGTTTGTTTGCTATAAATGTTATTTTGGTACATTTAACTTATTTTAACAACTTACGTATTTTCTATAAGATATTTCTATTTTGAGTAATTTTCTAAAATTAGTAACTTTCTATTTATAGAAAGTTCTCTTTTAATATAAAATATTTATTTCTTTTATCTTCATATTATTTACAATGATTACCTCATTTGAATATCGATAATGGCTTTGTTTTGGAGTTATGGACTAAGGACAAGTGTGGAGTTTAGAGTAAAATATATTCTGAGGTTTACGTTTTTGTCATCAACTGTAAAGTTGGTGTGTCCATGTGAGACACATCGATTGTTAAACTGAGCATGGTTTGTGTTCACGAGTGTATGCACATTTTGGCCTTAAGCTCGCACCTCGCATGTAAGACGCCGTCGGATTGAACTGGGCATGGTTTGTGTTCAGGAGGGGTGTGTGTATTTACTTAAACTATGACTTCCCATATAAGTCGTCGTACTATTATGGTTGAGTAGCCTAGTTAGGGACTGAAGTTTGATTGGTATAACCTAAATTCTCGAAACTAGTTTTAGTATTCACCTAATGAAAGTCTAGCCTTCTACACTGAATATTTTCCATAACGTCATTTCTTAATATTATTCTTGATTTGTTTTGATCTGCAGGTTGGCAGTTATTTTAAGTTTTCCCTGAAAACTTATTTTTATTATATCGTTTTAATGTTCTTTATTTTAACTATTTTGATGTATAGTTGTAGATACCTGCATTTTGCCTGCTAGTGTCTATAGCAGTTCCCGACAAAACACCCGATGATGATCGGACGTCAACGTGACTTAATACGCCCGAATACGGACTCGGAATCAATAGTATCCGACGTGGGCATTTAGCGGAGTACAAATCTCTCAAAACCGACCTCAAATCCAGGTCCAGTGGGTCGTTTCTAATAAAATGAGACTAATTTGGGCCAAAATCGACACCGAAAATAAAACCGTCTTTTGGCGACCGGGTCAAAACCCGGTCAAAGATGAATCTGATACAAAAAACAGCCAAGTTCGCTTCTAGAAGCTTGTCCAACAACCAAATCATTTCAAAAATGGTAAACAATCTTTCCCTAAATATACTCCACCCGCCTAACCACTCGATCGAGTGACCCTAAACCGGGGTCCTCCTTATAAATACCCCATCACATCAATTCATTTGAGAACTCTTTTTCACTCCCCATTCAACCTTACACATTTCAACCTTAACCTTTTGCAACCCTCATCATTCAACACATACAAACCCTTTGAACTAGGCTTCAAACTCACAACATTCATATCCTTTCTACACACATATATACACCCTCGAGATCAAAACTCGTCAAAGACCCGAGAGCATCCTCTCCCTAACCATATACACCCTAACTCACCCTACATATATCGACACTCCCGCGCACACGCCGCTACTACGAGTCCGTTTCCGAGGCCAATTAAGCATGTAGGTTGAGGGTGTAATTCAAATCCCAACATTCTTTTCTTCCTTCTTCTTTTTCGTTTCTTTTATATATATATATATATGTGTGTGTGTGTGTGTGTGTGTGTACTACTATTATTAGTCGATATTAACGACACTAACTTTTAACTTCGTGTATACTAACTCGCAATCTAACATTTTATCTTTGTACTCTAACCACTAACATTATTTATTTATTTATTTATTTATTTACATTTCGTCATAATATTAATACCGTGTATGTATATATGTATATAATAATAAAACTTCGGATCGAACACGTTTGACTATGAACACCGCTCCAAGTCCGTTTAATCCCTTTACGAGTCACGACGGAGGTGGCACCCTTTCGAGGAGCGCCGTCCCAAGTACTCAAGGGCGTAACGTGATCGTGGTCACTCGTAGTTGAACGTGTACGACTACATTTCTAGGATTAGCGCGAAATCCGTTGATGCGAAAATTCACATAATCCGTTAGGATTAGTATCGATGTCGTGACGCGGAGGGACACAATTTCATCACTAATCAAATTTTTCGATCCAATAATAACATTTTCTACAAAATTCCGATGTCGGTCTTATAATTGCATGATACACGATTATAGGCACCGTAAACCGAGTTGAGTTTAAATTATGCAATACTTCTATCTCTAGACACCCGCATTTTGACTGCCAGGTGTCTATGGCAGTTTCCAAAAAACACCCGATGATGATCGGACGCTAACATGTTTCTACGCGCTGGGATACGGGCTCAAATCCATTAGTTGCTGGCTGACGCACTTACGGAGTACAAATCTCACAAAATCAACCTCAAATCCAGGTCCAGTGGGCCGTTTCTAATCAAATAAGGCTAATTTGGACCGAAACCGACACCGGAAATAAAACCAACTTTTAGCAATTGGGTCAACCCCGGTCAAAGTCGTTTCCGAGACATACAAAACAGCCCCTCACAACATCAAAAGTCCAGGTCAAACACAAAACCCATCAAACCCAAGTCACGGTCCAAAGTCAACGGACTCACGCTACCCAGTTGGGCCACTCAATCGAGTGCCCGACCCACTCGATCGAGTGGGCCTGTTTCGAGCCCGACTGCAGGTGTAACGGCCCACTCGACCGAGTTAGCCACCTACTCGGCCGAGTAACCCTAAACCGGGTGCCCTAGCAATGCCTATATAAACATCCCATGCAACACTCAATTAGACATCTCTTTGCATTCTTACAACCCTAATCTCAACCGTAATTCTACACTAAGCAATTCTACATTAGCAAACCCTAAACCTAGTTTTAGGAATCGAACCCTAACCACCATAACTCAACCTCCATAAAACCTCGAAGCTCCCGTGTTAAAGCCATTACTACGAGCCTTATTCCGAGACAAGAACAAGTAGTTTGAGGGTGCCAAAACCCGCTTCTTTCCTTCTTCTTTTCCTCCCGTCGTCTTCCCTTTCTTCTACGTCTTTTTTTGTTTTTTTTATTTATTTTGTTCATCGCATCATAATATCGATAATATAATTAGTACAAAACATTAAAATACTTGTCGATTTGTGTCGAATGTGAGTGATGGTGGGATAAGGAAAACCGAACATACAAGTGTACTGCACACAGTGTTGACGGTCGCTTATCCCATCACCCCGATCATTTGATTATTGAAACAAGTTAACTTAAACAATAATCCGTTTTATTTCGTTTTCATCATTATTCAAGTCGCATATTTGCAATCAATTTTCTAAAACAAGTATTGTATTTTAATAAGGGTCGAAACCCGTTGACGCAGATCCGACATCACAATCCCTAGGGATTTATTTCGATGTCGGAGAAGTCGAGGGAATCAAGTCCTTTAATTCAAGCAAAGAGTCGATTCCCTAGATTCGATACCAATTTCATAATTGGATGTCGAATCTAGCGATCTAGTCACATAAGTTAATTAACGCGATTTACCCATATCGCGATAATTAATTCAAGACGACTAACATTAATCTATTTTTTTTATTTTTACTCTAATATTCCATATTGATTCATTAATCGAATATGGGATACAACAAGTATTCAAAATTAGAATCGAGTATAAATTCCGCAATATTTATATTCGATTCAACAAAATTCGCGATTTATAAAATCCGAGTCGAGCACAAATTATGTAATATTTATGTCTGATTCGGTAAAACCGTCGAATTATCAAAAATCAAAAGCAATTTCAAAATCAATAATAAAATTGCAAGCGAACCTGGTTCGTACAGGTATCACTCGACCGAGTGCCTCGGCCACTCGATCGAGTGACATCACAACAACCGAGCAAAATACGTTTTCCGACCTCCACTCGGTCGAGTCTCGCAATGACTCGATCGAGTGGCGACGTACTCGACCGAGTTGGTCAGTAACTCGGTCGAGTAGGGTCACGAAATCCGGACAGAACCCTTTTTCAGAAGTCCACTCGGTCGAGTCCCTCAAGGACTCGGTCGAGTGGCCTCTTTATCGCGTCAAACCGTGAGTCCTACAAGTTATTCGAGTCTCGTTCACATCTTTTCATGACTTAAGTCAACACGTGTCTAATTAATCACGTGAAAGCTTCATTTTTCAAAACCATACATCATCATATTTGCATCATCTCATCTCATATTTGCATAAACCGTTAAATATCGTTACATCGTTACTAACGCGTTTGTTATTTCTCTTGTCAATTTAATTCTTGTTTATTTTATCGTACTAAATGAACCCGCATGCTAAAATTCAACTTCGATGTTAGAATTAATTGCATTAAATTGACTTAGAAACCCTTTCAATTCCATTCACATGCTTAGGGAAAATAATCTTTTCATATCATTTTCCCGTTCAACTAACACGCGTATTAGAAAGTCACTCGAATTCTTAGTAGAGTCCGCTAAAGTGCGGGCGGGGTTGGGTGTCCTTTGTGGGCTTCCCAACACGTACCCTCACCCCTTACTCGGAACCTCGGTTTCCGGATGCCCGAAACCGTTGGCGCACAAGAGTCATTCAATACACGATATCCGATAACGTCGGTATCGGTATCAAATGCAAAGGGACGAGCCCAATAAACTCTGAAACGGGCCGTATTTTGTATACGGCCCACTACGACATAGAGTGGGCTCGAATGGTTCCGAATAACCACAAAATTCGGTGGTGACTCTACTTAGACCTAAATTTCAGTTCGATCCATTCTCATATGGAGATTCATTCGCCTACCCAAACCCGCGCGTGACCGCGTCGGGGTGGACCTATGTCATGTCCACAATTTGGCGACTCCGCTGGGGATTAACTGATGCATGACTTACCATCGGCATCCTCAGGGTGAGACTCGAATAGAAATCGTTTGACTAGTACAATACGCGTTTTAGTTCTACGGTTCATGCATAACCCATATTTTCCCGGGCCGGTACTCGCGACCGACGTCCCACTATACCATTGATGTACTCCAATATGGATATGTCAAAAGGTGTCCATAGTCGATTCGAGTGGGTTTCGCGGCATGTTCTAAGATCAACTCGACTTAGGAAGTCTGTCCCGATCAACGTCTAGACTATGTACACTGGTATAGACCCTCTATAGACCAACCGAGACTTAGTATAGAGCATACATGGCGTCGTTATAATGCTTGTGTGACTACGTGCTACTTGGTTTCCGAGTCGTTTTCAAAAACCGTCCTTTTTTCAAAGATTGCATCTTTTTTTAACTATTCAATTTCAAAACCCGGGACACATACCGAATTTAGGACTTATGATTTTACTCAAAATAGCCTATTTTATAGACGGTATGCTACCCAATTCAAAACTCAAAAACATTTTCGAACTTTCAAAACCGTGGCCCAATACCCTTTTCGTTTTTTTCGAAAATTGGGCCCTCAACCGAGTTGTCTCGGACCTTTCTCAAAAATAATCAATTTTCAAAACCTCTTTCTCCTTAGGACTTCCCGTATTTAGCAGTGTCGGGTCGTATCTTAAGTTGTCAAGGTCTTTAGCGTCGAAACTCTATCGATCTTACATCAGGAGTTTCTTCCCTATCCCAGTCCGCCTTATTAGACTAAGGCAAGGCCCACCTACGTAGGACAAACCCCTACAAAGGAGGGCCCGTCAATACAATCGAGTCCATAAGTCTGGGGATGTCTCACATGAACCTTCCTTCGAACAGGACTAGGCCCACTCGCCGAATCCTAAGGAAGGCCCACATTTCACAAGTCACCCGTCTAGGTGTCTTTTCCGAGTCATTTCCCTTTTTGAGTCTTGTTCGGGATGTACTTTCTATTCCGGGTTTTGGGCTTAGTTTCTGATTACGCGGTGTTCTTACAGACAGGCCACCCGTGAGAAGACATCAACGCAAGATGGACGAGTTAAAAGAGGCACTAACCAAGATCGAGACTCAGCTGACTTCCATCCAGGTTAACCAAACAACTTTAGCCACCCGCGTGAGCGCCTTGGAGAAGGGGACTCCCCTTGATGGGTCCGGGACCACTGGGCCCATAGCTGAACTGATCAGCGTTGTTCGTAGGCTTGAAGAACTAGTTCACCTATCGACAAACAATTCGATCCATACTGAGAATGCTCGTTCTTACTCGCCTTCGAACGACGATCTGCCTGCCAACCTCAACCTCATGGGAATTCCAATGTTTGAGGGTACTGAAGACCCGGTCCATCACATCCGGGCTTTCAAAGATTTCATGGCGGTTAAAGGGGTGAAGTCCACCATGTTTACACACTTATTCCCTACTTCCCTCGAGAAGCATCCTAAGGCCTGGTTCTACAGGCTCGATTCCAAGAAATACAAAAGTTGGGACGATGTGGCTACCGAATTTGCTCGGAATTACGCCGACAATGCTGAAATCCAGACTACAATGCGTACTCTGGAAGTAATGGCCCAAGAGCCCAAAGAAGGGTTCACCAAGTATCTGCAAAGATTGCGGGCCGAGAGTGTGAAGCTGGTCGATAAGCCCAGCGAAAAAGTGCTGGTGGAGGCCTTTGTCAAGAACCTTCTCCCATCCTACCGGGTCCATCTCCGGTATGCTATTATCCCCAATTTTTCCGCCCTTACTGAAATGGGCACCAGGATCGAGGATGACCTAAGGTTAGAGAACATGACTAAGGCCTCTACCAAAGGCTATCAAGGGGCTAGTTCGTCTACAAACAAGCCCGCACCTGCAGCTGCAGCCCACAGCATCTTCGATGAGGTAAATCTGCTTGACACCTCATCCAAAAAGAATACACCAAATCGGGTATTCACAGACATAGGGACTACCTATACTTATGCCTTACAAAGGCTATCGTCAAAGGGTCTGATCCAACCGATAGGCCCAACTCCAGAAGTTCCGGTAGACAAAAGGCCCAAAACTTATAATGCCCAAGCCTACTGTCAGTATCATCGGGGTAACGGACATGATACTGAAAAATGCTGGAGATTGAAGCACCTGATCCAGGATCTGATAGAGAGCGGGAAAATCCCGTTGCTCGGGGACAAGCAGAGAAACAAAGAAAACCCGTTCAGTGCCCATGCAATATTCACCGGTGAGGTAATCGACTGCTCACACCTTATCTCCCCTCATGTCCCGCAAATCAATGGGATATGGTTCGATGACGAGGATGACGTTTATCTAGCAAAAGGGGAGGCTGTCCCCATCACCAGTGAAGAGGTCCGAAAGGCTACGTCCAAAGCCTTAGCCACTAACCACCTCGCCACAGCTGGGCGTTCTGTTCCTACATCCGTCACTGAACCTGCCAGAACGGAACCTACCCTCGAAGAACCGAGCAATGACACGGCTCTGATCTAATAATTGAAGAGGGTTCGGGCTGATCTAACCATATGGCAACTTCTGGTTACCTCACAAGCTCATCGGGAAGCACTGACTAAGGCTCTCGATGAAATCAAGGTCGACTCACAGGTTACCCCTTCTGAAATGGTAGCCACAATCATGCCTTATCTCAAAGGCAAATCCAACGAAGAGGGCCCACTCATCACCTTCTCCGAGTCTGATCCGCCAGCGTTCGGGCCTAATCTTAATCTGGCCCTATATATTACGGTCATTTGCCGAGGGAAGTACCTCCCAATGACCCTTATCGACGATGGATCCGCTGTGAATGTCCTACCTCTAAGGACCGCTAAAGCTCTCGGCATCACCGATGCCGATTACCTCCCGACAGCACAGACTATCCAGGCTTTCGACGGAAGCCCAAAACCAGTCGTCGGGGCCTCTAAACTGAAAATCATAACAGACCCAATCGAGAAAGAGTTAGAATTTCAGGTGATTGATGTCACCTCATCCTTTAACTTGCTACTAGGAAGGCCTTGGATCCATGCAGTCAAGGCCGTATCCTCTACTCTACACCGAAAAGTCAAGATGCCACTTCGGGACGGCATCATCACAGTAGAGGCTACTCCTATTACCGTGGCAAGCTGCAACGCTACGGGCCTGGCCGACCCGCGAGGATTCGATTTCGTGGGCATGATCGAAGAAGAGTACCTCTTCAGGCCTTACTTCACAACTAGCATCGACAGGATGCTACAAAATTTGGGCTACTTACCGGGGGCTACCTCAAGGCCATATCTTCCAGCTGGGAAGATTATCGAGGTCCTGAACGACGGCGAGTCTCAATTCGGATTGGGGTATTCTATAACCCCAGAAAACGTAGTTCGGGCCGGTATCCACAAGGCCGTCAACATTCTCAAGGGTACTTACATAGGCCCTTATAGCTCGAAGTTAACCGACTACTTCGTCACTCCAGTCTTCGGAGCCATTCAAGTGGGCCTCTACCAACCCACCATAACATATCCCGAGACCAAAACGGCTCGGGAATGCAACTATATCCCCGATGATATATTCACCATCATCCAGGCTGAGTCCGAGAAGGGTGGAAGCGACGCCGAGCCCATGCTGGGGCTCTTATTTGGAGAAGACAAGACCGTCCCTGCTCCAAAGGATGATTTGGTCAACTTGATCCTCCGCAGCGATCGGTTCGACCCAACCAAGCTAATCACCGAGGTCGGTGCCAACACCGAGACGAGGGCTTGGAGGAAGACCGTCAAATGGACGGATAGCCAAGGGCGGGTCTACAAGCTGACTACCGGCGAAGGAGACATGCCGGATACCGAGTTCGAGTCTGAGTCTGAGTCTGAGTCGGAGTCTGAGTCCGAGTTTAGGGGGTCTGGTGCTGGAGTCGAGTCTGTAACCCCTCTTCCCTTAGCCACTGAGGTCTCGGGGCCTGTCCCAAGACCTCTCCCTATCCCGCCACTGGCCAATGATTAGATGGCAGCTCTATTTGAGCTTTTCTCAAAATTTACTATTAATAATAATATCGAAAACCGTTCTGCTTACGACTTGTCTTATTTCCAAAATTTTCTCAATTTCAAAAATTTTATATGTAATGACATCGAGAAACCCGACGAACAGGTACCTCTGCCTCAGCATCTAATCGAGCAGCTCGAGCAAAGGGAATCCCGAGTTCCGGTAATCGAAGAAACCGAGTCCATCTATGTGGGAACCACTTTAGAGCCCCAGATGCTTAAGTTGGGCCTATCTTTAGATCCCGGGGAGAGAAAACAATTCGCAGACCTCCTCCAGGAATTTAAAGACGTCTTCGCATGGTCCTACAAGGACATGCCGGGTATAGACCGGGAAATAGCTGAACACCGAATACCCATCAAAGATGGGTGCAGACCGGTAAAGCATAAGCTCCAAAGAATGAAGCCTGAATGGTCCCTCAAGGTCAAAGAGGAAGTAGACAAACAATTCAAAGCGGGCTTTATACAAGTGTCTGAATATCCAGACTGGGTTGCAAACATCGTGCCGGTACCCAAGAAGGACGGCAAGGTGCGAGTATGCGTGGACTTTCGGGACCTAAACAAGGCCAGTCCAAAAGACGATTTCCCGTTACCACATATCGACATTTTAGTGGATAATACGGCCGATCATGCCCTTCTATCATTCATGGACGGGTATGCCGGATACAATCAGATTAAAATGGCAGAAAAGGATATGGGTAAGACCACTTTTATCACACCATGGGGGACTTACTGTTACACCGTCATGCCATTTGGGCTCATCAACGCCGGGGCCACTTATCAACGGACCGCCACTACTTTGCTACATGACATGATGCATAAGGAAGTGGAGGTCTATGTGGACGACATGATCGTCAAATCCAAGGACCGAAGCGGGCACATCTTGGCCCTAAGAAAGTTCTTCACCCGGCTACGTAGGTGCAACATAAGACTGAACCCACAAAAATGCCGTTTTGGGGTAACGTCGGGCAAATTACTGGGCCATATCGTTAGCCAACGCGGCATCGAGGTCGACCCAGCTAAAATCAAAGCCATCACCAAGATGCAACCTCCCAAGACTGAAAAGGAAATAAGGGGGTTTCTCGGGAAAGTCCAATACATCAGCCGGTTCATTTCGAAATTAACCATGGTATGTGAGCCCATTTTCAAGAAACTGAAGATCGGGGAACGGGTGCTATGGGACGACAAATGTCAAGCGGCTTTCGATAAAATCAAGGAGATTCTGTCTGCCCCGCCGGTACTAATGCCACCTCAACACGGTTTGCCTTTGTCGTTATACCTAACAACGACCGAGACAACCATGGAGGCTATGCTGGCCCAGACAGTCGAATCAGAAGAACGGGCTATTTACTACATCAGTAAAAAGTTCCTCGAGTACGAATGCAAGTACACAATGCTCGAAAAGACGTGCCTAGCCTTGGTTTGGGCCACTAAAAAACTCAGACACTACATGCCCAGTCACGAGGTACATGTTTTATCCAAAATGGATCCTATCAAGTACCTGTTCGAGAAGCCCATCCTCAACGGCAGGATGTCCAGATGGACTCTGATGTTGTCTGAGTTCGATCTCAAGTTTGTGCCATTGAAAGCCATCAAGGGTCGGGTAGTAGCCGAGTTCCTCGTCGATAGCCCAATTTCCGAAGAAGGCCACACCGATACTTGGGCTTTCCCTGACGAAGACATATTCCATACCGATACCGAGACATGGGATTTGTATTTTGATGGAGCATCCAACTTTCGAGGATTTAGGGTCGGAATTCTGTTAATCTCACCCCAAGGAGAACACACTCCTTTATCCATCAAATTGGACTTCGACGTGACCAACAACGCAGCCGAATACGAAGCATGCATTCACGGGTTGCAAGCCGCCGCTGATTCAAGGGTAACAAACCTCTGGGTCCACGGTGATTCTTCACTGGTCATCAATCAAGCGCTCCAAAAATGGAAAACTCGGAACGCCAATCTCGTGGCTTACCAAGCACGAGTACGGATTCTAGAGAAACAATTCCAGAAGGTAGAGGATATCTACCTACCCCGAGAGGAAAATCAGTTTGCAGATGCACTTTCCAAATTAGCATCTTTACTGAACATCCCGGATCACCTGACCAGCATGCCGATCTGTGTCGAAAGGCGGTCCGAGCCGACCTATATCCATGTTATTCTAGATATCGAGATAACTGACCCAGAACCTTGGTATCAAGTCGTCCTAACCTACCTGACAACGGGAGAATATCCCCCGGAAGTTGAAAACCGGGCCAAGAAGGCTTTGCGAAGGTTGGCAACCCAATTTGTTCGTACAGACGACGGGCAGCTGTACAAAAAGACGGTACAGGGGGCTCTACTCCTATGCATCGACAAAATACAGGCCGAAAAGGTCATGGCCGAGGTCCACGACGGTGAAAACGGTCTGCATATGAACGCCCATATGCTATCCCGTAAAATTATGAGGCTCGGGTATTACTGGAACACCATGGAAACAGACTGTCAGTTGTATGTCAAACACTGCCATAACTGTCAGATCTTTGGTAATGTACAGCATATGCCATCTTCCCTATTATATACCATGATATCACCATGGCCATTTTCGACGTGGGGTATTGATATAATTAGAAAGGTGCACCCTTCCGGGACAGGAGGACATTGCTTTATCTTGGTGGCCATCGACTACTTCACCAAATGGGTCGAAGCCGAGTCATACCGTGTCTTGAGCGCCAAGCACGTGGCCAAATTTATCTAAAATAAGATCATATGCCGATATGGGATCCCTCACGAATTTATCAGAGATCACGGGACCCACTTTCAAGCTGAAACTACTGCATTGCTGGCAAAATACAAAATTCAGAGGCATACATCTTCACCTTACCGACCCCAAACAAACGGAGCGGTAGAAGCGGCCAATAAAACAATTGTCACCATACTTAAGAAGATGGCTGAGAATTATCGGGATTGGCCCGACAAAATACCCTTTGCCTTATGGGGGTATCGAACATCGATCCGCACCGCAACCGGAGCAACTCCATATTACCTGACATATGGAATGGAGGCAGTCCAACCGGTCGAGCTAGAAGTACCATCCCTAAGGATTTTGCTTGAAAGCCAAGTACCTGAAGCGGATTGGGTCCAAACCCGATACAATTTGCTAGTCCTTTTAGACGAACGGCGATCCCGGGCCCTCAACAATATCCAAGTATATCAAAAAAGAATTCAACGGGCTTTCAACAAACGGGTTAGGCCCAGGAACATCAAGGAAGGGGATTTGGTCCTAAAATCGGTTCGTGCCCTACTGCCGGTTGACCCAAGAGGAAAATTCAAACCCAATTGGGCTGGGCCATACTTAGTCAAGAAGGTCCTATCAGGAGGAGCGGTGATGCTGACAGACTTGGACGGGAACGAGTTTGTCAACCCGACCAACTTGGACCAGCTGAAGTGCTATTACCCATAAACCCCTATCTCAACGTCATTTGCAAAAGTTTATAAAAAATCATCTTTTTATAAATTTTCAAAATTTTAGACAAGTCAATGAGTTAGAATTAATTATTCTACCGCCACACATCTCGAATTAATAATCTTGATGTATTTCGAAAATTGTAAAAAGAAATCAAATCAAATCTCGAACTACGTTTGGTTTGATTCCGCTAATTGTGGATACGTAGGCAACCCCTCAAAAGGGTACAACCACTGCAATAACGAAAAGACGGGAACGGTATTCAATAATATGTCTTTTATTAATATCTCGATAAACTCGAGAATTACAAAAAAAAAAAAAAAAAAAAAAAAAAAAAAAAACGCCAAAATACAAAAAAATCACACCAAAAAAATAATAGTAATATTCAAATAATAAAATAAGGAAACTAATATTCGGGCATCTTCCCCTTTCCCTTGTCCTTCGGGTCGCGTGGAGCCCGAGGTCGCCGAGGTGGGGATGAGCGTTCCCTAATCACAAGGGGAACCTCTTTAGCACGAACCCGCTTCTTTGACGACGGGTCTTCAATCACAGTCTTCGGCCCAAGTCGGGCTCGCACATGCTCGGGTAGCTTATCCCGTGGGCCAAGTCGGTCCTGCACGGCTAATCTATGGCCCAGTCTCTTTTCCAAGTCAGTCTGGGGACTCACCTTCCCCCAAGCACCTTTAGCACTGGACCCTCCAGCTTGAGTCTTAGTCTTCTTCTTCTGACCGGACATTAGGCGAACTAGGGTAGCCGGAGTGTCTCCTTCATCAAAGAATCCCCTGTTGTCTTTAGCCTGCTCCCTTCTCAGTAGGTCGAAGGCTTCGTCAACCTTCAAAGCAGCTCGGGCCTTGGCATCACCTGCTTTGGTCCACTTCATGTATGAGTCTGAAACCCAAATCGAATGGCGAGATTTGGAAACAGGCCAGGTATGCCGAGTGTACCATCTCTGCATCCACGTGTCGCACATCACGTCAGTCAGTTGGGTAGGGTCACTCACAACTGCTTCGACTTATGGTATCCGCTGAGCCCGTCCGTACTGCCTTAGTATGCGATCCGGGTAAAGATGAACCGTTTGCCTGAAAGATAAGATTACTTGGTAGCGGGCTCTGTCCCTCGGGTCCAAGTCGGACCAAGCATAGATGGGCCACCATGGCATAACCCATCGAATTAGCCGCCCACCGTGGATTGATAGCACCTCGTCCCAATACTTCTGCGTAATCTGACGAGAAAAGTCAATGGCCCGTCTCCTTGTCATCACTTGGTTGTGACGGTAGTTGCTCGCATCAAGGGGAGGGTCTATTACTGATAGCCTATCATACAGCCAAATCTGAAAAGGGAAACAAAAACATGAGATCCCGAGACGAAACAGGCGTCCGCCTGATGACACTCGATCGAGTGCCAGGGTGAGTCGATCGAGTGGCATCCCTGAGAACCAACATGGGGATTTTTACGAAGGCACTCGATCGAGTGCCAGGGTGACTCGATCGAGTGCCAGGGTGACTCGATCGAGTGCCCACTGCAGTAGCCAAATTCTCGAAAAAATTCAAAAAATCGAGAAATCAAGAAAAATAAAAAAATCCGACATACTTGCAGCAAACGGGTACTTCCGGTGAGACGAACAGACGAATCCCTCTTGCGGTTGTCCAAGCTGATGGGAGGGATTTGCCATGGATCCCCACCGTCAAATAATAACCAACTACACCTAACACGTAGATAGGGCAAGTCGGGTCGAATCCACGGGGACGGTAAGAGGCGTCTAGACTAAGGTCACCCAAATACGAGACTAGGTCAACGAACTAAGCTAAACTAGAATGATAAGAAGGGGAGAAGGCTAAGACTATGACTAAGGTCACGAAGATAACAAATAAGAAAAGGGCTAGGATTAGGTCGGGTTCAAGGGTGATGGAATGATCGAGGAAGAGCTAAGGTGAAGGGGTAGTCGGGTTATCTAGGTGTATTCCGGGCTCTCGCTACGTAGACCATCCTAGAGGTTCCTCGCTCTCGCGCAAGAACCCAACTTAGCGACACACATGACAAACGGGGTTACTAGCGTGCTTTCGTAGCCTAGGTTACGTCTGGGCTCTCGCTACGTAGACCGACCTAGAGGTCATCCTCACCACGCTCTCGCTACTAATGAGGGAACCAAACCTACGAGCAAACCACTACCCACAAGAGAAAAGGCAAGAAAAACAAGCATATGCATCTACATGTCATTCAAGCATTTCATCAAACATGTTCTATGCATCTAACCAAGAGACAACCAAAACTTCCACCAACATCTTAAACGAACCCTTAATCACCCACTAAACCACCAAATCCCCCTACGAACCCTAGCAAGAGTCTACTCAAACATAGCTAAACTAACAATAACAAAGACAAGAGAAATCAACACAAACAACAAAACATACATAATGAAACTAACAAGAACAATAAACAATAATCAAAGATTCAAACTTGAAAGATTAAACAAGGATTAAAAGTAAAAGGAATAAGAAGATTATACATACTAACAAGAGGAGAAAAGATTCAAACTTGCATTAATGAGAAAAACCCAAAACAATCTCCCAAGGTTGTCAATCTTGGTTGAATCTTGAAGAATTCCCTTAATACAAGGATTAAACTAAGATTGACGATTAACTAAAGACTAATCTACTCTAATCTAGGCTAATCTAACCTAAAGTAGTCTAGGGTTTAATGGGTAATGAAGAACATATCATAAGAATACAAGAGGAAGGGTATATATAGGGTTACAATGAATAAGGAGAAGAAAAGAGTTGACGCGGGCCGGAACTGGGCTCTTCGCAGTCGGGAAGAGGTGGTCCCGGTCGGGAAGAGGTCCTTCCCGGTCGGGAAGCAACCTTCTCGGTCGGGAAGAGCTCTTTACAGCAACACTCGCTTTTGCACCTTCCTTCCCGGTCGGGAAGGCATTATCCCGCCCGGGAAGGACCTTGTAGGCCTCTTTTAAGATCTTTTTGGTCCCTCCTTGCTTCTCATGGGCTTCTCGTCGATTCTCGGGGCTCGGGATCGAGTCTAAGAGGCTCGGGATCGGGTCCCAAAGTCTCGGGATCGAATCCAAGGCATCGAGTGATCGTTCCTTCACTTCGTTGGCTCCAAAAGCGTATGAAACGAGTCGGAATCGTTCCAATTCTTCATGAATGGTCTCGGGAACCTAAAACGAACTAAAGGAAGCATAAGTAACCCATAAACCGCTCCCAAGGAGCGATTCCACAAGGAAAACGGGACCAAAACACAACAAATTAGGCACTACAAACTACACTTATCAACTCCCCCACACTTAACCCTTACTCGCCCTCGAGTAAGCATAAACTAACTACTAAACTAGCCGAGCGGGTATTAGCGCACCCTACGTCCTTTCAACTCACACGAGTACACTTAGAGGAAAAGTGCACTCCGCAAGGCAAGTGGGGTCTTGCGACAAAACCGTGGATGCAACCGGACACAAAAACACATAAACAACAAACACACAAACAAACAAGTAATCGGTTGCACCCAAAAAGAAATAAATAACGCTTCCCTCTAAACAGCGGTGAAAGAAGCACCGGTTTAGGACTCAAGGCAAGTGACATCGTTCCCAAGCTAATAGCACAAATCGAGATGAACTAAACCCTAATAGTATGACAACAAAGCAATAAAAACGTTGGTAACTTACCTAGGTCCTCCTAACCTTCTACGAACGTACTACGGGACGATCGGCGGGATGGAAAAAGGATGAACCACGGTGTTAGTCGACATTGTAGGTAAATGAGACCCCGCCCCCTTTAGCGATGAGCCAAGAGGGTCGTCCCATGTCCAAAACCGCCTAACTAGTCCAAGTAAAAAGGTGAATATTTTTGCAAAATGAGGGAAGACCGACCACTACCGCTATCATCCTTCCTAGGGACTCGGTCCTTTGGTAGGCTCTTCACGGTAATAGTCGGTAAAAGGCATATTTTTTAGATGTGGGGACTCTTTTTGTGGGACGGTTTTCTTTTGGCATTTTTCTTTCTTTTTGAAATTTTGCTTCGTTTGTTGCCATGCCATTTCTTTTTTTTCTTCTTTTCTATTTTCTTTTTGGCTTTTGTGCCTTTTCTTTTTCTTCAATCTTTTCTTTCTTTCTTTTCCTTTCTTTTTTCTTTTCTTTGCCCTCTTTGCTAGATTCGAGTTGTAGGCATTTCTTTGCAACTAAGAAAGAGAGATTTCAACAAATTGCAAATTTATTTTGTGGATATGTGTAGGAGGTAGGGGAATGGGTGAGTCGGGGGTCGCGATTTCCCTTCAAACCCACAAAAAGGTGGAGAACTTGGACTAATTGAACAATTTCAAACACGGTCACCTAAGGGACGGGATTCGGCAACCAAGGCCTTTTCACACCGTGGGTGGTCATAATGGTCAAAATGCAAATCCCGTAGTAAATCCCTAGTAAGCTAGGTGGACTCAAGGTAAAGGACCAACGAAATCATTGATTTAGGGTCATTCTACTAGACTAAAGTCCAAGACTCGATTTACACTACTAGAAAGGGAAAGTAAACACTTGCTCACTAGCCTCAAAACCGGGTTTTCGAAAACCGATTACTCACTAGACACAACTACACACACAAAACAAAGACTCGACGAAAACGAAAGAAAAAGAGACAAAAGCAACAAAACAAAACAAAACAAAACAAACACATAAAGAGAACAAACACCACCCCGAACTTCCAAACAAGTCACCAAATCAACCACAAACTCTACAAAGCTCCACCCGAGTACACAACATCACAAATCTCCTCCAAACTCCACAAGAAACAAAGAGGACAAAGGGATGAAATGATGTTACCGGATGTCTTGAGCTCTCCGAAACTCGCGGCGATCAAGGAACCTATAAGGAAATGGGGAGGCAAAACACACAATACAACAAAAATACGACACAACGACACAAAAGGAAACACAAAAGAAAATCTTTTTGATTTTTGTGAAAAAAATTCAAATTTTTAGGGTTTTTTTAAGATTTTTCGAAAGAACTACGAAAATAAAACTAAACTACACTAGAATATCGCTCCCCCACACTTAAACCGACCAATGTCCTCATGCTCAATCGTAGTGTATGGAGACACAAAAGAAAAGAAAAGAAACTACGAAAATAAAGCTAAAAATCAAAAAGAAAAGTGAAGAAAGGGTAACGTAGAATGTGTCCGGCTGGGGTGTAGTCAAGTCACCATGGGCCGAGACAAGAAAAGATATGGATGGGGGAAGAAATAAAAAGAAGGAAATAAAAGGAAATGGGAGGGGAGGACTAGGTGTAATCAAGTCACCTAGCCCGGATTCCGCCTAAATCCAACTAAATCCCAAAAAGTGAAGAATAAAGTGAAAAGGCTTGTAAATTTGGATTTTGAAATGACTTTCGACGTTGTCACGTCATCGAGAGTCGGGAGCAATAACTACCAAGGCCCCGAGGGCCACCATGACACAAAAGTGTAGAAAGGGAAGGGGACAAACAAAGGAAAACAAGCGATAAAAGACAGAAAAGAAAGGATAGTTGCCGTACCCATCGGTTAGCAACTCACTCGCTCCATCGTCTCATAGTTCAATATCGGCACATAGCTTGTCTTCATCATTGCTATTCCTCTTCAATCTTGATAGGCCCGCATGGTTGAAGTATTAAGCTTGCAATGGTAGAAGGGGGTGGGATTTGATGGGAAGCTAGGTATGTAGTGAAGATAAGGTGAGGTGAGGATGTGTATATTAAGTGTAGGGTCATATGACATGTTCAAGGATAGGTAGGGAGGTTGGGAGGGGGTATAAAGTGGTAGGGTGGGCTCGAATGTCGAAGAAGAGGCAAAATGTGGAGCAGGGGACCATCCCGGTCGGGACGACACACCCACTACAAGAGAATTGCAATTTAGCTACTAATTTAGCAACTGCCTAAAATTCAGTCGCTAAATATATAAATTAGCTACTACTTTTGAGACATAAATATATTTAGTCTCTATTTTAGATATCAAAATATAGTGGTAGCTAATTACGTCACTATTATAGAGACTAAATAAAGTCGATAGCAAATTTGGTATCTAATTTAAGTTTTTAGATACAGAAAAACGTCAGTAGCTAAAGTTGTCTCAATATATATCGACATAAAATTGCGAATAATGTATTTAGTTTTTATATAGGAGACCAAAGTAAATTCGTAAATGAGTAGCAATTTTAGTATCTAATTTAAATTCTTAGCTACAGAAATAATTTGGTAGCTAAATTTAGTTGTCAGTCGTTGCTATCATGTATTTTTTATAATTCTTGTGATATTTTTTTTATATTTTTTAATATATGTATATTATTATTGGAGTATTACAAAAGTATCTTACAATCCACATTTTAATGATTAATTTTACCTTTAAGTATACATTCATTGTCCGAACAAACATAAATCTTCAAGTGGCCCAATGGTTTGACACTTGGTCAAGTGTTTGAAGGTTATGGGTTCGATTCCTCTTGCGAACTTAAATCCTCAAATTATAGAGGTGGTGGTGTGGTGCGTGGACGTACATGCGTGGTTTAGTGAGCTAGGGGTAACTCTACGTGCGGTATATGGTGGGCTAGCTAGGGTGATGTTTATAGAGGCGGTGGTGTGGTGCGTGGACGTACGTATGACGTGTATTTCTTGTTTTTTCGTGGCCATTTTAGATACCAAAAAATTGCGTCGCCAATTTTGCTACAACTGAATCGGTCTCTAAGTTCGTCCCTAAATTAGCTACTATACAATTTACGGTCGCTAATGTAGCTACTCGAATTTTCGTCTCTATTATTGTCTCAAAATTTGCTACCACCTTTTCGTCGCTAAATTGGTAGCTAATTTTGGTCGCTAATTCAGTAGCTAAATTAGCGACAGGGCGTTTAGTTACTAATGAAATTTAGTCGCAAATTCAGTCTCTAATCTAATTAGCTACGAAATATTGAAGATTTGCTACTAAAACCTCCGACTCTAAAGTGACTTTACCTTGTAGTGACCCGTCCCGGTCGGGAAGCTTCCTTCCCGGTCGGGACGACGCTCCAGAAAACTCGAATTTTGGTACCCTCATCCCGGCCGGGACGGCTCCTTCCCGGCCGGGACGGCTCCTTCCCGGTCGGGATGGATCACTCGTCCCGGTCGGGAAGCCTTCTTCTCGCCCGGGATAGATCTTCTAACCTTCTATAACCCCAAAAGCTTGTCCAAAGCTTCAAAAACTGACTCCCATGCCCAAATCCAAGCTTCTATCATCAACTACTCTCTCAAGACTTCATCTTCACTATAACCTATCAAATGGACTCAATAAACACCATCAAAATCCCTCCCTCACATCGCTCATCAAAATACCGAATTACAAGAATTCCACAAAAGCTAACAAATCCTAGAAACCAAACTATCCAAACAAACATATACAAAAACAAAAACAAAAGAAAAGGAAAAAAAGGATATTTACATGGTACTCTCACCATCTACGCCTCCATAGCCATCAAGAGCTCGGAGGAGTAAGTCAAATGCCCTAGCAACATCTTCATTGAAGCTCACATGGCCGAGCCTAGCTACTTTCAAGAGCTTCCAAGTCGGAGGCAAGAAGCAATCATCTTCATTATGCTCGGGGTTCTTGTGATCTTCCGGGTCTTCCGAACCATGATAGCAACGACTCTTATGACCATCCGGTAGGTATAGTGGTCTAGAGTCATGCTCGGTGTTATGATGTGGGAGATCACACCCTAGGGGTGTTGCTTCTTCTACGGGGTCGAGAGTAGAGCTCTTTTCCACCGCCCGACAAGGATTCTCTTCATCAACCGTCTCAAAGAACAAGGGACTAGAAATCGAGTGCGATAGAGAAGGAGAAGGCATCAAGTTTTCTTCATTGGAGGCAATTGGCTCCTCCAATTTCCCATTCAAGGCGAGTTCTAAGGCATCTACTTCTTTCTCCCAAGCATTACGCTCCTTTTCACTCACCTTGTCAATATGGCCTAGAGAAGGTATGTCTTCACTTGGCTTTGGATTGTATAGATCCGGTTCATCACGAAGAAAATCATACAAATCCAATTTGATAGCCAATACATTGGCTCCCCAAGAGTTACCTTGAGAATCATGTTCACTTCCCTCCTCCTTGTTGGCCCTTGAAGCTTCAACTTCCTCTATTCTTCCCATATCTTCACCATCCAAGCAACACTCAACAATGATCTCTTGATTGACCCTCTCTTCTTCATTTGTAGCTTCACGATCGGGTTGACTTTCTTGTGGAGACACCCGACCTTCATGCCTTAATGAACCTTCCTCAACAATTCGTGGAGCTCGCACTAGTAGAATTAATACCATTGGAACCTATCAAAAGGAACCAGTTGTAAGAACAAGAGGTTCCTTAGATGACCAAAAAAAAATGATTGGCACCTGTTGTAAATTGAACCGGTTCCAAAGACCTTATCAATGGAACCGGTTGTTCACTAAAAGAGGTTCCAAAGGTAGTGTCTAAAATTTTTAGATCATATTAAAATACTTTGGCACCTTTTGTAGGTTCAACCGGTTCCAAAGGCCTTAACAATGAAACCGGTTGTTAACTAAAAAGAGGTGCCAAAGGTACATGTTAAAATTTTTGTATCTTATCAAAAACTTCTCCATCAATGGAACCTATTTTCCTAAAAAAAAGGTTCCAAAGACTCTAAATTATAAAACATAAAACACACTTCTTAGAAATTGAACAAAATTGAAAATACAAAATTGAAGAACAAAATTGAAAATACAAAATTGAAAACACATCAGTACAAGATAGATAGAACACGTGAGAGAACCCTAATTGAAGAAGCTAAGATCCCGAAGAAGACGAACACACACAGACACGAAGAACAACGAACCAGCACAAAAAAAAAAAAAATTAACACACAAAGACACCCGAACCCAGAGACGAAGAACCCTAATCGAAAACGAAGAACCCAGATGACGAAGACGCGAAGAAGAAGAAGACACGAGGGAGAACCCAGACGAAGACAAAGACGACGACGAATTGAAGAACAACGAAGATCCAGACGCACGAAGAACCAGACGAATTGAAGAACAACTAACCCTAATCGAACGACGCGAAGAAGACGACGAAGACAAAGACGCACAAATCAGGAGAAGACCCTAAACACGAGGTACCCTAATTTTTTTTTTTCTAATTCACAATCACTATTGCATTTCTACTTCTTTTGTTTACTCTAGTACGAAATTCTCGCCGATTATCCGCCATTATTTTCTCCGCTTTTTTTCGTTAATTTTCTCTATTTTTCTGCTTGTTTGCGTTTTTTTGTTCTTCGATTGATCGTTTTTTTACTGTTGAAATCGATTGATTTAGTAATAATTATTCTTTTTATTGGAGTATATATAGTCCTGATTAATACGAGGAATCAGGAGGGTTGTTGTTACGGTTAGAGAATAAGAAATTGAAACTGTCATTATTATTATTATGAAAATTAGGGGAGGAGTAATTAGGATTAGTAGAAATAGTATTATTAGTTGGGAGGCAGAAGTGATTGAGATTGGATATTACAAAGGGCCAAATGAATAGTTGATGCATTGCTCGTGAAGTCGTGATTTTTTTAAGGATGACGTAAACTGAGATCAGAACAAGAGAAGGATGAGACTACCTCCTGAAGTCATAAGACGGTGACGGAAATGGGCTGTTCTTGTGTCGGTGGGGTATAAACAGGGGATTAATTAGAGGGATTGAAGAAAGCAGTGACATAGTGATTATGATGATTAAAGTAAGGATCAGACATTATTATTATTATTATTATTCGGTCTCTTGGGGATGGAAAAGAATTTGCAGTGTTAAGGAGAGTCTCAAAGTATAAGTTTGTGAATGATAAGTGGGAAGGGAGTGACAAGAAGTACACCATATCTCTTTTTTATTATTCATTTTTTATTATTATTATTATTCATTATTATTATTATTATTCATTTTTTTTTTGAAATGATGTCTTTGTTAGTAGATAAGAGATCACTTATTTGCAATAATTGATCTCTTTCATCAAAGAGATCATTGAGTATACTTAAATGATTCCTTATTAATGATTCCTTTTAGACTTATTCTAGTAGTATTAGTAAAATGGTTGAAGCTTCATAAGCCATGAAAATGTGTACTAGTGTTGTTGGATCAATTGATGACTTAATGTGCTACTTGTCTCTCTTGTCTCTCAATTAACTACATCACATTGCCTTGGAAATAATTATCATATTCGTGTGTATTAACTATTAGATTGTATAAATGGATCGAAGTTGGATGTATGGAGAAAGAGATATTGAATTTTGTCGAAAGCTTGAAGAATTTATTAGTCGGGCGCTCGAACACCAAATACAAGAGGGGAATTGTAATTTGATAATGTGTCCATGTAGCATGTGCAATGTGAAGAAGGTGAAGTGTGTAAATGAGCTACGTGCATATTTAATTATCAAGGGATTTAAACCAAATTATAAAGTTTGGATTTGGCATGGACAGAAGACGGTGATGGGTGATAGTAGATATAGTGATATGAATAGGGGAGATGAAGAAGAGGCTGACATTTGTGAGCAGAATAATAATCATGACCATGAAGATCTGAACGAGGGTTTTAATATGGATAATGATGATGTAGAGGTTGAAAACATTGATGAAATGATGGATGACCTTGAAAAAGATTTTGTAAATTGCCCAACAATGTTTCAAAAAATGGTTACTGATTCCAAAACAGCTCTATATTCAGGTTCCAAGAATAGTCTTTTAGGTTATGTGTTAAAGTTATATACTGCAAAAGCTGAGGGGGGTTGGAGTGATAAGAGTTTCACTACTTTGTTAGAGATTGTTTCTGATGGCTTACCTTCGAGTAATGTGCTACCCATTACCACATATCAATGCAAGAAAATCCTTTGTCCATTGGCTACAAAATACGAAAAGATTCACGCATGTCCGAATGACTGTATTTTGTACAGAAAAGAGTACACTAACTTAGAAGAATGCCCAAGATGTGGAGAGAAACGATACAGATTGACAGAGGATGATAAAAGAGGCAAAAAAGGAGGCCCAAGAAAGACTTTATGGTATTTACCAATTATTCCTAGATTTAAGCGATTATTTGCAAATTCAAAAGATGCAGAGTACATGATATGGCATCACAAAGGCAGGAAAAAGGATGGTAAACTTAGGCATGTAGCCGACTCTCCACAATGGCGAAACTTTGATAGGTCATTTCCAGATTTTGGTGAAGAGTATAGAAATTTAAGATTAGGGCTTTGTACTGATGGGATTAATCCATTCGGGACTTTGAGTACACAACATAGTTGTTGGCCTGTAATGTTAGTAATATACAACATTCCTCCTTGGCTTAGTATAAAGAGTAAATATATCTTGTTGGCACTACTAATATCAGGCCCCAAACAACCGGAAAATGATATTGATGTGTATCTGGCGCCTCTTGTTGAGGACGTTGTTGTGGGAAGTTGGTGTACGTGTGTATGATGCTGCTAGTGACTCTAAATTCCAATTGCGTGCGATGTTGTATTGCACAATAAATGATTTTCCCGCTTACGGCAACCTTTCCGGTTATAGATTAAAAACCGATAAAGGATGCCCTGTTTGTGGGGATGACACTGACTCCGAATGGTTGGAGAACTCGGGTAAATATGCTTATATGGGCCATCGGCGATTTCTTCCCGAGGGTCATGCATATCGAAAGAAGAAGAAGTTCTTTTATGGGAAAACCGAGCATAGGCCGCCTCCATCAATTTTGAATGGCAAAGAATATTACGAACGAGTTAAAAACATAAATGTCGAGTTCGGAAAGCCATACAAACCTCCCCATGATGGTGTATATCACTCAAAGAGGTCAATATTTTGGGATCTTCCATATTGGGAATATTTGTCAGTGAGACATTGTATTGATGTTATGCACGTGGAGAAAAATGTATTCGATAGTGTAATTGGTACATTATTGAATATGCCAAACAAAACTAAGAATGGGGTAAAGGCAAGGAAAGACATGGTCGCAAGAGGAAGACTCGATTTGAAGCCCGATGAGGGGGTGAAACGAACCTATTTACCCCCGATCTCCACAACATTATCGAGAAAGGAAAAGATTGTAGTGTGTGAGTCTTTAAAAGATGTGAAGGTACCATATGGATATTCCTCAAACATAAGTCGACTTGTTTCAATGAAAGATTTGAAATTAGTAGGCATGAAATCTCATGATTGTCATGTTATGTTAACACAGTTGTTGCCTGTAGCTATAAGATCTGTATTGCCTAAACATGTTAGAGTTGTTGTCACAAATCTGTGTTCATTTTTCCATGCAATTAATTCTAAGGATATTGATCCCGACAGCTTGGATGTCTTACAAGCTAATGTGATTAAGACTCTTTGTGAATTGGAAATGTTCTTTCCGATCTCTTTCTTCGACATCATGGTTCACTTAATTGTTCATCTAGTCAGAGAGATAAAGTTATGTGGTCCAGTTTTCAAGAGAAACATGTGGGCAATGGAACGAGAGATGGGTACGTACAAGCGACGAATGAAAAATCGATATCGCCCTGAAGGTAGTATTGTTGAATCAACAATTGCTTGTGAGGCACTTGGATTTTGTACTGATTACATGGCGAATGTGCATCCTATTGGACTTCCTACCTCGCGACATGAAGGGAGACTTTCAGGACAGGGTACCTTGGGAAAGAAAATTATTGTAGTTGACAATCACCTCTTAAAACGAGCCCATCTGTATGTTTTACAAAACAAGACAGATGTCGATAAATATTTAGTTAAGCATATGGCTTTATTGAAGCAACAAAATCCACAGAAGCATGAATCTTGGTTGAGGAATGAACACAATCGCACTTTTGTACAGTGGTTCGAAGATGATGTGATGGATGAGTTGTCCGATCCATCGCATAAGGTGAAGGAAAACATAAGGTGGTTAGCCCAAGGACCTAATCGAAACATTGTGACTTATGAAGGGTATGATGTCGATGGGTTTTGCTTTTAAACAAGTAGACAGGATAGCAAAAGCACGATGCAAAATAATGGTGTTATTGTTATTGCATCGTCTGAAGAATATGTCGGAAAGGGTAAGAAATCGGTAAATGTGTCTAGGTCATATTATGGGATAATTGAAGATATATGGGAGCTTGATTATTCTAGGGAATTTAAGGAAACTTTGTTTCGATGTAGATGGGTTGATTGTGATAAGGGTGTTAAAGTTGATGATATGGGATTCACTTTGGTAAATTTCAGTGTCCTGGGACATGCACAAGACCCATTTATACTTGCATCTCAAGCAAAACAGATCTTTTATATGACTGATCCTTTGGATAATAGTTGGAAGATAGTACGTTACGGTAAAAGACGTATTCTTGGTGTTGAGGATGTTACAGACGAAGAAGAATATGATCACTTAGACGAATTTCCTCCTCTATCAACCAATAGTCAAGAAGCGTTAGATATACGTCACGAGACTTATGTACGTAATGATCATGGTGATGGCATATGGTTTGAAAATCCTAAACAATAATACTAATAATGCATCATCGTTTAGTGAAGGTATATATATGTGTGCTGTATCTTAATTATATTTTCAATTAATTGTTAGATGTATTGATTTTTTAAATCGAGTTTGTTAATGTTATTTTTATTTGTTTATTGGATTATTCAAATTAACTTCTTTTTTTATATGGTTCAGGTTATTGCATCATGGACGAAAATAATATGAATATAGTTAGCGTTGTAGAAAAGCCAAAGCCAAAGAAGAAATATAAACCTAGAGGTCCGACAACAAGGGTGAAGGATAAGAAAAAAGAGGACACTATGCCACCGCAGTCTATAGCGTTTGATGAGTTAGATATGCCCAAAGGCCCATGTGCGATTGCTTTCGGTTCTGAAATGGGGGTTTTAGCCCGGGGAGTGAAGATTATATATGGGGGATGGCCTAAAGTTCCCGAAGGCAAAAAGGAAACAATTTGGTTACATATGAAGGTAATAATTAGTCTTGTTATTGATAATGAAGTATAATCTTTTACAATTTGACTACATGAACTATAATCTACTAACCTTTTGATTTAACGGATTTTGATGTAGAAAATGTTCAACATCAAAGATGACACGAAACGGGAACTCTTACTAAAGATTATAGGACATCGATATAAAAATTATCATCTTTTAGGATTATGTTGTTTTTGTTCACTAATGTTTTTTTCCTTCTACATTTTTTGTACCTATTCTAATAATTTTGAATGACTGTATATTTTGTAGGATTCTACATCTTGTCAGTTATGTGTTCATGATGGTATTGCATTGATCGTCGTTGCTGAGGGAATAGCTCTACCATGGAAAGAGAACACAATGGTGCACCACACAACATTGAGTCCACATAATGTTCATGTAACAATTGATAAGTGTTTGGATTCTACTGCATTACTTCCAGTTCCGTGGTCTGGATTTGAAAAAATTGGTGAAGCTATGGGAAGTTTTGCACAATGGCCCAAAAAATGGGTTCTACTAAGCCAAAACAAGGTAAATATTACTTATCTAATTAGGTCTTCTGTGGATTTGTACCATGATTGAATTTGTTATCATCACAAAGAGTGAAATTTTGTTCCATTAACCATTCATTATATTGAATTATGATTTTAAACCAAGCACAATTCTCGTATATTTTAATCATGTTAGTTTTCTAATTAATACGTGTAATTTTAGGAATTGTCCTCTAATAAAAAGTTGAAAAGAAAAGCAAGATCCAAAGATACAAACGAGTCTCGTAATAAGGCTCAACAAAAGGATGAAGTTCGTGTCGGATCTATGAATGAGGTAAATTTGGTTTGATTTCTACTACTGGAATATTTTAGGTCTTAATAATAACAAGCAAATTGATATTTGTAGGTCAATAATGTTTGTGGAAAAAATAATGATCCAGAAGGTATTGGTTCATATTGTCAACAATTGGAAAGAATAATGGTTTCATTATCTTCGGATTCCATATTTATGATATCCGTAGATATCAGTAAGTCGGTGTACAATTCCAAGGACGTCACAGTGTACTTAAGTTTCGAGGATATTAGGGAAATGTGCAATTACGATGCTCTAAATGTAACAATAATTCAAGCTTGGGGAAGGTATAAACTTGATGTTTTGTATTATTTTCAATTATGTTAAAATCTAGGATTAGTTTTATTATATGTTTGTTCTACATATTCATTTTGAATGTTTACACTATGTTCTTAAAATAGGTTCCTACATGATTATGGACAAAAATTAGGAGTGACAGAAGAAGGTGTCGGCTTCATTTGTCCCGTGTGTCTTAGTTCATACTCGTATGATCCACGGTCGATGGAAAACTACATCAAAGATGTCATGCTAATTCAAGAAGACAAGAAATATGTGATGGGTGCATTCTATGCAAGGCAAGTCTCCAAGGTTCTTTAAATTAATTACTTGGTTATTTTATATTATTTCATACTTACTAATCGTAAGTTCTATTATATACAGCAAGAATTGGTTGTTGCTTGTCATTTGCCCTTGGGACAACACAGCATATATCTTTGACTCGAATAAAGATAAACATGACTTGGACATCGTAATACTACATTTGAAATTGTAAGTTATGTTTATTAATTAGTCATCAAAATACTATCTAAGTTAAACCTTTACAAGAAAAAAAATAGTCTAATAATTTTTAATGTTTATAATGTAAGGGCTTGGAAAATCTATACGGTGAGTGGCGGGAGACGTCATACGGTTAAAAAATATAGTCTTGAAGTGAAAATGATTGAGGTAAACAACATTATTAAGCTTTAACTTGTTTAATTATTTCATTTTTTTACATGGGTTAGTAGTTGCCATTGATGAATTAAACTATCTTGGTGACTAATGATTTATAACACCTTTTTGTACATACAATTTCAGTGTCCTCAACAATCTGGAGCCTTTGAATGTGGATACTATGTCATGAAGTGGATGTACGACATCACCGTATTTTACTCTAAGAATCAAGAAAGCTTAATTCAGGTTTTTTTTAACTTAATCTTAGTTTTTCTGTTATAAAGTAATTATGGTTGTAACCGCTAATCCATCATCACTATTCTTTTTTTATTTGTTAGTGTGTTTCAAAATCAAGAATGACAACGGAAGATATGAACCAAGTTCGTGAATATTGGTCTCAGAAGTGCATAGAGTTGATGATGTAGTACGTATGTGACTTTGTTAACTTTTGTGGTTAGATATATATTGTAGTCATGTTGATTGCTAGACGTGGAGCATTCTACTGGAGATGTTACTTAAGTAGTTGGAGGTGTGGATTGGTTATGGATTTGGTTGGTAGTTGGAGGTGTGGATTGGTTATGGATTTGGTTGTGCTATTTAAACATTGCAGTGATATGATTTTGATTTTGGGTTAATCAAATTGTAGGGAGGTGCTGCCCAATTTTCGACAAATTATTAATATTATAATTGGCGTGCTTTGATTTGTTTTTTATATACCATATTCAGGGATATGAAAATTCAATTTTGTAATTAAAATCAGTAACATTTGTCACCGGTTTCAAAATATAAATAAATGATAAAATGACATGCCTTTGGAACCGCGTCTAAATTATCATAGGTTTCAATGAGGTACACTTTGGAACCTGTTGGCATTACAATAGGTTCCAATAGTAAACCTTTGGAACCGGTTGTGAATAGCAACAGGTTCCAATGAAACAGCCTTTGGAACCGGTTGTGAATAGCAAAAGGTTCCAATGGAACACCCTTTGGAACCGGTTGTGAATTACAACAGGTTCCAATGGTACACCCTTTGGAACCGGTTGTGAATTACAACAGGTTCCAATGGTATACTTTTGGAACCGGTTGTGATTAATAACAGGTTTCTATGGTACACCCTTTGGAACCGGTTGTAAATACAATAGGTTCCAATGGTATACCCTTTGGAACCGGTTCCAGCAACAACCGGTTCCAAAGGGCATCTATGGAACCTTCTTACAACCGGTTCCAAAGCTCTGGACCTAAGGAATCTGTGGCAGTAGAACCTTTGAAAAAAGGTTCCAAAGGGTAGTTTACAACCGGTTCGAAAGGGTAATTTTCTACTAGTGTCGAGTGGCTGACATCGTGATATGAGCCATGAGTGCATTGATCTGAGCATCTTGCACCTCTATTTGTGCCTTGAGCTCCTCTTTGACCCCTTGAATTTGAGTCATCATCACTTGTTGACTCTTTTGCAATAAAATCATCATCTCATGTTGACCCTTTTGCAATAGCATTATCGCCTCTTGTTGATTCTTTTGCATTTGACAAGTCTCAAAGTTGGGGGTTTTTGGTTGTGGGTTATGTGAGGGTGTTTGGTAGTTGTTAGGATGTTGGAATGATCCTTGACAACTTTCATGGTAACCATATGGAGGGCGTTCGTAAGATTGTTGATGAGGTTGAAATGGTTGGTAAAATTTTGGGACTTGGCAATTTGCCCCATAGTTGTCCCGTGACGATTGATGGAAGTTAGGACGTGCCATTTCCGTAACGTTGCTTTGATACCTAGGATGAACTAGAAGCACTTGAGCAAACGTTAGTATCCTAGTGCTTTTGAGGCACTAGGAAGAGAGAATAGCACACAAGAAGTAAAACGGAGATACACAAGGAGAAGAAAACACAAAAATCAAGAACAAAGTCGAAAACTAAGCAAACAAAAGTCTAAACTACGCCGTCCCCGGCAACGGCGCCAATTTGATGGGAGGGATTTGCCGTGGATCCCCACCGTCAAATAATAACCAACTACACCTAACACATAGATAGGGCAAGTCGGGTCGAATCCACGGGGACGGTAAGAGGCGTCTAGACTAAGGTCACCCAAATAAGAGACTAGGTCAACGAACTAAGCTAAACTAGAATGATAAGAAGGAGAGAAGGCTAAGACTATGACTAAGGTCACGAAGAAAACAAATAAGAAAAGGGCTAGGATTAGGTCGGATTCAAGGGTGATGGAATGATCGAGGAAGAGCTAAGGTGAAGGAGTAGTCGGGTTATCTAGGTGTAGTCCGGGCTCTCGCTACGTAGACCATCCTAGAGGTTCCTCGCTCTCGCGCAAGAACCCAACTTAGCGACACACATGACAAACGGGGTTACTAGCGTGCTTTCTTAGCCTAGGTTACGTCCGGGCTCTCGCTACGTAGACCGACCTAGAGGTCATCCTCACCACGCTCTCGCTACTAATGAGGGAACCAAACCTACGAGCAAACCACCACCCACAAGACAAAAGGCAAGAAAAACAAGCATATGCATCTACATGTCATTCAAGCATTTCATCAAACATGTTCTATGCATCTAACCAAGAGGCAACCAAAACTTCCACCAACATCTTAAACGAACCCTTAATCACCCCCTAAACAACCAAATCCCCCTACTAACCCTAGCAAGAGTCTACTCAAACATAGCTAAACTAACAATAACAAAGACAAGAGAAATCAACACAAACAACAAACCATACATAATGAAACTAACAAGAACAATAAACAATAATCAAAGATTCAAACTTGAAAGATTAAACAAGGATTAAAAGTAAAAGGAATAAGAAGATTATACCTACTAACAAGAGGAGAAAAGATTCAAACTTGCATTAATGAGAAAAACCCAAAACAATCTCCCAAGGTTGTCAATCTTGGTTGAATCTTTAAGAATTCCCTTAATACAAGGATTAAACTAAGATTGACGATTAACTAAAGACTAATCTACTCTAATCTAGGCTAATCTAACCTAAATTAGTCTAGGGTTTAATGGGTAATGAAGAACATATCATAAGAATACAAGAGGAAGGGTATATATAGGGTTACAATGAATAAGGAGAAGAAAAGAGTTGACGCGGGCCGGAACTGGGCTCTTCGCAGTCGGGAAGAGGTGGTTCCGGTCGGGAAGAGGTCCTTCCCGGTCGGGAAGCAACCATCCCGGTCGGGAAGAGCTCTTTACAGCAACACTCGCTTTTGCACCTTCCTTCCCGGTCGGGAAGGCATTATCCCGCCCGGGAAGGACCTTGTAGGCCTCTTTTAAGATCTTTTTGGTCCCTCCTTGCTTCTCATGGGCTTCTCGTCGATTCTCGGGGCTCGGGATCGAGTCTAAGAGGCTCGGGATTGGGTCCCAAAGTCTCGGGATCGAATCCAAGGCATCGAGTGATCGCTCCTTCACTTCGTTGGCTCCAAAAGCGTTTGAAACGAGTCGGAATCGTTCCAATTCTTAATGAATGGTCTCGGGAACCTAAAACGAACTAAAGGAAGCATAAGTAACCCATAAACCACTCCCAAGGAGCAATCCACAAGGAAAACGGGACCAAAACACAACAAATTAGGCACTACAAACTACACTTATCACAAGCCTTGGATTATTTCACCCGTGATCAACCAAGCCGGGCTATGCTCCGTCTCCATTAAATCAACCACGGTTAATAGACGGATATGACCCATACATGATAATAAGTCCATGTGACCCTCAAAGGTGTATACGTGGAGCATGCAAAAAGAAAAAGCCCTACGGCTATGAATTGATATCACCCGGACATCGTGCGGGTTCATAAACTTCTCGGCTAGATCGATCAAGGAGACTGTGCTGTCATCCTGGGTCATCCGAGACACTTCATTGTGGGAGAGGCCTAAGAATTCTCGAAGCTTCCTCCTCAGGTCGTAGACCGAATATGGGACGGCGGGTCGAAGCATTGGATTCCATCCTCCTACAGCTGCAATCTCCTCAGGTAAAGGACAGACTTTGCCCTGAGGAAAGGCAAAGACATGATATATGTCGTCCCAGTAAGCCTTGCATCCAAGAAATAGCGATCAACCACCATCTGACGGAACGGGTACAGCTGAGTTATGCCCGTCTGGTTCAAGACCACCCTATCAGCATCCCTAAATTGTCGGGCCCATGCCTGCAACATGGCGCTCAACCTATCAATTCCCATGCTAGATTTCCTAAGAAAATAAAGAGACTTTCTTTTTGCCTTAAGGGAAATAAAGAGACTTTCTTTTAAAAAGGGAGGATTCGTGATGGAATTATGAAGAAAATCAAGGGCAAAGGAGGGCTATATATAGCATTGGCCTTGCAAACCACTTTCCATATCACTTCTAGGAAAAGTTTCCTAATTCTAATCAGAATCAACCCATAAGCCTAGTCCCAATACTAGCACGGAATATTCATCCCGAACTTTCCTAATTTCTTTAGGAGTCAAAATTTCAAACAAATCTCAAAGCTTCAGATTTCAAAAAAATTTCAAAAATTCAAAAATTCAAATTTTCAAAAAAAATTCAAAAATCATTTTTTCCCCAGCGTGAGTCATTTTACTACCTACGTGTTACATGCATTTTTATGTGACTTATACAGGTATGACTCAAGCAGGGACATGCATCCCTCTAAATCTCCCCAGCATTTTCACGGGATGGGCCTACACACAGGCGCACCTAGGACTTACGCAACAAGTCCAAATGCCCCACGGAGTATTATCATCAGCACAGGTATGATTTCTGTTTTTATGGCTGGCGAGCCCTTCACGCGAGTCCAATGGACTATAAACGACCCGATCGGAAGTCTACCAGGTCTTAATTGATTTGGTAGCTACTCTGACTTTCGCCCTGTTCAAGCCTCAGTCAGAGTGGGGGCTCTGTAGACACCCGCATTTTGACTGCCAGGTATCTATGGCAGTTTCAAAAAACACCCGATGATGATCGGACGCTAACATGTTTCTACGCGCTCGGATACGGGCTCAAATCCATTAGTTACTGGCTGACGCACTTACGAAGTACAAATCTCACAAAATCAACCTCAAATCCAGGTCCAGTGGGCCGTTTCCAATCAAATAAGGCTAATTTGGGCCGAAACCGACACCGGAAATAAAACCGACTTTTAGCGATTGGGTCAACCCCGGTCAAAGTTGTTTCCGAGACATACAAAACAGCCCCTCACAACATCAAAAGTCCAAGTCAAACACAAAACCCATCAAACCCAAGTCACGGTCCAAAGTCAACGGACTCACGCAACCCAGTTGGGCCACTCGATCGAGTGCCCGACCCACTCGATCGAGTGGGCCTATTTCGAGCCCGACTGCAGGTGTAACGGGCCACTCAACCGAGTTAGCCACCTACTCGGCCGAGTAACCCTAAACCGGGTGCCCTAGCAATGCCTATATAAACACCCCATGCAACACTCAATTAGACATCTCTTTGCATCCTTACAACCCTAATCTCAACCCTAATTCTACACTAAGCAATTCTACATTAGCAAACCCTAAACCTAGTTTTAGGAATCGAACCCTAACCACCATAACTCAACCTCCATAAAACCTCGAAGCTCCCGTGTTAAAGCCACTACTAGGAGCCTTATTCCGAGACAAGAACATGTAGGTTGAGGGTGCCAAAACCCGCTTCTTTCCTTCTTCTCTTCCTCCCGTCGTCTTCCCTTTCTTCTACGTCTTTTATTGTTTTATTTTATTTATTTTGTTCATCACATCATAATATCGATAATATAATTAGTACAAAACATTAAAATACTTGTCGATTTGTGTCGAATGTGAGTGATGGTGGGATAAGGAAAACCGAACATACAAGTGTACTGCACACAGCGTTGACGGTCGCTTATCCTATCACCCCGATCATTTGATTATTGAAACAAGTTAACTTAAACAATAATCCGTTTTATTTCGTTTTCATCATTATTCAAGTCGCATATTTGCAATCAATTTTCTAAAACAAGTATTGTATTTTAATAAGGGTCGAAACCCGTTGACGCGGATCCGACATCACAATCCCTAGGGATTTATTTCGATGTCGGAGAAGTCGAGGGAATCAAGTCCTTTAATTCAAGCAAAGAGTCGATTCCCTAGATTCGATACCAATTTCATAATTGGATGTCGAATCTAGCGATCTAGTCACATAAGTTAATTAACGCGATTTACCCATATCGCGATAATTAATTCAAGACGACTAACATTAATCTATTTTTTTTTCACTCTAATATTCCATATCGATTCAATAATCGAATATGGGATACAACGAGTATTCAAAATTAGAATCGAGTATAAATTCCGCAATATTTATATTCGATTCAACAAAATTCGCGATTTATAAAATCCAAGTCGAGCACAAATTATGCAATATTTATGTCCGATTCGGTAAAACCGTCGAATTATCAAAAATCAAAAGCAATTTCAAAATCAATAATAAAATTGCAAGCGAACCTGGTTCGTACAGGTGTCACTCGACCGAGTGCCTCGGCCACTCGATCGAGTGACATCACAAAAACCGAGCAGAATACATTTTCCGACCTCCACTCGGTCAAGTCTCGCAATGACTCGATCGAGTGGCGACGTACTCGGCCGAGTTGGTCAGTAACTCGGTCGAGTAGGGTCACGAAATCCGGACAGAACCCTTTTTCAGAAGTCCACTCGGTCGAGTCCCTCAATGACTCGGTCGAGTGGCCCCTTTATCGCGTCAAACCGCGAGTCCTACAAGTTATTCGAGTCTCGTTCACATCTTTTCATGACTTAAGTCAACACGTGTCTAATTAATCACGTGAAAGCTTCATTTTTCAAAACCATACATCATCATATTTGCATCATCTCATCTCATATTTGCATAAACCGTTAAATATCGTTACATCGTTACTAACGCGTTTTTTATTTCTCTTGTCAATTTAATTCTTGTTTATTTTATCGTACTAAATGAACCCGCATGCTAAAATTCAACTTCGACGTTAGAATTATGATAAGTGTGGTTTGTAGTGCCTATTTTGTAGTGTTTTGGTCCCATTTTCCTTGTAGAATCGCTCCTTGGGAGCGGTTTAGGGGCTTCTTATGCTTCCTTTAGTTCGTTTCAGGTTCTCGAGACCGATTTGGAAGAGTTGGAGCGATTCCGACTCTATACATACACATTTTGGAGCCAACGGAGTAAAGGAACGATGATTCGATGCCTTGGAATCGACCCCGAGACCTTGGGACCCAATCCCGAGCCTCCGAGACCCGATCCCGAGTCCCGAGAATCGATGGGAAGCCCATGAGAAGCAAGAAGGGACCAAAAAGTTCATAATGGAGGCCTACAAGGCTCATCCCGAACGGGTATGGCCTCATCCCGTCCGGGATGAAGAAGGAAACGAAGATGAGCCTACTGAGGGTCCATCCCGACCGGGACCATGGCGTCCCGACCGGGACCGACCTCGTCCCGACCGGGACCACCCTGTCTCGGCCGGGACGGGCCTGCTGTTGCACGCCTTCCTTTCTTTTCTTCTCCTTTCATTCTTAAACCCTATATATACCCTTCCCTTGTTATGTAAAGCATATGGACTTCATTAGACCTTAAACCCTATACTACTTTAGGTTAGATTAGATTAGATTAGTGTAGATTAGTCGGTAATTAGTTGTTAATCATAGATTAGCTCTTGTATTAAGGAATTCTTGAAGAATCTATCAAGCTTGACAACCTTGGTGGAATTATTTGGGTTTTCTTCTATACAAGTGTTCTCCTTTTCCATTTCCCTTCTAGTTTGGTACAATCCTTTCATCCTTTTTATTCTTAATCTTGTTTGTTCATCCAAGTTTGCATCTTTGTTCATCTTATTGTTCATAGTTCATAGTTTTCACTAGTTTGTTTATGTTTGTATTGGTTCTTATGTTGAATCCTCTTGTTCTTGTTAGTTGTAGTATGATTATGTTAGAGTAGTGTCCTTGCTAGGGTTAGTAGGGTGATTAGGGTGTTAATTGGGTGATCAAGGGTTTGTTAGAGATTTTGGTGGAAGATTTGGGTTTCCTCTTGGTTTGATGCATATCACATGTTTGTTGAAATGCTTGATTGACTAGTAGTTGCAAATACTTGTTTTTCTTGCCTTTCTCTTGTGGGTGATAGTTTGTTTGTGGGTTCGGTTCACTCACTAAGTTGCGAGAGCCCAGTGAGGATGACCCCTAGGTCGGTCTAAGTAGCGAGAGCCCGGTTGCGACCTAGGCCACCATAGCGCGCTAGAACCCTGTTTGTCATGTGTGTCGCCGAGATGGGTTCTAGGTGGAACCTCTAGGTGGGTCTAAGTTGCGAGAGCCCGGACCAACCTAGATCACCCTACTACCTCCTTCGCTCTAGTCATCCCTCGACCATTCCGTTACCCCTTTGACCCCAACCTAATCCTAGCCCGTTCTCCTTGTTTGTTCTCCTTAGTCTTAGTCTAGCTTTCTCCCCTCTTATCATTCTCTAGTTTAGCTTATCTCGTTGACTTAGTCTAGTATTTGGGCCGACCTAGTCTAGGCTATACATTACCGTCCCCGTGGATTCGACCCGACTTGCCCTATCTACCGTAGGAATAGCCGGTTATATTATTGACGGTTGGGATTCCACGACAAATCCTCTCCCATCAATTTGGCGCCGTTGCCGGGGACGGTGCTAGTTTGGACTTTGTTTTCCTAGTTGCTTGACTTTGTCTTTGTGTTTGTGTTTTTCTTTTTCTTTTTGTTACTTTGCTTCTTGTGTGTGTGGGGTTTATTTCTTTCTTGTCTAGTGCCCAAAAAGCACTAGACTTCTCACGTTTGTTCTTAGTCTACAGTTTGTGCTTAGAGGTGGTGACTATCTTCTTCTTGCAACTCAGAGCCGCTTAAACGGACGGTTGCTAGAATGAGTGGTTTCCAACCGGGTATGAGCTACAATTTTCGAGCGAGCATGGGGTTTGATCTAAACTCCACACACATGGAAGCCGATATGAGCTACCACTCTTCTTCCATGAACCAAAGCCATGACATGACGTCTCCCTACCATTATCAAGCTTCTTGGGGTAATCAAGATGGGTATGATCCTCAAGAGTATGGATATGGCTACCAACAAGTGAATGATTATCACTCCTACGACCATGGTGGCTATTACTCGAGCTATGATTGTGAACCCACCATGTTCAATCAAGATTCACCGTATGGAAGCCAATTTCCCCAAGACCCACCATATTACCCTACACCCCAACCACAATATGAACCCCATGACCAACAATACTACCAATCACCCCAACCTCACTACCAACAATTTGATGTCCCACCCTTTGGGCATCATCAAGATTATCAAGGAGCTTTACAAGACCCCAATGATCACCAATTGCCCGACATGGAGGTGTTTCAATCTATGCTTCAAATGCAAAGGAGCATCCAAGAAACGGCCATTCAATTGCAAAAAGAGCAAAATGAATTATGGGTCCAAATTCGAAGGGCAAACGAGGCGAGGGATGCTCGATTAGATGAAGGGTGCCCACTTGAGAAAGAGGAGCAACCTAATCACGAAGCCGCCAACGTAGTTCCCTTTGGAGAAGAAATTTGCTTTGAAGAACCTCAATCGTCTTCCCAAAAAGAGATGAATGAGGATTTGACCCTTGGTGAAGGCAACATTGGTGAGGAATTGGAGGAGGATAGTGAGTTGGATGGTTTGGTGGAGTTTGTGAAGTTGTTGGGTGAGATTGTTAGCCTCGAGTTGCCCTTGTCCGAGAATGAGGATAAGCATCAAGAGCCCCTACAAGTACACCGAGAGATGGTTTGGAAGAGATTGAAACCGCCGGTAGAAGTTTAGATCCTCTCCTCCAAGATGATGTGGGGCCGAGTGATGAAGATGGGGAACCACAACTTGAGGCAAGTGTGGGGGTGTGCAACGAGGAAGTAAGGCCAAAACCGAATTTTTGTGCCTTGTTTCTTGGAGATGAAGCTTGCTTGTGATTGGATGCAATGCTTAGGGAGGAAGAGGTCGGTTAAGCTCGTAGGATGGATAGACCCCGGAGACAACTTTGAAGATGATTTTGGGTCTTGGGATTCCTACTTCTTGCCTCCTCCTTGGAGGCCGTGGAGGTCGGTTAAGCTCGAGCGCTTCTTGGGCCTTCACTATGATGTCGGTAGCGCGTTCGACTTGCTCCTCCATGCCCTTGAGGGCTACGGTTGAAGAAGAGTCCACCATCCGAGGTTTGACGGAGTTCCTAAAAGAACCGTCATGTTGTATATTCCCCTTTCCTCTTCTTTAGAATTCTTGTGCTTGTATTTGTGATTTTTGTTTCTAGGACTTCTTTGTTTTTTTTGTGGGATTCTTGTGATTGATTTGGTATTTTGATGAGCGATGTGAGGGAGTGAATTTGATGTATAGATTGAGTTTATTGTGATAGGTGAAGTGAAGGTGACACCTAGAAAGGAGTGGTTGATGATGGAGTTTGGTTTGCGAGCGAGGAAGTCGGTTTTTGAAGCTTATGATAAGCTTTTGGTCTTGGGGAAAGCAAAGAAGACTCATCCCGACCGGGAATAGGGCTTCCAGACCGGGAAGGATGAGGAATCCCGACCGGGAAGGAGCCATCCCGATCGGGATGAAGGTGAAAAAATTCGGACTCACTGGAGTGCATTCCCGACCGGGACGAGAGCTTCCCGATCGGGAAAGGTTTAGCAACCCGATCGGGACCATCCATCCCGACCGGGATGGTCCCCTTTCTCCCTTTTGAGCCCTTTCTTAGGCGCTTGACTCCACCCATCCATTATACCCCCTCCCAACCTCCCAACTCCTCCTTGTTCCTATCATATGACCCATACACCTCACTTTACACCGAGATCCACATCAAATCCCACCCCCTCACACCATTACTACCTCTACCATGCGTTTTATCGAGAATGAAGCGGAAAAGCAATGATGAAGACAAGCAAGCGGCTTTATTGATCTACGAGACAATGAAGCGAGTGAGTTGCTAACCTATGGTACGGCAACTATCCTTTCTTTTCCGTTTTTGTTGTTGCTTGTTTTCCTTTGTTTATTCCCTTCCCCTTGTACACTTACGTGTCTTGATGTCATGGTGGCCTTCGAGGCCTCGGTAGTGGTTGCTCTCGACTCCCGACGATGTGATTACGTCGAGAGTCAATCGAAAAATCCAAATTTTACAAGATTTTCATTTTCTTTTTTGAGGATTTAGTCGGATTTAGGCGGAATCCGGGCTAGGTGACTTGATTACAGCTAGCCCTCCCCTCCCATTTCCTTTTATTTCCTTCTTTTATTTCTTCCCCCATCCATATCTTTTTCTCCTCTCGGTTCTTGGTGACTTGATTACACCCCGGCCGGACACCTTCTACCCTTTTCTTCACTTTATTTTTGATTTTTAGCTTTATTTTCGTAGTTTCTTTTCTTTTTCTTTTGTCTCTCCGCACACTACGATCGAGCATGAGGACATGGCTCGGTTTAAGTGTGGGGGAGCGATATTCTAGCATAGTTAGTCTTATTTTCTTAGTTTTTTCGAAAAATCTTGAAAAAATCCTAAAAATTCGAAAAAATTTCACAAAAATCAAAAAGATTTTTCTTTTGTGTGTTTTCCTTTTTTGTCATTGTGTCGTATATTTGTTTTGTGTGCGTGTTTTGCCTCCCTTTCCCTTATAGGTTGCTTTAATCGCCGTTAACTTTGGAAGGCTTTCAAGACTCCCGGTAACATCTTATCCCTTTTTCTTCTTTACCTCTTGCGGAGTTTGGAGGAGATTGTGATGTTGTGCGCTCGGAAGGAGCTTTGTAAAGTGTGGTTGATTTGGTGGCTTGTTTGGATGATCGGGGTGGTGTTTGTGTTGTGTATGTGTTCATTTTGTGTTGTTTTTGTTTCGTTGCTTTTACTTCTTTTTCTTTCATTCTCGTTGAGTCTTTGTTTGTGTGTGTATTTGTGTCTTGTGTGTAAATGGTTTTCGAAAACCCAGTTTAGAGGCTAGAGTGTGAGTGTCTATTTTCCCTTCCTAGTTGTATAAATCGAGTTTTGGACTTTAATCTAGTAGAATGACCCTAAATCAATGAGTTCGTTGATCCTTTACCTTGAGTCCACCTAGCTTACTAGGGATTTACTACGGGATTTGTACTTTTGACCATTATGACCACCTACGGTGTGAAAAGGCCTTGGTTACCGAGTCTCGTCCCCTAGGTGACCGTGTTTAGGATTGTTTGATTAGTCCAAGTTCTCCACTTTTGTGGGTTTGAAGGGAAATCGCGACCCCCGACTTACCCATTACCCTACCTTCCTCACATACACACACAATAAAATGCAATTTGTTGATTCTCTCTTTCTTGATTGTCGAGAAATGCCAAAAAGCCAAATCTTGCCAAAAAAAAAGGGCAAAGAAAAGAAAAGAAAGAAAAATGAAAGAAAGAAAAGAATGAAGAAAAAAAAAAGGCACAAAAGCCAAAAAGAAAATAGAAAAGAAGAAAAAGAAATGGCATGGCAACAAACAAATCAAAATGTCGAAAAGAAAGAAAATGTCAAAAGAAAACCCGTCTCACAAAAAGAAATCCCCACAAAAATAAGCCTTTTTCCGACTTTTGCCATGAAGAGCCTACCAAAGGACCGAGTCCCGAGGATGGATGATACCGGCATTAGTCGGTCTTCCCTCATTTTGCATGTTTTCCACCTTTTTACTTGGACTAGTTAGGCGGTCTTAGACATGGGACGACCCTCTTGACTCACGCTAAAGGGGGCGGGGTCTCACTTACCTACAGTGTCGACTAACACCGTGGATCATCACTTCCCACTCGGCCGATCGTCCCGTAGTACGTTTTTAGAAAGTTAGGAGGACCTAGGTAAGTTACCAACGTTTTTATTGCTTTATCGTCATACTATTAGGGTTTAGTTCACCTTGGTTTGTATTGCTAGCTTGGGAACGTTGTCACTTACCTCGAGTCCTAAATCGGTGCTTCTTTCACCGCTTTTATAGGGAAGCGGTATTTCTTTTGTTTTGGGTGCAACCATCTAAGTGTTTGTTTGTGTGTTTGTTTGTTTGTGTGTTTTGTGTTCGGTTGCATCCACAGTTTTGTCGCAAGACCCGACTTGCCTTGCGGAGTACACTTTTCCTCTAAGTGCACTCGCATGAGTTGAAGGGGCGTAGGGTGCGCTAATACCCACTCGGTTAGTTTATTAGTAGTATGTGCTTACTCGAGGGCGAGTAAGGGTTAAGTGTGGGGGAGTTGATAAGTGTGGTTTGTAGTGCCTATTTTGTAGTGTTTTGGTCCCATTTTCCTTGTAGAATCGCTCCTTGGGAGCGGTTTAGGGGCTTCTTATGCTTCCTTTAGTTCGTTTCAGGTTCCCGAGTCCGATTTGGAAGAGTTGGAGCGATTCCGACTCTATACATACACATTTTGGAGCCAACGGAGTAAAGGAACGATGATTCGATGCCTTGGAATCGACCCCGAGACCTTGGGACCCAATCCCGAGCCTCCGAGACCCGATCCCGAGTCCCGAGAATCGATGGGAAGCCCATGAGAAGCAAGGAGGGACCAAAAAGTTCATAATGGAGGCCTACAAGGCTCATCCCGAACGGGTATGGCCTCATCCCGTCCGGGATGAAGAAGGAAACGAAGATGAGCCTACTGAGGGTCCATCCCGACCGGGACCATGGCGTCCCGACCGGGACCGACCTCGTCCCGACCGGGACCACCCTGTCTCGGCCGGTACGGGCCTGCTGTTGCACGCCTTCCTTTCTTTTCTTCTCCTTTCATTCTTAAACCCTATATATACCCTTCCCTTGTTATGTAAAGCATATGGACTTCATTAGACCTTAAACCCTATACTACTTTAGGTTAGATTAGATTAGATTAGTGTAGATTAGTCGGTAATTAGTTGTTAATCATAGATTAGCTCTTGTATTAAGGAATTCTTGAAGAATCTATCAAGCTTGACAACCTTGGTGGAATTATTTGGGTTTTCTTCTATACAAGTGTTCTCCTTTTCCATTTCCCTTCTAGTTTGGTACAATCCTTTCTTCCTTTTTACTCTTAATCTTGTTTGTTCATCCAAGTTTGCATCTTTGTTCATCTTATTGTTCATAGTTCATAGTTTTCACTAGTTTGTTTATGTTTGTTTTGGTTCTTATGTTGAATCCTCTTGTTCTTGTTAGTTGTAGTATGATTATGTTAGAGTAGTGTCCTTGCTAGGGTTAGTAGGGTGATTAGGGTGTTAATTGGGTGATCAAGGGTTTGTTAGAGATTTTGGTGGAAGATTTGGGTTTCCTCTTGGTTTGATGCATATCACATGTTTGTTGAAATGCTTGATTGACTAGTAGTTGCAAATACTTGTTTTTCTTGCCTTTCTCTTGTGGGTGATAGTTTGTTTGTGTGTTCGTTTCACTCACTAAGTTGCGAAAGCCCGGTGAGGACGACCCCTAGGTCGGTCTAAGTAGCGAGAGCCCGGATGCGACGTAGGCCACCATAGCGCGCTAGAACCCGTTTGTCATGTGTGTCGCCGAGATGGGTTCTAGGTGGAACCTCTAGGTGGGTCTAAGTTGCGAGAGCCCGGACCAACCTAGATCACCCTACTACCTCTTTCGCTCTAGTCATCCCTCGACCATTCCGTTACCCCTTTGACCCCGACCTAATCCTAGCCCGTTCTCCTTGTTTGTTCTCCTTAGTCTTAGTCTAGCTTTCTCCCCTCTTATCATTCCCTAGTTTAGCTTAGCTCGTTGACTTAGTCTAGTATTTGGGCCGACCTAGTCTAGGCTATACATTACCGTCCCCGTGGATTCGACCCGACTTGCCCTATCTACCGTAGGAATAGCCGGTTATATTATTGACGGTTGGGATTCCACGACAAATCCTCTCCCATCAAATTAATTGCATTAAATTGACTTAGAAACCCTTTTCAATTCCATTCACATGCTTAGGGAAAATAATCTTTGCATATCATTTTCCCGTTCAACTAACACGCGTATTAGAAAGTCACTCGAATTCTTAGTAGAGGCCGCTAAAGTGCGGGCGGGGTTGGGTGTCCTTTGTGGTCTTCCCAACACGTACCCTCACCCCTTACTCAGAACCTCGGTTTCCGGATGCCCGAAACCGTTGGCGCACGAGAGTCATTCAATACACGTTATCCGATAACGTCGGTATCGGTATCTAATGCAAAGGGACGAGCCCAATAAACTCTGACATCGGAAACGGACCGTATTTTGTATACGGCCCACTACGACATAAAGTGGGCTTGAATGGTTCCGAATAACCACAAAATTCGGTAGCGACTCCACTTAGACCTAAATTTCAATTCGATCCATTCTTATATGGAGATTCATTCGCCTACCCAAACCCGCGCGTGGCCGCGTCGGGGTGGACCTATGTCATGTCCACACGCACCCATTTAGGAATGCACCGTGGTATAGTGGGACCTATGTCATATACTATCGGTTTCTTGATGCTAAGTGTATATTTCTGAATCGTAGATGTGTGATAAAAAGTTGATGATTGATGATTGATTGGTCCTCTTAGATGTGTTGTTCAAGGGGCCTATTTATAGGGAAGTTCCCGACCTTGGCTAGGAGAGGTAGTTGGATAGGAACTACCGCTTTGGATAGGAAACGTAAGAGGCTGAGAAGAATGAGAATTCCGTTTACTTGGTAAAGAAGCAAGGAACTCGGCTGAAAATAGGCTGCTCGGCCGAGTATTTGATGCTCGGTCGAGTGTTTGATTCGGTATTCAGATAGAATTCCTACTTGAGATCGAATTCTATCCTTAAACGGATTTGTTTAATATTTTGTGTGGCTGATTTTGTGTAGTGTTTGAGATCGAATCAGTCACGTGGGGTGACACGGCTGACTCACATGTTTCGAAAATATCTTTGACCGGGTTTTGACTCGGTCGCTAAAAGACGGTTTTGCCCCTGGTGTCGGATTCGACCCAAATTAGTCTTATTTGACTCGAAACGACCCACTGGGCCTGAATTTGAGGTTGGTTTTGTGAGATATGTACTCCGTAAAAAGCCCAAGCCAAATGCCAATGATTTTGAGCCCGTTTCCGAATATATTAAAGCACGTTTGCGTCCGATCATCATCGGGTGTTTGTCGGAAACTTCTATAGACACCTGGCAGTCAAAATGTGGGTGTCTACAGTGCGCTAAAGACTTCTATGGCCGAACTCGTATGGGTTTCGCGGCATGTCCTAAGACCTATTCGGCTTAGGGAGTCCGTCCTGATTTACGAGAAAGCCATCGTTGTTGGTATAGACCCGATTTTGACCGACCGAGACTTAGTGTAAAGCATACATAAGAGTTGTTATAATGCTTGTTTGACTACGTGCTACTTGGTTTCCGTGTCATTTTTCAAAAAGCGTCATTTCAAAAAATGCATCTTTTCAAAATATCCAATTTCAAAAACTCGGAATGCTGCAAAATTTTAGACTTACGATTTGACTCAAAATAGCCTATTTTTAGCCGGCATGCTTCCCATTTCAAATTTCGAATTTTCGACTCCCTTTCGATTTTCCAATTTTCAAAATTCAATTTCAATTTTCAAATCTTCGTGATGCCATTCGCGATTTTCAAATCTTCGAGATTCCATTCTCGATTTTCAAATCTTCGAGATGCCGTTTTCGATTTTCAAATCTTCGGGATCTTATTTTCGATTTTCAAATTTCCGAAAATTTATTTTCGATATTCAAAATTTCAAAAATCCAACTTTTCAAAAAAAAATCGGTCCTGTCGGCATGCTGCCAATTTCAAAAGACGAGACCGTCTCCCAATTTTTCAAAACGTGAAATTACTCGCAACCATTCCAACATTTCAAAATGCCCGGTCCTATTGGCCCATTACCAATTTCAGGACCGTCCTCTCAATTTTCAAAATTCAATCATTTTTTTCAAAAACCTTCCTTATTATAGGACCTACCGTAATCCGTGTGTCGGGTCTTTTCATAATTTGTCGAAGGTCTATAGCATTGTAGACACCCAAATTTTGACCGCCAGATGTCTATAGCAGTTTCCAAAAAACATCCGATGATGATCGGACGCTAACGTGCTCTAACGCGCTCGGATACGGGCTCGAAATAAGTAATGTCCAGCATGTGCTTTTAACGGGATACAAATCTCACAAAACCAACCTGAAAATCAGGCCCAGTGGGTCGTTCCGAGCAAAATAAGACTAATTTGAGCCAAAACCGACACCAAAAATAAAACCCGTCTTTTAGCGACCGGGCCAAAAACCCGGTCAAGGACGAATCCTCCACAAAAGGTCAACCAGGTACATTTCTAGAAAATTGCGCCCAAGTACAAAATTCAAAAATAATCAAAGAGCAATCAAGGTCAATCATCCCTAAAATAGCTCATCCTAATTGATCCACTCGGTCGAGTGGATTGACCCACTCGATCGAGTGGAGCCTCAAAATCCGGAACAGACCCGTGTTTGAGGGCACTCGACCGAGTGCACTAGGGCCACTCGATCGAGTGACCCTATGTCGTGGGGTTTTGCCTATAAATACCCCATCAATCCATCACATTTCAGAACCTTTTTTTGAAGCACTCACTACCTTCAAAAGCTATACTTTTCAGCCACATTAAGTCACGAAATCATCACCATTGTCGACATCACCATATACACACCCGTCTACATACATTCCGAGATCGAAACTCATAAAAACTAAGAAAACAATCCTCCATACAAACCTCATACATACACACCATCAACTCCTCCTACATATCTCGACGATTCCCGCGCCATTGCCGCCATTTGACGAACCGTATCCCGAGAAGCAAGAGCATGTAGGTTGAGGGTGTAACATTCCACACCGATTTCTCCCTCTACCCTCTCTTTTTCGTCCTTTTTTTTATATACATTTACGTTTATGTCTATGTATTATAATTAGTCGATAATAACGACATGACTACTAACATCTAACATTTACTTATCGTACACTAACATCTAACCGCTAACATTTATTTATCGCATCTAACAATCTAACATTTAATTTTCGTTATTTACATTTTGTCATAATATTACTACCGCGTATATATATATTTACGTATTATCAAAATTCGGATTTAACTCGTTTAACTACGACTATTGCCCAAAGTCCGTTTAATCCCTTTACGAGACGCAATAGTGGTGGCGCCCTTTCGAGGAGCACCGCCCTACGCACTCAAGGGCATAACGTGATCGTGATAGTACGTAGTTGAACGGGCTTAATTCCATTTCAAAGGATCGGTACAAAACCCGTTGACGCTAAATCGAGCATCGCAAAATCCGTAAGGATTATTAAAGATGACGTAACGCGGAGGGATTAATTTTGTCCCGGTCCAACTTAAAACGACTTTTATATAATCTTTTCTAAAATCTCCGATAATGGTCTCGTAATCATAATATACACATTTTGAGTACCTAAGATCGAATTGCATATAAATCGTGCCATATTTATATGTGATTTGATTTATTATCGATTTTAAAACACATAAAACGAGACGAGTTATACCTCGTACAGGTGCCACTCGACCGAGTACATAGGCTACTCGATCAAGTAGCACCCCAAATTATGGGCAGTAGCCTCTTCTAGGACGCACTCGACCGAGTCAGGCCATGACTCGACCGAGTGGGTCCTGTAGCCCAGAAATCCGAGAGCTCTAATGCAATATTCGAGCCTCGTCCTTTTTTACGACTTAGTCGTCACGTGTAAAGACAATCACGTGATCCTCTTTTTTTAAAACTCATATATATCACTTCACGTAAACAACTTTGATCGACGGTCTCACTATTAATCTTGCGTTGACGACTTCTTAGTCGTGTCCGACGTACGATTAATTTAGACTCCAATTTATCGACATGATAAGTTGGGACAAGGAATCGGGATTTGGGATCGGGCTAGCACCACGCCTAGGACCTATATCTCCGTCCTTCGATTAATACATAAAAAAATATGTATTTAATTGAAGTTCGTCCATTTACACGACTCACGGTCTAGTTTATACGCGGGTCCGTTTCTAATTATTGCTTATCATTTTGATTATATATTTCGATTATTCTATATTATTGTTCGTCGTATTGTGAATTCCGGGTTGTATTCCGCTCGTGTAACTTGTAACCGATTTATTTTGCTTTGCTTTATTTATTTGCGTTTTACCGCTTTTAAATGACCCCTCGCATGCTAAATCACCTCGACAATAAATTAGATGCATTAAAATGACGTAGCTCACATTTAATTCGCATGCTTAGCTAAAACGCTGTTTGCATATCATTTCACCGAATCACTAACGCGCATATTAGAAAGTCAAACGATGTCTTAGTAGAGGCCGCTATGTGCGGGCGGGGTTGGGTGTCCTTAGTGGGCTTCCCAACACATACCCTCACCCCTTACTCAGAACCTCGGTTTTCGGATGCCCGAAACCGTTGGCGCACGAGAGTCATTCTTTACACGATTACCGGTATAGATAGTATCAGTATCGCAATGCAAAGGGACGAGCCCAATAAACTCTAAAACCGAAATGGGCCATACTTTGTGTATGGTCCATAGCGATATAGAGTGGGCTCGAACGGTTCCGAATAACCATAAAATTCGGTGGCGACTCCATTTCGACTTAAATTTCAATTCGATCCATTCTCATATGGAGGTGCATTCGCCTACCAAAACCCGCGCGTGGCCGCGTTGAGGTGGACCTACGTCATGTCCACAATTTCGCGACTCCGTTGGGGATTAACTGATGTGTGAATAACCATCGGCATCCTTAGGGTGAGACTCGAATAGAAATCGTTTGACAAATACAATACGCGTTTTAGTTTTACGGTTCATGCATAACCCCTATTTTCCCGGGCCGGTACTGGTGACCGACGTCCCACTATACCACGATGTATTCCGCCTTGGATACGTTAAAGGTGTTCATAGTCGATTCGTATGGACTTTGCGGCATGTTCTAAGCTCAACTCGACTTAGGAAGTCCGTCCCGTTTATCGTCTAGACTATGAGCACTGGTATAGACCCTCTTTAGACCGACCGAGACTTAGTGTAAAGCATACATGGTGTCGTCATAATGCTTACGTGACTATGTGCTACTTGGTTTCCGTGTTGTTTTCAAAAACCGTCATTTCAAAAAATGCATCTTTTCAAAAAATATCCAATTTTCAAAAAACTCGGAAAGCTGCCGAAATTTAGACTTAAGATTTGACTCAAAACAAGCCTATTTTCTAGCCGGCATGCCGCCCATTTCAAAATTCGAATTTCCGATCCACCATTCGATTTTCAAATTTTCAAAATTCAATTTCGATTTTCAAATCCTCGTGATGCCATTCGCAATTTTCAAATCTTCGAGATGCCGTTTTTTATTTTCAAATCTTCGGGATCCCATCTTCAATTTTCAAATCGTCGGAAATTCTTTTTTCCAACATTCAAATTTTCAAATTTCAAGATATCCAATTTTCAAAACCCGGGACACATACCGAATTTAGGACTTATGATTTTACTCAAAATAGCCTATTTCTAGTCGGTATTCTGCCCATTTCAAAACTCGAAAATATTTTCGAACTTTCAAATTTGATGCCCAATGCACTTCTCAATTTTTTTGAAATATCGGGCCCTTCCCCGAGTCCTCTCGGATGTTCCAAAAAATTCATTTTCAAAACCTTCCTCTTCTTAGGACTTCCCGTATTTAGCAGTGTCGGGTCATGTCGTAAGTCGTCGAAGTCTTTAGCGTCAAAACTCTGTCGATCTTACATCACGGGTTTCCTCCCTATCTCAGTCCGCCTTATTAGACTAAGGCAAGGTCCACCTACGTAGGACATACTCCTACAAAGAAGGGCCCGTTTACACATTCAAGTCCAAAGTCTGAGAAATATCTCACATGGACCTTCCTTCGAACAGGACTCGGCCCACATAGCCGAATCCTAAGGAAGGTCCACCTTTCACAAGTCACCCGTCTAGGTGTCTTTTTCCGAGTCAACCTTTTACAAGGCATAGCCTTATAACAAAAGGTTTGTGGTCCTTACGTCTAAGGGTCACTCGTCCGACACTCGAGTCTTGACAAAATTATCGATCCCACTGGGGGCTACCCTTCAGCAGAGTGATCAATCACGGTTGCTCTAAGGGTCAGGTCTTACACGTGTTGTCTCACGTACCCCACTTTTGAGTCACTTAGATGTCACACCATCTGAGTCCTATCTGAGTCCTTGGCCTCACCTGGGGGCTATTCTCCGACGGGGAGATTAATCACAGTCACTCCAAGAATCGCACCCTACGTATTTGTCTTAGGGTAATCTAACCCGAGTCAAACCAGAGTTGTCTCTCCTCCCGCGCTATTTCCTATGCCTTGGTGTAGTCAAGTTCCGAAGCAACATTTCTGATTACGTGGGTATTCTCGCGGAGTATGGCATCCACAACCGGGAATAGGGACATGGAAAACACCATCAATGAAACGAAGGCTTTGCTAGAGACAATGGTTAGTAGGCAGGCCATAACCGAAACCCATATAGGGTTCCTGAAAACCGACCAAGAGGCCATGAATGCTCGTTTAACTGTCATTGAACGGCAAGACCTCGATTCTGGGTCGGTAAATACTGGGCCATTTGCCAAACTGATCTGCACGGTGCGTGAGCTCGAACAACAGTTCCACGCCCTTCAAGGGAATAACATTCATATTGAGAACTCCCGAGACTATACACCCATCAGTGAGAAACTACCAACAGATCTCAACTTAGAGGGGTTACCCATATTCGAAGGGACGGAGGATCCATTACTACACCTCCGAGCCTTCAAAGCATTTATGGCAATCAAGGGGGTCAAAGCCGACATGTTCATCAATTTGTTCGGCGCGTCCCTCGGGAAATATCCAAAAGCCTGGTTCTATAGGCTTAACGCAAAAAGGTTCCCCACATGGGAAGATGTGGCTACCGAGTTCGCCAAAAACTATTCTGATAATACTGAACTTCAGACTACCATGCGGACTTTAGAAGTCATGGCCCAAGATCCAAGAGGGGGTTTCACCAAATACCTTCGACGTTGGCGGGCTGAGAGTGTTAAGCTGGTAGACAAGCCCAGCGAGAAGACAGTAGTGGAGGCATTCATCAACAATCTCCTACCTTCTTACCGCGTCTATCTTAGGAATGCCGGCATTTCAAACTTTGCGGTGCTTACCGAAATGGGCATTAGGATTGAAGACGATCTTCGACATAATGAAGATCTGGGTGAAACTTCTACCGAAGGCTATACTAGACATCAACTCGAGTCCTTAGAAGCCGACGACTAATCCGAGAGTCCGGATTCGATTTGAGTCCGAGTCTGAGTTCGAGTCTAGGATGTACTATTTCCTTCGAAGTCAAGGTCAAAGTCAGAGTCAGAGTCCACTGTATTCTGTCCTCTTTTCAAATTCAATAAAATCACCTTTTTCAATCCCTACTATATACTTCCTTATGTGTTTCCGAGAACATGACGAACATCATCATACACTGTGAGCACACGCACGTGACTATTATAGGCACATCTATAATGACTGTAGGAAACCGAGCCCGTGTTTTCTTTTTACCTATTCCGTGTCTGGTATAGAAAAACCACATAACTACTCGTAGCAGGAGCGGTATCGAATCCTATGACAAATCTAGGTAATCTCCTAGTTTGGGTTCAAGACGGGAGGCAACCCCAATTCCCACAATAAAACACCCCTCCAATAAGACTAACCAATTCCTACCTTAGGCGTTTAGTCTGACCAGAAGCAAAAAAGAAGCATCGTGACTCTATAGACTTGATGCCAGAAATACCCAACTCGGGACGATACTCCCACCAAGCCTGCTCGGAATTATGATGACAATACCGAGATCCAAATCACCATGCTTACCGTAGAGTACTCCATCGCGAGTTGCACTCACAAAAACACCAACTAGGCTTACACCTTACAAAGGTTTAGCTCCACAAACCTAATCCAACCGATGGGCCCACCCTCATATTCACCCACAACACCATCGGGGGAATAGCCGTGAAAAAAAAATATCAAAACTCCAGGAAAGAAGCAAAAGGCCAAAAAAAAAAAAAAAGGGGGCCATTGTCAAAAAAAGAGGCACCCACCACCGAGGTTAAAGCGGTCAATCCAAATGAAGAAATCCATGACCGGGGCTAAGGCATCAACCAACTAAAAATATCCAGGAAACCCATGACCGAACTTAACTTTCAATTCAAGTGAAACGGTCAATTCAAAATTATCAAGACCCATACCGTCCAATAGGGGAGTGACAATCAAACTGGTCAGCTAACACCACACTCAGCCTTCCCACATTACAACCCTCAAGACCTTCCCGAGACCCAGGCCAGAGACAACCCGGAATTTTGAGGATTCAAGCTCCATAAGATATCCCTAACCATTAGGGCCAGACATGGAAACCAGATCCCGCATTATCAAAACCTATCCCAATCAAAGTTCGAGCCATTTTACTCGACTTCCCCTTTACATAACAAAATTCACAATCACCATACACAAACCCGAGAACAAAACTCGCTAAAATCCCGAGAACAAAACTCGTTAAAATCCCGAGATCAAAACTCACCAAAGACCCAAGATCAAAACTCACCAAAGACCCAAGATCAAAACTCACCAAAGACCTGAGGTCAAAACTCATCAAATTCCCTGAGAGCAAAACTCATCAAATCCCCGAGAGCAAAACTCATCAAATCCCCGAGAGCAGAACTCGTCAAATCCCATCCCAATTCTTCTTATCCAAACCAGTTGCCAACCCCGAACACGGGAGCTCAACCTGCGGTCGGCATAGAACATGCCCAAATAGTTCACACCACCTCTGGGGGCTACCCCGGAGAACGCTCAAAGTCACAGGATCAAGATCCTAACCATTCTAGCCCTTTGATCAAGACATCATTGGGAATGCACCTAGCCTACACCATCGCTATGGCTAGTTACACACAAAGTCCTATTAGCTTAGGCACCATAATATATCTTTCAATCCACTGAACTACGGCATGGTTTGATTTCACTACACGTGAATACGTAGGCAGCCTTTCAACACAGGCACAACCACTCACATTGACACAAATTCAAAAAGCGCCATCATTCCGGTCACGACACCATCATGTTCTCAACAGCTAGCTTTGTCGTCCTGGGGGCTTCTCTTAGACAGAAGTTCTCCATCCACTCACATAATCCAAAAGACTTCAAACTAGCCTCCTTTCTATAGTGTGTCCTAGTACTCGGCTCAGTCGAAGACAAGAATCTGTCAGGACTCGAGACAACGCCCACTTCGGGCCTATACCTCGAAACCAAGAATTCAAGAGCACTAGACAACAACATTGCTAAGCCCTGTTGTGCAGTTGCAGCCTCATTACAGACTACTGCAATTCCCCAATAACGCATCCTTCCCATTCCGAGGATTCGACCATGTTGCCACTCGCCTAGGCTACGGAATAGCGCAACCTAAGAGTCTTGTTAGGTGGCCCACCCCCCTACCGAGTCACGGTCCAACCCCTCGAGAGTTCAGTCGTGTCTGTCAACTCGTCCGGTCACGTCCAGAGTCGAGTCTGTCAATATACCTCTCTCTTCAAATTCCCATTTTAAAATTTGCAAAACTTAGCCATTTGAGAAAATCCTTTTTGATAAGGTCAAATTTCGGTCTATTTAAATTGCAAATTTCATTTCTACCCCTTTCATTTTGAAAACCTAGCATGTGAGTTGCTTTCAGGATTTCGATTTCAAAGTTCAAAAATTTCAAAACTTTCAAAAATTCAAAAAACATTTTTCCCCAGCGCGAGTCATATTTGTTTCACCTACGTGTTGCATGCAAAATTTTATGAACTTATACAGGTACAATTCGAGATCGCACAGCTCACATATCTCCCCAGCGGAAAGCCCGAGGCGGCATTTTCCCCGGAATGAAACGGGATGGGCCCACATATAGGCGCACCCAGGACTTATGCGACAAGTCCGATTCCCCACAGAGTTATTATCATCAACTCAGGTATGATTTCTATCCTATGGCTGGCGAGCCCTTTCACGCAAGTCTAATGGACTATAAACGACCCGACCGGAAGTCTACCTGGTCTACCTGGTTTTTTAGCGACCGGGCCAAAAACCCGGTCAAGGACGAATCCTCCACAAAAGGTCAACCAGGTACATTTCTAGAAAATTGCGCCCAAGTACAAAATTCAAAAATAATCAAAGAGCAATCAAGGTCAATCATCCCTAAAATAGCTCATCCTAATTGATCCACTCGGTCGAGTGGATTGACCCACTCGATCGAGTGGAGCCTCAAAATCCGGAACAGACCCGTGTTTGAGGGCACTCGACCGAGTGCACTAGGGCCACTCGATTGAGTGACCCTATGTCGTGGGGTTTTGCCTATAAATACCCCATCAATCCATCACATTTCATAACCTTTTTTTTGAAGCACTCACTACCTTCAAAAGCTATACTTTTCAGCCACATTACGTCACGAAATCATCACCATTGTCGACATCACCATATACACACCCTTCTACTGATAAGTGTGGTTTGTAGTGCCTATTTTGTAGTGTTTTGGTCCCATTTTCCTTGTAGAATCGCTCCTTGGGAGCGGTTTAAGGGCTTCTTATGCTTCCTTTAGTTTGTTTCAGGTTCCCGAGCCCGATTTGGAAGAGTTGGAGCAATTCCGACTCTATACATGCACATTTTGGAGCCAACGGAGTAAAGGAACGATGATTCGATGCCTCGGAATCGACCCCGAGACCTTGGGACCCAATCCCGAGCCTCCGAGACCCGATCCCGAGTCTCGAGAATCGATGGGAAGCCCGTGAGAAGCAAGGAGGGACCAAAAAGTTCATAATGGAGGCCTACAAGGCTCATCCCGTTCGGGATGGCCTCATCCCGTTCGAGGTGCACCAACAAGGAGGCTACTGACCAGGGCCCATCCCGATCGGGAGCATGGCTTCCCGACCGGGACCGACCCCGTCCCGACCGGGACCATCCCGTCTCGGCCGGGACGGCCTAGCTGTAACCCGCGCTTGTTTTCTTTCTTCTCCCTTCCACTTGTAACCCTATATATACCCTTCCCTTGTTATGTAAATCTTATGCCTTTCGTTAGAGACTAAACCCTAGACTACTTTAGGTTAGATTAGATTAGATTAGTGTAGATTAGTCGATAATTAGTAGTTAATCATAGATTAGTACTTGTATTAAGGGAATTCTTCAAGATCCACTCAAGATTGACAACCTTGGGTGTTTGTTTTGGGTTTTCTTCATTAATGCAAGTTTTGTTCTTTCTTCTCCTCTAGTGTGGTATAATCCTTTTCTCTTCTCTTAATCTTTGTTTATGTTATTCAAGTTTCAATCTTTAGTTCTAGATTATTGTTTTGTTCTTCATACTTGCTAGTTTGTTTATGTTTGTTTTGATGTTTGTGTTAATCCATCTTGTTCTTGTTAGTTATAGTTTGATTATGTTAGAGTAGTGTTCTTGCTAGGGTTAGTAAGGTGATTAGGGTGTTAATTGGGTGATTAAGGGTTTGTTAGAGATTTTGGTGGAAGATTTGGGTTTCCTCTTGGTTTGATGCACATCACATGTTTGTTGAAATGCTTGATTGACTAGTAGTTGCAAATACTCGTTTTTCTTGCCTTTCTCTGGTGGGTGATGGTTTGTTTGTGGGTCCGGTTCCCTCACTAAGTTGCGAGAGCCCGGTGAAGATGACCCCTAGGTCGGTCTAAGTAGCGAGAGCCCGGATGCGACCTAGGCCACTATAGCATGTTAGAACCCCGTTTGTCATGTGTGTCACCGAGATGGGTTATAGGATGAACCTCTAGGTGGGTCTAAGTTGCGAGAGCCCGGACTAACCTAGATTACCCTACTACCTCCTTCGCTCTAGTTATCGCTTGACCATTCCGTTACCCCTTTGACCCCGACCTAATCCTAGCCCGTTCTCCTTTGTTTGCTTTCTCGTTAGCCTTAGTTGTACTCTAGTTTTCTCCCCTCTCTACCATTCCTAGTTTATCTTAGCTCGTTGACTTAGTCTAGTATTTAGGCGACCTTAGTCTAGGCTATACATTACCGTCCCCGTGGATTCAACCCGACTTACCCTATCTACCATAGGTTTAGCCGGTTATATTATTGACGGTTGGGATTCCACGACAAATCCCTCCCATCAATTTAGCGCCGTTGCCGGGGACAGTGCTAGTTTGGACTTTGTTTTCCTATTTGCTTGACTTTGTCTTTTGTGTTTGTGTTTTTCTTTTTCTTTTTGTTACTTTGCTTCTTGTGTGTGTGTAGTTTATTTCTCTCTTGTCTAGTGCCCAAAAAGCACTAGACTTCTCACGTTTGTTCTTAGTCTACAGTTTGTGCTTAAAGGTGGTGATTATCTTCTTCTTGCAACATAGAGCCGCTTAAACGGACGGTTGCTAGAATGAGTGGTTTCCAACAGGGTATGAGCTACGATTTTCGAGCGAGCATGGGGTTTGATCTAAACTCCCCACACATGGAAGCCGATATGAGCTACCCCTCTTCTTCTTTGAACCATGAGTATGACATGACGTCCTCCTACCATAATCAAGCTTCTTGGGGTAATCAAGACGGGTATGATCTTCAAGGTTATGAAAACGGTTACCAACAAGTGAACGATTATCACTCCTACGATCATGGTGACTATTACTCGAGTTATGATTGTGAAACCACCATGTTCGATCAAGATTCACTTTATGGAAGCCAATACCACCAAAACCCACAATATTACCCTCCACCCCAACCACAATATGAACCCCATGACCCACAATACTACCAATCACCCCAACCTTGCTACCAAAAATATGATACCCCACCCCTTGGGTATCATCAAGATTATCAAGGAACTTTACAAGATCCCAATGACCACCAAATGCCGAACTTGGAGTTGTGTCATTCGATTCTTCAATTGCAAAGGAGCACACAAGAAATGGCCATTCAAATGCAAAAAGAGCAAGATGAATTCATGGCCCGATTTCGAAGGGAAAACGAGGCGAGGGATGCTCGATTAAATGCAATAGCGGTTAAAACTGTAATGCTTTTATCCCGAACATCACAATTAGATGAAGGGTGCCCACTTGAAAGAGGGGAGCAACCTAGCCATGAAGCCGCCGATGTAGTTCCCTTTGGAGGAGAGATTTGCTTTGAAGAACCTCAATCGTCTACCCAAAAAGAGACGAATGAGGAGATGACCCTTGGTGAAGGCAACATTGGTGAGGAATTGGAGGAGGATAGTGAGTTGGAAGGGTTGGTAGAGTTTGTGAGGATGTTGGGTGAAATTTTTAGCCTCGAGTTGCCCTTGTGCGACAATTTGGACAAGCATCAAGAGCCCCTTGCTAGTACACCGAGAGATGGTTTGGAAGAGATCGAAACCGTCGGTAGAAGTTTCGATTCTCTCCTCCATGATGATGTGGGGTCGAGTGATGAAGATGGGGAACCACAACTTAAGGCAAGTGTGGGGGTGTGCAATGAAGAGATGAGGCCAAAACCGCTCTTTGTGCCTCGATTCTTGGAGATGAAGCTTGCTTGTGATTGGAGGCAATGCTTAGGGAGGAAGAGGTCGGTGAAGCTCGTAGGATGGATAGACCCCGGAGACAACGTGCAAGATGATGTCGGGTCTTGGGATTCCTACTTCTTGCCTCCTCCTTGGAGGCCGTGGAGGTCGGTTAAGCTCGAGCGCTTCTTGGGCCTTCACTATGATGTCGGTAGCGCGTTCGACTTGCTCCTCCATGCCCTTGAGGGCTATGGTTGAAGAATGGAGTCCACCATCCTCGGTTTGACGGAGTTTCTAAAGAACCGTCATGTTGTATATTCCCCTCCTCTCTTCTTTAGAATTCTTGTGCTTGTATTTGTGATTTTTGTTTCTAGGACTTCTTTGTTTTTTTTGTGGGATTCTTGTGATTGATTTGGTATTTTGATGAGCGATGTGAGGGAGTGAATTTGATGTATAGATTGAGTTTATTGTGATAGGTGAAGTGAAGGTGACTCCTAGAAAGGAGTGGTTGATGATGGAGTTTGGTTTGCGAGCGAGGAAGTCAGTTTTTGAAGCTTATGATAAGCTTTTGGGCTTGGGGAAAGCAAAGAAGACTCATCCCGACCGGGAATAGGGCTTCCCGACCGGGAAGGATGAGGAATCCCGACCGGGAAGGAGCCATCCCGATCGGGATGAAGGTGAAAAAATTCGGACTCACTGGAGTGCATTCCCGACCGGGACGAGAGCTTCTCGATCGGGAAAGGTTTAGCAACCCGATCGGGACCATCCATCCCGACTGGGATGGTCCCCTTTCTCCCTTTTGAGCCCTTTCTTAGGCGCTTGACTCCACCCATCCATTATACCCCCTCCCAACCTCCCAACTCCTCCTTGTTCCTATCATATGACCCATACACCTCACTTTACACCGAGATCCACATCAAATCCCACCCCCTCACACCATTACTACCTCTACCATGCGTTTTATCGAGAATGAAGCGGAAAAGCAATGATGAAGACAAGCAAGCGGCTTTATTGATCTACGAGACAATGAAGCGAGTGAGTTGCTAACCTATGGTACGGCAACTATCCTTTCTTTTCCGTTTTTGTTGTTGCTTGTTTTCCTTTGTTTATTCCCTTCCCCATGTACACTTACGTGTCTTGATGTCATGGTGGCCTTTGAGGCCTCGGTAGTGGTTGCTCTCGACTCCCGACGATGTGATTACGTCGAGAGTCAATCGAAAAATCCAAATTTTACAAGATTTTCATTTTCTTTTTTGAGGATTTAGTCGGATTTAGGCGGAATCCGGGCTAGGTGACTTGATTACAGCTAGCCCTCCCCTCCCATTTCCTTTTATTTCCTTCTTTTATTTCTTCCCCCATCCATATCTTTTTCTCCTCTCGGCCCTTGGTGACTTGATTACACCCCGGCCGGACACCTTCTACCCTTTTCTTCACTTTATTTTTGATTTTTAGCTTTATTTTCGTAGTTTCTTTTCTTTTTCTTTTGTCTCTCCGCACACTACGATCGAGCATGAGGACATGGCTCGGTTTAAGTGTGGGGGAGCGATATTCTAGCATAGTTAGTCTTATTTTCTTAGTTTTTTCGAAAAATCTTGAAAAAATCCTAAAAATTCGAAAAAATTTCACAAAAATCAAAAAGATTTTTCTTTTGTGTGTTTTCCTTTTTTGTCATTGTGTCGTATATTTGTTTTGTGTGCGTGTTTTGCCTCCCTTTCCCTTATAGGTTGCTTTAATCGCCGTTAACTTTGGAAGGCTTTCAAGACTCCCGGTAACATCTTATCCCTTTTTCTTCTTTACCTCTTGCGGAGTTTGGAGGAGATTGTGATGTTGTGTGCTCGAGAGGAGCTTTGTAAAGTGTGGTTGATTTGGTGGCTTGTTTGGATGATCGGGGTGGTGTTTGTGTTGTGTATGTGTTCATTTTGTGTTGTTTTTGTTTCGTTGCTTTTACTTCTTTTTCTTTCGTTCTCGTTGAGTCTTTGTTTGTGTGTGTATTTGTGTCTTGTGTGTAAATGGTTTTCGAAAACCCAGTTTAGAGGCTAGAGTGTGAGTGTCTATTTTCCCTTCCTAGTTGTATAAATCGAGTTTTGGACTTTAATCTAGTAGAATGACCCTAAATCAATGAGTACGTTGATCCTTTACCTTGAGTCCACCTAGCTTACTAGGGATTTACTACGGGATTTGCACTTTTGACCATTATGACCACCCACGGTGTGAAAAGGCCTTGGTTACCGAGTCTCGTCCCCTAGGTGACCGTGTTTAGGATTGTTTGATTAGTCCAAGTTCTCCACTTTTGTGGGTTTGAAGGGAAATCGCGACCCCCGACTTACCCATTACCCTACCTTCCTCACATACACACACAATAAAATGCAATTTGTTGATTCTCTCTTTCTTGATTGTCGAGAAATGCCAAAAAGCCAAATCTTGCCAAAAAAAAGGGCAAAGAAAAGAAAAGAAAGAAAAATGAAAGAAAGAAAAGAATGAAGAAAAAGAAAAGGCACAAAAGCCAAAAAGAAAATAGAAAAGAAGAAAAAGAAATGGCATGGCAACAAACAAATCAAAATGTCGAAAAGAAAGAAAATGCCAAAAGAAAATTCGTCTCACAAAAAGAAATCCCCACAAAAATAAGCCTTTTTCCGACTTTTGCCATGAAGAGCCTACCAAAGGACCGAGTCCCGAGGATGGATGATAGCGGCATTAGTCGGTCTTCCCTCATTTTGCATGTTTTCCACCTTTTTACTTGGACTAGTTAGGCGGTCTTGGACATGGGACGACCCTCTTGGCTCACGCTAAAGGGGGCGGGGTCTCACTTACCTACAGTGTCGACTAACACCGTGGATCATCACTTCCCACTCGGCCGATCGTCCCGTAGTACGTTTTTAGAAAGTTAGGAGGACCTAGGTAAGTTACCAACGTTTTTATTGCTTTATCGTCATACTATTAGGGTTTAGTTCACCTTGGTTTGTATTGCTAGCTTGGGAACGTTGTCACTTACCTCGAGTCCTAAATCGGTGCTTCTTTCACCGCTTTTATAGGGAAGCGGTATTTCTTTTGTTTTGGGTGCAACCATCTAAGTGTTTGTTTGTGTGTTTGTTTGTTTGTGTGTTTTGTGTCCGGTTGCATCCACAGTTTTGTCGCAAGACCCGACTTGCCTTGCGGAGTACACTTTTCCTCTAAGTGCACTCGCATGAGTTGAAGGGGCGTAGGGTGCGCTAATACCCACTCGGTTAGTTTATTAGTAGTATGTGCTTACTCGAGGGCGAGTAAGGGTTAAGTGTGGGGGAGTTGATAAGTGTGGTTTGTAGTGCCTATTTTGTAGTGTTTTGGTCCCATTTTCCTTGTAGAATCGCTCCTTGGGAGCGGTTTAGGGGCTTCTTAAGCTTCCTTTAGTTCGTTTCAGGTTCCCGAGTCCGATTTGGAAGAGTTGGAGCGATTCCGACTCTATACATACACATTTTGGAGCCAACGGAGTAAAGGAACGATGATTCGATGCCTTGGAATCGACCCCGAGACCTTGGGACCCAATCCCGAGCCTCCAAGACCCGATCCCGAATCCCGAGAATCGATGGGAAGCCCATGAGAAGCAAGGAGGGACCAAAAAGTTCATAATGGAGGCCTACAAGGCTCATCCCGAACGGGTATGGCCTCATCCCGTCCGGGATGAAGAAGGAAACGAAGATGAGCCTACTGAGGGTCCATCCCGACCGGGACCATGGCGTCCCGACCGGGACCGACCTCGTCCCGACCGGGACCACCCTGTCTCGGCCGGGACGGGCCTGCTGTTGCACGCCTTCCTTTCTTTTCTTCTCCTTTAATTCTTAAACCCTATATATACCCTTCCCTTGTTATGTAAAGCATATGGACTTCATTAGACCTTAAACCCTATACTACTTTAGGTTAGATTAGATTAGATTAGTGTAGATTAGTCGGTAATTAGTTGTTAATCATAGATTAGCTCGTGTATTAAGGAATTCTTGAAGAATCTATCAAGCTTGACAACCTTGGTGGAATTATTTGGGTTTTCTTCTATACAAGTGTTCTCCTTTTCCATTTCCCTTCTAGTTTGGTACAATCCTTTCTTCCTTTTTATTCTTAATCTTGTTTGTTCATCCAAGTTTGCATCTTTGTTCATCTTATTGTTCATAGTTCATAGTTTTCACTAGTTTGTTTATGTTTGCTTTGGTTCTTATGTTGAATCCTCTTGTTCTTGTTAGTTGTAGTATGATTATGTTAGAGTAGTGTCCTTGCTAGGGTTAGTAGGGTGATTAGGGTGTTAATTGGGTGATCAAGGGTTTGTTAGAGATTTTGGTGGAAGATTTGGGTTTCCTCTTGGTTTGATGCATATCACATGTTTATTGAAATGCTTGATTGACTAGTAGTTGCAAATACTTGTTTTTCTTGCCTTTCTCTTGTGGGTGATAGTTTGTTTGTGTGTTCGTTTCACTCACTAAGTTGCGAAAGCCCGGTGAGGACGACCCCTAGGTCGGTCTAAGTAGCGAGACCCTGGATGCGACGTAGGCCACCATAGCGCGCTAGAACCCCGTTTGTCATGTGTGTCGCCGAGATGGGTTCTAGGTGGAACCTCTAGGTGGGTCTAAGTTGCGAGAGCCCGGACCAACCTAGATCACCCTACTACCGTGGACCATGACCTACCCGTAACCCTTACACTGACGTCTATACTGGCCTCGACCCTTCCCTAGAGTCATGGGATCTTAGTGGCCTTCGAGGCCATAGTGTGGTTACTCCCGACTTCCGACGACGTGATTACGTCGGGAGTCAATCGATTAATCCAATTTACAAGAATTTCACCATTTTTTTTAGGAGTTAGTCGGATTTGGACGGAATCCGAGATAGGTGACTTGATTACACCTAGCCCTCCCCTCCCATTTCCTTCTATTTCTTTCTTTTTATTTTTCTTCCCCCTTCCATATCTTTTTCTCGTCTCGGCCCATGGTGACTTGACTACACCCCGGCCGGACACCTTCTACCTTTTTCTCCACTTTGTTTTTAATTTTAACTTTATTTTCGTAGTTTATTTTCTTTTCTTTTGTCTCTCCGCACACTACGATTGAGCATACGAGGACATTGCTCGATTTAAGTGTGGGGGAGCGATATTCTATCGTAGTTAGTTTCATTTTCTCCCTTTTTCCAAAAACCTTTAAAAATACCTAAAAATTTGAAAAAAAATTACAAAATCAAAAAGATTTTCCCCTTTTTTGTGTTTTCCTTTTGGTGTCTTTGTGTCGTGTATATTTGTGTTGTTGTGCGTGTTTGCCTCCCTTTTTCCTTACAGGTTGCTTAATCACCGTTGTTTGGAAGGCTTTGAAGACATCCGGTAACATCTTCTAACCCTCTTTCCCTCTTTATCCCTTGTGGTGTTTGGAGAAGGTTGTGTTGAGGTGTGCTCGGGTGGAGCTTGCACATACTTGTGGTTGATTTGGTGATATGTTTGGAAGTTTGGGGTGGTGTTTGTTTGTTCATGTTTTGTCTTTGTTGCCTTTTGTTTCTTTTCCTTTCATTTTAGTTGAGTCTTTGTTTTGTGTTGTGTTGTGTGTCGTGTATGTAAACCGTTTTCGAAAACCCGGTTTAGAGGCTAGTGTGCAAGTGCTTAATTTCCCTTCCTAGTAGTGTAAATCGAGTCTTGGACTTTAGCCTAGTAGAATGACCCTAAATCAATGAATTCGTTGGTCCTTTACCTTGAGTCCACCTTGCTTACTAGGGATTTACTACGGGATTTGCACCTTTGACCATTATGACCACCCACGGTGTGAAAAGGCCTTGGTTACCGAGTCCCGTCCCTTAGGTGACCATGTCCGGAATCGTTTGATTAGTCCAAGTTCTCCACTTTTTGTGGGTTTGAAGGGTCTTGGCCCGTCCCGACTTACCCATTCACCTACCTCCTACACATTCCACACAAATAAAATGCAATTTGTTGATTCTCTCTTTCTTGATTGTCGAGAAATGCCAAAAAGCCAAATCTTGCCAAAAAAAGGGCAAAGAAAAGAAAAGAAAGAAAAAAATGAAAGAAAGAGAAGAAATGAAGAAAAAGAAAAGGCACAAAAGCCAAAAAGAAAATAGAAAAGAAGAAAAAGAATGGCATGGCAAAACAAATCAAAACGTCGAAAAGAAAGAAAATGCCAAAAGAAAACCCATCTCACAAAAAGAAATCCTCACAAAAATAAGCATTTTTTTCCGACTTTTGCCGTGAAGAGCCTACCAAAGGACCGAGTCCCGAGGAAGGATGATAGCGCATTAGTCGGTCTTCCCTCATTTTGCGATATTTCCACCTTTTTACTTGGATTAGTTAGGCGGTCTTGGACACGGGACGACCCTCTTGGCTCGCGCTAAAGGGGGCGGGGTCTCACTTACCTACAGTGTCGACTAACACCGTGGTTCCTCACCTTTCCACTCCGCCAATCGTCCCGTAGTACGTTTTTAGAAAGTTAGGAGGACCTAGGTAAGTTACCAACGTTTTTGTTGCTTTATCGTCATACTATTAGGGTTTAGTCCACCTTGGTTTGTATTGCTAGCTTGGGAACGTTGTCACTTACCTCAAGTCCTAAACCGATGTTTCATTCACTGCTTTTAGAGGGAAGCGGTATTTCTTTTGTTTTGGGTGCAACCGTCTAAGTGTTTGTTTGTGTGTTTGTTTGTTTGTGTGTTTAGTGTCCGGTTGCATCCACAGTTTTGTCGCAAGACCCCACTTGCCTTGCGGAGTGCACTTTTCCTCTAAGTGTACTCGCGTGATTTGAAAAGGCGTAGGGTGCGCTAATACCCATTCGGCTAGTTTAGTACTTAGTGTATGCTTACTCGAGGGCGAGTAAGGGTTAAGTGTGGGGGAGTTGATAAGTGTAGTTTGTAGTGCCTAGTTGTTGTGTTTTGGTCCCATTTTCCTTGTGGAATCGCTCCTTGGGAGCGATTTATGGGCTTCTTATGCTTCCTTTAGTTCGTTTCAGGTTCCCGAGATCGAATTGGAAGAGTTGGAGCGATTCCGACTCAATACATACACATTTTGGAGCCAACGAGATAAAGGAACGATGACTCGAGACCTTGGGACCCAATCCCGAGCCTCCGAGACCCGATCCTGAGTCCCGAGAATCGACGGGAAGCCCATGAGATACAAGGAGGGGCCAAAGAGCTCATAAGGGAAGCCTACAAGACCCATCCCGTTCGGGATGGGATGCACTTTGAAGGAGGCTGCTGTGAGCCCATCCCGGTCAGGACCATCCCGTCCCGGTCGGGATGACAGGGCCGTCCCGATCGGGATGATCCGTCCCGGTCGGGAAGCTACAGGGGCAGCGCGACTCTTTTCTTTTCTTCTCCTTCATTCTTGTACCCATATATATACTCCCTTCTTGTAATTTTAAGACATCTTATCTTACCCTAGATTAGTTTAAGCCTCCATTATCATTCAAAAACCCTAAATTATTGCTACTCTCATTAGTCTAATCCTCTCTTTAATCCTTAGTTAATTATTGTAATTAGTCTTGGATTAAGGGATTCTTGAAGATTGTTCCAAGATTGACAACCTTGGGATTGTATTTGGGTTTCTCATAATACAAGTTTTCATCTTTTCTTCATCCTATTGTTGGTATAATCTTTTCATCCTTAGTCTTTGTTATTTATTCAAGTTTCTTTTTTATTGTTATTGTTATTGCTATTGTTCTTGTTGATGATAATGGATGCTTGTTTTGTGACATTGATTTCTCTTATGATTGTTGGTTTTCTCTTAATAATGAGTGAGTAGTGATCTTGTGGGGTTAGTAGGGGGATTAGGGGTAGATTATGGATGATTAGGGTTGATTAAGGGTAAAAGGTTGTATCTTTGTTGTTAGTCACATTGTAGGCACTCTATGTGTTTGTTGATATGCTTGTGTGAGTTGTAGTGGCCATGCTTCCCATACTTGTGTTCATCTTCTCATTGATTGCTTATTTTGTGGAAATGTTGAGAATAGTTTAGTCGCGAGAGCGCGGACTAGGGTCTAAGTTGCGAGAGCCCGGACCCACCTTGACATCGGTCTAAGTTGCGAGAGCCCGGACCGACTCTAGCGATTAGGAGACACCTATACCCTTGATCACCCCCAATTACCCTTCTACTCTTATGAACCCGACCTACCCCACTTCTTTCCATATTTGAGTTCGCCTTAGTTAGTCATCATTTCTATAGTTTCATTGTTTAGTTAGTTCTCATAGTTAATTCATCATTAGTCTAGTTATCTCTTCTCCTCCATCATAGTTTTCCTTACATCGCTTCTTTGTGTTTGTTTGGTAATCTAGTCTCGTTGTAGGTAGACATAATCTAAGCTTTGATATACCGTCCTCGTGGATACGATCCCGACTTGCCCTAGCTATCCACTAGGTTAGTCGGTGTTTTATTGTTGGCTAGGGACGTGACGAATCCCTACCATCAGTGGCCAACGGTCAACTCAAGTGAAAGTCCCTTGACCGGGGTACGGTCAATTCAAGAATTATCGATGCCCATACCATCAAATAGGGGAGAAACAATCAGGTTGGTCATCTAACACCACACTTAGCCTTTCCACATTAAAGCCCTCAAGACCTTCCCGAGACCTAGGCTAAGAGACAGCCCAGAATTTTGAGGATTCAAGCTCCATAAGATACACCCTAACCATTAGGGCCAGACATGGAAACCAGATCCCGCATTATCAAACATACCCCGATCGAAGTTCGAGTTATTTTTACTCGACTTCTCCCTTTCCTACCACATTACAATACCTTACCCTCGAAGCCTTAGCTCCACAAAATCGAGCTCCAGATGTCAAAACATCAAAGCCATTTTCGACCTAGCTCCACATTTTCAAAAAACATCCAAACCAGTTACCATCCCCAAACACGGGAACTCAACCTGCGGTCGGCATAGAACATGCCCAAATAGTTCACATCACCTCTGGGGGCTACCCCGGAGAACGCTCACAGTCACAGGATCAACATCCTAACTATTCTAGCCCTTTGATCAAGACATCATTGGGAATGCACCTAGCCTACACCGTCGCTATGGCTAGTTACACACAAAGCCCTAATAAACTAGGCACCATAACATATCTTCCAATCCACTGAACTACGGCTTGGTTTGATTTCACTACACGTGAATACGTAGGCAGCCTTTCAACAAAGGCACAACCACCCACATTGACGCAAATTCAAAAAGCACCGTCATTCCGGTCACGACACTGTCATGTTCTCAACAGTTAGCTTTGTCGTCCTGGGGGCTTCTCTTGAACAGAAGTTCTCCATCTACTCACAAAATCCACATTTTCCAAAAACTAGCCTCCTTTCTATAGTATGTCCTAGTACTCGGCTCAGTCAAAGACGAGAATCTGTCAGGGACTCAAAACGACACCCGCTTTGGGAATGTACCCCAAAACCAAAAATTCAAAAGAGCACTAGGCTGCAGCATTGCTACTACTAAGTTCTGTCATGCACAAACAGTCTCATTACAGACTACCGCAATCTCTGTATAACGCATCCTTGCTTCCCATTCCGATGTTCGACCGTGTTGCCACTCGCCTAGGCTATGGAATAGCGCAGCTTAAGAGTCTTGTCATCTTAGGTGGTCCACCCCCTACCGAGTCATGGTCTAACCCCTCGAGAGTCTAGTTCGTGTCTTTCAACTCGTTCTGTCACGTCCAGAGTCGAGTCTGTCGGTATGTCTCTCTCTTCAAATCCTTGCTTTGAAATTTGCAAACTTAGCCATTTGAGAAAATCCTTTTCGACAAGGTCAAATTTTGGTCTATTTAAACTGCAAATTTCTTTTCTACCCCTTTCAATTTTGAAAACCTATCTCCTAGCACGTGAGTTGCTTTCAGGACTTCGATTTCAAAACTAAGCAAAAATCATTTCCCTCAGCGCAAGCCAGTCCATAGATGCTAACTGCATTTCCTATGTGCTATCTTGCTATATACTATGCCTGCTATTTCTGCCTATGTATCTAACATTTCAGGTACCAGCTAGTGCTTCCCAACGGAACAACAAAGGCGGTGTTTCTCCTAGAATGCTACATCCAAGATGTGATGTGTCGGCATATGGGTACACCCAAGACTTCAGAAGCACCCGCATTTATATGTATATATGTACTATTATTATTAGTCCATATTAACGACACTAACTTTTAACTTCATGTATACTAACTCGCAATCTAACATTTTATCTTTTTACTCTAACCACTAACATTATTTATTTATTTATTTATTTATTTACATTTCGTCATAATATTAATACCGTGTATGTATATATGTATATAATAATAAAACTTCGGATCGAACACGTTTGCTATGAACACCGCTCCAAGTCTGTTTAATCCATTTACGAGTCCCGACGGAGGTGGCACCCTTTCGAGGAGCGCCGCCCCAAGTACTCAAGGGCGTAACGTGATCGTGGTCACTCGTAGTTGAACGTGTACGACTCCATTTCTAGGATTAGCGCGAAATCCGTTGATGCGAAAATTCACATAATCCGTTAGGATTAGTATCGATGTCGTGACGCGGAGGGACACAATTTCGTCACTAATCAAACTTTTCGATCCAATAATAACATTTTCTACAAAATTCTCATGTCGGTCTTATAATCGCATGATATACGATTATAGGCACCGTACCGAGTTGAGTTTAAATTATGCAATATTTCTATTTAACTCGGCCAACCATCGATTTCAAACAAATAAAAACGGAACAGCCACCTTTTCCGAAACGAGTTATGACTCGTACAGGGGCACTCGACCGAGTGCCATGGGCCACTCGATCGAGTAGCACCCCAAAAACCGGGCAGTAGCTACCTCGAAGGTACACTCGATCGAGTCTAGGCCATGACTCAATCGAGTGGGTCCTTTAGCCCAAGAAAGCTGAGAGCTTCAAAGCATCATCTGAGCCTCGTTTCTTTTTACGACTTAGTCGTCGCGTGCAAAGTCAATCACGTGATCCTATTTTCCAAAACTCATGCATTTTAATTCACTTCTACGACTTTGATCGATGTCTTTCACAAATTAGTTTTGTGTCGACGACTCTTTAGTCGTATCCGACACATGACTAATTTAGACGCCAATTTTTCGATGTGATAAGTCGGGACAAGGCATCGAGATTTGGGATCGGGCTAGCACCACGCCTAGGTCCCATATCTCCGTCCTCCGTTTAATACACAATATAATGTGTATTTAATCGAAGTTCGTCCATTTACTTAACTTAAGGTCTAGTTTATATTTATTATATACGGGTCTGTCTCTAGTTAGTATTTGTCGCTTTTAATTCCGATTATTATTTTATCGCTCGTTGTATTGTGAATTCCGGGTTGTATTCCGCCCGTGTAATTTGTAATTTATTTACGAGTTTTCTATTTTCGATGTTTGCCATTTATTTATTTAAATGAACATCACATGCTAAATCACAATTCGACTATGATTTTGATGCATTAAATGACGTAGTTAACAAATAATTCGCATGCTTAGCCGAAAACGCTGTTTGCATATCATTTAGTCATTTTACTAGCGTGTGTACACGAACACGAACGATGTCTTAGTAGAGGCCTCTAAGTGCGGGCGGGGTTGGGTGTTCTTAGTGGGCTTCCCAACACGTACCCTCACCCCTTACTCAGAACCTCGGTTTCCGGATGTCCGAAACAGTTGGCGCACGAGAGTCATTCTATACACGATAACCGGTGTAGACGGTATCGGTATCGCAATGCAAAGAGACGAGCCCCATAAACTCTGAAATCGAAATGGGCCGTACTTTGTGTACGATCCATGACGACATAGAGTGGGCTCGAATGGGTCCGAATTCCCATAAATTCGGTGGCGACTCCAACTTTGGCTTAAATTTCGAACCCGAGAACAATCTTACCACGAGATTCATTCGCCTACCCAAACCCGCGCGTGGCCGCGTCGGGGTGGACCTACGTCATGTCCACAATAGTAATACTATTAATTTCCTAATGTGATATATAATATGGCTGGGAGAACGTCTGAGTTACTCCCCACTGATGTGCCTGTTATATTTATAACATGACAGATATTTTCTGTTGGGTTTTGGGTGTGAGTTGGGCCCGTCGGAAAGCTTGTTGAGTTGATGCTAAGCACAGGGCCCAAAATAATTTGGGGCCTCAAATAAATTGCAGTGATGGTTTGAACAACATATATATGTTGTCTTGGTGTACTAGTGGGTGAGTCAACATATGGACCTGGAAACTAGAGGTGATCATGGGCTGGGCTGGGCCGGGCTTGGGCTGGGCTTGAAGTAAAAAAACAGCCCAAGCACATGGGCTGGGCTGGGCCGGCCCATTTGATTGGGCCTTCTTAAGGAGCCCATACCCGGCCCTAGAGGGCTTTTGATGGGCCTCTGGGCCAAATGGGCTTTTTGGGCCATGTTATTTGCATTGACATATTGTTAGTTTTTTTGCCAAACATATCCACTTATGATACGATTTTTCTAACGAGTGCCCACTGGGCACACGTTAATAAGCTAATTAAAGCAACATTTACATGGATATTATCAAGATAAATTGAAATATTAATTTATATTTACCATACTTAGACGATATCTATGTTAATGTTGCTTTAATTAGCTTATTAACGTGTGCCACTGATAAAGTAGGAATTTGACTTCTCGTCTATCACTCTCGGTACCATACAAATTAATAGAGTAACAAGTATTAACAAGTTATTTGAAAAACTAACAAGTAAAGTAGCAATTTGACTTTTCTTACCATATTTCAATACATCATAATAATATAATATGAATCTCGGATGGGCCTTAGGGCCGGGCCTTAGGGCCGGGCCTTAGGGCCTTACACATGGCCCATATCCAGACCAATTTTTAGCATTGGCCTTTGGGGCCGGGCTTTGGACTTTTATGGGCCTAAAATCATAGCTCAAGCCCTCTTAAATATAGGGCTGGGCCGGGTTGGGCTTATGGGCCTGGGCTGTTTGATCACCAGTGGAAACTAAAGCTCTATATTAATCAACCTTGATTTTAATTGTTGAATTAAATAATCATTATTGTTAGATGTTTGTATTTAGTTACTTGACTTCTGATATTTTGTGAACAAATTTCATTTTTTTTATACTCTAATAACTATAATTAATAATTTTATTTTGTTAGTATGTTCTTTTAAATTGATACGGAGTAATTTATAATTATGGAATAATATTGGCGTTACTCAATGCAATTTGAATTGTTCAAAGTACACTTTTAAGCTTTGACAATAGACTCTTATATTATTTTGTTCGAAATAGTTTGAAATCATTCTTAAATTTGTTCGAAATCGTAACTCATACAAAGGACCTTAATTTACAAATCGATGAAAAATAAATTATTCGGTTATAATTTCTTTTCATGATAATACTTGATGATACTTGAAGCCTCCAACAAAATTTGGAACCGGACCACCTAATATTGTTTAACGGCCCTGGTGTGAGCTAACGAGTAGCGTGGATCTTACTATTTCTTCATTCATGTTTACTTATGGTTTATATAAACCCGTTTGGAGAATTTTCTTTTTAGACTTTTTGTAAACTGTCGCTTTTGTATTGACTTACCATTTCTTTTAATAAGATATAATTTGTCTATGTGTTTGAATCCAACTTTACAGTATTTTCGCCACTGTATTGCGTTACGATTTCTAGGAAATTACAAGTACTGCCAATACTTCTATCTTCCTCTGCGATTTCAGTGATGATATCATCAGACAGACTATACTCTCCTCCAGAACGACCATCTCAGCAGTGATTTTGTCGTCTTTCTTCTATTCAAGTGACGCCCACCGTCCCTGTTGTTTTAACAACGCCCACATCTTGATCTGCCACAGACTAAAAATATTGCTCTCATCAAAACTCTCAATTTTAACGCTCATCCCAGACATATTTCTCACAGACCAGAAAACCTAAAACTCTAATACCAGTTTGTTATAACGGAAGAGAAAAAACAAACAAATATTAATGTAAAATCGAGAGACAGACAATTTTGCGTGGTTCACTAATAACCTGTTAGCTACGTCCACGGGCAGGAGGGATAATTTTATTAATTTGATGAGAGATTACAGATTTCAGAATCATAATCATTAGAATAAGGGTACAATATTTTATATAATATCCTCAACCCTAAACAAATTAGGAAATCTTAGACAGGAGCTCACAGGAAATCCTATGCGACATGCCCAGATATTGATTAATAAACCCTAAAAACCAAATTAAACAGATATAGAAATTTTAATTAGGAAACCTTTCTAACTAAACAAATTTAAGTCATAACTCAACAGTAACCCTACGAATACGATATTCAAATTAAAATAAGGGGGGTACATACTCTATTCAACCCCCAAAAGTATCTTCAAGATCGCTAATAAAGGAGTACTCTATATTGTTTTTGCTGGGTAAGTGGCACGGGTTATAACACATTTACCTTCATTTTAGCCTTATTTTTAAAGATCGGAGAACATGTTCTTACTTGGTTGGTGAAATTTTCACATGTTAGTACATTATTTTGGTAAAAATAAAAGTAATTTATCTCTAATCCATGAGATAGTATTGGTCTAATTGCCTGGGGGAACCCTTTTCTGCAAAAGGGCGAGCCATAACAGAGTTCAAGCCTGTTTTACAGCTCGGTTTATCCGACTTACTTAATTCGGGTAGAATTTTATTGAAAAGTCTGGCCCTGTCCTGGCCGAGCCCGCTCTTAAACAAACTTTATATACGGAGTATAAGTTTGCGTTGAAATATTTGGCCAACTGGCATTTGACTGCTGATTCAGAATAGAGAAAACTAAAGCGTCATTAACACATGAATAAATTAAAGTGGCTTGATTTATGAAGAAGCAAAGAGAAAGGTAAAGCCATTGATTTGTGGAACATTACATTAATCTACAGGTGGAACCGTGGAACTGAGTCTAATGATTAAAGAACATTACTTCCATTTAACACAGCCTGCGAACTGATGTATTGAAAATTCAGTTAACAGTGCTTTAAATAAAAACTTGGTGATCTCAGGCTCCTTCCTAGCTATCTTCCTTCACAAAACAGTTAGCTTTTTTCCTTCCGTTAATATCTATTTTTCCGACCAGGGTTCTACACAAGTTAGCCTATAAATGAATCTTCACTTTTAAAATCTTCAGTTTCTTTCTCCTTTTCTTTTGCAAATAAGTTGTGGTCTTAATTAATTGCCTATGAATCGGAGAGAAATCTACTGTCATAGGGGACTCCAGTTCTGGGGATCCATTCATCACCCTGTATTAACTGGGAAACTGTGTACGCAAACGCTTCGCTTGCATCCTGAACCACCTTAAACCCCCGCCAACGGACTCTACCACTTGTATCCGCTCCTGGACCATAGTTTCTGTACTCGAGATAATTAGCATTTGTTTCAGGAGTGGAAATCCATTCTTCCCATCCTGAAGCATTGACTATGGAATCAAGGAACGACTCCATCACCATGACTGTCGAGAACGGAAACCATGGGCGGCCAAGAAAACCGCTCATAGTGGACTGAACGGGTCCCACATCAGGAGCAACAGTGATCCTGCACCCCTGGATGGTGAAGGCAGATTTCTGATCCACCGACTGTCGACCTTGCGCAGTGTATGTTATTGGCTCGTACTTAGAGACACGAGCGTACAAGTTACATCTTTGGAAAACTGCTGAAGCAAACCCAAAGATAAAGTCAACTGTACCATAAATATCACACTCTCTATAGAATTGGGTGCCTTGTTTAGCATACAAGGTGTCATGATACCCAAGAATGCTACACCTGTAAAATGTGGTGCAATTGGCTGTGATTGACAGAGCTACCGCCTGACCATTGTCGCTACCGGCATTATTCTCAAAGGCAATATCCTGCGCCACAAACCCATCTCCATACACAGCTGCAAATCATCATATATACAACCCACATGATACATTCAGTGTCCAATTCGTATTTCCGCAAATTGAAAAGGGGGATTGTACAATAAAATACTCAATGAGCACTATTTGAAACTCGTCCACTATATATTAGAAATGGAAAAACAGAAAGGAGAAACATATTCAACACTAGAAGCATTTCTGTATGCTTACTCAATCACAACTCACAAATGAAATTATTGGAATATACGGTTTATTAAAAAAAAATACGGAGTATATAATAATAATAATAATATTATTATTATTAGTATTAGTTTATTACTAACACATCAATATGATCGAATACTTGTTCTATTCGGCTGATATAAAAGGGTTTGCTTGGAAAACAAGCATTCATTGTACACAAAGCAAATCAAATCAAATCAAAATGACAAATTCTTGTTTATGATGGTACGTCTTAACCTTAATATGGATCAAATATCTGGCCCCTTGTATATATAAGACAAATGTATGGCCTCTTCCAAATTCCAATGCATTCTTATGTACACAAGTGTACCCGTTTTCTGCTTAAGGGAGACTTGCTCAATCACAATAGCGAGTAGTTGATTGAGGACATACAAATGGGTCAAATAAATGAGTTGATCCTGAACCATTCATTCAAATCAGATTTACAGCCACACATACTACATTGACGATTAAATTTATCAGAAGTTGTAAGACGAACAGTGAACGAAACCAAACATTATACTATACCCAAAATGTAGCTAAAAAAGAGCGAGGCAGAGCATTTATATATTTATTTATTTATTTAATGAATGGAGTATACTCAACTGAAAGTAGTTGAGTCAGAAGTTGGGTACTGAGGAGGGTGGCGGCTAGCTGTAATCTTGGTGACCTGAGCTCCATCACCAATTAAAACCAGGTTGGTCTTCTCCAGTGGGACCACAACGACTTCATTATACGTTCCGGCACACACGTGGATGTAGAACGGAGTTGCCCCGTGAGACGGAGCTGAACGAATAGCCTCCGACACGCTACTGAAATCGCCATCTCCCGTTTGTGATACTGTTAGATTGAAGTTCCTGCTGTCATCTGGATGCTTCTTCACATGGAATTTCCAGTACACAAACAACCCCGAAGCAACTAAACCCACTACTATCACACAAACCCAGATCCCATTTCTTTCCCCCATTCTTGGTTTTTCTAGCTGCAGGATCTCTTTTCTTTATTATCTTTGATTTGATTTTGTGATGTATATATGAACAAGTAGTAGTAGTAGTAGTAATTAATGAAGCTTTTGCTTCTTGAGGAAAATCTTGTTTCATACTCCGTAATATGTAGGAAACAGCTGAACATGTCCATTTTTTGCAAGTATTTTTCTTGTCGTTACTGAATATATGCTCACAGGCCACACTGTAAAGGGATCTTAATCATGAGTGTTCAGATTGTAGCACTAAATTCTGAACACTCTTGTAGGGAGTAATATTTTTATTGAGATTATTTAACGACAATAATATCAATTATGAGACGTTTTCTCAAAATAATACCAATTTCAATTAATCTGAGAATAATTTCAATTAATCTGAGAATAATACGTATTATTGGAGTAGTTAAACCAGAGTAATATAGGTGACTTTATAACCTGCTACTTCAGGTCACCTAAGTAATATTTAACCCGTTACTTATCCTCCATGCATCCTCCTCCTTAGGCCTGGATAACGGGTGAACCGAGTCGGGTTTGGGTCGGGTCAACTTCAGGTCGGGTCACTTTTGTGTTATAATAATCGGGTTGACTTCGGGTCGGGTAAGATAATTTCGAGTTCGGTTCATTCTCGGGTTTGATGTTTTCAATTTTTTTAGGGATATCGACTCGTTTTCTATAATAATAGTCGGGTCAGTTTTGGATTAGCTCGGGTCAATTCGGATTACGGGTCAAAATCAGGTCTTCAGTTCGGGTGTCGGGTCGGGTTCGATTTGACTTATTCGGGTCGGGTCGGGTCAGTTTTGTCAGGTTTACTCCTTCTTCCTTCTCTCCTTCATCCTCTCTCTCTCCATCACGTTCATCCTTCTTCAGTTTTTTTTCTATACGTTTCGTTTGGATTAAAGTGTTGATTTTGGTGTAGTATCATGTTATTAACTAGATTTGGTAAGGTTGAAGAGCAAGACGGAGAACATTAATGACGTTTAATACTCCCTACACTGAGTAAGTAAAAAGGAGTGGAGTAATATGAAATAAATTAAAAGCGAAAAAGAGAGGTGAACGAGTTCTGCCGGTAGCTGGTCACCTGTACTACTCCGTTTTAATTATTCCAAAAATACGTATTACTCTCAGATTTATTAAAATTTGAAATATTTTCGGAAGACGCTCTATAGTTGGTATTATTGACATTAAATAAAATTATAGGTGAAAAAGGAAGGTGAATGAGTTATACACGTAACCGGTCACCTATACCATTTTGGTTTAACAACTCCAATAATACATATTATTCTCAGATTTATTGAAATTGATATTATTTTGGGAAGACGCCCTATAGTTGGTATTATTCTCGTTAAATAACTCTATTTTTTAATGTTTCACATCAGAATTACTCTTTACCATCGACGCTTTACTTCATACCGTAGACGTTAGTTACGTAAAATGACGACTTAATCCCTCCAATTAAGTCTTGAAGTAATATTAAATTTACATTTTAAAAATTATCGGATTATTAAAACTCGATAATAAAACCGTCTTTTTCGATTATTGTAATAAACTAAAACCAAGTTTCTTTCAAGGTAGTATACAGATGAGGTAAATAAGTAATTTTTTTTCACTCCTCACATTTCACTTCTGTGGACATGACGTAGGTCCACCCGACGCGGCCACGCGCGGGTTTGGGTAGGCGAATGAATCTCGTGGTAAGATTGTTCTCGGGTTCGAAATTTAAGTCAAAATGGAGTCGCCACCGAATTTTGTGGTTATTCGGAACCATTCGAGCCCACTCTATATCGTCATGGGCTATACACAAAGTAAGCCCACTTCGATTTCAGAGTTTATGGGGCTCGTCCCTTTGCATTGTTACATCGACACCGTTTACACCGGCTTTCGTATATAAAATGACTCTCGTGCGCCAAGGGTTTTGGGCATTCGGAAACCAAAGGTTCTGAGTAAGGGGTGAGGGTACGTGTTGGGAAGCCCACTAAGGACACCCAACCCCGCCCGCACATGGCGGCCTCTACTAAGACATCGTTCGTGTTCGTGTACGCGCGCTAGTAAAACGACTAAATGATATGCAAACAGCGTTTTCGGGCTAAGCATGTGAACTATTGATTTGCTACGTCATTTAATGCATCTTGATTCACGTCAAAGTGATTTATCATGTGATGTTCATTTAAATAAATAAATGGCAAACATCGAAAATAGAAAACTCGTAAATAAATTACAAATTACACGGGCGGAATACAACCCGGAATTCACAATACAACGAGCAATAAAATAGAATAATTGAATAAAATAAGAAGAGTAATAAATAAATACACGACCCGACAAAGACCCGTATATAATAAATGCACACTAGATCGTGAACTAGATAGACGGACGAACCTTAATTAATTACGCATTATATTGCATATTAATCAAAGGACGGAGGTTCGAGACCTAGGTGTGGTGCTAACCCGATCTCGAACCTCGATGCCTTGTCCCGACTTATCACCTCGAGAAATGGAGCCTAAATTAATTATGTGTCGGATACGACTAAAGAGTCGTCGACATAAAATTAATAGTGCGAGACCGTCGATCAAAATCGTTTTAGGTGTTGTGATATGCATGAGTTTTGAAAATTAGAATTACGTGATTGATTATGCACGTGTCGACTAAAAATCGTATAAAAATGACGAGGCTCAAATGTTGCATTGAAGCTCTCGAGTTTATGGGCTACAGGACCCACTCGATCGAGTCATGGTCTGACTCGGTCGAGTGTGTCTTTAAAGTAGCTTCTGTCCAGATTTTTGGGTGCTACTCGATAGAGTGGCCCATGGCACTCGATCGAGTGCCCCCTGTACGAGGCATAGCTCGTTTCATTTTTATTTGTTTGAATTCGATAATTGACCGAGTTAAATAAAAATATTGCATTATTTAAATTCAACTCGGTTCTCAATGTCATAAACGTGTATTATACGATTATGAGACCGTTATCGGGATTTTATGAAATATGCTATTATGTGATTGAAAAGTTTGATTAGTGACGAAATTGCATCCCTCTACGTCACGACATCGAAACCAATCCTTTCGGATTATGTGATGTCGGTTTTCGTGTCAACGGGTTCCGCACTAATCTTGGAAATGGGATCAAATACGTTCAACTATGACCGATCACGATCACATCACGTCCTTGAGCACATTGGGGCGGCGCTCCTCGAAAGGGCGCCACCTCCGTCGTTATTCGTAAAGGAATTAGATGGACTTTAGGCGATCGTCATAGTCAAACGTATTCAAAACCGAGATTTTGATATTAGTATGTATATATACACGGTATAATAATGTTAGATGTTAGAATACGGAATTAAAGTGTTAGTATACAAAAATAAAAGTTACTGTTAGAATACATAAATAAAATGTTAGAGTGCGATAAATAAAATGTTAGTAACAAAAACAAATAAAAGGTTAGTATGCACAAAATTAAAGGTTAGTGTTAGTAAATAAAATATTAGTGTCGTTAATATCGACTAATAATAATAGTACTAATAATAATAATAATAATAATAATAATAATAATAATAATAATAATAATAGTAATACATATATAATCGAAAAAAGGAAAAGGAGAAAAAGCAATGGGTTTGATGACACCCTCAACTTACATGCTTAATGGCCTCGGAAACGAACTCGTAGTAGCGGCGTGTGCGCGGGAGTGTCGAGATATGTAGGGTGAGTTAGGGTGTGTTTGGTTAGGGAGAGGATGCTCTCGGGTCTTTGGCGAGTTTTGATCTCGAGTTTAATTGTATGTACGTGTGTGTAGAGAGGATGTGAGTGTATAGGTTGAATATAGTAGGAATGTAGGGTTGAATGTTGTGTAAGTGTGATGAAAAGATGGCTGAGATTATTATGTAAAAGTTGTATAATGTGATGGGTTGATGAGGTATTTATAGGAGAACCCCACGACCTAGGGTCACTCGATCGAGTGGCCCTAGTGCACTCGATCGAGTGCCCTTGCAAACGGGCCAAACCCGGTTTTTGGCGCTCCACTCGACCGAGTAGGTCTATCCACTCGATCGACTGGATCAAGCAAATCGAGCTATTTTAGGAAAGGGTTGACTTTGTTGATTTGTTTGTTTTTATTTGAATTTAGACTTGGCGCCAGCTTCTAGAAGCTGAATTTGGCTGATTTTTGTGTCGGATTCATCTTTGACCGGGTTTTGACCCGGTCACCAAAAGACAGTTTTATTTCCGGTGTCGGTTTTGGCCTAAATTAGTCTCATTTTATTGGGAACGACCCACTGGGCCTGGATTTGAGGTCGGTTTTGAGAGATTTGCACTCCGCTAAAAGCCCACGTCGGATACTATTGATTCCGAGTCCGTATTCGAGCATATTAAGTCACGTTGACGTCCGCAAAATGCGGGTGTCTACAGAGGCCCCACTCTGACTGAGGCTTGGACAAGGCGAAAGTCAGAGTAGCTACCAGGCCAATTGAGGATTACGACCTGGCAGCCTTCCGGTCGGGTCGTTTATAGTCCATTAGACTCGAGTGAAGGGCTCGCCAGCCATAAGCAGAGGGTCATACTTGTCTTGATGATGACAGCTCCGCGGGGAGTCAGACTTGTAGCATAAGTCCTGGGCGTGCCTATATGTGGGCCCATCCCGTACCATTTCGGGGAAAATGCCGCCTCGGGCGTTCCGCTGGGGAAATATGTGAGCTGTACGGGCTTGCTTTTGAAGCCTTGAGTCGTACCTGAGCTGATGATGATGCTCCGTGGGGAGTAAAACTTGCCTTTCGGGGCGTAGGTGTACCCATATGCCGACACATCACGTCTTGGATGTAGCATACCGGGGAAAAGTTGACTCCGTTGGGGAATTTAATTAGTTTCGCGGGGACTTGCTTCTGAAGTCTGGAGTGTACCTGTATGCTGACACATAACAACTTGTATGTAACACATAGGCAAAACACTGACTCGTGCTGGGGAGTAAAGTAGCTGCGCGGGGACTTGCTTCTGAAGTCTTGGGTGTACCCGTATGCTGACACATGACAACTTGCATGTAGCATTTTAGGAGAAACACCGCCTTTGATGTTTCGTTGGGAAGCACTAGCTGGTACCTGAAATGTTATATACATAGGCAGAAATAGCAGGTATAGTATATAGCAAGATAGCATACAGGAAATGCAGTTAGCATCTATAGACTGGCTTGCGTTGGGGAAAATGATTTTTGCTTTATTTTGAAATCGAAGTCCTGAAAGCAACTCACGTGCTAGGAGATAGGTTTTCAAAATTGAAAGGGGTAGAAATTTGCAGTTTAAATAGACCGAAATTTGACCTTGTCGAAAAGGATTTTATCAAGTGGCTAAGTTTTGCAAATTTTAAAATGAGAATTTGAAGAGAGAGACATATCGACAGACTCGACTCTAGACGTGACCGGACGAGTTGACAGACACGAGTGGACTCTCGAGGGGTTGGACCGTGACTCGGTTGGGGGTGGGCCACCTAATATTCCGTAGCCTAGGCGAGTGGCAACACAGTCGAACATCAAATTGGGAAGGATGTGTTATAGGGGAATTCCAGTAGTCTGTAATGAGACTGTTTCTGCAGGACTTAGCAGTAGCAGTGCTGTAGACTAGTGATCTTTTGAATTTTTGGTTTTGGGGTACATTCCCAAAGTGGGTGTCACTTCGAGTCCCTAACAGATTCTCGTCTTCGACTGAGCCGAGTACTAGGACACACTGTAGAAAGGTGGCTAGATTTTGAAAGTCTTTGGATTTTGTGGATGGAGAACTTCTGTCTAATAGGAGCCCCTAAGACGACAAAGCTAGCTGTTGAGAACATGACAGTGTCGTGACCGGAATGATGGTGCTTTTTGAATTTGTGCCCTTGTTGAAAAGCTGCCTACGTATTCACGTGTAGTGAAATCAAACCAGGCCGTAGTTCAGTGGTTTGAAAGACATGTTATTGTGCCTAGTTTATTAGGGCTTTGTGTGTAACTAGCCATAGCGATGGTGTAGGCTAGGTGTGTTCCCAATGATGTCTTGATCAAAGGGCCAGAACAGTTAGGATGTTGATCCGTGACTGTGAGCGTTATCCGGGGTAGCCCCCAGAGGTGGTGTGAACTATTTGGGCATGTTCTATGCCGACCGCAGGTTGAGTTCCCGTGTTCGGGGCTGGTAACTGGTTTGGATGTTTTTGGAAATGTGGTGCCAGGCAATAAGTGGCTTTGATGTTTCCAAATCTGGAGCTCGGTTTTGTGGAGCTAAGGCTTCGAGGGTAATGTATCGTAATGTGGTAGGAAATGCGGAAGTCGAGTAAAAATGACTCGGACTTCGATCGGGGTAGGTTTGATAATGCGGGATCTGATTTCCATGTCTGGCCCTAATGGTTAGGGTGTATCCTATGGAGCTAGAATCCTCAAAATCTGATTTCCATGTCTAAAATTTGTTTTCAAAATTAAAGGTTTGATAAGCCTAGGTTTCGGGAAGGTCTTGAGGGTTGTAATATGGGAAGGCTAAGTGTGGCGTCAGCCGACCAGCTTGATTGTCTCTCCCCTATTTGATCAATAATTTTGAATTTACCGTATCCCGGTCAAGGGACTTTCAGTTGAGTTGACCGTTGACCACGGTCATGGGTATTTGAATTTTTGTGTTTTTTTGTTTTTTTTTGGTTGACCTCTTAGCCCCGGTCGTGGGATTGACCGTATCTGGCCGCGGGATGTTAATCATGGCCAGCTCTTTTGTTTTGGCCTTTTGCTTTTTCCTTGGACTTTTTATATTTTTTTTTGTCCAACTCTTTTTTTTTTTTTTTTTTTTTTTTTTTTTTTTTTTACGGTAATCCCCTTTTATGGTGTTGTGGGTGGATATAGGGGTGGGCCCATCGGTTGGATTAGGCTTGTGGAGCTAAACCTTTGTAAGGTGTAAGCCTAGTTGGTGTTTATCTGAGTGCAACTCGGATGGAGTACTGATAAGTGCCATTTGTAGTGCCTATTTCGTAGTGTTTTGGTCCCATTTTCCTTGTAGAATCGCTCCTTGGGAGCGGTTTAGGGGCTTCTTATGCTTCCTTTAGTTCGTTTCAGGTTCCCGAGACCGATTTGGAAGAGTTGGAGCGATTCCGACTCTATACATACACATTTTGGAGCCAACGGAGTAAAGGAACGATGATTCGATGCCTTGCAATCGACCCCGAGACCTTGGGACCCAATCCCGAGCCTCCGAGACCCGATCCCGAGTCCCGAGAATCGATGGGAAGCCCATGAGAAGCAAGGAGGGACCAAAAAGTTCATATTGGAGGCCTACAAGGCTCATCCCGAACGGGTATGGCCTCATCCCGTCCGGGATGAAGGAGGAAGCGAAGATGAGCATACTGAGGGTCCATCCCGACCGGGACCATGGCGTCCCGACCGGGACCGACCTCGTCCCGACCGGGACCACCCCGTCTCGGCCGGGACGAGCCTGCTGCTGCACGCCTTCCTTTCTTTTCTTCTCCTTTCATTCTTAAACCCTATATATACCCTTTCCTTGATATGTAATGGAGAGGCACTTCATTAGACACAAAACCCTAGACTACTTTAGGTTAGATTAGATTAGATTAGTGTAGATTAGTCGGTAATTAGTAGTTAATCGTAGATTAGCTCTTGTATTAAGGGAATTCTTCAAAATCTCCACCAAGATTGACAACCTTGGTGGTTTGTTTTGGGTTTTTCTTCATTAATTCAAGATTTCTTCCTTTCTTCCTCTCTAGTAAGGTATAATCCCCTTTTCCTTCTCTTTAATCTTGTTTTATTCATCCAAATTTGAATCTTTAGTTGATTGTTTTGTTATTGTTCATTGTTATCATTAGTTTGTTGTTGTTTGTTTTGTTTCTTTGATGATTCCTCTTGTTAGTGTTAATTCTAGATTAGATATGTTAGAGTAGTGTTCTTGCTAGGGTTAGTAAGGTGATTAGGGTGTTAATTGGGTGATTAAGGGTTTGTTAGAGATGTTGGTGGAAGATTTGGGTTTCCTCTTGGTTTGATGCATATCACATGTTTGTTGAAATGCTTGATTGACTAGTAGTTGCAAATACTTGTTTTTCTTGCCTTTCTCTTGTGGGTGATAGTTTATTTGTGGGTCCGGTTCACTCACTAAGTTGCGAGAGCCCGGTGAGGACGACCCCTAGGTCGGTCTAAGTAGCGAGAGCCCGGATGCGACCTAGGCCACCATAGCGTGCTAGAACCCCGTTTGTCATGTGTGTCACCGAGATGGGTTCAAGGTGGAACCTCTAGGTGGGTCTAATTTGCGAGAGCCCGGACCAACCTAGATCACCCTACTACCTCCTTCACTCTAGCTCTTCCTTGACCATTCCGTTACCCCTTTGACCCCGACCTAATCCTAGCCCGTTTTCCTTGTTTGCTTTCTCCTTAGCCATAGTTTTAGTCTTAGTTTTCTTCCCTCTCTACCATTCTAGTTTAGTTTAGCTTGTTGACTTAGTCTAGTATTTCGGCCGACCTAGTCTAGACTATACATTACCGTCCCCGTGGATTCGACCCGACTTGTCCTATCTACCGTAGGAATAGCCGGTTTATTTATTGATCGGTTGGGATCCGCGACAAATCCTTCCCATCAATTTGGCGCCGTTGCCGGGGACGGTGCTAGTTTGGACTTTGTTTTCCTAGTTACTTGACTTAGTCTATGTGTTTGTGTTTTTCTTTTTCTTTTTGTTACTTTGCTTCTTGTGTGTGTGTGGTTTATTTCTCTCTTGTCTAGTGCCCAAAAAGCACTAGATTTCTCACGTTTGTTCTCAGTCTACAGTTTGTGCTTAGAGGTGGTGATTATCTTCTTCTTGGAACTCAGAGCCGCTTAAACGGACGGTTGCTCCCTAGTTTGTGCTTCGAGGCCTCGGTAGTGGTTGCTCCCGACTCCCGACGATGTGATTACGTCGAGAGTCAATCGAAAAATCCAAATTTTACAAGATTTTCACTTTCTTTTTTTGAGGATTTAGTCGGATTTAGGCGGAATCTGGGCTAGGTGACTTGATTACACCTAGCCCTCCCCTCCCATTTCCTTTTATTTCCTTCTTTTTATTTCTTCCCCCATCCATATCTCTTTCTTGTCTCGGCCCATGGTGACTTGACTACACCCCGGCCGGACACCTTCTACCTTTTCTTCATCTTTATTCTTTGATTTTTAGCTTTATTTTCGTAGTTTCTTTTCTTTTTCTTTTGTCTCTCCGTACACTACGATTGAGCATATGAGGACATTGCTCGATTTAAGTGTGGGGGAGCGATATTCTAGTATAGTTTAGTTTTATTTTCTTAGTTTTTCGAAAAAATCTTAAAAATCCTAAAAATTTGAAATTTTTTCATAAAAATCAAAAAGATTTTCTTTTGTGTGTTTTCCTTTTGTGTCTTTGTGTCGTATATTTGTTTTGTGTGCGTGGTTTGCCTCCCTCTTTCCTTATAGGTTGCTTAAATCACCAATAGCTTTGGAAAGCTTTGAAGACTTCCGGTAACATCTCTATCCCTTTTTCTTCTTTATCTCTTGCGGAGTTTGGAGGAGATTGTGATGTTGTGTGCTCGGGTGGAGCTTTGTAAAGTGTGGTTGATTTGGTGGCTTGTTTGGATGATCGGGGTGGTGTTTGTGTTTTGTATGTGTTCGTTTTGTTTTGTTCTTGTTTTGTTGCTTTTGCTTCTTTTTCTTTCGTTCGTTTTCGTCTTGTCTTTGTTTTTTTTTGTGTTGTGTGTCTTGTGCGTAAACCGTTTTCGAAAACCCGGTTTAGAGGCTAGTGTGTGAGTGTCTATTTTCCCTTCCTAGTAGTGTAAATCGAGTCTTGGACTTTAGTCTAGTAGAATGACCTTAAATCAATGAATTCGTTGGTCCTTTACCTTGAGTCCACCTAGCTTACTAGGGATTTACTACGGAATTTGCACTTTTGACCATTATGACCACCCACGGTGTGAAAAGCCCTTGGTTACCGAGTCTCGTCCCTTAGGTGACCGTGTGTAGGATTGTTTGATTAGTCCAAGTTCTCCACTTTTTGTGGGATTGAAGAGGGAAAGCGTGCCCCCGACTCTCCCATTCCCCTACCTCCTACACTCATCCACTCAATAAGATTGCAAATTGTTGAATTCTCTCTTTCTTGTTACACAAGGAAATGCCAAAAATGCCAAATCTTGCCAAAAGGGCAAAGAAAAGAAAAAGAAAGAAAAAAATGAAAGAAAGAAAAGAATGAAGAAAAAGAAAAGGCACGAAATCCAAAAAGAAAATAAGAAAGAAGAAAAAGAAATGGCATGGCAACAAACAAATCAAAACGTCAAAAAGAAAGAAAATGCCAAAAGAAAACCCGTCTCACAAAAAGAAATCCCCACAAAAATAAGCCTTTTTTCGACTTTTGCCGTGAAGAGCCTACCAAAGGACCGAGTCCCGAGGAAGGATGATAGCGGCATTAGTCGGTCTTCCTTCATTTTGCATATTTCCATCTTTTTACTTGGACTAGTTAGGCGGTTTTGGACACGGGACGACCCTCTTGGCTCACGCTAAAGGGGGCGGGGTCTCACTTACCTACAGTGTCGACTAACACCGTGGGTCTTCACTTTTCCACTCCGCCGATCGTCCCGTAGTACGTTTTTAGAAAGTTAGGAGGACCTAGGTAAGTTACCAACGTTTTTATTGCTTGATCGTCATACCATTAGGGTTTAGTTCACCTTGGTTTGTATTGCTAGCTTGGAAACCATGGCGTCCCGACCGGGACCACCCCGTCTCGGCCGGGACGGGCCTGCTGCTGCACGCCTTCCTTTATTTTCTTCTCCTTTCATTCTTAAACCCTATATATACCCTTCCCTTGTTATGTAATGGAGAGGCACTTCATTAGACACAAAACCCTAGACTACTTTAGGTTAGATTAGATTAGATTAGTGTAGATTAATCGGTAATTAGTAGTTAATCGTAGATTAGCTCTTGTATTAAGGGTATTCTTCAAGATCTCCACCAAGATTGACAACCTTGGTGGTTTGTTTTGGGTTTTTCTTCATTAATGCAAGATTTCTTCCTTTCTTCCTCTCTAGTATGGTATAATCCCCTTTTCCTTCTCTTTAATCTTGTTTTATTCATCCAAATTTGAATCTTTAGTTTATTGTTTTGTTGTTGTTCATTGTTATCATTAGTTTGTTGTTGTTTGTTTTGTTTCTTTGATGATTCCTCTTGTTAGTGTTAATTCTAGATTAGATATGTTAGAGTAGTGTTCTTGCTAGGGTTAGTAAGGTGATTAGGGTGTTAATTGGGTGATTAAGGGTTTGTTCGAGATGTTGGTGGAAGATTTGGGTTTCCTCTTGGTTTGATGCATATCACATGTTTGTTGAAATGCTTGATTGACTAGTAGTTGCAAATACTTGTTTTTCTTGCCTTTCTCTTGTGGGTGATAGTTTGTTTGTGGGTCCAGTTCACTCACTAAGTTGCGAGATCCCGGTGAGGACGACCCCTAGGTCGGTCTAAGTAGCGAGAGCCCGAATGCGACCTAGGCCACCATAGCGTGCTAGAACCCCGTTTGTCATGTGTGTCGCCGAGATGGGTTCAAGGTGGAACCTCTAGGTGGGTCTAAGTTGCGAGAGCCCGGACCAACCTAGATCACCCTACTACCTCCTTCACTCTAGCTCTTCCTTGACCATTCCGTTACCCCTTTGACCCCGACCTAATCCTAGCCCGTTTTCCTTGTTTGCTTTCTCCTTAGCCATAGTTTTAGTCTTAGTTTTCTTCCCTCTCTACCATTCTAGTTTAGTTTAGCTCGTTGACTTAGTCTAGTATTTGGGCCGACCTAGTCTAGACTATACATTACCGTCCCCGTGGATTCGACCCGACTTGCCCTATCTACCGTAGGAATAGCCGGTTTATTTATTGATCGGTTGGGATCCGCGACAAATCCTTCCCATCAAGTACTCTACGGTAAGCATGGTGATTTGGATCTCGATATTGTCATCATAATTCCGAGCAGGCTTAGTGGGAGCATCGTCCCGAGTTGGGTATTTTTGGCATCAAGCCTATAGAGTCACGATGCTTCTTTTTTTGCTTCTGGTCAGACTAAATGCCTAAGGTAGGGATTGGTTAGTCTTATTGGAGGGGTGTTTATTGTGGGAAATGGGCTTGCCTCCCGTCTTAAACCCAAACTAGGAGACTTCCTAGATTTATCATAGGATTCGATACCGCTCCTACTAAGGGTAGTTATGTGGCTGTCTATGCCAGACATGGAACAGGTAAAGGAAAACATGGGTCTCAGTTCCTACAGTCATTATAGATGTGCCTATAATAGTCACGTGCATGTGCTCACAGTGTATGATGATGGTGTTCATCATGTTCTCGGAAACACAAAAGGACAGCATATAGTAGAGATAGAATATTGAAAGCTGATTTTTTGTTGAATTTTGAAAAGATGACAGAATGCAAAAGACTCTGACTCTGATTTGGAAATGAGGATGTAGGGTATCCTAGACTCGGACTCAGACTTAGACTCGAATCAAATCCGGACTTACGGATGCTCGGTTGGTTGTTTCTTTTTTGGTAAGGTCTTTGATTGGAGAGAACGACGGGTGCCACGACTCGCCTAAACTCGGCTTTGTGCAAGTGTAAGAGAGGGAGTCAAACTAGACATGGCCCGGGGTGACGGGAATGACAAAGATTCTTGGACCGGGATACTCGAACGTTTGACCTAGACGAGGTAACGACCCTGGCTTGGACTCGACGATGAGACTCAAGCTACACGTGGGTGAGTCCGAAAGTGGAGCGACCGTGTTTGACCGCGTCACGTGTTCGGACCAACCGTGGCGACCTAAACCTTTAGGAGACTCGAGTGTTCGTAGCATAGGTACGACTCAAAGAAGGCATCACAAGGACGCATGTGTAGGATAAACGTAGGGTACCCCTTAGGGTGACCGCGGTTGACTACTCGGGTGGAGGATAGCCCCCGAGTGAGACTAAAGACTCTTATAGGACTCAGATGGTGTGACATCTAAGTGATTCAAAAGTGGGGTACGTGAGACAACACGTGTAAGACATGACCCTTAGAGCAACCGTGATTGATCGCTCTGCTGAAGGGTAGCCCCTGAGTGGGATGAAAGGTTTTGCTAAGACTCGAGTGTCGGACGAGTGACCCTTAGATGTAAGGATCACAAACCTTTAGCTACAGGGCTATGCCTTGTAAAAGGTTGACTCGGCCTCGAGGAAAGACAGACGAGTAAGGGAAGAAACTTGCGATGTAAGATCGGCAGAGTTTCGACGCTAGAGACCCTTGACTTGAATTGAATAAGGATAGATCCTGTGATTAGGGTAGACCCTTGAGTTAAAGGACTTGAATTGGGATGACTCGACTAACGAATTGAAAGACGGGCAAAATTCCCCTAGGAAAGGTCGTGGGAACCGTCCTGTCGGTGGGAAAGATCGCGTGTGGCTTTCTAGTTAGGACTCGAGTGTTTACGAACCTTCCATTTACGAGTGTATGACTCGTGTTGGTCGGTTGTGCCTTTAGAAAAAGGCGGACTAGGATGGGGAAGAAACCCGTGATGTAGGATTGACGGAGTTTCGATGCTACAGACCTTCGACAAATCATGAAAAGACCCGACACACGGATTACGGTAGGTCCTATAATCGGAAGGTTTTGAAAAATGATTGAATTTTGAAAATTGAGAGGACGGTCCTGAAATTGGTAGTGGGCCAATAGGACCGGGCATTTTGAAATGTTGGAATGGTTGCGAGTAATTTCGCGTTTTGAAAAATTGGGAGACGGTCCCGTTTTTTTGAAATTGACAGCATGCCGACAGGACCGGTTTTTTGAAAAGTTGAATTTTTTGAGATTTTAAATATCGAAAATAAATTTCCGAAAATTTGAAAATTGAAAATGAGATCCCGAAGATTTGAGAATCGAAAACGACATCTCGGAGATTTGAAAATCGAGAATGGAATCTCGAGGATTTGAAAATCGCGAATGGCATCACGAAGATTTGAAAATTGAAATTGAATTTTGAAAATTCGAAAATCGAATGGTGGATCGGAAATTCGAATTGAAATGGATAGTATGCCGGCTAAAAAAAAGCTTGTTTTGAGTCAAATCGTAAGTCTAATTTTCGGCAGCATTCTGAGTTTTTTGAAATTGGATATTTTGAAAAGACGGGTCCCGAAACGGACAGTATTTCGGGTTTCTCAAAATTTGGTATTTTGGAAAGATGCAATTTTGAAATGACCGTTTTTTTGAAAATTGACACGGAAACCAAGTAGCATGTAGTCAAACAAGCATTATGACGACGCTCATGTATGCTTTACACTAAGTCTCGGTCGGTCAAAATAGGGTCTATACCAACAACGATGGCTTTCTCGTATTGAGGACGGACTCCCTAAGCCGAGTTGGTCTTAGGACATGCCGCAAAACCTAGACGAGTTCCACCATCGATGTCTTTAGCGCACCCATGTAGGAATGCACCGTGGTATAGTGGGACGTCGGTCACAAGTAACCGGCCCGGGCAAATTTGGGTTATGCAGGAATCATTAAACTAATGCGCGCACACTAATCTACGAACGATTTCTCTTCGAGTCTCACCCTAGGAACCCCGATGACATGTGGTACATCAGGTATCCCCAGCAAAGTCGCCAAATTGTGGACATGATGTAGGTCCACCCCGACGCGGCCACGCGCGGGTTTGGGTAGGCGAATGAATCTCGTGGTAAGATTGTTCTCGGGTTCGAAATTTAAGTCAAAATGGAGTCGCCACCGAATTTTGTGGTTATTCGGAACCATTCGAGCCCACTCTATGTCGTCATGGGCTATACACAAAGTAAGCCCACTTCGATTTCAGAGTTTATGGGGCTCGTCCCTTTGCATTGTTACATTGATACCGTTTACACCGGCTTTCGTATATAAGATGACTCTCGTGCGCCAAGGGTTTTGGGCATCCGGAAACCAAAGGTTCTGAGTAAGGGGTGAGGGTACGTGTTGGGAAGCCCACTAAGGACACCCAACCCGCCCGCACATGGCGGCCTCTACTAAGACATCGTTCGTGTTCGTGTACGCGCGCTAGTAAAACGACTAAATGATATGCATACAGCGTTTTCGGGCTAAGCATGTGAATTATTGATTTCCTACGTCATTTAATGCATCTTGATTCACGTCAAAGTGATTTAGCATGTGATGTTCATTTAAATAAATAAATGGCAAACATCGAAAATAGAAAACTCGTAAATAAATTACAAATTACACGGGCGGAATACAACCCGGAATTCACAATACAACGAGCAATAAAATAGAATAATTGAATAAAATAAGAAGAGTGATAAATAAATACACGACCCGACAAAGCCCCGTATATAATAAATGCACACTAGATCGTGAATTAGATAGACGGACGAACCTTAATTAATTACGCATTATATTGCATATTAATCAAAGGACGGAGGTTCGAGACCTAGGTGTGGTGCTAACCCGATCTCGAACCTCGATGCCTTGTCCCGACTTATCACCTCGAGAAATGGAGCCTAAATTAATTATGTGTCGGATACGACTAAAGAGTCGTCGACATAAAATTAATAGTGCGAGACCGTCGATCAAAATCGTTTTAGGTGTTGTGATATGCATGAGTTTTGAAAATTAGAATTACGTGATTGATTATGCACGTGTCGACTAAAAATAGTAAAAAAATGACGAGGCTCAAATGTTGCATTGAAGCTCTCGAATTTCTGGGCTACAGGACCCACTCGATCGAGTCATGGTCTGACTCGGTCGAGTGTGTCTTTAAAGTAGCTTCTGTCCAGATTTTTGGGTGCTACTCGATAGAGTGGCCCATGGCACTCGATCGAGTGCCCCCTGTACGAGGCATGGCTCGTTTCATTTTTATTTGTTTGAATTCGATAATTGACCGAGTTAAATAAAAATATTGCATTATTTAAATTCAACTCGGTTCTCAATGTCATAAACGTGTATTATACGATTATGAGACCGTTATCGGGATTTTATGAAATATGCTATTATGTGATTGAAAAGTTTGATTAGTGACGAAATTGCATCCCTCTACGTCACGACATCGAAACCAATCCTTTCGGATTATGTGATGTCGGTTTTCGTGTCAACGGGTTCCGCACTAATCTTGGAAATGGGATCAAATACGTTCAACTATGACCGATCACGATCACATCACGTCCTTGAGCACATTGGGGCGGCGCTCCTCGAAAGGGCGCCACCTCCGTCGTTACTCGTAAAGGAATTAGATGGACTTTAGGCGATCGTCATAGTCAAACGTATTCGAAACCGAGATTTTGATATTAGTATGTATATATACACGGTATAATAATGTTAGATGTTAGAATACGGAATTAAAGTGTTAGTATACAAAAATAAAAGTTACTGTTAGAATACATAAATAAAATGTTAGAGTGCGATAAATAAAATGTTAGTAACAAAAACAAATAAAAGGTTAGTATGCACAAAATTAAAGGTTAGTGTTAGTAAATAAAATATTAGTGTCGTTAATATCGACTAATAATAATAGTACTAATAATAATAATAATAATAATAATAATAATAATAATAATAATAATAATAATAATAGTAATACATATATAATCGAAAAAAGGGAAAGGAGAAAAAGAAATGTGTTTGATGACACCCTCAACCTACATGCTTAATGGCCTCGGAAACGAACTCGCAGTAGCGGCGTGTGCGCGGGAGTGTCGAGATATGTAGGGTGAGTTAGGGTGTGTTTGGTTAGGGAGAGGATGCTCTCGGGTCTTTGGCGAGTTTTGATCTCGCGTTTAATTGTATGTATGTGTGTGTAGAGAGGATGTGAGTGTATAGGTTGAATATAGTAGGAATGTAGGGTTGAATGTTGTGTAAGTGTGATGAAAAGATGGCTGAGATTATGATGTAAAAGTTGTATAATGTGATGGGTTGATGAAGTATTTATAGGAGAACCCACGACCTAGGGTCACTCGATCGAGTGGCCCGAGTGCACTCGATCGAGTGCCCTTGCAATGCAAACGGGCCAAACCCGGTTTTTGGCGCTCCACTCGACCGAGTGGGTCTATCCACTCGATCGACTGGATCAAGCAAATCGAGCTATTTTAGGAAAGGGTTGACTTTGTTGATTTGTTTGTTTTTATTTGAATTTAGACTTGGCGCCAGCTTCTAGAAGCTGAATTTGGCTGATTTTTGTGTCGGATTCATCTTTGACCGGGTTTTGACCCGGTCACCAAAAGACGGTTTTATTTCCGGTGTCGGTTTTGGCCTAAATTAGTCTCATTTTATTGGGAACGACCCACTGGGCCTGGATTTGAGGTCGGTTTTGAGAGATTTGCACTCCGCTAAAAGCCCACGTCGAATACTATTGATTCCGAGTCCGTATTCGAGTTTATTAAGTCATGTTGACGTCCGATCATCATCGGGTGTTTTGTCGGGAACTGCTATAGACACTAGCAGGCAAAATGCGGGTGTCTACAACTTCATATTTATAACCATTTTTCGTCATCTTTGATTTTTTATTTCCGTCTCCTCTACGGTGTTAATTTACGGACTTACGATTATGGCGAATGATAGACCGCACTTACAATTCGGGGTAATTTTTTTCTACTTTATTAACGTAATTTAATAATCACCTTGTTTACGATTGTTCGAATATTTTTAGTTAATCTTTATTATGCGTCGATTTACGTTATTTTACGTTTCCAATACCCGGAAAATTATCACGTGAAAAAAACCGTTTTTGTTGGATTTAGTCGATATTTATTCATTGATAAATCAATTCTAAGGTTTAGTCTAGTGGGTCATTCGACTAACCGATCTATTAGTCGAAAATTCCACTCGACCAACGGATCCATCAATCGAGTGGAAATTTTGACAAATAGATGGGTCGATCGAGCAACCTATTTGACTCACTCATGGATAAGTCGAAAATCTCACTCAACCCACAGATGAGTCAGTTGAATGAGATTTTCGACTGACCCATTCATGGGTTGAGTGGGATTTTCGACCCATCCATGTGTAGGTCGAAAATTCCACTCAACCAAACCCTAAAACCATTTTTTTTAAATTTCATTGATTTTTGTGATAGTAGGCGAAACGGAGAATCAAAGTCATCCTAAACCAATGAATATACCTTGATCTACGACATGAATCGATTAAATTCCGTAAATAAGTAAAAGTAGATAAAAAAAAATAAGAAAATAACTCTAGTTGTAGCACGATCGATCGATTAACACCGCTCGTGGAAGAGTAAAAATACACTCACACATAAAATCGAGTTTTTAGCACTTGACAAATATGAGGTTTAAGTGAAGTCTAGTTTTGATAACATTAAAATAAAAATACGAAGCGAAATGATACATGGCTTAATAATTGGACAACAAGTGAAAAAGTAATCGGGTTTTTATAATACGGTTTTGTGTAATCGGGTTTTCAAAATAGAAATCGAAAATATTACCGACTTCGTAAATCGAAAATATTAGAAACAAAAAAATAGAAATAAAAATTAATGAAGGGCAAGGTCATCATTATACGTAATTACAGCCGACGGTATGAAGTAAAACACCGACGATAAAGAGTAGCCCCATATGCCTTTTGCTCAATTCTTAAGGAAAAACAATAAAAAAATAAAAATAGGAAAGAAGTTGATACAAGTGGGTCATAGTAGAAAGTATTTTAAAAAATAAAGATGTGAGAGACTAATATGAAAAGAATACAAATGAGATGAACATTAAAAAACAGATCCAAAATGAAAAATGGGGTCCGATTCGTAAAGCTCGGCTCGAAGTTTCAAATATAGGGTCAAACGTTATTTTGATATTCGACCCAAGTCAAACCAAATATTCAGCTCGATTCGTTTCTCATCCAAATACCCAATATCCTACCCAAATTTATACAGAGCCCAAATTACATAATATTGTCATATTGACCTAAACCCTAAACTAAAACTAATTCACTCAATCACCAACTTGTCACTCTCTATTTCTCTCCTCACAAATCACAAATCACTAGTCTGTAAATAAAACACAAATCACAATCTGCATTCCCATACTCATCGACCACACAAAACTTGATTTGATTCGAAAACTGGATTGGTTAAAATTGTATTGTAGTACGGAGTAATAGATAGGAAATTAGAGTTTTTTTAACTTGTTTAGATTTTTCTTTGTTTACGTCAAATCAAATATTATTCGATTCGAAAAATAAAATAAAATAAAATAATAAGAAGGTGCGTGGTAAGATTAAACATATAAACGGAGGGTTTTGATGGTTGGTAAGACTAAACATATGACCTTGTTCTTTCCAGTTTCTTTTCTACTCTAACCAATTGTTGTAACGGAGGCGTCCCGTTACCAACGGTTCGTTAACTACACGAGAAGAACAAAACAACGAACAAACAATATTTAAACTGAGATACGGAATTACGTGGTTCACCAGCAAAATCACTGGTTACGTCCACATCGACAAGGAGAACAATATTCACTACTGTGGAGATAATAGTACAACTCCGAGAAACTCTCTCTAAGACGATGCTTAAGAGATTCTAATTTTGGGTTGATTACTAAGATGGAAGGTTGATCTCTATTTATACTAAAAGAATCACCTCCACTTAGTTCATCTATCGATGTGGGACAACTTTTTCTATTTATACATAGAAAAACTACCACTTCCCACTATTCTTTAGATGTGGGACAAACCACACCCTTCACAAAATACATCATCTTATTTCAACACCTAGTTCGACATTCAACTCGAGTCTCGAATACGACAATTGCTAGTCATTAATCCTAACAATCTCCACCTTGACTTGAATTGTCCAACACGAACCAAGCTCCAAAATGATGCAACCAAATCAGCTTCCAATTGTCGATTCTCAAGTCACCACCTGTCCCAGTAGTCTCCACACTGACTTGAACTCAACAAACAAATCGGAAAAATGAACCAAGTGTGCCAACGTGACCAAAATGAACCAAGTACCAAATGTAGCAAGCTGAAACTGCCAATGTACTAAGCACCCAACATATCATCATGCCAACATGGCCAAACGTAGCGAGATCACTACCAAACGCCAAAAACAAATGTATGAGATATATACCAACGTCACAAATGATGGAATGGTGTTCCCAAACAAATGCACACAAGACTCCAAAGCAAATTCTCCTTCAAAATATGGCCAAATGTACCGTCGTACCAAATTGCCCAAAAGGACACAACGCCATAAACAAAACAACGTCTCACTTGAGTCAACAACGGTGTCATGACACCACAAATTTGCCCACACCAAGGCACAACAACTCAAGTCGAAACAATTAATACCAACGTTTTAAGTGAGCCCAAATCACCTCCATCATCAGGTGCATATGTTAGACTAACAAGTCCAACCCAACAGCTCCAAAGAACACAAAATAATGAACTCCCGTCGAAGTTCCAAATGACCCCACCCGAGGTCCCAACGACTCTCTTTCAAGAGCCCAAAACAGCTCCACCTGGAGCCCCAAATCGCCCATCATGCGGGGCGCAAACCGCCTCATTGAGGCGCAGAAACAACGGTCAATAGCTTGTCTTGAGAATCTTGTAGTTCGACCCGTACAGGCGAAAACTCCACCTTAACGTCAACACTATCATCCTCACACAAGCCTACCAACCCCAAATTATCCAGATGATCATCGAATGAACCAAACTGGATGTGACTCGACGTATCGCCCAAACATCTAAATCGCGTATGCTCCAACTTAGACACAATAGAGCCAGACGAACGACTACTCGATGCACCAACGGTCAACACAGTACCACGAAGGACATTAAGTGCTCCTTCCCTGACACCTCTCCAAGTAGCCAACAAACCTCTACCCACGCACAAAGTTCCACCATCACCTTGAAAACTGTAGCCCTGATCGACTAGCATTCCAAGTGACACAAGATTTCTCTTCAACTTTGGAACATGCCTGACACCCTCTAGGAAGACAACAACACCATCATGTGTTTTAACCCGAATAGTCCCAATTCCCACAATCTCACAAGTGGACCCGTCACCCATGGTAACACTATCCCTACGTGAAGCTTCGTAAGACTCGAACCATTCCCTAACAGGACACATATGGAAAATGCACCCCGTGTCTAGAATCCAATTATCCAAAGGACGTGGAACAACATCAACAACGAGAACTAAATCTTCCTCAGAGTCGCACTCGGCACCTTTATGTGCAACAGCAGAAACACCAGCATCCTTCAACCTAGGACACTTGACTTTCCAATGACCAGGTTCCTTACAGTAATTGCAGATATCTTTCCGAGATTTCCTAGACTTGGTTTTACCCTTACTAGGTCCCTCCGACTTCACAACAAGCCCCATAGGACTATTGTCTACAATATTACCCGACGCTACTCGGCGCAAATCCCTAGTGTGAAGCGCTGACCTCACTTCCTCCAGGGTCAAAGTATCTTTACCAACCACAAATGACTCAACAAAAGTCTCAAACGAATTTGGTAAAGAAACTAACAAAATCAAGGCAGCATCCTCATCATCTATCTTAACATCTATATTACGCAAATCATGTAAAATATAGTTAAGTCGGTCTAGATGTTCCTTCAGAGACGTACCTTCCTGCATACGAAGACTGAACAAACGCTGCTTTAGAAGCAACTTGTTGGTTTGAGTCTTTGTCATGTACAAGGACTCCAACTTCAACCACAAACCAACGGCAGTTTCTTCATCGGCAACCTCAATAATCACATCATCAGATAAACACAACAAAATTAAAGAATGCACCTTCTCCTCCAAGGCCACCTCTGCTTCTGTCTTCGCCTTATCTTGTGATTTTTCTTTTGCCTTTGACAGAACAAACCAAACGCCTTGCTGTCTCAGCAAAGCTCTCATCTTCAACTGCCACAACCCAAAACTATTACTCCCGGTGAACTTATCAACGTTTAAAACTGTTGCTCCGGACATCTTCTCGCCAAAAAATCAACAGACCCAAATAGCGCCTAACTCAGCGGAAGCAGAACCTGGAGCTCTGATACCAGTTTGTTGTAACGGAGGCGTCCCGTTACCAACGGTTTGTAGACTACACGAGAAGAACAAAACAACGAACAAACAATATTTAAACTAAGACACGGAATTACGTGGTTCACCAGCAAAATCACTGGTTAAGTCCACACCGACAAGGAGAACAATATTCACTACTGTGGAGATAATAGTACAACTCCGAGAAACTCTCTCTAAGATGATGCTTAAGAGATTCTAATTTTGGGTTGATTACTAAGATGGAAGGGTGATCTCTATTTATACAAAAAGAATCACCTCCACTTAGTTCATCTATCGATGTGGGACAACTTTTTCTATTTATACATAGAAAAACTACCACTTCCCACTATTCTTTAGATGTGGGACAAACCACACCCTTCACAAAATACATCATCTTATTTCAACACCTAGTTCGACATTCAACTCGAGTCTCGAATACGATAATTGCTAGTCATTAATCCTAACACCAATAATGTTCATCCTTATTTAGTATATACTAGCTGGAAAGCTCGTGCGATGCACAGCCAATTTTTAGTGACAATGATAATGACACCAAGTCGTCGAAGGTAAGAGTATATCTAATAGTAAAGAAATACTATCCACATAAGTATCAATGATAATAATAATATTTACGTATCAATGTAAAGTAAGAGACTCAATTTGACATAGATAAAAATTAAAAACATATCGTACGTAGCATGTATATATAGCGATATGAGTATTAAATTTCATAATTGTATAAATAGACGTGTTTATTTCGTACATAATAAATGTATGAAATAGGCATGCTACGGCGGCTAAGGTTCCCGTAGACCCTAAGGTTTTTAACTCCTAGTGCTATGGTGACTTTTAACCCTATTAGGCATGCTTCGTATTCGGCTGCGTTGTTGGTTACTGGGAAGTCTAGTTTGACTGATATGGGTTTGTGGTTACCTATAGGGGATTGGTTGTGTGGGTTTCCTATGTCGGTTTTTTTGGCTAGGAAGGCGGTTATGGGTTGGGTTTAGGATAGGTTGTCTCGATCTTATTTTAAGGTGAAGTTAGGTGGGCCGTTAGTTGTAGCTCGTATGCTTTGATTGATTGCTTCGATAAATGGCATAGTATCAAGTTTTAAGCAAAAAAGCGCATTATTTAAAAGTCAAGCAATTGTCGAGGCGCGTTGTAAAAAAAAGAGTTGATTTATTTATTAATAATAAGCGAGCTATGTGCCCGAGATGTTGTTTAATGGAGGTGGAGGACAGATTCCCTCGCACCTCTTAACTTGGTGAAAAGAAAAGACAAAGTATATTGTTATTATTAAGCCTAGGCCCTATAGACGAACTTAGACTCTGACTCGGAGGCGGATTCACATGTCCCTAGAAGAACCTCTGTTGGTTGGTCTCTCGGCGTTCATGCGGGTCACCCTCTTGAAGGGCTTGGAATCGAGAACTGGGCCGCCTTCGAAGACATCCTACGGGGACATAGACTCCCTTATCGATTAGGTTCTGCACTTCGTGCTTGAGCTCAGTGCATGTTTGTGTCTCATGTCCCCGACCCTGATGGTATAGACAATAGGAATTTGGATTCCAGGCCGCTCCTCTGTTTTCTATTGGGGGGTCTGGAGTGGGTTATATTGGCCATAACAACTAGGCCTCTTGCAACTTTTTGAGAGCCTCGGCGTAAGACTCTCCCAATTCGGTGAACTACCTAAAAGGCCTTCGAAAGGTCATGGCCTCAGTGGAGTGGGCAAGCCTGACATATTCGATGTACGGGTCTCCACTGAACACCAGCTCTCGCCCTCTCGGCCTCTCGTGGTGTTTCCTCTCAGGTCCTTCCAAGGTCTCGAGTTGACGCCTGACATCATCGATGGAGGAAGAGATCGATGATACTAGCCCTAGGACGCCATGGACTACATTCATTAGGGTGTTGAGTTGATCGATGTTGTTTTCGTTGCCGTTTGATGCCATCTCCGAGTCTGCAGAATAGAACTGAAGATGAGGCTAGATCCACCAGACGACTTAGAGACTCAAGGAATGCTCGTATACGAGCGACACGGAAATGAGACCCTTGATTTGCGCGTATTTGTGGTCATCGAATTAGGGACTCGAGTGCTTTAGACTTTTGGTGTGTTCGGCGGAGCGCCTAATAGAGTTGTATTTCTAGAACGAGATGATTTGACACAAATCTCGGGAGTGAGATTTAAAGAAGAGGACTTCTCTGGACGAGACGATCCAAAATGTAAGACCTCAGCGGAGGTGATCCTAGTAACTAACATAGACAGTTAATCACACGGTTATACGACGTAAGGAATTGATCTCGATCCCGACTCAGAATCAAAGAGTTCGATGTTTTTGAAAATGGATGGGTTTTGGAAGAAAACTTTTCGAAAGTGGGAGTTTTTGTAAAACCGGTATGGCGATAGTTTAGTGACATCGCTCGTGATGTGTCGAAAAGTGTTGCTATGTGAGCATCGAAGATTTGACGATAGAAAAAGTGTAAGTTGTTTTTTTTGTAAAAGCGTGGTTGTGAAAGAATCGGTTTTGAAAGATTATGACGTTCGTTTTTATCGAGACTGTTATTAATTAGTAGTTCGAAGTTTGCGGTGTAGATGGTGTTTGTGAGAGAACGTGGTGTCTGTGACGGCGCTTTGAAGGTGTGACCAAATTCTTATTACGGAATTTAGGTGGTGAAAGCGTTTTTTTTTCTTTTAGAAAAAATTTGAAAACGTGCGAACGTATTAGTTGTTTCCATTAATTGGAATTTCGATGGTGGTGAAGGTGTGTAAGAAAAAAAATGTCCGTGGGTATAACCGTTTTGGGTTCCTCGACTTCATTAATTGAAGTTTCGGCACGTTAACGGTATGTGCTAGAAAGTGTTTTGAAGAATAAAATGCAACCGTTTTACTCGCCTTGGTCCCATTTATCGGGAATTTGGCGGTAGTAATGGTGTTTATGTGTGTGAATGTTTTGAAAGCAAAATGTGACCGTATGCGGCACCTCGATCCCATTAGTTGGGATTTTGGTGAAGATAACGGTACGTCGTTGTTGTTTGAGAATGACGAGTTTTAATTTTGGCTGAAGTAATGGCGCTCAAAAAGTGTCTTTTGAAAGTGATGAGGGTAAAATTGGCCATGGTGACGGCGCTAAAGTGCTTTTGAAAATAATTTTAATTTGGCCGGAGCATCGGCACTTAAAAGGTGGTTATGAAAAGAAGATGTCCTTTTTCGAAAATGGAGTTGGGTGCGGTTGAATATGTTGTCGTGGTTGAATCCGGATTTTAATGTTTTATTCGGGTTGTCAAACACGCTACACATAACTAGGAATGCGTACACTCATGCAGGATGCAGACACGGGTAGATTAGGGTAGGCTACCGCCCACGAATAGTCTTTGCTTAGGTGACGACATGTCACCTGGGGAGGTGAGTGTCATACCGTTTGCTTAGCACCACTCGTTTGGTACATCCATGGAATACGTGGCTACCTTGGACGGACGAAACGTCAATCGAGGGTCTCTCCGCGTGTCCGAAAGGATCTTACCATGAAGAGGTCGATTGGTCCTAATATCGGTTAAGGTGAGCTTTTTAGGGCCAAAACCTGTAGTGACCACAACAAGAAACTAGGAAATGAGCTTCATTGACCTCGTTCGAGTTACACCACTGCTGGAAACTTGTTTCCAAATCCAGAGCGGAGTCGCCAAACTGTGGACGACTGTCCGCACCGCCCGACGCCTCATGCGCGCCCGCACGGGACCTCTGGTTTCTCGCGGCGGCCACCCACGCGGCCCCCTCCCATCGGGGACCGATCCGATCTCGCGTACGGGGCGATGTGTCGGACCTCGATTTGGTTGACGATTAGGATAGTACTAGACGGATGCAGACACCCGTGTTTCTGTTAGAATCGATCGAGACATGGTTGTAAATGTTTAAAGGCCGATATGTTTGGTAAGACGACCTTTTTATTGAACCGAATGCCGATTTGTGGAGTCGCCACCGAGTCAATTATGGGGACTCGGAAACCGTTCAAGTCAACTTTGATTCTTAGCCGGCTCAAATTTGAGTGGCACGGGACCTAAAGATAAAGACTTGTACCCTTAATCACTCCATGCCTGAAATGACTCTCATTGCCAATGATTTCGGACATCCGGAAACCGTCGATTCTGAGTAAGAGGTGAGGGTACATATTAGTAAGCTAGTGTCCGATAGACATCAACACCCAATCCCGCCCGCACATAGCGACCTCTACTAATCAATCGGTGGGATGATAACTTTGTTCCTTAATCGTGGCGGAAGTACGATAACATCCATTGTTTTAACCCTATGTCTTCGCTATGTCGGTTGGTTAAGGACAAGTAAGTTTATTGTCCTTGAGGTAGTTGTGTTTACATTCTTTGCATGCGATTTCACGTGACAATCAGGCCATGAAAAGATGCGTAGGAGAGTAGAGATTATTAAGTATTATACATATTAGCAAATCATGTTTAACGGGATAATACGGATATTAGTCATTCTCGTGGTATACCTTACATGGTATTCTGCTTAAGATGCATCAGTTCGATATTATTAGAGATACATCGAACTACGTACGGTGAGCACATGGATTAATATGGAACCCAGCCATCACTTTGTTTAGTTTTAGTTTGTTTATGTTTTGAATTTCGTGTTAGGTGATTTAGCATGCGATTATAAGGTCATAAAAGCGGTAAATCATACGAAAGCGGTAAATGCTAAATGTAAGTAAATCATGTAGTAAGGATTTGCACCCTCGGAGTGTACACTAAACGAGACACGATGTGTAGATGGTTTAGAAGGGATCTCGGAACTACTCGGGTTTAGTTAGGATGTTTTAGTGCTTATGGTTGAAGTTGAGGACATTATGTATGTTTATAACGTGCCATGGACCTAGTGTCCTTATTTGACATTATCGAAGTGCATAATAAAAGTGTAAAATGTAAAGTATTGTTTAGACGACAACCTAGTGACGATTCGACTTCGAGGCGGATCCTCCTAGCATGTCCTGCGGTGAATTCGGCAGAGCTTCGCTACTACATCTGGTTCTGCGGTGAATCCGGCAGAGCTTCGTTGCTATACTCGGAGTTGGCTAGTTGAGCGTAGGTGCCCCTCTGTTCGAGTGGAGTGCTCGAGGAATGATGAGTAGCGTTGATTCGCTTATCGGGACAACTATCAAGTGGATTAGTGTCGGAGTGCGACCTAAGTTAGAGAAGAAGAGGGAGAGAGCAAATTGTGAGACAAAATGATTCACGAATTCGTAAGTTCTGTCGAAATGAATGAAATGAGGGGCGTATTTATAGTTGTTCGCGCAGTTCAAATCGCCCTTATGGACGCTTGACCCCTTGCGCACCAGGACTCAGTCGTCTGGTGTCATGCGCGTGAAGACTGGGACGCCTGGTGTGAGGTGCCTGGAATTTTGAAGATCCGATTTCGAACCTTTCCAAAACGCAGAAGATGCGTAAATTAACGTTGCTTGGGGATTAAGGGTTTCCGTTAACCCTAGCACGTCGAGCGTCGGGTGGGCCTCGGGCGCGTATCTCGAGGTTTGCACAGCCCTCACGTGTTGACTCGAGTTTGACTTTGCATATTTCGGGACCGATTCAGGCCCCGGTGTCGAAATTGACTCTAATTAGTGTCAATGCGACCGTAATGACACGACTAAGGCTGTTTTGATGTCGAATTAATTTTTCCGAGTAATTATTTGATCCGTTCTATAGAAAAACTATATAGAACATCGTAATCTCGTGTCGCGTTGCAGTCCGATCGTCATTGGGTGTTTGTTGGGCACCCCTGCAGCCACCAGGTCAGAAGTTGAGTGTCTAAAGGTGGTGGTGGTGGTGGTGAAGTTGTGTTGGAGTAGTAGTACTAGAGTAGTAGTGAAGTAGTGGTGGTAGTAGTAGTAGTAGTGGTAGTAGTAGGTAAGTAGTATCGGAGTAGTAGTAGTAGTAGTAGTAGTTGCTGTTGTTGTTGTTACTAAAGTATTGAGATGAAAATAAAATAATTAGCTACTAAAACGAGGGTAGTTCCTTGTTCTTTTATTTTATTTTTTTAGTAGTAGTGACTATTTTAGTTAGTAGTAGTCATAATACTAAGTATTAATGTTTTCGATGGGTGTTGATATATGATTTTGTTGTTTTAGTTTTCGTTACGTATTGTCAATGAAGCATGTTATATATCTACTCAGACCTAGAGATGGCAATGGACCGGATCTGGACCGGGTCCACTAGGATCCAGACCCGGACCCGTCCAAATTACCCTAGACCCAGACCCGGCCGGGTCCAAAATTTTAAGACTTAGATCCAGCCCCGCCGGGTCCGGTTTGAGTCCGGGTCTACCCGCGGGTCTCACTATTTTATTTTATTTTGTCCTACATTCCTCATTTCTTCCAAATTTCAGATTTCGCCGGTATCTTTTAGCACCTACAAAATTGTCTACGACATATATTGTACTAAGAAATTAAACACTCTTACAAACTCATTCATAACGGTCTTAGGAGACTTACATAAATGTCCGACAACAAACTAAATTCACCACCACAAGTCCACAAGTTATAACTACAAGTCCACAAGACCACAATGTTTACATAAATTCATTACAAAGTTCTTTACAAACTTCAAAGTTAAAAGACCAAAGAAATGTTTAATAACCATAACATGAAGTTTCATATAGGTCCTCTTCCTCCATATCATCAATTGGGATGTCATCCACATCCTAATACAAAGAGAAGAATTAAGAATTAGTACAAAATAACAAGTAATATAAAGAAATCAAGAATACGTGAAATGTTTCAATAAAGTCTAGAAATTAGTTATACCATATCGATAAAATCAATTGCATCTCCCTCAAAATCCGAGTCCTCGTTAATGGTAGAACAAGCACTAGTACCTTCCTTGTCACCTTAAAAAATCGATAATCATTAGTATTACATTCATCATCAAAGTAATTGGTTTACTAATTCAATTTATTCTAAAAAGTACAACTACTAATGTTACCTTGTAAATCTTGCATTTTCCAATTTTGCAAAGACATTAGTGCTTCAACGGTGTGAGCATGAAGTCTAGAACAGTGAGCACTCACAACTCGTCCTCCCATGCTAAAAGCACTTTCCGAAGCCACACTAGAGATTGGAATGGCAAGAATATCCTTAGCAATAGTCCGCAAGGTAGGATATCTACGATCAATTTTCCACCAACAAAGGACATCAAAACTATCATCTTCTTCTTCCGTCTCATCTTCTAAGTAATGATCCACTTCACCCTTAACAACCACCTTTCTTATTTTGGTCCTTTTTGCTTTGGCATATTCATCTTGATGATCTTCACAATACGAACTCATTTGTTTCCTTTTCCCGTTTTCATTTAAAACATCTTTACTACTACCTTCACTACTTTATTTTTTGATACTCCGCTACAAGGTCATCCAACAATTGCCTCACCCTTTTTATTTCTTTCTCACCCTCATTACCATAAAGCCTCTTAAAATAATATTCAGCACAATCCATTTTGTTCCTGGGGTCTAAAATGGCGGCAATAGCTAATAGACCATTAATTTTTTCCCAATATTTATCAAATTTTTAAATCATACTTTTAGCCATGCGTTTGATAATATCAACATCATCTTCCAACCAACGCATTAAAGCAAACTTAATTTCACATGATTTTCGAAAGAACAAGTAAGAAGTAGGATAATGTCTTCCCGAAAACACCTCTGTAGCATTATCAAATATATCCAACTTCTCACAAACAAGACTAGCCAAATTCCAATCTTCATTAGAAGGAACATCAAACTTTAACCTTGTATTTAGGCGTTTTAACCTAAAAAACACTTCTTTATATGGCAAAGCGGAGTGAAGCATATAAAAAGTTGAGTTCCATCTAGTTTTACAATCAAGTATCAATCTTGTAGTGTTAGTTTTACCAAAAAAACGACAAGCCACTTCAAACTTTTCAATTCTTTTAGGAGTAGACATCCAAAAAGAAACACAATTCCTCACTTTCAATATCCCCGATTCAATCACATCTAATCCATCTTTAACAATTAAATTTAAGATGTGTGCACTACATCTTAAATTTAAGAAACTACCTTGCAACATTAGACACTTTGTCTCAAAGTTTTTAAGTAGAATTTTCATCATCACATCATTAGTGGTACAATTATCAACCACGACCGAAGAGATCTTGCTTTCTAAAACATATTGAGATAAACAATCCATTAAAACCTTCGCCAGAACACCTTTAGTGCGTGGACATGGTACAAAACAAAACCTTCACAAACAAGGGAATATATCAACAAAAAATTTAGATAATGAGATAACAAAAATATTATTTATAAAGTAGAAATCATTACCTTAAAGTCCGGTTTCTTAAGATCCAATTTCGGTCAATAAAATGCAAGGTGACAACCATGTAACCTTTCTTTTGATTAGAGGCGGTCCACATGTCAGTTGTTACCGCGATTCTACTATCGGTACACCCCAATAATTGCTTAAGAGAAAGCTTGTCTTCATTGTACAACTTCAAAATATCACTTCTCAAAGTATTCCTAGAAATTATGTTAAATGAGGGATTTAGACTCTTGATAAAATCCCTAAACCAATAATGATCAACAATGGACAAAGGATATTCATGTACCACAACCATAATAACCAACTTAGCCCTAGAGGTTTCTTGGTTAAACTCTTTGTATTTTTTCTTAAGTTCCAAACTATTAGACCCATCTAACTCAGTTTTCACTCTAAGCTTTGTTTGACTCACAAAGCCTAAATGTCTCATCGGACAAGCATCCTTTCCGTGTTTCAATAGGTGAGAAGTACCACTATTAGTATTATAAGAAAGATACTTGTTACATCGTTTGCACTTCGCCTTCTGACCACCATCAACCTTCACCAAGTCAAAGTACTCCAAAGCTTTGGAAGTGTGTTTCTTATTACTGGCCACTGTAAGTGTCACTTGTGTTTTAGTAGGAAGGCTACTTGCATCATTCGAATGTTCCACAAAACCCTCTTCATCCGTACCTTCTTCCTCAATATCGTACAACACATATTTTCTATTTGACTGAACACAATGAGATTGTTCTTCATCCATTCTAAAAATTATTATTTTGATGAGACCTAAAACAATTTAAGATAATGTATGAATTAGAGATTGATAGCAACAAGAACTTTCACAGAAACGGACCTTATAATCAAACAAAACAGTCACATAAATAAACAATCACAAAAAAAACGTAATAAATCAAATTTCCAGCAAAAACGTAATAAATCATATTGAAGAATATCAAAACATAAATCACAAAAAAAAAACCAATCAAAATTCAGCAAAATAAGATGAAAAAATCACTAAAAAAATCAATCATATAAATTTTGAGACTTATAGTGAAGAAGAAGAAGAAGATTGATGAACTTTAAGTCTCTAATAAATCCTGCAACCATAAACTACTCTAATCAGTAATAAGTTAATAACTCAATCGACAAAAAAAATAGAAGAAGAAGAAGAGGAGGTTGACGATTGACAGTTGAAGAAGAAATAGAGCAGGAGGTTACAGAGCACACTTACAGTAAGGATGAAGAAGAACGGTAGTATAGACGGCGACAAGATGACAGATCTGAAAAGGTGGTGAGCTTGAACTTTGAAAGGGTGACGGATCTAGGGTTTGAAACTTTGAACATGGAAAGGGGGTGAGGAGAGAAGTGAGTCAGTGAGAGAGTTGTTTTAGTAATTTAGTTGTCTGCTGGCTTCTACAGTTCTACGTATGTTAGTATATTTTATTTATTTAATTTTTTTTTTAAATTAAAGTGTCGGGTCCACGGGTCGGGTCCGGGTCCAGTATTTCAGACCCGGACCCGAACCCGGTTTTTAAAAATAAGACCCAGACCCGACCCGGACCCGCCGGGTCTGAAAAAATGAGACCCAGACCCGACCCATTTGGGTCCGACCCACCGGGTCTAGGTCGGGTCCTGGACCCGATGTCATCCCTACTCAGAACTACCTAGTACCTGTTCAAGAGTTACTCATTAGGAGTAATTCTTGGATAGTCCCCGTTTTGGGACTGTCTTTGTACTTTACATGTCACTTAGGTGGTAAACATGAAATTGTGTTGTGTTGATAAGAGAAAGGTTTGGTGGCAATTCTCTCACTGTTCTTCGAATGCACATGCGGAGTATTCATATATTCCACATTGTGTTTTTGGAGAACTAAGGCGAATTGCTGCTAATTTTTTTTCTTATCGACAGAACACAATTTTGTGTTTATCAGTAACATGGAACGTACAAGGATGGGTTTAGGTTGGAGTGATAAGGCCAGGTCCCCCCGGTGATGAATTGATGTTTATGAAAGTCCAAACTGAGGGACAAAGAGCACGTTTCTCTTCATTGTGCATGTTTCATGTTGTTGTATCCTATTTCAAATTATATGAAACTGTTAGATGTTGTTGAATGCTTTCCCCCACGCTAATTGTTTCATGTGTATGTATCTTGAACATTTATATTTCAATTCATATAGAATGAATAGAGTAGAAAGAAGGTGTATGTGTAAGAGATTAGACCATAGTTTGTGGCCGAAAATTGAATTTAGAGACGGAGTGGAGAACTTCATCAAATTTTCGTTAACTAATAATCCCCTCTACACAAGCGAGCAACTTAGGTGTCCATGTAGTAAATGCAAAAATCGTGCATTAAAACATGAGGACGATGTTAGAACTCATCTATACAAGCACGATTTTGTTGAAAACTACTACGTGTGGACGTATCATGGTGAAGATGAAAATATAGTCAGTCGTCTGCAAGAAGCCGTACGCGAGAATCCGTATTGAGACTTTGTGGAGGACGCACTACGTACGACGGTTGAGGACATAATGGAGGAGGAGCGTAACCCAGGCCACATAAGCGACGAAGAAGTGTATCATGAACCTAACCCACAAGTCCTTTCGTTCTTCGAAATGCCGAAAAATGTTGAGCTCTCAGTATATGACGGATGCGAAACGAGTTTGTTGCAAGTCGCTTCAAGGATGTTGACCTTGAAGTGCGAGAGTAACATGTCACTTAGATCTTTAGATGGTTGGATCAAGTTGATTGTTGAGCTTCTACCAAAAAAGGATAACGTCATGTCACATAACTTCTACGAGGTGAAGAATGTGTTGAAGGGCCTTCAACTCCCCATCAAAAGACAGACTCACGTCCGAACGGATGCATGTTGTTCTGGAAGGGAGATTCGGATCTTGACAAGTGTAGAAAATGTGGTTCATAGAGGTGTAAGAGCCAACGCTAAATACAAGGGGGAAGAGAGTACCAAGTAAGGTTTTGACTTATTTCCCACTAGGTCCTAAACTATAACGATTATACGCGTCAATGAAAATTGTCGCAGAGATCAGTTGGCACCACTAAAACTCACAAATAAGGGTGAGTGGTACGATGACGAATCCTAGCGACGGTGAAGCTTAGAAAACATTTGATATTAAACATCCGGAGTTCTCAAAAGAGTCGCGCAATGTACATCTGGGTTTGTGCACATACGATTTTTCACCATATGGGCAATTCGGTAAATCTTACTCATGTTGGCCAGTGATTGTGACACCATACAACCTTCCTCCATGGTTGTGCAATAAGAGACAATTCATGTTTTTCTCTCTTATTATTCCTGGACCGAGGAACCCAAAATCTAGTATGGACGTGTATCTCCAACTTCTAATTGAGGAGTTAAAAAGTTTTTGGGATAACGGGGTTTACACGTACGATGTATCCAAGAAGAGTAGTTTCAATCTAAGGGCAGCATTAATGTGGACCATCAACGACTTTCCAGTTGGAGTACAACGGGTTACTGTGCTTGCCCTTACTGTCAAGCGAAGGATCAAAGATCATTTTGGCTAAAAAAACAGTTGCAAGGTGTGTTGGTTTGACTATCACCAACAGTTTCTACCCTCTGAACATCCATTTAGATATAATTGTAAGAGTTTTCTAAATAAGAAACTCAATGAAATGGGAATGCATGTAATAGGTTATCAGGCGATGAGATATGGGCAGATGTTAAAAAATATCCTACAATAGTACACGCTACCCACCAACAATTAAAGAAGTTGAAGGACAAGAAGGAAGGTTGGTGGAAGCAAAGCATATTTTGGGAGCTTCCATACTGGAACACTCTGCTAATTAGACACAACCTAGATGTTATGCATATCGAGAAGAACTTCTTTGAGAAGCTTATCAACACCATTATGGATGTACCAAATAAGACAACGTACGGACCGAAAGGCAATGCGGACTTCAAAGAATTGTGTCTTGGGCGACCCAAGTCCTCGTCGTTCGTTCTAGAAAAAAATGAAAGGAAGGCTTTGTGCGACTAGGTATCTGGGTTGAAGTTCCCGGATGGTTACACATGAGACTTGTCTAGGTGTGTAGACCATTCAAAGTTGATTTTGCATGGCATGAAAAGTCACGACTGTCAGGTGTTTATGGCGCTGCTTGTTGCTAGTAGCATTAAAGCAGCCGGTGCCTATGAACACCTGGACTGCAATAACGGAGATTAGTTAGTTCTTCCGTGATTTGTGTTCCTACACAGTTTCAGTGGGCTCCATTAATCGGCTGAAGAAAAACATTCCCGAGATCCTTTGCAAGTTGGAGAAAATATTTCCTCCATTCTTCAACTCCATGAAGCATCTACCACTGCACTTGTCGTATGAAGCAAGGATCGGCGGTCCAGTTCAGTTTTGTTGGATGTACCCATTTGAAAGGTGACATCCTAAACTCCTATTAATATGAATTATTATGTATTAATGATTAAGTGTGTATGATATTTTAGTACCACCATTTTGCAGGTTCCTCAACCACTTGAAAAAATAATAGGAACAAAGCGCGGGTTGAAGGATCAATATGCAACACATATTCGTTAGAGGAGACGTCAAATGTATACTTCTTCTACTTTGAAGATCACATTGACACGAAAGCCAAAGACCTTGATGTTGGTGTGCCTGAAAGTGAAGAACATCAGAAGAAGCTAGAACCATTTCAGAATCACATGGGCAACACACAGAAAATGCAAGGAGAGATAGCTGACTAATGTTGACTATAAGCAGGCACACTTATACGTTCTTATAAACTATGGCACTATCATCCGACCGTACGAGAAGTAAGTGACTCACGTACTGTACCCTCCTTATTATTGACATTGTGAAGAATTAACTGCAACTTGTAACTAATTCAGAAAATTCGAGGCATTTATCATGAGCGAACACGCAGAGGTGAAAACGTCTGCCGACGTTTGGTTCAAATATGAGTCCTTTTTTCCCACATGGCTACGTAATCAAATATGTTGAAATGATATTTTAATTAACTAAATAAATTGTCACTAAGTTTTATATAGGTCTCACATTAACTTAAAATATTTCTTAAACTATTTTACTTTTACAAAAGCCTGAAGCATTGGAAAATCCCCTCGTAAGACCTCTGGGAACTGGGGCTTCTTCATGAGTTAAGACCTGGAAGCGATATAATTAACGGTTACAAGATTCGTACTTTCAAAGAGGGTGTCGACGTTCCAAAATCCACAATAAGTAACGACATGTTTGTGAGTTCTACCGATGGATCCGAATATTATGGATCCCTAGCTGAGTTGATTGAGCTCGACTACTATGACAGCGATAGTAGTTGCAAGGCCGTATTATTCAAATGTGATTGGATCGACAATTCCGCAAATGGAATCAATGTTCATGAGTTATACAAACTTGTGGATGTCGATCTGACGATTAAACTACGAGGACACAATCCTTTTGTGTTGGCCTATCAAGTTGATCAAGTTTGTTACGCTCCTTATCCAAAGGGAAAAAAGAATACAAATTGGTCAGCGGTGTTTAAGATCAATGCAAGATCACAAGTTGACAATCCTATCATCGACGATGACGTCTACCAAGAGAATGTAGTTGCTAATAATCAGCCAATATCATTCTATTGTGATCGAAGACAATGACGACGTCAATGAGGAAGAATATGAAGTTCACGTTACTGGGGCTGAAGGGGAGGATGAGAAATTTGCAGATTGGATTGCTCCTGAAGGAGAGGCTGAGGAAGAGTTGATCGTTAATGAAGATGACGGGGATGAGGTTAATAGTGAATGGGATGACGATGAGGACGTGGAAGAAGGTTTCATTGAAGTGCATACCGATGGGGAGAGTGATAGTGATGATAATTAGAGTATCCATAGTTCTTTGTAATTTATTTTTTGCAAGTTGAAATTTATTTCTTTGTAATTTGAAACTATTTTGCTCATCAATGAAATTCCTTGATTAAACTAAACTAATTGACTCTATATTTTAACATTTTTTATTGGTGGGATTTGTCGCGGATCCCGCCACCAAATAATAACCAACTAACCTAACTAGGGTAGCTAGGGCAAGTCGGGTCGATCCACAGGGACGGAAATGGGTTTCGACTAATAGGTGCTACGGTCTAGGACTAGGTTCAAGACAAGCTAATCTAGGGGATAGACTAATGACTAAACTAGGTCTAAAATAAGGAAAAGAAAGACAAACAAGTAACTAATGACTAAGGGAAGCAAGAATAACAATAAGAAGGAAAACTAGGGCTAGGTCGGGTTCATGGGTGCAAAGAAGACAAAAAGAGGAAAAACGAAGTCACTAGTTAGCATGCTTTCGTGGCCTAGATTCTACCGATCGGGCTCTCGCTACGTAATCGGCCTAGGGGTCGTCCTCACCGGGCTCTCGCTACGTAATGAGGGAACCAAACCAACCCACCAAACACACACATACAAGTGAATATGCAAGAAAAACAAGGATTGATCGCCACTAGTCTCACAAGCATTTCATCGAACATGTGGAGTGCAAGGTAAATGAGAAACAACAAAAACAACATCTAGTACCACCCATCTCATCCTAATCATCCACAATCACAACCAATCACCCTAATAACCCTAGAAAGAGTCTACTCAAACATATCTAATCTAAAACTAACACTAACAAGAGAAACCAACATAAAAACCAAAACAATCATAATGAAACTAGTGAAAACAATGGACTATGAACAATACAATGAACAAAGATTAAAAGTTGGATGAATAAACAAGATTAAGAGAAAGGATTAAGAATATTATACCTACTAACAAGAGGATGAAAGATTGAAACTTGCATTAATAAGAAAAACCCAAAACAATCACCCAAGGTTGTCAATCTTGGTGGAGATCTTGAAGAATTCCCTTAATACAAGGATTAAACTAAGATTAACGATTAACTAAGAACTAATCTACACTAATCTATGCTAAAGTAGTCTAGGGTTTAGTGGGTAATGAAGGATATATCATAAGAATACAAGAGGAAGGGTATATATAGGGTTACAAGAGCAAAAGAAGAAGAAACAATGAAGCGCGGGTCTGAACTGGGCTCATCCCGGTCGGGATGAGGAGGTCCCGGTTGGGATGAGGTGGTCCCGGTCGGGATGAACTCATCTCGGTCGGGATGGACCCAGGACAGAAGCTATCGCATTTATGCACCTCATCCCGGACGGGATGAGGTCCTTCCCGTCGGGGATGAGTCTTGTAGGCCTCCAATATGATCTGTAAGGTCCCTCCTTGCCTCTCATGGGTTTCTCATCGATTCTCGGGACTCGGGATCGAGCCTAAGGGGCTCGGGAATGGGTCCCAAGGTCTCGGGATCGAATCCAAGGCATCGAGTGATCGTTCCTTCTCTTCGTTGGCTCCAAAAGTGTATGAAACGAGTCGGAATCGTTCCAATTCTTCATGAATGGTCTCGGGAACCTAAAACGAACTAAAGGAAGCATAAGTAACCCAAAAAACGCTCCCAAGGAGCGATTCTACAAGGAAAACGGGACCAAAACACAACAAATTAGGCACTACAAACTACACTTATCAACTCCCCCACACTTAACCCTTACTCGCCCTCGAGTAAGCTCATACTAACTACTAAACTAGCCGAGTGGGTATTAGCGCACCCTACCCCCTTTCAACTCACGCGAGTACACTTAGAGGAAAAGTGTACTCCGCAAGGCAAGTGGGGTCTTGCGACAAAACTGTGGATGCAACCGGACACAAACACATAAACAAGCAAGCATACAACAAACAAACACAAGGTTGCACCCAAAAGAAAACAAATACCGCTTCCCTCAAACAAGCGGTGAAAGAAGCACCGGTTTAGGACTCGAGGCAAGTGACAACGTTCCCAAGCTAATCATACAAATCGAGATGAACTAAACCCTAATAGTATGATAACAAAGCAATAAAAATGTTGGTAACTTACCTAGGTCCTCCTAACTTTCTAAGAACGTACTACGGGACGATTGGCGGGATGGAAAAAGGGATGAACCACGCCGTTAGTCGACACTGTAGGTAAGTGAGATCCCGCCCCCTTTAGCGATGAGCCAAGAGGGTCGTCCCATGCCCAAAACCGCTTAACTAGTCCAAGTAAAAAGGTGGCTAATATTGCAAAGTGAGGGAATACCGACCATTACCGCTATCATCCTTCCTAGGGACTCGGTCCTTTGGTAGGCTCTTCACGGTAATTGTCGGTAAAAGGCTTATTTTGAGAGGTATGGGGAGTCTTTTTGTGGGACGGTTTTCTTTTGGCATTTTTCTTTCTTTTGCATTTTTGCTTTGTTTTGCTATGCCATTTCTTTTTCTTCTTTTCTATTTTCTTTTTCTTGGCTTTTTGTGCCTTTTCTTTTTCTTCAATCTTTTCTTTCTTTCTTTTTTCTTTCTTTTTCTTTTCTTTACCCTTTTGGCTTGATTTGAGTTGTGGGCATTTCTTTTTGCAATTAAGAAAGAGATATCAACACTCTGCAACTTTATTTTGTGATATGTGTAGAAAGTAGGGGAAGGGGTAAGTCGGGGGTCGCGATTCCTCTCCAAACCCACAAAAAGGTGGAGAACTTGAACTAATCGAACAATTTCAAACACGGTCACCTAAGGACGGGACTCGGCAACCAAGGCCTTTTAACACCGTGGGTGGTCAAAATGGTCAAAATGTAAATCCCGTAGTAAATTCCTAGTAGACTAGGTGGAATCAAGGTAAAGGACCAACGAAACTATTGGTTTAAGGTCATTCTACTAGACTAAAGTCCAAGACTCGATCCATACTACTAGAAAGGGAAAGTAAACACTTGCACACTAGCCTCAAAACCGGGTTATCGATAACCTTTTTACATAAAAGACACAACTACACAACACAAAACAAAGACTCGACAAAAACGAAAGAAAAAGAGACAAAGACAATAAAACAAGACAAAACAAAACAAACACAAACAAGAGAACAAACACCACCCCGAAATTCCGAATAAACGACCAATCACCACAAATATGCACAAAGCTCCACCCGAGCACACATCATCACCAATCTTCCCAAACTCCACAAGCAACAAGGAGGGAAAAGAGATAAAGAGATGTTACCGGATGTCTTGGAAGCTCTCCAAAGCTAACGGTGATTAAGCAACCTATAAGGAAAAAGGGAGGCAAAACATGCACAACACAACAAATATACGACACAACGACACAAAAGGAAAACACAAAAAAGAAAATCTTTTTGATTTTTGTGAAAATTTTTCAAATTTTAAGGGGTTTTAAAGATTTTTTCGAAAACACTACGAAAATAAAACTAACTAGACTAAGATATCACTCCCCCACACTTAAACCGAGCAATGTCCTCATGCTCGATCGTAGTGTATGGAGACACTAAATAAAAGAAAAGAAACTACGAAAATAAAGTTAAAAATCTAAAATAAAGCGGAGAAAAGGGTAGAATGTGTCCGGCCGGAGTGTAGTCAAGTCACCATGGGCCGAGACGAGAAAAGATATGGATGGGGGAAGAAATAAAAAGAAGGAAATAAAAGGAAATGGGAGGGGAGGACTAGGTGTAATCAAGTCACCTAGCCAAGAGTCCGCCTAAATCCGATTAAATCCCAAAAAGTGAAAAATAAAGTGAAAAGCATTGTAAATTTGGATTTTGAAATGACTCCCGACGTAATCACGTCATCGAGAGTCGGGAGCAATAACTACCAAGGGCCCGAGGGCCACCATGACACAAAAGTGTAAACGGGGAAGGGGACAAACAAAGGAAAAACAAGCGATAAAAGACGGAAAAGAAAGGATAGTTGCCGTACCCATCGGTTAGCAGCTCACTCGCTCCATCGTCTCATAGTTCAATATCGGCACAAAGCTTGTCTTCGTCATTGCTATTCCTCTTCAATCTTGATAGGCCCGCATGGTTGAAGTATTAAGCTTGCAATGGTAGAAGGGAGTGGGATTTGATGGGAAGCTCGGTATGTAGTGAAGATAAGGCGAGGTGAGAGTATGCATATGAAGTGTAAGGTCATATGATAGGTGCAAGGGTAGGTTGGGAGGTTGGGAGGGGGTATAAAATGGTTGGGTGGGCTCGAATGTCGAAGAAGAGGCAAAATGTGGAGCAGGGGACCATCCCGGTCGGGATGGTTGGTCCCGGTCGGGACGACACACCCGTCCCGGTCGGGACGACGCTCCAGAAAACTCGAATTTTGGTACCCTCATCCTGGTCGGGACGGCTCCTTCCCGGTCGGGATGGATCACTCGTCCCGGTCGGGATGCCTTCTTCTCGCCCGAGATAGATCTTATAACCTTCTACAACCCCAAAAGCTTGTCCAAAGCTTCAAAAACCGACTCCCTTGCTCAAAACCAAGCTTCTATCATCATCTACTCTCCTCGAGACTTCATCTTCACTAAGACCTATCAAATGAACTCAATAAACACCATCAAAATCCCTCCCTCACATCACTCATCAAAATACCAAATTACAAGAATTCCACAAAAGCTAACAAATCCTAGAAACCAAACTATCCAAACAAACATATACACAAATACAAGCACAAAAGAAAAGGGAAAAAATATTTACACTAAGCTACTTTCACCAACTACACTTCCATAGCCATCAAGAGCTCGGAGGAGTAAGTCAAATGCCCTAGCAACATCTTCATTGAAGCTCACATAGCCGAGCCTAGCTACTTTCAAGAGCTTCCAAGTCGTAGGCAAGAAGCGATCATCTTCATTATGCTCGGGGTTCTCGTGATCTTCCGGGTCTTCCAAACCAACATAGCAACGACTCTTATGACCATCCGGTAGGTATAGTGGTCTAGAGTCATGCTCGGTGTTATGATGTGGGAGATCACACCCTAGGGGAATTGCTTCTTCTACGGGGTCGAGAGTAGAACTCTTTTCCACCGCCCGACAAGGATCCTCTTCATCAACCGTCTCACAAGACAAGGGACTAGCAATCGAGTGCGATAGAGGAGGAGAAGGCATCAAGTTTTCTTCATTGGAGGCAATTGGCTCCTCCAATTTCCCATTCAAGGCAAGTTCCAAGGCATCTACTTCTTTCTTCCAAGTATTACGCTCCTTTTCACTCACCTTGTCAATATGGCCTAGAGGAGGTATGTCTTCACTTGGCTTTGGATTGTCTAGATCCGGTTCATCACGAAGAAAATCTTACAAATCCAATTTGATAGCCAATACATTGGCTCCCCAAGAGTTACCTTGAGAATCATGTTCACTTCCCTCCTCATTGTCGACCCTTGAAGCTTCAACTTCCTCCATTCTTCCCATATCTTCACCATCCAAGCAACACTCAACGATGATCTCTTGATTGACCCTCTCTTCTTCATTTGTGGCTTCACGATCGGGTTGACTTTCTTGTGGAGACACCCGACCTTCATGCCCAAATGAACCTTCCTCAACAATTCGCGGAGCTCGAGTGGCCGACATCGTGATACGAGCCATGAGTGCATTGATTCAAGCATCTTGCACCTCTATTTGGGCCTTGAGCTCCTCTTTGACCCCTTGTATTTGAGTCATCATCGCTTGTTGACTCTTTTGCAATAAAATCATCATCTCATGTTGACCCTTTTGCAATAGCATTATCATCTCTTGTTGACTCTTTTGCATTTGAACCAACATTTGACAAGTCTCAAAGTTGGGGGTTTTTGGTTGTGGGTTATGTGAGGGTGTTTGGTAGTTGTTAAGATGTTGGAATGATCCTTGACAACTTTCATGGTGACCATATGGAGGGCGTTCGTAAGATTGTTGATGAGGTTGAAATGGTTGGTGAAATTTTGGGACTTGGCAATTTGCCCCATAGTTGTCCCGTGACGATTGATGGAAGCTAGGACGTGCCATTTCCATAACGTTGTTTTGATACCTAGTATGAACTAGAAGCACTTGAGCAAACGTTAGTAGCCTAGTGCTTTTGAGGCACTAGGAAGAGAGAATAGCACACAAGAAGTAAAACGGAGATACACAAGGAGTACAAAACACAAAGATCAAGAACAAAGTCTAAAACTAAGCACACAAAAGTCTAAACTACGCCGTCCCCGGCAACGGCGCCAATTTGATGGGAGGATTTTGCCGTCAATCCCACCGTCAAATGATACCGAGTAACCTAACTAGGGTAGCTAGGGCAAGTCGGGTCGATCCACAGGGACGAAAATGGGTTTAGACTAATGGGTGCTACGGTCTAGGACTAGGTTCGAGACAGGCTAATCTAGGGTGATGACTAAGGACTAGACTAAGGTCTAAAACACGGAAAAGGAAGGCAAAACAAGTAACTAACGACTAAGGGAAGCAAAGACAACAATAAGAAGGAAAACTAGGGTCAGGTCGGGTTCATGGATGCAAAGGAGATAAAAAGGGGAAAACGGGGTTACTAGCATGCTCTCGTAGCCTAGGTACCGCCGACCGGGCTCTCGCTACGTAATCGGCCTAGGGGTCGTCCTCACCGGGCTCTCGCTACGTAATGAGGGAACCAAACCAACCAACCAAACACACACATACAAAAGAATATGCAAGAAAAACAAGGATTGATCGTCTCTAATCTCACAAGCATTTCATCGAACATGTGCAGTGCAAGGTAAATGGGAAACAACAAAAACAACATCTAGTACCACCCATCTCACCCTAATCATCCAAAATCACAACCAATCACCCTAATAACCCTAGCAAGAGTCTACTCAAACATATCTAATCTAAAACTAACACTAACAAGAGAAACCAACATAAAAACCAAAACAATCATAATGAAACTAGTGAAAACAATGGACTATGAACAATACAATGAACAAAGATTAAAACTTGGATGAATAAACAAGATTAAGAGAAAGGATTAAGAAGATTATACCTACTAACAAGAGGATGAAAGATTGAAACTTGCATTAATAAGAAAAACCCAAAACAATCACCCAAGGTTGTCAATCTTGGTGGAGATCTTGAAGAATTCCCTTAATACAAGGATTAAACTAAGATTAACGATTAACTAAGAACTAATCTACACTAATCTATGCTAATCTATGCTAAAGTAGTCTAGGGTTTTGTAAAAACCCGGTTCTTCTAATGACATTAATTAACAAGGCGGAAAATAATTAAGTCGTAAAAAGGGATAAAAATTTAAAACCATCGACTCAAGTGAGTCTTTTACCGATAAATGAACCGTTTGTTAAAATACAACAATTGAAACCCGAATTACAAATTTCTAAATACAATAGTCTGACAAAATTTGTGTTACAAGATTTATAGTTTGACACTCTCATCTGCCACACTGTATCTCTTGCACTCACGCATGCCCCCATGTCCAGTCTTGAGGGTTCGTCAACCTGAATGCATATTTAAATATACATGTCCCACTTAGTGGGAGTAACCTAACCGTCCTTCTAACACGGCCCCGAATAATCAATGTAGTACAACGTTTAGGTTATCTAATTAACAGATAAGCAGGCATGTCACATTACAAATCGACATGTATACAATGTAAGATACACATGAAGTGATTTCAATTAACATGCGAATCAATTTAAATATATAAGACATGTAGGTTATATAGAATAAAGTAATACATACATCATATGAGTATCATGTGAATAATACAGTAAAGCATAGATCATGGATTCATAGAAGTGTCATGTGAAAATAGAGTAAGACATACATAATACAAATCGTATGGAACATAATATAAATCTTAATCAATATTCAAGCAAGACATATAACAAAACATCACTTCCCATTATCAAACATTTCAATCACATCATTAGTCATAAGAGTATAGAACAGTAACAAAGCATAATAGCACATGTGATTTAGAAAACTGTAGTCATTTACTTTTAAAAACAATGGTTTCCTTTCACATAATGCACGGGACGTGACTACTAATGTCTCATGCACACTTAAGGCCTGCATCTCACCATAAATGCGGATAGGAACATCAATCCCGCCAATCATATCGATACTAGGAGGTTTACATCTCACCCCTAGTGCTCAATAGGATCGAACACCTAAATTGACTCGGTTTAGTCGACTGACATACGGAGAAGAAGGACTGCAAGTGCATGGACTCAGAGGCCCCGCTAAACCGAACATGTCCCATACACTGCTAAGGCAAAGGTCGGAAGGTATTCGCCCCCAAAGATATCCGATATAGAGAGTGAGAGCTGATCAGTGCCCTTGTCTATGTATGCGCACACACCCAATCCATACTCTTGGTCTCGGGAAAGAGAATCTTTACACAACCGAGCACCTCAATGGCAACTGGATGACTACTACTCTACCGACAAACTCATAAAGAGCTGGCTGCCCATTTACTTCTTAGCATTTTCTCGCACCGGCAGGATGCATCATGGCCTCCCATGAGCAGTGACTCCGAGTGTCGTAGTCTACTTTCGAAGCTGTCTTCTATCGCATCGCCATCTAAACTTTACCAAGATAGCGCCCAACACGAAACTTAGGCTGAATTTGGGTGTCTTATAAAGACAGAGTCTCTGGAATATCGAGCTCAGCGGTCATCGTGGGGCACATGTCTGATGACCAGAGGGATGAAACAATACCGGGTTCCATAAGGATGACCGGTCTGTGGGCTGTGTATTGACTCGGAACAAGTCATTACAACATGGAATGGTGAATACGACTCAGAGGGTACTGCCAGGGCACATGTTCATTTTCACCATGACTGGTGTCGATAACATCGTTCGTGAAAACGTGTCTGATCACCGGCTTAGGTAACACACCGACTAGAAGTACGGTTGTTCCTATGGAATTTAAGTATGTCGATTTTAAGATTAACAAACATTATCAATCATCGTAAAATTTATCTTAACTGATTGTTTTAGTATACTGATGTAAGAGATTTGGAACATTTTATTTGAGATATATTATTTGAAGCGTTAATTAGTTGAGATTTGATTAAAGATTCAATTATTTCTAAGTACATTATTTAATATGGGTTCCTTTATCCTGACTTGGTCTATGTTGACTTAAAAGGCCAAAGTTTGACCAAGATAGACTAGTCAACCCTTAGTTTTGACTTAGTCATTAATTAGTCCTTAAGTGCTTATTATAAATTTTAAGTGTTGTTTTGCACATTTAAGCATTGTTTGACTTAGTACTTTTGGGTTATTTGTCTTTTAGTACTCTATACTTTTTGGGCACAAGTATTTAGTACATTTATTGTTCAAGTGTACGTATTTAGTATTTTTATACGGTTTCGTATTTGTACCGGTATACTTATCTCTTAAAGCCTATTTATACTTAGTAAAATATTTCAAACACCAAATAAATCAATAATAATTATAAAAATCATTTTAAACCTTATTAGGTATCATATTTCTCAAAACATAGAGTTTTACAAAGGTAACTTAAAGTAATAACGAAATCGATAATATTATTAAGGATACTAAGTGAGTCATTTTTCAAATGTTATTTTTAAGTTTTGATTTTCATACGCAACATACTTTTATAAGTTAGGTTTCCAGATATAAAGTCATTTTTCAAAAATAATAAGGTTTATTATTTTTAACAAATTAAAAACGAAAACAGTACGGTTTTCAATACTTTTTTTTTAAATCGTTTAAAATACTTAAACGTCATTAAAGTGAACCAAAATTTTATTTTGGATATCTATACTTGTACATAACTTATACCAATAAATGTAGATTAAAATACTTTATAAATGTTCTTAAATAAAATATTCTTTCCAGATCTGACCCATTTTAGTACGAATTTTATAAATGAAAATATATATGATGGATTCATATGAAACTTGACATACACATCTTAGGAATCATCAGGAACATAAAATAATTTTTCCAAGTCCAAATAAAACGTTTAACATCACAAAACATATCATTTTCTCAGACAGTACATAAAATCATACAGTACCAGTTTAAGAAATAAATCATTACTAAATATATATTTTCATACAAACTTACTTTTAATATTTTTATCATATTCTAGACATTTAGATATACAACTTTCATGAAGGAATCTAAGGCTATTTCGAAACATAATTTACACAGAAAAATCGTGAACATATATCACACATCACAGAATCCATTTTACAGCATGTATTGTTAAGTGATAAATCAACAAATAGTTAACTTTAAACTTGGTGATCTAATGATTTAGTCCTAAACATGATGTTATATGTTAGTTAGAGTCTAAACACTATACTACGAGATTTGAGGGCGAAGAAAAGTTAGGCTACCTATTAGCAATTCTCCGGATCAACTATGAAATCAAATATACTAAGATCGAAGCCCCCTTCCTCTTGCTCCTCTTCATGAGTAAGTTAGAAGGACACACAAACAAAGTAATTTAGTAAATATAATAGGAATAAGACTTAAAAATAAAGAGTATAAGGTAAGGAAAAGAAAGAGTATGTGCTCTTGAGATATGGTGGTGTAAACACCTTAGAACTTAAAAGAACTTGTATGATTTTCTTTGATTTTTAGATGGATCTTTGAAGGAGTGTTTAAGTGAGTGAATGGATGAGTAAATGAAGAGAAAATGGCTGGTTATAAGCACACAAGTCGTGCATTAGATGGGGGAGCAAAGGGTGGACAAGAACTTGACAATTACCAAAAGTAGCTAAGCAAACTTTAAGAGGTACATACCCTATTTGGTGTTTTTGATTAGAAAGGCATATTTTGAGGCTTGGACTTCAAAGTGACGGTATGGCATGCCTTAGGGTGATGTTTTTGAGTTTATTTGGTCACACCATGGTTAGGAAAGAAGTACGGAAATCGAATGTCGAGAAACGATTCGTCGGGTGACGATTTTCGTAGTAAAGGAGCTGTCCAGTACAATATTTTTATGATGAACTTATAAATTATAATTTGAATATCACCATTGTGTAGATCTTGAAAATTAATAAAGTTAGGCTTTTGAAACGCCTCAATCGGAGTCCGTATGAGAAAATAGGAACCGTTTTACGAAATCGCGCAGAATTTCGATAACAATAGAAATTTCTGTTTTGCAAACAATGAAGTGAAATAGAAAGGTTCCAAAGACAAAAGAATTGAATATTACTATATAAAATATTTTGTCGAGACTCGATTTATTAATATTAATCGTTATTATAAATAACTAAAATGGTCAAAAGCACGGGTGTTACAGGTTTAGTGGGTAATGAAGGATATATCATAAGAATACAAGAGGAAGGGTATATATAAGGTTACAAGAGGAAAGGAGAAGAAAAAATGAAGCGCGAGTCTGAACTGGGCTCATCCCGGTCGGGATGAGGTGGTCCCGGTCGGGATGAGGTGGTCCCGGTCGGGATGAACTCATCCCGGTCGGGATGGACCCAGGACAGAAGCTATCGCATTTGTGCACCTCATCCCGGACGGGATGAGGTCCTTCCCGTCGGGGTTGAGTCTTGTAGGCCTCCAATATGATCTTTAAGGTCCCTCGCCTCTCATGGGTTTCTCATCGATTCTCGGGACTCGGGATCGAGCCTAAGGGGCTCGGGAATGGGTCCCAAGGTCTCGGGATCGAATCCAAGGCATCGAGTGATCGTTCCTTCTCTTCGTTGGCTCCAAAAGTGTATGAAACGAGTCGGAATCGTTCCAATTCTTCATGAATGGTCTCGGGAACCTAAAACGAACTAAAGGAAGCATAAGTAACCCAAAAACCGCTCCCAAGGAGCGATTCTACAAGGAAAACGGGACCAAAACACAACAAATTAGGCACTACAAACTACACTTATCAATTTTGCAAACATGTTTCTCGTAGAAGTTAATATGGCAGGTAATTGTTGTGTGCTAAATATAGACCGTTTTTTCTCCCACTTAGACCCATTTTTTCCTCATTTTGAGAGTCTTGAGTGCGATTATTGCCATATTTTAAGTAAATCCCGCATTAGCGTCCCTCTTGTGCGTTTTACGTGTTTTTGGTAGTTTTTCTATCAATTTTGATAGGATTTGGCACCGAAATCACGATCGGGCTTCCACGAGCACAAGAGAAGGGAATACCGTCCAAAGAGAAAAGCACACAACTTAAAGTTTAAAGCCATCCAATCATACGACGAAGAATGAGACAAGAAAAGAGGCCAGAAAAATGACCGGGCGAAATTTCACCCGGTGAGACACCACCGGGCAAAATTTCACCCGACGGTAAATATGCCTCCCCGAAGATTTTCCGAGACTTTCCACCGGACGAAACTGACCGGGCGAAATTTCGCCCGATGGAGAAAGTGGCCAAAAATCAAAAAAAGTGAAGAAAATCTCACCGGGCAAAATTTCACCCGGTGGGATTAATACGTCAAACCGCAAGGCAAAGTTTCACCCCATGAAGATGCTAAGGGTGATTGTCTCACTAATGGAGCAAAAAGTTGGATTTGGGCTTTAGGTTAAATACCCATTAAGGCATTACTATATATATGTTACCCTAGTTTGTTGCCCAAGGCATCCCTCATATCCCACCATTAGTGTAGCATCCATCCATACTCATAATCATCCATCACTTCATTAGTGTGAAAAACCATCCATTAGTAGAACAATCTAGTAGTATTATTAGTAATTCTCTATAATCTAGTAGTAGATCTACTTAGTTTCCATCAACAATTCTCTAGATTTCAAGTTTGTAGAAGATTATCTCAAGTTTTATTTGAAGATTTGTTGGGTTTATTGAAGAATTAGTGACAAGTTCTTCATTTTATTCATCAAAGATTCAATCTTTATCCATGCAATCTTCTTATTTCTTGTAGATCTTCATAGTTGGTATATTTCTCTTCCACTCTCTAATCTTTAGTTTAGTTTTTATGTTGTTTTCTCATCATTGTCTTGTTTAGATCATATTAGTGTTGTTAGTTTCTCTAGATTTTATTTATGATGTTCTAGATTATTCTCTAGTTTATTGTGTTAGATCTTATTTCTTCCATAGTTTAGTGGGTAATTGTTAGATTGTAGTTTTCTCATAGTTTTGTCGTTAGTTTCTTTAGATCTAGTTAATATGCATGTTGTAGTGATTTTCTCCTTAGTTAATGTCTTGGTGTTTTCCATTATGATTAGTGAGTAGTTTTCTTGTTGGAGGGTTTAGGGGTGAGGACTTGAATTATTTGAATTAAGGGATGTTGGTGGGTTGCTTGCTTGTTGGTTTATCTTGTTTATGGTTGTTGTGTCATTGTTGTTTTAGTCCGGCCAACTAGGCCGACCTTGACTAGTTTCTATCAATATGGGGAAACTTGGGGTAGAAATTACCATAGCTAGAGACTTACCCTTATTCGCCGCGAAAGCGGGTTTTTAGGTAGGTTGTGTGAAGAAACCAAAAGGTGGCATTTTCCCTTATCAATGTTGCGACAAAAACTCGATTCCAACCTTCTTAGACTCCAAGTACCAAATCCCGACTTCCCCCTAACACCTTTCCCTAGATTGATCACCCCTAGCTATCCTCGTAGTCATTTCTCTAGTATAGACTCGACCCTTAGAAACCCCCCCTCTAGACATCAAACACACCGCTTTAAACTCGCCATCACACTTCGTTCCCTGTGGACCGACCTCGACTTACCACGATTAATCTAGTATTTTTTGTGTTATTCTGAGTCTATAAATATTGTTTGATCCCCCGTCCTTCGTTAACGACTGATCCAATTGGGGCGCGATCAAAATGGCGCCGTTTACGGAGACGGATAGTAGTTGATTATGTTTTTAGTTATTGTGTTTGATTGTTTTCTCTTCTCCCTTTTCCCTAGTACCGCGAGGTGCTAGGAGTCTCACCGTTTAAATTGAGTTTTATGCCCAGGAACACGTCATCGCCCTTGTGGTTCGATCCGGAGCCGGAAAGGACTTTTAGAGCATTGCGTTTTCCAAGAAATAACTCAACCACCATTATTCCACATCCTTCATTATAACCCCCTAACCTTAATCTCATCTTACCACATACACCTTCTACACCTTCTACATCACACAATTCCACTCCAAATAATCCTTCCATACCTTCCACTTCACAAAATTCACCACCACCACCATCACCGAAAACACCACCACCAAATCCATCCCCTCCAAATTCACCAAATTCAAATCCACCATCACCACCAATCCAACAAATGGCGACCCTAGGTTCACATTCTCAATTAACACACGAAGAAACACCTTCTCCCGTTGATTTCGGAGAGATACCCGAGAACTATGAATTGAAAGCCTCTTTGACTAATGCGGTCCAACAAGATACTTTTCACGGTTTTTTCTCAAGAAGATGCTCAAGAGCACATCGCTTCATTTAAAGAAAAATTAGTAGGAGCTCGTCTCAATGGATTAACTTCATGCCAATTGCATCGTTTATTATTTCCGAAGACCTTGAGAGATGGAGCTCGTAGATGGCTTCAAGGCCATCCCGCTAATACATTCACAACATGGGCTCAACTATCTAATGCCTTCTTGGAGAAATATTTTCTGCCGTCAAAGACTAACCAATATCGCATGGAGATACAAACATTCAAGCAAGATGAATTTGAAAGCCTAAGTAAGGCTTGGGAAAGATTTAGAGATCTATTGCGCAAATGTCCACACCATGGAATACCCGATTGGCTAACCACCCAAACATTTTATAACACCCTTTCATCGAGAACCAAGGAAAACCTCAATTCGGACGCCGGAGGAGACTTTTCTTCCCTTACCGATGAGGCATCTAAGGATCTTATTGAGAAGATGGTAAGGAGTGATTATAGAATGGGTCAATCGAGGGATTCTAGAAAGAAAGTTGAAGTGAACTCATCTAAGAGTTCTAATGAATTGAAACTTCAAGCGGAAGTTGAAGAATTGTTAAAGAGAATGGATGCCATGAATTCTAAGCCCACTCCTAGAGGAATGTACCAAATTCAAGGGAGTGTTCCACTAAGGCAATCATCACCTCCAAAGCAATTAACATAGGAAGTTCAATGTGATCATTGTGGCAATTATGACCATGATTCTAGCTCTTGCATTCCTAATGAAGAAGCTTATGTTGAAGAGTCAAATGAAGTCCAAGCTATACAAGTACAATGCTGGCACAAGGTTTCATCCCAATTTCTCTTAGGTTCTGTTTGGATACTCGAAATTGATTTGAATATCAAGAATTCAATTCCTGTATTTAAATTTCTAGAATTCAAATCTAAATCTAAATCCAAAATGGTGTTTGGGTACCGTTGGATTTGGATTTGGATTTCGGGCGGGTGAAGTTGGGTCAAGGTCACCAATTTTTATTTTTTAAAATTTTTCATTAGAAAAATATAAATGTTTAAATACGAGGAAATAAAATAAAGAAAAACAAATATTACGACAAGATTATGCGAAAAAAACAAGCAAACGACAAGTGACGGATTTGAAATGACCACCATATACTAAGGATTTGATAAAACCAAATTTGAACTAGGTTGGATTTGATCGAAATTTCAAATCCAAATCCCAAGGTTTCCATACGCACGAAATATTTCAAATCCGGAATTCAAATCCAAATCCAAGTTCCCAAACATGCCATTATGGAAATCAAAATGTTTAAAACCCGATGCCATGTACCCAAGGAAGTCAAACGAGACCATTTAATCAAAGTCAACAAAGACCCTTTAACCAAGGTCCTCCAAAGATGTCCCCATATATGCCTCCTCATTGAAGGAGCAACTTCAATCAACAAGGTAGCAACTTCCATGTTCCTAACAATTACAACAATTACCAAAATCAACATGGTAATCATTTCAATCATGGATACAATCAAGGGTTCCAAGGAAACTTTCAAGGAAACTTTCAAGAAAATCAAGGTTACAATCAACAACCATTCAATCAACCCTCTCAATCTTATGGCCAATCAACTAATTTTCAATTTGGTCAAGGAGGAAGTCCATGGGATAACATTAATGATTTGCAAAGAACCGTTGGGCAACTATGGAATGAACATCAAGATACCAAGGCAAGGCTAAAGGTTTGGGAATCACAAGAAGCAACAAAAGCCTTAGCCACCCAATTCATCCACCCCATGGTTTGCCCGGACAACCCCAAAACCCAAGAGACTCTTCACACCAAGCAAATGCCATCATTTTGAGAGGTGGCAAAGAACTTGAGGACCCATACAAGAACTTGAACTTGAATACCAAAACCACCACAGCCAAAGTGAATCAACCAAGTGCACCACAAGAATCGTCTCCCACTTCCCCCAAACAAAACCGGGGAATACAAGCGGAGTTTGATATCCCCCAAAATGCGGAGAATGAACAAAGAGAACAAAGAAAGAATAAAGAGCAAATGGAAGCGGAAGAAGCAAAAAGAAAAGAGGCAGAGCGATTAGCCGAAGAAGAAGAATCTAATGTTCCACCGCCTCCCGCTTTTGTCCCTCCATTGCCTTTTCCCGAACGAGCTAAACCACATAAGGAGAATGCCCAATTTAGCCGTTTCGTGGATATGTTGAAGAAAGTAGAGGTAGCTTTACCCTTCACCGAGGTAATTTCTCAAATGCCCCTCTATTCTAAGTTTTTTAAAGAAGTCTTGACTAAAAAGAGAACAATAGAGGACAAAGAATGTGTCTCTCTCACGACACAATGTAGTGTCATTCTTATGAATCAAATGCCAGAGAAAATAGAGGATCCCGGTAGTTTTTCCATCCCTTGTCGGGTAGGAAATGTTGTAGTTAATCAAGCTTTATGCGACCTAGGGGCTAGTGTTAGTTTGTTACCTTATTCTATTGCTAAGAGACTTAGTGTGGGGGAGATGAGACCCCTAGCATGTCGATTCAACTTGCGGATAAGTCCGTCAAGTACCTTGATAAGTCGATATTTATACGTATTTTTACCTCTTTAATATTATTATATTGATGTCGTCTTCTGTAATATTTGAGTTAAAATGATTATTTTATACAAGTTGGATTTATTATTTAACTTTTGATATTTTTGTGCTAAATTGAGTTTTTAATATATATTTTAATTAATTAGTAATAACCCACTTGGATTAAGATTGCAAGACTATTAAAATCGTATGTATGTTTGCAGGTCTGTCTTAAGACGACAATATCTCACTAAACCAAATTACCACTATAAAAGAAGGCATTAGGGCTTTAATGTGAGAAAAAAAAGAGGAGAACAAGGAGGCAACACACATAAGAGAGTACGTGGTAGGGCAGAAGGCCTTGTCCTTCACGGCCAAGGGCAGTTAGGATGCAATCAAATTGTAATGTGGGACATGATCAATTCAACTCCTAATTTATCTAACGGTTGTATCTATCTATCTTATTTAGTCTATTTATCGTTTAATTAGTTATTTAGTTTAATCTTTCAGTTATTCGAACATGTAATGTATTGATTATTGTCAATGAGTTATGAGATTACGTTATTGTTTTAACATTTAATTAGAACTTTGATATTCGTATGAAATTCACAATTTGACTGTTGTTTTCATGTTTATTAATTTAGCATGATCACCTAGATTATTTACATGAGTCGATTGTTAAATTAATAGTGTTTTAAATTAGGTTTCAGCTTACTGGTCTAATTTAACTACTAGAATTTTATATGATAATTGAGTTATATTTAATTGCAGCTTTCTGGTTCTATATAATTCAATTGATTGGTGTTCTTAATGCGATTAAATTTATTAACTTGATTCGTGCTTACATGGTTGGGTCAGTCTAATTTAGTTAGGATTAAACTTGCGTGGTTAATGGAGTTTAACGAGTAAGAAAGATAAAACTGTAAATTTACTTGCTTACAAGGGATTAAATAGTTACCAATCTATTTGAGTCTAATTAATTGAATCGATGATTAACCCGACTATATCATATATTGCATGTCTCGAAGATTGTTATGAATATTTTTTTTATTTATGTTATGTTTATTTATTTTATTACTATTATTTCCAAAACAAAAAAAAAACCCCATTTTTATATTTATACTATTAATTAATAAATCGTCTTAGATAATAACGTCAGTCTCTGTGGGATCGACCTCTACTTACCCTATCTACCGTAGATTTAGTAGTGTTTATAAATTTAATTTTGACTGCGGAAACGACACGCATCAAGTTTTGGCGCCGTTGCCGGGGATTGATTGTAATTAGCTCAGTGAAAGGGATGCTCACATCTAATTTTTTCATAATGTCAACAAACTTGTCAAATTGAACATCCACCTTTGTCTTCAATTGCCTTGATGGGAATGGCAATTTGATGTGTATCTTGTCTTGGTCATTAGGTTGGGACTTTTCAATTGACACTTTCTTCTTTCCTTTGTCTTTCTCTTGGGGTGGGGGAAGCTTGTCTTCAATAGGTTTTTCAACCTCCCACAAGACTTGCTCCTCCATGAGATTTCCCCAACTTTCTTTGCTTTGAGATCAGATGGAGATACAACTTCTTTCATGGCTTCTTGCTCATTAGGGAACAAGGGCGAATCATAGGATTCACCGCTCCTCAAAGTGATAGCATCACGGTCTCAAATTTTGTTGACCCTTTTGCCTAGAAGAACTACCCAAAGCAACTTGAGCTAGTTGGGTTTCGAGCATCTTCACATGTGTATCTCTTGCCATGTTCTCCCTTTGAAGTTTAGCAAAGAATTCTTGTTGGTTTCTTTGCATCTCCATTTGACTTCTTTGCATTTCTTGATTACTCCTTTGCACATCCAACATTGTCTTTTGCATGTCAAAATCCTGAGGGGGAGATTGTTGGTTATATGGAGTATTGGTGATGCCTAGGGGAATGCCATAATCATGAATTGGAGATTTACTCCTAGGCTTGGCATCTTGTTGTTGATTTTGGAAGTTTCCTTGAGCTTGAAAATTGCCTTGGTTTTGGCCTTGGGAAATACCTTGATTTTTGTACCCTTGGTTGTGGTATCCTTGGTTGTTGCTTTGTAAGCCTTGAGAGTTAGGATTACCATGGAAACCACCTTGATGATTGAAATTCCCTTGATTTTGGAACCGTTGATTGTTGTTGAAGGCACCTTGGCTATGTTGTTGGAAGTTGTTAAAAGGCCTTTGATTGCCTTGATAACCTTGGTCGCCTTGGTTGTCCCTTAAGGGAGGAGCAACATAGAATGGACGGTGTTGTTGTTGGGCTTGTTGTTGGGAGGCTTGGAACATGTGAGGATTTGGCACATTTTGAGCCTTGAATTTAAGAGTATGGGGCACCTTGCTTGTATGCTTGGAAAGCATTCACTTGCTCAATGCTACTTCGACAATGTAAAGGCTCATGTCCATATATTCCACAAATCTCGCAAATTCCAAAATAAAATGTTGGAGGAACAACTCCCAAAGCATTGACTTGTTGAATAGATTTTTGGTGGGAAGAACTTGTGCTTTTACCTTGATTAAAGTGACCTTGGAGCTTCTTGTCGATGGCATCCATGTGGATCTTCAATTGTGCCCCAAGATCGGCACTAAGTTGTGTGATGGCATCAATCTCGTGCCTTCCCCCTCTATTTGCCTTCCTAGGCCTACTATATTGGGAGTTGTGAACCGCCATTTCTTCAATCCTAGCCCATGTTTGATCATCATCGACCTCGGTAAACCTTCCATTAGAACCCATGTTGAGTATAGCCCTAGAATCTTCATATAAACCATTCCAAAATTGTTGTACAAGGAACCATTGGGACAACCCATGATGGGGGCAAGAACGGATCAAGGCCTTAAACCTTTCCCACGACTCATAAAGACTTTCTTCGTCACGTTGTTGAAACCCCATGATTGAAGCTCTCAATAGATTAGTCTTCTCCAGTGAATAAAACTGTTGGTAGAATGCTAGAGCTAGCTTCTTCCATGTGTCTATACCTAGAGACATCTTGTCGAGACCTTTGAGCCATTGCTTTGCCTTGCCAATCAAAGAGAAAGGAAATAGTACCCACCGAATTTGGTTTTGGGTTATTCCCGGTTGAGAGATGGCATCGCAATAGTCTGAGAAGGTTTCCATGTGTTGGTGAAGATCTTCTGTTGGTAACCCACTAAATTGACTTCTTTCAACCAATTGGATAAATTGCGTTTTAGCCACAAAATTCCCGGCATATGCGGCCGGTAAGGCGGTTGGACCGGGCAAAACGTCTTCCGTTAAGGTTGAATGATGAGAAGAGAACTTAGGCATTATGCGGTAGATTGGTGATGAAGGTGTTGAACTTCTAGGGGAGGAATTTGGACTTGCGGGAGATGAAGGACATGATGTTGCTTGAGATGAAGTAGATATGGAGGTGCCGAAGGGGTTTAGGAAACTCTCTTCGGTGGCTTCTGTTGATGGGGAGTTTAGATCAATCTCCGAGTTTTGCTCGAAATCTCGGCTTGTACCCGGTTGGGAACCTCTCAATCTTGCAACCGTCCGTTGGCGAAGGTTTCGAAATAATCATTCCGGCTCTGAGTTGTAGAGAAGAGGATGGTTACCACCTCTAGGCATACACTGTAGACAACGAGCAAACGTGAGAAGTCTAGTGCTTTTTGAGCACTAGACAAAAGAGAAATAAACTCACACACACACAAAAACCAAGGGAAAACAAAGAAGAAGAAGAAGAAGAAGAAGAAGAAGAAGAAAATAAAAATGGGGACAAAACAACAAAATATGCACAATGGACAAAAGAAGAACACAAAACGGTAACTAAGTCAAGCTAATAAGTAAACTAAATCTAAACATGCACCGTCTCCGGTAACAGCGCCAAATTGATGGGAGGGATTTGCCGTCAATCCCTACCAACAAATAAAGCCAACTAAACCTAACACGTAGCTAGGGTAAGTCGGGTCGAGTCCATGGGGACGGTAATGAGGTGTCTAGACTATGGTCTACTAAAAAACAAGACTAGGTTACCAAAACAACACAGAGGGGAGCAAACTAACAAGAATTGACTAGAATTGATTACTAACACAATCACTAACCTAGGAAGCAAGGGTAAACAAACTAGTACAACGAAATGAAGGAACTATGATTATGAACTATGGACTAAAAGATTTAACAAGAACTAAGATGAACAACAAACTAGAGGAATGATTGCTAATGTGATGGAGAAATCAAATTGGGAAGGAGTAGGGTTAGTTTAGGTTCATAAGTGAAGTAGGATAGTTGGGAGATCGATGGGGTAGGCTTCACCTAGTTACTAAGGTCGGTCCGCACTCTCGCGTCAAAGACAAACCCGAATACTCATGCAAGATGCTACCCAATACACAAGGATTCAACCACAAATCAATCATACAATGAGAAGAAGAAAAACAAGCAAGAGAAGCATGACCACTACTACTCAAACAAGCATTTCAACAAACACATAGTGTGCTTAACATGTGACTAGTAACAAAGAATTCACCTTTACCCTCAATCAAACCCTAATCACCCATAATCCACACTTAATCCCCCTACTAACCCCACAAGAGTCTACTCAATCATATCTAAACTAACATCAACATAAACAAGAGAAATCAACACAAACATCAAAACATTCATTATGAAACTAGCAAGAACAAAGAACAATGAATAAAGATTAAAACTTGAATGATAAACAAAGATTAAGAGAAAAGAGAATAAGAAGATTATACTGATAAGTGTCATTTGTAGTGCCTATTTCGTAGTGTTTTGGTCCCATTTTCCTTGTAGAATCGCTCCTTGGGAGCGGTTTAGGGGCTTCTTATGCTTCCTTTAGTTCGTTTCAGGTTCCCGAGACCGATTTGGAAGAGTTGGAGCGATTCCGACTCGATACATACACATTTTGGAGCCAACGGAGTAAAGGAACGATCACTCGATGCCTTGGAGTCGACCCCGAGACCTTGGGACCCAATCCCGAGCCTCCGAGACCCGATCCCGAGTCCCGAGAATCGGTGAGAAGCCCATGAAAACCAAGGAGGGACCAAAAAGATCATAATGGAGGCCTACAAGGCTCATTCCGTTCGGGATGAGGTGCACAAACAAGGAGGCTACTGACCAGGGCCCATCCCGATCGGGAGCATGGCTTCCCGACCGGGACCGAACCCGTCCCGACCGGGACCATCCCGTCTCGGCCGGGACGGCCTAGCTGTAACCCGCGCCTTGTTTTCTTTCTTCTCCCTTCCATTTGTAATCCTATATATACCCCCCTCTTGTATTAAGACACCATCTTAGGTTATATCCTTAAAACCCTAGACTACTTTAGGTTAGATTAGGTTAGATTAGAGTAGATTAGTCGGTAATTAGTGGTTAATCTTAGATTAGTGCTTGTATTATTGGATCTCTTGAAGAATCCATCCAAGATTGACAACCTTGGTGGATGAATTTGGGTTATCTTCTATGCAAGTGTTCTCCTTTTCCTTCTCTTGTTAGTTTGGTATAATTTTCTCATCCTTTTACTCTTAATCCTTTATTATTCATCAAGTTTACATCTTTTGTTCTTAGTTCATCATTTTCACTAGTTTGTTTATGTTTGTTTTGATGTTTGTGATAATTCCTCTTGTTTGTGTGAGTTGTAGTTTGATTATGTTAGAGTAGTGTCTTGCTAGGGTTAGTAAGGCGATTAGGGTGTTAACTGATTGATTAGGGGATTGTTGGAGATGTTGGTGGAAGATTTGGGTTTCCTCTTGGTTTGGTGCACATCACATGTTTGTTGAAATGCTTGATAGACTAGTAGTTGCAAATGCTTGTTCTTCTTGCCTTTCTCTTATGGGTGTTAGTTTGTTTGTGGGTTCGGTTCCCTCACTAAGTTGCGAGAGCCCGATGAGGACGACCCCTAGGTCGGTCTAAGTAGCGAGAGCCCGGATTTGACCTAGGCCCCGATATCACGCTAGTAACCCCGTTTGTTGTGTGCATCGCCGAGATGGGTTCTAGGTGGAACCTCTAGGTGAGTCTAAGTTGCGAGAGCCCGGACCATACCTAGAATACCCTACTACCTCCTCCGCTCTAGTTCTCCCTTGACCATTCCGTTACCCCTTTGACCCCGACCTAATCCTAGCCCGTTTTCCTTAGTTGTTCTTCTTAGTCATAGTCTAGTCTTCTCCCTTTCTATCATTTTCTATTTTAGCTCGTTGACCTAGTCTAGACGCCTCTTACCATCCCCGTGGATTCGACCCGACTTACCCTATCTACTCTAGTTAGGTTAGCCGGTTATATTATTGACGGTTGGGACGTGACGAATCCCTACCATCAATTTGGCGCCGTTGCCGGGGACGGTGCTAGTTTGGACTTTGTTTACTTAGTTACTTGACTTTGTCTTTGTGTTTGTGTTTTTTTTTTCTTTTTGTTACCTTGCTTCTTGTGTGTGTGCGGTTTATTTCTCTCTTGTCTAGTGCCCAAAAAGCACTAGACTTCTCACGTTTGTTCTTAGTCTACAGTTTGTGCTTAGAGGTGGTGATTATCTTCTTCTTGCAACTCAGAGCCGCTTTAACGGACGGTTGCTAGGATGAGTGGTTTCCAACCGGGTATGGACTACGATTTTTGAGCAAGCATGGGGTTTGATCTAAACTCCACACACTCGGGAGCCAATATGAGCTACCCCTCTTCTTCTTTGAACCAAAGCTATGACATGACGTCCCCCTACCATAATCAAGCTTCTTGGGGTAATCAAGACGGGTATGATCTTCAAGGTTATGAAAACGGCTACCAACAAGTGGACGATTATCACTCCTACGATCATGGTGGCTATTACTCAAGTTATGATTGTTAACCCACCATGTTCAATCAAGATTCACCATATGGAAGCCAATACCCCCAAGACCCACAATATTACCCTCCACCCCAACCACAATATGAACCCTATGACCCACAATACTACCAATCACCCCAACCTAGCTACCAACAATATGATGCCCCACCCTTTGGGCATCATCAAGATTATCAAGGAGCTTTGCAAGACCCCAATGATCACCAATTGCCCGACATGGAGGAGTTTCAATCGCTTCTTCAAATGCAAAAGAGCAACCAAGAAATGGCCACCCAAATTAAAAAACAAGAAAAGGAATTAAGGGCCCAAATTCAAAGGGCAAACGAGGCGAGGAATGCTCGACTAAATGCATTAGCGGTTCAAACCGTAATGTCTTTATCCCGAGCATCACAATTAGATGGAGGGTGCCCACTTGAGAAAGAGGAGCAACCTAATTACGAAGCCGCCGATGTAGTTCCCTTTGATAGAGAGATTTGCTTTGAAGAACCTCAATCGTCTACCCAAAAAGAGACGAATGAGGAGATAACCCTTATTGAATGCAACATTGGTGAGGAATTGGAGAAGGATGGTGAGTTGGATGGTTTGGTGGAGTTTGTGAGGATGTTGGGCGAAATTGTTAGCCTCGAGTTGCCCTTGTGCGATAATTTGGATAAGCATCAAGAGCCCCTAGCTAGTGAACCAAGCAATGGTTTGGAAGAGATTGAAACCGCCGGTAGAAGTTTTGATCCTCTCCTCCATGATGATGTGGGGCCGAGTGATGAAGATGGGGAACCACAACTTGAGGCAAGTGTGGGGGTGTGCAACGAGGAAGTGAGGCCAAAACCGCTTTTTGTGCCTTGTTTCTTGGAGATGAAGCTTGCTTGTGATTGGAGGCAATGCTTAGGGAAGAAGAGATCGGTGAAGCTCGTAGGATGGAGAGACCCCGGAGACTACTTTGAAGATGATGTCGGGTCTTGGGATTCCTACTTTTTGCCTCCTCCTTGGAGGCCGTGGAGGTCGGTTAAGCTCGAGCGCTTCTTGGGCCTTCACTACGATGTCGGTAGCGCGTTCGACTTGCTCCTCCATGTCCTTGAGGGCTACGGTTGAAGAAGAGTCCACCATCCTAGGTTTGACGGAGTTCCTAAAAGAACCGTCATGTTGTATATTCCCCTCCTCTCTTCTTTAGAATTCTTGTGCTTGTATTTGTGATTTTTGTTTCTAGGACTCCTTTGTTTTTGTGGGATTTTTGTAATTGATTTGGTATTTTGATGAGCGATGTGAGGGAGTGAATTTTATATGTACTTTGAGTTTATTGTGATAGGTGAAGTGACGGTGACTCCTAGAAAGGAGTGGTTGATGATGGAGTTTGGTTTGTGAGCGAGGAAGTCGGTTTTTGAAGCTTATGATAAGCTTTTGGGCTTGGGGAATTAAAGAAGGCTCATCCCGACCGGGAAGAGGGCTTCCCGACCGGGAAGGATGAGGAATCCCGACCGGGAAGGAGCCATCTCGATCGGGATGAAGGTGCCAAAAATCGGACTCACTGGAGTGCATTCTCGACCGGGACGAGAGCTTCTCGATCGGGAAGGGTTTATCAACCCGATCGGGACCATCCATCTCGACCGGGATGGTCCCCTTGACTCCACCCATCCATTATGCCCCCTCCCAACCTCCCTACTCCTCCTTCCTCATATCATATGACCCGTACACCTCACCTTACACCGAAATCCACATCAAATCCCACCCCCTCGCACCATTACTACCCCTACCATGCGGTTCCATCAAGCTTGGAGCGGGATAGCAAAGATGAAGACAAGCTTTGTGCTAACATTGATCTATGAGACGATGGAGCGAGTGAGTTACTAGCCGATTGGTTTTGGTAACTATCCTTACTTTTCCGTCTTTTATTGCTTGTTTTTCTCTTGTTTACCCCCTCTCCCCTTGAGTCATGGTATCTTGGTGGCCTTCGAGGCCTCGGTAGTGGTTGCTCTTGACTCCCGACGATGTGATTACGTCGAGAGTCAATCGAAAAATCCAAATTTTACAAGTTTTTCACTCTTTCTTTTTGAGGATTTAGTCGGATTTAGGCGGAATCCGGGCTAGGTGACTTGATTACACCTAGCCCTCCCCTCCCATTTCCTTTTATTTCCTTCTTTTATTTCTTCCCCCATCCATATCTTTTTCTCGTCTCGGCCCTTGGTGACTTGATTACACCCCGGCCGGACACCTTCTACCATTTTCTTCACTTTATTTTTTATTTTTAGCTTTATTTTCGTAGTTTCTTTTCTTTTTATTTTGTCTCTCCGCACCCTACGATCGAGCATGAGGACATGGCTCGATTTAAGTGTGGGGGAGCGATATTCTAACATAGTTAGTTTTATTTTCTTAGTTTTTTCGAAAAAAATCTTTAAAATCCCTAAAAATTTGAAAAAATTTCACAAAAAATCAAAAAGATTTTTCTTTTGTGTGTTTTCCTTTTGTGTCATTGTGTCGTATATTTGTTTTGTGTGCGTGTTTTGCCTCCCTTTCCCTTATAGGTTGCTTTAATCACCGTTAACTTTGGAAGGCTTTCAAGACTCCCGGTAACATCTTATCCCTTTTTCTTCTTTACCTCTTGCGGAGTTTGGAGGAGATTGTGATGTCGTGTGCTCGGGTGGAGCTTTATAAAGTATGGTTGATTTGGTGGCTTGTTTGGATGATCGGGGTGGTGTTTATGTTGTGTATGTGTTCATTTTGTGTTGTTTTTGTTTCGTTGCTTTTACTTCTTTTTCTTTCGTTCTCGTTGAGTCATTGTTTGTGTGTTGTGTGTCTTGTGCGTAAACCGTTTTCGAAAACCCGGTTTAGAGGCTAGTGTGTGAGTGTCTATTTTCCCTTCCTAGTTGTATAAATCGAGTTTTGGACTTTAATCTAGTAGAATGGCCCTAAATCAATGAGTTCGTTGGTCCTTTACCTTGAGTCCACCTAGCTTACTAGGGATTTACTACGGGATTTGTACCTTTGACCATTATGACCACCCACGGTGTGAAAAGGCCTTGGTTGCCGAGTCCCGTCCCTTAGGTGACCGTGTTTAGGATTGCTCGACTAGTCCAAGTTTCTCCCCTTTTTGTGGGTTTGAAGAGGGATCGCGACCCTCGACTCACTCATTTCCCTACCTCCTACACATATCACACAATAAATTGCATATTGTTGAGTCCTCTCTTTCTTGTCATACAAAGAAAAGCCAAAAAAAGCCAAATCAAGCCAAAAGGGCAAAGAAAAGAAAAGAAAGAAAAATGAAAGAACGAAAAGAATGAAGAAAAAGAAAAGGCACAAAAGCCAAAAAGAAAATAGAAAAGAAGAAAAAGAAATGGCCTGGCAACAAACAAATCAAAATGTCGAAAAGAAAGAAAATGCCAAAAGAAAACCCATCCCACAAAAACAAATCCCCACAAAAATAAGCCTTTTTCCGACTTTTGCCGTGAAGAGCCTACCAAAGGACCGAGTCCCTAGGAAGGATGATAGCGGTAAAGGTCGGTCTTCCCTCATTTTGCATGTTTTCCACCTTTTTACTTGGACTAGTTAGGCGGTTTTGGACACGGGACGACCCTCTTGGCTCACGCTAAAGGGGGCGGGGTCTCAGTTACCTATAGTGTCGACTAACACCGTGGTTCATCCTTTTTCCACTCCGCCGATCGTCCCGTAGTACGTTTTTAGAAAGTTAGGAGGACCTAGGTAAGTTACCAACGTTTTTGTTGCTTTACCGTCATACTATTAGGGTTTAGTTCACCTTGATTTGTATTGCTAGCTTGGGAACGTTGTCACTTACCTCGAGTCCTAAACCGGTGTTTCTTTCACCGCTTGTTTGAGGGAAGCGGTATTTCTTTTCTTTTGGGTGCAACCGATTACGTGTTTGTTTGTGTGTTTGTTTGTTTGTATGTTTTGTGTCCGGTTGCATCCGCTGTTTTGTCGCAAGACCCGACTTGCCTTGCGGAGTACACTTTTCCTCTAAGTGCACTCGCGTGAGTTGAAAGGGCGTAGGGTGCGCTAATACCCACTCGGATAGTATAGTAGTTAGTATGTGCTTACTCGAGGGCGAGTAAGGGTTAAGTGTGGGGGAGTTGATAAGTGTCATTTGTAGTGCCTATTTCGTAGTGTTTTGGTCCCATTTTCCTTGTAGAATCGCTCCTCGCGAGCGGTTTAGGGGCTTCTTATGCTTCCTTTAGTTCGTTTCAGGTTCCCGAGACCGATTTGGAAGAGTTGGAGCGATTCCGACTCGATACATACACATTTTGGAGCCAACGGAGTAAAGGAATGATCACTCGATGCCTTGGAGTCGACCCCGAGACCTTGGGCCCCAATCCCGAGCCTCCGAGACCCGATCCCGAGTCCCGAGAATCGGTGAGAAGCCCATGAAAACCAAGGAGGGACCAAAAAGATCATAATGGAGGCCTACAAGGCTCATCCCGTTCGGGATGAGGTGCACAAACAAGGAGGCTACTGACCAGGGCCCATCCCGATCGGGAGCATGGCTTCCCAACCGGGACCGAACCCGTCCCGACCGGGACCATCCCGTCTCGGCCGGGACGGCCTAGCTGTAACCCGCACCTTGTTTTCTTTCTTCTCCCTTCCATTTGTAACCCTATATATACCCCCCCTCTTGTATTAAGACACCATCTTAGGTTATATCCTTAAAACCCTAGACTACTTTAGGTTAGATTAGGTTAGATTAGAGTATATTAGTCGGTAATTAGTGGTTAATCTTAGATTAGTGCTTGTATTATTGGATCTCTTGAAGAATCCATCCAAGATTGACAACCTTGGTGGATGAATTTGGGTTATCTTCTATGCAAGTGTTCTCCTTTTCCTTCTCTTGTTAGTTTGGTATAATTTTCTCATCCTTTTACTCTTAATCCTTTATTATTCATCAAGTTTACATCTTTTGTTCTTAGTTCATCATTTTCACTAGTTTGTTTATGTTTGTTTTGATGTTTGTGATAATTCCTCTTATTTGTGTGAGTTGTAGTTTGATTATGTTAGAGTAGTGTCTTGCTAGGGTTAGTAAGGCGATTAGGGTGTTAATTGATTGATTAGGGGATTGTTGGAGATGTTGGTGGAAGATTTGGGTTTCCTCTTGGTTTGGTGCACATCGCATGTTTGTTGAAATGCTTGATAGACTAGTAGTTGCAAATGCTTGTTCTTCTTGCCTTTCTCTTATGGGTGTTAGTTTGTTTGTGGGTTCGGTTCCCTCACTAAGTTGCGAGAGCCCGGTGAGGACGACCCCTAGGTCGGTCTAAGTAGCGAGAGCCCGGATTTGACCTAGGCCCCGATATCACGCTAGTAACCCCGTTGTGTGCATCGCCGAGATGGGTTCTAGGTGGAACCTCTAGGTGAGTCTAAGTTGCGAGAGCCCGGACCATACCTAGAATACCCTACTACCTCCTCCGCTCTAGTTCTCCCTTGACCATTCCGTTACCCCTTTGACCCCGACCTAATCCTAGCCCGTTTTTCTTAGTTGTTCTTCTTAGTCATAGTCTAGTCTTCTCCCTTTCTATCATTTTCTATTTTAGCTCGTTGACTTAGTCTCGTATTTGGGCCGACCTAGTCTAGACGCCTCTTACCGTCCCCGTGGACTCGACCCGACTTACCCTATCTACTCTAGTTAGGTTAGCCGGTTATATTATTGACGGTTGGGACGTGACGAATCCCTACCATCATATACCAACTAACAAGAGGATGAAAAGTTGAAAACTTGTATTATAAGAACACCTAAAATCTCCACCAATGTTGTCAAGATTGAATGAATTCTTCAAGAGATCCCTTAATACAAGATTAACTAACTAAATTAAGCTAAGATTAACAAAAGATTAAGAAAAGATTAATGTAAAACTAAGCTAAGGATGAAGAGAGTCTATCTAGGGTTTAGAATAGTGTAGAGTAATGTAAGGTCCTTAAACAATACAAAGGGAGGGTATTTATAAGGGTTCACGAGCAAAGGAGAAGAAAAGAAGTGACGCAGGCTGTGTTGGGCCCTTCCCAGCCGGGAAGGTCATGGTACCGACCGGGATGGGTTGTCCCGACCGGGAAGACTCATGGTCCCGGCCGGGATGGGCAATCAGTGGCTCGTCTTTGCTTTGCTCTTCATCCCGGTCGTGATGGCCCTCATCCCAACCGGGATGGGTCTTGTAGGCCTCAAATATGATCTCATAGGTCCCTACTTGCTCTTCATAGGCTTCTCATCGATTTTCAGTGCTCGGGATCGAGTCTAAAGGGCTCGGGAATGGGTCCCAAGGGCTCGGGATCGAGTCTAAGCTACCGAGTGATCGTCGCTTCTCTTCGTTGGCTCCAAATATGTCGGAAACGAGTCGGAATCGTTCCATTTCTCCAAGATAGGCCCTATGAACCTAAAACAAGCTAGAAGAAGCGTAGGTAGCCTCGAAACCGCTCCAAAGAGCGATTCCACAAGAGAAATCGGGACCAAACGCAAGGAATAAGCACTACAAAACACACTTATCAAAGATAAGTAATCAATTTAATTACAGTACAATATATTTTAACTAAATAATTGTTGAAAGTTCTAAAACTATTTGGCCCAACCGCAACCCCGGTCCAGATTCTCGAGAAGACAAAGAAGGGGAAGGACGGGAATTGGATAGACCCCCGAGTGTAACACCCGCTATTTTCCTAGCGTTTTTATCCTTACCATTATGAATCTGTCGTAACTCTGTCACATTTTAGCCTTATGTTTCTTCATTTTTCCATGCTTTATTTTCATTTTTGTGTTTAATGATATTTATTTATATTTTAAAAGATTTTAATTCTTTTAAATCTATTTATTTGGTTTTCTTCGTAAACTATTCATTTTCGTAAACTTATTTATTCTCATTAACCTTTAGAAACCTCCCAACTCTTTTACATTCATTTCTCATAAAAATCATTCAACACCCTATTTTTTTTCTTCCTTCCTTTGGCCGTGGCATTTCTGATTTTTCAAGGCCTAATTTTGCTTCATTTTCGAGTCATAATCGTCTCATCTTTATCGTCAAATTAATTCTTATTCCGATCCTATCGTTAAGGTAATAATCGATGTTGTTTTCGATCGTTATTCACCTTGATTTTCTTAGTTTTTCTCATGGTATTTTTCTACCATGAATTTCATGTGATGTAGGTTTTGTGGACGATCCCGAGGTCGATGAGTATCTTATCGATTCTGATTTGGATTAGAGGTAACGTCGATGTTATTCGGTATTGCTTGATTTTAATTGTGTAATTGCATGTATATTTTTATATTTCATTTTTTATAATATATGTATGTCATATAATCTGGAAAAAAAAATTAAAGTTAAAAATTTGCATGTTTCGATATTTTTATCGCTTTTACGAGATTAACGATTAAATCGTCATACTCCCTCTGTTTCATTGATATTTTCCACATTTTCTTTTTCAACCATTTCTTTGATTTCTTCCACTTTCATTTTTTCTATCACACTTCTCTCCTACCTAGGCGACCCATTTACTTTACTCCCTCTCTATCATTACTTATTTTATTGTTTTTCTTAAAAAATGTGCCACTTTTAAGGTGGAAGAAATCAATGAAACGGAGGGAGTATTAAAATCGTAATATTCGGCCTAAACTTATAATATATGATTATATTCTGTAAAAATGAGGTTTTTGATGATTTTTAATAATTTGGTATTTTTCTGATATTTTAGCTATCGATTATTAAATTATTACCGTTTACGGACAAAAACGATTAAAAGCCGATTTTTATTCCTAGTACTTAAACATTTTATTTTAATCTGAAATTTGACATGGGAAATCTTTATAGTGAAAAAGAATTTTTTAAAATTTTTCATAATTTATTTGGAAATTTTAAGTGGGTGAATTAATTAATCACTTAATTTCGTTAAGTGGTTAAAACCGTATTTGTCGTTTTAATTTCCGATTTTCTAGTCTTTGTTTTAAATCTGGAAAAAATGGTAGATTCTGAAAAATCATTATTTTTTAAGTTTAATAATAATTTTTGTATATTAATGCGTACATCGTTTGATAATTACTATTTTTATTAATCGTATTGTCGAAACTAATAATAATAATTAGGGAATTTTAGTTTTGTAAATTTTGAAAACACCCTGATTAGTAGTATTAAAATGCTTATGACATTTTTAATCATTTTATAAACACTGGTATGATATTTCAATAATTTCATAAACCCATTTATCCTTATTTTAGAAATTAATATCGTTAATGCCGAAAGTATTAGTTTTATAAATCTATATCTTTTATGAAAGATGTTTTATTAGTATGAACTAATATTTTCGCTATTTTGATATGATGCTATTTTTTTAAAGTTTCTAAATATAGAAGTTCCCTAAAATAGAAAGTTTCCTCTTTTGGAAGGCGATCCTTTTTCCCTTTTGTGCTCTTATTATTTACAATGATTATATCCTTTTGAATATCGATAATGGCTTTGTTTTGGAGTTATGGAATAAGGACAAGTGTGGGGTTAGAGTAATATAGTCTGGGCTGTACGTTTTGCCATCAACTATAAAGCTGGTGTGTCTATGTTGAGACACATTGGTCGTTGAACTGAGCATGGTTTGTGTTCAGGAGAGTGTATGTTTACCTTAAACTTAGATATCACATCGTGTAAGTCGCGTCGGGTTGAACTGGGTATGGTTTGTATCCAGGAGGGGTGTGCACTACTTAAACCAGGACCTCGCTGCACGCAGTCCTGTTATAGTTGAGTTGCCTAGTTTGAGACCAAAGTCTGATTTGTTTTGACTAAGTTCTCAAAACTAGATTTTAGTATTGTCCTAGTGAAAGTCTAGCCTTGTGCACACTGATCGAATTTCCATAACGCCATTTTGACTATTTTTATTATTATCGATATAATTTTGATTTGAAGGTTGGCAAATGTTTTATGTTTTCTTCGGAAAACTCGGTTTTATTATATTGTTTCGTTACGTGAAGTTTTTCACTGAAATCTTATTTTCCTTATAATCTTTTAATGATTTTTATTTTTACTATTTTCATATAATAGTAATTACAGTTTTAAAATCATGTTATACGGCTGGGAGAACGTTGACGTTGCTCCCCACTGATTGTGGCTGTTATGTTTTTAACATGGCAGGTATATGTGTTTTTCTTCGGGTGGGCTAGCGAGCAATTATGGATCCTGCTTATTTATTTTAATAATTATGTCTTATGGATTGTTCAAACCCCCTTTTGTGGATTGTTTTAATTTTGGCCATTTTATTTAAGGCCTATTGTTTGACTTTACCATTTTAATTTTACTAAGACATAGTTTTCAGCGTGTTTTAATCCCGACTCTACAGTGTTTCCGCCACTGTATCGCGTTAGAATTTCTAGGGGATTACAGTTGGTATCAGAGCATCACTGCTCCCAACGCTTACACCTGAAATTAGGGAAAATACCAGTAAATTATTTAAACAGTAAATAAAAATATTATTAGAGATGGGTAGAAACAAGTAAGGACTTATTTGTTTAGCTTTCCTGTTCCTGAAACTCAATGGTTAGCATTGAATATTTGTTTTATTTGTCCGAGAAGAAGATAAGTGGACAAGAGGTTGACATGATGCTGCTCCAAATTGGGACAAGACCTTCTTAAAACTCTCAACGCCTGCTGACTCGAGTGGATAACTTGGTGCTCCAGGAAAGATGCAGATGGTGACTCTTCAGCTCCGGTTTAGTTCGCTTAAGCCACTGGCCAGATGATCAAGAGTAGATTCTAGTTCTGTGACGGTGCAACAGACTCAGATGTGAAATCAATTTGGATGCGGATGGAGAGACCCAATTCTACTATGCTCGTATCTCTACGAGATGATGAAGATATCCCGCGATTTCCTTTGTGGAACCTTAGAGGTCCGAACATTTCCGTCTCGTTTTCGATCTTATTTATCTAGGATCATCATTCTTTTCCTTCTTCCTCCACTTCTTTCAACTCTTCTTTTATAAATTCTCGCCTTCATTCTTGAGGCAAATCTTCGACTAATTTTCTTACTTTACCATATTTCCTCTTGAGATTCTTGGTTTGACCAAATTCCGTCTCAGTGGACCCCGTGAAAAGTCATAGATGTTTGAGGTTTAGTACACCCTTGTTACATGGTTTGAGGATTGTGAGTATACTCTATTATCTATCTTAGTAAGCTTTTGAGGATCGATTTGAATGATATATTCTCGATTAATGGAATTAGGTTGGTACTTGAGACACTGAACCTTGGGTTATAGGTTACTTTGATTACTTTGGAGTACTTAGAGCTGAATATATTTTGGAGTAGTAAGAGTATGTCATATTTGATGGATACCTTGTACCTAACCTAGAACCGAACTAAGTGTAACCGATAATATCACTTTGGGATTCTTACCTAATGCATATTTGGTGGATGCATCGTGAATATTTGGGATCTTAGAGTATCGTTTAAGATGTTAGCCTAAGTGTTGTGGTACCATTTCAAGTCCTCGTTAATGTTTAGTAAATTTTGGGTTGACATAGATTAAACCTTGTTTCTTATGGAATAAATTGTTGATCGTTGATGTAAGGTTGTAACCTACGAACTTTGGAGTTGAGTGATCTAACTTGGATAAATTGTTGTTAACCTTGAAAAGGAGAAACATATTGCCATTAGAGGTTGAAATTATCGCGTTGTTTTGGGGAATACTTTGATGTGAATCATCTTAGTTGATTTATAGTTCAGAACCTTAGACCAACGAGATTGTGGCTTCGTTGAGTTATTAAATATTTTGTGGCTGCACCATTACGATTAGAAATTTGATGGACTTCTTAGAAACATTAATCGAATGATGTGTTTGAAGATGTGAGTGTTTGCGCCATTTCCTATAGGTTTGAGCGTGTTTGAGAATTTATTGTACTTCCCCAACTTCTGCACTTGTGGTATTATAAATATGTTGGTGATCATTTTTGAGGATTTTGTGTCCGAACATTGTTAATTGGTGGATTTTATTTAGTCTTCCTTACTCGAGAAATTTGAAGTACACCTCGAGTTGAGACCTTATGAGCTTTGAATTTATGAGCCTTAGTGATTACGAGTTTGAGTATGTTTTGATGACCGTTGGAATATTAATTAATGGATTAGTCTAAATCATTTGTGGATTCTTACCATACTAATTGAAAGACTATTTAAGTATGTAAGACTTAATTTTGGAGGTTGTAGATTGAGTAGGACCACCCTGTACTGATATTGGACTTAGCGTTATTTGATGGGAATTAGGAACCCGTGTTTGTGGGAGTCATGCTAGGAATCTCGAGATGGTTAATTTCTTCTATTATCCTTGAGAGCTCTTTTTGATTCTCAACACCGTCTTCCTTTCTGCTTCTCTTGAATTCTGTTACCCCAAATGCTGCCAACCCCTTTGACATTTATTGATTTTGAAAAATTTTGTTTTAATTTATTTTATCCTTGTTCTATTTACCCGTTAACCATTTTTTTTATTTGAACTTCCTATTTTATAAAAAGTTTGACTAACTAAAACTTTTCAGATATCGTGAAATTTAACACTTTTGAATTTTAATTTAAGAACTTTATACTTCACTCTTGTTTTATCTTTGGTTGATATTTATTTTTAGATCTGTTTCAAAATGCTTTAATAATTTATCTTAAATTATTTCGAAATTATTTCAATTTTTAATTTTCAAGCGATCGGAATTTTATGAAGAATTTCATATTTCCAAATACTTCAATTTCTATAGGATTATTATGTAAAAAGTTTTAACATTGCCGAAAATTTTTTGTATGTTCAAGTTTGATAACATTTTTGAAAACTTTCATAGTTACTTTGATAACATTTTCGAAATTTTAACGTTTTGAAAATTGGATTTCGTTTTATTTCTGGTGGATTTTTGAATCTGTTATTGAAAATGTTTGACAACTGGTTCGATTTCTACTAACTACAAAATTTGATTTCTCCAAACTAAATTTTTTTTCATCAGAAAAAGAAAAATTATCGAATTTCTTAATCAAATTGTTTAATTTTGTTTTGAAAATATTTTCGGTTACCCTGTTTCCTTCAAGTTTGTTTACAAATGTTATTCAACAATATTATTTTATCAAATAACTTTACTCTACGATTTCATTTACTTAGAAGATTTTAAATTCCGGGTGGCTTAGCCCAATTCCTCTTGGAATAAATATTTGCATTTGATTTCGTATCACTTTAAAAGTTGTAAAATTTTCTTTTACAGAAAAATTATTATACAAATTTGTATCCCCATCTTTTCGAGGGGGTAATCTTGATTCTCTTTCTGCTTATTCTTAGTTTTGAGGACGAAACTTTCTTTTAAAGGGGAGGATTGTAACACCCGCTATTTTTCCTAGCATTTTTATTCTTTCCGTTATGACTTCGTCATAACTCTATCACATTTTGACCATATGTTTCATCTTTTTCCAAGCTTTATTTTCATTTTTGGGTTTAATGATATTTATTTTTTTTATTTTAAAGGATTTTAATTCTTTTAAATCTATTTATTTAATTTTCTTCGTAAACTATTTATTTTTCCGCGAGGAATTTTATTACCCATCGTATTTAAGCTCGGATTTGAGTTATTCCTTTTTCTACAAATGTCTAAACATATTTTTATAATATTTTCAACTAGTAAATATTTTTATTTCCGAAAATTTAGCCATTAATGATTTTATTACGAAGTTTCGTAAATAATTATTTTCTTACGCGAGGTTTACTCGAATTGCTTTGAAATGCCTTTAACTATTTTACTATTATTCTTTTATCAATTTATAAATCATTTGAGACCTTTTCCTCATATTTGGTCCGACGAAGCTTCTTGTCGCAATTTAACTACGTTTTACTAACACGTTTCATTTTATCACTTTAAACCGTAAACATAAGATTCTTTTCTTGTCATTGAATTGAGGCTTTAATACTCAAACTTTTCATTCCTTCCCTTATCCTTTTTGGCCGGTCAACCTATGCTAATAAGAACATTGGATTCTTCATCCATCTTAATTTCATTTATGCTCATTTAACTTTAGTAACCTCCCCCTCATTTACATTCATTTGTGCATTTACAAAAAATTGTTGTTACAACATCTTTTTTTTCTTTCCTTGTGGCCGAGCACTTTCTCCCTCCTCCCTAGGCATATTTTTGTTTAATTCGAGTCCTAATCGTCTCATATTCATCGTCGAATCAATCCTCTTTCCAATTCCTTCGTTAAGGTAATAATCGATGTTGTTTTCGATCGTTATTCACCTTGATTTTCTTAGTTTTTCTCATGGTATTTTTCTACCATGAATTTCGTGTGATGTATATTTTGTGGACGATCCCGAGGTCGACGAGTATATTATCGATTCTGATTTGGATTAGAGGTAACGTCGATGTTACTTGGTATTTCGTGATTTTAATTGTGTAATTGCATGTATATTTTTATATTTCATTTTTGACAATATATGTATGTCATATAATCTGGAAAATTTTGAAAGTTAAAAATTTGCATGTATCGATATTTTTATCGCTTTTACGAGATTAACGATTAAATTGTTGTACTAATTTGTAAAATCGTAATATTCGGCCTAAACTTGTAATATATGATTATATTCTGTAAAAATGAAGTTTTTAATGATTTTTAATAATTTGGTATTTTTCTGATATTTTTGATATCGATTATTGAATTTTTACCGTTTACGAACAAAAACGATTAAAAACCAATTTTTATTTCTAGCACTTAAACATTTTATTTTAATCTGAAATTTGACGTGGATAATCGATGAAAAATAATTTTCTGAATTTTTTCAAAAATTTTCGGGATTACTAAGTGAGTGAATTAATTAATCACTTTAAATCATCGTTTATCGTTAAAACCGTGTGTGTCGTTTAAATTCTTGATTTATGGTCTTTTGTTTAAATTTTGAAAAAAAAATATTAGTTTCTGGAAAATCATTATTTTTAAGTTTAATAATAATTTTTGGATATTAATACTTAAATCGTTTTGTAATTACTATTTTTATTAATCGTTGTTGTTGAGATTAGACGATTAACGAGAAAACCCTTTAAAAACCAAGTTTAAGGATTCTGGAAAATTCTCTTTTCTGGACAGAATGTCCAAAAATATATTTGAGCTATTTTACGTAATTTTTGTACTATTTATTAAAGTCTTTAAATAATAGTAATGATTTTTGGACAAAATTTCGATTTATCGTTAAAATGCTTCGTCTTACCTAAAAGAATTATTTTTTCAGCAATTTTGATAATATTTAAATCTAAAACTTTGATAGTTAAATCACCCCTTATGATATTCTAATTTTTTTTAATGGTTTAATTAAATAAAACACGTTAAAAGATTTATTTTTACTTTTGCCGTAAAATCCTATTTATGTTCGTATTGTCGAAACTAATAATAATTGGGAAATTTTAATTTTATAAATTTTGAAAACGCCCTAATTAGTAGTATTAAAATGTTTAAGACATTTTTAATCATTTTATAAACACTTGTATGGTATTTTAATAATTTCATAAACTCAATTGTTTTCACTTTAACAATTAATATCGTTAAGGCCGAAATTATTAGTTTTATAAATCTATATCTTTTACTAAAATTGTTTTATTAGTATGAACTAATATTTTCACTATTTTGATATGATGCTATTTTTTGTAAAGTTTCAAAATATAAAAGTTTCCTAAAATAAATTTTTCCTCTTTTGGAAGGTGATCCGTTTTCCCTTTTGTTCTCTTATTATTTACAATGATTATATCCTTTTGAATATCGATAATTGCTTTGTTTTGGAGTTATGGAATAAGGACAAGTGTGGGGTTAGAGTAATTGGGATGTACATTTTGCCATCAACTGTAAGGCTGGTGTGTCTTTATGAGGCACATTGGTTGTTGAACTGAGCATGGTTTGTGTTCAGGAGAGTGTGCATTGTGCCCTTAAACTTAGATATCGCATCGTGTAAGTCGCGTCGGGTTGAACTGGATATGGTTTGTATCCAAGAGGAGTGTATACTACTTAAACTAGGACCTCGCTGCACGCAGTCCTGTTATAGTTGAGTTGCCTAGTTAGAGACTGGATTCTGTTATGAGTTAAGTCTACAGTTCTCGAAACTAGTTTCCAGTATTATCCTAGTGAAAGTCTAGCCTTGTGCACACTGATCGAATTTCCATAACGCCATTTTGAATATTTTTATTATTATCGATATAATTTGGTTTGCATGTTGGCAAATGTTTTATGTTTTCTTCGGAAAACTCATTTTTATTATATTATTTCGTTACGTGAAGTTTTTCACTGAAAGCTTATTTTTATTATAATGTTTTAATGTTTTTCGTTTTTACTATTTTCCTATAGTAGTAATTACAGTTTAAAATCCTGTTATACGGCTGGGAGAACGTTGACGTTGCTCCCCACTGATCGTGGCTGTTATGTTTTAACATGGAAGGTATACGTGTTTCCGGGTGTGGGCTAGCGAGCAGTGTAGATCTTGCTTATTTATTTTGAATAATTATGTCTTATGGATTGTTCAAACCCCTTTTACGGATTGTTTTAAATTTTGGCCATTTTTATTCATGGTCTATTGTTTGACTTTACCATTTTAATTTACTAAGACATAGTTACAGTGTGTTTTAATCCCAACTCTACAGTGTTTCCGCCACTGTATCGCGTTAGAATTTCTAGTGGATTACACCGAGCGCCGGAGCTGATTGTGAGTACTTGTACTGTAATACCCGTCTTGTATTAGTGTTATTTCCTATTTAATTTAGGTCTCATTTAACAGTAGGAGTATATATAATTGGTTGACCTATTTAGTTTGACCTATTTTCCCGATACCCGTCTTGTATGTGTGTCGGGTCTCGAAGAATAAGACGTAGTCTATTGTGGCCTATTTAGTTGAGTAGGTCAACCGAGTGTCCTTTCTGATATAATTGTTAAATCGTTTCTAATACTCATCTAGCATAATCCATTTCACTATTAATCATATTCTTATTTTAAAATACCCTAAAATCCAATTCCACTCCACTTGTGATTAAACAAATAGTATTCCCCCTCACTCCCTCTTTTTCCTTTTCAATTCATGCCCTACGTAACTTCTTCCCTTTCGTCTTTTCCATCACGCCGCACACCGATCAACTCCTCTTCCCCTTTTTCGTTTGTTATCAACCACCACCGACGAACCTTCTCTCCCATGTGATCACCGCCATCATTCGAGTCGTAGTGATGGTCGATGGCTATCCTCTCCATTGTTGTTGGTCGTCCCTCCGTGACCGTGTTACGCCCACCACCGCCCTACTTATCCCCTGTTTTTCCTTGTCGGTCAGGTAATACCTCGTCTCGGCCGCACTTGTTTTAGTATGTCTTGGAGTCGGGGATGTAGGTTATCGTTATCGATTGTATGGGTGTGTCCTGTGTAGCATGACCAGGTCAAGGTTCTATGCGTGGTGTTAGCCGTTAGGGGCTCTTTGTTGGGGTTGTTATTGAGTCGGGTGGTCGGGTTGTTGCGGTACGTTGGTTTCACTGTCGCGTTTTGTGGTTATAGTTGTATGTCGTACTAATGTCGTATGTTTTTATTGGTGTTGAGTTGGTGTACGTACTTGGTGTTAGGGCCAGTTGTTGCTCGGGTCGGTTAAGGACTCAAGGCTTGACTCACGGGCATCATTATAATAAAGGGGTCAGTCTCGTTTTATAATTTAGTTAGCCTGGATCGGTCTCAGCTTATAATCTAGTTAGGTCAGCATAGGTTCTTTTATAATTTAATTACGTTAGGATTAATATTAATTTAAGTATATAATATTTTATTAGGGTCGGACTTCGTAGAATCTCCGTGGTGAATTGTATTACTGGTGCGGTGGTGACCTGCTAAGTAGGTAAGGTTATCCTTACTCAGTTTACGTTGTATGTATGTTGTATGACATGTAATGGTATAATGGTGATATTGAGATTGCGGGCTGTGTGCCTATTGAAATTGTGGCTGTGTACCTATTGAGAGAAGCTAGATAGGACTAGCTAGGCCCAGTTGATCTCGGGACCTTCCCTGATGTTTCCTCCTAGGAGGGGTGTGCACATTCGGACTGACGGGGCGTGACTGCGGTCGCGATAGATAATAGGAATGATGATGATGATAATGATACTGATACTGATATTTATGATGTTTGTTGTACTAATATTATTTAATGTTATCGTAAACAGATCTGGTGTATGTCTGACGTGTCTGTGATGATCCAATTGATATCTCTGATCAATCGGGGAGCAGTCTATTATGCAGGTTATGTATATCTTGATGTGTTTGGATGCTGGGTTGCATGTACGGGATTGGGGTGAACGCGACGTATGAGTCCAGACGTAGCACGGGTGAATGCGTAGGCATTCTCGTTTTTATAAAATATGTAGCTTGCGCTGTATAACTAGAGTTGTAATAGTTAACGAGTTGTAGTGTTTAAATCAGATGACTGGTTTGGCATTCCGTATTGTATTGTTTAGACACCCACATTTGGCCGCTAGGTGTCTATAGCGATTCCCAAAAAATATCCGATGATGATCGGACTCAAACGTGTTTCTATGCACTCGGATATGGGCTCAAAACCATTAGTTGCTGGCTTAGGCATTTACGGAGTACAAATCTCACAAAACCGACCTCAAATTCAGGCCCAGTGGGTCGTTTCCAATCAAATAAGACTAATTTGGGTCAAAACGGACACCGGAAATAAAACCGTCTTTTAGCGAACGGGTCAAAACCCGGTCAAAGCCGTTTCCGAAGAGCAAACCCGCGGTCCTCATTAAGGCGGGCCATCGGATCAAGTCCATCAATGCACTAAACCCTAGACAACAAGAGGGAGCAATTGCCTATATATACACCCCCTTGCATGCAAATTGACACAACTTTTTCCCACATAAAAAAAAACCCTAATCTCACACTTTTCAACCCTAATTTTCAGCTTTACACACATTATTTCAAACCCTAATCACACATTAGGAACCTTAGCAAACCCTAGCCATTCACAAACCCTAAACCACCATAACTCCATCTACATAATCTCGAACTCCCGTGTCTAAGCCACAATTAGACGAGTTCATACCGAGAATACGAAACATGTAGGTTGAGGGTGCATACAAACCCGATTTCTTCCCTTTTCTCTCTTCTCTTTTCTTGTCCATCTTCATCATCTTTTTTTATTCTTTTTTTCGTCATTCTAATATCGTTAATAGTTACTAATATAAAATACTAAAATACTCGTCAATTCGTGTCGAGCGTGAGTGATGACGGGATAAGAAAAACCGAATATACAAGGATATTGCACCCAGCGTTGCCGGTTGCTTATCCTGACACCCCGATCGCTTGATTGTTGAGACGAGTTAACATCAACCGTAATTTTCCTATTTTTCGCATCATCGTTTATCACTTTCTTTGTCAATTCTGAATTTTTTTTCTTCAAAACAATTATTTTTTTTATTAAGGGTCAAAACCCGTTGACGCGGATCCGACATCACATAATCCATAGGGATTTATTACGATGTCGGGAAGCCGAGGGAATCAAGTCGAGTCCGTCGTAATTAAGAAGTGTCAATCTTTTAGATTCGATACCAATTCAATAATTGGATGTCGAATCTAACGATTTAGTCAAACAAGTTAATTAACACGATCTCTCGTTGATGCTAAAATAGATGTCAAACAATTCGCAAGAATTAATACGACACTATAAACGTGGAGGGAATTTATATCGTTTTGGTTAACTTAAAACGACTTATAACAATTCCTTTTTTTATCTCGCTCTAATATTTCATATCGATTCAATAATCGAATATGGGATACGACGAGTATTCAAGATTAGAATCGAGTATAAATCTTTTAATGTTTATACCCGATTCAACAAAATCAACGATTTATCAAAATCCGAATCGAGCATAAATTATATAATATTTGTGCCCGATTCGGCAGAATCAACGACTTATTCAAAATCGAAAAGCAATCACGCAATCAATAAATTGCGAGGCGAACCCTAGTTCGTACAGGGGGCACTCGATCGAGTGCCTAGCACACTCGGTCGAGTGGCACCCCAAAAAACGAGACAAAATGCTTTTTCGACCACCACTCGGTCGAGTCTCGCAATGACTCGATCGAGTGGCGGCGTACTCGGTCGAGTTCATCAATAACTCGATCGAGTAGGGTCTAAAATACGGGACAGAAACCTTCTTCCGGGGACCACTCGGTCGAGTCCTCATATGACTAGATCGAGTGGCCTATCACGACAAATACCGTGAGTCCCACATCGCTTTTCTAGTCTCGTTAATACTTTTTTGTGACTTAGGTCAACACGGGTCAAATCCATCAAGTGAAACAATACTTTTCAAAACCATGCATCGTCCCGTTTACATTATTCGATATCATTCCATATTTTATTATTCGCAAACCGTTATTATCGTTATACCGTTACTAACAAGTTTGTTATTTTTTTGTTGATTTATTTTATTGTTTATTTTATTGTACTAAAATAAACCTCGCATGCTAAATTTAACTTTGACGTTAGAGTTAGTTGCACTAAATTGACATAGAAACTCATTCAATTTTTCGCATGTTTAGGGAAAATATTGTTTGCGTAACACTTCCATCGTTCTACTAACGCGCGTATTAGAAAATCATTCGATATCTTAGTAGAGGCCGCTAATGTGCGGGCGGGGTTGGGTGTCCTTTGTGGGCTTCCCAACATGTACCCTCACCCCTTACTCAGAACCTCGGTTTCCGGATGCCCGAAACCGTTGGCGCACGAGAGTCATTCTATACACGATAACCGGTAATGACGGTATCGGTATCGTAATGCAAAGGGACGAGCCCAATAAACTCTGACATCGGAAATGGGCCATACTTTGTGCATGGCCCACTACGACATAGAGTGGGTTCGAACGGGTCCGAACTCCCACAAAGTTCGGTGGCGACTCCACTTCGATTTAAATTTCAATTCGATCCATTCTCATATGGAGATTCATTCACCTCCCCAAACCCGCGCGTGGCCGCGTCGGGGTGGACCTATGTCATGTCCACAATTTGGCGACTCCGCTGGGGATTAACTGATGCGTGACTTACCATCGGCATCCTCAGAGTGAGACTCGAATAGAAATCGTTTGACTAGTACAATACGCGTTTTAGTTTTACGGTTCATGCATAACCCATATTTTCCCGGGCCGGTACTCGCGACCGACGTTCCACTATACCGTGATGTACTCCAATATGGATATGTCAATGGTGTCCATAGTCGATTCAAGTGGGTTTCACGGCATGTTCTAAGCTCAACTCGACTTAGAAAGCTCGTCCCGATCAACGTCTAGACTATGTGCACTGGTATAGACCCTTTATAGACTGACCGAGACTTAGCGTAAAGCATACATGGTGTCGTCATAATGCTTGCGTGACTATGTGCTACTTGGTTTCCGTGTTTTTTTCAAAAACCGTCACTTAAAAAAGTGCATCTTTCCAAAAATATTCAAAATTTCAGAAACCCGAATGCTACCGAAATTAGGACTTACGATTTGACTCAAAGTAGCCTATTTTTAGCCAGTATTCTATCCATTTCAAAAAAATCAAAAATTCCCGACTTTTCAAAAAAAAAATCGAACTTGACGGCATTTTCGCCGATTTTAAAAGTCGGGATCCTGCTTTCGATTTTCAAATTTTCGGAAATTCATTTTTAATATTCAAAATTCCGAAATTCCAAAAATGCATCTTTTCAAAAAATATCCAATTTTCAAAAACTCGGAAAGCTGCCGGAATTTAGGACTTATGATTTTACTCAAAATAGCCTATTTTCTAGCCGGCATGCTGTCCATTTCCATATTAAAATTCTCGATCCGGGAAGCATACTGAATTTAGGACTTATGATTTTACTCAAAATAGCCTATTTCTAGCCGGTATTCTGCCCATTTCAAAACCCCGAGCATATACCGAATTTAGGATTTATGATTTTACTCAAAATAGTCTATTTCTAGCCGGTATTCTGCCCATTTCAAAATCCGGGACGTATATCGAATTTAGGACTTATGATTTTACTCAAAATAGCATATTTCTAGCCGGTATTCTGCCCATTTCAAAACTCGAAAATATTTTCGAACTCTCAAATTTTTTTCTAATTTTTGAAAAATCGGGCCCCCCTCCACCGAATTTCTTTCGGATTAAAAAAAAATCTTTTCAAAACCTTCCTCTTCTTAGGACTTCCCGTATTTAGCATGTGTCGGTCATGTCATAAGTTGTCGAAGGTCTTTAGCGTCGAAACTCTGTCGATCTTACATCACGAGTTTCCTCCCTATCCCAGTCCGCCTTATTTGACTAAGGCAGGGCCCACCTACGTAGGACATACTCCTACTAAGGAAAGCTCGTTTACACACTCGAGTCCAAATTAGAAAGTCCCACGCGATCCTTCCCTCTAGCAGGACGGTCCTCACGACCTTTCCTAAGGGAATTTCGCCCGTCTTTCAGTCCGTTAGTCGAGTCATCCTAATTCGAGAATCATTTAACTTAAGGGTCTACCCTAATCACAAGGTCTATCCTTATTCGAGTCAAGTCGAGGGTTTCTAGCGTCGAAACTCTGTCGATCTCACATCGCAAGTTTCTTCCCTTACCCCGTCTGTCTTTCCTCAAGGCCGAGTCAACCTTTTACAAGGCATAGCCCTGTAACAAAAGGTTCGTGATCCTTACGTCTAAGGGTCACTCGTCCAACACTCGAGTCACCTAGGGTTAGGTCACCACGGTCGGTCCCGAGCACGTGGCACGGTCAAACATGGTCGCCCCATTTCCGGACTCACCCTTCTGCAGCTTGAGTCTAATCCACGGTCGTTACTTTGTCGAGGTCAACTTTCGGGTATCCAGATCCAAGAATTATAGTCATTCCCGCCCCCCGGGCCGTGTCTAGTTTGACTCCCTCTCTTGCATTTGCGCAAAGTCGAGTTTAAGCGAGTCATGGCACCTGTCATTTCCTCCAATCAAAGATCTTACCAAAAAGAACATATACCAACCGAGCATCCAAAAGTCCGGATCTGTAGACACCCGCATTTTGACTGCCAGGTGTCTATGGCAGTTTCCAAAAAAACACCCGATGATGATCGGACGCTAACGTGTTTCTACGCGCTCGGATACGGGCTCAAATCCATTAATCGCTGGCTAACACACTTACGGAGTACAAATCTCACAAAATCAACCTCGAATCCAGGCCCAGTGGATCATTCCGAATCAAACAAGACTAATTTGGGCCAAAACCGACACCGGAATTAAAACCGACCTTTTACGATTGGGTCAACCCCGGTCAAAGTCGTTTTCGAGACACACAAAAACAGCCATACAATCCTCAAAAGTCCAAGTCAAACACAAAACCCATCAAAACATCCAAAGTCAAGGTCCAAAACAATGCACCCGTGCAACCCGTTGGGCCACTCGATCGAGTGCCCGACCCACTCGATCGAGTGGGCCTGTTTCGAGCCCGGCTGCAGGTTGAATGGGCCACTCGACCGAGTTGACCTCCTACTCGGTCGAGTAACCCTAAACCGGGTGCCCTAACCTTGCCTATATAAGCAACCCCATGCACATCTTTTACACAACTTTTTACACCTCTCACAAACCCTAACACTACACAAACTCGAGAACCCTAATCTCTACACAACCCTAAGCAAACCCTAAGAAAACCCTAGCAATTCTACACTAGCAAAAACCCTAAACCTAGTTTTAGGAATAAATCCGAGCCACCATAACTTAACCTTCATCCACCTCGAAGACTCTTGTGTTAAAGCCACGGTTACGAGTCCGTTCCGAGACAAGAACATGTAGGTTGAGGGTGTCAAAACCCTCTCTTTTCTCCTTCTCTTCCTCACGTCGTCTTCATCTTCTTCGCTTCTTCTTTTTTTGTTTTTTTTTTTGTCCATTACATCATAATATCGATAATATTATTAATATCAAAGCACTAAAATACTTATTGATTTGTGTCGAATGTTAGTGATGGTGGGATAAGGAAAACCGCATATACAAGTGTACTGCACACGCGTCGTCGGTCGCTTATCCCATCACCCCGATCGTTTGATTATTGAAATAAGTTAACTTAAACAATAATTCGTTTTTTTTATTTTTGTAGTCATCATCATCGATTTTGCATTCATCAATTTTTAAAATCAATTTTAATAAGGGTCGAAACCCGTTGACACGGATCCGACATCACAATCCCTAGGGATTTATTTCGATGTCGGAGAAGTCGAGGGAATCAAGTCCTTTTTTATTCAAGTAAAGCGTCGATTTTAGATTCGATACCAATTACATAATTGGATATCGAATCTAACGATCATGTCACATAAATTAATTAACGCGATTTGTTCATATCACGATAATTAATTTAAGACGACTAAAATTAATCTATTTTTTCTATTTCACTCTAATATTCCATATCGATTCAAATAATAGAATATGGAATACAACGAGTACTTGAATTTAGAATCGGGTATAAATTCAACAATATTTATATTTGGTTCAACAAAATTCGCGATTTATAAAAAAACCAAGTCGAACATAAATTGTGCAATATTTATGTCCGATTCGGTAAAATCGTCGAGCTATCAAAAATCAAGAGCAATTTCAAAATCAATAATTAAATTGCAAACGAACCAGGTTCGTACAGGTGCCACTCGACCGAGTGCCTTAATCACTCGATCGAGTGACATCACAAAATCGAGTCAGAATGCTTATTTCGACCCCACTCGGTCGAGTCTCACAGTGACTCGATCGAGTGGCCATGTACTCGACCGAGTTGGTCAATAACTCGGCCGAGTACGGTCCAGCACGCAAAACAGAATCGTCTTTTACGGGTTTACTCGATCGAGTCCATCAACCACTCGATCGAGTAGCCTCATCACGACTAAAACGAGAGTCGTACATTCTTCTATTTTCTAAATTCGATAGTATTTTTACGACTTAGGTCAACACGTGCTTAATCAATCATGTGTATTTACTATCTTTTCAAACCATGCATCATCTTGTTTATCATTCAATTCAATTCAATATTTGCATAAACCGTTAAATATCGTTACATCGTTACTAACGCGTTTGTTATTTCTTTTGTCAATTTAATTCTTGTTTGTTTATTGTACTAAATGAACCCACATGCTAAATTCCACTTTGACGTAGAATTAATTGCATTAAATTGACATAGAAACCCTCTTTTTCAATTTCTCACATGCCTAGGAAAATAATATTTGCATATCATTTTCCCGTTTAACTAACGCGCGTATTGGAAAGTCATTCGAATTCTTAGTAGAGGCCGCTAATGTGCGGGCGGGGTTGGGTGTCCTTTGTGGGCTTCCCAACACGTACCCTCACCCCTTACTCAGAACCTCGGTTTCCGGATGCCCGAAACCGTTGGCGCACGAGAGTCATTCAATACATGATATCCGATAATGTCGGTATCGGTATCAAATGCAAAGGGACGAGCCCAATAAACTCTGACCTCGAAAATGGACCGTACTTTGTATACGGCCCACTACGACATAGAGTGGGCACGAATGGTTCCGAATAACCACAAAATTCGGTGGCGACTCCACATAGACCTAAATTTCAATTCGATCCATTCTCATATGGAGATTCATTCGCCTCCCCAAACCCGCGTGTGGCCGCGTCGGGGTGGACCTATGTCATGTACACAATTTGGCGACTCCGCTGGGGATTAACTGATGTGTGACTTACCATCGGCATCCTCAGGGTGAGACTCGAATAGAAATCGTTTGACTAGTACAATACGCGTTTTAGTTCTACGGTTCATGCATAACCCATATTTTCCCGGGCCGGTACTCGCGACCGACGTCCCACTTTACCGTTGATGTACTCCAATATGGATATGTCAAAAGATGTCCATAGTCGATTCGAGTGGGTTTCGCGGCATGTTCTAAGATCAACTCGACTTAGGAAGTCCGTCCCGATCAACGTCTAGACTATGTACACTGGTATAGACCCCCTATAGACCGACCGAGACTTAGTATAGAGCATACATGGCGTCGTTATAATGCTTGTGTGACTACGTGCTACTTGGTTTCCGAGTCGTTTTCAAAAAAACCATCAATTTTTCAAAATTGCATCTTTTCGAACTATTCAATTTCAAAACCCGGGACACATACCGAACTTAGGACTTATGATTTTACTCAAAATAGCCTATTTTCCAGACGGTATGCTGCCCAACTCAAAACTCGAAAAGCATTTCGAACTTTCGAAAACCCTCGGCCCAATACCTTTTTTTCGTTTTTTCGAAAATTGGGCCTTCAACCGAGTCTTCTGGGACCCTTCTCAAAAACAATCAATTTTCAAAACCTTCCTTCTCCTTATGACTTCCCGTATTTAGCAGTGTCGGGTCGCGTCTTAAGTTGTCAAGGTCTTTAGCATCGAAACTCTGTCGATCTTACATCACGGGTTTCTTCCCTCTCCCAGTCCGCCTTATTAGACTAAGGCAAGGCCCACCTACGTAGGATAAACCCCTACAAAGGAGGGTCCGGCTACACAATCGAGTCCAAAAGTCTGAGAAATATATCACGTGGACCTTCCTTCGAGCAGGACTCGGCCCACATAGCCGAATCCTAAGAAAGGCTCACCTTTCACAAGTCACCCATCTAGGTGTCTTTTCCGAGTCAACCTTTTTACAAGGCATAGCCCTATAACAAAAGGTTCGCGGTCCTTACGTCTAAGGGTCACTCGACAAACACTCAAGTCTTAACAAAATCTTCGATCTCACTCGGGGGCTACCCCTTAGCAGGGCGATCAATCACGATTGCCCTAAGGGTCATGTCTTACACGTGTCTCACGTACTCCACCTTCGAGTCACTTAGGTGTCACACCATCTGAGTCCTTAGTCTCACTTGGGGGCTACTCTCCGACGGATTGATTAATCACAGTCACTCCGAGAATCGCACCCTACACATTTGTCTTAGGGGAGTCTAACCCGAGTCAAACTGGAGTCGTCTCTCCTCTTGCGCTATTTCCTATGCCTTGGTGAGTTTGAGTTCCGAAGCAACATTTCTGATTACGCGGTATTCTTACAGACAGGCCACCCGTAACCAGACACCAACGCAAGATGGACGAATTGAAAAACGCTCTGACCAAGATCGAGACCCAACTGGCTGCCATCCAGGCTAACCAAGCGACTTTATCCACCCGCCTAAGCACCGTGGAGAAAACGGCCCCAGTGGAAGGAGCTGAGCCCACTGGGCCCATAGCCGAGTTGATCAGTGTTGTTCGTAGGCTCGAAGAGCAAGTCCACTTATCGACGAACAACTCGATCCACACCGAAAATGCTCGTACTTATTCACCTTTGAATGACGAGCTACCTGCCAACCTCAACTTAACAGGAATTCCTATGTTTGAGGGTACCGAAGACCCGGTCCACCACATCCGGGCTTTCAAAGACTTCATGGCGGTAAAAGGGGTAAAGTCCACCATGTGTAAGCACTTATTCCCTTCCTCCCTCGAGAAGCACCCCAAAGCCTGGTACTACAGGCTCGATTCCAAGAAATACCCGACTTGGGATGACGTGGCAACGGAGTTCGCTCGGAACTACACTTATAATATCGAGATCCAGACTACAATGCGTACTCTGGAAGTCATGGCCCAAGAACCCAAAGAAGGGTTCACTAAATATCTTCAAAGATGGAGGGCCGAGAGTGTAAAGTTGGTAAACAAGCCCTACGAGAAGACACTAGTGGAGGCGTTCATCAACAACCTTCTACCTTCTTACCGCGTCCATCTTAGGTATGCCGGCATTTCAAACTTTTTCGTGCTTACCGAAATGGGCATTAGAATTGAAAACGATCTTCGATATAATGAAGATCTGGGCGAAGCTTCTACTGAAGGCTATACTGGACATCAACTCGAGTCCTTAGAAGCCGACGACTAATGACAACATCATCCGAGAGTCCGGATTTGGTTTAAGTCTGAGTCTGAGTCCGAGCCTAGGATGTACCATTTCTTTCAAAGTCAAAGTCAAAGTCAAAGTCAAAGTCAGAGTCAGTTGTATTATGTCCTCTTTTTCAAAATTCAATAAAATCAGCTTTCAATATTCTTTCTCATATATACTTTCCTTACGTGTTTCCGAGAACATGATGAACACCATCATACACTGTGAGCACATGCACGTGACTATTATAGGCACATCTATAATGACTGCAGGAAACCGAGCCCATGTTTTCCTTTTACCTATTCCATGTCTGGCATAGAAAATCCACATAACTACCCTTAGCAGGAGCATATCGAATCCTATGACAAATCTGGGAAGTCTCCTAGCTTGGGTCCAAGACGGGAGGCAAGCCCATTTCCCACAACAAACACCCATCCGATAAGATCAACCGACCCCTACCTTTGGTGTTAGTCTGACCAACGAAAAAAACTGGACAAAAAAAATTCAAAAAACCCATGACTGGGGCTGAGAGGTCAACCAAAATTCAAAAAACCCATGACCGGGGCTGAGAGGTCAACCAAAATTCAAAAAACTCATGACCGGGGCTGAGAGGTCAACCAAAATTCAAGAAACCCATGACCGGGGCTGAGAGGTCAACCAACATTAAAAAAAAACCCATGACCGGGGCTAAGAGGTCAACCAGCAAAAATTCAAAAAACCCATGACCGGGGCTAAGAGGTCAATCAAAAAAAATCAAATACCCATGACCGTGGTCAACGGTCAACTCAAGTGAAAATCCTTTGACCGGGGTACGATCAAATTCAAAATTATCAATACCATCCAATAGGGGAGTGACAATCAAGCTGGTCAGCTAACACCACACTCAGCCTTCCCACATTACAACCCTCAAGACCTCCTTGAGACTTAGGCTAGAGACAGCCCGGAATTTTGAGGATTCAAGCTCCATAGGATACCCCTAACCATTAGGGCCAGACATGGAAAGTAGATCCCACATTATCAAACCAGCCCAATCGAAGTTCGAGCCATCATTACTCGACTTCCCCCTTTCCTACCACATTACAATACCTTACCCTCGAAGTCTCAGCTCCACAAAATCGAGCTCCAGATTTCGAATCATCAAAGCCACTTACTTCCTAGAACCACCTTTCAAAAATTATCCAATCCAGTTACCAACCCCGAACACGGGAACTCAACTTGCGGTCGGCATAGAACATGCCCAAATAGTTCACACCACCTCTGGGGGCTATCCCGGCGAACGCTCACCGTCACAGGATCAACATCCTAACCATTCGAGCCCTTTGATCAAGACATCACTGGGAATGCACCTAGCCAACACCATCGTTATGGCTAGTTACACACAAAGTCCTATTAGACTAGGCACCATAATACATCTTTCAATCCATTGAACTACGGCATGGTTTGATTTCACTACACGTGAATACGTAGGCAGCCTTTCAACAGAGGCACAACCACCCATATTGACACACATTCAAAAAGCGCCATTATTCCGGTCACGACACCATCATGTTCTCAACAGCTAGCTTTGTTGTCCCAGGGGCTTCTCCTAGGCAGAAGTTCTCCATCCACTCACAAAATCCAGATAAATCCAAAAAAATCTAGCCTCCTTTTTGTAGTGTGTCCTAGTATTCGGCTCAGTCGAAGACGAGAATCTGTCGGGACTCGAGGCAATACCCACTTTGGATGTACCCAAAAATAAGAGATCCAAAAGGGCACCAGACTAAAACAGTCTAATTACAGCCTACGGGATAGCGCGACTTAAGAGTCTTGTTAGGCGGCCCACACCCCTATCGAATCACGGTCCAACCCCTCGAGAGTCCAGTCGTGTCTGTCAACTCGTCCGGTCACGTCCAGAGTCGAGTCTGTCAGTAGGCCTCTCTCTTCAAATTCTACTTTGAAATTTGCAAACTTTAGCCATTTGAAAAAAGATCCTTTTCAACAAGGTCAGATTTCAGTCTATTTAAACTGCGAATTTCTTTTCTACCCCTTTCAATTTTGAAAACCTAGCCCGTGAGCTGCTTTCAGGATTTCAATTTCAAAAAATTCAAAAATTTCAAAAATTCAACTTTCGAAAATTCAAAAATTATTTTCCCCAGCACGAGTCATTTTACTACCTACGTGTTGCATTCATTTTATGTAACTTATACAGGTACGACTCAAACAGGGACATGCAAACCTCTAAATCTCCCCAGCATTTTCACGGGATGGGCCTACACACAGGCGCACCCAGGACCTACGCGACAAGTCCAAATGCCCCACGGAGTATTATCATCAGCACAGGTATAATTCCTATCTTATGGCTGGCGAGCCCTTCACGCGAGTCTAATGGACTATAAACGACCCGAACGTAAGTCTACCAGGTCTTAACGGGCTTGGTAGCTACTCTGACTTTCGCCCTGTCCAAGCCTCAGTTAGAGTGGGGGCTCTGTAGACACTCGCATTTTGACTGCCAGGTGTCTATGACAGTTTCCAAAAAAACACCCGATGATGATCGGACGCTAACGTGTTTCTACGCGCTCGGATACGGGCTCAAATCCATTAATCGCTGGCTAACACACTTACGGAGTACAAATCTCACAAAATCAACCTCGAATCCAGGCCCAGTGGATCATTCTGAGTCAAACAAGACTAATTTGGGCCAAAACCGACACCGGAATTAAAACCGACCTTTTACGATTGGGTCAACCCCGGTCAAAGTCGTTTCCGAGACACACAAAAACAGCCATACAATCCTCAAAAGTCCAAGTCAAACACAAAACCTATCAAAACATCCAAAGTCAAGGTCCAAGTCAATGGACCCGTGCAACCCGTTGGGCCACTCGATCGAGTACCCGACCCACTCGATTGAGTGGGCCTGTTTCGAGCCCGGCTACAGGTTGAACGGGCCACTCGACCGAGTTGACCTCCTACTCGGTCGAGTAACCCTAAACCGGGTGCCCTAACCTTGCCTATATAAGCAACCCCATGCACATCTTTTACACAACTTTTTACACCTCTCACAAACCCTAACACTACACAAACTCGAGAACCCTAATCTCTACACAACCCTAAGCAAACCCTAAGCAAACCCTAGCATTTCTACACTAGCAAAAACCCTAAACCTAGTTTTAGGAATCAATCCGAGCCACCATAACTTAACCTTCATCCACCTCGAAGACTCTTGTGTTAAAGCCACGGTTACGATTCCGTTCCGAGACAAGAACATGTAGGTTGAGGGTGTCAAAACCCTCTCTTTTCTCCTTCTCTTCCTCACGTCGTCTTCATCTTCTTCGCTTCTTCTTTTTTTGTTTTTTTGTTTCGTCGATTACATCATAATATCGATAATATTATTAATATCAAAGCACTAAAATACTTATTGATTTGTGTCGAATGTGAGTGATGGTGGGATAAGGAAAACCGCATATACAAGTGTACTGCACACGCGTCGTCGGTCGCTTATCCCATCACCCCGATCGTTTGATTATTGAAATAAGTTAACTTAAACAATAATTCGTTTTTTTTATTTTTGTAGTCATCATCATCGATTTTGCATTCATCAATTTTTAAAATCAATTTTAATAAGGGTCGAAACCCGTTGACACGGATCCGACATCACAATCCCTAGGGATTTATTTCGATGTCGGAGAAGTCGAGGGAATCAAGTCCTTTTTTATTCAAGTAAAGCGTCGATTTTAGATTCGATACCAATTACATAATTGGATATCGAATCTAACGATCAAGTCACATAAATTAATTAACGCGATTTGTTCATATCACGATAATTAATTTAAGACGACTAAAATTAATCTATTTTTTTTATTTCACTCTAATATTCCATATCGATTCAAATAATCGAATATGGGATACAACGAGTACTTAAATTTAGAATCAGGTATAAATTCAACAATATTTATATTCGGTTCAACAAAATTCGCGATTTATAAAAAACCAAGTCGAACATAAATTGTGCAATATTTATGTCCGATTCGGTAAAATCGTCGAGCTATCAAAAATCAAGAGCAATTTCAAAATCAATAATTAAATTGCAAACGAACCAGGTTCGTACAGGTGCCACTCGACCGAGTGCCTTAGTCACTCGATCGAGTGACATCACAAAATCGAGTCAGAATGCTTATTTCGACCCCCACTCGGTCGAGTCTCACAGTGACTCGATCGAGTGGCCATGTACTCGACCGAGTTGGTCAATAACTCGGCCGAGTACGGTCCAGCACGCAAAACAGAATCGTCTTTTACGGGTTTACTCGATCGAGTCCATCAACCACTCGATCGAGTAGCCTCATCACGACTAAAACGAGAGTCGTACATTCTTCTATTTTCTAAATTCGATAGTATTTTACGACTTAGGTCAACACGTGCTTAATCAATCATGTGTATTTACTATCTTTTCAAACCATGCTTCATCTTGTTTATCATTCAATTCAATTCAATATTTGCATAAACCGTTAAATATCGTTACATCGTTACTAACGCGTTTGTTATTTCTTTTGTCAATTTAATTCTTGTTTGTTTATTGTACTAAATGAACCCACATGCTAAATTCCACTTTGACGTAGAATTAATTGCATTAAATTGACATAGAAACCCTCTTTTTTAATTTCTCACATGCCTAGGAAAATAATGTTTGCATATCATTTTCCCGTTTAACTAACGCGCGTATTGGAAAGTCATTCGAATTCTTAGTAGAGGCCGCTAATGTGCGGGCGGGGTTGGGTGTCCTTTGTGGGCTTCCCAACACGTACCCTCACCCCTTACTCAGAACCTCGGTTTTCGGATGCCCGAAACCGTTGGCGCACGAGAGTCATTCAATACACGATATCCGATACTGTCGGTATCGGTATCAAATGCAAAGGGACGAGCCCAATAAACTCTGACATCGGAAATGGGTCGTATTTTGTATACGGCCCACTACGACATAGAGTGGGCACGAATGGTTCCGAATAACCACAAAATTCGGTGGCGACTCCACATAGACCTAAATTTCAATTCGATCCATTCTCATATGGAGATTCATTCGCCTCCCCAAACCCGCGCGTGGCCGCGTCGGGGTGAACCTATGTCATGTCCACAGGATTTGATTCGAGTCTAAGTCTGAGTCCGAGTCTAGGATACCCTACATCCTCATTTCCAAGTCAAAGTCAGAGTCAGAGTCAGCTGTATTCTGTCCTCTTTTCAAAATTCAATAAAATCAGCTTTTCTATTTCTCATGTATACTTTCGTTATGTGTTTCCGAGAACATGATGAACACCATCATACACTGTGTGCACATGCACGTGACTATTATAGGCACATCTATAATGACTGCAGGAAATTGAGACCTGTTTTTTTCTTTACCTGTTCCATGTCTGACATAGAAAGCCACAAAACTACCCTTAGCAGGAGCGGTATCGAATCCTATGACAAATCTAGGTAGTCTCCTAGTTTGGGTTCAAGACGGGAGGCAAACCCATTTCCCACAATAAACACCCCTCCAATAAGACTGACCACCCCTACCTTAAGTGTTAGTCTGACTAACCGGAAAAAAAAAAAAAAAAAAAAAAAAAAAAAAAAAAACAAAGGTCCAAGGAAAAGCAAAAGCGGAAATAAAAAAGCAGGCAAAAGAAACACCCATGACCGGGACTAGAAGGCCAAAAAAAAAGAACAAAAAAAGCAAAAGGCCCAAAACAAAAGAGCTGGCCATGATCAAAAAGAACTTCCAAAAACCCATGACCATGATCAACGGTCAATTCAAGTGAAAGTTCCATGACTAGGGTACGGTCAAAATTCATACCATCAAATAAGGGAGAGATAATCAAGTTGGTCAGCTAACACCACATCTAGCCTTCCCACATTGCAACCCTCAAGACCTTCCCGAGACCTAAGCTAAAGACAGACCGGAATTTTGAGGATTCAAGCTCCATAGGATACCCCTAACCATTAGGTCCAGACATGAAAACCAAATCCCGCATTATCAAACCTACCTCGTTCGAAGTTCGAGCCATTTTTACTCGACTTCCCCCTTGCACAACAACTACAACACAACACGACATAACAAAATTCACAATCACCATCAAAGACCCGTGATCAAAACTCATCAAAGACCCGAGTTCAAAACTCATCAAAGACCCGAGATCAAAACTCGTCAAAGACCCGAGATCAAAACTCGTCAAAGACCCGAGATCAAAACACGTCAAATCCCTTACCTAATCATACACAATCCCAAGAGCAAAACTCGTCAAATCCCTTACCTAATCATACACAATCCCGAGAGCAACACTCGTCAAATCTCATCCCAATTCTTCTCATCCAAACCAGTTACCAACCCCAAACACGGGAACTCAACTTGCGGTCAGCATAGAACATACCCAAATAGTTCACACCACCTCTGGGGGCTATCCCGGAGAACGCTCACAGTCACAGGATCAATATCCTAACCATTCTAGCCCTTCGATCAAGACATCATTGGGAATGCACCTAGCGTGCACCGTCAATATGGCTAGTTACACACAAAGTCCTATTAGACTAGGCACCATAATATATCTTCCAATCCACTGAACTACGGCTTGATTTGATTTCACTACACGTGAATACGTAGGCAGCCTTTCAACAGAGGTACAACCACCCACATTGACACACATTCAAAAAGCGTCATCATTCCGATCACGACACCATCATGTTCTCAACAGCTAGCTTTGTCGTCCTGGGGGCTTCTCTTAGGCAGAAAACCTCCATCCACTCACAAAATCCAGATAAATTCAAAAAAAATCTAGCCTCCTTTCTGTAGTGTGTCCTACTACTCGGCTCAGTCGAAGACAAGAATCTATCAGGACTCGAGGCAATGCCCACTTTGGAAATGTACCCTAAAATCAAAAATCCAGGAGAGCACTAGACTACAACAGTCTCATTACAGACTATCGCAATCCCCCATAGCACATCCTTCCCATTCCGAGGATTCGACCATGTTGCCACTCGCCTAGGCTACGGAATAGCGCAACTTAAGAGTCTTGTTAGGTGGCCCACCCCCCTACCGAGTCACGATCCAACCCCTCGAGAGTCCATTCGTGCCTGTCAACTCGTCCGGTCACGTCCAGAGTCGAGTCTGTCGATAGGTCTCTCTCTTCAAATTCTCATTTTAAAATTTGCAAAACTTAGCCATTTGAGAAAATCATTTTTGACAAGGTCAAATTTCGGTCTATTTAAACTGCAAATTTCTTTTCTACCCATTTCAGTTTTGAAAACCTATTTCCTAGCACGTGAGTTGCTTTCAGGACTTCGATTTCAAAACTAAGCAAAAATCATTTTTATTCCCCAGCACGAGTCATATTTGTTTTCCCTACGTGTTGCATGAAAAATTTTGTGTAACTTATACAGGTACGACCCAAGACCGTGCAGCTCACATATCTCCCCAGCGGAAGGCCCAAAGCGGCATTTTTTCACGGGATGAGCCCGCATATAGGCGCACCCGGGACTTACACGACAAGTCCAAATTCCCCCACGGAGTTATCGTCATCAGCTCAGGTATGACTTCTATCTTATGGTTGGCGAGCCCTTCACGCAAGTCCAATGGACTATAAGCGACCCGACCGGAAGCCTGCCAGGTCTTAATCCTCGATTGGCCTGGCAGCTACTCTGACTTTCGCCTTGTCCAAGCCTCAGTCAGAGTGGGGGCTCTGTAGACACCCACAGTTGGCCGCTAAGTGTCTATAGCGATTCCCAAAAAAACACCCGATGATGATCGGACGCAAACGTGTTTCTATGCGCTCGGATATGTGCTCAAAACCATTAGTTGCTGGCTAAGGCATTTACGGAGTACAAATATCACAAAACCGGCCTCAAATTCAGGCCCAGTGGGTCGTTTCCAATCAAATAAGACTAATTTGGGTCAAAACGGACACCGGAAATAAAACCGTCTTTTAGCGACCGGGTCAAAACCCGGTCAAAGCCGTTTCCGAAGAGCAAACCCGCGGTCCTCATTCAGGCGGGCCATCGGATCAAGTCCATCAAGGCACTAAACCCTAGACAATAAGGGGGAGCAATTGCCTATATATACACCCTCTTGCATGCAAATTGACACAACTTTTTCCCACATAAAAAAAACCCTAATCTCACACTTTTCAACCCTAATTTTCAGCTTTACACACATTATTTCAAACCCTAATCACACATTAGGAACCCTAGCAATTCACAAACCCTAAACCACCATAACTCTATCTACATAATCTCGAACTCCCGTGTCTAAGCCACAATTAGACGAGTCCATACCGAGAATACGAAGCATGTAGGTTGAGGGTGCATACAACCCCAATTTCTTCCCTTTTCTCTCTTCTCTTTTCTTGTCCATCTTCATCATCTTTTTTTATTCTTTTTTTCATCATTCTAATATCGTTAATAGTTACTAATATAAAATACTAAAATACTCGTCAATTCGTGTCGAGCGTGAGTGATGACGGGATAAGAAAAACCGAATATACAAGGGTAATGCACCCAGCGTTGCCGGTCGCTTATCCCGACACCCTGATCGCTTGATTGTTGAGACGAGTTAACATCAACCGTAATTTTCCTATTTTTCGCATCATCGTTAATCTCTTACTTTGTCAATTCTGAATTTTTTTCTTCAAAACAATTATTATTTTTTTATTAAGGGTCGAAACCCGTTGACGCGGATCCGACATCACATAATCCATAGGGATTTATTACGATGTCGGGAAGCCGAGGGAATCAAGTCGAGTCCGTCCTAATTAAGAAGTGTCAATCTTTTAGATTCGATACCAATTCAATAATTGGATGTCGAATCTAACGATTTAGTCAAAAAAGTTAATTAACACGATCTCTCGTTGATGCTAAAATAGATGTCAAACAATTCGCAAGAATTAATACGACACTATAAACGCGGAGGGAATTTATATCGTTTTGGTTAACTTAAAACGACTTATAACAATTCCTTTTTTCATCTCGCTCTAATATTTCATATCGATTCAATAATCGAATATGGGATACGACGAGTATTCAAGATTAGAATCGAGTATAAATCTTTTAATGTTTATACCCGATTCAACAAAATCAACGATTTATCAAAATCCGAATCGAGCATAAATTATATAATATTTGTGCCCGATTCGGCAGAATCAACGACTTATTCAAAATCGAAAAGCAATCACGCAATCAATAAATTGCGAGGCGAACCCTAGTTCGTACAGGGGGCACTCGATCGAGTGCCTAGCACACTCGGTCGAGTGGCACCCCAAAAAACGAGACAGAATGCTTTTTCGACCACCACTCGGTCGAGTCTCGCAATGACTCGATCGAGTGGCAGCGTACTCGGTCGAGTTCATCAATAACTCGATCGAGTAGGGTCTAACATACGGGACAGAAACCTTCTTCCGAGGACCACTCGATCGAGTCCTCATATGACTCGATCGAGTGGCCTATCACGACAAATACCGTGAGTCCCACATCGCTTTTCTAGTCTCGTTAATACTTTTTTGTGACTTAGGTCAACACGTGTCAAATCCATCACGTGAAACAATACTTTTCAAAACCATGCATCGTCCCGTTTACATTATTCGATATCATTCCATATTTTATTATTTACAAACCGTTATTATCGTTATACCGTTACTAACAAGTTTGTTATTTTTTTGTTGATTTATTTTATTGTTTATTTTATTGTACTAAATTAAACCTCGCATGCTAAATTTAACTTTGACGTTAGAGTTAGTTGCACTAAATCGACATAGAAACCCATTCAATTTTTCGCATGTTTAGGGAAAATATTGTTTGCGTAACACTTTCATCGTTCTACTAACTCGCGTATTAGAAAATCATTCGATATCTTAGTAGAGGTCGCTAATGTGCGGGCGGGGTTTGGTGTCCTTTGTGGGCTTCCCAACATGTACCCTCACCCCTTACTCAGAACCTCGGTTTCCGGATGCCCGAAACCGTTGGCGCACGAGAGTCGTTCTATACACGATAACCGGTAATGACGGTATCAGTATCGTAATGCAAAGGGACGAGCCCAATAAACTCTGACATCGGAAATGGGTCATACTTTGTGCATGGCCCACTACGACATAAAGTGGGTTCGAACGGGCCCGAACTCCCACAAAGTTCGGTGGCGACTCCACTTCGATTTAAATTTCAGTTCGATCCATTCTCATATGGAGATTCATTCGCCTCCCCAAACCCGCGCGTGGCCGCGTTGGGGTGGACCTATGTCATGTCCACATATTGTAATGAACTACTACCTCGGGAAACCGAGATGGTAACACCTTTATTCACTCTGGAATGTCTTGATAAGGCTCCTGTGTAAATGAGGGTGTTACAAAGTGGTATCAGAGCAGTTCGATTCTGGAGCCTGAAAAAAATGAACATAGAAAAATAAAATGAACCCAGTAATAAACCATTAGGAGCCCACTTAAAATCTCTGGTTGAGAAGACTTCTTTATACCAACCTCCGGCCCTTTTGGTTTTGACCCGGTAACCGCGTGTGTGAAATGAGATGGGGTACAATAGGAAGGGATATGTTGTGATGCGATGAATATCTTGTGATTACTGCCTATGATAAGTGGTAGCGTTGTTTGACTTATGTGACGTAGTGAACTATATATGTTGAGGTGTGACTAACGTAGTTATGGTTTTAGCATGTCATAGTAATTAGTAATTAGTATGAGGCCATATGAGTTATATGTTAAGATACATAAGGTCGAATTAGGAGTCGGTAATCCTTGAGTGGGAGAACGATCATAGCTAGGGTTGTTATTGATATCACTTGGGTGTTTGTACGTAGTAGTGTCGTAAGCGATAAACGAATTTAATTAGTCGAGTTGGGGGTAATCTGTGTCTATCTAATAGAAATAGTATATTGCAATTAATCGTCTTATGTTACTGTAAAGAAGGTTGATACCTGGTGATGGTATGTGTATTATAATATGTCAAAGGGTCGGTGACCTACGTGGTTTAAGTGTGTGGTGATGTGAATATTATTCAAAAGTACCTAGGCACTTGCATTCTGTTTCGAGTATTATATGTTTCTTTACCAATGTAATGTACAAGTTGCCTTCATGTTAACTAGGATCGGTATCTAGAAGTTTAATGGTGTTTTGACGTGTTAATGTAGTTGTGTCGCATGTGAATCAACTACGAGTTAATGAGACTAATAGCCGAACAATGTAAGAATACTTGAGGTCTGTTTTGAGTTAATGTGAGTTACTTGTTTTATATTGATTCGAGTAGTCCTTATTCGTCCTAATCTTTCTCTCGTAATGGAGTATATGAACTTGTCTATAAATTGGTTCTTTAAAACGTATGTGGTATCTGAAATTATGTCGGCCTGTTTATATTATAGGAAGCAACAATGTATGTATGTATATATATATATAGAGAGAGGTAGGTTCAAATAAGGTCCACAATTTTTTTAAGTCTATATTGAAGTTACAGATGACATACGCTAAAGTTGCATTTGTTCAAAATTGATATATATACAAATGCAACTTTAGCGTTGTGGACATGACATAGGTCCACCCCGACGCGGCCACGCGCGGGTTTGGGGAGGCGAATGAATCTCCATATGAGATGGTCAAATTGAAATTTAAATCGAAGTAGGAGTCGCCACCGAATTTTGTGGTTATTCGGAACCGTTCGAGCCCACTCTATGTCGTAGTGGGCCGTATACAAAATACGGTCCATTTCCGATGTCAGAGTTTATTGGGCTCGTCCCTTTACATATCGATACCGATGCCGACTGGGCGGTTAATCGTATATTGAATGACTCTCGTGGCCAATGGTTTCGGACATCCGGAAACCACGGTTCTGAGTAAGGGGTGAGGGTACGTGTTGGGAAGTTCACTAAGAACACCCAACCCCGCCCGCACTTAGCGGCCTTTACTAGGATATCGTTCGTTTTCGGTGTACACGGGTTAGTTCGACGGTTGAATGATATGCAAACATTATTTTCCTAAGCATGTGAGAAAAATAAAGTGGGTTGCTAAGTCGTTTAATGCATATTAAACTAATAACGTCAAAGTTATTTTAGCATGTGAGTTCGTTTTAGTCTAATAAAACGATAAAACAAATAAAAAGCTACAAACACGAGAAAACGAGTTAGTAACGGTTTGTGAAAATAATATAGCAAATAAATATACGAGATCGAAAAAAATAAATATTAATCGAAATCTGGAAAATATTGTTAAAAACGATGTTTTGTATAAAAAACGAAGTTCGAAAAATAATAAAAAAACAAGAAAAAGGGGCGTCGAGGCAGCCGGCCGCGCGGCTCGCCCGGGATGCCGGCGAGTCGCGTGTCGGTCTGATTTTTGAGATGATTTTTGAAGACTCGACGTTTTTATTAAACCGCGTACAAATATTGCATAATTCGCACTCGATCTAATATTTTCGATATTCGTTATATTTAATAGTTGACTAAGAAATCAATATCAAATATTCGGAATAGTTTTAGAAAAGATGTAAATTTTGAAATCGTTTCGTAGAATAAATAAAATAAAACGAACGAAGAATTTCAGGCCCGTGCGCGAGTCGCCTGGGTGTGGCGCGACTCGCGTGCGGGTCTGTCCGATTTTAATTTTTCGTTCGGAATTGCTAATTTTGATAAATCGCATACAAAATATGAATTAATTTGTATTCGATTCATGCTTTCGATATTCGTCGTACCCGATATTCGATTATGAAATCGATATCGAGTATTCGGAATGAATTAAAAAAGGTTTTGTAAAAAAAAAAAAGATAAAATAAAAGTTTGAACGAAAAAAAGGAGAAAAAGATGTAACGACTTTATATCGTCGAGTTTTGATTTAATTCCTTTTGTTACAACATTCAACTATAGAGTTGATATTGCATCTTAAGAATGTTTGTTAATATGAAAATAATTTTTGATAATATCGATATTAGAAAAATATATGCGATGAACGACCCATATTAAAATATGAAACGACCGACGAAAACTAACTAAAAAAAAAAGAAGAAAAACGTGAGAAAGAGAGAGAAAGGAAGAAGATTCGGGTTTGATTTACACCCTCAACCTACATGCTTTGCGTTCTCGGTATAAGGCTCGTCGGACGGTGGCATAGGCACGGGAGCGTCGAGATGATGTGGGTGAGTTAAGGTGGTGCGGATTGGTGCGTTTTTTTTTGGTCGTGTGGGACGTGGGGTTCGGCCGGCTGGGAAGGTTTCGTCGGGACTTTGAGGATACTTCGGGATTTGCTTTGTATTGCCTTTTTTTCGATATCGAGGATGACGGATATATATATTTTGGTTGCTGAAAAATTGTTGTATGGAAATCGTGTATTGTGTATGAAATCGTGTGAATATGAGGTCCTATTTATAGGAGTCGAGGTAGCCTTGCTTGTGTGGCAAGAAATACCGGTTTGGATAGGAAATACGAGAGTTCGTAAGGGAATAAACTTCTCGTTTCTTAGTGAAGAAGCCAAAATCTCGGCTGGTTGGGGAGTGTTGGCCGAGTATTCGGCTGTCTCGGCCGAGTATTTGGAGCTCGGTCGATGTCTGATTCGGTTTCCGGATAGAATTCCTACTTGAGATCGAATTCTATCCTTAAACGGATTTGTTTAATATTATTTGAAGCTGATTTTTTTGTAGGATTAGAGTAGGAATCAGCCGTGTGAGGTGTCACGGCTGATTCACGTGTCTCGGGAAAATCTTTGACCGGGTTTTGACTCGGTCGTAAAAAGACGGTTTTACCCCTGGTGCCGGAATCGACCCAAATTAGTCTCATTTGACTCGAAACGACCCACTGGGCCTGGATTTGAGGTTGCACTACAACAAATTGACACTTGCGCCACGAATTATGCCACGAAAATTTGTTATTTGTGGCTAAATTTTACCTAGCCCCGGGAAAAATTTGATTCACTACTTGGGAAAAAAAATATGCCACGGGAACATTTTTTCCCGTGGCAAAAATTCACTTGCGCCACGAATTTTATTAAAGTCGTGGTCAATAATCACTCTCGCCACGAAAGATGTCACACCCGTGGCAAAAATATATTTAGCCACGAATTTGTTCAGTGGCAAATATTATTTAGCCACGACATAATTAACTTCCGTGGCGAAATTATTTTTTAGCCACAGATGTAATAAACGCATGTGGCTAATGGTTCTCCGAACTTTAATCAAATTACTTTCAAGTTAAGCCGAGTATCAAATACTGATCTTAAAAAATTCATTAAAATTCAAAGATAAAGATAATATGAAGAAAAAATATTAAATTTGAAAATATTTTATTAATAAAAAAATCGTATTAATTTATTTAGTTTTAAGAAAAAAACATAGATTTTTTGTAAAATTAAATACAAGAAAACTTTGGTTGTCTAATTTGTTGATTTTTTATTAATCATCATTTCTGAAGCAATTGATTTCTCTTAATTTGACAATATGTTTTACTAAAATTTTATAATCTTAAGTATGACTTTTGAAAGACAACTAACATTTACATTGTGTAATAATATATGCTAGCTAAAATGCGGCGTACATAGCATATCAAGTAAAATTAGTATGGGATTGATCATCCATCATTAAAACGTCTAATATTATTTAAGACTCTTTCATTTTTACCGCTTAATTAATTAATTTTTTCACATGTAATACACTTCTTTTTAAGAAAAATAACTTAAAAAGAAAGTGACTGAGCATGATTTTTTTCCAAATTATTGATTTTCTTACAATATTTTCAGTGTGAAAAAACCCGCTTTATTAAACTCGTATTTAAGAATTTTAATCGGTCTATATTTTTTTATGGAATTAACTTTGACTGCGAAAATAATAATTATTTCTGTAAATTAATTGTCTTCCAAGTTGTTGGTTTGGAAGAAAGATTAATGTATTAGAAAGTCGTGCCTAAGTACAATAACTAGTCAAAATAAATTTTCAAAAAAAGAGAAGTATAAGTGAGAAAATCAAATAATTAACAAATACAAGTACGAAAATCTAATAATTTAGGACTAATATTGAGAAAATCAAAAATTAATTTATCGACAACTGTTTGATTCGATAACTATTCTGTAATATTATTTGGAAGATATTTAAAAAAAATGAATTTAAAATAAAATTTACTTAATGAAAAATAAAATTCGGGTAAACTTGAAGTAGGTAAGAGGAAACTCAATGAGGATAAAAAAACTGATGAAATAAAATAACGACCGATAACGAAAAGAAAAAAACATATCGAAAGAACTAGCAATAAAAGAACGTGGAAAATAGAAACTAAAATAAAAATATCGATAAATTAATGAAATCATGAGTCCGAAATCAACTTCAAAAATTTTTTTTTTTCCGGAATAATAATTTTTTAATCATAATATGTAAATCATTGGGGAAAAATTTAATTACTCAAAAGTAAATGCAGTTTGTGAAAAAAATATCACTTTAAAAGAATTCAAACCAATGATTTGGTCAATAAAGTTAAATTTCATTTCTGGTAGCTAGCCATAAGAACTCCACAGTTAAGCGTGCTTGAGTGAGAGTAGTGTTAAGATGGGTGACCTTCTGGGAAGGCTCTTCAATGCGTATGGTGAAATTAAATAATATTGTGGAATGATTCATCTATAAGCTAGTAACCGTTCCAGATATTACTACTATAGTGGTAGAAAATTCTTACGGTTATTAATTTATTTAATTTATTATATATTTTGTCACCGGAATAAATATTTCGCCACAAACATAATTAGCCACGGGATAATCCGTGGCAAAAAATTAATTCTAGCCACGGGAGACTCCGTGGCAATAAAATCAATACTTGCCACATTTTTTTTCCCGTGGCTATTTGTTTGCCACGGCCACTTGCGCCACGGATGGTTTTTCCGTGGCAAAGTACTTTAGCCACAAAAATTTAGCACTTTTGCCACGAATTCTGTCGTGGCCCAAGTGCTCATTTGTAGTAGTGTTGGTTTTGTAAGATTTGTACTCCGTAATAAGCCTAAACCAAATGTCCATGATTTCGAGCCCATATCCGAGTCCATTAAAGCATGTTTGCATCCTATCATCATTGGGTGTTTGACGGGACCTACTATAGACACCTGGCGGTCAAAATGTGGGTGTCTACAGAGCCTCCACTCTGATTGAGGCTTGGACAAGGCGAAAGTCAGAGTAGCTACCAGACCAATCGAGGATTAAGATCTAGCAGACTTCCGATCGGGTCGTTTAGAGTCCTTTAGACTTGCGTGAAGGGCTCGCCAGCCATAAGATAAAAATCATACCTGGATAAATGTCTTATAACGGCACGGGGACTTTCTACTAAAAAAGTCTTGGGTTTGTCTGTTTGCAGACAATCTCCATCTTGAAATTGCTTGGGAGCCTCTATTAGAAGCTGCGGATGTACCTCTTACTGATACATCCGATTCCTCAGCGAAAATGTTGCTTGAATTTTCATTGAGAACTTTGATAATCCTCCGGGAGTCTTGGGATACCTGTCTGTTTTGCATGCAACATACAGATAAAACGTCGACTCGTGCTGGGGAAGAAAAATGATTTTTGGTCGATTTTTTTTTGGAAAAAACCGAATTTTTTTTTTTGAAAATAGCGGAAATTTTGAAAAATTTGGAAGAAAAGGAATGTTTGGGATGACTTGATTCCTGATCAGATTCTGACTCGGATTCCTAAAAATCTGGTTAGGCCTGTATGCCTAAGAGAAGTAGGGAATACTGGAAAATAATCCCTATTCCAGGGGTGACTAGGAGAGGAGATTTCTCTATTATAAATAGAGAGTTCTTGCCCTTAATCTTCTCATATTCTAACCTGAAATAATTCCTTCTCATCTTAAAAATCCCTTTAGATTTTTTAGATAAAAGAAAACCTTTTGCTATGGGTATTGAACATCTGACCGCGATGCTTCACGCGTGGGCCCAAGATTTTCGAGATGGAGATAAGGTTTAGCTAACTCAGATAGGAATTGTGGCTTTGTTCCCGCTTCAGCGACTTAAGGTGGATACCCATTTCCTGGATGCTTGCTTGACCTTTTGGGATACTACCCATCATGTTTTTGCCTTTCCCCGGGGAGAAATATGTCCCCTTCCCGAAGAGATTGCAGCTGTAGGGGGTTGGTGCCGTAATGCTCATCCTGCTATTCCTCCTTTTTACCCTGATCCAAGGAGGAGGCTGAGGGACTTTCTTGAGTTGTCTCATGCTGAGACTTCCCGTATGGTTAAGGGAAATTCTGTTTCCCTTTTGACTTAGCTGATAAATTTATGGATCCCAATGGTCCCAGGATTTCTTCTATCCATAGGCGTAGGGCTTTTGCCTTCTGTATGCTGCATCGATACGCTTTTGAAGGTCGGATGGATGCTGACTCATGTTTAGGCGAGATCAGGCTAATCAGCATAGTGGATCAAATGGAGGCAGGTTACAGCCCAGCCTGGCTGATAACTAGGGAGATCATCATGGGCCTTGATGCAAGGAGACTTGATCCAGATCAGCAATTAATGGGCGGCATTCGTCTTCTGCAGGTATTTGACCCTTTTTTTTGAAAATTTTTCGAAATTTTTTTTTATTTCCGAAATTTTTTTTTTTATTTTTTTCTCGAATTTCCGAAATTTTTTATTTTTTCCGAATGTCCGATTTTTTGATTTTTTTTTTTTGAATTTCCGAAAATTTTAATTTTTCGAAATTTTTTTTTTGAATCTTTTTTTTCGGATTTTTTTTTTTTTTTTTCGAAAGTTTTTGACTTTTCGAAATTTTTTTGCAGACTTGGTTATCCGAGCGCCTGTCAATTATAGAGCCCCCGACGAGCATATCCAGATATCGAAGCTGCCAGATAGGCTCACGGTCTCGACGAATCAGCTCCAATCATCTTATAAATCGGAAGTATTGGGACGAGGAGTTAAAATTCCATGGCGGGCCCTTGATTAGGTGGAACGTGATCTGGTGGTTCCTCTCGAAGATGACGGGCCTAGCTAAAAGAGATAAAGCCCGTTACCTGGTGATTTTGTCCTTGGACTGGACCGTCCATATTTACCCAGATCGTCTTCTAAGGCAGTTTGGTTCATTTCAGCAGATCCCCGAAACTGAAGCAATTATTAGCGTTTCGGTCCAATTGACGGACGCTATGTGTGACACGTGGTTAAAACGCTGGTTTACCCGGGTCATGTGGACTATACCTCGCCCTTGTCAGACCGCTTGGGTTTCTGAATCATATCTTAAATGGGCTTCTGAAGAATCTAAAGAGGCTCGTGAAGCTTTAAAGACCGATGAGGCTTTTGACTTAGCCCGTAGAGAATCGATGAAGGATAATAGATGGTTCTTTGAAGAAGAAACTCCAACTACCTTTGTCGGGCCGGAGTCAGGTTCTAGGTCAAAGACTAAGACTCGAGCTAAAGAGACTGGTGCTAGTGACTTAGAGAGAAGACTCGGACCTAAGCTAGCGGTCCGAGACAGGCTTGGGCCGCGGGAACGGCTACCCGAGAGGGCACGGGTCCGGCTAGGACCAACCGAGGTGACCGGGGAATCAAGTTCGAAGAAACGAGCCCGGGTTAAGGAGATTCCCTTGGTGATTCGTGAGCGTTCACCTCCACGTCGACGTCGGTGGGCCGAAAAAGAGGCTAAGGACAAGGGAAAGGGAAAAATGCCTTAGATTTTTTTATTATTTAATATTAGTACTATTTGTGTGTTGTTTTTTTTTTGGATTTTTTTTTGTAATTGAATTTTTTTTGAGATAAATAAAGAGAGTTTATTAGAAACCGTTCCTGTTTTTTTGATTGCAGTGGTTGTGCCCTTTTGAGGGGCTGCCTACGTATCCACAAATAGCGGAATCAAACCAAACGTAGTTCAGACTTTAAATTGCAATTTCGAAATACATCAAGACTATTGGTTCATGATGTTTATAACAGTAGAATAAGTAATTCTAGCTTTTGACTTATCTTTAAAAGTTTATTTTGAAAAGATGTTTTTAATAAACTTTTGCGAATGACATTGAGAGAAACGGGTTTAAGGGTAATAATGTTTCAACTGGTCCAGGTTAGTTGGGTTGACAAACTCATTCCCGTCCAGATCTGTTAGCATCACCGCTCCACCCGATAGAATCTTCTTTACCAAATAAGGTCCGGCCCAGTTAGGTTTGAACTTTCCCCTTGGATCTACTGGTAATAAAGCTCGTACGGACTTGAGAACCAGATCTCCTTCTTTGATATTCCTGGGCCTTACCCTTTTGTTGAAAGCCCGTTGGATTCTTTTCTGGTAGATTTGTACGTTATTGAGGGCACGAGATCGCCGTTCGTCTAGAAGTACCAACGAGTCATATCGTGCTCGAACCCAATCGGCTTCTGGTACTTGACTTTCGAGTAGGATTCTGAGTGACGGTACCTCTAGCTCGACAGGTTGGACCGCTTCCATCCCGTATGTAAGGTAATACGGTGTTGCCCCGGTCGCAGTACGAATCGAGGTTCGATATCCCCAAAGGGCAAATGGTATCTTATCGGGCCAGTCCCGATAATTGTCAGCCATCTTTTTTAGTATGGTGGCGATGGTCTTGTTAGCTGCTTCTACTGCTCCATTGGTTTGGGGTCGGTAGGGTGAAGACGTATGTCTTTGGATCTTGTACTTGGCTAACAAGGCTACCGTCTCGGCCTGAAAGTGGGTCCCGTGGTCACTGATGAATTCATGAGGGATCCCATATCGGCATATTATCTTGTTTTGGATAAATTTGGCAACGTGGCTGGCGTTGAGAATACGGTAGGATTCTGCTTCGACCCATTTGGTGAAATAGTCGATTGCTACCAAAATGAAACAGTGTCCTCTGGTTCCCGAGGGGTTTATCTTTCCGATTATATCGATTCCCCATGTTGAAAATGGCCAGGGTGACGTCATGGTATACAGCAGGGATGGTGGCATGTGCTGTACATTAGCGAAAATCTGGCAATTATGGCAATGTCTGACATATAGTTGGCAATCGGTTTCCATGCTGTTCCAGTAATATCCAAGTCTCATGATCTTCCGGACTAGCATCTGGGCGTTCATGTGAGGACCACACTCGCCGTCATGTACTTCGGCCATGACCTTTTCAGCATTACTCTTGTCGACACATAAAAGGAGAGCCCCCTGTGGTGTCTTCTTGTAAAGTTGTCCGTCGTCGGTACGGACGAACTGGGTTGCTAGCCTACGCAAGGCCTTTTTGGCTCGATTATCGCCCTCGGGTGGATACTCCCCGGTTGTCAAATATGTCTGGATTGCTTTATATCATGGCTCGGGATCGGGTATCTCGATATCCTCGATGTCATGGATATATGTTGGCTCGGATCGTCTTTCGACGCAAATCGGCATGCTGGTCATATGGTCGGGAATATTTAGTAAAGACGCCAGTTTTGAAAGCGCGTCTGCGAACTGATTTTCTTCCCGAGGTAGGTATATGTATTCTACCCTTTGGAATTGTTTCTCGAGATGCCTTACTCGTGCCTGGTAGGCCACGAGATTGGCATTTCGGGTTTTCCATTTTTGGAGCGCTTGGTTAATGACCAGTGATGAGTCGCCGTGTACTCGGATGTTTGTGACCCCTAAATCGGCGGCGGCTTGTAGCCCGTGGATACATGCTTCATACTCAGCGGCGTTATTGGTGACGTCAAAGTCCAATTTGATAGATACGGGAGTATGTTCCCCTCTTGGCGAGATTAGGAGGATTCCGACCCCAAATCCTCGGAAGTTGGATGCTCCGTCGAAGTATAAATCCCATGTCTCGGTGTCAGTATGGAAAATATCTTCATCCGGGAAGGACCAAGTGTCGGTGTGTCCTTCTTCGGTTACGGGACTATCAGCGAGAAATTCGGCTACTACTCGGCCCTTGATGGCTTTCAGTGGTACGAACTTTAGATCGAATTCTGCCAACATCAGGGTCCATCTTGATATTCTGCCGTTGAGAATGGGCTTTTCGAAAAGATATTTGATCGGATCCATCCTTGACAGTACCTGTACCTCATAGCTGAGCATGTAATGTCGGAGCTTTTTAGTGGCCCAGACCAGTGCTAAACACGTCTTTTCGAGCATGGTGTACTTACACTCGTACTCTAAAAACTTTGTGCTGATGTAGTATATTGCTCGTTCTTCGGAGTTTACCGTTTGAGCTAACATAGCCCCCATGGCTGTCTCTGTCGTGGTTAGGTACAATGATAAAGGCAGATCGTGTTGAGGCGGCATCAGGACCGGCGGTGAAGACAAGATTTCCTTGATTCTGTCAAAGGCTGCTTGACACTTGTCGTCCCATAGTAACCGTTCCCCTATTTTCAGCTTCTTGAAGATCGGTTCGCACACCATGGTTAGTTTTGAAATGAACCTGCTGATGTATTGGACCTTTCCGAGAAAACCTCTTATCTCCTTTTCGGTCTTAGGAGGTTGCATCTCGGTGATAGCCTTGATCTTAGCTGGATCGACTTCGATACCGCGTTGGCTGACGATGTGACCCAGTAATTTGCCAGAGGTTACCCCGAAACTGCATTTCTGAGGGTTTAGTCTCATGTTGTATTTGCGTAATCGGGTGAAAAATCTTCTCAGGGCGGTGATGTGACCGTCCCTGTCCTTGGATTTGACGATCATATCGTCCACGTAAACTTCCACTTCTTTATGCATCATGTCATGTAATAAAGTCGTGGCGGTTCGTTGATAGGTGGCCCCGGCATTAATGAGACCAAATGGCATGACGGTATAGCAATAAGTACCCCAAGGTGTAATGAAGGTGGTCTTATCCATATCTTCCTCTGCCATTTTTATTTGATTGTACCCGGCATACCCGTCCATGAATGATAGAAGGGCATGATCAGCTGTGTTGTCCACCAGTATATCGATGTGTGGCAACGGGAAATCGTCTTTCGGGCTCGCCTTGTTAAGATCCCGAAAGTCCACGCAGACACGCACTTTACCGTCTTTTTTAGGGACCGGTACAATGTTTGCAACCCAATCTGGATACTCGGAGACTCGTATGAACCCAGCCTTGAATTGCTTGTCGACTTCCTCCTTGACTTTGAGGGACCATTCGGGCCTCATGCGTTGGAGTTTTTGCTTAACCGGTTTGAACCCTTCCTTGGTCGGTATATGGTGCTCGGCTATTTCGCGGTCTATCCCCGGCATGTCCTTGTAGGACCATGCGAAGACGTCTTTGAATTCTTGAAGGAAATCGATGAATTGTTGTCTCTCCTTAGGATCTAGAGATAACCCTATCTTAAGCATCTGAGGCTCTAAGGTTGTTCCCACGTTGATGGATTCGGTTTCTTCGATTACCGGATTGCGGGATTCCCTCTGCTCTAGTTGCTCGATCAGATGTGGAGGTAAGGATACCTGTTCGTCGGGTTTCTCAATGTCATTGCATAGAATATTTTGAAAATTTAGGAATTTTTGAAAATGAGACAAGTCGTAAGCAGAACGGTTGTTATTATTCATAAATTGAGAGAAAAGCTCGAAAAGAGCTGCCATCTGATCGCTAGTCAGTGGCGGGATAGGTAGGGTGCCCGGGACAGACCCCGAAGCACCAGGAAAAGCTAAAGGGAGAGGGGGAGTTACAGGACCGACCCTAGCACCGGACTCACTAGACTCTATCTCGGACTCTGACTCAGACTCAGACTCAGATTCTGGCATTTCTCCTTCCCCTGTGATAAGCTTGAAAGTCCTTCCTTGACTGTCAGTCCACTTGACAGTCTTTCTCCAGGCTCTCTTACCTGTCCCGGATCCAACATCCGAGATCAGTTTGGATGGATCGAAGGTGCGGCTGCGGAGAATGAGGCTGACTAGCTCCTCCTTCGGTGTCGGGGCCGCGAGCTCCTCCCCGAAAAGTAGCCCCAGCGCGGGCTCAGCATTCTTAGCATCTTCGGACTGGACGAGGGCGAAGATGTCGTCGGGTATGTAGTTGCAGACCTGGGCCAAGTGGGTCCTAGGGCGTGTGGTTGGAGGCCGATATAGGCCCGTTTGGACGGACTCGAACACCGGCGTGACGAAGATGACTTTACCGGTTCTGGTTCGGCCCATATTTTCCGGGGTCAGGGTGTAGCCCAGACCGGTTTGAACTCTCCCATCGTCAAGGACTTCAAGGATTTTTCCTGCAGGGAGATCGGGCCTTGATGTGACCCCTGGTAAGAAGCCCAGATTTTGTAACATCCGGTCCATGCTAACCGTAAAGTAGGGTCGGAAAAGGTATTCTTCTTCGATGGCCCCTATGAAGTCGAACCCCCAAAGATCGGTGCGGCCCGAGGTGTTGCAGTTGGCCACAGTCATAGGTGTGGCTTCTAGAGTGATGACGGTATCGTGCAAAGGTAGCTTGATTTTCCGATGCAGAGTAGAGGACACAGCCCTGGTCGAGTGGATCCAGGGTCTTCCTAAAAGAAGGTTAAAGGAAGAGGTCACGTCAATCACTTGAAACTCCAGCTCTTTCTCTATTGGGCCTGTTATGATAGTGAGTTTCACGGCCCCGGCTACGGACTTTGGACTCCCGTCGAAAGCCTGGATAGTTTGGGTTGTAGGAATGTAGTCGGCCTCGGTGATACCGAGGGCTTTGGCGGTTCTTAAGGGAAGGACGTTGACTGAAGACCCGTCGTCAATAAGGGTCATGGGCAGATATTTTCCACGGCAGATTACCGTGATGTAGAGAGCCATGTTGTGGGCTGGCCCAAATGATGGCAGATCAGCATTGGAGAAGGTGATGAGCGGGCCTTCTTCTTTTGCTTTCCCCTTTAGGTGGGGCAGAACCGTGGCTACCATTTCAGCTGGAGTAGCCATAGAGTCGATCTTGAGTTGATCGAGGGCCTTAGTGAGTGCCTCTCGATGTTCCTGAGAGCTAACTAGGAGTTGCCATATAGAGAGGTCAACTCGAGTCTTGCTTAGCTGCTTTACTAGGGCCTTTTCAGTAGTCGGCGGCTCTTCCGGGACAACCTCCGTTTTGAGCGATGGTTCGGTGATGATGAGGGCCTGATTGCTGGTTAAGGCTTTGGACTTAACCTTCTGGATCTCCTCGGATGTGATAGGGACTGCTTCTCCCTTAGTGAGATAGACGTCGTCTTCGTCGTCACACCAGATCCCGTTGATTTGTGGGATAAACGGGGAAATGAGGTGTGAGCAGTCTATAACCTCTCCGGCGAAGATAGCGTGAGTGGCCAACGGGTTGTCCTTGTTGTTGGGCTTACCTCCGGGTAAAGGGACTTTCCCGCTTTCGATGAGATCATGGATAAGATGCTTCAGTTTCCAGCATTTCTCGGTATCGTGTCCCTTACCCTGATGGTATTTGCAGTAGGCTTGGGCGTCGTAGAATTTGGAGCGACGCTCAACTGGAGGATCAGGTGTTGGGCCTATCGGGGCGATGAGGCCTTTTGATGAAAGCCTTTGTAAGGCATTCGCATAGGTAGTACCTATGTCGGTGAACACTCGGGGTGGCGTATTCTTCTTGGACGGGTTATCAAGTAGATTTACCTCGTCAAAAATGCTACGAGTGGCAGCGGTGGATGCGGGCTTGCTTGTTGATGAGCTGGCCCCTTGGTATCCCTTGGTGGAGGCCTTAGTGAGGCTTTCCATCCTTAGATCATCCTCGATTCTCGTTCCCATTTCGGTTAGGACCGCGAAGCTAGGTATGATGGCGTACCGGAGATGGATCCGGTAGGCGGGCAGGAGATTCTTGACAAAGGCTTCAACCAGGACTTTTTCACTGGGCTTATCGACCAGTTTGACACTTTCAGCCCTCCAGCGCTGAAGGTACTTTGTAAACCCTTCCTTTGGTTCCTGGGCCATTACTTCCAGGGTGCGCATCGTAGTTTGGATCTCTGTATTGTCGGCGTAGTTCCGGGCGAATTCCGTTGCTACGTCGTCCCAAGACTTGTATTTCTTGGAATCGAGCCTATAGAACCAGGCTCTCGGGTGCTTCTCTAGCGAGGAGGCAAACAGATGCTTGAACATGTCTGACTTGACTCCTTTTAGGGCCATAAATTCTTTGAAGGCCCGGATATGTAATACCGGGTCTTCTGTTCCGTCGAACATCGGGAGGCCCGTCAAATTGAGATTGGCAGGCAATTGGTCGGTCAGGGGAGAGTAGGTTCGAGCATTCTCCGTATGGATCGAGTTGTGGGTCGACAAATGGACCTGCTCCTGCAGTTTGAGGATTGCGCTAGTCAATTCGGCTAAAGGCCCATGAGCTTCATCTCCGTCCTTGGGCTTGTCCTGTTCGATGGCGCTAACCCGGGTAACAATGGCGATCTGATCACCCCTAATTCGGTCAATTTGCTCTTGGATCTTGGCCAACGAAGTGTTCAGTTGATCAATAGCGTCCTTAGTCATGGTTCGGGTGTGAGGTGGCCTGTCTGTAAGAACACCGTGTAATCAGAATCGGACCCAGATCGAAAGGTGCATCCCGAGAGAAATGACTAGACTCGGAAATGGACTAAAAACCGACTCCTAGACGGGTGACTCATGGACGGTGGGCTTTCTTTAGGATTTCGGCATAGTGAGCCTAGTCCCGTTCGAAGAAAGACCTACGTGTGTGCTAATCCCCAGGCTTTGGACTCGATTGTGTAAGTGGGCTTCCCTTTGTAGGAGTTTGTCCTACATAGGTGGGCCGTGCCTTGACTAATAAGGCGGACTTGGGATGGGGTGGAAACCCGTGACGTAAGATCGACGGAGTTTCGACGCTATAGACTCTTACTACTTATGGCAAGACCCGACACTGCTAAATACGGGAAGTCCTAAGAAGAAGAAGGTTTGAAAAGAGGATTTGAATTTGAAAACCGAGCAAAGTCGGATTGGAAGACCCGATTTTTTTTGAAAATCGAAAAAAAACGGTTTATCGGGCCGAGTTTTGAGAATTTTGAAATGTTTGGGCAGCATACCGGCTAAAAATAGGCTATTTTGAGTCAAAATCATAAGTCCTAAATTCGGTAGCTTTCCCGGTTTGAAAAAAATGGATGGTTTTCGAAAAAAAGATGCAAGTTTTTTTTTGAAAGCTCGGTTTTTTTTTGAAGAAAAGGATGAGACACGGACCAAGCAGCATGTAGTCACGGAAACAGTATAACGACACCATGTATGCTCCTAGTCTAAGTCTCGGTCGGTCTAATAGGGTCTATACCAACAACGATGGCTTTCTCGTATTGAGGACGGACTCCCTAAGCCGAGTGGGTCTTAGGACATGCCGCAAAACCTAGACGAGTTCCACCATCGATGTCTTTAGCGCACCCATGTAGGAATGCACCGTAGTATAGTGGGACGTCGGTCACAAGTAACCGGCCCGGGAAAGATTGGGTTATGCATGGCCCATTGAACTAAAACGTGTACATTACTATTCGAACGATTTCTTTTCGAGTCTCACCCTAGGGATGCCGATGGTAAGTGACTCATCAGTTGATCCCCAGCGGAGTCGCCAAATTGTAGACATGACATAGGTCCACCCCGACGCGGCCACGCGCGGGTTTGGGGAGGCGAATGAATCTCCATATGAGATGGTCAAATTGAAATTTAAATCGAAGTAGGAGTCGCCACCGAATTTTGTGGTTATTCGGAACCGTTCGAGCCCACTCTATGTCGTAGTGGGCCGTATACAAAATACGGCCCATTTCCGATGTCAGAGTTTATTGGGCTCGTCCCTTTGCATATCGATACCGATGCCGACTGGGCGGTTAATCGTATATTGAATGACTCTCGTGGCCAATGGTTTCGGACATCCGGAAACCACGGTTCTGAGTAAGGGGTGAGGGTACGTGTTGGGAAGTTCACTAAGAACACCCAACCCCGCCCGCACTTAGCGGCCTATACTAGGATATCGTTCGTTTTTGGTGTACACGGGTTAGTTCGACGGTTGAATGATATGCAAACATTATTTTCCTAAGCATGTGAGAAAAATAAAGTGGGTTGCTAAGTCGTTTAATGCATATTAAACTAATAACGTCAAAGTTATTTTATCATGTGAGTTCGTTTTAGTCTAATAAAACGATAAAACAAATAAAAAGCTACAAACACGAGAAAACGAGTTAGTAACGGTTTGTGAAAATAATATAGCAAATAAATATACGAGATCGAAAAAAATAAATATTAATCAAAATCTGGAAAATATTGTTAAAAACGATGTTTTGTATAAAAAACGAAGTTCGAAAAATAATAAAAAAACGAGAAAAAGGAGCGTCGAGGCAGCCGGCCGCGCGGCTCGCCCGGGATGCCGGCGAGTCGCGTGTCGGTCTGATTTTTGAGATGATTTTCGAAGACTCGACGTTTTTATTAAACCGCGTACAAATATTGCATAATTCGCACTCGATCTAATATTTTCGATATTCGTTATATTTAATAGTTGACTACGAAATCAATATCAAATATTCGGAATAGTTTAGAAAAGATGTAAATTTTGAAATCGTTTCGTAGAATAAATAAAATAAAACGAACGAAGAAAGCTAAAAAAACGACTCAGATTTCAGGCCCGTGCGCGAGTCGCCTGGATGTGGCGCGACTCGCGTGCGGGTCTGTCCGATTTTATTTTTTTGTTCGAAATTGCTAATTTTGATAAATCGCATACAAAATATGAATTAATTTGTATTCGATTCATGCTTTCGATATTCGTCGTACCCGATATTCGATTATGAAATCGATATCGAGTATTCGGAATGAATTAAAAAAGGTTTTGTAAAAAAAAAAGATAAAATAAAAGTTTGAACGAAAAAAAGGAGAAAAAGATGTAACGACTTTATATCGTCGAGTTTTGATTTAATTCCTTTTGTTACAACATTCAACTATAGAGTTGATATTGCATCTTAAGAATGTTTGTTAATATGAAAATAGTTTTTGATAATATCGATATTAGAAAAATATATGCGATGAACGACCCATATTAAAATATGAAACGACCGACGAAAACTAACTAAAAAAAAATGAAAAACGTGAGAAAGAGAGAGAAAGGAAGAAGATTCGGGTTTGATTTACACCCTCAACCTACATGCTTTGCGTTCTCGGTATAAGGCTCGTCGGACGGTGACTTAGGCACGGGAGCGTCGAGATGATGTGGATGAGTTAAGGTGGTGCGGATTGGTGCGTTTTTTTTGGTCGTGTGGGACGTGGGGTTCGGCCGGCTGGGAAGGTTTCGTCGGGACTTTGAGGATACTTCGGGATTTGCTTTGTATTGCCTTTTTTTCGATATCGAGGATGACGGATATATATTTTGGTTGCTGAAAAATTGTTGTATGGAAATCGTGTATTGTGTATGAAATCGTGTGAATATGAGGTCCTATTTATAGGAGTCGAGGTACCCTTGCTTGTGTGGCAAGAAATACCGGTTTGAATAGGAAATACGAGAGTTCGTAAGGGAATAAACTTCTCGTTTCTTGGTGAAGAAGCCAAAATCTCGGCTGGTTGGGGAGTGTTGGCCGAGTATTCGGCTGTCTCGGCCGAGTATTTGGAGCTCGGTCGATGTCTGATTCGGTTTCCGGATAGAATTCCTACTTGAGATCGAATTCTATCCTTAAACGGATTTGTTTAATATTATTTGAAGCTGATTTTTTTGTAGGATTAGAGTAGGAATCAGCCATGTGAGGTGTCATGGCTGACTCACGTGTCTCGGGAAAATCTTTGACCGGGTTTTGACTCGGTCGTAAAAAGACGGTTTTACCCCTGGTGCCGGAATCGACCCAAATTAGTCTCATTTGACTCGAAACGACCCACTGGGCCTGGATTTGAGGTTGGTTTTGTAAGATTTGTACTCCGTAATAAGCCTAAACCAAATGTCCATGATTTCGAGCCCATATCCGAGTCCATTAAAGCATGTTTGCGTCCTATCATCATTGGGTGTTTGACGGGACCTACTATAGACACCTGGCGGTCAAAATGTGGGTGTCTACAAGCGTATGTCATCTGTAACTTCAATATAGAATTTAAAAAAATGTGGACCTTATTTGAACCTACCTCTATATATATATATATAAACGTGTCATTTCTATTTCACCCTAATTAATAGCATGTGTGATTGAATAAATAAAATGTGAAATCGAAATCTTTTTATTACTTGAATATAAGTACGTGTTATTAAATGATAAATCTGTGGTTTTGTATCAAATAAGGTTAAATTCTGTCAAAGATACTTGGATATTTGTGTTTCGTTCTGCGTTTTTATGCTTCCTTGTCTTTGTGCATGATAGGTTTCGAGTTGTACCTTGTTGTCTATTTCTATTCTTGATGGTTTAAATGCGTATTTATAAATACCCGTGTTAAATTACAGACATACACATTTAAAACACTTCATCTAACCTGAACAATGTGCTTACTGAGTCCTGTTTTGATAGCCTAAACAAACATGCTTGCTAATCGTTTCGAGAGAATGTCAAAACAATGTACTGCATCTTCGTTAACCTGAACAACGTGTCTATTGAATTGTTTCACCTGTGAACATTGCCATTTTCACACAAATTTGAAAAGATACTCATATTTATTCTAGGTCTTTCACCGTAAAATTTCGTGGTATAATTTCATGTCCTTCAGTCTAAATATATTAACTGTGAACAAGGGTCAACCTATCTGCAAGTTTGCTTGTAGTCAAGTTTTCATTATAAACCTTAGTCATAGATTGAATCATCATTTGTAATTTTTACTGATGTCACTTGGAAAAGTTTGTATGAGGTTGGAACTTCGCTTTTCTCGAAAAGGTGTTATAAAACTCGTTTAGTTAATCGAAAAAATTTTTTTAGGTCGAAATCTGCTAGTTCATGAAAATGATTTTGCAAATCACTGTTACTCTTGGAATTTGAAAATAGTTTTACCTAAAAAGTTGTAAAGGCATGTCTTCCAAATTTAACCCCACTAGTTTTACACTGTTTTGAGTACGATGATTTAATTATGAATTTTCTATCATGTCTGCAATGTTATGAAAACATGTCTAAATTCACTGATTGATCATTGTTTCGTCTTGTTCAAGTATATGTACTACTGTGAAAGTGTCTACCTCATCGTATGGTGTAATAGAGTTAGATGTATATTTCAATGATAAATTCGGAGTAAATTTGGGTGACGAGAGGTCATACTGGTTCATGTTGCATAATTGCCTTAACGTGGATTTTATGGATCAAATGTGTTGTTGTCTGATAAATCTGTCATGGTCATGAGTCACTTATGTGATAAAGAACATATATCGGCTCACGTATTCAATAAGTGGAATCGTTCCAATGAGACAACAAATCGAGTACTAAACTTTGGTCTTAAGTTGTATGTTAGTGTCTAAACGTAAAACTTATACAAACCTAAGACATGATGAACTACTTGACCAGTTATTGGAGTCCTGATAAATATATGTCATTGTCGTCTGTCTCAAGGTCTGAGATTATTAACGTTGTCATCTAACAGTGTCCAGACGTGTTTCTATGTTCCGTGATGGTTATATTAATTGCCTATATGTTTCCTCGCACGTATGTATACATGTGAAACCAACAAACGATACAACTATGTCAATGTGTTATCATAATTTTTATTGGGGGTACATGTCTTAATGGTAAACTGGGTCATGAGATACAATGACGAGATCGGATGTCATAAGAATGTAGTGTCGTTTAAATACTTGTAAGAATGTTGCAGTAGTGGTGGTTAACGAGTCTAACGGTATCAGCAAGAGTAATAATATAAACACGGTGGAAAGTGGGTCACAATATTAACTATTAAGATACATTACATAAAGATTAGGTATATTGATGGTACAAGGGTCTGGAATAATGAATATTTTGGAGTCCAAGGTATATTTATGTTTGTTGTGTCATCAGCTATGTTTCGATGTCAGCAGGTTGGGTATAGTACAAGGTAGTAACTTTATGATCACAAGTCCATGCAGTAAAGTGTCATGTCACTAAGTGTCAGGTTCCGAGTGTTGGGTAAACCATCTTTGTATGAAATGTTGTCAATGTAACCAATTTCACCACCTTATCTTTGTATGAAATGGTCGTTTTACTTGGGTGATAGTAGTGGTGTCCATGCATGTAAATATATCTTAGGAGGGTTCGCATAAGTCTATAAAGTTACAAGTGTGCTAGCTGTTGTTTGCCAACATGTGAATTAGTCATGACGAGTATAATGAGTAAAAACACAGTGGTACTAATAAACAGTATGTTTAGCTTAATTCATGTGAAGTGTATATGACATGTGAGGAGGAGTATGTCAATAATTTGTTGGTACTTATGTTGAATGTTGTGAAACGTTGATGAATGTGAGGGTAGAACCCTAATGACTAGTTGACGGGTGAGTAAGTTGGAAAATCTAGGTAGATCATGAACGGACCGTCGTGCTTGGCATGATGCCAGAACTGTTGGAGGTTGTGAAATGACCAAATGATGTTGTTTATATGAAAAATATATTGAAAATCGTTATATAATGGATCACATGAGCTGATTAACTACAAATATTACACCCTGAGTCTTAGGGCGCTGAAGGATGCGCGCCTAAACGGCCTGGCCCATACTAAAAAAAAGCAAAGTGAACAAACTCTAATTTCAATACACATAAAAACGTGCACCCTTAAGACAAGCAAAATAACAAAGACTAAGCAATTACTAATCAACACCGATAAAGCACTCTCAATAATAAAACAAGCATAAGAATCGCACTTAACCTAAACGCCGCACCTGAACGCGTAATAAAGCAATTCGAACTAACATAATTGAACTCTGAATAAGACTCAAATGCAAAAACAAAACCGAGACAAAAGCAAGAACAAACCCGAACAAGATAAGACAAACCTGCAAAACAAAACTTAACTAAAACAAATAAACAAACATCAATTTTCATCCGAGTGGAGACTGACGCCCACGGATGGTTTATTTTGCCCTAGGGACGTTAGTATCCCGAAAGGCAGCTACTCGAGTGGAGACTGACGCCCTCGAGTAGTATATAACAGCAATTTTCATCCGAGTGGAGACTGACGCCCTCGGATGGTTCATTTTGCCCTAGGGACGTTAGTATCCCGAAAGGCAGCTACTCGAGTGGAGACTGACGCCCTCGAGTAGTAAACAGCAATTTTCATTCGAGTGGAGAGTGACGCCCTCGGATGGTTCATTTTTCCCTAGGGACGTTAGTATCCCGAAAGGCAGCTACTTGAGTGGAGACTGACGCCCTCGAGTAGTATATAACAGCAATTTTCATCCGAGTGGAGACTGACGCCTTCGGATGGTTCATTTTGCCCTAGGGACGTTAGTATCCCGAAAGGCAGCTACTCGAGTGGAGACCGACGCCCTCGAGTAGTATATAACAGCAATTTTCATCCGAGTGGAGATTGACGCCCTCGGATGGTTCATTTTGCCCAAAGGACGCTAGTATCCCGAAAGGCAGCTACTCGAGTGGAGACTGACGCCCTCGAGTAGTAAACAGCAATTTTCATCCGAGTGGAGACTGACGCCCTCGGATGGTTCATTTTGCCCAAGGGACGTTAGTATCCCGAAAGGCAGCTGCTCGAGTGGAAACTGACGCCCTCGAGTAGTAAACAGCAATTTTCATCCGAATGGAGACTGACGCCCTCGGATGGTTCATTTTGCCCAAGGGACGTTAGTATCCCGAAAGGCGGCTACTTGAGTGGAGACTGACGCCCTCGAATAGTTTTATTCTGGTTTATTTTGTCCGAGGGGTTAGAAGCATCCCGAAAGACAGCTATCCGAGTGGAGACTGACGCCCTCGAATAGTTTTATATCACCTTATTTTTGTCCTAGGGGTCATAAGCATCCTAAAGATGACCGCTCGAGTGGAGACTGACGCCCTCGAACGTTTTATTTCATCAAGGGTTCATAAGCATCCCGAAAATATTTGTCAATGCATGAGAACGTCCTTTGCACTTACGCTCAACGCGTCACAAACACGTTTAGAATTAAACAAAACCTTTAAATAAACCGAAGAAGACAAAGCGCCCGAGCACAAAGAATCAAGAACGAGATGACCAGCAACGGCCCAGGCCCAAGCAAGCAACCGCAAGCGAAGATGTCAGGTATGACTTCTAAGCCTTGGCTGGCGAGCCTCAACGCGCAGTCTAACGAACTTAAAACGACCCGACTGGACAGCCACCAGGTCGTAATCTTCGATTGACCTAGGCGGCTATACTTTGACTTTCGGCTTGTCCAAGCCTCAGTCAAAGTGAGGGCTTCTGTAGACACCCATATTTGGACCTGGTGACTGCAGAGGCGCCCAACAAACACCCGATGACGATAGGACTTCAACGCGACGCGGGTTCGCGATTGTTTTAGGTAGTTTTTCTATAGAACAGATCAAATAAATTACTCGGGCAAATTAAACTAACATGATGGCAGCCTTAGTCGTATCGTTACGGTCGCATAGACACTAATTGGAGTCAATTCTGACACCAGGACCCCGAGTCGGTCCTGAAACTCGAGCCGAGTCAACACCACGCCAAGTGAACCTCAGGATGCACACCCGAGGTCCACCAAGTTCACGGCGCTAGGCCAAGGAAGGGAAACCTTAACCCCCAATATACATATCATACACCCGTCCCACGGTTTTGGAAAGTATCAAAATCGTATCTTCAAAACTCCAACCGCCCCACCTCACGCGCCTTGGTCTCCCCACGCCTAAGCCCAGGCGCCTGATCGAGTCTCGATGCGCCTCAGCTCTGGCGCCTATATGGGCGACGAGGGCCGAAAACACCTATAAATACCCCCCTTCATGCCCTCATTTCGACACACAATTCTCATCTTCTCTTCTCCCTCTCTCGCTAAGGGCTCGCACTCCGACACCTGAGGCAAACGATCCACTCGATCGTAGTTCCGATAAAAAAGCGACATCGACGCTACTCCTCACCTTCGAGCACCCCACTCGATACCGAGGTGCCTGTGTTCGACTAGCTCAAGTCTAGTAGCGAAGCTCTGCCGGATTAGCCGCAGAACCGGTCCATAGTAACGAAGCTCTACCGGAGTAGCCGCAGGAAGAGTCAAACGGTAACGGAGCTCTGCCGGAATCACTGGTCAAACTAGGAGGATCCGCCTGTTGATCGAGTCGTCACTAGGTTGTCATCTAAACAAAACTTTCCATATTCGTACTTTCTATTATTATGCACTACGACAACACTAGATGTGGGCACTAGGCCCACAAACATCTACTAAAACACGTAACGTCTCAACTTCAACCACAAACACTAAAACACACTAAATAGACCCGAGTAATTTCGAGATCCGTTCTCAAACTATCTATGCATCGAGTCACGTTTAGTGTATACTCCGAGGGTGCAACTCCTCACTACATGATTTACTTACATTCGCATTTACAGTTTTTCGTATGATTTATTGCTTTTATGACCTTATAATCGCATGCTAAATCACCTAACACGGAATTCAAAACGTAAAACAACTAAAACTGAACAAAGTGATGGTCGGGTTCCGTATTAGTCCCGGTGCTCACCTTATTAGGTTCGATGCATCTCTACTAATGCCGAGCCGACGCATCTTAAGCAGAATACCAAGTAAGGTATACCACGAGAATGACTAATATCCGTATTATCGCGTTAAAACTGATTTGCTAATACATATAATACTAGTACTCTATACTCTCCTACGTGCATCTTTTCATTGCCTGCTTGTCACGTGAAATCGCATGCAAAGAATGTAAACGCAACTACTTCGACGACAAAACTTACTTGTCTTAAAACAACCGACGTAGCAAAAGGTATATGGTTAAAACAGCGGATGTTACAGTACTTCCACCACAACAAAAGAACGAGGATATCAGCCCACCGATTGATTAGTAGAGGCCACTATAGTGCGGGCGGGATTGGGTGTTGACATCTATCGGATGTTGACTTCCCAATACGTACCCTCACCCCTTTCTCAGAATCGACAGTTTCCGGATGTCCGAAACCATTGGCAATGAGAGTCATTCCAGGCATGGAGTGCTTAAGGGTACAAGTAGGGATGGCAACGGGTCGGGTCCACCCGGACCCGGCCCCAAAGTTTCAACCCTGGACCCAGACCCGACCCGGACCCGAACGGGTCCAAAATTGTCAAACCGTACCCTCACCCGCGGGTCCGCCTTATTTATTATGTTGTTGTATTATTCATTGTTTCGATGGAAATTTCGTAGAAAAACACGAACTTAATTTCCGAAAAAAAAACTACGTAATGTCTTGAGTCATCCTTACGATAAGATCTTAAGAAAGTGTTTACAAACCACGCATAAAAATGATTAAAAAAAAATGTCTACAAGTCTCACTATAGAACCGAAACGTATCACAAAATATAACACAAAGGTCGTCTTAAAAACATTCGTCACAAAGTAATTCATTAAAAAACATTTTAAGTGATACATGAGTCACTGCTCGGTATGTTTAATGAATTAAAATTTTAATTTTTTTTAACGGGTCCACGGGTCGGGTCCGGGTCCCAAAATTCAGACCCGTACCCGTACCCGAATTTTTTGGGGAGGACCCAGACCCGACCCATGCCCATCGGGTCTGGAAAATTTAGACCCAGACCCTACCCATTCGGGTCCGACCCGCCGGGTCTGGGTCGGGTCTTAGACCCACTATCATCCCTAGGTACAAGTCTTTATCTTTAGGTCCCGTGCCACTCAATTTTGAGCCGGCAAGGGATCAAAGTTGACTTGAACAGTTTCCGAGTCCCCATAATTGACTCAGTGGCGACTCCACAAATCGGCAACAACTTTAGTTCACTAAAAAGGTCGCCTTACCAAACAAAACGGCCTTTAAACATTTACAACCACGACTCAATCAATTCCCAAACAGAAACACGGGTGTCCCCACCCATCTAGTACAAGTCCAGATCGTCATCCAAATCGAGGTCCGACACTTCGCCCCGTACGCGAGATCGGACCGGTCCCCGGCAGGGAGGGGGCCGCGTGGGTGGCCGCCGCCACACGTTGAAAAACCTGGTCAGTCCCGCACGGGCGTGTGCGAGGCGCCGGGCGGTGCGGACGGACATCCACAGCTCTTAATGTTAATAGTTTTGGGCGATGACCAAAGGCATAAGACTAATATCCACTCCTAGGTCACAAAGAGCTTGATGTATTTGAACGTTGTTTATAGAACATGGTATAGAGAAACTACCGGGGTCACCTAATTTAATAGGGATAGTGACTTTCAGGGTGACCTTTTGTGTTATGGGAATTTATTTCTTCTTGGTAGAACTCAAGATAATGTCTCGTATGTGTATTCGGAAGGAGTATGCATAGAAGAGCTTGTTTCGAGATTTTCAAACAAATTAGTGAATGTTACACTTTCCATATCCTTGGTACTTGGAGGAGTTTGTGGCATATCATGTAATGGTGGCACGTCGATCCTAGAGATCGAGTTCATAGCTTTGGTCGGGATTTGCTCAATGACATAAGTAAGATCTCCAATAAGGTACTTGGAAGGGTCTCTCATCGGTCGCTCGGTTACGTCCTTAACCACATTTTCATCAAAATCACTGATTGAGGGATGAGTTGGACACGTTTGTGCATTAAAGGATTTCGCCGGTTCTTTGTTGGTCACCACTTTTATGGCATTCACGGATGCATGATGGGAAGAGTATGTTGGTTCGGGGAAATATCGGGCTCCAGAGGCGGCACGCGCCTCTAAGGTTTCGATCCTAGCTCGATGAATGCGCTCTCTTCCATCAAAAGCCTAAGAGTTCCTTGGATATCATAACAAGGGAAATTCGGGGTGTTGCCAAAATTTGGTGAATGTTGAGAGTTAGATTGAGCATACCTTTGAGGACCTTGATTGAAATGGGGATGAAATCCCTCATTGAATTGTTGAATGGAGGACCATAATTATATTGATAAGGTCCTTGAGGATAATAGTTTCCTTGATTGAAGTTACTTTCATGAGAGAATTGTTGATGATGATTAAACCCGTTGGAACTAGAGTAGTTCCTTTGATTCGGGGCTCTTGAACTTGATTGACCTTGACAATAATATGATTCTCGGGTCGGCATAGAATAAAATCTTTGAGATGGATGATGTAATGTCGGTCTAGACCCGGCTTTGAAATTAGAATTGTGCAAATAAGGTTCGTCGTAAGTTCTTTGATTCTCCACTTGATGAGCGCTCTCTCCTTTCATGCATAAGTCGGATTCGTGATCATAATTTTCAGAATGGTCACACGGCACCTCAACTCGATATGGTTTAGGTGGCGAAATCGATGCTTGCCTTGGTGGAGTCACTTCTCTAGTTGGGGTCATCCTTCTTAGTGGTGGCCTTGTCTTGGGTCTAGAATTGTCTCTAGCAACAAATATTTCGAATCTCCTAACCAATTCATCGACCCTCGCTTCAAGATTGGCTCCCATAGTAGTTGACGATTTTGACCCATCGGTTGATTCTCCGCCTTGGACATCTTTGGAATTCTCACCACTCTTGTCCAATTTTAAAAGAAGCCTTTGGGATTCAGCTTCATCAAGTAAGAAAAAATCATCTTTCGCCACCGTGTTAACATTGTCTTTTGCATTATCCGATAAGGAATTGAAGAATATGTGGAGTAAGAGCCAACTAGGAATTCCATGATCTGGACATCTCTTTTGAAGAGTTCGGAATCAATCCCAAGCTTCGCTTAAACTTTCATTCTCATTTTGTTGGAAGGTTTGGATCTCTATCCGGTATTGGTTTGTCTTGGAAGAAGGATAGTATTTTTCCAAAAAACCATTAGCTAATTGATCCCATGTTCGGAAGGTGTTGTCCGGATGGCCTTGTAGCCATCTCCTAGCGTCATCTCGCAAAGTTTTCGGGAACAATAGCCTATGGAATTGGCATGATGTGAGCCCATTCAATTTCATCCAAACTAACTTCTCCTTAAATGTCAAAATGTTCTCTAAAACATCCTCTTGAGGTAGTCCATGATAAGTGTCTTGTTGGACTATACTAATCAAGGAGGCTTTAAGCTCAAAATCATCGGGTATAACTCCATATGCAACGGGAGAAAAGGTTTGTTCATTAGTAGGTTGGGAATGGGATCCTAAGGTAGGCATGTTTGTTTGTGGAAGTAATTTTGAAGGGAAAGAGTGGAGGGAAAATTTTTGTGGAAGATTTAAGAGAGTTGAATGAATGTTGGGTAGTGTAAGATGTGGATGAAGTTTCACTTTGGTTGAGTTGAAGACCGAAATAATTATACTCGCCTTGTTTCACCGATTCGGGATAAGCAATGTCGGATATGACCGTTCCTGAACACAACTCAATTCAAACGTGAGACTCCTATCACCAAGTGGTACTAGGGTAGAGGGAAATAAAAAAATGAAAACAATAACCAAACACAAAAGAGCTAAAACTTAATTAACTATTGCATTCCCCGGCAACGACGCCATTTTGATCTTCACCCAAATCGGTATCGGTCGTTAACGATAGACAGGGGATCAAACAATATTTATCAAACTCGAAATTAACACAAAAACAATGAATGTAGTCGTGGTAAGTCGAGGTCGGTCCACAAGGAGGGTAATGTTTATCGAGGGATAACAAGGCGTTTGGGATCTAGTAGGGGGTTTGAGGTCGAGTCTAACTAGAATGCAATAAATGACAAGAAATAATAAATAAGGAAAAGGAGTTAAGGGGAGTCGGGGAATCAAGAACGGGACACATAGACAAGGAAACAAGAAACGATGCACGATTGAATAAGGAGTGAGTCCCCTTTCGGTTCCTCCACTCAACCTAACTAGAACCCACTTTCATGACGAAAAAGTTAAGTCTCTAATCGGAATTACCCAAATCCCGAGTTTCTCCATATTCATTCGAGTGAGTATAAGTCAACCAAAGTGATCAAGTAAGGCCAACAAATACATAACAATTCCAAATTAAACCAATCAACCCAAGTGCAATAATCCCAAGGGTCCTTAATCCATGATACCTAATTACATCCTCCCCTAACCCCCTAACAAAAGTCTACTCACTAGTCATGATTAGGCTAACAAAAATAGATAACAAGAGAACTAAGGAAAGACAATTCATGCTAATCAAGAGGAGGAAAATTAATCTAATCACAAATGAAAGAAAAACACAACCAAGAACAACAACTAAAGAAGAAATAATTAACAAGGCAAGACAATCTAAATAAATAAAGCAAAACAATAGAGTAGAGAAAACTAAAGAAGAACTAAATAGAAGAGAGAGAAAACTAATTAACAATGGAGGAATGCATAAAGGAAGAAGATGAAGATAATAATGAAGCTTCAAGGCACCAAACAAGAGTCTTGTCACTTAAACCCTTGTAAAACCCCTTTACTCTTCAATAAAAACCAAATCTTCAATAAAAGAATTAACTTGATTACCAAAATGTAAGATTAACCTGAACCAAAAGAGTAATCTTGATCTAATTCTAGAGTTTTTCTAAGGAAACTACAAAAGATGAAGATCTAACTAATTGAGCCTCCTAAAAATATGAAGATACAAGATGAAGATTAGCCTAAAGACAGATTTCTAGATGATGATAAATGAAAATCTAGGGTTAACTATATATACATAGTCTTAATGGGTCACTTAAACTAAAGCCCAAATCCAATTTTGCTCCATTAGTGAGACTTTTGTCCAATGAATCTTCATATGGTGAAATTTCACCCTGCGATCAATTACCATTCATGAGCTAATACCGCCAAGTGAAACTTCACCCGGTGGTTTCACCCGATGAAGTTCTTCTCTAGATTATGCATTTTGGCGTTCCTTTACCGTCGGGGCGAAACTTCACCCGATGGGTGAAAGTTTCGCCCGGTGGTGAGAGTTTCTTGAAGATCTCAGGGAGGTAGAAATGGCGTCGGGCGAAACTTCGCCCGGTGATATCTCATCGGGTGAAACTTCACCCGATGGCTCCAGACCTCTTTTCTGGTCTCTTTTCTTTGCCGTTTGATTGGAGCTTGAACTTTTAGTTTTATGCGTTGCTTTTCGGACGGTATTCCCCTCTCTCGTGCTCGTAGAAGCTCGGACACGCCTTTGGTTACGAATCCTATCAAAATAGATAGAAAAACTACCAAAAACACGTGAAATGCAAAAGAGAGATGCTAGTGCGAGAAAGACTAAGAATAAGGCGATAATCGCACTCTAGTCTCGCAAAACAGATGAAAAACAACGAGTCTAAATGGGAGGAAAAACGGTCCAAACTTGACACACATCATCCATCCAATAAATTAGACAAATTTATGCGTTAGTAGTTTTCAACCGATTTAGGCATACTGTTTCTCAAACATAACTTCAAATGTTTAGGTGCATGCTCACTGATGCATACTGCCAAGCCCCATCTTCTTTTCCACATTTCTTCATAAGCATCTATGTACGCTTTTAGATGCTGACCGTGGCACAGCTACGTGCATATGTTTATCTAGGCTGGATTTTGATTTCAAGTCTTGTTGGGGTGATGGACTAATCACTTTGTTTGTTTCATTTGAAGGCGCCCAATGAAGGAAGATCAACCTGTAAGTGTAGTATTCATTCATTTTTTGTTTTTACTGACATCTTGTTTTGTGATGTGCTTGTTCTATACTTTTTTTTACTCAACCATCTTAGTTTCGTTGCCTCTATTCTCGGAGAGATGCATAAAGTTCGAGGGAAGGTATAATCATTCTTAATTCTTTGTCAAAATACTGGTATAGATCCCGTGCATTTATATATTTTGATGTAATATTATTTACAGAGTTACATTTTTATTGATGGGATGAATTTATTATCATCCATGAAATTTAATACGTTGCTAATTTATTGTAGAGTGTTTTTTGCTTGGATTGCGTTGCAGTAAGTGTGTACTGTTTTAAGCAGGTCAGAGTTTGTGGAACGACAGTGTATGTAGCGCAGACATCATGGATTCAGAATGCAACGATTCAGGAAAATATCATGTTCAGATTAGGTATGAACCGAGAGAAGTACAAGGAAGTAGTTAGAGTTTGCTGCTTGGAGAAGGATTTAGAAATGATAGAGTTTGGAGATCAGACGGAAATTGGTGAACGTGGGATCAACCTCAGTGGCGGCGAAAAGCAACGTATACAGCTTGCTAGAGCTGTGTATCAGGACTGTGGTATTTATTTGCTTGACGATGTTTTCAGTTCTGTCGCTGCTCATACTGGCTCCGACATATTCAAAGTTTTTTGTATCATTCATTCTATCTGCGATTGCATTATAACAATTTTTTCCAACACTGTAAAACGGACGCTGTTAATGTGTTGCAGGAATGCATAAGAGGAGCTCTGAAGGATAAACCAGTTATACTTATCACTCACCAAGCCGACTTTTTGCATAACGTTGATCAGATCTTGGTGACAAAGGCGCCCAACAACTTCACGAAGAAGAAGCACCCGAAGCACCCCTAAATCATGAAAAATTTGAAATTCGTTCCATGACAAAATCAAACTCATCGAAAAAGGGAGAGTCTAATCTTATCAAAGAGGATCATTAAACACGCCCCACTGGAATAGCAAAGACCATTGTTCAAGAGAAAACTTAAAGAGTAAGAATATACATATTTACAAGATGGTTATTGTGGATACCATCAAACCGAATAAAGTCATTCAAGCTTAGTTGGGGTTGCACGAAAAGCAACCCAGAAGGTCATAACTCATGTCTTTGAAAGTGACTTTACCAATCGCAAGCTCTCTTCTCGGCCTCGGCAAGCCTATAAGTCGAGCCACCTCGGGAAGCATGTCACAATCTTCGGTAATGTCTTCTTCGGAGGCGGGACAAAGTATTAATAGAGCACCGTCATCTTCGCTATCATCATAATCGACATCTTCTACAGATGGTTCCTCGGTAATGGAAGATTCTACCATTTGGTTCCACAGTTCACCATTGAATGAATTCTCCGGGAGGAATGCGGGTAGTACGAATTGAACGATGTTATTAGCAACGTTAAAGGACAACCTTCCTCTTTTCACGTCAGTAAGTACTCCACCGATGGCTTAGAAAGGTCGTCCCAACAAAATGGGGTTACGCTTCTCTACGGGCATATCTAGAATTACGAAGTCGGTAGAGATGTACAAGGTACCTACCTTGACCATAAGATTGCAAGCTAGCCCCACCGACTCTTTTGTAGACCTGTCGGCCATTAAATCATAGACTCATTTCAAGATAACATTATTTTTTTCTTATAAGAGTGAACTTTTAATTATATTTCAAGCGGTAGTAATTTACAAAATACGGTAATCTTGAAACGTTTTAATACCGTATATAATGAAAAGGAGTTTCTTTAATCCCCGTTAAATAATTATATTTTGAAAAGTAATTATATCTCAAGGTAATGAACATTATACTCCCTCCGATTTTTAATTATCTTCCCTATTTCCTTATTGGTCTGAAACACTCTTTCTTCCCTATTTCTATTTTGGGTCATCTACATGTGGTCTAGAATTACCCTTACATTTCTCTCTCATATTTCTTCTCTTTTGAACCACACATTCTTACACCCTTATTTTTTACCCAAAAGTCAAATGAGAAGATCAATAAAAATTGGAGGGAGTATATTTTAATCAATAAAACAAAATACATTTTCAAAAAATAAATAGTAAGGTATATAATAAATAAAATACATATCATTGAAATGGGTGGATGTATAAGTGTTATAGTTTAGTGACATTGTTGAATTGGTGAAATTAATTTATATAATAATCGGTCTCAACCTACAATTTTGTACTCAATCATTGAAATTGAAACCAAATTCAAAGCATTTATTATATTTTTAAGTATGCAAAAATAAATTGGCACATAATTTTGAACCAACATATACAATGAATGAAAGACTTGGTCATAATTATCAAGAATCCATACACAAAATTTTGAAACGGATAAATCCGTGAATTTCACGGGTCAAACACCTCATTCAAAAATTACGGAATATAAAAGAATCTAATCTAATTAATCTTTAATACGGAGTATATAAAAATAACGAAAGAAAAAATAACGAAAAATTAGGTATACAATATTAAAAGTGGGCATGATTTACGGCTGGCTACGAAAAGAAAATGCAACATGTACTACGTATACAAATGAGCGGAGGGAGTATATAAGAGCGGTAGCAGAGTAGCAGGAGGCGCAAAGCAGGAAAGAGAGGGGGAAAGGGTTCAACTCCGTAGCCTGTCTTGAAGCACAAAAGACAGGTTTTCCTTGATTTAAATTCTCTTCATATTTCATACAGCGTAGAATTCTAGGAAGCTGAAAATGGAGGAACGGTTGAAGTGGGTGGCGTTACTGGGAGCTGGTACTTTCATTGGCTCTCTTTCCACCTTCACCCTCCTCAGGCTTCTCAACAGGTAACTTTCACCATTCTCAATTTGAAGGCTTGAGTCTGGGTTTACATTTTTTTATTGTTTGGAGGATTGATTACGTTGGATTTTGGAGTGACGGACACAAATTTATATGGTGGGTGTTCTTGAGTTTCCTTGATTGATTTTATGAATAAACTTCTCAAGCCGCTTATACTCCTATCCTATGCCCCCAACTTGTTACAAATTAGGGCTTGCTTGGAATCCTATGCCCCTAACTTGTTACTGTACAAATTAGGGTTTGCTTGGGATGAAGGTAAATTATAAACCGGTAATGGAGCTTAAAATGAGAAGAAAATGGAGAAGATTCTCTATTTCCGCTTAGCACCATCACTGCTCCATATGAGAAGAGGGGAGTAATTATTCCCAAAAGATTTCCCTATTTCCGCTTAGCACCGTCACTACTCTTCTCTATTTTCTAGTTCATTGTAGCTCCATTGCCGCTATTCATTACCTCAATCCCAAGCAAGCCCATAAGATTATAACATCAATGTCACATTTCACACATTTCTACTCCCTACTATCCAGATTATACAACCTAGATTATCCATTCTAATTAAATGTTGAGTGATATGGATGTAGCTATTTAGTCCATTCTAATAATTAAATGATTCATGACCTTTTTTTTTTTTTTTTTTTTTTTTTTTTTTTTTTAAATTGTAGAATGTTTAAAGATAAGGGCTACAGTCCAGTGGCTGAATTAAACGGTGAGGAATTCTGTTCATTACCTGCGTTCCATATGCACCTTAGTTGGTTAAATCTTTCTTGGCACCTTCATCTTTTGTCTATGTTCTAAGTTTCTGATGGCTTTGCACCTTTGGACAGTGTCTTATGCCTGCCCTTTCCCTATGTTTCTTTCTATGTTTTTTGAGCCGCGGAGATAATTTTCTTTGTGCTACAGTAGAAAGTTTATGTAGTTCTCCCCCTCCATCCCATCTGTATTCCCCTACTTTCTATTTCTGGGATGATTTAGGAAATCGGGAGGGAGGAGACAATATTGAAAATCCTTTGTTTTTCCATACTAGGAGGGAAAAGGGAAAATGAATTTGGGTTGAAGGGAGTATTATATATCCAAATCTATTTAGCGAAATAAACCCTAATTTAACTTGGACGTAATGCCTTACAATTGCTTACAAATCAGATCATGTTAGTTTACTAGGTTTCTTGTTATACGGAGTAGTTCTTAAGCATGTGTTTGGAGGAGACAATGTTTTGTGAAAACCTTAAGAGCCCACCTTAAAGCTACACTTATACTTTTAAACACACTTGGATAGTTGGGTAGTATGGATATGACCAATGGTAACATGGTTATATCTACTGTTAAAAGCATATTTAGGAGTGCTACAACAATAAAATAAAATAAAAAACTTAGAAACACTAGAAAATGAGAAATTGTACAAGTTGTATCATGGAGATATTTTTGGCTGTTGGTTTCATGACATATTTCTAGAATTCTATATTATTTGCTATAGCCATATAGACTTCATGCTAATTGCTGTATTTCTTATCTTCATGATATTTTTGGTTCATTGTGTATGTATGATCCATGTTATGCTGACCTGGTTGCAAGTCAGACACATGGTGTCGGAGTGTCGATGCAGTTGTTTTATGTAGATTTTTCAATTTCATGGTCCAAGATGAAGTGAGTTGCACACGGGACATGCAACCAATGTAAAGTGTCAGAGTAACGTTATGATATGCTGATGGTTTGTTTGCCTTTAGACAGAAAGATTCTCTCTGAGGTTGATCAAAATGGAGGCTGCACTTATAGGGTGGACACTCAAGAGTTGCCAAACCTTCTAAAAGACGAAATTGTTTCCGAGCAGCTGACCAGGTTGTGCTTAAGTGATCCAACGTGAGCTTTGCTTTACATTTTGGGCTGTGCTATTTTTGTTCCTCGTCGTGGGGATCATCACATTTTCCTATGTTGAAGTTTGTCTTTTGATAAGATTCAATAAAAAGAGGGGAGTGATAGAGATGGATTGGGTAGCTCATAGTAAAAGAAGCGCCTTTGAAATAAGAATGTTCGGAAAAAGTCAGTACTACTATTTACTTTTCATTAGGCAATGATGTGCATCAAATGTATCCCCCCAAGCATTTAGAAATGGCTGTTTTTCTTTGGATCTGTATTTTCACGTGATAAGACAATGACAGAAGTCTTTATGAAATAATCTGTATTTTCACGCTTACCTCTGCTCGAAGCTTGCAACCTTATTCCTTTTAGGGGCCGTTTGGTTCGCGAAGGGAAAAGAGAATGAAATTAGGAAAGGGAAACAAGGGGACAGAAAAGGGATTACCCTCAATTTAGCTAGTTGTTTGGTTTTAATTCTGAAAGGAATGATATTACTCTCGATTCCCTTCGTGGTTGTTTGGTTATCAAATTAGAATCAAATTGTTTTTACAATTTTTAACATGTTTTCTTTATTATTTTTGTTAACCTTGTTTTTTCATTATTATTCTCAAATCATTATTTTACACAACTTTTTCAAATTTATTTTTTTCTAAAACTTTTTCAAACATCCAATTACCCATTAAAAAAGCTCACAGTGATGGAAAAAAAATGTTGTACTTCCTCCATTTTCTTTATATCTTCCCATCCTAATATAATACCCCACCCATATATTAAGGGGATGGGAAGATATAAAGAAAATGGAGGAAGTACAATACTTGATTACCTACACACCACTATAAAACGTACTACCCATAAAACAAAAAAGCTTGATCTTAAAACCAATGCACATCCAAGGGAAAATCAGTATATCATTGTTCGAAAAAATAATCATCAATTTCACGAATAATTTAGAGAAAAAGAAAAAGAAAAGAACGAATTAGGGTAGAAAGACGGCCATGAAAAACTTACCAAGGGCGTACAAGGGTGACCGGTACAGGGAGGGAGAGGTGGACGTTGTTGGTGGGAGATCGGAGGTCGGAGGTATAACGACAGTTGTGAGAGTAACGTTATAGGTTAAGAGGGAGATACAGGGATAAGGGTAATGGAGGAGAAATAAATTCTAAACCCTTGGGGGGTGGAGTTTTCAATTTAGATGGATATGGGGTTTTGTTAATAAGTCAAATGGGGAAAAAGTTTCATTAATTGGTCCAAACAAACATGTTCAAAGGGAATCGGTATGCTTGTTCCCCTTTCCCTTTCCTGAGACCCCAACCAAACGGCCCCTACTTTTTTTCGTGAAATAATAGGATTCTTTGTTAGTGTCGTTGTGTAAAAAATGATTTATTTATACTCTATTTTCCCTGTCCGCTATTTCAGGAACATCCAGTTTTTTGGTCTGGATAGTCAAAAGAGAGTAACAGAATCTTATGTTGTGGTTATCGGTCTCGGAGGCGTTGGCAGTCATGCTGCATCGATGCTTTTGAGATCTGGAGTAGGAAGGCTACTGCTCGTGGATTTTGATCAGGTTTTATGTTGGTTGTAGCTAATAGCTTTGTGTCCATTTTTTTTCTTAACCTCTTTAGTGTATATTTTTGTATTTTAAAATCAAAGACTAGGTCATTTTCTAAAATCTATTTCGATAAAGTAGTCGGTGTCTTGAGGCACTGTGTTAGCATTGTCTTACATACCAACCTTTTATAAAATAGGGTTGAACTTTCAAAGTTTTTGTGTGACCTTTAGAATTTGAGATTGAAGGCATGTGCAATTGTCTAACTGCCATGGTATAAAAATGTTGCTGCAGTAGCAATTGCTGAATTTTGGTGTGAGAATGTCATAAAAAATACTCCATTTGCAGAAACACATGTTTCCTGATAATTCTTCTTTTGAAAAATACTCCGTAGTTGCTTGTAAATATTGGTGATAGATCAACACAGCTGGAATTTTATTGTTTTCTGGTGAGAGTACATAGTACTCCCTGTAACTCCCTAAAGTACCTTCCACTTTTGTAGTTACACAAGAAGTATTTATTCCTTCTTTTTTGAGCAAGAATGAGTTATAAGTGGGACTTGGGAGAACGATGGTCTTTACTCGGTGGAGTCAGATTATAAAGCACTGATGGGAGTTGACGAGGTTAATGTGGGCAACTTAATATGGAGAGCGATTGCAAGGTGTTGACCGAAGCATTGCAAGAGTGGGTCGCAGTGATTTCCATTTAATTCTAGATGAAAATTTGTTTTTATTGTACTTGGTAAACCAGTAAACCTTTGATAAAAGTATGGTTGACCTTTCAAAGTTTCATACTCAACTGCTTTCTATTTTACTATTATCTTCCACTGTCTTTTTTTTTGGCAATTTTTATTTTATCTTTATACTTCTGTTTCTTTCCTTTTCTAGTAAGCTATACTCCCTCCTTGAATAAGCCTCATATTCCTTTTTGGGTATTTTTTTGGATTAACCCCATTTCTTTTTAAGAAAATATTTTTATCTCTATTTCTCTCTCATCACATGCATCATATCATCATTATTCTCTTACTTTTTCACCTTTTCTTAACATCCGTGCCAAACCCCAATGGGGCTAACTCAAGAAAAAGGAGGGAGTATTAGCTAAGTTACCCAGTTATCCTTGTGCTACCCATTATCTTTTATTTGGAGGAGAGTAATAAGGGGCAATATTGTCTTTTGATCTCTTTTCTTAAAGTATGTACAAAAGGAAGTGGGAAAATAAAAAAAATGGAGGAAGTAATAACTTCTCTAATGTCTCTTGGGGTTCGTTTGGATAGAGGGAAATGGAGGGAAAGGGAGAAAACAAGTTCCTTTGTTTGGTTAGGAAAATGAGGGTGAAGGGATTTGGAGGGGGAGGGAGAATAAATCCCTCCATTTACCTCCTCAAAGGCAAATCATTTCCCCACCTAAAGAGGCAAGATTTGGAGGGAAAACTCCATATCTTCCCCTTCCCTCCCCCTCCCCTTCCTTCCTTTTCTCTCCTTCCCTCTTTCTTTCCTTTCCCTCTCATTCTCTTATCCAAACACACCCTTGGTCTTTCTTGGTAGAAAGTCGAATCGAGTCGTGCATGATCTTGCTCATGTTAGTTCAGTGAGTTTAGTTAGGCGTTTATAGATCGATACTTGGCCATGTCTTGCTAAGGACATTGTTGTAGCTGATTTGCATAAAATAACTTGATCTCGCTTTCGGGTTTTTCTTAAAAAAAATAAAAAAAGTAAAAAGTAGGATTCGAGATATCAATGCTTGTGTTTTGCTCTTTTTTTACATCCACAGAGAGATACAATATATATTATTCCTTGAAGTGTGAAGAAATCAACAAAAGTACAAGTATGTGTGTTTCTTATATGCTTATAAATTCATTATAAATACAGATTGAAATGAAGGGAATAGGAAATAATGCAATGGCGACCTGAAATTCGAATATATAATGTGGGTTCTTTTACGTAATGGAGCAGTTTTATAAAATGATATCTCCGTTGGTAGTGCACTTTCTTTCCTTAGAATATATATAATCCGTTGTCCCACTGACATCCCCAAGGTGTGGTCATAAGTTTATAACCAACAAAATGGTTTAGCGGTTACAAATTTGAAGACTATAGATGTATATTTTTCTCTAAATTGGCTAATAATCTATTGCCTCAATATTTGTGACATGATTTGCAAGGTTTCACTTTCTTCACTTAATCGACACTCTGTCGCAACAAGAGAGGATGTTGGCATGGCAAAAGCTCTATGTCTGAAAAAACATTTCTTGAAAATATTTCCCGAGTGCCAGATTGATGCACAAGTGCTTTTGTATGATGCATCTTCGGAAGAAAGAATTTTGTCTGGCAACCCAGATTTTGTGTTGGACTGCATTGACAACATAGATACAAAGGTATTTGAAACGCTTTGTTTTTTAAGGCTATTGAAGTTTTAACTAGATTCAAGATTTGATAGGTATGCTATGTCGGACTATATATGTAATAAATCAGGGTGGATTTCTTGCTGATGTTTATTCCTTTTAACATGGTTTAGGAAGTTATAGCTAATTACCATAGGATCTTTTATAGGAGGTACTGCATACTTAGTGTATGAGTTGCACATGCTCATTTATGAGTATGTATAGTTTGTATGTTTGAGCTTTCATATGAGAGGTAACTTAGTTGTTTGGTATATAATGTTATAGGTGGCACTGCTTGCTGCATGTGTGCGTAGAGGTTTGAAGGTTCTTTGTGCAACAGGAGCGGGTGCAAGAGCAGATCCAACTCGAATACGTATTGCTGATTTGAGGGAATCAACAAATGATCCACTTTCTCGATCAGTACTTTTTCATCCTTGTCTTTCATTTTGTATTTTCGTGTTTATATGTAACAGTGTCTTTGTTACCTAGCATTAGATTGTATCATGCAATGTCGGTGACATATACTCTTCATGGTCTGTGTCATACGAACCCTATTAGTCACACCATCTTAATCTGAACTCATACAAACATCTGTAAATTCTTCTGCTCCTACATGGACACCATAGTACCATACCCCTGCTTGCTACTCTCCCTTTTCACAAAGTTGTTTCCATTTGAATTATCACGGTCTCCAATTCGATACTTTGAAACTTTTGCCTTCATATATCACGGGTAATTTTGTGGTAGATTGTTTTCATAGGAAATATAATTATAAATGTATCATATTAATTTTTAAAATATAATTCTGAACAATTTCACGGTAAAATTTTGCTCTTTGATCTCATAAAGTCAATAGGAAGGAACATTGTAAAACAAATAAAGAATTTACAGGTTCATCGGACCGATATAGGTTCTTTATATTCTTTTGTACCCGCCAATCAATCGTCATCAAACAGACGTAGCACAACTAGCATACACTAGACAAAACTTATAAACTATGCCAGATCATACTGGTGTTTTACTTCTTGTTTTTATTATTTGACCTGGAATCCTATTTCATTGCGAAAGCTACAAAACTTTTTGTCATATAATGTGGATGATACGCTAGGTTTGAAGTCAATACAGTTTGATTGCACTCTAGATTCATGCATAAGAAAAGCACATCCGTTTCTCGTCTCCAGGTTAGACATCGGCTGAAGAGAGACCATGGCATCGAAGGGGGAATTCCTGTGGTTTTTTCTCTGGAGAAACCAAAAGTCAAGCTGCTTCCATTTAGAAGTCTGAGTGGTGAAGAAGAAAAGCCTTCAGATTACCAGGTGTCACCTACATTGTAAATAATCAACTACGTATATTGATTTAATAACGACACAAACTTCTCATATTTGGAAACCTTAGTGGCACCATTATTGTTTCTAAGATTCTCAAGTATCTACCTCATTTCCCTCTTGTTAGAATGTTAGCTATCTAGACTTAAAGGTGGAGGTGGATGTGCCTAAGGCAGGTATTTACTGACAATGACAAGAGCTCGTGTTTCTTCACAGCTGTTCATTACATAGCTCAGGCACTTCATAATTTCATGCTGTCTTTTGCGTGATAATTCATAGTTTAATTTGCGTATATCGAGGGATTCATCCATTCTCATGTTTTGCTAATTTGTTGGTTTGTCAGTGATTTGATTAATTATTATTATGATCCCCTCACTTCAATGTCAATGTCATCAATGTCAGGTTGTACCAGGATTTAGGGTCCGCATTATACCTGTTCTGGGATCTGTCCCTGCAATTTTCGGGCAGATTATGGCTTCCTATGTTGTCACAAAACTAGGAGGACTTCAGATTGAGAATGAGCCGGTTGTAAGTTTTGACATGGAACATTATCGCACCCTTCATCAGCGTTTAATTGAGCACGAGGAATTGGTGTATGGCACTGCCAATGAAGTACAGGTGTGTGTTTTTTTCATCAAGATTCTCATTTCCATTCTCTCTGTGTAGTCTAACACAGTCTGTTGACTCTGCGTTGGAGATTTTTTTTTTACCCTTTGCAGGATAAGTTAATTGCATGTACTCTTCTTTGGCTATTCAGTGGAGTTTGTTATATATTTGTGTCTTGTCAAGCTATCCTGTTCTAGATTATTCATCTTGTATTATTCTTCCCATTGGTTCAATCACATGCTTGATAGTTAATACTGATTTAGTTAACGTAGTTTCCACTCATAGGTTGTCTAATCAGTGTTTTCCTACTATAGCATATAGGAGTAGTATTCTGTGATTGCATCATAGCTCTTTAATTTTCACTGAGGGACCTTCCTGTATAGCTATTCTGTGTATTTACAAAGGTATTATGCCCCCTTGTCAATCCACCGTAGGGGGAGCTAGCTTTTGTGGCACTGTCCTAATGTTTGTATGTTACATTCATTATGGGAGCTTTTGGGTAGTCATGCAAATGTAATTCTCGGGTCTCACATACTGATTCTGTACTTTTGCATTTTTGTTAGCTATGAAGTTGTGCAACTTGGAAAAACGTCTATGAAACACATTCCATTGTCCTTTATTTTTTGGTGTGAAGGTAGATGTTGAAGAAGTTATGTATGTGACAAAAGAGTTGTGGCGCGGGCGGAGTGCCAAAGATCATTCTATTAGAGACGTGGGACGTGCGATGTGGCGATCTATTAATGAACTAATGCTCGTAAGGTAGGTATCCTTCTAACATCAGTGTAGGTGTAGCCTTCATATTTAACATATACGGAATGTTAGTTTCACATTAGGTTTGACCATACATTTGAAAGGTTGATGGTTTCCGAGTCATCTTATTTTGTCAAGAAAAAATTCTCGATAAACTTTTCTAATAATCGCAAATCATATGAAGTACTAATGAATTAAGTGGAGAGGAAAAGAGGAGAAACTTTTTACAAGAACTAATGTTAACATCTTGCAAATTGCACTAGTTTGCTTTTAAAAGAATTTTAAATAAATGAACTAAACAACATATTCAATTCAATATGTGCTAATCACATCTAGAAAACAAAAATTTAAAATTTAAAATTATACTCAAATTTAGTTTTTGACAATTCAAATACTCCGTATTTTGGATTTATGAATATCTAAGTAGTATTACGTCAAGTTGTTTTGAGTTTCTATTTGCGATAACTTAAACTGAATCATCAACCCCTTATGTTACTTAACTACATTGTTTCATCCAAACCTAACTTGTTTACGTAGCCTTTGTTTAATTTTTTTTATGTAGAACAATATGGTACAGTATATGATTATTTGGTTTGACCGATTTTTTTTATAATTATTTAATACTCCCTCCCATTTATTGGAATCCTACCATTAGATTAAAATATATCTCACATACATTCAATCTATGGTAAGTGTCCAGTGAATAGGCGGTAGTAGCTTTTAAAACTATTTCAAATAGTATGCATTTTACACGAATAATGTACTCAGATTTTTGGTACGGAAAAAAAGATTATTTAACGAGAATAATACCAATTATAGAGCGTCTTCTCAAAATTGCCAATTTCATTTAATCTGAATACGTATGGTTGGACTAGTTAACCCAGAATAGTATTGGTAATAGTATTGGTAACGGACACACTGTAACCTGATGAACCCGTCCAACTTTCATTGAATTTCATATCCCATGATTTTTCATTCACTCTCTTCATTATTCTCGGTGTACAGAACACTTAATTTTCATCCTCGGCTAATGTCTTCCTCTTCTTTCTTCATATTTTTCTTCAATAAATCATTTTTAGACGGTTAATTCATCGAATCGGTTGAAAATGAGTTAGGTTACGTAATGTAGCCGGCTAAAAAGTCACAAATACTGTTTTGGGTTAACTAGTCCAATGATACTACGTATTATTCTCACATTAAATGAAATTGATATTATTTTGAGAAGACGCCCTATAGTTGGTATTATTCTCGTTAAATAGACATAATAACGGAATTAGTACATTAATTTACACCGATTAAAATAATCCCCAAATAAACTACATGTTGCCACATAATGTAAAATTATGAGAGCAAATATGATTACTCTTAATTATTTTCTTACAAATGATACTTCGTAATAAGTTTGATAAATTACACACTAAACTGTATTTTGGATTTGTGATTATATATTTTTATATTAGTGGAGTGTTATTTTTAATAGTAGTGGGTAGTTAATTGTTTTAGTGTAATATAGTTGGTTATTCGCAAATTAATATTTTATTCACCAAAAATTGTGGTATTATTGACGTATCATCAATTTTTATTGAGAATTAATGCGGAGGCTTCGAGAGACATCCAAGGATCTGAATGGGTATGATTGATTTTCACAGTTCTTAAAACTTCCATTTTAATTCTATCATTGCTTTGGATATATGCTCAGGTGGGATGGCACAAAGCCTGCATCTGTCTCAAACTTGATTCTTTTGAAGTTTGATGAGGTAAGTCATGTCCCTGACAAACATCTTTTGCTTGCTTTTATTGAGTGCTTGTGGAAGATAAAATTAGGTTGAAAGATACATCTTGAATTGCCTGGGATATGATCTCTCGCAGCGCTCTATATCACAAGTTTTTCATACGTGTTGTTTTTTCACTGTTGGAGAATGCCGAGCTTATTTGGAAAAATGTCATCAAATGGAGGAAGAGTAATTACCGCTATCTCAATATGGAACCATAATTTAAATAACTCTATAGACCATAATTGTCACGAGTTGATTCTTTCAACCCCTTTGAAAATTCGTGTGCCATCCAACTCGTAGTCATGTCACAAGTTAAGTCAGGCAAATCCAAAACAACGTCTAAGTCGGATTAACAAGATCGAGACTAAGTAAATAACAAAGGGACTAAGCTATAAGGGAAAGCTTGTTTATTAGGAAAGCTTAACACGGAGAGTATTACAATGCTTGAGAGTGTGTGCTTGTGTGGATGGATGGCAAATGAGCCCTGCACCCTTTTTTATAGGATTCCAAGGGAACCCTCTAGAACCTAGAATCACCGGGAGCCTTCTAGACCCTCCTATACAAGACTCCATATTTACATAACCCTGAAATGTTCTATTATGTACAAGACCCCCTAGCCTATTCGAGAACATCCTAGAACAATCTAGTACAACACATAAGACTTTTTAGTATTCTAGACACTTCTAGAATACTCTACCCTATTCTAGAATATTTCAGACATCTCTGAAATACTTTAAATGACTACAGTATGTTCTAAAGACTTCTCTAAGACTTTAGATATTTCAGGACGCTTCTCCTAACCTCCATTCAGCTTGACTCTTTTCTCCTTGCAGCGCGTCCTTTCCCACTTACAAATGGTGCACTGAATATTTCCCACTTACAAATGGCACATTGATTAAATCAATAAAGAAAAGTGATAAATTGTTGAGTGGGATTCAAGAAGTCAAATTACAATAAATAACCAATAAAAAAGAGTATAGATAAAAATATTTCCTTAAAAAGAAATGGGGCTAACCCAAAATAATACCCAAAAAGGAATATGGGGCTTATTCAAGAAGGAGGGAGTATTAAATATTCTCTACCAAATAAGGAAAATTTTAAGTGGAAAAATCAAAGTGATTTTTCCTTTTAAGGAAGTGGGAAAATCTTAGTGGAGGGGAGGGAGTACATTTTTTGTTGTCATATCATCGTATGCCACCAAATTCACTTTTCTATTAAAAAAAATATTCCATCTTACTTAACAAAATATGTCATTATATCACATCTACCACTCCCAACACCTTACATCCATCCCCCTCAACACCCACTAACCAAGCATCCACCACTAAGAGCCCTCCCTTTTACCATCGACACTCTCGAAACCGCGCCCTCACCACCGCCCCCACCCACACTCTCTGGATCTTCGGCGTGTTGACACGACACGAGACACGTGGCGGACACGGCGGCCATCGACGCAACATAGATCACGCAGTGACCAGAATGGAGACGAAGAAGGGCAGTGAGAAACGAAGGGAAGATAAAGTGTAAAAACTTCATCATAGAATGACAGTTGGGTGGCTGGTGTTTAACGCAAGGTGGTGGCCACCACGGCTGATGTATGAGGTTGTGGTGGCTGAAGATCGTAGTCTGTGAACCACCACAAGTCACCATAAATATTTCAGTTGAGATTTGTGAATATATTTGGATAGGTTTGTAGATGGGGTAGGTGGAGTGTTAACATTAAAATAATGGATGAGTGGCTTTTAAAAGAGGACAACGATAAAACGTTGTTATAGAGTTAAAATGACTAGAAAATGACGGAAAATAGTGATGATGTTAAGCGGAAATGGAGAAAATGAGGGTAATATAGCCTATCCCCTAAGTAATGTTTTACTCCCCAATAGGGGTAATTGTTCCTTCCTTCTATCTCCTTCACACTATAACTGTCACAATCAAGCATCAATTTCCTCCATTTTTAGTTCATTTTAGCTCTATTACCCCCTCGATAGGTTACCCCCATCCCAAGCGAACCCTTAGTGTTTATTACTTAGGTCATGTTCTTTTGGACTGTAGTGGACTAGATTGACTGGAGTGAGCTGAACTGAACTGAACTGAAGTACTGAGACAAAATAAACCTCCTAGTGAACTGAACTAAAGTGGACTGAAATGAACTGAAGTGAGCTGGAAAGAAATTAAAAAGAACAAGGTTTTAGCCCAACACATCTTACAGAGTAGTAAGTAATCCCTCCATTCATATCCAATTGTCCATTTGCTTTTTCATATTTGCCGAGACGCGTTTTACACCATCAATAGCTTATACCCCTCCCTTCAAAACCAAACACACTAAATGGAGTTTTGACACTATTCACAAGTCAAGAGAATCTTCAATGATGTCAACAATTTACAAGAGAATATATAGTCACGTGGGATCTGGTTTGATTTATCTTTATTAGTGGATTAAGAATATCATATTTTTATAATTTTTAGACGTAAAACAAAAGATATTGATGATGTAAAACGTGTCTCGACAAATGTGAAAAAGTAAATAATGTGTTTGGTTATGAAGAGAGAGAGCATTTATACTAGTAAAAATATAAAAGCTTGATGTTCCTAATATACTCTTAAAAACGAATCAAACAAAATTCCACATGACTATATTTCATTTTATAGATTGTCCAGAAAATTAAAGATTACCTTTATTTGTGAATAGTGTAAAAAAACAAGAATTGAGACTATTGTATATGAATGGAGGGAATATATATTTGTACTCAAAAATATAGATAAAAAAATAGATATTTTCTAAATTCTACTCCTCTCTTACATCATGATTAGGCAATATTTTTTTTATTCAACGAAGCACGCATTTAGTTGCATTAAAATATAGGCTAAGACGGTAAGACCTATTGTTGATATTTATGTGTAAATTGATAAATAATTTTTTTATAGGAAGCTATTCGGGTTCAATGTTACGGAGTACGTGGTTTGCATTTCCATTTAAATTTGTATTTGTATTTTATAAATTGAAAAGATAAATAAATCGTATATTGAGTAGTAGTCCGTATATGATTACAATCAATAACTTGGAATTGATCTAGAAGATTATATTTTTGATTATTTCCCTAGCAAAAATACACACAAAATGCACAAAAATATACTCAGTTTCCAATGCCTAGGCCCCCATATTCTATATTGTACCGTCTGTACGTAGCTCTACCAATTTGAAAGGCCACCCCTTCACTTGTTCGGTTCAATCTATTATTGTGTTACATTTTTTTCTGCAGGTTGATGAACATGAATCAGCAACACTTGATGATATAAGAGGAAAGGAACCCGAGTTTTTCCAAAGAGTTTCGGATGTTCTCAAGCGAGCCAGTTTGGACTTCGGCTTATAGTTCTGCAATGTGGTAAACCCGATACCGGTTAAAGATTTTTGAAGGCGTTGTTCTTCTGGTGGGGATAGAGAGCGATTATGATTTGTGAAGTAGACACTTGCCCTTGAGTTTTGACTCACCTTGCAGGGTGAAGATTCAAACATAGTAACGCAGATTTTGATTACTCTGGTGGGAAAGGTAAAGTGTCGTGAGGCAACTCATGTGTGCTTGTAGAATTTTCTGGGCTAATTTCCTTTGTGGCTTGTTTGGGAACTAGGAATTGGAATTGAATTCCGGATTTGAGATGATTCAAGTGTTTGGGAAAACCGAGAATTTGGAATTGGATTTGAGATGAATTCCATACCAATTCCAACCTTGTTTAAATTTGACTTTCTCAAATGACTACCCATGATAGTCATTTCAATTCCGTCACTATTCATTGTTTTTTTTTTTTTTTTCGCGTAAATCTAGTTGGAATATATATATATTTTTTATTAATTTTTGTCCCTAATTGAAAATACACATTTCCGTCATGAAAAAAAAAATTCGAAAATTAATTTTTTTGTGACCACGACCCGGCTCCGCCCCGCCCAATTCTAATTCCATGGATACCCAAACAACATTTTGGAATTGGAAATCGAATTGAATGTCAATAATTGAATATTTAGAATTAGATTCATGAAAATGAAAATAATTCCATGTTTCCAAACGCTCTGTTGGAAAAAACAGGAAATTGTGGATAATATTTCAGATTTCCCCAAAATTCTAGTTTGAAATGGAGGTATCGTTTTAAACATAATAACGGATACAAAAGTATATCCGGAAGCTAGTCAAATAATTGTCCCATATGTTTACCGGCTTTACCCTCAAAAATTAATTTCTACAAAAGTTATACAGTACAACTCAAAAATAGATGTGCATGATCTCAAAAATAGATATGCATGATATCTACCTAGACCTATCAAATCAGGGGCGTTTTTAGGTGTGGAGTTATTTGAGTGGTTAGATACATGATATTTGGGCAAGAGGTCAAGGTCTCTCCTCTTAAGGAGCATTTTTATTTCCTATTTTTTTTTTGTGTGTCAATAAAAAATGAACCATCTTATAACCTAAAATCATAATCTTATGTTTATCTCAAAATAAAATGAACCATATTTCAAAATTAATTTTTGTTTGTTGATCTTACAACCCAAAAACATATAGAGTATTTTTTTTAATGTTCATCTCAAGGTAAAATGAGTCATTTCAAAACTATTTTTTTGTTTATGTCAATAAAAATGGGTAGCTTATACTCCCTCGATTTTTATTTTGAGTCGTGCTTTTTCCTAATGAATTTTTATTCAAACCTAACGATATATTACAAATTTGTCATTTCCTTCTCATTCTCAAAAATGATGTCTGATTTTCTTTCTAACAAAGTTGAACATAACCATTTTCTTTTTCCTAATTTCCAAAGTTATATTCGATATTCTTTGGTGCAATGAAATAAAAATCTTAAAACATTTCTTTAATCGATCGATTGATCAATCAATCTAATATAAAAAAAACAAGATCTATAAACCCTAAAAGAACCCTAAAATTAAAATCAATCACCTAACCTTAAAAAATCGCTAAAATTAAAATAAATTACCAAATCCTAATTGATGAATTTTACGATAAATTGATTAAAAAGACAAAAATTAAAATTTAAAGCTATATTACTCCATTAATTTGGAGAACTAGGATCTATAGTTGAATTCACAAGAGGTTGATTAATCTTTTTTTTTTGTTGTAAAGATTAAAGGTATTAGACGGATCACAATTATTCACAAAGTCTTATTTGTGACGATGTTATCTGTTACAAAACAATAAGACGGGTCGAACCAACCCATATAATTGTGAAATGGGTTGGTTGCTGGAGGAAATGGTAATTGGTAGCTTAGACCCTAGGAGTACTGTTATAACGGAAGAGAAAGACAAACAAATAAGAACGTGAAATCGAGAGAGACAGATTTACGTGGTTCACTAACAACCTGTTAGCTACCTCCACGGGCAGAAGGACGGGATAGTTTTATTAATTTTGAGGAGAGGTTACAGATTTCAGACTAATATCATAGTTCTTTGGGTAAGGGTACGAGAGTTTTTATAATACTCTCAACCTAAACAGAAACTCTATACAATAGGAAATTCTAGGTCAGATACTCAGATAATGATTAGGAAACTCTAATCAATCAGATATTAATTATGAAACTTTTCTAATTAAACAGATTCAGGTCTGAAACCAATTCGAGATCCGAAAAGATAATTGCTAGACACTTATTTCCTAACAATCTCCACCTTGACTCGAATTGTCTCTCAGCTCAATCAGATCAGACAGATGCACTCCAACGAATGCCAGATCAGATGTACCAGATGCACTTGTAACACCCCGTTATTTTCTGAGTCAATTATAAAGCATGACTTTTCTACTTTTATTTAAATCGAGTTTTAAGTTGGAAAAATATTTTTTTTTATGTCATTATAATATTAAAGTATTTTGGATCGTCTTATAATAAATCGGTTTTGATTTTCTTAAAGTGGAACGATATTTTATAAACCGACTTTGGATCGGGTTGGAATTTGGGTCAAACACAAATAAATCTAAAAAAAAAGGAAAACAATCTAGCCTATTTATACCCCCACCATGCGTTAACCCTTTTACCCCACAATCACAATTTCATCTCATATTCTCCTCCGTCTTCTGTCACTGTTGCCTCGCCATTCCTTTGCCCTTAATTCCGGTTTTCTTCAATCTCGATAGTTGTTTTTTTCCTCCTCCCTACTATATAAACTGTAAGTGAATTTATAACATAATTTATCTGATTCTATATTTATGAGTGCTATAAAAGGGATGTTTGATTGTCAATTTGGATAGTCGTTTATAATGACTTATCATTGGAATTTTGTAGTTTTGCGGCTGATTGTTGTGAGGGAGATTTCTTTTGCTTTTGTCGAATTCTGATGGGTTATGCATATATGGGTAAGTATTATTAATGTTGAATTTCGGGTTCGGTGTTAAGTTTAAGAGTGGAATTAGGTTGTTGGTACTGTGTGATTGTTAGGAAGTAAGGGTTGGGTAATTGAATAATGTGAGTGTGGGTAATTAGCATGGAGTATTTGATTTGTGTGGGTGAGATTCGTGGTGCCCGTTGATAATTGGAGTAGGGAGGCAGGAAGGAGTAATTCAATTACTAATTTTGATGGTTTTGGATTTGTTAATTTTTTTGTCTTACGTACAAGGGCAATTGGGCGTGAGATCTAGTTAGAGTGAGACAGTAAGTATATAGATACGTTGAATCAGTTATTGAACCATTTATATTATTTGTAGCTTGTGGATTTGAGGAGAAAGAATATTTGGAATAATACTAGCTGAGTTGTGACCGCCTTGAGAGGTAAGGACGTTTTGACCTTATCACCTTTAAGTAAAGAGCATGTTCGGTTTAAATTATATTTTTCAAACTGTTTTATAATTATTTTGTCAATTGTGAATTTTTACGATACTCTTGTAATATTTTGGATATTGGAACTTTGTGACACAAGTCACGTATTGGTATTATTTTGGTACAATCTTTGGTGGTTATGACAGACTCTGGGAGCTCTGTTGGTCTACGAGGTTATGGTGCATCTGAGACGTCCCTGGGATTTCGTCCCGAAACTGAACTCCTGGCCCGAGTTGCGTTAAGTGGGGTTTCTGGCCCCCACTTGCTAGGTAGTTAGACTTCCTTCTTTGGCAGCCTCATCCTACTGACTGCCCAAATATGAGTAGTGCACACTATAGTAAGTCTAGCTAAGCATAGGTGATACCTCTAGATCGATCGTGCAAAATGGTAGGACCTTGGCACACAGGTGGTGACAATATATTTTGGTTGGTTTTGGTTTCGACTACTGTTTTCACAATATTTTTGGTTTGGTATCGAGACGGTGATATTTAACTTTGATTTCAGTTTACAACAAATTATAATTATTGTGTTACGTTTTCAATATAATATGTTTTACTCAGCTTTGCTGACGTCCTTTTGCTTTGGGTCGTTCCCCCGCTGGAACCTGTACCTATTTGTGTTTTGGCTACAGTTGATAGGTACAATTAATATGCTGCATGGGTGCATTTTGTTCGAGATGCTGAGCGAGGAAGGATTTTATTATTTAACGTTTACCTCCAAACTATTTATATTTATGTTGAATTTTGGGTTGAAGTTGTTTTAAACCGTTTTGAATTTTGTGGGACTTAAGTCTTCCGCTGCAACGTTTTCATTTAATTATTTATCGGATTTATATTTCTTTTAATTTTTATACTATTCTTTTGCCTTGCACTTGGCCTTGTGAGCTAAGTACGGAGTAACGGCTTTGAATTTTCCATTTTATTCTCTTATTTTATTATTTGAAAATTTAGGGCTGTTACAGTTGGTATCAGAGCTATAGGTTTTTTCGAAAAATTTTGCAAAATTTGAAATGGTTTTAAAAATTTTTTTTACTACTTTAAAAAAAAAACAAAAAAAAACTACTACCTTTATTGAAAAAAAATTATTTTCTTTTTAAACCGAGAGTGTTGGGTGGATTGGGTGCATTGCATACGCATGAATTATGTTATTTATATATCTATATATATATATATTTATATTTGTCATGGTTTAGTACTGCTAATATCTTGCCTAATTGAATGTGATAGAGATGAATGCTACTTACATTAATATTTGTGATTGTGATTGAACTTTCTTATGCTTGAACATAATAGAATATTGTTATTATCTATAATAACAATGCCTCCACGAAGAGAAAATGAAAACAATGATATGACCGCTATGATGGCACAATTGATAGCTCAGAATGCAACTCTTGTCCAAGCTATGGAACAGATGACTGCCGTTACCCGGAATATGAATGATAGGGTTGAGAATGAAAATGATCCTACACCCACTGTTGCTGGAATGTCTGAAGCGGTACAGAAGAAGAAACCGCCGACTTTTACTGGGAAAGGGGATCCTAATGAACTAGATAATTGGGTTAGGGAGATGGAGAAAATTTTTCTAGCTGTAGGGTGTCCACATGAATTTCAGGCTAGGATCGCTGTCCTTTATCTGAAAGAAGAGGCGGACATTTGGTGGCAGACCGTTAAGGAGGACTTTATGAAACCAATTAGAATAAGAAATCCAAATGGCACGCATACATTATATGATAAAGACTGGGATACTCTTAAGAAAATATTAGAAGCAGAATTTTTCCCAGAACATGTGAAACATCAAAAATTAGCTGAATTTGGAGACCTAAAGCAAATCGATGAGATGAGTGTAAAAGACTTTTATAATAAATTTATTGAGCTTAGTCGTTTTGCTAAGGAGTTAGTGTCAACTGAGGGGATTAAAGCATCTAGGTTTGAGGATAAGTTACATTGGAAGATTAAGGGTAGATTTGCTGGAGAGACATTCACTTCATTAAGAGATGTTTATGCTAGGGCTGTTAATATTGAGAGGAGTAACCAGAAGATGGAGGCTGAGATGGTAAGTACTGGGACTAAGAAGAGGGAGTTTCAGGGGAGTCAATCTGACACCCCAGCGAAGAGAGGGAATTTCAATACTAATAATAACACCCAACACAAGTCCCGATCTTTTGGAGGGAATGGGAAGGAAGAAGGTAATAGCTGGAGAGGTAAAAACCAGGGAACAACTAATGACTTTACTCCACATTACTACTGTAAGTTATGCAAGGGAGATCACCCAGGCGTTGACTGTCAGAGAAATAAGGTGACATGTTACTGGTGCGGGAAGTTAGGACATCGAGAATTCGAGTGTAGGAACAAGAAGGCAGGGAAACCTCGTGCTACGCAATCTGCTAGTGTTAGTGTGAGTCAGAGTAACCGATTTGAGGGTCAGGGGAACACACAGAATTTTGGTAGGTCCACAACTAACTATAATTTTAGGAATCCAGCTTCGACTCAGACCACTACCACAACTAGTAAACCCGTGGACCAAGTAAATGCCGCACAGAATAGCAAAAACCCTACTAGGAAGCTCTATGTCATGAATAAGGAGGAAGCCGAAAACACAAACATCGTTTCGGGTAATTTTCTAGTGAACTCTATTTAGCTCATATTTTATTTGATTCTGGTGCATCTCCCTCTTTTATTTCGACTAAGTTTGTGGATAAAATAAATGTTGAACCTATTGAAATCGTGGATTATGATTTTGCCATGCCATCTAGGTAACATCAATAAATGATATCACTTGAGGATTTACCTAAGACTATAATTTCTACTAGATAATGCCATTGTGAGTTTACTGTGATACCTTTTCACTACTACAAAACATCAAATAGACAACTATTTTTTTTGCAATAGACAACTGACTTACAACAGTTGAGTAGTTTGGAGTTGTATATTACTCTGAGCATAGACATCTGTTTTAGAACAGTTGTCTATTGGTTAATAGACAACTGTTTTTGCAAAACAACAGTCGTCTATTACGTATATAGACAACTGTTTTTCTCAAACAACAATTGTCTATTACGTATATAGACAACTGTTTTTCTGAACAACAGTTGTATATATACATAGAATAGACAACTGTTTTCTGAAATACGTATATATAGATATGTGCTTATATACATATTCGTATTTTATGTTTTTTTAATAATTCTGAAATACGTACATATTAACAAACCATAAAAAAGCAATACCATAACGAATAATTGAACAAAAGAAGTTACATTTTTATAAAATCCAACATCCAACATCCAAAATCCAAAAGATACATAAAATCATTATCCAACATCCAAAATCCAAAAGGTACACATAAAATCATTATCCAATGTCCAAAAGTACCTAAAACCATAATCCAACTAAGACCTTGTCCACATAAGTTAATCTGATGCATCATATATGACTAATTATTAAGAAAATAATCCGCCCATAATCCACGAACCTCGTCAATATCTTCTTGAGAATATGGCATCATATCGTTGAAATGCTACAGAATCAATAATATAAATGAACTAATTATTTTGTTTCAAATATGTGCATAAAACAAATGATTGAAACAAGAGAAAGTGTGAAAACCCAAGTCTTACCTCATTGACGGTTCTCTTCAAATCAGAACGAGTGATAATTTCAATCATATATCTCATCACGTAATAATCGCACTCTGTTTTCCGAGCATGAGGAGCCGACTACATTGCAACAAGTATAACAAAGTGTAAGAGTCGTACAAATGACAAAATACAACATTCTCCAAATTGACAATGAGTGGGCCCATGAGATCGTCCCAAACCTATTTACTTTTCACACTTGATCCAACCATGTCCATGTTTCCGATCCAAACCCATAAATCCGAACATATCCGACCCGAACTGTTCCGTGCTCACAGGTCATAACCCCATACCAATTACTCGAGCAAAGTAAACAAAGAACATCCCCAAAAACAACAAAAAAAAAAAAAAAAACAACAAGAAAGATGTCAGGCAAATGTGGCAAGGGTTTGATGGCTGATCTTCAGGTTCTTTCTCTATCTATCTTTCTTCTGGGTTTCTTTCATCTCATCCCCTTTTGTTAGGAAAATCTACACTTGTTTCTCTGGTTTCCAAGTTTCAATCTTTGGTAGGGTTCTACTCTCGCTCCGTCTCGTTTATTTGTTGTCCTTTAATTAAAATACTTCTCTATGATTGTGTTTACATCAAATTTGGTTGTTTTTCTTCTGGCAAAAGTTCGGTTCTTTCATATATTCCTCATTGATTTAGGGATTTAGGTTTAAGGGTTTAAAATTCTAGCGCCATCTTTCGTAACTCGATGTCCACCAGAGCCAATTGACATTCAAAGCCCTTTGAAAAATTTAACAAGGATAATTATAAAACAAACTAGCTCATAATTTAAAAAGAACTAGTTGTAACATAGAGACGAGATATAAGAAGGGTGAAAACGGTTTACCTTCTCCGGTAACGTCGTTTTTTGCCATAATTATTTGAACAGAGTGCGTAGCCTGTCATGTAGAAAGCACTATTATCATTCATCCTTGTCACGGAGCGAGGTTACACTCATTCTCCCATAATTCCAAGTCCTAACAACATACATATAAATAGATAGTTTTATTATACACGTTCCTTGTCTCAAAGAATATGAAGAGTGGATGACATGAAAGGCTGTATTTCCATTACATATATTGACAACAAACAAAATGCTTAAAGCAAGGATATATGCAGCATGTATGGGATGTTTATATGTATGTGTGTAGGACATAAACCCCTTAATTGGCCTACGCCACTCCCACTCCCTTACCATAACTCTAATAATTAATTCATACACCACTCCTTGATTTACTATTTCATTATTCATCATAATTAAATACTACAGTAAATCATACCTCTATATATATATATATATATATATATATATATATATATATATATATATATAAGGACTAGAAGAAAGAACTATTATAACTTAGCTCATACATCCAGATTTCAAACATAACGTATTTTACTATCACATTATTCGTAGCTTGCGGGGATCGATTTTCCGAGTCAATAATAAAGAGTAGTCCTCATGACACGAGGTCGTTGTTATACTTCATTATCGACTTACATTATTATTGTTAATGTATTCAATAATGACACGGGGTCGTTGCTATTCTCGGCTTCCACTTGTCTGTTTTTGCTTTAAAACCCAAGGTAAAAGCGGCTATCTAAATAGTTTATGTACTAATACAAGGCCGTGCTGTAGAAAATCTGTAAATATGCTAACTTCGGCTTCCAAAGGTGTTGATAGTGATGCTACCAGACCTCCCTGGAATGCTATTCTTTAAAACACTTACACACTGTTGGTTTTCTTCTGGGCTAAGATATACTATGAGGTATTAGAAAAAAACGGCATTTCAGATCTGTTAAAACTCCTGCACGCATTTTGACTGAGACAACTTTGTCGACGGGCAGGCTAGAGGTCTTCCGATACATATACTGAGGCCTTTGTATATTTCAATCAATCGTGTAATATACGTTAATCAGGTCAGTTCGCTTCTCCTTTTCATTCGTCTTTCTCTTATATGCACGACCTAAACATTCTACTGATACAGAAGCTGTCGAATATTCGTATCTCAAACATGACAGGCTATAACATCGTGGCAACTAGTTCATTTATCTTCCAATAATGAATGATTCATTTGAACAGTCCAAGGCAACTCCTCTTTCCCACTTCTCCTTTTGCCTTGTTACGGTTAGTCCTGCTCCACTGAAACCAACCTACAGAATACCGTATCCAGTCTTCTTATTGATGTTGTCAAAGTACTAGGCTCGCTTCGTTTTTGTTTCCTCACAGGCACTATTTTCTCACATTGACATTTTACTCATCCAAATTAAGGTACACATAATAAGTTTGTAACCATGAAACTGTTTCGATAATTAAACACTCCTTCGATATTGAAGATGTCAACTATATTAGTTGATGAAGTTAGGAGTGATCATCAACTGATCTGCTGATTATGATCTGTGTCAGCATACAAATTTTTTGGGCATTAAAGTATGTTCTCTTTCAAATGAAAAGTACCAGTATAATTTAGTTTCCTAAAGTGAATTTAATGCCCAAAATCACTATTGAAAATATCATTCTCCAGGCAATTTGATTATACTCGGCATTGATTATATACAATCTAACTCTAACTGATTAATTAAAATAAAATCAATAAACCTGATCCGAAAATTTTTACAATTATATGTACGATAAACGAATCAAATTAAACTCCCATCTAATCTCAAACTGAAAAATAAGTAAACGAAACACTCAGCAAACGAAATCACACTAAATCCAACAAAAAAAAACGAAACAACGATGAAGGACATCGACTCGTTCAGTTTCCAAACTAACGAAACACTCAGGAAACGAAACAACGACGAAATATGATGGAGTAAAAGTGATTACCAGAGAAGAGGCAGAATAGAGAAGAAGAAGAAACAGCAAAACAACGATGAAGAGCGAAGAACAGCGACGAAACTCGGAAGGGATGAAGGACAGCGGGAACAGCGACAAATAGAGAAGAAGAAGGACGAATAGGCTTCGAAATTAGGGTTAGAGCGACGAAGAGCGACATGATTGAGTGACGAAGAACTTCAAAATTAGGGTTAGAGAAATAATTGGGGATCTGGAATAATTTAGGGTTAGAGGAAAAATTGAGAAGATAGGTTGAGCGGAAGTTAGGTTGAGCAACTCAATGAAAACTTTGATGGGGATGGGAAGCTTACAGTGGAGCCATGTTTGACAGAAATGGCGATTGAATTGGGGGATTTGGGGGAAATGGTGTATACGTCGAGTTTGAAGTAGTGGGCTGGCGTATGAGTTTGAAGTAGGTCTGATTGATTTGTCGAAATGGCGTTCGTAGAAGTATTATCAATTCCATGAGTCTCGGTTCGTAGGCCGGATCACAAAATAAATACGGAAAACACAAATCGTTACATAAGACAGTCTCACCATAAGTCGAAATCCCGTTGCTAAAAAAAATCATACTGTAACAAACATCTGAGTGAGTTTGGGGTTACCTCTAACGTCGATGCATGGGGAGCCGTGAGTGGATACGTCGGTCCTCGACGGTTCCGTCTCAAGAAATCGTACCCTAAATTTATTACCTAAAAATCGTCTCAACTCGATCCTTGCTTCGCCCGTACATGAGAATGTCCCATTATGTATGCGGTTCCCGCCTCTCGTGCTTCCATTAGATCCTGAAAAAATTAGGGATCTGAAAAAATTGGGATAATTGAAGTTGAGTTAGATAGGTTGAGAAAGTGATATATATAGGTCGGGTAAATGAGTTGAGAAAGTGATATGAGTCGGGTAAATGGGTTGAGAAAGTGATATGGGTTGAATTACACTTATTATTAGATTAATTAAAAAAAATATTTGAGAAACTGATATGGATTAGGTAAGAACAACTAATTTTTAGTGGTCCTGGAATTAGAATAGACAACTGAGGTTAATTAAAACAGTTGTATAATATATAGACAACTGTTTTTATAAAACTCTGTTGTCTATTATCAGATAAAGACATCTGTTTCTCAAACAAAACAGTTGTCTATATATTATACATCAGTTGTTAAGGATATCTGATGTCTATTAGGAGTTGTCTATTTGATGTTTTGTAGTAGTGTTTGGGTTGACTAGTGCACTTGATGAGTTTATGGATTTGATAAACCGAAATTTGAGGACTTACCTAGATAAATTTGTTGCGATACTCATTGATGACATATAGTTGCGATACTCATTGATGACATAGTGATTTATTCAAAGAATGAAGAAGAGCATGAAGAACATTTACGAATTTTCTTAGGCATCTGGAGAGGAAATTACTAATTGCTAAAGTTTCGAGGTGTGATTTTTTTTGGATGGTACGAGTAATTTTGGGGAATATTATATCTAAGGATGAAGTATCAGTAGACCCTGCCAATAAGGTTGTTAAGGAGTTACCTAACCCGGAATCTGTGACTGAAATTCGTAGCTTTTGGGTTTAGTTGGTTACTATAGGAGATTTGTGAAGGATTTTTCCAAAATAGATAGATTAATGACTGTACTGATGTAGAAAGCCATAAAATTTCATTGGGATGAGAGGTGTGAGGAATCGTTTCAAATCTTAAAGGAAAAATTGACCACTGCTTTAGGATTGGCTTTACCGAATGAAAATAAAGTTTCTGAAGTTTATACATATGCATTTTAAGAATGTATTAGGTTGTGTTTTCAGCAGAATAAGAGAGCGATTGCTTATGCATTTAGGCAGTTGAACCTTTATGAAGAAAATTAGCCTACTTATGATATAGACTAAGCAGCCGTAGTAGTTGCCTTAGAAATTTGGAGACATACTATTTGGGGACCATTTAAAGTTTTTATGATTGTAAATTTTAAGATATATATATTTTACCCATTAGGAGCTAATCGTGAGATAAAGGAGCTGGTTGGATTTGATTGGGGACTATAAGATCGAGATTCAGTATCATGTAGGAAATGCCAATGTGGTGACCGATGATTTGAGTAAACCTTTCCCCATACAATACTGAGGGAAGAGTTTCTGATATTTGGGATCAAAATGGCAAAACTAGGAACCTAGTATAATGTGTTTTCTGTTGAGAGTGAATTGATGAGTGTATTAAAGAGTTGAAAGGTGGTGATAAATTTTTGTAGGATAAGTTGATGAATGAGTTTGCTTTGTTCAAGCATGATGACAGAGTGTATTGATTAAGTTCCTAGATTGAGTTTGTGTATCTAACCACAAGGACAAAGGAAAGAATAATGTATGAGGCACATCCAACACTATATCCTGTTCATTTAGGAATTTATAAAATGTATACAGATTTGAAATTAGGATTTTGGTGGACTAGTATGAAGAAACAAATGACAGATTTTGTGGCTCAATACTTGATATATTAGAAAGTTATGAGTGAACATATGAGACATCAGGGAGAATTAGATCCTTTAGGAGTTCCGAGTGGAAGTGGAGTTTAATCTTTATGGATTTTATAGTTGGGGTTTCAAGGTCAGAGGAAGGTAATAATATGATTTGGGTTATAATTAATATATAGATTAACTAACAGTGCATATTTTATTCCCATGAATGATATGTGAGAGAAGAAGCAACTTGCTGATGCTTATATACATATGTGGTAGGTGTAGACACCCACATTTTGACCGCCAGGTGTCTATAGTAGGTCCCGCCAAACACCCGATGATGATAGGACGCAAACGTGCTTTAATGGACTTGAATATGGGCTCGAAATCATGGACATTTGGTTTAGGCTTATTACAGAGTACAAATCTTACAAAACCAACCTCAAATCCAGGCCGAGTGGGTCGTTTCGAGTCAAATGAGACTAATTTGGGTCGATTCCGACACCGGGGGTAAAACCGTCTTTTTACGACCGAGTCAAAACCCGGTCGAAAAATATTCTTGAGACACACGAGTCAGCCATGACACTTCACACGGCTGATCCGGTCCCAAACACTGCAAAAATCATCTTCAAATAATATTAAACAAATCCGTTTAAGGATAGAATTCGATCTCAAGTAGGAATTCTATCCAGAAACCGAAACAGTTTACAACCCGAGCTCAGATACTCGGCCAAGACAGCCGAGATATCCCTGTTTCAGCCGAGTTGCTCGGCTTCTTCACCAAGAAACGAGAAGTTTATTCCCTTACGAACTCTCGTATTTCCTATCCAAACCGGTATTTCTTGCCACACAAGCAAGACTACCTCGACTCCTATAAATAGGACTTCATATTCAACACAAAATACACATGAATCATCGATCAATACACCATAATTATTAGTCATACATATACTCGATATCTAGCAAAAAATATATTCTCGATATACGTCCGAAGGAATCCCGAAGTAGCTTCAAAAATCCGACGAAACCGACCCGTCCAAACCGGCCGAATCCGACGTCCCACACGACCAAAAATCCGCACCACCCTAACTCGTCCCACATCATCTCGATGCTCCCGTGCCTAAGCCACTGTCCGACGAGCTCTATACCGAGAAAATAAAGCATGTAGGTTGAGGGTGTAAATCAAAACCGATTCTCTCTTCTCTCTTCTCCTCCTCCACGTTTTTTTTTTTTTTTTTTTTATTTTCGTCGGTCGTTTTTTATTTAATACGGGTCGTTTGTCGCATATTTTCTATTTATTTTAATAATCGATATTACAAAACTATTTTTATGTAACGTTCTTAAAATACGATACCGATTTTCTAATCGAATATCGTATTTACAAGAACAAAATTAAATTAATCCTCGTTGATGCTAATAAAATCATTACCTTTTTTTACAAAATTCGATGATTTTTAACGCGGAGAGAATTAACATCTTTTTCGTTCAAAATTCTTTTTTTTTTACTTTTCGTTCAAAACAAAACCTTTTTTTAAAACTTTTTAAAAGCATTCTAACTATTCGATATCGATTTCATAATCGAATATCGAATACGACGAATATCGAAAATATAAATCGGGTATAAATTGATCCATATTTGTACGCGATTTATAAAAATTAACGATTTTCGACAAATAAAAAAACCGGCAGCCGACCCGCGCGGCAGCCGGTTCGCCGGTTTCTTTTTTTTCTTTCTTCACTTTTCTATTTTTAATTCTTTTCGAACCTTATATTAAAATGCGACTTTCGCGACATATTTCGATAAATACTTTTTTTTTCGACCTTGGTCAACACGTGTTAATCCATCACGTGTCATTAAAACTTTTTCGAGTCATGCATATTATTTATTCATGTCTTTGTTCAATTTATTCATCGTTACTAACTCGTTTTCTCGTGTTTGTAGCTTTTTATTTGTTTTTATCGTTTTATTAGACTAAAACGAACTCACATGCTAAGATAACTTTGACGTTATTAGTTTAATATGCATTAAACGACTTAGCAACCCACTTATTTATTTTTCTCACATGCTTAGGAAAATAATGTTTGCATATCATTCAACCGTCGAACTAATCCGTGTACACCAAAAACGAACAATATCTTAGTAAAGGCCGCTAAGTGCGGGCGGGGTTGGGTGTTCTTAGTGAACTTCCCAACACGTACCCTCACCCCTTACTCAGAACCGTGGTTTCCGGATGTCCGAAACCATTGGCAACGAGAGTCATTCAATATACGATTAACCCAAACCCGCGCGTGGCCGCGTCGGGGTGGACCTATGTCATGTCCACAATTTGGCGAATCCGCTGGGGATCAACTGATGAGTCACTTACCATCGGCATCCCTAGGGCGAGACTCGAAAAGAAATCGTTCGAATAGTAATGTACACGTTTTAGTTCAATGGGCCATGCATAACTCAATCTTTCCCGGGCCGGTTACTTGTGACCGACGTCCCAATATACCGCGGTGCGTTCCTACTTGGACCCACTAAAGACTTCGATGGCGGAACTCGCATGGGTTTTACGGTAGGTTCTAAGACCAACTCGGCTTAGGAAGACCGTTCTGATTTGCGAGAAAGCTATCGTCGTTGGTATAGACCCTATTAGACCGACCGAGACTTAGACTAGGAGCATACATGGTGTCGTTATACTGTTTTCGTGACTACATGCTACTTGGTCCGTGTCTCATCCTTTTTTCAAAAAACCGAGTTTTCAAAAAAAAAACTTGCATCTTTTTTAAAAAAACCATCCATTTTTTCAAAACCCGGAAAGCTACCGAATTTAGGACTTATGATTTTTACTCAAAATAGCCTATTTTCTAGCCGGTATGCTGTCCAAACTTTTCAAAAAATTCAAAATCTCGGCCCAATGACACCGTTTTTTTCGATTTTCAAAAAAATTGGGCCATCCAATCCGACCTTGCTCGGGTTTTTCAAATCCAAATCCTCTTTTCAAAGCTTTCTTCTTAGGACTTCCCGTATTTAGCAGTGTCGGGTCTAGTCATAAGTTGTTAAGAGTCCATAGCGTCGAAACTCCGTCGATCTTACATCACGGGTTTCCACCCCATCCCCAAGTCCGCCTTATTAGTCAAGGCACGGCCCACCTACGTAGGACAAACTCCTACAAAGGGAAGCCCACTTACACAATCGAGTCCAAAGTCTGGGTTTAGCTCACACGTAGGTCTTTCTTCACACGGGACTAGGCCCATTCTGCCGAAATCCTAAAGAAAGCCCACCATCCACGAGTCACCCGTCTAGGAGTCGGTCTTCAGCCTCACTCGGGGGCTACCCTTTAGCGTAGCGATCAATCACGGTTACTCTAAGGGTCAGGTCTTACACGTGTTGTCTCACGTATCCCACTTTCGAGTCACTTAGGTGTCACACCATCTGAGTCATGTCTAAGCCCTTAGTCTCACTTGGGGGCTATTCTCCGACGGAGCGATTAATCACAGTCACTCCGAGAATCATACCCCGCATATTTGTCTTAGGAGAGTCTAACCCGAGTCAAACTGGAGTCGTCTCTCCTCCCGCGCTATTTCCTATGCCTTGGTGTATTTGAGTTCCGAAGCAACTTTCCTGATTACGCGGTATTCTTACAGATAGGCCGCCCTTCACCCGAACCATGACTAAGGACTCCATTGATCAACTGACTGCCTCGTTGGCCAAGATCCAAGATCAACTGAACCAGATGAGGGGAGACCAAACCGCCATTGCCACCCGTTTGAGTACCTTGGAACAAAGGACTCCTAAAGTCGGGAATGAAACCACTGGGCCCATAGCTGAACTGGCCAACGCAGTCCGCAAGCTGGAGGAACAGGTCCACCTGTCGACCAACAATTCAATCCATACGGAAAATGCTCATTCCTATTCACCTTTGATCGACGAGCTGCCCGCTAACCTCAACCTGACGGGCCTACCAATGTTCGACGGGACTGAAGACCCGGTATTACATATCCGGGCTTTCAAAGAATTCATGGCCATCAAAGGAGTGAAATCAACCATGTTCAAGCACCTGTTTTCTTCCTCCCTCGAGAAGCACCCGAAAGCATGGTACTACAGGCTTGACACCAAGAAGTACAAGACTTGGGATGACGTGGCGACGGAATTCGCTCGGAATTATGCCGATAATACCGAGATCTAAACCACGATGCGTACTTTAGAAGTCGTGGCCCAAGAGCCCAAGGAAGGTTTCACTAAGTACCTTCAAAGGTGAAGGGCCGAGAGTGTGAAGTTGGTAGACAAGCCCAACGAGAAGACACTAGTGGAGGCGTTCATCAACAACCTCCTACCTTCCTACCGCATCCATCTTAGGTATGCCGGCATTTCCAACTTTGCAGTGCTTACCGAAATAGGCACTAGGATTGAAGATGATCTTCGACACAATGAAGATCCGGGTGAAGCTTCCGTTGAAGGCTATATTGGACATCAACTCGAGTCCTCAGAAGCCGACGACAAATGACAACGTTATCCGAGAGTCTAGATTTGGTTTAAGCCGGAGTCTAAGTCCGAGTCTAGGATGTTCTATTTCCTTCACTTTCCATTTCCAAATCAGAGTCAAAGTCTTTTGCATTCTGTCCTCTTTTTCACATTTCAATAAAATCAGTTTTTCTATTTCACATATATACTTTCCCTATGTGTTTCCGAGAACATGATGAACACCATCATACACTGTGAGCACATGCACGTGACTATTGTGGGCACATCTATAATGACTGCAGGAAACCGAGCCCGTGTTTTCCTTTTACCTGTTCCATGTCTGACATAGAAAGCCACATAACCACCCTTAGTAGGAGCGGTATCGAATCCTATTACGAATCTAGGTAGTCTCCTAGTTTGGGTCCAAGACGGGAGGCAAGCTCATTTCCCACAATAAACACCCATCCGATAAGATCAACCGATCCCTACCTTTGGTATTAGTCCAACCAAAATTCAAAAAACCCATGACCGGGGCTGAGAGGTCAACCAAAATTCAAAAAACCCATGACCGGGGCTGAGAGGTCAACCAAAATTCAAAAAAGCCATGACCGGGGCTGAGAGGTCAACCAACATTCAAAAAACCCATGACCGGGGCTGAGAGGTCAACCAAAATTCAAGAAACCCATGACCGGGGCTGAGAGGTCAACCAACATTCAAAAAAAAAACCATGACCGGGGCTAAGAGGTCAACCAGCAAAAATTCAAAAAAAAAAACCCATGACCGGGGCTAAGAGGTCAATAAAAAAAAATCAAATACCCATGACCGTGGTCAATGGTCAACTCAAGTGAAAATTCTTTGACCGGGGTACGATCAAATTCAAAATTATCAATACCATCCAATAGGGGAGAAACAATCAAGTTGGTCAGCTAGCACCACATCTAGCCTTCCCACATTACAACCCTCAAGACCTTCCCGAGACCTAGGCTAGAGACATCTCGGATTTTTGAGGATTCAAGCTCCATAGGATACCCTAACCATTAGGGCCAGACATGGAAATCAGATCCCGCATTATCAAACCTACCCCGATCGAAGTTCGAGTCATTATTACTCGACTTCCCCCTTTTCTACCACATTACAATACCTTACCCTCGAAGCCTTAGCTCCACAAAATCGAGCTCCAGATTTCGAATCATCAAAGCCACTTACTTCCTAGCACCACATTTCCAAAAAACATCTAAACCAGTTACCAACCCCAAACACGGGAATTCAACTTGCGGTCGGCATAGAACATGCCCAAATAGTTCACACCACCTCTGGGGGCTACCTCGGAGAATGCTCACAGTCACAGGATCAACATCCTAACTATTCTAGCCCTTTGATCAAGACATCATTGGGAATGCACCTAGCCTACACCATCGCTATGGCTAGTTACACACAAAGCCCTAGTAGACTAGGCACCATAATATATCTTTCAACATTGAACTATGGCTTGGTTTGATTTCACTACACGTGAATACGTAGGCAGCCTTTCAAAAGAGGCACAACCACCCACATTGACACACATTCAAAAAGCACCGTCATTCCGGTCACGACACTGTCATGTTCTCAACAGCTAGCTTTGTTGTCCCGGGGGCTTCTCCTAGGCAGAAGTTCTCCATCCACTCACATAATCCAAAGACTTTCAAGAACTAGCCTCCTTTCTATAGTGTGTCCTAGTACTCGGCTCAGTCGAAGACGAGAATCTGTCAGGACTCGAAGCAATACCTACTTTGGGAATATACCCCGAAACCAAAAAAATTCAAAAGAACACCAGTCTACGGCGTTGCTACCACAAAGCCCTGTCGTACGGAAACAGTCTCATAACATATCTTTCCCGCTCCGAGGATTCGACCATGTTGCCACTCGCCTAGGCTACGGAATAGCGCAACTTAAGAGTCTTGTCATCTTAGGTGGCCCACCCCCCTACCGAGTCACGGTCCAACCCCTTGAGAGTCCAGTCGTGTCTGTCAACCCGTCCGGTCACGTCCAGAGTTGAGTCTGTCGGTATATCTCTCTCTTCAAATTCTCATTTTAAAATTTGCAAAACTTAGCCATTTGAGAAAATCCCTTTCCTAGTCACCCCGGGAATAGGAATTTTTATCACACTTCATCTAGGCATACAGGCCTAACCAGAAATTTTTAGGAATCCGTGTCAGAATCTGATCAGGAATCAAGTCATCCCAAGCATTTCTTTTCTTCCAATTTTTTCAAAATTTCCGCCATTTTCAAAAAAAAAAAAAAAAAAAAATTCGGTTTTTTCCAAAAAAAAAAAATCAGCCAAAAATTATTTTCTTCCCCAGCACGAGTCGATGTTTTATCTATATGTTGCATACAAAACAGACAGGTATCCCAAGACTCCCGGAGAATTCTCAAAGTTCTCAGTGAAAATTCAAGCAACATTTTCGCTGAGGAATCGGATGTATCAGTAAGCGGTACATCCGCAGCTTCTAATAGAGGCTCCCGCGCAATTCAAAGATGGGACGTATCAGTAAGCGGTACACCCATAGCCTCCAAGGCAAACTCCCACGCAATTTCAAGATGGAGATTGTCTGTAAACAGACAAACCCAAGACTTTTTTAGTAGAAAGTCCCCGCGCCGTTATTGACATCTATCCAGGTATGATTCCTATCTTATGGCTGGCGAGCCCTTCACGCAAGTCTAATGGACTCTAAACGACCCGATCGGAAGTCTGCCAGGTCTTAATCCTCGATTGGCCTGGTAGCTACTCTGACTTTCGCCTTGTCCAAGCCTCAGTCAGAGTGGGGGCTCTGTATACACCCACATTTTGACCGCCAGGTGTCTATAGTAGGTCCCGCCAAACACCCGATGATGATAGGACGCAAACGTGCTTTAATGGACTTGGATATGGGCTCGAAATCATGGACATTTGGTTTAGGCTTATTACGGAGTACAAATCTTACAAAACCAACCTCAAATCCAGGCCGAGTGGGTCGTTTCGAGTCAAATGAGACTAATTTAGGTCGATTCCGACACCGGAGGTAAAACCGTCTTTTTACGACCGAGTCAAAACCCGGTCGAAAAATATTCTTGAGATACACGAGTCAGCCGTGACACTTCACACGGCTGATCCGGTCCCAAACACTGCAAAAATCATCTTCAAATAATATTAAACAAATCCGTTTAAGGATAGAATTCGATCTCAAGTAGGAATTCTATCCAGAAACCGAAATAGTTTACAACCCGAGCTCAGATACTCGGCCAAGACAGCCGAGATATCCCTGTTTCAGCCGAGTTGCTCGGCTTCTTCACCAAGAAACGAGAAGTTTATTCCCTTACGAACTCTCGTATTTCCTATCCAAACCGGTATTTCTTGCCACATAAGCAAGACTACCTCGACTCCTATAAATAGGACCTCATATTCAACACAAAATACACATGAATCATTGATCAATACACCATATTTATTAGTCATACATATACTCGATATCTAGCAAAAAATATATTCTCGACATACGTCCGAAGGAATCCCGAAGTACCTTCAAAAATCCGACGAAACCGACCCGTCCAAACCGGCTGAATCCGACGTCCCACACGACCAAAAATCCGCACCACCCTAACTCGTCCCACATCATCTCGACGCTCCCGTGCCTAAGCCATTGTCCGACGAGCTCCATACCGAGAAAATAAAGCATGTTGGTTGAGGGTGTAAATCAAAATCGATTCTCTCTTCTCTCTTCTCCTCCTCCACGTTTTTTTATTTTTTTTTATTTTCGTCGGTCATTTTTTATTTAATACGGGTCGTTTGTCGCATATTTTCTATTTATTTTAATAATCGATATTACAAAACTATTTTTATGTAACGTTCTTAAAATACAATACCGATTTTCTAATCGAATATCGTATTTACAAGAACAAAATTAAATTAATCCTCGTTGATGCTAATAAAATCGTTACCTTTTTTTACAAAATTCGATGATTTTTAACGCGGAGAGAATTAACATTTTTTTCGTTCAATTTTTTTTTTTTTACTTTTCGTTCAAAACAAACCCTTTTTTTAAAACTTTTTTAAAAGCATTCTAACTATTCGATATCGATTTCATAATCGAATATCGAATACGACGAATATCGAAAATATAAATCGGGTATAAATTGATCCATATTTGTACGCGATTTATAAAAATTAACGATTTTCGACAAATAAAAAACCGGCAGCCGACCCGCGCGGCAGCCGGTTCGCCGGTTCCTTTTTTTTCTTTCTTCGCTTTTCTATTTATTCATGTCTTTGTTCAATTTATTCATCGTTATTTACTCGTTTTCTCGTGTTTGTAGCTTTTTATTTGTTTTTATCGTTTTATTAGACTAAAACGAACTCACAAATACCCTCATCTTTTTGCCTAAGGTGAATTTTTCGTGCTTCGAGGACGAAGCTTTATTTTAAGGTGGGTAGAAATATGCATGACTACTTATTTTTATGGGAAACTAAGCATGTTCTTGTGTGATTTCATGCTAATATCTATTTATTGGTCACAAATATGAATATTTTGGCTATAATCGATATTTTTTTTTTGGGAAAAGGTAAGTATATTAGATTAAACAATGATCATGTACATAGTTGTTTAACATAATTAGCATCTCTGCTATTTAGATTCCGCATTCGAATCGTACTACTATAAAACAATTTCAATTCCTCAATTATCCTTTTGGCCATTATATGTGGCCTTACTAACAACCCTTCTATTCTACTCTTATTTCGCTGTTGCCAAATAGAGTAGATAGTAGCATTGATAGCTTCATTCACTATAGCTCGTTTGAGCTTAGTTCCCCTCATATTTAGTCTCCATTTGTTGCAAATCGCATTGTCCATTCTTTTCTCTGTTCATATCCCAACAGCCTGTAATATCTGTCTGCTATATATGCATTCTGTGGACATGACATAGGTCCACCCCGACGCGGCCACGCGCGGGTTTGGGGAGGCGAATGAATCTCCATATGAGAATGGATCGAATTGAAATTTTGGTCTATGTGGAGTCGCCACCGAATTTTATGGTTATTCGGAACCGTTCGAGCCCACTCTATGTCGTAGTGGGCCGTATACAAAATACGGCCCATTTTCGATGTCAGAGTTTATCGGGCTCGTCCCTTTGCATATCGATATAGATGCCGACTTGAGCGGTTAATCGTATATTGAATGACTCTCGTGCGCCAACGGTTTCGGGCATCCGGAAACCGAGGTTCTGAGTAAGGGGTGAGGGTACGTGTTGGGAAGCCCACAAAGGACACCCAACCCCGCCCGCACATTAGCGGCCTCTACTAAGAACTCGAGTGACTTTCTAATACGCGTGCTAGTAAAACGGGAAAATGATATGCAAAGATTTATTTTCCCTAAACATGTGAATGGAATTGAAAAGTGGGTTTCTATGTCAATTTAATGCAACTAAAATTAACGTCGAAGTTGTATTTTAGCATGCGGGTTCATTTAGTACAATAAACGAATAATAATTAAATTGACAAAAGAAACAAAAAAAAACGCGTTAGTAAACGATGTAAAGAAACGAATAATAACGGTTTGCAACTATTGAATTGAATCGAAAAGATGCAAATATGAGGATGCACGATTTGAAAAGATAGTATACATGTGATTAATTATACGCATGTTGACCTAAGTCGTAAAATACTATCGAGTTTGAAAAATAGAATAATGTACGACTTGCGTTTTAGTCGTTATGAGGCTACTCAATCGAGTGGTCGATGGACTCGATCGAGTAGGCCTGTAAAAAGGGATTCTGTTTTGCATTATGGACCGTACTCGGCCGAGTTATTGACCAACTCGGTCGAGTACATGGCCACTCGACCGAGTCACTGTGAGACTCGATCGAGTGGTGATCGTGATTAGCATTCTGACTTGATTTTGAGGTGCCACTCGACCGAGTGGGCTAGGCACTCGGTCGAGTGCCCTCTGTACGAATTAAGATTCGTTTATAAAATCGTGTTTTATGTCGAAAATCGTTTTAAATTGATTATTGAGATGTGATTAAATTTTCTCCGCGTTAATAATGTCATAATTCTAAAGAATTGTTTTGACAATTATTTAGCATCAACGAAAATTGCCCTAAGTTGATTTAATGCGATTTAGAAAGATTGACTCTTTGATTAAATAATAAAAAGAGCTTGATTCCCTTGACTTCTCCGACATCGATAAATCCCTAGAGATCGTGATGTCGGATCCGTGTCAACGGGTTTTGACCCTTATTAAAATTGGTTTTAGAAAATTCGATGAATGCAATATTAAAGATGATAATGACGAGAAATAAAGACGAATTCTTGTTTAAGTTGACTCATCTCAATAATCAAATAATCGGGGTATCGGAATAAGCGACCGGCAACGCTGTGTGCAGTACACTTGTATATTCGGGTTTCCTTATTCCGATATCCCTCTCATTCGACACAAATTGATAAGTATTTTAATGTTTTGATGCTAACAATATTATCGATATTATGATGCAATAATGATAACGAGGTAAATAATAAAAATAATAGTAATAATAATAATAATAATAATAACAATAAACGTAATAATAATAATAATAATAATAATAATAATAATAGTACCGTAATAATAATAATAATAATAATAATAATAATACCGTAATAATAATAATAATAATAATAATACCGTAATAATAATAATAATAATAATAATAATAATAATAATAATAATAATAATACCGTAATAATAATAATAATAATAATAATAATAATAATAATAATAATAATAAACGAAAAAAACGGAGAAAAGAGAAGAGAAAGAAGAAGAAGGTTTGTCACCCTCAACCTACATGTTTCTGTCTCGGAGCGGACTCGTAATCGTGGCTTTAACACAAGAGTCTTCGAGGTGTATGGAGGCTAAGTTGTGGTGACTCGGATTTGATTACTAAAACTAGGTTTAGGGTTTTTGCTAGTGTAAACTAGGTTTAGGGTGTATAGATGATTGTCCTAGAGTGTACTAGGGTTTTTGTGTAGATGTGTAAGATGATTGTCCTAGAGTGTACTAGGGTTTTTAGGTTTGTGAGAAGTTGTGTAATTGTGTTGCATGGGGTTGCTTATATAGGCAAAGTTAGGGCACCTTGGTGTCTAGGGTTTTGTGCCTTGACGGACTTGATTTGATGGCCCGTTTGGAGGCGGACCGTGGGTGAGCTACTCGGAAACGGCTTTGACCGGGTTTTAATCTGGTCGCTAAAAGTCGGTTTTATTTCCGGTGTCGGTTTTGACCCAAATTAGTCTTCTTTGACTCGGGATGATCCACTGGGCCTGGATTCGAGGTTGATTTTGTGAGATTTGTACTCCATAAGTGTGTTAGCCAGCGATTAATGGGTTTGAGCCCGTATCCGAGCGCATAGAGACATGTTAGCGTCCGATCATCATCGGGTGTTTTTTGGAAACTGCCATAGACACCTGGTGGTCAAAATGCGGGTGTCTACAGAGCCCCCACTCTGACTGAGGCTTGGACAAGGCGAAAGTCAGAGTAGCTACCAAGCCCGTTAAGACCAGGTAGGCTTCCGGTCGGGTCGTTTATAGTCCGTTAGACTTGCGTGAAGGGCTCGCCGGCCATAAGACAGAAATCATACCTGAGTTCCGTGGGGACGTTGGGCTTGTCGCGTAAGCCCTGGGTGTGCCTGTGTGTGGGCCCATCCCGTGCTGTCCCAAAAGATGCTGCTGGGGAGATTTGATGGTTTGTATGTTTTTGTTTGAGTCGTACCTGCATAAGTTACATAAAATGCAATGCAACACATAGGTAGTAAAATGACTCGTGCTGGGGAAAACGATTTTTGAAAGTTGAATTTTTGAAATCCTGAAAGCAATCGCGAGCTAGGTTTTCAAAATGGAAAGGGGTAGAAAAGAAATTCGCAGTTTAAATAGACTGAAATCTGACCTTGTCGAAAAGGATCTTTTTTCAAATGGCTAAATTTTGCAAATCTCAAAATGGAGTTTGAAGAGAGGGACCTACCGACAGACCTGACTCTGGACAGGACGAGTTGACTGACACGGACTGGACTCTCTAAGGGTTGGACCGTGACTCGGTAGGGGTGTGGGCCGCCTAACAAGACTCTTAAGTTGCGCTATCCTGTAGCCTAGGCGAGTGGCAACACGGTCGCACGTCGAAATGGGATAAATATGCTATAGGGGACTGGCAGTAGTCCGTAATGAGACTGTTTTAGCCTGGTGCCCTTCCGGATTTCCTATTTTAGGATACTTTTCCAAAGTGGGTGATGCCTCGAGTCCTGACAGATTCTTGTCTTCGACTGAGCCGAGTACTAGGACACACTACAGAAAGAAGGCTAGATTTTTTGTTGGATTTATCTGGATTTTGTGAGTGGATGGAGAACTTCTGCCTAGGAGAAGCCCCCAGGACAACAAAGCTAGCTGTTGAGAACATGATGGTGTCGTGACCGGAATAATGGCGCTTTTTGAATGTGTGTCAATGTGGGTGGTTGTGCCTCTGTTGAAAGGCTGCCTACGTATTCACGTGTGGTGAAATCAAACCATGCCGTAGTTCGGTGGATCGAAAGATGTATTATGGTGCCTAGTCTAATAGGACTTTGTGTGTAACTAGCCATAATGACGGTGTGGGCTAGGTGCATTCCCAGTGATGTCTTGATCAAAGGGCTTGAATGGTTAGGATATTAATCCTGTGACTGTGAGCGTTCTCCGGGGTAGCCCCCAGAGGTGGTGTGAACTATTTGGGCATGTTCTATGCCGACTGCAAGTTGAGTTCCCGTGTTCGGGGTTGGTAACTGGTTTGGATGGGAAGAATTGGGACGGGATTTTAACGAGTTTTGCTCTCGGGGATTTTAACGAGTTTTGCTCTTGAGGATTTTAACGAGTTTTGCTCTCGGGGATTTTAACGAGTTTTGCTCTCGGGGATTTGACGAGTTTTGCTCTCGGGTCTTTGACGAGTTTTGCTCTCGGGGATTTGACGAGTTTTGCTCTCGGGGATTTGACGAGTTTTGCTCTCGGGGATTTGACGAGTTTTGCTCTCGGGTCTTTGTATGGTGATTGTGAATTTTGTTATGTAAAGGGAAAGTCGAGTAAAATGGCTCGAACTTTGATCGGGATAGGTTTTGATAATGCGGGATCTGGTTTCCATGTCTGGCCCTAATGGTTAGGGGTATCCTATGGTGCTTGAATCCTCAAAATTCCGGGCTGTCTCTGGCCTGGGTCTCGGGGAGGTCTTGAGGGTTGTAATGTGGGAAGGCTAGATGTGGTGTTAGCTGACCAGCTTGATTGTCACTCCCCTATTGGATGGTATTGATAATTTTGAATTTGACCGTACCACGGTCAAAGGATTTTCACTTGAGTTGACCGTTGACCACGGTCATGGGTATTTGATTTTTGATTGACCTCGCGATCATGGGGTTTTGATAATTTTGACCGTACCCTGGTCGTGGGGCTTTCACTGAAATTGACCGTTGACCACGGTCATGGGTATTCTGAATTTTTTTGACGATGGCCTGCTTTTTTTTTGTTTTGGCCTTTTGCTTTTTTTTTTTTTTTTTTCATGGACTTTCGATTTTTTTCGTGTCCAGTTTTCTTTTTTTTGATGGCCTTCTTTTTGCTTTGGCCCTTTTTTTTTTTTGACTTTTGATTTTTTTTGTCCAGTCAGACTAACACCTAAGGTAGGGATTGGTCAGTCTTATCGGAGGGGTGTTTTATTGTGGGAAATGGGCTTGCCTCCCGTCTTGAACCCAAACTAGCAGATTACCTAGATTTTTCATAGGATTCAATACCGCTCTTGCTACGGGTAGTTATGTGGTTTTTCTATACCAGACACGGAATAGGTAAAAAGAAAACACGGGCTCGGTTTCCTGCAGTCATTATAGATGTGCCTATAATAGTCACGTGCGTGTGCTCACAGTGTATGATGGTGTTCATCCTGTTCTCGGAAACACGTAAGGAAAGTATATATGAGAAAGAATATTGAAAGCTGATTTTATTGAATTTTGTAAAAGAGGACAGAATACGACTGACTCTGACTCTGACTTTGACTTTGAAAGAAATGGTACATCCTAGACTCGGACTCAGACTCAGACTTAAACCAAATCTGGACTCTCGGATGATGTCGTCATTAGTCGTCGGCTTCTAAGGACTCGAGTTGATGTCCAGTATAGCCTTTAGTAGAAACTTCACCCAGATCTTCATTGTGTCGAAGATCATCTTCAATCCTAATGCCCATTTCGGTAAGTACGGCAAAGTTTGAAATGCCGGCATACCTAAGATGGACGCGGTAAGAAGGTAGGAGGTTGTTGATGAAGGCCTCCACTAGTGTCTTCTCGTTGGGCTTGTCTACCAACTTCACACTCTCGGCCCTCCATCTTTGAAAATATTTAGTGAACCCTTCTTTGGGCTCTTGGGCCATGATTTCCAGAGTACGCATTGTAGTCCGAATCTCAATATTATCGGCGTAGTTCCGAGCGAACTCTGTTGCCACGTCATCCCAAGTCGGGTATTTCTTGGAATCGAGCCTGTAGTACCAGGCTTTGGGGTGTTTCTGGAGGGAGTAAGGGAATAAGTGCTTAAACATGGTGGACTTTACCCCTTGGATCGCCATGAAATCTTTGAAAGCCCGGATGTGATGGACCGGGTCTTCAGTACCCTCAAACATTGGAATTCCCGTAAGGTTGAGGTTAGCCGGTAGCTCGTCATTCAAAGGTGAATAAGTACGAGCGTTTTCGGCGTTGATCGAGTTGTTCGTCGATAAGTGGACTTGCTCTTCGAGCCTTCGAACAACACTGATCAATTCGGCTATGGGCCCAGTGGGCTCAGCTCCTTCAACTGGGGCCGTTTTCTCCACGGTGCTTAGGCGGGTGGATAAAGTCGCTTGGTTAGCCTGGATGGCAGCCAGTTGAGTCTCGATCTTGGTCAGAGCGTCTTTCAATTCGTCCATCTTGCGTTGGTATCTAGTTACGGGTGGCCTGTCTGTAAGAACACCGCGTAATCAGTAAAGTTGCTTCGGAACTCAAATTCACCAAGGCATAGGAAATAGCGCGGGAGGAGGGACGACTCTGGTTAGACTCGGGTTAGACTCCCCTAAGACAAATGTGTAGGGTACGATTCTCGGAGTGACTGTGATTAATCGCTCCGTCGGAGAATAGCCCCCCAGGTGAGACTAAGGACTTTGATAGGACTCAGATGGTGTGACATCTAAGTGACTCGAAAGTGGGGTACGTGAGACACGTGTAAGACATGACCCTTAGGGCAATCGTGATTGATCGCCCTGCTAAGAGGTAGCCCCCAAGTGGGATTGAATATTTTGTTAATACTCGAGTGTTGGACGAGTGACCCTTAGACGTAAGGACCGTGATCCTTTTGTTATAGGGCTATGCCTTGTAAAAGGTTGACTCGGAAAAGACACCTAGACGGGTGACTTGTGAAAGGTGGGCCTTCCTTAGGGTTTGGCTATGTTGGCCGAGTCCTGTCTGAAGGAAGGTCCACGTGAGACATCCCCAAACTTTTAGACTCGAGTGTGTAGACGGGTCTTCCTTTGTAGGAGTATGTCCTACGTAGGTGGGCCATGCCTTAGTCTAATAAGGCGGACTGGGAAAGGGAAGAAACTTGTGATGTAAGATCGACAGAGTTTCGACGCTACGGAACTTGACAACTTAAGACTCGACCCGACACTGCTAAATACGGGAAGTCCTAGAAGTGGAAGGTTTTGAAAATTGATGATTTTTAAAAAAGGACCGAGTGGACTCGGTGAGTGGCCCAAATTTCCGAAAAAGAGGACGAAACGTCATTGGGCCACAGGTTTTGAAAGTTCGAGTTATGATTTGGGCAGCATACCGTCTAGAAAATAGGCTATTTTGAGTAAAATCATAAGTCCTAAATTCGGTATGTGTCCCGGGTTTTGAAATCGAATAGTTTGAAAAGGATGCAATTTTGAAAAGTTGACGGTTTTTTGAAAACGACTCGGAAACCAAGTAGCACGTAGTCACACAAGCATTATAACGACGCCATGTATGCTCTATACTAAGTCTCGGTCGGTCTATAAAGGGTCTATACCAGTGTACATAGTCTAGACGTTGATCGGGACGGACTTCCTAAGTCGAGTTGATCTTAGAACATGCCGCAAAACCCACTCGAATCGACTATGGACACCTTTTGACATATCCATATTGGAGTACATCAACGGTATAGTGGGACGTCGGTCGCGAGTACCGGCCCGGGAAAATATGGGTTATGCATGAACCGTAGAACTAAAACGCGTATTGTATTTGTCGAACGATTTCTTTTCGAGTCTCACCCTGAGGATGCCGATGGTAAGTCACGCATCAGTTAATCCCCAGCGGAGTCGCCAAATTGTGGACATGACATAGGTCCACCCCGACGCGGCCACACGCGGGTTTGGGGAGGCGAATGAATCTCCATATGAGAATGGATCGAATTGAAATTTAGGTCTATGTGGAGTCGCCACCGAATTTTATGGTTATTCGGAACCGTTCGAGCCCACTCTATGTCGTAGTGGGCCGTATACAAAATACGGCCCATTTTCGATGTCAGAGTTTATCGGGCTCGTCCCTTTGCATATCGATATAGATGCCGACTTGAGCGGTTAATCGTATATTGAATGACTCTCGTGCGCCAACGGTTTCGGGCATCCGGAAACCGAGGTTCTGAGTAAGGGGTGAGGGTACGTGTTGGGAAGCCCACAAAGGACACCCAACCCCGCCCGCACATTAGCGGCCTCTACTAAGAACTCGAGTGACTTTCTAATACGCGTGCTAGTAAAACGGGAAAATGATATGCAAAGATTTATTTTCCCTAAACATGTGAATGGAATTGAAAAGTGGGTTTCTATGTCAATTTAATGCAACTAAAATTAACGTCGAAGTTGTATTTTAGCATGCGGGTTCATTTAGTACAATAAACGAATAATAATTAAATTGACAAAAGAAACAAAAAAAAAACGCGTTAGTAAACGATGTAAAGAAACGAATAATAACGGTTTGCAACTATTGAATTGAATCGAAAAGATGCAAATATGAGGATGCACGATTTGAAAAGATAGTATACATGTGATTAATTATACGCATGTTGACCTAAGTCGTAAAATACTATCGAGTTTGAAAAATAGAATAATGTACGACTTGCGTTTTAGTCGTTATGAGGCTACTCGATCGAGTGGTCGATGGACTCGATCGAGTAGGCCTGTAAAAAGGGATTCTGTTTTGCATTATGGACCGTACTCGGCCGAGTTATTGACCAACTCGGTCGAGTACATGGCCACTCGACCGAGTCACTGTGAGACTCGATCGAGTGGTGATCGTGATTAGCATTCTGACTTGATTTTGAGGTGCCACTCGACCGAGTGGGCTAGGCACTCGGTCGAGTGCCCTCTGTACGAATTAAGATTCGTTTGTAAAATCGTGTTTTATGTCGAAAATCGTTTTAAATTGATTATTGAGATGTGATTAAATTTTCTCTGCGTTAATAATGTCATAATTCTAAAGAATTGTTTTGACAATTATTTAGCATCAACGAAAATTGCCCTAAGTTGATTTAATGCGATTTAGAAAGATTGACTCTTTGATTAAATAATAAAAAGAACTTGATTCCCTCGACTTCTCCGACATCGATAAATCCCTAGAGATCGTGATGTCGGATCCGTGTCAACGGGTTTTGACCCTTATTAAAATTGGTTTTAGAAAATTCGATGAATGCAATATTAAAGATGATAATGACGAGAAATAAAGACGAATTCTTGTTTAAGTTGACTCATCTCAATAATCAAATAATCGGGGTATCGGAATAAGCGACCGGCAACGCTGTGTGCAGTACACTTGTATATTCGGGTTTCCTTATTCCGATATCCCTCTCATTCGACACAAATTGATAAGTATTTTAATGTTTTGATGCTAACAATATTATCGATATTATGATGCAATAATGATAACGAGGTAAATAATAAAAATAATAGTAATAATAATAATAATAATAACGATAAACGTAATAATAATAATAATAATAATAGTACCGTAATAATAATAATAATAATAATAATAATAATAATAATAATACCGTAATAATAATAATAATAATAATACCGTAATAATAATGATAATAATAATAATAATAATAATACCGTAATAATAATAATAATAATAATAATAATAATAATAACGGAGAAAAGAGAAGAGAAAGAAGAAGGAGGTTTGTCACCCTCAACCTACATGTTTCTGTCTCGGAGCGGACTCGTAATCGTGGCTTTAACACAAGAGTCTTCGAGGTGTATGGAGGCTAAGTTGTGGTGGCTCGGATTTGATTACTAAAACTAGGTTTAGGGTTTTTGCTAGTGTAAACTAGGTTTAGGGTGTATAGATGATTGTCCTAGAGTGTACTAGGGTTTTTGTGTAGATGTGTAAGATGATTGTCCTAGAGTGTACTAGGGTTTTTAGGTTTGTGAGAAGTTGTGTAATTGTGTTGCATGGGGTTGCTTATATAGGCAAAGCTAGGGCACCTTGGTGTCTAGGGTTTTGTGCCTTGACGGACTTGATTTGATGGCCCGTTTGGAGGCGGACCGTGGGTGAGCTACTCGGAAACGGCTTTGACCGGGTTTTAATCTGGTCGCTAAAAGTCGGTTTTATTTCCGGTGTCGGTTTTGACCCAAATTAGTCTTCTTTGACTCGGGATGATCCACTGGGCCTGGATTCGAGGTTGATTTTGTGAGATTTGTACTCCATAAGTGTGTTAGCCAGCGATTAATGGGTTTGAGCCCGTATCCGAGCGCATAGAGACATGTTAGCGTCCGATCATCATCGGGTGTTTTTTGGAAACTGCCATAGACACCTGGCGGTCAAAATGCGGGTGTCTACACATTCACAAAAGAGATGCCCAATCGTTTCAGTACTGGCAGAACAGATGCATCACAAATCGTCCTCTACCAGCTGCAATTTATACAGCCTCTCTTTCGTGTTCATGGCCTGATGCTGGTGCATCCACGCCATCATCCTGTGCTTAGGCATAGTCCAATGATCCCATACCACTCTATGCCAGTCCACCTCACCTCCTTTCTCTCTAAACCACTGATAACCCTTCGCTATAGTGTAAACATTGCTGTCAGACCATTCTCCATTCTCATAGTTTATCTTCATCTTGTCTTTCACTTGACAAATTTTTCTCCACCCCCAACTGGTATCTAAATTCGGTCTATATTTAAGCCATTCCCGTCCCTTCAGATAAACTGCATTCACCCATTGCACCCATAGCTTGTCAGGATGTTTCAAAACCCACCATGTCATCTTCCCCAAGGCAGCTTTATTCCAATGGCAATTTTGCATCACGTTGAGGCCCCCTTCCTTATATGTGTGCAAATCTTCTTCCATGCTACCAATGGAGTACGGGTATAGCTCACACCCCCTTCCCATAGGTACATTCTACACAATGCCTCTATTTGCTTGATTACTCCTTTCGGGATTAGAAAAATCGTTGCCCAGTAGTTATGTAGGGTACCTAATACTGCCTTGACGAGTACCAGACGACCCGCATAAGATAATTTTCTGGCTCCAAATTTCCTAATTCGTTCCATGACATTGTTAATCAATGGCATACAGTCACTTACATTCAGTCTTGAAGCTTTGATGGGAACCCCTAGATATTTGAATGGCAAAGATCCTTCCGTGCACCCTGAAACTGCCAGTATCTCCTTTTTCAAATCACTTCTTACTCCATTAAAGTATATATTGGTCTTTCCTTTACTCAATTGGAGTCCAGATGCTGCAGAGAAGGTAGCGAAGGTTCGTAGCAGAGTCATCATTGACTGAATATCCCCCTTACTAAACATGAGTAGATCGTCTGCGAACATGAGATTAGCTAGCTTCATAGATTTACAAAGAGGGTGGAATCTGAATCCTTCTTATCTGTTGTATACCTGAGCAACCGAGACAAGTACTCCATGCAAATTGTGAATAAGAGAGGGGATAGCGGATCCCCTTGTCTAAGCCCTCGTTTCCCTGGAAAGAATCCAAAGGATTCTTCATTTAAGTTCAAGGAGTACGATGCTGTTGTGACACATTGTTTAATTAGGTTATTAAAATGATCTGGAAACTGCAAATGCTGCATCATTTGCTCCAAAAATTGTCATTCCACCGTATCATACGCCTTCTGCATATCCATCTTAATCATACATCTAGGCGACGCAGATTTCCTTGAGTACAATCGCACAAGATCTTGGCATATTAGGATATTTTCTATAATGCTCCGACCTTTAATGAAGCCTCCTTGTACCGGAGAAATAATGTCCGGAAGGATCTTCGATAGCCTGTTGCACAATAACTTCGAAATGCATTTATATACTGTGTTACCGCAGGAAATCGGTCTGAATTGAAGGACAGTAGCAGGTCTCTCCACCTTGGGTATCAATGTAATAGCTGTTGTGTTGATCTGTTTCAAGAGATGTCCAGAATTAAAGAAATCAAGAATAGCATCACATATCTCATTCCCGATAATGTGCCAAGAGTCCTTACAGAATTTACTTGAATATCCATCTGGACCTGGTGCTTTCTCGTCAGGAATGCTATATAACACCTTCTTAATCTCTTTTCTGGTGACAGGTTTTATAAGCATAACATGATGGTTTTCCGTGCATTTTGGCCCCAAGTTCACCACCTGTTTTGCCACATTTGCAGTATCCTTCCTCGATCCTAGCAGGCTTTTGTAATAATCCAAGAAGGCTTCCTGAATTTCCTCCAGAGTATTCTGTATATGCCCCTGCACATCCTCTATTTCGGACACTTTATTCTTTATTCTTCGTGCCTTGAGAGTTCCATGAAAATAAGCTGTATTGCAGTCTCCTTCTTGCATCCAATGTGCCTTCGCTTTTTGTTTAAGATAGCTCATTCTTGCTTTGTCCAGTTCTCTGAATTTTACTTGAGCAAGTGTTTCTTCCTTCATCAAATCTACATCCCCAGGACTGTCCACCATTATTTTTTGCAGGCTAAACAGCCTGACTTGAGCAGTGTCTGCTTGTAGCTCAATTTCCCTGAATTTGGTTCTATCCAGATGCTTAAGAGGGCCCTTTAATCTACGTAATTTGCTAGCAACTTGATACATCTTTGTCCCCTTTATTGGCTCCTTCCACGATTCACCCACAATTTGTTCAAATTTTGGGTCTTGGCTCCACATATTGAAGTATTTGAAGCTTTTCTTGTGAGTATTTTGCATCTTCCTGCTACTTATCAAGCACGGATTGTGGTCGAATAATCCTTCAGGTGAGAACTTGGCATAGTAGTCCTCAAAATTTGTGAACCACTCTTGATTGACCAACACCCTATCTAGTCTACTGTAAATTCTCTCCTCAGGGGGCCGCTTGTTATTCCATATGAAGTATGATCCTTCAGTAGGGCATTCCATCAAATCACATCCATCGATGCATTGCTGAAATGCTAATGCCTCCTGGACATGAAATTCTCCTCCCAATCTTTCCTTAGGCACCAAAATGCAATTAAAATCTCCACCCACCATCCATGGGTTGCTATTCTTCGAACTAATATTTTGGAGATCCTGCCAGAGTGCTTCTCTATCTCCAGCTTTATTAAATGCATAGATAAAAGTGACATCAAAGTATCTGCACGTACTCAATTCCTGAACTGTACAATGGACCAATTGAGCAGTGTACAGCTTTATTTGCACCGAGCACTGATTCGGGTCCCAGATGACCCAAATCCGACCTCCTGCGTGTACATGACCATTGGTCGTAATACACCATCTATTGAACACATTACTAATTACCTTATTTTGAATTTGAGGTTTTATTTTGGTCTCAAGAAGTTCAAATAATCCCACCTTATTATTGGGTAAGAACTTATGAATCTCCTCCTGTTTCGTCCCCCTATTCATACCCATCACGTTCCAAAATCCAATTATCATGATGAGCGTTGGGAGGAAGGGTTACCAGTCTGACCATTGCTTTTTGACACTCCACCTGCAAGCTTCTGTAGATAAGAAGGGTTCCTCTCAGGGTCCTTAATCTGCGGCTGTGTATCCACTAGTGTGACAGGTTTATCCTTATTTGTCTCTTCTATTACTGGCGTGCCATCCTTAGCAGACACATAGTTTATTATTTTTGCTGGAGCTTCAATACCAGTATTGTCTTTAGCATTTAGTACTACAGACATCCTTTTTTGGACATTCTCTTTTACATTCTCCTGCACAACTGGTTTCCATATTTTCTTCTGAATGGTGGCCTTCTGTTTCGTTTCCTTGTTCCTGCACTCCTTAAATTCATGTCCCATCCTTTTGCACCCAGTACACAGAACAGGTTTCCAATCATACTTTACATTCACGCACACCACTATTCCCTTTTCATCCTTGAATTGAATTGTGTTGGGTAAGGATTGCCCTAATGTAATTTCCACCAACACCCTTCCGAATCCAAGTCTAGTCTTTTGTTATGTTGCTTCATGCTTTTGCACCATCGGTCCAATCAAGCTAGCTATCTTTGGAAGGCTCGCGCCCCAGAATTTCAATGGAAGGTTGTGTAATCGCACCTAGGTAGGCATAATTTTGACATCCTCCTTCTCCAAATCAATGTCTGGTTGCCATGCTTTTAGCACCATGGGTTTGTTATCAAAAAGAAAATATCCTGCTTGTAGCACAACATTCTTCATCCCTTCAGTTGCAAACCTTACCAGAAATACTCCATTAGGCATGAAAGAAATTTTATCCATCGTGTGCTGCTTCCAAATTCTCCTCAAGAATCCTTCTAACACTGCCCACGGTGGATTTGTGCCTACTATGAAGCCATAAACTGCTGTCTTCCAGTACTCTATCTCTTCTTGTACATCATCATCACTTAGTTGTAATAGCTCTGATGATGCATCCTCCAAAGGCACAGTTTTCTTGCCTTGTTTCTGAAACCATCTCCCTTCATCAGTACCCGGATCAATCTCCTTTGTCATATTGCCAATATCCGTTACATCCAGGGATACCTCGTCCTCCTCATCCTCTATCTCATATGGTGGTATACCCATAATTTCCTGCATGGACTTCTCTCTCAAGGGTACGTCCATGGTCAGATTCTTTTATGAATTACTCAAAATTTCTCTCGATCCTCTTGAATTAGTCTTATGTTTGCGCCTAGTGACATTGCTGATCACAGGAGATCTCGTGGATGGTGATTTGGCCATGGTGCTAGAAATCACCACGAAGTCGCATGCTGCTGCTCTCTCTCTAGGGCTTTTTCCAAGTTTATCGATGCTTAATAAGCACAATGACATTGGTTATTGGTTATTATTTGAATTTAACTTGCTTACACATGCTTGTGGTCTGTTTGTGCGCAACGCACATATTGGTGGTTTTGTGCTCAACGCACATATTGTTGGTTTGGTAGTGCTAACCGCACTTATTTATTTGATTGACTGATTGATTTTGTGCACTACGCACTTGTAAAATGGTTGAACTTGTGATTTTCAAAATTTTGAAATAATTATTTAAATATTTTTGTCCGGCATGCTCTTAACTTGACAAGTGATACTATTACCTTAGAGAATGAGAATTTTGGTGGTTTCGAACTTTGGTATTATCTTATGGAATTAGGTGATCTTATCTTGTGGATTTAGATGGTGGTGAAGTTGTATACTTTGAAATTTGAGGAATTAGGTAGTTATGGATTTTGAGGATTTAGAAATGTGAGATGTCTTTAAGGTTGTGTTTAATTTGACGGATTTTGGATATATGGAGTAAATGATTTATTTTGGAGATACATGAAGAATTTTGGTGGATTTTGGATATATGGAGTGAGCTGGTCAATTTGGACATTCGTGAGTAATGTGAGACTTTATTTTCGAGGATGAGTTTAAACTTCGAGGACGAATTTTTGTTTTAAGGAGGGAAGTCTGTAACACCCCGTTATTTTCTGAGTCAATTATAAAGCTTGATTTTTCTACTTTTATTTAAATTGAGTTTTAAGTTGGATTTTTTTATGTCATTATAATATTAAAGTATTTTGGGTCGTCTTATAATAAATTGGTTTTGATTTTCTTAAAGTGGAACGATATTTTATAAACCGACTTTGGATCGGGTTCAAATTTGGGTCAAACACAAATAAATATATAAAAAAAAGGAAAACAATCTAGCCTATTTATACCCCCACCATGCGTTAACCCTTTTACCCACAAATCACAATTTCATCTCATATTCTCCTCCGTCTCCTGTCACTGTTGCCTCGCCATTCCTTTGCCCTTAATTCCGGTTTTCTTCAATCTCGATCGTTGTTTTTTTCCTCCTCCATACTATATAAACTGTAAGTAAATTTATAACATAATTTATCTGATTCTATATTTATGAGTGCTATAAAAGGGATGTTTGATTGTCAATTTGGATTGTCGTTTATAATGACTTATCATTGGAATTTAGTAGTTTTGCGGCTGATTGTTGTGAGGGAGATTTCTTTTGCTTTTGTCGAATTCTGGTGGGTTATGCATATATGGGTAAGTATTATTAATGTTGAATTTCGGGTTCAGTGTTAAGTTTAAGAGTGGAATTAGGTTGTTGGTACTGTGTGATTGTTTGGAAGTAACGGTTGGGTAATTGAACAATGTGAGTGTGAGTAATTAGCATGGAGTATTTGATTTGCGTGGGTGAGATTCATGGTGCCCGTTGATAACTGGAGTAGGGAGGCAGGAAAGAGTAATTCAATTACTAATTTTGATGGTTTTGGATTTATTATTATTATTTTTGTCTTACGTACAAGGGCAATTGGGCGTGAGATCTAGTTAGAGTGAGACAGTAAGTATATAGATACGTTGGATCAGTTATTGAACCATTTGTATTATTTGTAGCTTGTGGATTTGAGGAGAAGGAATTTTTGGAATAATACTAGCTGAGTTGTGACCGCCTTGAGAGGTATTGACCTTTTCACCTTTAAGTAAAGAGTATGTTCGGTTTAAATTAAAATTTTCAAACTCTTTATAATTATTTTGTCAATTGTGAATTTTTACGATACTCTTGTAATATTTTGGATATTGGAACTTTGTGACACAAGTCACGTATTGGTATTATTTTGGTACAATCTTTGGTGGTTATGACAGACTCTGGGAGCTCTGTTGGTCTATGAGGTTAAGGTGCGTCTGAGACATCCCTGGGATTTCGTCCCGAAACTGAACTCCTGACCCGAGTTGTGTTAAGTGAGATTTCCGGTCCCCACTTGCTAGGTAGTTAGACTTCCTCCTTTGACAGCCTCATCCTACTGACTGCCCAAATGTGAGTAGTGCGCACTATAGTAAGTCTAGCTAAGCATAGGTGATACCTCTAGATCGATCGTGCAAAAGGGTAGGGCCTTGGCACACAGGTGGTGACAATATATTTTGGTTGGTTTTGGTTTTGACTACTGTTTTCACAATATTTTTGGTTTGGTATCGAGACGGTGATATTTAACTTTGATTTCAGTTTACTACAAATTATAATTATTGTGTTACGTTTTCAATATAATATGTTTTACTCAGCTTTGCTGACGTCCTTTTGTTTTGGGTCGTTCCCCCGCTGGAACCTGTACCTATTTGTGTTTTGGGTACAGTTGATAGGTACAATTAATTTGTTGCATGGGTGCATTTGGTTCGGGATGCTGAGCGAGGAAGAATTTTATTATTTAACGTTTACCTCCAAACTATTTATATTTATGTTGAATTTTGGGTTGAAGTTGTTTTAAACCGTTTTGAATTTTGTGGGACTTAAGTCTTCCGCTGCAATGTTTTCATTTAATTATTTATCTGATTTATATTTATTTTTTATTTTTTATACTATTCTTTTGCCTTGCACTTCGCCTTGTGAGCTAAGTGTGGAGTAACGACTTTGAATTTTCCATTTTATTCTCTTATTTTATTACTTGAAAATTTAGGGCTGTTACAGCACTCCAAAGAATGCCACATCAGATGTATCCAAAATCTCCTCAATCAGACAGATGTACCAGATGCACTCCAACGAATGCCAGATGTACCAGATGCACTCCAACGAATGCCAGATGCACCATAAATAAAACTCATCTCCCCCTCCTGCCTCAAATATTGCCCAACAAAGGGCAATCAGATATTTCCAGAATTTAGCAAGTCCAAACCATGTTGGAACTTGCTATTCGGAACCAGATCAGACAGACCCACCTCATCTTCGTTACCATACCTGTTCGAAAGCTTAAATGATCGCTCAAGAACCAAACTCTGCTGCTTCGAACTAGTGATGAAGAACCTGATGGTTCAGATTCAGATTCGGATTCAGACTGTAGTGGTTGATCTTCAAACTTTGCTTCACTCTCATGCAGAGTTACTTGCTGCTCTACCTGTTTATCAGTACTACCACTACTACTTCTATCTTCCTCCGATTTCAGTGATGATATCATCAGATAGACTGAACTCTCCTCCAGAACGACCATCTCAGCGGTGACTGTGTCGTCTTTCTTCACGAATGGCTCACCGTCTCTGTTGCTTTAACAACGCCCGCATCTTGATCTGCCACAGACTAAAACTATTCCTACCATTAAAACTCTCAATTTTAACGCTCATCCCAGACATCTTTCTCACAGATCGGATGAACCCAAAGCTCTGATACCAGTTTGTTGTAACGGAAGAGAAAGACAAACAAATAAGCATGTAAAATCGAGAGACAAACAGATTTACGTGGTTCACTAACAACCCGTTAGCTACCTCCATGGGCAGAAGGACGGGATAGTTTTATTAATTTTGAGGAGAGGTTACAGATTTCAGACTAATATCATAATTATTAGGGTAAGGGTATGAGAGTTTTTATAATACTCTCAACCTAAACAGAAACCCTAAACAGATTAGGAAACCCTATACAATAGGAAATCCTAGGTCAGATACTCAGATATTGATTAGGAAACTCTAATAAATCATATATTAATTACGAAACTTTCCTAATTAAACAGATTCAGGTCTGAAACCAATTCGAGATCCGAAAAGACAATTGCTAGGCACTTATTTCCTAACAAGTACTATCTCCTACCCCTCCGTTCCATTTGGTTGTTTGCGTTTGCTTTTTGGGCACTATTTTTAGGTGAGTGAAATCGTCAATGTAACTTGTAATATATAAGATAAAATATAGTCATGTGGGATCTTGTTTAAATCGTCTAATCGAGTACATTATAAATATCAAATTTTTATAATTTTTTGAAATACGTAACTAAAGATATTGACAAAAGAAAACGTGCATCGGCAAGTGTGAAAAAGTAAACGCAAACAACCAAATGAAACGGATGGAAGTATTAACTAAAAGGATAGGAACTACTGAAAAGTGATGAGGTGTCATCCTCTCATCAATTATTTTCCCTCCAAAATTCTAATTTTCAACTATAGAAACAATAGTTAATTAAGAAAACAATCAATAATAAACTTGTATTTATAAAATTATAATTGTATAAATTAATTTTTACGATAAATAATAAATATTGATAAAAAAAACATTAAAAAAATCGTGCAACTTTTATTTAAATATTATTTGACTTAGTTTAATTAGTTATAGTTCTCTATCAATCAATTGTTTAATTATATTAGTTGCAATGTATTTTTGTCTACATTTTTTAATCAATTCATGTAATACAAATACTAGTTAATAACATATAATAATTTTCAACTATTGAAAATCCTAAAATGGTAGTACCAAATACTGGAGTATATTATTTACATTATATTTTTTTGAAATATCACCAAATTATAATCCTAATAAATATCACCGAATAATAGAAGTATATTCCTAAAATTATTTTATCAGTTATTAATCACCATTTTACTCGAGATCCGTCGTTATAAATATACGACCTCCTAAAAACACTTTTTCAGAATGTAGGACAGCATCATACGATATTCTTTATTCTAAATGTTTTTAGCTAAATCTTAGCAAGTGTTACTAATATTTAACCCTTATTTAAAAAAAATCATCGGAAATAACATTAAAATAACATGTTTATTCGCACCAATATCATTTATTAAAATAAGTGATTAAGAAAATTAAGAATAATTTTTTTATTTATAATTGAAAAAAAAGAGTAAAGAAAACTAACATTTTTAATGTGTTAATAACCCGTATTTGACCCGCCCGAAACCCGTGTAAACCTGACCCGTATTAAGCCCGTATTTTCCAAACCCAAAATACACCCAACCCATATTTTATCCGAACCCAAAATCCAACTGCCCGACTTATTTGACATGCCTAAGTATACGGTATACTGTATATGTGAATACGTTTCAAGGGATTTTAGTTTTTTTTTTCTTTTTTAATGTGACGGTTATAAGCTTTTTTTCTTTTTCTTTTTTCTTTTTCGTAATGAAGAGTTGGTTAATGTAATCTGTTCAACAGGCAACTGGTATTTGGGTCTATTAAAAGAATATATGGTGTTAAAAGATGATATCATTTTGAGATTATTGAAAGGTGATATTGTTAATGAAAGATGTTACAAAAGTGAAATTGTTCCTATCAATTTTTCCAAAATCTAATTGTGACCACCTAGGGGCTATTTTTCCCATCAATTTCAGTTTGCTCTCTGATTGATTGTCCCGCCCTAGGGGCTTATTATACTTGGAATAACAAACAAAAACCTGAGGACAGAGTATACAGTAGACTGGATCGATGTTTGATAAATCAAGAATGGATGGATCAAAAGGAGGGTTATAAGGCACATTTCTTACCTGAGGGCCTATTTGATCATTGTCCGTGTCTTATCAATAGAAATGAGGAACAGTCCAATAATAAACGAGCTTTCAAGTATTATAATATGTGGAGCAAGGCGGAAGGGTTTGATAAGCTAGTAGCAGATGATTGGCAGGCTAATGTTCATGGCACTAAACAGTATTGCCTCGTGAAAAAGTTGCAGCGACTTAAGAGTACACTCAAGCACCTGAATAAATCACGGTTCTCAGATATTGAAAGCAGAGCAGGTATTGCACAGGTCAAACTCATTGAACTGCAGCGAGAATTAATTCGCAGACCTGCTGACCTGGGTTTGAGGGAGCAAGAAAGGATCGCTCCTGAAGAATTCCAGTTCCTTAGCACTGCGCAATCTGAATATCTACATCAAAAGACTAAAAGTCTTTGGATCAAGGAAGGAGATCAAAATAATGCCTACTTTCATGGTGCTCTAAAGACCAGGAGAGCTTCTAATGTGGTTCATCAGATAAGGGATGAGAGTGGGAAGATATATGAGAATCAGGAAGGGATACAGTTTGCTTTTCTGGAATATTATCAAAGGCTCCTTGGCTCACAAAATGATACTACTGCTGTCAAACGGAGGATTATTGACCAAGGCCAGGTATGTACTTCTCACCATCAAGATATACTTAATCGGCCGATATCGAAGGATGAAATGAAGCAGGCCATTTTCGGAATTCCTGATGATAAGTCCCCGGGGCCGGACGGGTACTCCAGTAAACTTTTCAAGGATTCGTGGCACATTGTGGGTGATGATGTTGTAGCAGCGATTGAGGATGTGTTTAATTCGGGTTGTTTACTTAAACAGCTCAATACTACCTCGGTCACCCTGATTCCTAAGACTGATAGACCCTCGTCAGTGACCCAATTTAGACCGATTGCTTGCTGCAATGTGATCTATAAGGCGATTTCTAAGATTTTGTGTACGAGATTAGCTACTGTTCTTCCTGACATTGTCTCTCCTGCCCAGGGAGGATTCATTAAAGGGAGAAGCATTATTGAAAACATCTTGATCTGCCAGGACCTAATCAGACAGTACAACAGGAAAAGTGTCTCCCCCCGATGTATGTTCAAAATTGACATACAAAAGGCGTATGACACGGTAGAGTGGGGCTTCCTCAGCCAAATGTTGACTCAGCTTAATTTTCCTCAGAGGTTCAGAGATTTGGTTATGCAATGTGTCACTACAGCAACATATACTTTGAGCCTGAATGGGAACTGCTTTGGCTTTTTTCCGGGTAAGCGAGGACTCAGACAAGGTGACCCAATTTCCCCTCTCCTATTCACTATTTGTATGGATTATCTTACTCGACTTCTGAAATATACAACTAGCAACATGCAGTTCAGATTTCACCCGTTATGCAAGGAACTACGTTTAACGAATCTTATGTTTGCGGATGATCTACTCTTGTTCTCAAAAGGTGATGTTAATTCCATAATGGTACTTTTGCGAACGTTCTCGACTTTCTCGGACTCATCTGGACTACGTATGAGTAAGGGGAAGTCGAGTGTTTACTTTAATGGAGTTACGGAGGCTTTGAAGGCAGACATCATCAAAGTTTCTGGTTGCTCTGAAGGTAAACTCCCTTTTCGTTATTTGGGAGTCCCCATCAAAACAACTAGACTTACACTGCTTGATTGCCAACCGATTGTTAATAAGATAGTGGAGAGAATTAGGAGACTTGGAGCAAGGAAATTGTCCTATGCGGGTCGATTAATTCTGATTAAGAGTGTTCTTTCTACCCTTCACAATTACTGGGCCTCTATCTTTATCTTTCCCTCAGCAGTAATGAAACAGATAGATAATATCTGTAGAAATTTTCTGTGGGATGGATCTGCTGATTACCATCGGGTGCCGCTTGTGTCTTGGGAAAAAAATTGCGTTCCTTATAGAGAGGGGGCCTGAACTTAACTCAAAATGCGATTTGGAATAAAGCTGCAATTGGGAAAATGGCGTGGTGGATTACTAGTAAGCAAGATAGACTATGGGTTCGTTGGATTCATCAAGTCTATCTAAAAGGAAAAAATTGGGAGGATTATAACCCTGCCATGGACTCTTGTTGGTATTGGAATTTTTTTTGCCAAAGTCGTGACTTATTGAATCAGGTGCTCGGCAGTGACGGATTGAGGACGCGGTATATGAATGGATACTCCATTTCGAATGCTTACAGCTGGCTGAGGAATAAACGGGAGCCTGTGGACTGGTGTGCTGCTGTGTGGTCCAGGTGGTCTGTGCCGAAACACAGGTTGATAGCGTGGCTAATAAAACGAGGGGGATTGAACCTAAAAGACAAGCTGTACAATATTGGAATAGTCGAAGATGATAGATGCTTATGCTGCGGATTGAGTGCTGAAACAACGCACCACCTGCTGATTTCCTGTGATTATGCAAAAAAAGTCATGAATGCTATATGTGGAAAGTTACCAAGTTCTCACAAGATTGAGATGGGGGACGACTGGAGAAAGAAAATGAGAGGAACCAAGCTACAAAGAGCTATAAAGAATGGACTAATCAACTCGCTCTCTTACCATATCTAGATGCAAAGGAATTCTGTGAGGGTTGAAGGCTTTCTTACTCATCCTGAGAAGTTGGCTAATCAAATTAGTAAGGAGTTTTATGTGTTTTGCAAAAGCAAATGTAACCAAAAGTTTAGTAACAAGGATAACAACTTCATTACTAGCTTCCTAGAGCAATTGATGTAATTATCATTCTTTTATATATAATACTTACCTTTCCCAAAAAAAAAAATTGTGACCACCTATTTAAACCGCCTAACTCAAAAACCGTGCATCTGCACGGGGTCTTTTCTAGTTATATATTATTAAAATAAATAATCATCACAAACTTTCACCTCATTGAGTATAGTTTTATCAAATCATATCACATTCTTACTTTCCCTCTTCCTTCTTCCCTACGTCTCTGAGCAAGAACACAAACAAACCCCATAATTTCTGATTTTCATACCTTAACATTCATAAAAAAAAGCTACGCTATTTTGTTACAAAATTTGGAAGTGATATCATGGAGCGTAAGAACGATCAAAATGTCATTATTCTAGACGATAGTGACGAAGATGGTGGAACACTTAATGATAATGGTACGACAAATGATTGTCAAAACATGACTATGGATGAAGGTATATGTTTATGGTAGTGATTAAGGGTTAATATTGTACTGTATTTTTCTTAAGTAAGTTTGTCTTCATAGATTTACTAATTTGTTTATGATGGGTGGGATTTGTCGTGGATCCCAACCGTCAAACAAAACCGGCTAAACCTAACTAGGGTAGCTAGGGTAAGTCGGGTCGAATCCACAGGGACGGGAGGTCGGACTAAGGTATGCTACGGTCAAGGACTAGGTTCGAGACAAGCTAGTCTAGGGGGGTGGCTATGGACTAAACTAGATCTAAAACTAGAGAACTATCAAAGGAAACGGGCTAGGGTTAGGTCGGGGTCAAAGGGGTAACGGAATGGTCGGAGGAGAACTAGAGGTGAAGGAGGTAGTAGGGTGATCTAGGTAATGCCCGGGCTCTCGCAACTTAGACTCACCTAGAGGTTCCACCTAAAACCCAACTCGGCGACACAACACAAACAGAGTACTAGCATGCTATAGACCTAGGTCGAATCCGGGCTCTCGCGTCTTAGACCGGCCTAGGGGTCGTCCTCACCGGGCTCTCGCAACTTAATGAGGGGACCGAACCCACAAACAACCAATACCCACAAGAGAAAGGCAAGAAAACAAGCATTCGTACATACCTAGTCATTCAAGCATTTCGACAAACATGTGATGTGCAACAAACCAAGGAGAAACCCAAATCTTCCACCAACAACTCCAACAATCCCTCAATCGTCCAATTAACACCCTAATCACCTTACTAACCCTAGCAAGAACACTACTCTAACATATCTAAACTAAAACTATCACTAACAAGAGGAATCAAACCAAACAACAAAACTAACATAGTGAAACTAGTCTAACAAAGAACTATGAACAATAACAAGAACTAAAGATTCAAACTTTAATGAATGGAACAAGAAAAAGAGTAAAAGAGAAGAGGATTATACCAAACTAGTGAAGAAGAAAGAACAAAACTTGCATTAATGAAGAAAACCCAAAACAAACATCCAAGGTTGTCAAGCTTGGAGAAGATCTTGAATAATTCCCTTAATACAAGTACTAATCTAAGATTAACGATAATCTAAGGACTAATCTACTCTAATCTATGCTAAAATAATCTAGGGTTTAGTCTAATATCAAGTGTGCCTCATAAGATTACAAGAGGAAGGGTATATATAGGGTTTAAGAATGAAAGGAAATGAAAGGAAGTGAGAGCAACAAGGCGCGGGTGAGCTGGAGGAATTCCGGGTCGGGAAAGTCGTTCCCGATCGGGATCATGGGGATTCCCGATCGGGATTTTATGTTACTGATCGGGAACAACCTCCAGTAGCGGCGCTTCGTGTTCCTCCTTCATCCCGGACGGGATGAGGCCATACCCGTCCGGGATGAGTCTTGTAGGCCTCCAATATGAACTTTTTGGCTCCTCCTTGGTTCTCATGGGCTTCCCATCGATTCTCGGGACTCGGGATCGGGTCTCGGAGGCTCGGGATTGGGTCCCAAGGTCTCGGGGTCGATTCCAAGCTCTCGAGTCATCCTTCCTTTATCTCGTTGGCTCCAAAATGTGTATGTATTGAGTCGGAATTGCCCCAACTCTTCCATATCGGTCTCGGGAACCTGAAACGAACTAAAGGAAACATAAGAAGCCCCTAAACCGCTCCCAAGGAGCGATTATACAAGGAAAATGGGACCAAAACACTAAGAAATAGGCACTACAAATGACACTTATCAGTTTATTAAGTTGTATATAAGAATAATAAGAAACTGATGGAAGAAGAAGGAAGAAGAGTTAGTAATGTTTAACAATGATGATTGTATGGAAAATGAAGAAAAAGGTAGAAGAGAATGTATATTAGGGTTTTCTGAACATTAACATACTCGTAGTTGGTCGTCTTTATTTATTCTCATTTTGTGACCATGATTGGAAAACTTGTGAATAGATGACAATATTGTACTATTTTATCTGACAATATTTATGCCTCCGTGTTGTGGCCATTAGATTGTTAGTTGTCTATATATAACTTCATTTTGTAATCACTTCTGGTGAAATATGGATAGTTGGATCATAATTGACATTGCATTCAGAAATATAAGATGTAATCATTGTGTTATCATTTATTATGCCATTGTGTCCACATTATATCAAATTGTGACCAGTTTAGTTAATTTTGTAGTCGCATCTTTTATCAGATAATCTATATAACTATATCTTGTGACCACTTAAATCGTATATTCTCTACATTAATTTACATATTGTAATCATTTCTAGCTAGTTCAATATTGGATTAAAATGTGTTTTGTGTATGCAAGTATGGATTTATCATGATCTCTTGTTGGTTTGAGAGGTTTGAGTTGGGAACTCGTATATGATATATATAAGAAACAGTCTCGGGCACATGGTTTTAGTGTAAGGTTAGGTACAAGTCGTAGGATTAATGAAGCATGGCCGCCTTTTTATGAGAGGTACTTTGTATGCTCTTGTGAAGGTGAGCATGGTAATGATAAGAAGCAGGTGGTGATTGTTCCTAACCACACTATAAAAGTGGTGAAGAATTCATCAGTTATAAGGTGTCTTTATAAAGCGAATGTCAGGGCACATAAGAATGAAGACGGTTTATGGGAGGTGTTGGAGCATGTGGCTGAACATAACCATCCATTAACCCCTCCTCAGTGGCAACACCATCATCGATCGGAGCATAAAATTAGTGAAGCAGACATTAGAAGTACATTTATCGGGTCCTTTATTATACTCTATATAAACACTAACTCTAAAAAGTTGTGATCCATATGATAACATTATAAGTATATCACTGTCACATTATATGTTTATGTGATATAATTAAAAGTTAATTTATTTTACATAATGAAAGCACAATTACATATAATGTGACCATTATTTAGTAGAATGAAATCATATACTATAACACAATTTTTAGAATCAATATTCGTATATAATCTTATAGCACACCAATTAACTATAAGATGTACCTGATAGAATCCTTGGAAATAGAATCCATGTGTATCAAATATCATACTCATAAGTTATAACAATGGTTACCCAACAAGTTACAAGCATAAAGTATCGTAATAATATTCATACTGATGGTGACATTATAATGAGCTAAGTACACAAGTTGGACCTACTCATTCAACAAAATGATTCATCATGAGTGCCATTCACTCTAATAACCACATCATACAAAATGTTGTTAGTTAACCATCTACTAAATTGTTTCAAAGAGACCACATCCAAAAGAAAGTTCTTTTACCCAAAATATAAACAACCACCTCTAAATTTATATCGCACCCTTCTTCGCGGCCGCCCACGTATACCTTAGCGAGTATTTTTTTTACTTTAGGGAACTTGGTTCCTCCGACAGAGGAGGACAAAGAACGTCTTCCCTAGTCACAGTCTCATGTTCTATTTCATCAAAGCCTAGATCAAAAGAAGGTGGTTCCACAAGTTGTCTCGAAATTAATTCATCAAGCGTACTTCCCAAAGCGTGGAAATCGGTCAAGAAGCTTAGTTCCTTCAAAGATTGGGTCCAAGAGACTTGAGAGGACACATAAGATGGATCCTCAACATTCTGAAATGCTTCACCCTCTTAATCTTCCAAATCATTATGAATTCTCGAAACCAACTCAAAATTTCTTTTCGTGGTCATCCATTTAAGGAGACGCACCTACGACAAAAAACAATCACACAAAGTATTAACCTTTAAAAACATCTTTATAAATCCATCACGCAAAACAATTTTTTTGGTTCTGCAACTATAGACCACTGGTCACATATTGAAAACAATTGCTAACATAAAGCCTCTAGAGAGGTACAAAATGTATAGAATAATCCTTCAAACTTTATTGTCCTCTTTTTAGGGTCCCCCGACCTCCAAATGTTTTCCACCCAACGTGATGGATTTATGTTGCTCTTTTTCGAGTCCTCGTTTCTTAACAACGTTATTTGTAACAACAAGTTCTTTTGGTGCAACTGTTGAGAAATTACCACGCATTAAAAGGCACTCATGGAAATATTTAAAGAAATATTGAGTGCTACTAAAGCAACGACATTCTGTAGAAAACGTACCACACTGTAATGCTTATATTTAATTAAACAATTTCCCAATTATTGCACCAAAATATATTATTGCTTCTTCTATGGAAATTGTACACACTTTTGAAGACGAATGTGACTTGAGAAACCTACAAACATAACATTCATCTTAATGATAACAAAGTGATCACATCTTAAAGCACAATGGTTACATATAATCAAAAGGAAATAAAAAGTGTACATAAACACTAGAAACTTGTAACCATAACATTTTATATAAAACTCCATACAAACTCCATAGCATCAACGAAAATTGCCCTAAGTTGATTTAATGCGATTTAGAAAGATTGACTCTTTGATTAAATAATAAAAAGAACTTGATTCCCTCGACTTCTCCGACATCGATAAATCCCTAGAGATCGTGATGTCGGATCCGTGTCAACGGGTTTTGACCCTTATTAAAATTGGTTTTAGAAAATTCGATGAATGCAATATTAAAGATGATAATGACGAGAAATAAAGACGAATTCTTGTTTAAGTTGACTCATCTCAATAATCAAATAATCGGGGTATCGGAATAAGCGACCGGCAACGCTGTGTGCAGTACACTTGTATATTCGGGTTTCCTTATTCCGATATCCCTCTCATTCGACACAAATTGATAAGTATTTTAATGTTTTGATGCTAACAATATTATCGATATTATGATGCAATAATGATAACGAGGTAAATAATAAAAATAATAGTAATAATAATAATAATAATAACGATAAACGTAATAATAATAATAATAATAATAATAATAATAATAGTACCGTAATAATAATAATAATAATAATAATAATAATAATAATACCGTAATAATAATAATAATAATAATAATAATAATAATAATAATAATACCGTAATAATAATGATAATAATAATAATAATAATAATAATACCGTAATAATAATAATAATAATAATAATAATAACGAAGAAAAGAGAAGAGAAAGAAGAAGGAGGTTTGTCACCCTCAACCTACATGTTTCTGTCTCGGAGCGGACTCGTAATCGTGGCTTTAACACAAGAGTCTTCGAGGTGTATGGAGGCTAAGTTGTGGTGGCTCGGATTTGATTACTAAAACTAGGTTTAGGGTTTTTGCTAGTGTAAACTAGGTTTAGGGTGTATAGATGATTGTCCTAGAGTGTACTAGGGTTTTTGTGTAGATGTGTAAGATGATTGTCCTAGAGTGTACTAGGGTTTTTAGGTTTGTGAGAAGTTGTGTAATTGTGTTGCATGGGGTTGCTTATATAGGCAAAGCTAGGGCACCTTGGTGTCTAGGGTTTTGTGCCTTGACGGACTTGATTTGATGGCCCGTTTGGAGGCGGACCGTGGGTGAGCTACTCGGAAACGGCTTTGACCGGGTTTTAATCTGGTCGCTAAAAGTCGGTTTTATTTCCGGTGTCGGTTTTGACCCAAATTAGTCTTCTTTGACTCGGGATGATCCACTGGGCCTGGATTCGAGGTTGATTTTGTGAGATTTGTACTCCATAAGTGTGTTAGCCAGCGATTAATGGGTTTGAGCCCGTATCCGAGCGCATAGAGACATGTTAGCGTCCGATCATCATCGGGTGTTTTTTGGAAACTGCCATAGACACCTGGCGGTCAAAATGCGGGTGTCTACACATTCACAAAAGAGATGCCCAATCGTTTCAGTACTGGCAGAACAGATGCATCACAAATCGTCCTCTACCAGCTGCAATTTATACAGCCTCTCTTTCGTGTTCATGGCCTGATGCTGGTGCATCCACGCCATCATCCTGTGCTTAGGCATAGTCCAATGATCCCATACCACTCTATGCCAGTCCACCTCACCTCCTTTCTCTCTAAACCACTGATAACCCTTCGCTATAGTGTAAACATTGCTGTCAGACCATTCTCCATTCTCATAGTTTATCTTCATCTTGTCTTTCACTTGACAAATTTTTCTCCACCCCCAACTGGTATCTAAATTCGGTCTATATTTAAGCCATTCCCGTCCCTTCAGATAAACTGCATTCACCCATTGCACCCATAGCTTGTCAGGATGTTTCAAAACCCACCATGTCATCTTCCCCAAGGCAGCTTTATTCCAATGGCAATTTTGCATCACGTTGAGGCCCCCTTCCTTATATGTGTGCAAATCTTCTTCCATGCTACCAATGGAGTACGGGTATAGCTCACACCCCCTTCCCATAGGTACATTCTACACAATGCCTCTATTTGCTTGATTACTCCTTTCGGGATTAGAAAAATCGTTGCCCAGTAGTTATGTAGGGTACCTAATACTGCCTTGACGAGTACCAGACGACCCGCATAAGATAATTTTCTGGCTCCAAATTTCCTAATTCGTTCCATGACATTGTTAATCAATGGCATACAGTCACTTACATTCAGTCTTGAAGCTTTGATGGGAACCCCTAGATATTTGAATGGCAAAGATCCTTCCGTGCACCCTGAAACTGCCAGTATCTCCTTTTTCAAATCACTTCTTACTCCATTAAAGTATATATTGGTCTTTCCTTTACTCAATTGGAGTCCAGATGCTGCAGAGAAGGTAGCGAAGGTTCGTAGCAGAGTCATCATTGACTGAATATCCCCCTTACTAAACATGAGTAGATCGTCTGCGAACATGAGATTAGCTAGCTTCATAGATTTACAAAGAGGGTGGAATCTGAATCCTTCTTATCTGTTGTATACCTGAGCAACCGAGACAAGTACTCCATGCAAATTGTGAATAAGAGAGGGGATAGCGGATCCCCTTGTCTAAGCCCTCGTTTCCCTGGAAAGAATCCAAAGGATTCTTCATTTAAGTTCAAGGAGTACGATGCTGTTGTGACACATTGTTTAATTAGGTTATTAAAATGATCTGGAAACTGCAAATGCTGCATCATTTGCTCCAAAAATTGTCATTCCACCGTATCATACGCCTTCTGCATATCCATCTTAATCATACATCTAGGCGACGCAGATTTCCTTGAGTACAATCGCACAAGATCTTGGCATATTAGGATATTTTCTATAATGCTCCGACCTTTAATGAAGCCTCCTTGTACCGGAGAAATAATGTCCGGAAGGATCTTCGATAGCCTGTTGCACAATAACTTCGAAATGCATTTATATACTGTGTTACCGCAGGAAATCGGTCTGAATTGAAGGACAGTAGCAGGTCTCTCCACCTTGGGTATCAATGTAATAGCTGTTGTGTTGATCTGTTTCAAGAGATGTCCAGAATTAAAGAAATCAAGAATAGCATCACATATCTCATTCCCGATAATGTGCCAAGAGTCCTTACAGAATTTACTTGAATATCCATCTGGACCTGGTGCTTTCTCGTCAGGAATGCTATATAACACCTTCTTAATCTCTTTTCTGGTGACAGGTTCTATAAGCATAACATGATGGTTTTCCGTGCATTTTGGCCCCAAGTTCACCACCTGTTTTGCCACATTTGCAGTATCCTTCCTCGATCCTAGCAGGCTTTTGTAATAATCCAAGAAGGCTTCCTGAATTTCCTCCAGAGTATTCTGTATATGCCCCTGCACATCCTCTATTTCGGACACTTTATTCTTTATTCTTCGTGCCTTGAGAGTTCCATGAAAATAAGCTGTATTGCAGTCTCCTTCTTGCATCCAATGTGCCTTCGCTTTTTGTTTAAGATAGCTCATTCTTGCTTTGTCCAGTTCTCTGAATTTTACTTGAGCAAGTGTTTCTTCCTTCATCAAATCTACATCCCCAGGACTGTCCACCATTATTTTTTGCAGGCTAAACAGCCTGACTTGAGCAGTGTCTGCTTGTAGCTCAATTTCCCTGAATTTGGTTCTATCCAGATGCTTAAGAGGGCCCTTTAATCTACGTAATTTGCTAGCAACTTGATACATCTTTGTCCCCTTTATTGGCTCCTTCCACGATTCACCCACAATTTGTTCAAATTTTGGGTCTTGGCTCCACATATTGAAGTATTTGAAGCTTTTCTTGTGAGTATTTTGCATCTTCCTGCTACTTATCAAGCACGGATTGTGGTCGAATAATCCTTCAGGTGAGAACTTGGCATAGTAGTCCTCAAAATTTGTGAACCACTCTTGATTGACCAACACCCTATCTAGTCTACTGTAAATTCTCTCCTCAGGGGGCCGCTTGTTATTCCATATGAAGTATGATCCTTCAGTAGGGCATTCCATCAAATCACATCCATCGATGCATTGCTGAAATGCTAATGCCTCCTGGACATGAAATTCTCCTCCCAATCTTTCCTTAGGCACCAAAATGCAATTAAAATCTCCACCCACCATCCATGGGTTGCTATTCTTCGAACTAATATTTTGGAGATCCTGCCAGAGTGCTTCTCTATCTCCAGCTTTATTAAATGCATAGATAAAAGTGACATCAAAGTATCTGCACGTACTCAATTCCTGAACTGTACAATGGACCAATTGAGCAGTGTACAGCTTTATTTGCACCGAGCACTGATTCGGGTCCCAGATGACCCAAATCCGACCTCCTGCGTGTACATGACCATTGGTCGTAATACACCATCTATTGAACACATTACTAATTACCTTATTTTGAATTTGAGGTTTTATTTTGGTCTCAAGAAGTTCAAATAATCCCACCTTATTATTGGGTAAGAACTTATGAATCTCCTCCTGTTTCGTCCCCCTATTCATACCCATCACGTTCCAAAATCCAATTATCATGATGAGCGTTGGGAGGAAGGGTTACCAGTCTGACCATTGCTTTTTGACACTCCACCTGCAAGCTTCTGTAGATAAGAAGGGTTCCTCTCAGGGTCCTTAATCTGCGGCTGTGTATCCACTAGTGTGACAGGTTTATCCTTATTTGTCTCTTCTATTACTGGCGTGCCATCCTTAGCAGACACATAGTTTATTATTTTTGCTGGAGCTTCAATACCAGTATTGTCTTTAGCATTTAGTACTACAGACATCCTTTTTTGGACATTCTCTTTTACATTCTCCTGCACAACTGGTTTCCATATTTTCTTCTGAATGGTGGCCTTCTGTTTCGTTTCCTTGTTCCTGCACTCCTTAAATTCATGTCCCATCCTTTTGCACCCAGTACACAGAACAGGTTTCCAATCATACTTTACATTCACGCACACCACTATTCCCTTTTCATCCTTGAATTGAATTGTGTTGGGTAAGGATTGCCCTAATGTAATTTCCACCAACACCCTTCCGAATCCAAGTCTAGTCTTTTGTTATGTTGCTTCATCCTTTTGCACCATCGGTCCAATCAAGCTAGCTATCTTTGGAAGGCTCGCGCCCCAGAATTTCAATGGAAGGTTGTGTAATCGCACCCAGGTAGGCATAATTTTGACATCCTCCTTCTCCAAATCAATGTCTGGTTGCCATGCTTTTAGCACCATGGGTTTGTTATCAAAAAGAAAATATCCTGCTTGTAGCACAACATTCTTCATCCCTTCAGTTGCAAACCTTACCAGAAATACTCCATTAGGCATGAAAGAAATTTTATCCATCGTGTGCTGCTTCCAAATTCTCCTCAAGAATCCTTCTAACACTGCCCACGGTGGATTTGTGCCTACTATGAAGCCATAAACTGCTGTCTTCCAGTACTCTATCTCTTCTTGTACATCATCATCACTTAGTTGTAATAGCTCTGATGATGCATCCTCCAAAGGCACAGTTTTCTTGCCTTGTTTCTGAAACCATCTCCCTTCATCAGTACCCGGATCAATCTCCTTTGTCATATTGCCAATATCCGTTACATCCAGGGATACCTCGTCCTCCTCATCCGCTATCTCATATGGTGGTATACCCATAATTTCCTGCATGGACTTCTCTCTCAAGGGTACGTCCATGGTCGGATTCTTTTATGAATTACTCAAAATTTCTCTCGATCCTCTTGAATTAGTCTTATGTTTGCGCCTAGTGACATTGCTGATCACAGGAGATCTCGTGGATGGTGATTTGGCCATGGTGCTAGAAATCACCACGAAGTCGCATGCTGCTGCTCTCTCTCTAGGGCTTTCTCCAAGTTTATCGATGCTTAATAAGCACAATGACATTGGTTATTGGTTATTATTTGAATTTGACTTGCTTACACATGCTTGTGGCCTGTTTGTGCGCAACGCACATATTGGTGGTTTTGTGCTCAACGCACATATTGTTGGTTTGGTAGTGCTAACCGCACTTATTTATTTGATTGACTGATTGATTTTGTGCACTACGCACTTGTAAAATGGTTGAACTTGTGATTTTCAAAATTTTGAAATAATTATTTAAATATTTTTGTCCGGCATGCTCTTAACTTGACAAGTGATACTATTACCTTAGAGAATGAGAATTTTGGTGGTTTCGAACTTTGGTATTATCTTATGGAATTAGGTGATCTTATCTTGTGGATTTAGATGGTGGTGAAGTTGTATACTTTGAAATTTGAGGAATTAGGTAGTTATGGATTTTGAGGATTTAGAAATGTGAGATGTCTTTAAGGTTGTGTTTAATTTGACGGATTTTGGATATATGGAGTAAATGATTTACTTTGGAGATACATGAAGAATTTTGGTGGATTTTGGATATATGGAGTGAGCTGGTCAATTTGGACATTCGTGAGTAATGTGAGACTTTATTTTCGAGGATGAGTTTAAACTTCGAGGACGAATTTTTGTTTTAAGGAGGGAAGTCTGTAACACCCCGTTATTTTCTGAGTCAATTATAAAGCTTGATTTTTCTACTTTTATTTAAATTGAGTTTTAAGTTGGATTTTTTTATGTCATTATAATATTAAAGTATTTTGGGTCGTCTTATAATAAATTGGTTTTGATTTTCTTAAAGTGGAACGATATTTTATAAACCGACTTTGGATCGGGTTCAAATTTGGGTCAAACACAAATAAATATATAAAAAAAGGAAAACAATCTAGCCTATTTATACCCCCACCATGCGTTAACCCTTTTACCCACAAATCACAATTTCATCTCATATTCTCCTCCGTCTCCTGTCACTGTTGCCTCGCCATTCCTTTGCCCTTAATTCCGGTTTTCTTCAATCTCGATCGTTGTTTTTTTCCTCCTCCATACTATATAAACTGTAAGTAAATTTATAACATAATTTATCTGATTCTATATTTATGAGTGCTATAAAAGGGATGTTTGATTGTCAATTTGGATTGTCGTTTATAATGACTTATCATTGGAATTTAGTAGTTTTGCGGCTGATTGTTGTGAGGGAGATTTCTTTTGCTTTTGTCGAATTCTGGTGGGTTATGCATATATGGGTAAGTATTATTAATGTTGAATTTTGGGTTCAGTGTTAAGTTTAAGAGTGGAATTAGGTTGTTGGTACTGTGTGATTGTTTGGAAGTAACGGTTGGGTAATTGAACAATGTGAGTGTGAGTAATTAGCATGGAGTATTTGATTTGCGTGGGTGAGATTCATGGTGCCCGTTGATAACTGGAGTAGGGAGGCAGGAAAGAGTAATTCAATTACTAATTTTGATGGTTTTGGATTTATTATTTTTTTTGTCTTACGTACAAGGGCAATTGGGCGTGAGATCTAGTTAGAGTGAGACAGTAAGTATATAGATACGTTGGATCAGTTATTGAACCATTTGTATTATTTGTAGCTTGTGGATTTGAGGAGAAGGAATTTTTGGAATAATACTAGCTGAGTTGTGACCGCCTTGAGAGGTATTGACCTTTTCACCTTTAAGTAAAGAGTATGTTCGGTTTAAATTAAAATTTTCAAACTCTTTATAATTATTTTGTCAATTGTGAATTTTTACGATACTCTTGTAATATTTTGGATATTGGAACTTTGTGACACAAGTCACGTATTGGTATTATTTTGGTACAATCTTTGGTGGTTATGACAGACTCTGGGAGCTCTGTTGGTCTATGAGGTTAAGGTGCGTCTGAGACATCCCTGGGATTTCGTCCCGAAACTGAACTCCTGACCCGAGTTGTGTTAAGTGAGATTTCCGGTCCCCACTTGCTAGGTAGTTAGACTTCCTCCTTTGACAGCCTCATCCTACTGACTGCCCAAATGTGAGTAGTGCGCACTATAGTAAGTCTAGCTAAGCATAGGTGATACCTCTAGATCGATCGTGCAAAAGGGTAGGGCCTTGGCACACAGGTGGTGACAATATATTTTGGTTGGTTTTGGTTTTGACTACTGTTTTCACAATATTTTTGGTTTGGTATCGAGACGGTGATATTTAACTTTGATTTCAGTTTACTACAAATTATAATTATTGTGTTACGTTTTCAATATAATATGTTTTACTCAGCTTTGCTGACGTCCTTTTGTTTTGGGTCGTTCCCCCGCTGGAACCTGTACCTATTTGTGTTTTGGGTACAGTTGATAGGTACAATTAATTTGTTGCATGGGTGCATTTGGTTCGGGATGCTGAGCGAGGAAGAATTTTATTATTTAACGTTTACCTCCAAACTATTTATATTTATGTTGAATTTTGGGTTGAAGTTGTTTTAAACCGTTTTGAATTTTGTGGGACTTAAGTCTTCCGCTGCAATGTTTTCATTTAATTATTTATCTGATTTATATTTCTTTTTTATTTTTTATACTATTCTTTTGCCTTGCACTTCGCCTTGTGAGCTAAGTGTGGAGTAACGACTTTGAATTTTCCATTTTATTCTCTTATTTTATTACTTGAAAATTTAGGGCTGTTACAGCACTCCAAAGAATGCCACATCAGATGTATCCAAAATCTCCTCAATCAGACAGATGTACCAGATGCACTCCAACGAATGCCAGATGTACCAGATGCACTCCAACGAATGCCAGATGCACCATAAATAAAACTCATCTCCCCCTCCTGCCTCAAATATTGCCCAACAAAAGGCAATCAGATATTTCCAGAATTTAGCAAGTCCAAACCATGTTGGAACTTGCTATTCGGAACCAGATCAGACAGACCCACCTCATCTTCGTTACCATACCTGTTCGAAAGCTTAAATGATCGCTCAAGAACCAAACTCTGCTGCTTCGAACTAGTGATGAAGAACCTGATGGTTCAGATTCAGATTCGGATTCAGACTGTAGTGGTTGATCTTCAGACTTTGCTTCACTCTCATGCAGAGTTACTTGCTGCTCTACCTGTTTATCAGTACTACCACTACTACTTCTATCTTCCTCCGATTTCAGTGATGATATCATCAGATAGACTGAACTCTCCTCCAGAACGACCATCTCAGCGGTGACTGTGTCGTCTTTCTTCACGAATGGCTCACCGTCTCTGTTGCTTTAACAACGCCCGCATCTTGATCTGCCACAGACTAAAACTATTCCTACCATTAAAACTCTCAATTTTAACGCTCATCCCAGACATCTTTCTCACAGATCGGATGAACCCAAAGCTCTGATACCAGTTTGTTGTAACGGAAGAGAAAGACAAACAAATAAGCATGTAAAATCGAGAGACAAACAGATTTACGTGGTTCACTAACAACCCGTTAGCTACCTCCATGGGCAGAAGGACGGGATAGTTTTATTAATTTTGAGGAGAGGTTACAGATTTCAGACTGATATCATAATTATTAGGGTAAGGGTATGAGAGTTTTTATAATACTCTCAACCTAAACAGAAACCCTAAACAGATTAGGAAACCCTATACAATAGGAAATCCTAGGTCAGATACTCAGATATTGATTAGGAAACTCTAATCAATCATATATTAATTACGAAACTTTCCTAATTAAACAGATTCAGGTCTGAAACCAATTCGAGATCCGAAAAGACAATTGCTAGGCACTTATTTCCTAACAAGTACTATCTCCTACCCCTCCGTTCCATTTGGTTGTTTGCGTTTGCTTTTTGGGCACTATTTTTAGGTGAGTGAAATCGTCAATGTAACTTGTAATATATAAGATAAAATATAGTCATCTGGGATCTTGTTTAAATCGTCTAATCGAGTACATTATAAATATCAAATTTTTATAATTTTTTGAAATACGTAACTAAAGATATTGACAAAAGAAAACGTGCATCGGCAAGTGTGAAAAAGTAAACGCAAACAACCAAATGAAACGGATGGAAGTATTAACTAAAAGGATAGGAACTACTGAAAAGTGATGAGGTGTCATCCTCTCATCAATTATTTTCCCTCCAAAATTCTAATTTTCAACTATAGAAACAATAGTTAATTAAGAAAACAATCAATAATAAACTTGTATTTATAAAATTATAATTGTATAAATTAATTTTTACGATAAATAATAAATATTGATAAAAAAAACATTAAAAAAATCGTGCAACTTTTATTTAAATATTATTTGACTTAGTTTAATTAGTTATAGTTCTCTATCAATCAATTGTTTAATTATATTAGTTGCAATGTATTTTTGTCTACATTTTTTAATCAATTCATGTAATACAAATACTAGTTAATAACATATAATAATTTTCAACTATTGAAAATCCTAAAATGGTAGTACCAAATACTGGAGTATATTATTTACATTATATTTTTTTGAAATATCACCAAATTATAATCCTAATAAATATCACCGAATAATAGAAGTATATTCCTAAAATTATTTTATCAGTTATTAATCACCATTTTACTCGAGATCCGTCGTTATAAATATACGACCTCCTAAAAACACTTTTTCAGAATGTAGGACAGCATCATACGATATTCTTTATTCTAAATGTTTTTAGCTAAATCTTAGCAAGTGTTACTAATATTTAACCCTTATTTAAAAAAAATCATCGGAAATAACATTAAAATAACATGTTTATTCGCACCAATATCATTTATTAAAATAAGTGATTAAGAAAATTAAGAATAAATTTTTTATTTATAATTGAAAAAAAAGAGTAAAGAAAACTAACATTTTTAATGTGTTAATAACCCGTATTTGACCCGCCCGAAACCCGTGTAAACCTGACCCGTATTAAGCCCGTATTTTCCAAACCCAAAATACACCCAACCCATATTTTATCCGAACCCAAAATCCAACTGCCCGACTTATTTGACATGCCTAAGTATACGGTATACTGTATATGTGAATACGTTTCAAGGGATTTTAGTTTTTTTTTCTTTTTTAATGTGACAGTTATAAGGTTTTTTTCTTTTTCTTTTTTCTTTTTCGTAATGAAGAGTTGGTTAATGTAATCTGTTCAACAGGCAACTGGTATTTGGGTCTATTAAAAGAATATATGGTGTTAAAAGATGATATCATTTTGAGATTATTGAAAGGTGATATTGTTAATGAAAGATGTTACAAAAGTGAAATTGTTCCTATCAATTTTTCCAAAATCTAATTGTGACCACCTAGGGGCTATTTTTCCCATCAATTTCAGTTTGCTCTCTGATTGATTGTCCCGCCCTAGGGGCTTATTATACTTGGAATAACAAACAAAAACCTGAGGACAGAGTATACAGTAGACTGGATCGATGTTTGATAAATCAAGAATGGATGGATCAAAAGGAGGGTTATAAGGCACATTTCTTACCTGAGGGCCTATTTGATCATTGTCCGTGTCTTATCAATAGAAATGAGGAACAGTCCAATAATAAACGAGCTTTCAAGTATTATAATATGTGGAGCAAGGCGGAAGGGTTTGATAAGCTAGTAGCAGATGATTGGCAGGCTAATGTTCATGGCACTAAACAGTATTGCCTCGTGAAAAAGTTGCAGCGACTTAAGAGTACACTCAAGCACCTGAATAAATCACGGTTCTCAGATATTGAAAGCAGAGCAGGTATTGCACAGGTCAAACTCATTGAACTGCAGCGAGAATTAATTCGCAGACCTGCTGACCTGGGTTTGAGGGAGCAAGAAAGGATCGCTCCTGAAGAATTCCAGTTCCTTAGCACTGCGCAATCTGAATATCTACATCAAAAGACTAAAAGTCTTTGGATCAAGGAAGGAGATCAAAATAATGCCTACTTTCATGGTGCTCTAAAGACCAGGAGAGCTTCTAATGTGGTTCATCAGATAAGGGATGAGAGTGGGAAGATATATGAGAATCAGGAAGGGATACAGTTTGCTTTTCTGGAATATTATCAAAGGCTCCTTGGCTCACAAAATGATACTACTGCTGTCAAACGGAGGATTATTGACCAAGGCCAGGTATGTACTTTTCACCATCAAGATATACTTAATCGGCCGGTATCGAAGGATGAAATGAAGCAGGCCATTTTCGGAATTCCTGATGATAAGTCCCCGGGGCCGGACGGGTACTCCAGTAAATTTTTCAAGGATTCGTGGCACATTGTGGGTGATGATGTTGTAGCAGCGATTGAGGATGTGTTTAATTCGGGTTGTTTACTTAAACAGCTCAATACTACCTCGGTCACCCTGATTCCTAAGACTGATAGACCCTCGTCAGTGACCCAATTTAGACCGATTGCTTGCTGCAATGTGATCTATAAGGCGATTTCTAAGATTTTGTGTACGAGATTAGCTACTGTTCTTCCTGACATTGTCTCTCCTGCCCAGGGAGGATTCATTAAAGGGAGAAGCATTATTGAAAACATCTTGATCTGCCAGGACCTAATCAGACAGTACAACAGGAAAAGTGTCTCCCCCCGATGTATGTTCAAAATTGACATACAAAAGGCGTATGACACGGTAGAGTGGGGCTTCCTCAGCCAAATGTTGACTCAGCTTAATTTTCCTCAGAGGTTCAGAGATTTGGTTATGCAATGTGTCACTACAGCAACATATACTTTGAGCCTGAATGGGAACTGCTTTGGCTTTTTTCCGGGTAAGCGAGGACTCAGACAAGGTGACCCAATTTCCCCTCTCCTATTCACTATTTGTATGGATTATCTTACTCGACTTCTGAAATATACAACTAGCAACATGCAGTTCAGATTTCACCCGTTATGCAAGGAACTACGTTTAACGAATCTTATGTTTGCGGATGATCTACTCTTGTTCTCAAAAGGTGATGTTAATTCCATAATGGTACTTTTGCGAACGTTCTCGACTTTCTCGGACTCATCTGGACTACGTATGAGTAAGGGGAAGTCGAGTGTTTACTTTAATGGAGTTACGGAGGCTTTGAAGGCAGACATCATCAAAGTTTCTGGTTGCTCTGAAGGTAAACTCCCTTTTCGTTATTTGGGAGTCCCCATCAAAACAACTAGACTTACACTGCTTGATTGCCAACCGATTGTTAATAAGATAGTGGAGAGAATTAGGAGACTTGGAGCAAGGAAATTGTCCTATGCGGGTCGATTAATTCTGATTAAGAGTGTTCTTTCTACCCTTCACAATTACTGGGCCTCTATCTTTATCTTTCCCTCAGCAGTAATGAAACAGATAGATAATATCTGTAGAAATTTTCTGTGGGATGGATCTGCTGATTACCATCGGGTGCCGCTTGTGTCTTGGGAAAAAAATTGCGTTCCTTATAGAGAGGGGGCCTGAACTTAACTCAAAATGCGATTTGGAATAAAGCTGCAATTGGGAAAATGGCGTGGTGGATTACTAGTAAGCAAGATAGACTATGGGTTCGTTGGATTCATCAAGTCTATCTAAAAGGAAAAAATTGGGAGGATTATAACCCTGCCATGGACTCTTGTTGGTATTGGAAAATTTTTTGCCAAAGTCGTGACTTATTGAATCAGGTGCTCGGCAGTGACGGATTGAGGACGCGGTATATGAATGGATACTCCATTTCGAATGCTTACAGCTGGCTGAGGAATAAACGGGAGCCTGTGGACTGGTGTGCTGCTGTGTGGTCCAGGTGGTCTGTGCCGAAACACAGGTTGATAGCGTGGCTAATAAAACGAGGGGGATTGAACCTAAAAGACAAGCTGTACAATATTGGAATAGTCGAAGATGATAGATGCTTATGCTGCGGATTGAGTGCTGAAACAACGCACCACCTGCTGATTTCCTGTGATTATGCAAAAAAAGTCATGAATGCTATATGTGGAAAGTTACCAAGTTCTCACAAGATTGAGATGGGGGACGACTGGAGAAAGAAAATGAGAGGAACCAAGCTACAAAGAGCTATAAAGAATGGACTAATCAACTCGCTCTCTTACCATATCTAGATGCAAAGGAATTCTGTGAGGGTTGAAGGCTTTCTTACTCATCCTGAGAAGTTGGCTAATCAAATTAGTAAGGAGTTTTATGTGTTTTGCAAAAGCAAATGTAACCAAAAGTTTAGTAACAAGGATAACAACTTCATTACTAGCTTCCTAGAGCAATTGATGTAATTATCATTCTTTTATATATAATACTTACCTTTCCCAAAAAAAAAAATTGTGACCACCTATTTAAACCGCCTAACTCAAAAACCGTGCATCTGCACGGGGTCTTTTCTAGTTATATATTATTAAAATAAATAATCATCACAAACTTTCACCTCATTGAGTATAGTTTTATCAAATCATATCACATTCTTACTTTCCCTCTTCCTTCTTCCCTACGTCTCTGAGCAAGAACACAAACAAACCCCATAATTTCTGATTTTCATACCTTAACATTCATAAAAAAAAGCTACGCTATTTTGTTACAAAATTTGGAAGTGATATCATGGAGCGTAAGAACGATCAAAATGTCATTATTCTAGACGATAGTGACGAAGATGGTGGAACACTTAATGATAATGGTACGACAAATGATTGTCAAAACATGACTATGGATGAAGGTATATGTTTATGGTAGTGATTAAGGGTTAATATTGTACTGTATTTTTCTTAAGTAAGTTTGTCTTCATAGATTTACTAATTTGTTTATGATGGGTGGGATTTGTCGTGGATCCCAACCGTCAAACAAAACCGGCTAAACCTAACTAGGGTAGCTAGGGTAAGTCGGGTCGAATCCACAGGGACGGGAGGTCGGACTAAGGTATGCTACGGTCAAGGACTAGGTTCGAGACAAGCTAGTCTAGGGGGGTGGCTATGGACTAAACTAGGTCTAAAACTAGAGAACTATCAAAGGAAACGGGCTAGGGTTAGGTCGGGGTCAAAGGGGTAACGGAATGGTCGGAGGAGAACTAGAGGTGAAGGAGGTAGTAGGGTGATCTAGGTAATGCCCGGGCTCTCGCAACTTAGACTCACCTAGAGGTTCCACCTAAAACCCAACTCGGCGACACAACACAAACAGAGTACTAGCATGCTATAGACCTAGGTCGAATCCGGGCTCTCGCGTCTTAGACCGGCCTAGGGGTCGTCCTCACCGGGCTCTCGCAACTTAATGAGGGGACCGAACCCACAAACAACCAATACCCACAAGAGAAAGGCAAGAAAACAAGCATTCGTACATACTTAGTCATTCAAGCATTTCGACAAACATGTGATGTGCAACAAACCAAGGAGAAACCCAAATCTTCCACCAACAACTCCAACAATCCCTCAATCGTCCAATTAACACCCTAATCACCTTACTAACCCTAGCAAGAACACTACTCTAACATATCTAAACTAAAACTATCACTAACAAGAGGAATCAAACCAAACAACAAAACTAACATAGTGAAACTAGTCTAACAAAGAACTATGAACAATAACAAGAACTAAAGATTCAAACTTTAATGAATGGAACAAGAAAAAGAGTAAAAGAGAAGAGGATTATACCAAACTAGTGAAGAAGAAAGAACAAAACTTGCATTAATGAAGAAAACCCAAAACAAACATCCAAGGTTGTCAAGCTTGGAGAAGATCTTGAATAATTCCCTTAATACAAGTACTAATCTAAGATTAACGATAATCTAAGGACTAATCTACTCTAATCTATGCTAAAATAATCTAGGGTTTAGTCTAATATCAAGTGTGCCTCATAAGATTACAAGAGGAAGGGTATATATAGGGTTTAAGAATGAAAGGAAATGAAAGGAAGTGAGAGCAACAAGGCGCGGGTGAGCTGGAGGAATTCCGGGTCGGGAAAGTCGTTCCCGATCGGGATCATGGGGATTCCCGATCGGGATTTTATGTTACTGATCGGGAACAACCTCCAGTAGCGGCGCTTCGTGTTCCTCCTTCATCCCGGACGGGATGAGGCCATACCCGTCCGGGATGAGTCTTGTAGGCCTCCAATATGAACTTTTTGGCTCCTCCTTGGTTCTCATGGGCTTCCCATCGATTCTCGGGACTCGGGATCGGGTCTCGGAGGCTCGGGATTGGGTCCCAAGGTCTCGGGGTCGATTCCAAGGTCTCGAGTCATCCTTCCTTTATCTCGTTGGCTCCAAAATGTGTATGTATTGAGTCGGAATTGCCCCAACTCTTCCATATCGGTCTCGGGAACCTGAAACGAACTAAAGGAAACATAAGAAGCCCCTAAACCGCTCCCAAGGAGCGATTATACAAGGAAAATGGGACCAAAACACTAAGAAATAGGCACTACAAATGACACTTATCAGTTTATTAAGTTGTATATAAGAATAATAAGAAACTGATGGAAGAAGAAGGAAGAAGAGTTAGTAATGTTTAACAATGATGATTGTATGGAAAATGAAGAAAAAGGTAGAAGAGAATGTATATTAGGGTTTTCTGAACATTAACATACTCGTAGTTGGTCGTCTTTATTTATTCTCATTTTGTGACCATGATTGGAAAACTTGTGAATAGATGACAATATTGTACTATTTTATCTGACAATATTTATGCCTCCGTGTTGTGGCCATTAGATTGTTAGTTGTCTATATATAACTTCATTTTGTAATCACTTCTGGTGAAATATGGATAGTTGGATCATAATTGACATTGCATTCAGAAATATAAGATGTAATCATTGTGTTATCATTTATTATGCCATTGTGTCCACATTATATCAAATTGTGACCAGTTTAGTTAATTTTGTAGTCGCATCTTTTATCAGATAATCTATATAACTATATCTTGTGACCACTTAAATCGTATATTGTCTACATTAATTTACATATTGTAATCATTTCTAGCTAGTTCAATATTGGATTAAAATGTGTTTTGTGTATGCAAGTATGGATTTATCATGATCTCTTGTTGGTTTGAGAGGTTTGAGTTGGGAACTCGTATATGATATATATAAGAAACAGTCTCGGGCACATGGTTTTAGTGTAAGGTTAGGTACAAGTCGTAGGATTAATGAAGCATGGCCGCCTTTTTATGAGAGGTACTTTGTATGCTCTTGTGAAGGTGAGCATGGTAATGATAAGAAGCAGGTGGTGATTGTTCCTAACCACACTATAAAAGTGGTGAAGAATTCATCAGTTATAAGGTGTCTTTATAAAGCGAATGTCAGGGCACATAAGAATGAAGACGGTTTATGGGAGGTGTTGGAGCATGTGGCTGAACATAACCATCCATTAACCCCTCCTCAGTGGCAACACCATCATCGATCGGAGCATAAAATTAGTGAAGCAGACATTAGAAGTACATTTATCGGGTCCTTTATTATACTCTATATAAACACTAACTCTAAAAAGTTGTGATCCATATGATAACATTATAAGTATATCACTGTCACATTATATGTTTATGTGATATAATTAAAAGTTAATTTATTTTACATAATGAAAGCACAATTACATATAATGTGACCATTATTTAGTAGAATGAAATCATATACTATAACACAATTTTTAGAATCAATATTCGTATATAATCTTATGGCACACCAATTAACTATAAGATGTACCTGATAGAATCCTTGGAAATAGAATCCATGTGTATCAAATATCATACTCATAAGTTATAACAATGGTTACCCAACAAGTTACAAGCATAAAGTATCGTAATAATATTCATACTGATGGTGACATTATAATGAGCTAAGTACACAAGTTGGACCTACTCATACAACAAAATGATTCATCATGAGTGCCATTCACTCTAATAACCACATCATACAAAATGTTGTTAGTTAACCATCTACTAAATTGTTTCAAAGAGACCACATCCAAAATAAAGTTCTTTTACCCAAAATATAAACAACCACCTCTAAATTTATATCGCACCCTTCTTCGCGGCCGCCCACGTATACCTTAGCGAGTATTTTTTTTACTTTAGGGAACTTGGTTCCTCCAACAGAGGAGGACAAAGAACGTCTTCCCTAGTCACAGTCTCATGTTCTATTTCATCAAAGCCTAGATCAAAAGAAGGTGGTTCCACAAGTTGTCTCGAAATTAATTCATCAAGCGTACTTCCCAAAGCGTGGAAATCGGTCAAGAAGCTTAGTTCCTTCAAAGATTGGGTCCAAGAGACTTGAGAGGACACATAAGATGGATCCTCAACATTCTGAAATGCTTCACCCTCTTAATCTTCCAAATCATTATGAATTCTCGAAACCAACTCAAAATTTCTTTTCGTGGTCATCCATTTAAGGAGACGCACCTACGACAAAAAACAATCACACAAAGTATTAACCTTTAAAAACATCTTTATAAATCCATCACGCAAAACAATTTTTTTGGTTCTGCAACTATAGACCACTGGTCACATATTGAAAACAATTGCTAACATAAAGCCTCTAGAGAGGTACAAAATGTATAGAATAATCCTTCAAACTTTATTGTCCTCTTTTTAGGGTCCCCCGACCTCCAAATGTTTTCCACCCAACGTGATGGATTTATGTTGCTCTTTTTCGAGTCCTCGTTTCTTAACAACGTTATTTGTAACAACAAGTTCTTTTGGTGCAACTGTTGAGAAATTACCACGCATTAAAAGGCACTCATGGAAATATTTAAAGAAATATTGAGTGCTACTAAAGCAACGACATTCTGTAGAAAACGTACCACACTGTAATGCTTATATTTAATTAAACAATTTCCCAATTATTGCACCAAAATATATTATTGCTTCTTCTATGGAAATTGTACACACTTTTGAAGACGAATGTGACTTGAGAAACCTACAAACATAACATTCATCTTAATGATAACAAAGTAATCACATCTTAAAGCACAATGGTTACATATAATCAAAAGGAAATAAAAAGTGTACATAAACACTAGAAACTTGTAACCATAACATTTTATATAAAACTCCATACAAACTCCATAGCATCAACGAAAATTGCCCTAAGTTGATTTAATGCGATTTAGAAAGATTGACTCTTTGATTAAATAATAAAAAGAACTTGATTCCCTCGACTTCTCCGACATCGATAAATCCCTAGAGATCGTGATGTCGGATCCGTGTCAACGGGTTTTGACCCTTATTAAAATTGGTTTTAGAAAATTCGATGAATGCAATATTAAAGATGATAATGACGAGAAATAAAGACGAATTCTTGTTTAAGTTGACTCATCTCAATAATCAAATAATCGGGGTATCGGAATAAGCGACCGGCAACGCTGTGTGCAGTACACTTGTATATTCGGGTTTCCTTATTCCGATATCCCTCTCATTCGACACAAATTGATAAGTATTTTAATGTTTTGATGCTAACAATATTATCGATATTATGATGCAATAATGATAACGAGGTAAATAATAAAAATAATAGTAATAATAATAATAATAATAACGATAAACGTAATAATAATAATAATAATAATAATAATAATAATAATAATAATAATAATAATAGTACCGTAATAATAATAATAATAATAATAATAATAATAATAATAATAATAATAATAATAATAATAATAATAATAATAATAATACCGTAATAATAATAATAATAATACCGTAATAATAATGATAATAATAATAATAATAATAATAATAATAATACCGTAATAATAATAATAATAATAATAATAATAATAATAATAACGGAGAAAAGAGAAGAGAAAGAAGAAGGAGGTTTGTCACCCTCAACCTACATGTTTCTGTCTCGGAGCGGACTCGTAATCGTGGCTTTAACACAAGAGTCTTCGAGGTGTATGGAGGCTAAGTTGTGGTGGCTCGGATTTGATTACTAAAACTAGGTTTAGGGTTTTTGCTAGTGTAAACTAGGTTTAGGGTGTATAGATGATTGTCCTAGAGTGTACTAGGGTTTTTGTGTAGATGTGTAAGATGATTGTCCTAGAGTGTACTAGGGTTTTTAGGTTTGTGAGAAGTTGTGTAATTGTGTTGCATGGGGTTGCTTATATAGGCAAAGCTAGGGCACCTTGGTGTCTAGGGTTTTGTGCCTTGACGGACTTGATTTGATGGCCCGTTTGGAGGCGGACCGTGGGTGAGCTACTCGGAAACGGCTTTGACCGGGTTTTAATCTGGTCGCTAAAAGTCGGTTTTATTTCCGGTGTCGGTTTTGACCCAAATTAGTCTTCTTTGACTCGGGATGATCCACTGGGCCTGGATTCGAGGTTGATTTTGTGAGATTTGTACTCCATAAGTGTGTTAGCCAGCGATTAATGGGTTTGAGCCCGTATCCGAGCGCATAGAGACATGTTAGCGTCCGATCATCATCGGGTGTTTTTTGGAAACTGCCATAGACACCTGGCGGTCAAAATGCGGGTGTCTACACATTCACAAAAGAGATGCCCAATCGTTTCAGTACTGGCAGAACAGATGCATCACAAATCGTCCTCTACCAGCTGCAATTTATACAGCCTCTCTTTCGTGTTCATGGCCTGATGCTGGTGCATCCACGCCATCATCCTGTGCTTAGGCATAGTCCAATGATCCCATACCACTCTATGCCAGTCCACCTCACCTCCTTTCTCTCTAAACCACTGATAACCCTTCGCTATAGTGTAAACATTGCTGTCAGACCATTCTCCATTCTCATAGTTTATCTTCATCTTGTCTTTCACTTGACAAATTTTTCTCCACCCCCAACTGGTATCTAAATTCGGTCTATATTTAAGCCATTCCCGTCCCTTCAGATAAACTGCATTCACCCATTGCACCCATAGCTTGTCAGGATGTTTCAAAACCCACCATGTCATCTTCCCCAAGGCAGCTTTATTCCAATGGCAATTTTGCATCACGTTGAGGCCCCCTTCCTTATATGTGTGCAAATCTTCTTCCATGCTACCAATGGAGTACGGGTATAGCTCACACCCCCTTCCCATAGGTACATTCTACACAATGCCTCTATTTGCTTGATTACTCCTTTCGGGATTAGAAAAATCGTTGCCCAGTAGTTATGTAGGGTACCTAATACTGCCTTGACGAGTACCAGACGACCCGCATAAGATAATTTTCTGGCTCCAAATTTCCTAATTCGTTCCATGACATTGTTAATCAATGGCATACAGTCACTTACATTCAGTCTTGAAGCTTTGATGGGAACCCCTAGATATTTGAATGGCAAAGATCCTTCCGTGCACCCTGAAACTGCCAGTATCTCCTTTTTCAAATCACTTCTTACTCCATTAAAGTATATATTGGTCTTTCCTTTACTCAATTGGAGTCCAGATGCTGCAGAGAAGGTAGCGAAGGTTCGTAGCAGAGTCATCATTGACTGAATATCCCCCTTACTAAACATGAGTAGATCGTCTGCGAACATGAGATTAGCTAGCTTCATAGATTTACAAAGAGGGTGGAATCTGAATCCTTCTTATCTGTTGTATACCTGAGCAACCGAGACAAGTACTCCATGCAAATTGTGAATAAGAGAGGGGATAGCGGATCCCCTTGTCTAAGCCCTCGTTTCCCTGGAAAGAATCCAAAGGATTCTTCATTTAAGTTCAAGGAGTACGATGCTGTTGTGACACATTGTTTAATTAGGTTATTAAAATGATCTGGAAACTGCAAATGCTGCATCATTTGCTCCAAAAATTGTCATTCCACCGTATCATACGCCTTCTGCATATCCATCTTAATCATACATCTAGGCGACGCAGATTTCCTTGAGTACAATCGCACAAGATCTTGGCATATTAGGATATTTTCTATAATGCTCCGACCTTTAATGAAGCCTCCTTGTACCGGAGAAATAATGTCCGGAAGGATCTTCGATAGCCTGTTGCACAATAACTTCGAAATGCATTTATATACTGTGTTACCGCAGGAAATCGGTCTGAATTGAAGGACAGTAGCAGGTCTCTCCACCTTGGGTATCAATGTAATAGCTGTTGTGTTGATCTGTTTCAAGAGATGTCCAGAATTAAAGAAATCAAGAATAGCATCACATATCTCATTCCCGATAATGTGCCAAGAGTCCTTACAGAATTTACTTGAATATCCATCTGGACCTGGTGCTTTCTCGTCAGGAATGCTATATAACACCTTCTTAATCTCTTTTCTGGTGACAGGTTCCATAAGCATAACATGATGGTTTTCCGTGCATTTTGGCCCCAAGTTCACCACCTGTTTTGCCACATTTGCAGTATCCTTCCTCGATCCTAGCAGGCTTTTGTAATAATCCAAGAAGGCTTCCTGAATTTCCTCCAGAGTATTCTGTATATGCCCCTGCACATCCTCTATTTCGGACACTTTATTCTTTATTCTTCGTGCCTTGAGAGTTCCATGAAAATAAGCTGTATTGCAGTCTCCTTCTTGCATCCAATGTGCCTTCGCTTTTTGTTTAAGATAGCTCATTCTTGCTTTGTCCAGTTCTCTGAATTTTACTTGAGCAAGTGTTTCTTCCTTCATCAAATCTACATCCCCAGGACTGTCCACCATTATTTTTTGCAGGCTAAACAGCCTGACTTGAGCAGTGTCTGCTTGTAGCTCAATTTCCCTGAATTTGGTTCTATCCAGATGCTTAAGAGGGCCCTTTAATCTACGTAATTTGCTAGCAACTTGATACATCTTTGTCCCCTTTATTGGCTCCTTCCACGATTCACCCACAATTTGTTCAAATTTTGGGTCTTGGCTCCACATATTGAAGTATTTGAAGCTTTTCTTGTGAGTATTTTGCATATTCCTGCTACTTATCAAGCACGGATTGTGGTCGAATAATCCTTCAGGTGAGAACTTGGCATAGTAGTCCTCAAAATTTGTGAACCACTCTTGATTGACCAACACCCTATCTAGTCTACTGTAAATTCTCTCCTCAGGGGGCCGCTTGTTATTCCATGTGAAGTATGATCCTTCAGTAGGGCATTCCATCAAATCACATCCATCGATGCATTGCTGAAATGCTAATGCCTCCTGGACATGAAATTCTCCTCCCAATCTTTCCTTAGGCACCAAAATGCAATTAAAATCTCCACCCACCATCCATGGGTTGCTATTCTTCGAACTAATATTTTGGAGATCCTGCCAGAGTGCTTCTCTATCTCCAGCTTTATTAAATGCATAGATAAAAGTGACATCAAAGTATCTGCACGTACTCAATTCCTGAACTGTACAATGGACCAATTGAGCAGTGTACAACTTTATTTGCACCGAGCACTGATTCGGGTCCCAGATGACCCAAATCCGACCTCCTGCGTGTACATGACCATTGGTCGTAATACACCATCTATTGAACACATTACTAATTACCTTATTTTGAATTTGAGGTTTTATTTTGGTCTCAAGAAGTTCAAATAATCCCACCTTATTATTGGGTAAGAACTTATGAATCTCCTCCTGTTTCGTCGCCCTATTCATACCCATCACGTTCCAAAATCCAATTATCATGATGAGCGTTGGGAGGAAGGGTTACCAGTCTGACCATTGCTTTTTGACACTCCACCTGCAAGCTTCTGTAGATAAGAAGGGTTCCTCTCAGGGTCCTTAATCTGCGGCTGTGTATCCACTAGTGTGACAGGTTTATCCTTATTTGTCTCTTCTATTACTGGCGTGCCATCCTTAGCAGACACATAGTTTATTATTTTTGCTGGAGCTTCAATACCAGTATTGTCTTTAGCATTTAGTACTACAGACATCCTTTTTTGGACATTCTCTTTTACATTCTCCTGCACAACTGGTTTCCATATTTTCTTCTGAATGGTGGCCTTCTGTTTCATTTCCTTGTTCCTGCACTCCTTAAATTCATGTCCCATCCTTTTGCACCCAGTACACAGAACAGGTTTCCAATCATACTTTACATTCACGCACACCACTATTCCCTTTTCATCCTTGAATTGAATTGTGTTGGGTAAGGATTGCCCTAATGTAATTTCCACCAACACCCTTCCGAATCCAAGTCTAGTCTTTTGTTATGTTGCTTCATCCTTTTGCACCATCGGTCCAATCAAGCTAGCTATCTTTGGAAGGCTCGCGCCCCAGAATTTCAATGGAAGGTTGTGTAATCGCACCCAGGTAGGCATAATTTTGACATCCTCCTTCTCCAAATCAATGTCTGGTTGCCATGCTTTTAGCACCATGGGTTTGTTATCAAAAAGAAAATATCCTGCTTGTAGCACAACATTCTTCATCCCTTCAGTTGCAAACCTTACCAGAAATACTCCATTAGGCATGAAAGAAATTTTATCCATCGTGTGCTGCTTCCAAATTCTCCTCAAGAATCCTTCTAACACTGCCCACGGTGGATTTGTGCCTACTATGAAGCCATAAACTGCTGTCTTCCAGTACTCTATCTCTTCTTGTACATCATCATCACTTAGTTGTAATAGCTCTGATGATGCATCCTCCAAAGGCACAGTTTTCTTGCCTTGTTTCTGAAACCATCTCCCTTCATCAGTACCCGGATCAATCTCCTTTGTCATATTGCCAATATCCGTTACATCCAGGGATACCTCGTCCTCCTCATCCGCTATCTCATATGGTGGTATACCCATAATTTCCTGCATGGACTTCTCTCTCAAGGGTACGTCCATGGTCGGATTCTTTTATGAATTACTCAAAATTTCTCTCGATCCTCTTGAATTAGTCTTATGTTTGCGCCTAGTGACATTGCTGATCACAGGAGATCTCGTGGATGGTGATTTGGCCATGGTGCTAGAAATCACCACGAAGTCGCATGCTGCTGCTCTCTCTCTAGGGCTTTCTCCAAGTTTATCGATGCTTAATAAGCACAATGACATTGGTTATTGGTTATTATTTGAATTTGACTTGCTTACACATGCTTGTGGTCTGTTTGTGCGCAACGCACATATTGGTGGTTTTGTGCTCAACGCACATATTGTTGGTTTGGTAGTGCTAACCGCACTTATTTATTTGATTGACTGATTGATTTTGTGCACTACGCACTTGTAAAATGGTTGAACTTGTGATTTTCAAAATTTTGAAATAATTATTTAAATATTTTTGTCCGGCATGCTCTTAACTTGACAAGTGATACTATTACCTTAGAGAATGAGAATTTTGGTGGTTTCGAACTTTGGTATTATCTTATGGAATTAGGTGATCTTATCTTGTGGATTTAGATGGTGGTGAAGTTGTATACTTTGAAATTTGAGGAATTAGGTAGTTATGGATTTTGAGGATTTAGAAATGTGAGATGTCTTTAAGGTTGTGTTTAATTTGACGGATTTTGGATATATGGAGTAAATGATTTATTTTGGAGATACATGAAGAATTTTGGTGGATTTTGGATATATGGAGTGAGCTGGTCAATTTGGACATTCGTGAGTAATGTGAGACTTTATTTTCGAGGATGAGTTTAAACTTCGAGGACGAATTTTTGTTTTAAGGAGGGAAGTCTGTAACACCCCGTTATTTTCTGAGTCAATTATAAAGCTTGATTTTTCTACTTTTATTTAAATTGAGTTTTAAGTTGGATTTTTTTATGTCATTATAATATTAAAGTATTTTGGGTCGTCTTATAATAAATTGGTTTTGATTTTCTTAAAGTGGAACGATATTTTATAAACCGACTTTGGATCGGGTTCAAATTTGGGTCAAACACAAATAAATATATAAAAAAAAGGAAAACAATCTAGCCTATTTATACCCCCACCATGCGTTAACCCTTTTACCCACAAATCACAATTTCATCTCATATTCTCCTCCGTCTCCTGTCACTGTTGCCTCGCCATTCCTTTGCCCTTAATTCCGGTTTTCTTCAATCTCGATCGTTGTTTTTTTCCTCCTCCATACTATATAAACTGTAAGTAAATTTATAACATAATTTATCTGATTCTATATTTATGAGTGCTATAAAAGGGATGTTTGATTGTCAATTTGGATTGTCGTTTATAATGACTTATCATTGGAATTTAGTAGTTTTGCGGCTGATTGTTGTGAGGGAGATTTCTTTTGCTTTTGTCGAATTCTGGTGGGTTATGCATATATGGGTAAGTATTATTAATGTTGAATTTCGGGTTCAGTGTTAAGTTTAAGAGTGGAATTAGGTTGTTGGTACTGTGTGATTGTTTGGAAGTAACGGTTGGGTAATTGAACAATGTGAGTGTGAGTAATTAGCATGGAGTATTTGATTTGCGTGGGTGAGATTCATGGTGCCCGTTGATAACTGGAGTAGGGAGGCAGGAAAGAGTAATTCAATTACTAATTTTGATGGTTTTGGATTTATTATTTTTTTTGTCTTACGTACAAGGGCAATTGGGCGTGAGATCTAGTTAGAGTGAGACAGTAAGTATATAGATACGTTGGATCAGTTATTGAACCATTTGTATTATTTGTAGCTTGTGGATTTGAGGAGAAGGAATTTTTGGAATAATACTAGCTGAGTTGTGACCGCCTTGAGAGGTATTGACCTTTTCACCTTTAAGTAAAGAGTATGTTCGGTTTAAATTAAAATTTTCAAACTCTTTATAATTATTTTGTCAATTGTGAATTTTTACGATACTCTTGTAATATTTTGGATATTGGAACTTTGTGACACAAGTCACGTATTGGTATTATTTTGGTACAATCTTTGGTGGTTATGACAGACTCTGGGAGCTCTGTTGGTCTATGAGGTTAAGGTGCGTCTGAGACATCCCTGGGATTTCGTCCCGAAACTGAACTCCTGACCCGAGTTGTGTTAAGTGAGATTTCCGGTCCCCACTTGCTAGGTAGTTAGACTTCCTCCTTTGACAGCCTCATCCTACTGACTGCCCAAATGTGAGTAGTGCGCACTATAGTAAGTCTAGCTAAGCATAGGTGATACCTCTAGATCGATCGTGCAAAAGGGTAGGGCCTTGGCACACAGGTGGTGACAATATATTTTGGTTGGTTTTGGTTTTGACTACTGTTTTCACAATATTTTTGGTTTGGTATCGAGACGGTGATATTTAACTTTGATTTCAGTTTACTACAAATTATAATTATTGTGTTACGTTTTCAATATAATATGTTTTACTCAGCTTTGCTGACGTCCTTTTGTTTTGGGTCGTTCCCCCGCTGGAACCTGTACCTATTTGTGTTTTGGGTACAGTTGATAGGTACAATTAATTTGTTGCATGGGTGCATTTGGTTCGGGATGCTGAGCGAGGAAGAATTTTATTATTTAACGTTTACCTCCAAACTATTTATATTTATGTTGAATTTTGGGTTGAAGTTGTTTTAAACCGTTTTGAATTTTGTGGGACTTAAGTCTTCCGCTGCAATGTTTTCATTTAATTATTTATCTGATTTATATTTCTTTTTTATTTTTTATACTATTCTTTTGCCTTGCACTTCGCCTTGTGAGCTAAGTGTGGAGTAACGACTTTGAATTTTCCATTTTATTCTCTTATTTTATTACTTGAAAATTTAGGGCTGTTACAGCACTCCAAAGAATGCCACATCAGATGTATCCAAAATCTCCTCAATCAGACAGATGTACCAGATGCACTCCAACGAATGCCAGATGTACCAGATGCACTCCAACGAATGCCAGATGCACCATAAATAAAACTCATCTCCCCCTCCTGCCTCAAATATTGCCCAACAAAAGGCAATCAGATATTTCCAGAATTTAGCAAGTCCAAACCATGTTGGAACTTGCTATTCGGAACCAGATCAGACAGACCCACCTCATCTTCGTTACCATACCTGTTCGAAAGCTTAAATGATCGCTCAAGAACCAAACTCTGCTGCTTCGAACTAGTGATGAAGAACCTGATGGTTCAGATTCAGATTCGGATTCAGACTGTAGTGGTTGATCTTCAGACTTTGCTTCACTCTCATGCAGAGTTACTTGCTGCTCTACCTGTTTATCAGTACTACCACTACTACTTCTATCTTCCTCCGATTTCAGTGATGATATCATCAGATAGACTGAACTCTCCTCCAGAACGACCATCTCAGCGGTGACTGTGTCGTCTTTCTTCACGAATGGCTCACCGTCTCTGTTGCTTTAACAACGCCCGCATCTTGATCTGCCACAGACTAAAACTATTCCTACCATTAAAACTCTCAATTTTAACGCTCATCCCAGACATCTTTCTCACAGATCGGATGAACCCAAAGCTCTGATACCAGTTTGTTGTAACGGAAGAGAAAGACAAACAAATAAGCATGTAAAATCGAGAGACAAACAGATTTACGTGGTTCACTAACAACCCGTTAGCTACCTCCATGGGCAGAAGGACGGGATAGTTTTATTAATTTTGAGGAGAGGTTACAGATTTCAGACTGATATCATAATTATTAGGGTAAGGGTATGAGAGTTTTTATAATACTCTCAACCTAAACAGAAACCCTAAACAGATTAGGAAACCCTATACAATAGGAAATCCTAGGTCAGATACTCAGATATTGATTAGGAAACTCTAATCAATCATATATTAATTACGAAACTTTCCTAATTAAACAGATTCAGGTCTGAAACCAATTCGAGATCCGAAAAGACAATTGCTAGGCACTTATTTCCTAACAAGTACTATCTCCTACCCCTCCGTTCCATTTGGTTGTTTGCGTTTGCTTTTTGGGCACTATTTTTAGGTGAGTGAAATCGTCAATGTAACTTGTAATATATAAGATAAAATATAGTCATGTGGGATCTTGTTTAAATCGTCTAATCGAGTACATTATAAATATCAAATTTTTATAATTTTTTGAAATACGTAACTAAAGATATTGACAAAAGAAAACGTGCATCGGCAAGTGTGAAAAAGTAAACGCAAACAACCAAATGAAACGGATGGAAGTATTAACTAAAAGGATAGGAACTACTGAAAAGTGATGAGGTGTCATCCTCTCATCAATTATTTTCCCTCCAAAATTCTAATTTTCAACTATAGAAACAATAGTTAATTAAGAAAACAATCAATAATAAACTTGTATTTATAAAATTATAATTGTATAAATTAATTTTTACGATAAATAATAAATATTGATAAAAAAAACATTAAAAAAATCGTGCAACTTTTATTTAAATATTATTTGACTTAGTTTAATTAGTTATAGTTCTCTATCAATCAATTGTTTAATTATATTAGTTGCAATGTATTTTTGTCTACATTTTTTAATCAATTCATGTAATACAAATACTAGTTAATAACATATAATAATTTTCAACTATTGAAAATCCTAAAATGGTAGTACCAAATACTGGAGTATATTATTTACATTATATTTTTTTGAAATATCACCAAATTATAATCCTAATAAATATCACCGAATAATAGAAGTATATTCCTAAAATTATTTTATCAGTTATTAATCACCATTTTACTCGAGATCCGTCGTTATAAATATACGACCTCCTAAAAACACTTTTTCAGAATGTAGGACAGCATCATACGATATTCTTTATTCTAAATGTTTTTAGCTAAATCTTAGCAAGTGTTACTAATATTTAACCCTTATTTAAAAAGAATCATCGGAAATAACATTAAAATAACATGTTTATTCGCACCAATATCATTTATTAAAATAAGTGATTAAGAAAATTAAGAATAAATTTTTTATTTATAATTGAAAAAAAAGAGTAAAGAAAACTAACATTTTTAATGTGTTAATAACCCGTATTTGACCCGCCCGAAACCCGTGTAAACCTGACCCGTATTAAGCCCGTATTTTCCAAACCCAAAATACACCCAACCCATATTTTATCCGAACCCAAAATCCAACTGCCCGACTTATTTGACATGCCTAAGTATACGGTATACTGTATATGTGAATACGTTTCAAGGGATTTTAGTTTTTTTTTTCTTTTTTAATGTGACGGTTATAAGCTTTTTTTCTTTTTCTTTTTTCTTTTTCGTAATGAAGAGTTGGTTAATGTAATCTGTTCAACAGGCAACTGGTATTTGGGTCTATTAAAAGAATATATGGTGTTAAAAGATGATATCATTTTGAGATTATTGAAAGGTGATATTGTTAATGAAAGATGTTACAAAAGTGAAATTGTTCCTATCAATTTTTCCAAAATCTAATTGTGACCACCTAGGGGCTATTTTTCCCATCAATTTCAGTTTGCTCTCTGATTGATTGTCCCGCCCTAGGGGCTTATTATACTTGGAATAACAAACAAAAACCTGAGGACAGAGTATACAGTAGACTGGATCGATGTTTGATAAATCAAGAATGGATGGATCAAAAGGAGGGTTATATAAGGCACATTTCTTACCTGAGGGCCTATTTGATCATTGTCCGTGTCTTATCAATAGAAATGAGGAACAGTCCAATAATAAACGAGCTTTCAAGTATTATAATATGTGGAGCAAGGCGGAAGGGTTTGATAAGCTAGTAGCAGATGATTGGCAGGCTAATGTTCATGGCACTAAACAGTATTGCCTCGTGAAAAAGTTGCAGCGACTTAAGAGTACACTCAAGCACCTGAATAAATCACGGTTCTCAGATATTGAAAGCAGAGCAGGTATTGCACAGGTCAAACTCATTGAACTGCAGCGAGAATTAATTCGCAGACCTGCTGACCTGGGTTTGAGGGAGCAAGAAAGGATCGCTCCTGAAGAATTCCAGTTCCTTAGCACTGCGCAATCTGAATATCTACATCAAAAGACTAAAAGTCTTTGGATCAAGGAAGGAGATCAAAATAATGCCTACTTTCATGGTGCTCTAAAGACCAGGAGAGCTTCTAATGTGGTTCATCAGATAAGGGATGAGAGTGGGAAGATATATGAGAATCAGGAAGGGATACAGTTTGCTTTTCTGGAATATTATCAAAGGCTCCTTGGCTCACAAAATGATACTACTGCTGTCAAACGGAGGATTATTGACCAAGGCCAGGTATGTACTTCTCACCATCAAGATATACTTAATCGGCCGGTATCGAAGAATGAAATGAAGCAGGCCATTTTCGGAATTCCTGATGATAAGTCCCCGGGGCCGGACGGGTACTCCAGTAAATTTTTCAAGGATTCGTGGCACATTGTGGGTGATGATGTTGTAGCAGCGATTGAGGATGTGTTTAATTCGGGTTGTTTACTTAAACAGCTCAATACTACCTCGGTCACCCTGATTCCTAAGACTGATAGACCCTCGTCAGTGACCCAATTTAGACCGATTGCTTGCTGCAATGTGATCTATAAGGCGATTTCTAAGATTTTGTGTACGAGATTAGCTACTGTTCTTCCTGACATTGTCTCTCCTGCCCAGGGAGGATTCATTAAAGGGAGAAGCATTATTGAAAACATCTTGATCTGCCAGGACCTAATCAGACAGTACAACAGGAAAAGTGTCTCCCCCCGATGTATGTTCAAAATTGACATACAAAAGGCGTATGACACGGTAGAGTGGGGCTTCCTCAGCCAAATGTTGACTCAGCTTAATTTTCCTCAGAGGTTCAGAGATTTGGTTATGCAATGTGTCACTACAGCAACATATACTTTGAGCCTGAATGGGAACTGCTTTGGCTTTTTTCCGGGTAAGCGAGGACTCAGACAAGGTGACCCAATTTCCCCTCTCCTATTCACTATTTGTATGGATTATCTTACTCGACTTCTGAAATATACAACTAGCAACATGCAGTTCAGATTTCACCCGTTATGCAAGGAACTACGTTTAACGAATCTTATGTTTGCGGATGATCTACTCTTGTTCTCAAAAGGTGATGTTAATTCCATAATGGTACTTTTGCGAACGTTCTCGACTTTCTCGGACTCATCTGGACTACGTATGAGTAAGGGGAAGTCGAGTGTTTACTTTAATGGAGTTACGGAGGCTTTGAAGGCAGACATCATCAAAGTTTCTGGTTGCTCTGAAGGTAAACTCCCTTTTCGTTATTTGGGAGTCCCCATCAAAACAACTAGACTTACACTGCTTGATTGCCAACCGATTGTTAATAAGATAGTGGAGAGAATTAGGAGACTTGGAGCAAGGAAATTGTCCTATGCGGGTCGATTAATTCTGATTAAGAGTGTTCTTTCTACCCTTCACAATTACTGGGCCTCTATCTTTATCTTTCCCTCAGCAGTAATGAAACAGATAGATAATATCTGTAGAAATTTTCTGTTTGATGGATCTGCTGATTACCATCGGGTGCCGCTTGTGTCTTGGGAAAAAATTTGCGTTCCTTATAGGGAGGGGGCCTGAACTTAACTCAAAATGCGATTTGGAATAAAGCTGCAATTGGGAAAATGGCGTGGTGGATTACTAGTAAGCAAGATAGACTATGGGTTCGTTGGATTCATCAAGTCTATCTAAAAGGAAAAAATTGGGAGGATTATAACCCTGCCATGGACTCTTGTTGGTATTGGAAAAAAATTTGCCAAAGTCGTGACTTATTGAATCAGGTGCTCGGCAGTGACGGATTGAGGACGCGGTATATGAATGGATACTCCATTTCGAATGCTTACAGCTGGCTGAGGAATAAACGGGAGCCTGTGGACTGGTGTGCTGCTGTGTGGTCCAGGTGGTCTGTGCCGAAACACAGGTTGATAGCGTGGCTAATAAAACGAGGGGGATTGAACCTAAAAGACAAGCTGTACAATATTGGAATAGTCGAAGATGATAGATGCTTATGCTGCGGATTGAGTGCTGAAACAACGCACCACCTGCTGATTTCCTGTGATTATGCAAAAAAAGTCATGAATGCTATATGTGGAAAGGTACCAAGTTCTCACAAGATTGAGATGGGGGACGACTGGAGAAAGAAAATGAGAGGAACCAAGCTACAAAGAGCTATAAAGAATGGACTAATCAACTCGCTCTCTTACCATATCTGGATGCAAAGGAATTCTGTGAGGGTTGAAGGCTTTCTTACTCATCCTGAGAAGTTGGCTAATCAAATTAGTAAGGAGTTTTATGTGTTTTGCAAAAGCAAATGTAACCAAAAGTTTAGTAACAAGGATAACAACTTCATTACTAGCTTCCTAGAGCAATTGATGTAATTATCATTCTTTTATATATAATACTTACCTTTCCCAAAAAAAAAATTGTGACCACCTATTTAAACCGCCTAACTCAAAAACCGTGCATCTGCACGGGGTCTTTTCTAGTTATATATTATTAAAATAAATAATCATCACAAACTTTCACCTCATTGAGTATACTTTTATCAAATCATATCACATTCTTACTTTCCCTCTTCCTTCTTCCCTACGTCTCTGAGCAAGAACACAAACAAACCCCATAATTTCTGATTTTCATACCTTAACATTCATAAAAAAAAGCTACGCTATTTTGTTACAAAATTTGGAAGTGATATCATGGAGCGTAAGAACGATCAAAATGTCATTATTCTAGACGATAGTGACGAAGATGGTGGAACACTTAATGATAATGGTACGACAAATGATTGTCAAAACATGACTATGGATGAAGGTATATGTTTATGGTAGTGATTAAGGGTTAATATTGTACTGTATTTTTCTTAAGTAAGTTTGTCTTCATAGATTTACTAATTTGTTTATGATGGGTGGGATTTGTCGTGGATCCCAACCGTCAAACAAAACCGGCTAAACCTAACTAGGGTAGCTAGGGTAAGTCGGGTCGAATCCACAGGGACGGGAGGTCGGACTAAGGTATGCTACGGTCAAGGACTAGGTTCGAGACAAGCTAGTCTAGGGGGGTGGCTATGGACTAAACTAGGTCTAAAACTAGAGAACTATCAAAGGAAACGGGCTAGGGTTAGGTCGGGGTCAAAGGGGTAACGGAATGGTCGGAGGAGAACTAGAGGTGAAGGAGGTAGTAGGGTGATCTAGGTAATGCCCGGGCTCTCGCAACTTAGACTCACCTAGAGGTTCCACCTAAAACCCAACTCGGCGACACAACACAAACAGAGTACTAGCATGCTATAGACCTAGGTCGAATCCGGGCTCTCGCGTCTTAGACCGGCCTAGGGGTCGTCCTCACCGGGCTCTCGCAACTTAATGAGGGGACCGAACCCACAAACAACCAATACCCACAAGAGAAAGGCAAGAAAACAAGCATTCGTACATACTTAGTCATTCAAGCATTTCGACAAACATGTGATGTGCAACAAACCAAGGAGAAACCCAAATCTTCCACCAACAACTCCAACAATCCCTCAATCGTCCAATTAACACCCTAATCACCTTACTAACCCTAGCAAGAACACTACTCTAACATATCTAAACTAAAACTATCACTAACAAGAGGAATCAAACCAAACAACAAAACTAACATAGTGAAACTAGTCTAACAAAGAACTATGAACAATAACAAGAACTAAAGATTCAAACTTTAATGAATGGAACAAGAAAAAGAGTAAAAGAGAAGAGGATTATACCAAACTAGTGAAGAAGAAAGAACAAAACTTGCATTAATGAAGAAAACCCAAAACAAACATCCAAGGTTGTCAAGCTTGGAGAAGATCTTGAATAATTCCCTTAATACAAGTACTAATCTAAGATTAACGATAATCTAAGGACTAATCTACTCTAATCTATGCTAAAATAATCTAGGGTTTAGTCTAATATCAAGTGTGCCTCATAAGATTACAAGAGGAAGGGTATATATAGGGTTTAAGAATGAAAGGAAATGAAAGGAAGTGAGAGCAACAAGGCGCGGGTGAGCTGGAGGAATTCCGGGTCGGGAAAGTCGTTCCCGATCGGGATCATGGGGATTCCCGATCGGGATTTTATGTTACTGATCGGGAACAACCTCCAGTAGCGGCGCTTCGTGTTCCTCCTTCATCCCGGACAGGATGAGGCCATACCCGTCCGGGATGAGTCTTGTAGGCCTCCAATATGAACTTTTTGGCTCCTCCTTGGTTCTCATGGGCTTCCCATCGATTCTCGGGACTCGGGATCGGGTCTCGGAGGCTCGGGATTGGGTCCCAAGGTCTCGGGGTCGATTCCAAGGTCTCGAGTCATCCTTCCTTTATCTCGTTGGCTCCAAAATGTGTATGTATTGAGTCGGAATTGCCCCAACTCTTCCATATCGGTCTCGGGAACCTGAAACGAACTAAAGGAAACATAAGAAGCCCCTAAACCGCTCCCAAGGAGCGATTATACAAGGAAAATGGGACCAAAACACTAAGAAATAGGCACTACAAATGACACTTATCAGTTTATTAAGTTGTATATAAGAATAATAAGAAACTGATGGAAGAAGAAGGAAGAAGAGTTAGTAATGTTTAACAATGATGATTGTATGGAAAATGAAGAAAAAGGTAGAAGAGAATGTATATTAGGGTTTTCTGAACATTAACATACTCGTAGTTGGTCGTCTTTATTTATTCTCATTTTGTGACCATGATTGGAAAACTTGTGAATAGATGACAATATTGTACTATTTTATCTGACAATATTTATGCCTCCGTGTTGTGGCCATTAGATTGTTAGTTGTCTATATATAACTTCATTTTGTAATCACTTCTGGTGAAATATGGATAGTTGGATCATAATTGACATTGCATTCAGAAATATAAGATGTAATCATTGTGTTATCATTTATTATGCCATTGTGTCCACATTATATCAAATTGTGACCAGTTTAGTTAATTTTGTAGTCGCATCTTTTATCAGATAATCTATATAACTATATCTTGTGACCACTTAAATCGTATATTGTCTACATTAATTTACATATTGTAATCATTTCTAGCTAGTTCAATATTGGATTAAAATGTGTTTTGTGTATGCAAGTATGGATTTATCATGATCTCTTGTTGGTTTGAGAGGTTTGAGTTGGGAACTCGTATATGATATATATAAGAAACAGTCTCGGGCACATGGTTTTAGTGTAAGGTTAGGTACAAGTCGTAGGATTAACGAAGCATGGCCGCCTTTTTATGAGAGGTACTTTGTATGCTCTTGTGAAGGTGAGCATGGTAATGATAAGAAGCAGGTGGTGATTGTTCCTAACCACACTATAAAAGTGGTGAAGAATTCATCAGTTATAAGGTGTCTTTATAAAGCGAATGTCAGGGCACATAAGAATGAAGACGGTTTATGGGAGGTGTTGGAGCATGTGGCTGAACATAACCATCCATTAACCCCTCCTCAGTGGCAACACCATCATCGATCGGAGCATAAAATTAGTGAAGCAGACATTAGAAGTACATTTATCGGGTCCTTTATTATACTCTATATAAGCACTAACTCTAAAAAGTTGTGATCCATATGATAACATTATAAGTATATCACTGTCACATTATATGTTTATGTGATATAATTAAAAGTTAATTTATTTTACATAATGAAAGCACAATTACATATAATGTGACCATTATTTAGTAGAATGAAATCATATACTATAACACAATTTTTAGAATCAATATTCGTATATAATCTTATAGCACACCAATTAACTATAAGATGTACCTGATAGAATCCTTGGAAATAGAATCCATGTGTATCAAATATCATACTCATAAGTTATAACAATGGTTACCCAACAAGTTACAAGCATAAAGTATCGTAATAATATTCATACTGATGGTGACATTATAATGAGCTAAGTACACAAGTTGGACCTACTCATTCAACAAAATGATTCATCATGAGTGCCATTCACTCTAATAACCACATCATACAAAATGTTGTTAGTTAACCATCTACTAAATTGTTTCAAAGAGACCACATCCAAAAGAAAGTTCTTTTACCCAAAATATAAACAACCACCTCTAAATTTATATCGCACCCTTCTTCGCGGCCGCCCACGTATACCTTAGCGAGTATTTTTTTTACTTTAGGGAACTTGGTTCCTCCGACAGAGGAGGACAAAGAACGTCTTCCCTAGTCACAGTCTCATGTTCTATTTCATCAAAGCCTAGATCAAAAGAAGGTGGTTCCACAAGTTGTCTCGAAATTAATTCATCAAGCGTACTTCCCAAAGCGTGGAAATCGGTCAAGAAGCTTAGTTCCTTCAAAGATTGGGTCCAAGAGACTTGAGAGGACACATAAGATGGATCCTCAACATTCTGAAATGCTTCACCCTCTTAATCTTCCAAATCATTATGAATTCTCGAAACCAACTCAAAATTTCTTTTCGTGGTCATCCATTTAAGGAGACGCACCTACGACAAAAAACAATCACACAAAGTATTAACCTTTAAAAACATCTTTATAAATCCATCACGCAAAACAATTTTTTTGGTTCTGCAACTATAGACCACTGGTCACATATTGAAAACAATTGCTAACATAAAGCCTCTAGAGAGGTACAAAATGTATAGAATAATCCTTCAAACTTTATTGTCCTCTTTTTAGGGTCCCCCGACCTCCAAATGTTTTCCACCCAACGTGATGGATTTATGTTGCTCTTTTTCGAGTCCTCGTTTCTTAACAACGTTATTTGTAACAACAAGTTCTTTTGGTGCAACTGTTGAGAAATTACCACGCATTAAAAGGCACTCATGGAAATATTTAAAGAAATATTGAGTGCTACTAAAGCAACGACATTCTGTAGAAAACGTACCACACTGTAATGCTTATATTTAATTAAACAATTTCCCAATTATTGCACCAAAATATATTATTGCTTCTTCTATGGAAATTGTACACACTTTTGAAGACGAATGTGACTTGAGAAACCTACAAACATAACATTCATCTTAATGATAACAAAGTGATCACATCTTAAAGCACAATGGTTACATATAATCAAAAGGAAATAAAAAGTGTACATAAACACTAGAAACTTGTAACCATAACATTTTATATAAAACTCCATACAAACTCCATAGCATCAACGAAAATTGCCCTAAGTTGATTTAATGCGATTTAGAAAGATTGACTCTTTGATTAAATAATAAAAAGAACTTGATTCCCTCGACTTCTCCGACATCGATAAATCCCTAGAGATCGTGATGTCGGATCCGTGTCAACGGGTTTTGACCCTTATTAAAATTGGTTTTAGAAAATTCGATGAATGCAATATTAAAGATGATAATGACGAGAAATAAAGACGAATTCTTGTTTAAGTTGACTCATCTCAATAATCAAATAATCGGGGTATCGGAATAAGCGACCGGCAACGCTGTGTGCAGTACACTTGTATATTCGGGTTTCCTTATTCCGATATCCCTCTCATTCGACACAAATTGATAAGTATTTTAATGTTTTGATGCTAACAATATTATCGATATTATGATGCAATAATGATAACGAGGTAAATAATAAAAATAATAGTAATAATAATAATAATAATAACGATAAACGTAATAATAATAATAATAATAATAATAATAATAATAATAATAGTACCGTAATAATAATAATAATAATAATAATAATAATAATAATAATAATAATAATAATAATAATAATAATAATAATAATAATAATAATAATAATAATACCGTAATAATAATAATAATAATACCGTAATAATAATGATAATAATAATAATAATAATAATAATACCGTAATAATAATAATAATAATAATAATAATAATAATAATAATAATAATAATAATAATAACGGAGAAAAGAGAAGAGAAAGAAGAAGGAGGTTTGTCACCCTCAACCTACATGTTTCTGTCTCGGAGCGGACTCGTAATCGTGGCTTTAACACAAGAGTCTTCGAGGTGTATGGAGGCTAAGTTGTGGTGGCTCGGATTTGATTACTAAAACTAGGTTTAGGGTTTTTGCTAGTGTAAACTAGGTTTAGGGTGTATAGATGATTGTCCTAGAGTGTACTAGGGTTTTTGTGTAGATGTGTAAGATGATTGTCCTAGAGTGTACTAGGGTTTTTAGGTTTGTGAGAAGTTGTGTAATTGTGTTGCATGGGGTTGCTTATATAGGCAAAGCTAGGGCACCTTGGTGTCTAGGGTTTTGTGCCTTGACGGACTTGATTTGATGGCCCGTTTGGAGGCGGACCGTGGGTGAGCTACTCGGAAACGGCTTTGACCGGGTTTTAATCTGGTCGCTAAAAGTCGGTTTTATTTCCGGTGTCGGTTTTGACCCAAATTAGTCTTCTTTGACTCGGGATGATCCACTGGGCCTGGATTCGAGGTTGATTTTGTGAGATTTGTACTCCATAAGTGTGTTAGCCAGCGATTAATGGGTTTGAGCTCGTATCCGAGCGCATAGAGACATGTTAGCGTCCGATCATCATCGGGTGTTTTTTGGAAACTGCCATAGACACCTGGCGGTCAAAATGCGGGTGTCTACACATTCACAAAAGAGATGCCCAATCGTTTCAGTACTGGCAGAATAGATGCATCACAAATCGTCCTCTACCAGCTGCAATTTATACAGCCTCTCTTTCGTGTTCATGGCATGATGCTGGTGCATCCACGCCATCATCCTGTGCTTAGGCATAGTCCAATGATCCCATACCACTCTATGCCAGTCCACCTCACCTCCTTTCTCTCTAAACCACTGATAACCCTTCGCTATAGTGTAAACATTGCTGTCAGACCATTCTCCATTCTCATAGTTTATCTTCATCTTGTCTTTCACTTGACAAATTTTTCTCCACCCCCAACTGGTATCTAAATTCGGTCTATATTTAAGCCATTCCCGTCCCTTCAGATAAACTGCATTCACCCATTGCACCCATAGCTTGTCAGGATGTTTCAAAACCCACCATGTCATCTTCCCCAAGGCAGCTTTATTCCAATGGCAATTTTGCATCACGTTGAGGCCCCCTTCCTTATATGTGTGCAAATCTTCTTCCATGCTACCAATGGAGTACGGGTATAGCTCACACCCCCTTCCCATAGGTACATTCTACACAATGCCTCTATTTGCTTGATTACTCCTTTCGGGATTAGAAAAATCGTTGCCCAGTAGTTATGTAGGGTACCTAATACTGCCTTGACGAGTACCAGACGACCCGCATAAGATAATTTTCTGGCTCCAAATTTCCTAATTCGTTCCATGACATTGTTAATCAATGGCATACAGTCACTTACATTCAGTCTTGAAGCTTTGATGGGAACCCCTGGATATTTGAATGGCAAAGATCCTTCCGTGCACCCTGAAACTGCCAGTATCTCCTTTTTCAAATCACTTCTTACTCCATTAAAGTATATATTGGTCTTTCCTTTACTCAATTGGAGTCCAGATGCTGCAGAGAAGGTAGCGAAGGTTCGTAGCAGAGTCATCATTGACTGAATATCCCCCTTACTAAACATGAGTAGATCGTCTGCGAACATGAGATTAGCTAGCTTCATAGATTTACAAAGAGGGTGGAATCTGAATCCTTCTTATCTGTTGTATACCTGAGCAACCGAGACAAGTACTCCATGCAAATTGTGAATAAGAGAGGGGATAGCGGATCCCCTTGTCTAAGCCCTCGTTTCCCTGGAAAGAATCCAAAGGATTCTTCATTTAAGTTCAAGGAGTACGATGTTGTTGTGACACATTGTTTAATTAGGTTATTAAAATGATCTGGAAACTGCAAATGCTGCATCATTTGCTCCAAAAATTGTCATTCCACCGTATCATACGCCTTCTGCATATCCATCTTAATCATACATCTAGGCGACGCAGATTTCCTTGAGTACAATCGCACAAGATCTTGGCATATTAGGATATTTTCTATAATGCTCCGACCTTTAATGAAGCCTCCTTGTACCGGAGAAATAATGTCCGGAAGGATCTTCGATAGCCTGTTGCACAATAACTTCGAAATGCATTTATATACTGTGTTACCGCAGGAAATCGGTCTGAATTGAAGGACAGTAGCAGGTCTCTCCACCTTGGGTATCAATGTAATAGCTGTTGTGTTGATCTGTTTCAAGAGATGTCCAGAATTAAAGAAATCAAGAATAGCATCACATATCTCATTCCCGATAATGTGCCAAGAGTCCTTACAGAATTTACTTGAATATCCATCTGGACCTGGTGCTTTCTCGTCAGGAATGCTATATAACACCTTCTTAATCTCTTTTCTGGTGACAGGTTCCATAAGCATAACATGATGGTTTTCCGTGCATTTTGGCCCCAAGTTCACCACCTGTTTTGCCACATTTGCAGTATCCTTCCTCGATCCTAGCAGGCTTTTGTAATAATCCAAGAAGGCTTCCTGAATTTCCTCCAGAGTATTCTGTATATGCCCCTGCACATCCTCTATTTCGGACACTTTATTCTTTATTCTTCGTGCCTTGAGAGTTCCATGAAAATAAGCTGTATTGCAGTCTCCTTCTTGCATCCAATGTGCCTTCGCTTTTTGTTTAAGATAGCTCATTCTTGCTTTGTCCAGTTCTCTGAATTTTACTTGAGCAAGTGTTTCTTCCTTCATCAAATCTACATCCCCAGGACTGTCCACCATTATTTTTTGCAGGCTAAACAGCCTGACTTGAGCAGTGTCTGCTTGTAGCTCAATTTCCCTGAATTTGGTTCTATCCAGATGCTTAAGAGGGCCCTTTAATCTACGTAATTTGCTAGCAACTTGATACATCTTTGTCCCCTTTATTGGCTCCTTCCACGATTCACCCACAATTTGTTCAAATTTTGGGTCTTGGCTCCACATATTGAAGTATTTGAAGCTTTTCTTGTGAGTATTTTGCATCTTCCTGCTACTTATCAAGCACGGATTGTGGTCGAATAATCCTTCAGGTGAGAACTTGGCATAGTAGTCCTCAAAATTTGTGAACCACTCTTGATTGACCAACACCCTATCTAGTCTACTGTAAATTCTCTCCTCAGGGGGCCGCTTGTTATTCCATATGAAGTATGATCCTTCAGTAGGGCATTCCATCAAATCACATCCATCGATGCATTGCTGAAATGCTAATGCCTCCTGGACATGAAATTCTCCTCCCAATCTTTCCTTAGGCACCAAAATGCAATTAAAATCTCCACCCACCATCCATGGGTTGCTATTCTTCGAACTAATATTTTGGAGATCCTGCCAGAGTGCTTCTCTATCTCCAGCTTTATTAAATGCATAGATAAAAGTGACATCAAAGTATCTGCACGTACTCAATTCCTGAACTGTACAATGGACCAATTGAGCAGTGTACAGCTTTATTTGCACCGAGCACTGATTCGGGTCCCAGATGACCCAAATCCGACCTCCTGCGTGTACATGACCATTGGTCGTAATACACCATCTATTGAACACATTACTAATTACCTTATTTTGAATTTGAGGTTTTATTTTGGTCTCAAGAAGTTCAAATAATCCCACCTTATTATTGGGTAAGAACTTATGAATCTCCTCCTGTTTCGTCCCCCTATTCATACCCATCACGTTCCAAAATCCAATTATCATGATGAGCGTTGGGAGGAAGGGTTACCAGTCTGACCATTGCTTTTTGACACTCCACCTGCAAGCTTCTGTAGATAAGAAGGGTTCCTCTCAGGGTCCTTAATCTGCGGCTGTGTATCCACTAGTGTGACAGGTTTATCCTTATTTGTCTCTTCTATTACTGGCGTGCCATCCTTAGCAGACACATAGTTTATTATTTTTGCTGGAGCTTCAATACCAGTATTGTCTTTAGCATTTAGTACTACAGACATCCTTTTTTGGACATTCTCTTTTACATTCTCCTGCACAACTGGTTTCCATATTTTCTTCTGAATGGTGGCCTTCTGTTTCATTTCCTTGTTCCTGCACTCCTTAAATTCATGTCCCATCCTTTTGCACCCAGTACACAGAACAGGTTTCCAATCATACTTTACATTCACGCACACCACTATTCCCTTTTCATCCTTGAATTGAATTGTGTTGGGTAAGGATTGCCCTAATGTAATTTCCACCAACACCCTTCCGAATCCAAGTCTAGTCTTTTGTTATGTTGCTTCATCCTTTTGCACCATCGGTCCAATCAAGCTAGCTATCTTTGGAAGGCTCGCGCCCCAGAATTTCAATGGAAGGTTGTGTAATCGCACCCAGGTAGGCATAATTTTGACATCCTCCTTCTCCAAATCAATGTCTGGTTGCCATGCTTTTAGCACCATGGGTTTGTTATCAAAAAGAAAATATCCTGCTTGTAGCACAACATTCTTCATCCCTTCAGTTGCAAACCTTACCAGAAATACTCCATTAGGCATGAAAGAAATTTTATCCATCGTGTGCTGCTTCCAAATTCTCCTCAAGAATCCTTCTAACACTGCCCACGGTGGATTTGTGCCTACTATGAAGCCATAAACTGCTGTCTTCCAGTACTCTATCTCTTCTTGTACATCATCATCACTTAGTTGTAATAGCTCTGATGATGCATCCTCCAAAGGCACAGTTTTCTTGCCTTGTTTCTGAAACCATCTCCCTTCATCAGTACCCGGATCAATCTCCTTTGTCATATTGCCAATATCCGTTACATCCAGGGATACCTCGTCCTCCTCATCCGCTATCTCATATGGTGGTATACCCATAATTTCCTGCATGGACTTCTCTCTCAAGGGTACGTCCATGGTCGGATTCTTTTATGAATTACTCAAAATTTCTCTCGATCCTCTTGAATTAGTCTTATGTTTGCGCCTAGTGACATTGCTGATCACAGGAGATCTCGTGGATGGTGATTTGGCCATGGTGCTAGAAATCACCACGAAGTCGCATGCTGCTGCTCTCTCTCTAGGGCTTTCTCCAAGTTTATCGATGCTTAATAAGCACAATGACATTGGTTATTGGTTATTATTTGAATTTGACTTGCTTACACATGCTTGTGGTCTGTTTGTGCGCAACGCACATATTGGTGGTTTTGTGCTCAACGCACATATTGTTGGTTTGGTAGTGCTAACCGCACTTATTTATTTGATTGACTGATTGATTTTGTGCACTACGCACTTGTAAAATGGTTGAACTTGTGATTTTCAAAATTTTGAAATAATTATTTAAATATTTTTGTCCGGCATGCTCTTAACTTGACAAGTGATACTATTACCTTAGAGAATGAGAATTTTGGTGGTTTCGAACTTTGGTATTATCTTATGGAATTAGGTGATCTTATCTTGTGGATTTAGATGGTGGTGAAGTTGTATACTTTGAAATTTGAGGAATTAGGTAGTTATGGATTTTGAGGATTTAGAAATGTGAGATGTCTTTAAGGTTGTGTTTAATTTGACGGATTTTGGATATATGGAGTAAATGATTTATTTTGGAGATACATGAAGAATTTTGGTGGATTTTGGATATATGGAGTGAGCTGGTCAATTTGGACATTCGTGAGTAATGTGAGACTTTATTTTCGAGGATGAGTTTAAACTTCGAGGACGAATTTTTGTTTTAAGGAGGGAAGTCTGTAACACCCCGTTATTTTCTGAGTCAATTATAAAGCTTGATTTTTCTACTTTTATTTAAATTGAGTTTTAAGTTGGATTTTTTTATGTCATTATAATATTAAAGTATTTTGGGTCGTCTTATAATAAATTGGTTTTGATTTTCTTAAAGTGGAACGATATTTTATAAACCGACTTTGGATCGGGTTCAAATTTGGGTCAAACACAAATAAATATATAAAAAAAAGGAAAACAATCTAGCCTATTTATACCCCCACCATGCGTTAACCCTTTTACCCACAAATCACAATTTCATCTCATATTCTCCTCCGTCTCCTGTCACTGTTGCCTCGCCATTCCTTTGCCCTTAATTCCGGTTTTCTTCAATCTCGATCGTTGTTTTTTTCCTCCTCCATACTATATAAACTGTAAGTAAATTTATAACATAATTTATCTGATTCTATATTTATGAGTGCTATAAAAGGGATGTTTGATTGTCAATTTGGATTGTCGTTTATAATGACTTATCATTGGAATTTAGTAGTTTTGCGGCTGATTGTTGTGAGGGAGATTTCTTTTGCTTTTGTCGAATTCTGGTGGGTTATGCATATATGGGTAAGTATTATTAATGTTGAATTTCGGGTTCAGTGTTAAGTTTAAGAGTGGAATTAGGTTGTTGGTACTGTGTGATTGTTTGGAAGTAACGGTTGGGTAATTGAACAATGTGAGTGTGAGTAATTAGCATGGAGTATTTGATTTGCGTGGGTGAGATTCATGGTGCCCGTTGATAACTGGAGTAGGGAGGCAGGAAAGAGTAATTCAATTACTAATTTTGATGGTTTTGGATTTATTATTTTTTTTGTCTTACGTACAAGGGCAATTGGGCGTGAGATCTAGTTAGAGTGAGACAGTAAGTATATAGATACGTTGGATCAGTTATTGAACCATTTGTATTATTTGTAGCTTGTGGATTTGAGGAGAAGGAATTTTTGGAATAATACTAGCTGAGTTGTGACCGCCTTGAGAGGTATTGACCTTTTCACCTTTAAGTAAAGAGTATGTTCGGTTTAAATTAAAATTTTCAAACTCTTTATAATTATTTTGTCAATTGTGAATTTTTACGATACTCTTGTAATATTTTGGATATTGGAACTTTGTGACACAAGTCACGTATTGGTATTATTTTGGTACAATCTTTGGTGGTTATGACAGACTCTGGGAGCTCTGTTGGTCTATGAGGTTAAGGTGCGTCTGAGACATCCCTGGGATTTCGTCCCGAAACTGAACTCCTGACCCGAGTTGTGTTAAGTGAGATTTCCGGTCCCCACTTGCTAGGTAGTTAGACTTCCTCCTTTGACAGCCTCATCCTACTGACTGCCCAAATGTGAGTAGTGCGCACTATAGTAAGTCTAGCTAAGCATAGGTGATACCTCTAGATCGATCGTGCAAAAGGGTAGGGCCTTGGCACACAGGTGGTGACAATATATTTTGGTTGGTTTTGGTTTTGACTACTGTTTCCACAATATTTTTGGTTTGGTATCGAGACGGTGATATTTAACTTTGATTTCAGTTTACTACAAATTATAATTATTGTGTTACGTTTTCAATATAATATGTTTTACTCAGCTTTGCTGACGTCCTTTTGTTTTGGGTCGTTCCCCCGCTGGAACCTGTACCTATTTGTGTTTTGGGTACAGTTGATAGGTACAATTAATTTGTTGCATGGGTGCATTTGGTTCGGGATGCTGAGCGAGGAAGAATTTTATTATTTAACGTTTACCTCCAAACTATTTATATTTATGTTGAATTTTGGGTTGAAGTTGTTTTAAACCGTTTTGAATTTTGTGGGACTTAAGTCTTCCGCTGCAATGTTTTCATTTAATTATTTATCTGATTTATATTTCTTTTTTATTTTTTATACTATTCTTTTCCCTTGCACTTCGCCTTGTGAGCTAAGTGTGGAGTAACGACTTTGAATTTTCCATTTTATTCTCTTATTTTATTACTTGAAAATTTAGGGCTGTTACAGCACTCCAAAGAATGCCACATCAGATGTATCCAAAATCTCCTCAATCAGACAGATGTACCAGATGCACTCCAACGAATGCCAGATGTACCAGATGCACTCCAACGAATGCCAGATGCACCATAAATAAAACTCATCTCCCCCTCCTGCCTCAAATATTGCCCAACAAAGGGCAATCAGATATTTCCAGAATTTAGCAAGTCCAAACCATGTTGGAACTTGCTATTCGGAACCAGATCAGACAGACCCACCTCATCTTCGTTACCATACCTGTTCGAAAGCTTAAATGATCGCTCAAGAACCAAACTCTGCTGCTTCGAACTAGTGATGAAGAACCTGATAGTTCAGATTCAGATTCGGATTCAGACTGTAGTGGTTGATCTTCAGACTTTGCTTCACTCTCATGCAGAGTTACTTGCTGCTCTACCTGTTTATCAGTACTACCACTACTACTTCTATCTTCCTCCGATTTCAGTGATGATATCATCAGATAGACTGAACTCTCCTCCAGAACGACCATCTCAGCGGTGACTGTGTCGTCTTTCTTCACGAATGGCTCACCGTCTCTGTTGCTTTAACAACGCCCGCATCTTGATCTGCCACAGACTAAAACTATTCCTACCATTAAAACTCTCAATTTTAACGCTCATCCCAGACATCTTTCTCACAGATCGGATGAACCCAAAGCTCTGATAGCAGTTTGTTGTAACGGAAGAGAAAGACAAACAAATAAGCATGTAAAATCGAGAGACAAACAGATTTACGTGGTTCACTAACAACCCGTTAGGTACCTCCATGGGCAGAAGGACGGGATAGTTTTATTAATTTTGAGGAGAGGTTACAGATTTCAGACTGATATCATAATTATTAGGGTAAGGGTATGAGAGTTTTTATAATACTCTCAACCTAAACAGAAACCCTAAACAGATTAGGAAACCCTATACAATAGGAAATCCTAGGTCAGATACTCAGATATTGATTAGGAAACTCTAATCAATCATATATTAATTACGAAACTTTCCTAATTAAACAGATTCAGGTCTGAAACCAATTCGAGATCCGAAAAGACAATTGCTAGGCACTTATTTCCTAACAAGTACTATCTCCTACCCCTCCGTTCCATTTGGTTGTTTGCGTTTGCTTTTTGGGCACTATTTTTAGGTGAGTGAAATCGTCAATGTAACTTGTAATATATAAGATAAAATATAGTCATCTGGGATCTTGTTTAAATCGTCTAATCGAGTACATTATAAATATCAAATTTTTATAATTTTTTGAAATACGTAACTAAAGATATTGACAAAAGAAAACGTGCATCGGCAAGTGTGAAAAAGTAAACGCAAACAACCAAATGAAACGGATGGAAGTATTAACTAAAAGGATAGGAACTACTGAAAAGTGATGAGGTGTCATCCTCTCATCAATTATTTTCCCTCCAAAATTCTAATTTTCAACTATAGAAACAATAGTTAATTAAGAAAACAATCAATAATAAACTTGTATTTATAAAATTATAATTGTATAAATTAATTTTTACGATAAATAATAAATATTGATAAAAAAAACATTAAAAAAATCGTGCAACTTTTATTTAAATATTATTTGACTTAGTTTAATTAGTTATAGTTCTCTATCAATCAATTGTTTAATTATATTAGTTGCAATGTATTTTTGTCTACATTTTTTAATCAATTCATGTAATACAAATACTAGTTAATAACATATAATAATTTTCAACTATTGAAAATCCTAAAATGGTAGTACCAAATACTGGAGTATATTATTTACATTATATTTTTTTGAAATATCACCAAATTATAATCCTAATAAATATCACCGAATAATAGAAGTATATTCCTAAAATTATTTTATCAGTTATTAATCACCATTTTACTCGAGATCCGTCGTTATAAATATACGACCTCCTAAAAACACTTTTTCAGAATGTAGGACAGCATCATACGATATTCTTTATTCTAAATGTTTTTAGCTAAATCTTAGCAAGTGTTACTAATATTTAACCCTTATTTAAAAAAAATCATCGGAAATAACATTAAAATAACATGTTTATTCGCACCAATATCATTTATTAAAATAAGTGATTAAGAAAATTAAGAATAAATTTTTTATTTATAATTGAAAAAAAAGAGTAAAGAAAACTAACATTTTTAATGTGTTAATAACCCGTATTTGACCCGCCCGAAACCCGTGTAAACCTGACCCGTATTAAGCCCGTATTTTCCAAACCCAAAATACACCCAACCCATATTTTATCCGAACCCAAAATCCAACTGCCCGACTTATTTGACATGCCTAAGTATACGGTATACTGTATATGTGAATACGTTTCAAGGGATTTTAGTTTTTTTTTTCTTTTTTAATGTGACGGTTATAAGGTTTTTTTCTTTTTCTTTTTTCTTTTTCGTAATGAAGAGTTGGTTAATGTAATCTGTTCAACAGGCAACTGGTATTTGGGTCTATTAAAAGAATATATGGTGTTAAAAGATGATATCATTTTGAGATTATTGAAAGGTGATATTGTTAATGAAAGATGTTACAAAAGTGAAATTGTTCCTATCAATTTTTCCAAAATCTAATTGTGACCACCTAGGGGCTATTTTTCCCATCAATTTCAGTTTGCTCTCTGATTGATTGTCCCGCCCTAGGGGCTTATTATACTTGGAATAACAAACAAAAACCTGAGGACAGAGTATACAGTAGACTGGATCGATGTTTGATAAATCAAGAATGGATGGATCAAAAGGAGGGTTATAAGGCACATTTCTTACCTGAGGGCCTATTTGATCATTGTCCGTGTCTTATCAATAGAAATGAGGAACAGTCCAATAATAAACGAGCTTTCAAGTATTATAATATGTGGAGCAAGGCGGAAGGGTTTGATAAGCTAGTAGCAGATGATTGGCAGGCTAATGTTCATGGCACTAAACAGTATTGCCTCGTGAAAAAGTTGCAGCGACTTAAGAGTACACTCAAGCACCTGAATAAATCACGGTTCTCAGATATTGAAAGCAGAGCAGGTATTGCACAGGTCAAACTCATTGAACTGCAGCGAGAATTAATTCGCAGACCTGCTGACCTGGGTTTGAGGGAGCAAGAAAGGATCGCTCCTGAAGAATTCCAGTTCCTTAGCACTGCGCAATCTGAATATCTACATCAAAAGACTAAAAGTCTTTGGATCAAGGAAGGAGATCAAAATAATGCCTACTTTCATGGTGCTCTAAAGACCAGGAGAGCTTCTAATGTGGTTCATCAGATAAGGGATGAGAGTGGGAAGATATATGAGAATCAGGAAGGGATACAGTTTGCTTTTCTGGAATATTATCAAAGGCTCCTTGGCTCACAAAATGATACTACTGCTGTCAAACGGAGGATTATTGACCAAGGCCAGGTATGTACTTTTCACCATCAAGATATACTTAATCGGCCGGTATCGAAGGATGAAATGAAGCAGGCCATTTTCGGAATTCCTGATGATAAGTCCCCGGGGCCGGACGGGTACTCCAGTAAATTTTTCAAGGATTCGTGGCACATTGTGGGTGATGATGTTGTAGCAGCGATTGAGGATGTGTTTAATTCGGGTTGTTTACTTAAACAGCTCAATACTACCTCGGTCACCCTGATTCCTAAGACTGATAGACCCTCGTCAGTGACCCAATTTAGACCGATTGCTTGCTGCAATGTGATCTATAAGGCGATTTCTAAGATTTTGTGTACGAGATTAGCTACTGTTCTTCCTGACATTGTCTCTCCTGCCCAGGGAGGATTCATTAAAGGGAGAAGCATTATTGAAAACATCTTGATCTGCCAGGACCTAATCAGACAGTACAACAGGAAAAGTGTCTCCCCCCGATGTATGTTCAAAATTGACATACAAAAGGCGTATGACACGGTAGAGTGGGGCTTCCTCAGCCAAATGTTGACTCAGCTTAATTTTCCTCAGAGGTTCAGAGATTTGGTTATGCAATGTGTCACTACAGCAACATATACTTTGAGCCTGAATGGGAACTGCTTTGGCTTTTTTCCGGGTAAGCGAGGACTCAGACAAGGTGACCCAATTTCCCCTCTCCTATTCACTATTTTTATGGATTATCTTACTCGACTTCTGAAATATACAACTAGCAACATGCAGTTCAGATTTCACCCGTTATGCAAGGAACTACGTTTAACGAATCTTATGTTTGCGGATGATCTACTCTTGTTCTCAAAAGGTGATGTTAATTCCATAATGGTACTTTTGCGAACGTTCTCGACTTTCTCGGACTCATCTGGACTACGTATGAGTAAGGGGAAGTCGAGTGTTTACTTTAATGGAGTTACAGAGGCTTTGAAGGCAGACATCATCAAAGTTTCTGGTTGCTCTGAAGGTAAACTCCCTTTTCGTTATTTGGGAGTCCCCATCAAAACAACTAGACTTACACTGCTTGATTGCCAACCGATTGTTAATAAGATAGTGGAGAGAATTAGGAGACTTGGAGCAAGGAAATTGTCCTATGCGGGTCGATTAATTCTGATTAAGAGTGTTCTTTCTACCCTTCACAATTACTGGGCCTCTATCTTTATCTTTCCCTCAGCAGTAATGAAACAGATAGATAATATCTGTAGAAATTTTCTGTGGGATGGATCTGCTGATTACCATCGGGTGCCGCTTGTGTCTTGGGAAAAAAATTGCGTTCCTTATAGAGAGGGGGCCTGAACTTAACTCAAAATGCGATTTGGAATAAAGCTGCAATTGGGAAAATGGCGTGGTGGATTACTAGTAAGCAAGATAGACTATGGGTTCGTTGGATTCATCAAGTCTATCTAAAAGGAAAAAATTGGGAGGATTATAACCCTGCCATGGACTCTTGTTGGTATTGGAAAAAAAATTGCCAAAGTCGTGACTTATTGAATCAGGTGCTCGGCAGTGACGGATTGAGGACGCGGTATATGAATGGATACTCCATTTCGAATGCTTACAGCTGGCTGAGGAATAAACGGGAGCCTGTGGACTGGTGTGCTGCTGTGTGGTCCAGGTGGTCTGTGCCGAAACACAGGTTGATAGCGTGGCTAATAAAACGAGGGGGATTGAACCTAAAAGACAAGCTGTACAATATTGGAATAGTCGAAGATGATAGATGCTTATGCTGCGGATTGAGTGCTGAAACAACGCACCACCTGCTGATTTCCTGTGATTATGCAAAAAAAGTCCTGAATGCTATATGTGGAAAGTTACCAAGTTCTCACAAGATTGAGATGGGGGACGACTGGAGAAAGAAAATGAGAGGAACCAAGCTACAAAGAGCTATAAAGAATGGATTAATCAACTCGCTCTCTTACCATATCTGGATGCAAAGGAATTCTGTGAGGGTTGAAGGCTTTCTTACTCATCCTGAGAAGTTGGCTAATCAAATTAGTAAGGAGTTTTATGTGTTTTGCAAAAGCAAATGTAACCAAAAGTTTAGTAACAAGGATAACAACTTCATTACTAGCTTCCTAGAGCAATTGATGTAATTATCATTCTTTTATATATAATACTTACCTTTCCCAAAAAAAAAAAATTGTGACCACCTATTTAAACCGTCTAACTCAAAAACCGTGCATCTGCACGGGGTCTTTTCTAGTTATATATTATTAAAATAAATAATCATCACAAACTTTCACCTCATTGAGTATACTTTTATCAAATCATATCACATTCTTACTTTCCCTCTTCCTTCTTCCCTACGTCTCTGAGCAAGAACACAAACAAACCCCATAATTTCTGATTTTCATACCTTAACATTCATAAAAAAAAGCTACGCTATTTTGTTACAAAATTTGGAAGTGATATCATGGAGCGTAAGAACGATCAAAATGTCATTATTCTAGACGATAGTGACGAAGATGGTGGAACACTTAATGATAATGGTACGACAAATGATTGTCAAAACATGACTATGGATGAAGGTATATGTTTATGGTAGTGATTAAGGGTTAATATTGTACTGTATTTTTCTTAAGTAAGTTTGTCTTCATAGATTTACTAATTTGTTTATGATGGGTGGGATTTGTCGTGGATCCCAACCGTCAAACAAAACCGGCTAAACCTAACTAGGGTAGCTAGGGTAAGTCGGGTCGAATCCACAGGGACGGGAGGTCGGACTAAGGTATGCTACGGTCAAGGACTAGGTTCGAGACAAGCTAGTCTAGGGGGGTGGCTATGGACTAAACTAGGTCTAAAACTAGAGAACTATCAAAGGAAACGGGCTAGGGTTAGGTCGGGGTCAAAGGGGTAACGGAATGGTCGGAGGAGAACTAGAGGTGAAGGAGGTAGTAGGGTGATCTAGGTAATGCCCGGGCTCTCGCAACTTAGACTCACCTAGAGGTTCCACCTAAAACCCAACTCGGCGACACAACACAAACAGAGTACTAGCATGCTATAGACCTAGGTCGAATCCGGGCTCTCGCGTCTTAGACCGGCCTAGGGGTCGTCCTCACCGGGCTCTCGCAACTTAATGAGGGGACCGAACCCACAAACAACCAATACCCACAAGAGAAAGGCAAGAAAACAAGCATTCGTACATACTTAGTCATTCAAGCATTTCGACAAACATGTGATGTGCAACAAACCAAGGAGAAACCCAAATCTTCCACCAACAACTCCAACAATCCCTCAATCGTCCAATTAACACCCTAATCACCTTACTAACCCTAGCAAGAACACTACTCTAACATATCTAAACTAAAACTATCACTAACAAGAGGAATCAAACCAAACAACAAAACTAACATAGTGAAACTAGTCTAACAAAGAACTATGAACAATAACAAGAACTAAAGATTCAAACTTTAATGAATGGAACAAGAAAAAGAGTAAAAGAGAAGAGGATTATACCAAACTAGTGAAGAAGAAAGAACAAACTTGCATTAATGAAGAAAACCCAAAACAAACATCCAAGGTTGTCAAGCTTGGAGAAGATCTTGAATAATTCCCTTAATACAAGTACTAATCTAAGATTAACGATAATCTAAGGACTAATCTACTCTAATCTATGCTAAAATAATCTAGGGTTTAGTCTAATATCAAGTGTGCCTCATAAGATTACAAGAGGAAGGGTATATATAGGGTTTAAGAATGAAAGGAAATGAAAGGAAGTGAGAGCAACAAGGCGCGGGTGAGCTGGAGGAATTCCGGGTCGGGAAAGTCGTTCCCGATCGGGATCATGGGGATTCCCGATCGGGATTTTATGTTACTGATCGGGAACAACCTCCAGTAGCGGCGCTTCGTGTTCCTCCTTCATCCCGGACGGGATGAGGCCATACCCGTCCGGGATGAGTCTTGTAGGCCTCCAATATGAACTTTTTGGCTCCTCCTTGGTTCTCATGGGCTTCCCATCGATTCTCGGGACTCGGGATCGGGTCTCGGAGGCTCGGGATTGGGTCCCAAGGTCTCGGGGTCGATTCCAAGGTCTCGAGTCATCCTTCCTTTATCTCGTTGGCTCCAAAATGTGTATGTATTGAGTCGGAATTGCCCCAACTCTTCCATATCGGTCTCGGGAACCTGAAACGAACTAAAGGAAACATAAGAAGCCCCTAAACCGCTCCCAAGGAGCGATTATACAAGGAAAATGGGACCAAAACACTAAGAAATAGGCACTACAAATGACACTTATCAGTTTATTAAGTTGTATATAAGAATAATAAGAAACTGATGGAAGAAGAAGGAAGAAGAGTTAGTAATGTTTAACAATGATGATTGTATGGAAAATGAAGAAAAAGGTAGAAGAGAATGTATATTAGGGTTTTCTGAACATTAACATACTCGTAGTTGGTCGTCTTTATTTATTCTCATTTTGTGACCATGATTGGAAAACTTGTGAATAGATGACAATATTGTACTATTTTATCTGACAATATTTATGCCTCCGTGTTGTGGCCATTAGATTGTTAGTTGTCTATATATAACTTCATTTTGTAATCACTTCTGGTGAAATATGGATAGTTGGATCATAATTGACATTGCATTCAGAAATATAAGATGTAATCATTGTGTTATCATTTATTATGCCATTGTGTCCACATTATATCAAATTGTGACCAGTTTAGTTAATTTTGTAGTCGCATCTTTTATCAGATAATCTATATAACTATATCTTGTGACCACTTAAATCGTATATTGTCTACATTAATTTACATATTGTAATCATTTCTAGCTAGTTCAATATTGGATTAAAATGTGTTTTGTGTATGCAAGTATGGATTTATCATGATCTCTTGTTGGTTTGAGAGGTTTGAGTTGGGAACTCGTATATGATATATATAAGAAACAGTCTCGGGCACATGGTTTTAGTGTAAGGTTAGGTACAAGTCGTAGGATTAATGAAGCATGGCCGCCTTTTTATGAGAGGTACTTTGTATGCTCTTGTGAAGGTGAGCATGGTAATGATAAGAAGCAGGTGGTGATTGTTCCTAACCACACTATAAAAGTGGTGAAGAATTCATCAGTTATAAGGTGTCTTTATAAAGCGAATGTCAGGGCACATAAGAATGAAGACGGTTTATGGGAGGTGTTGGAGCATGTGGCTGAACATAACCATCCATTAACCCCTCCTCAGTGGCAACACCATCATCGATCGGAGCATAAAATTAGTGAAGCAGACATTAGAAGTACATTTATCGGGTCCTTTATTATACTCTATATAAGCACTAACTCTAAAAAGTTGTGATCCATATGATAACATTATAAGTATATCACTGTCACATTATATGTTTATGTGATATAATTAAAAGTTAATTTATTTTACATAATGAAAGCACAATTACATATAATGTGACCATTATTTAGTAGAATGAAATCATATACTATAACACAATTTTTAGAATCAATATTCGTATATAATCTTATAGCACACCAATTAACTATAAGATGTACCTGATAGAATCCTTGGAAATAGAATCCATGTGTATCAAATATCATACTCATAAGTTATAACAATGGTTACCCAACAAGTTACAAGCATAAAGTATCGTAATAATATTCATACTGATGGTGACATTATAATGAGCTAAGTACACAAGTTGGACCTACTCATTCAACAAAATGATTCATCATGAGTGCCATTCACTCTAATAACCACATCATACAAAATGTTGTTAGTTAACCATCTACTAAATTGTTTCAAAGAGACCACATCCAAAAGAAAGTTCTTTTACCCAAAATATAAACAACCACCTCTAAATTTATATCGCACCCTTCTTCGCGGCCGCCCACGTATACCTTAGCGAGTATTTTTTTTACTTTAGGGAACTTGGTTCCTCCGACAGAGGAGGACAAAGAACGTCTTCCCTAGTCACAGTCTCATGTTCTATTTCATCAAAGCCTAGATCAAAAGAAGGTGGTTCCACAAGTTGTCTCGAAATTAATTCATCAAGCGTACTTCCCAAAGCGTGGAAATCGGTCAAGAAGCTTAGTTCCTTCAAAGATTGGGTCCAAGAGACTTGAGAGGACACATAAGATGGATCCTCAACATTCTGAAATGCTTCACCCTCTTAATCTTCCAAATCATTATGAATTCTCGAAACCAACTCAAAATTTCTTTTCGTGGTCATCCATTTAAGGAGACGCACCTACGACAAAAAACAATCACACAAAGTATTAACCTTTAAAAACATCTTTATAAATCCATCACGCAAAACAATTTTTTTGGTTCTGCAACTATAGACCACTGGTCACATATTGAAAACAATTGCTAACATAAAGCCTCTAGAGAGGTACAAAATGTATAGAATAATCCTTCAAACTTTATTGTCCTCTTTTTAGGGTCCCCCGACCTCCAAATGTTTTCCACCCAACGTGATGGATTTATGTTGCTCTTTTTCGAGTCCTCGTTTCTTAACAACGTTATTTGTAACAACAAGTTCTTTTGGTGCAACTGTTGAGAAATTACCACGCATTAAAAGGCACTCATGGAAATATTTAAAGAAATATTGAGTGCTACTAAAGCAACGACATTCTGTAGAAAACGTACCACACTGTAATGCTTATATTTAAATAAACAATTTCCCAATTATTGCACCAAAATATATTATTGCTTCTTCTATGGAAATTGTACACACTTTTGAAGACGAATGTGACTTGAGAAACCTACAAACATAACATTCATCTTAATGATAACAAAGTGATCACATCTTAAAGCACAATGGTTACATATAATCAAAAGGAAATAAAAAGTGTACATAAACACTAGAAACTTGTAACCATAACATTTTATATAAAACTCCATACAAACTAATAATAAATGATAACCTTTTTCATTTGAGCATGAACTATATATAATTTTTACACCTTTAACAAAAGTGATCACATCAAATAGCAATCTGAAAACATATTTCAAACTGAAAATCAAAAAATTATCAAACACACATTATGATCTAGCGTGTTTTGTACGTGTTTATGACGGATATTTGAGCTAGATTTGGTGATTAAAGGTGCGGATTTGGAGTGTAAATCGTCTATTTAGTTTTATCCAGGAAATTGTGCTTTGTTGAAGAAAAGACGATTTTTAGAACTCTAATTCCTTGTTATGTGATTTGGGCTCAAGACGGAGAGTATGAAGATCAAGCCCAACAAAACCGAGTGAAAAGTCAAAGCGCAGCTCGGAAATTTAAGACGGAACTACTTCGGGTTCCGTGTCAGCTTAATTATTATTTATTATATTATTATTATTATTAGATTTAGGAAATTAGTAGAATTTTCTATCATTATTAGACTATATACTATGGAATATTAGTTTTTCAACAATCATTATTTACGTTCATTCATATTAGAAGAAGAAGAACCCTAATTTTCTCATGTGTAACTAATCTTCCTTCTCGGATCAAAGATTTGAAGCTACTATTTAATTGGTCGTGAGACTTTTTCTTAATCTTGATTTAATTACTTGAGTATTGTTTATTCTTTGTGCTTAATTTTATGATTGTTGTTTTTTTAATCTTTTTGACCAATTGATTATTTCAATCTTCAATCTATTACAATTATTTGTGTTTGAATCTGTAATTGTTCAATTCACTAGATAAAGTTGCAACCTTTAGACCTAATTATTTGTATGCGTTTCATCGTAATTGGGTAAAGGAGGAATAAACATATAATTCGAACCAATAACCGCGTGTGTTAAAGGTCGTTATTTTTATTGATTTGTTCATATCGTTCATGTTGTTATTGAATTAAATCTAGACGCGTGGATTAGGTTGTTCAATAATTAAGTTGCTTAGTTTCGCGTTTCGACCTAAGTAATATTATCTACGGAACTATTGGAACTTTCAGTTTCACAATAGAATACTCAAGGATTAAATAAAGGTTAGTAGTCGATGATCAATTATTTAACTAGTTAGTGGATTTTCTTTGAGTCGAGTTTCTTAATCATTTGAATTCATCATTATTAGTTATTTCACTCTCGTTATTTTAGTTGTTAGACAATTTACTCATAAACCCCTCATTATTCTTGTTACGTTACTTTATTTTAATTACACATTATTTACATCACCTTCCCTGTGAATTCGACACCCGACTTACCTCTACTATATTGTTAAAGGTAATAGGACTTAATTATTTATCTTTGGGAGCATACGACTTAGGCTCACCACATTATATATAACGGATTACATATTAATCAAAGTGACTAACAATCAATTACATGCTTAGATTCAAGATTGTAATTTCGTACTCCTCTTTTCCACTAATGTCCTAAAATTTAATGTTACTCATTTTATTCAAATTATAACCACTTTGTAGGCGAATGTGACAAAATGTTAACTAAATAGAACATATACGGAGTACTTATCAGACAGATATTAACCAATATAAAATCCCTTAATGAAAGTTGATACCGGCCACCACCTTCATCAGCAGATTTTCTTTTTTTTCGCACCCTTTTTTGTTAGGAGTTGTTGTTCCTCACCTGCAATCGATGTCCAAATTTATTATAGTAACATAACATAACAAAAGATAACATATTAGAAAATAATGCTCGTATTAATAAGTACCTTCCGATTGTTCAGAGTTGGACTCTTCATATTCAGAAATTTCTGAATCACTTTTCTCCCCTACAAAAGTTGCATGCCACCAAAAGAACATTAATTTTTGGACAATAATATGGAGGCATACAATTAAAAGACATCTAAAATAATACTCACAAAATAAGATTTAATTTTAAAAAAAAACATTAGAATTGAAGAACAAACCTTAAAAACTTCCTCCATTGCCTTTTTATGCATTTTGAGTTTGCTAGCCTTTGATTTACTTGACATTTTGTGAAAGCAAGTTTGATTTTTTTTTTACCGATGATAATGGTTGTTCAGGAAGAGAGAGTGAGAGAGTGAGAGGGAGAGAGAGAGAGATAGCCATTAAAAATGAAGTGAGGGAGAGTGAGAGAGGGAGAGATAAGCCTGACAAAAAGGAGTGATTGAGACAATTAATAAAGTAGTCGGTTAAATTTGACAACATAGGTTAGCGTGGCATAGAGTACTCTACTCCCTATTAAAATAGTACTTGTATAAAATATCAGATTTTAAATGGTATCAAATACGAGATGTACATGACCCGTCAGAATATTATGACGGGTTATCTCGTCACAAGGGAGACCTTCTGTAGACGGATTAATTTAAAGAGGTTGTACAAAGGGCATAAATGGAAAATTTTAAGAAAATTTGTTAGGATTGAATAAAGTTTCGTTAGAAAAAAGTAATTTTGTTTATTTATTGCCCATTTCACGAATATATGTGATATATATTTTATTGAAATGAGGCAATAAATAAAAATCAGAGGGAGTAAGTTAGAACCCAAAACCATATTTATCTTTTGTATGTTTATCTCAAAACAAAATGTGTTGTAATTAAAAGCAATAGGTGAATAATGTTCACCTATGTAAGAAGATATGTACTGACTCACCCCCTAAACAGTAAAATAGGGTTGAGTAAGCTAAGCTAGGTGAAAAGTAAAATTTTAACATATACGGCATGGATGAGATTTACAGCTGCAAAAGTTATCTCATTAAGCAGCTGTAAATTGTTGTATAAATAGGATCTTCACCTCAATAAAATTTTACACAGATCCACAAACTATCAGTTTCAAATCTAATATTTCTGAGCTAAAGCAATATAATCTTAATACGTTATCAGCACGAAAGTCGTCTCAATACTTTAGAAGCTTAAGGTATTCAGCTAATATATTAATACTTGTACAAGTATATACATATACGAAGTACTATTTTTTTTTAAAAAAAAAATGGATCATCAATCCAATGGGATTACAATAATTTTGAGTGATATATTACACTCCAGTATATATCTTACTGTTAAAGATAATAATTTACCATTTTGTGATAATCCACCGCGTGCTAGTGGTCGTGAACCACAAAGTACTCGCACGTCGGAGGGGCCGTTTGTTGGTCTTGTACCTCCCGTACAAAATGTGTTAAGACCCAACCATATCGACCTTAATAGTGAACCTAGTATTGAAATACCAGGTCCGGAAGATCTTCCCGGACCTTGTCATATCATGCATGTAAAAAGAGCTAGAAATGAAGAACTTGGTATACCATTGGCGGTGGCAAACGTCACCAAACTTAAAAAAAAAATCTTCAATCTTCATCGTCTTCAACTCTTTATGCATAAATATGTACTTGTATATTTAATAAGTACCAAATATATTGTTAGAATTTTTTTAATAAAAAAAAACAGGGGAGGATTGTGAAAGATATTTTATTGTAGTAATGGAGGAATTTTTTTTTTTTAATAAAGGAAGAAGAAGGTGTGTATGAGATTGTTAGGAGACAATTTTTTTTTTTGAAAACGAAAGGAACTGGAAAGAGAGAAAAAAAAGGGAACAAGGAAACACACTGGCAGCTTTGAGTAACAAAGCAAATGGGAGGAAAAATATGGCTTTAATGACTAAACATTAAATAAAAAGTAAAATTGACACATGTCCTTCATGCATGCAAATGCAGTTTTTGTTTAATTTAAAAAAAAAAGGAAAAGATGGAAAAGGGGGCGGCCACTTTGGCATGTTTGAATTATCTTTTTTTGTTTTTTCTACTTTTGGGTCTGTTATTTTTTTCGGGTTAACATATGAATAATATACATAATATACATACATATATATATATATATATATATGTTACTATGTTACTTTCTGGTAAATTTATCAGTCAAAAGTTTTCTCCTACTTAGTTAAATTATTATCAAAATAATTTTCAGTTGAAATGACAAGACTTAAATTTCTGATGTATGTAAATTGTAACTTGTACGTAACTCTTTAATTTATTATACACCGATTATGAACAATTATTTAGACCACTACAAAAGAATTTGAATTTTACCATTTTAATTCAACTTTACCGTACCCTTGTCTTACTAATAATAAAATACCAAATTTAATTATCCACAAACAAAAAATATGAATCCCACTATAATTGAACGAGATTACTTATCTCTTTCATCGTCAATTGAAGGGTCCTTTAGAATAATTAAAGTTATATATACAGTTTTAATTATGGCTCTTGTAGTATTATTAGTAGTTGTATTCATGTTTTTTGTAAGTCAATGTAATTGTTCATTTTAATTGATATATGTATGTATATATATGAATTAGTATGAGCTAGAATTTTAAATAAGATAAAATAAAATAATATAAAAATATGGCGCCTAGTATTATTTTTATTTTCTTTAATCTTGTTTCATTTTTATTAAGAATCAAACCCCTGATCTTTTGAGATCAGAAGTCTCGGACCACTGGGGCTTGCCATTCCACTTGATTCATTATGTAAAATAAATTCATATATTGTTTAAATTTATTATGATTAACTGAATGTTAAATTGTTAATCAGAAAAATGGCACATGTGGCAAAACGAGACTTTGATATCCTTGATAAGTTGATAACAATGGCACAATATACCTTGAGTGGAGGGTGGATGCCAGAGCTAATCTGAAAGCCAAAGGCATAGAACACACAATTTTAGCGAATGGAGGCTCAAATCCGCAAGAACAGGCAAAAGCTATTGTGTTCTTAAGGCATCACTTGCATGACAATTTGAAATCTGAATATTTATTTGTGGAAGATCCCAAAGAGTTGTGGGATAATCTCTGTCAAAGGTTTGAAAGCCTGGAGAGAATCATTGGGTCAAAGGCTCAATATGACTGGATGAACTTAAGGTTCCAGGATTTCACTTCGGTTAGTGATTACGATTCGGCAATACTTCGTATAACCTCACAGTTAAGGTTATGCGGGCAAATAACAACTGACGCTGCCATGATAGAGAAAACTCTATCAACAATGCATGCCGATAATGCAGTTTTACAAGAACTGTATCGTGAAAGGCAATATAATCGATATTCTGATCTAATAGCGATTTTAAGAATGGCTGAGGCTAATATGAAGGTTATGTTTCATAACCATAAAAAAAGGCCAGCAGGGACAGTTGCTCCCCCAGAAACAACATATGCAGTGAGACATGGGAAACCATATGGGAATTTCAAAAGGGGAAACTCCTTTCAAAAGGGAAACATTTTTCATCGAGGAAACAATTTTAATAAGGGAAATAATTTCCAAAGGAGAAATAATTTCAAGAAAGGAAGTACCTCTTACAAAGGGAAGAGGAATTGGCACCTGAAATTTGGACCCCGAAATCCTATTCGCAGGAGAAAAGAAAAACTTGGGCCAAATAAGGATAAGTCAAACCAAACCATATGTTTCAAATGTGGTATTAGTGGACACTGGGCAAATGAGTGTCGCACTGCGAAACACTTGGTTGATTTGTATACAAATTCCCAAAAGGGGAAAGAAAAGGGAATTGAGACAAACTTTGTTAAGGAAAGTTCTCCTATTCCCGAACTTAATGTATCAGATTATCTTGTCGATGACATCGATACTCTCTGTGGGCCTTCAGCGTAGTCTGTTTTAAACTAAACTATGTTACAATAATCATTGTATGATACTTCGTTTTCCCTTATGTTTGTATATATTATGTAACATATCACGCATGTAATTATAATAAAAGGGAATTATCTTTTCTGTCTAATTTATTCCTATTTATTTAAAATTGAAGATAATGGAAAATCAGAACAGCAATATTATACGTCTCAATTCGTTACTCAAAATATAAATAAAATATAATAAGTCAATATATAGTATTTTATAAATAATTAGGAAATCGAGTTAAAACTATAATTTTTAGAAAAGAGATGTTTTAAGAAGAAAAACGATATCAAGATTAATTGAGTCGACGAATTTTATAAATAAAATGAGATTTACAAAGATTTCAAATTATTTTTAACAAATAGCTTTTATTAATAAATAATAATACGGATTTTAATAAAAATAGCCAATCGAAAACAAATAGGAAATTATTAGTGAAAATAGTCTCGACTAAAAATATATTTAAAACAAAATCGACTATTTTCTCATTTATTAATATAAGTCGTAAAACGAAATTAATTTATTGAATAAGTATACAAATCTCGTTTATAATATAAAAATTCGATTTTGGGTTAAAATTATAAATTAACGAAATATAAAGAAAATATGAAATCGTCATTATTTAGTTACTAGTATCACGATAACCAACAAAATATTATAACGATCATTAATAATAAAATTACTAACGATTTATAAAACGATATCGAATACTTGTAAAATATTCATAAAGCACACGATTTAAAAGAATAATTTATTAGCAAATAATAAATAGCTAAAATTTGAAAAATCGAAGTTAAAATATTTACTACATACTACTACTCAAACATATGATATAAAATCGAGTAACGTCCTAAAGTTACCTCAAGTCGCTATCGGAATCGATCTCGTACACGTTCTTTCTTGATTAGACCAAGCTCGAACCTTAGAACTTGAAAGCCGATTCAATAAAACTCTGAGGCCTTCACGAAACGAAAAAGTACGAGATTGGGATAATGAGAATACGGAGAAGGGAAAGAAAAGAACGAAGAAAAGAAGGACGGAAAGTAAGGCTCGCGAATCAGGAAACAAAGAAGAACGAATAGTAGCATCAATGCAACCGGAAAGGACAAGGTAAGAAATCGATAACAACGATAACTGAACAACACAGTATGGAAGGCCAAATGACGTGAGAAAAAAGAGAACGAGAACACGTTGGGCAGCTGTAACAGGACCGAAACAGCAGCGTCGAGAGTCGAAAATACCAAGCAACGAAACAACAACATCTGGGCACAAAGACGACAAGGGAAAAGAGGAGAAGAATGGGGAAACCGAAAGTAGCAAGGAGCAGCAGTAAAACGCACAGAAACACGGAATGCAGTAGCATAAAGACATCGAATAACAGTAGAAGACTAACAATGGACAATAACGACAATAAGAAGAGAAGGAAAAGAAGAAGCAGCGCACAGCACGAACGACAGCAACCAGAACAACCCCGAACGAACGACAGCAACCTTACAGGAACGACAAACAACAGAAAAGAGCGAAGGACAAGTCTCGAAACTCGATAAAACGAGAATAAAAGCAGGGCACGAATAACCGGACCAAGGTACGGAAATCGAGCAGCGAGGAAACGAAGAAAATAACCCGACGCACCACACAATATCAGCAGCAATGACAACGAACTAAAAGGATGATCAACGACGAGAAAACGCAGCAAACGAACAGAAGATTCGACCACAACTGTACGAAACAGAAAGAGGAATGAGAAAGAGAAAGAATAAGTAGCAAACAGCAACCAAGACAGCAGAAGCAAACACACGCACCAGCATAAAACCCACGCAGCAGCAACAACAAACAAACGCGGCAGCAGCAGAAAAAGGACGACAAAGACGAAGAGAGATGAAGAATAATACGGACAAAAACTGACCTGAACAGCCAGGTAGAAGGCACGATACGGAAACGTACAGCAGCGGCAAAACGAAACACAGCAGCAGCGAGCATCAAGTCGACACGCAGCAGCATCAAAGACAGAGAAAAACCGAGGAAAACAGAGGGAAAAAAATGGTGCGTAAGAAGGGGGTAGAAGGCAGATGATGATAATGATGGACCGAGAAAGAAATAGCGTAGCAGATGAAGGGGAAGGGACGAATAGGTAAGGACAGGGGAATGAACAAACGTTACAAGATGAGAGGAAAGAGAGGCGGAAGTATGAAGCGGTGGAGTAAAAGGACAAGGAATAGGGAAAGGCAAAAGTGCCAGTTGGTCTCCACAAAAATAAAAAAAATGATAAGAAAACGAAATAATTAAAAGAATCGGGTAGAATACGAATTCTGTTACGATAAGTTGACTGACCCATGAATTGAGTTAATAAAATTATAATTAATCGGGTCGTCAAATAAAATGAGTAAATAAAGTATTCGAGACGAAAACGAAGCTCAGTGAAATAAATAATTAGAGGATAAAATAGCATTTTCCGATAACTAATAAATCTTCAATAAAGTGAATTAAATTGATTTCTCGAGGAAATGTAATAAATGCTTTGACGAAACTTAATATAAATTAGCTTCGAGCTGAAAATAGAAACTCGAGCTTAATAAAAATAAATAAAAAGAATTTAGAATTTAAGTCATCGAAACAGACTTTCGATAAGAATTAAATTAAATGTATAAAATGATTCGAAATATAATTAAAAGTACGTTTTAATATAAGAAAAGTTTCCGAGACAAATAGAACTTTAGGAGTTTGAAACGATTAAACAATAAATTCATTTTATAATAACCCGACGCACCACACAATATCAGCAGCAATGACAACGAACTAAAAGGATGATCAACGACGAGAAAACGCAGCAAACGAACAGAAGATTCGACCACAACTGTACGAAACAGAAAGAGGAATGAGAAAGAGAAAGAATAAATAGCAAACAGCAACCAAGACAGCAGAAGCAAACACACGCACCAGCATAAAACCCACGCAGCAGCAACAACAAACAAACGCGGCAGCAGCAGAAAAAGGACGACAAAGACGAAGAGAGATGAAGAATAATACGGACAAAAACTGACCTGAACAGCCAGGTAGAAGGCACGATACGGAAACGTACAGCAGCGGCAAAACGAAACACAGCAGCAGCGAGCATCAAGTCGACACGCAGCAGCATCAAAGACAGAGAAAAACCGAGGAAAACAGAGGGAAAAAAATGGTGCGTAAGAAGGGGGTAGAAGGCAGATGATGATAATGATGGACCGAGAAAGAAATAGCGTAGCAGATGAAGGGGAAGGGACGAATAGGTAAGGACAGGGGAATGAACAAACGTTACAAGATGAGAGGAAAGAGAGGCGGAAGTATGAAGCGGTGGAGTAAAAGGACAAGGAATAGGGAAAGGCAAAAGTGCCAGTTGGTCTCCACAAAAATAAAAAAAATGATAAGAAAACGAAATAATTAAAAGAATCGGGTAGAATACGAATTCTGTTACGATAAGTTAACTGACCCATGAATTGAGTTAATAAAATTATAATTAATCGGGTCGTCAAATAAAATGAGTAAATAAAGTATTCGAGACGAAAACGAAGCTCAATGAAATAAATAATTAGAGGATAAAATAGCATTTTCCGATAACTAATAAATCTTCAATAAAGTGAATTAAATTGATTTCTCGAGGAAATGTAATAAATGCTTTGACGAAACTTAATATAAATTAGCTTCGAGCTGAAAATAGAAACTCGAGCTTAATAAAAATAAATAAAAAGAATTTAGAATTTAAGTCATCGAAACAGACTTTCGATAAGAATTAAATTAAATGTATAAAATGATTCGAAATATAATTAAAAGTACGTTTTAATATAAGAAAAGTTTCCGAGACAAATAGAACTTTAGGAGTTTGAAACGATTAAACAATAAATTCATTTTATAATAATTTTAAGAATTACGAGTCAAATTGTAAATAAAAAAAAAATATGAATATAACTTTAATTTAATTTATTTTATAAAATCAGGGGTGTTACAGTGCAGCTCACACCCCTCATACTTTCATTTTTTAATTAATGCGTGCTACTCACTTTCTCTTGCCATTTTCTATGTTTCTCATTCATCTGCATAAACTGCTATGCATGAATTCTCAACAAACTTTACCCAACAATGATACTAGTTTGTCCGTATATTATAAACACATCAATAAACTACCATTGTGGATGCCTAACATTGTGCAAAAGCAAAACACATACATACTCACACTATATTGTACTTCTTTCGCTAGCATATAAAGAGCAACAACCACAATGGTTAGAGTTCCATTGTGGTTCATTTGCCGCCACGTCACCGCCACATCATTTAACTACAAACTCAACATTCATGAGCTTGTATCAAGTTCATCCAAGTTTATAAATGGGTCAGACCCACAATCCACTCACTACCAAAATTTAATCTCTCCAAATATTTGATTAATAATCATTTTGTATTATTTGAATAAATAACTAATAAAAATAATTAAACGGCTTACGGGTCATATCGGGTTCTGATCAAACGGCTTCCCCGTAAAAAAAACTGGCTCATAGACAATTACGGGTAAAAAAAAGGGTTACGGATAAATGAAGTTCTTAAATGTTTTTATTTTTGATGAGTTCCTTGACCCATCAAACATTTATGACGGGTATTCCCGTCACAAACACGATATTACCTAATTTAATTATGGTAAAATTTACCAGAAATAGATAGAAGTATAGAAGGAAAAAAGTAGGCAAATAGACAATTAAATGTAGTGGAGCCCACCATTATTATTCAAACCCACGCTCGGGTGAACACCACACGCCAAATTTTCAAGTCATTTTTTATGAGTTCCTCACACCTTCCACACTATTTTCATATTTACCTTTGTTTTCTCTCTCCAGCTATGGACAAGTTTCATCTGCACAAACCTTTATGGACGAACAAAGTGCAAACCAAGTTCAACAATGGTACCAAGTTCTTCCATTACTATGAACACCCTTATGGACAACCATTGTGGTTGCCCTTGAATATCCTGTTGTTTCTTTCTTTCTAAAGACAATATACCATGAATGCAATGCAACAACAAAAATAACATATTTCGTTATTGTAAATGTTTTTTTTTACCGGAGTACTTCGTAACTTTTAGTTGGTAATCTCATCATAGTTACAAGAAATTTTTATCGCTTTAAATGAGAAGAAAAAGAGAAAAAATAAATAAATAAATCTAGGTGGTATTAAAGTTTAGCATACAAAATTTGTTTTGGTTAAAATTTGAGTCAGATGTTAAAATTAGAATTCCTCCGTTGATCTAACGTCACATGACATGTTTATTTTCCGCACCCCTATGCGAAAATCCGGGCACCGCCACTGTACTGTGTCAAACGGGTCGAGTCATACGGGTCAGATTAGATTAGAGTTAGGTTATACATGTCACGTGTCGAGTAAGGAATATTTTCGAGCGCCTAATTTTTTTTACCGATTTTTAAATAAAAAAAAATATTTTTAACATTAAATTATTATCTAGTTTAATACTAATATTATTATTATACTATTTAATTATGATGACTATATTCAAATAAATGGTGCAAACAATATTTAATATTAGTTTAACAATTATTTTATGATTAAATATAAAAAAAGTTGTATTAAATTTAATATTTGTTATATTTTTAATTTCAAATATGAAAAGTATTAATTTTTTAATTATTAATCTTAATACTCCTCCAAGCTCCTATATTGTTCCCTTTTGTTTTTGCGTGAAACATAACAGGATTATTTTTTTCCTAACGAGCGTTTACTCAATCCTAACGAATTTTCCTAAAAAAAATCATGTTATACCCCGATAAGCTTGGACACTTTTACACTTAAAGTTTCAATTAAGCTTTTCTTAGTTTTATCAATTTTCCTAATCAATAATATTTCCAAATTCGATTATAAATTCTAATTAAATTACCGATGAGTCAATACCATAATATCATTTACTTATTTATTTTATTAGTTTGTTTATTGTATCGTACGAAATATTATTGTTTGATTAATTATTTTCAATTTGTTTGTAATTAATTATTTAGGGTTTATACGATAATTCATAAGAGAAATTTTAATTTTTAACATAATAAAAGAAAAAAAAAATATAAAACCAAGTAAAAAAAATAAATTTAGGTAAAACGGGGAAAATAAAAAATTAGGAAATACTTCCTCCGTCCCTAGAAGATTGTCTCATTTCTCCATTATATGTGAGGAGTATTTTAATGAAACGTGACAATCTTAGTGGGACGGAGGGAGTAACAAAGAAGGAAAAATAAAATTTAGATAAAAATATTTAAAAAAAGAAAGAAAAAAAATACCAATTTAAAGTGCTTCCCTCCCCCAACCATCACCCACCCCATGACCCCACCCACCATCGACCCTTACCCCCACCGCCACAACCACCAATCCTAGCCCCTGCCGCCCCAGATCAACCCGATTAAACATTCACCCACCCCATCACCACCACCACCACCAACCACCCAGATTGACCCGAAACTCACGCACGTGCCCACCCACCGTCCCCAGCCACCCAGTGGCCTAACCACCACTCTCAACCCCAGCAATTCCCGACTCTGATCACCAGACGGTTTTGATGCTTATGGAGTTATGGTGGTTCGAATATATAAATGGTTGAATCTGGAGATTTTTTAGAGGGAGAAACAAAAAATTAATTTGTGATGAATGAAATGGCAAGGGTAATACGGTAAAATATCGTTAGGATTGAGTAAATGTCCGTTAGAAAAAAGCACGACCCAAAAATAAAGGTGAAAGAATGACCGACTGAAAGAAAAAGAGAAGAAAAAAAAGGAAGAGAGAAATTTGAAGATAAATCTATACCACAACTGAGTTACTTAAAGAAGAAATACGGAGTATGGAGCAATAGATAAGCCAACTCAAAAGGGAAATAGGGAGCAGAAATTTGGAGGGAGTATATAATATATAGATATAACTATTTTACTAATTTTAATAAATTCTCGTTGGCCCAACGGGTCGAACTGACTAGTAACGCTAACGAGTTAGAAAAGATTTGTTTTGACCTTAAATTAACGAGTCATTTCGGATTTGAGACAAATAGATCGCGAGTAAGAGTTTGTGACAGTGATGGACCCAAGAATTTAAGAGAGGGTTTCACTTTACAAAAATAAAATAAACGTAGTTATTCTCTGTAGTACCAATTTCACTCGACGCATTACTTTTGCACATATTTATCTCTCTGTTGTAACCATAGAAATCATTTAGTTTGTTCTATTAATCATCAATTTCTCTGATTGTAACTATACAACCCATTTGATTTATCGAATTCATATAAGTTTGATTGAAGAACATGTATAAAAATTTTAATTGTCACTAATTACCGAAATTAGTTTTTTTTCCTCGTAACTATGAACTAGTGGCTAGGCTTGTCATGAGCCTCCAAATTACAATTTTTATCCTCTACTAACTCAAACAAATAAATATTAAGGGTAAGTACGGGTCGAACCCACAAGGAAGATGATTATGTCATTTTAAGTGTGTGTAAATCTATGTAAATTAGTAACCAATACGGGGGGATTTATGTGTGTTGTTTCTAAGCCTAATAATCTAAAGAAATAAACTTATTAAATGAAATAAACTAAAATGAGTAAACGATGTAACAATTATTAGAAAAATATTTGGAGCAAGCAATATCCGCCGACAAGTTTAACGAATTGATCATTGACTCTTCTATTTCACAATGTATATTACTTTGCTATGAAGTTTAATCGACTTCTAATTCCACTTAATAATAGTTATAAGATATGAGAAGCATTCTCAAATAACCCTTACGATATTGTCAATTTAAATCAAGCGTCTAAATCATATCAATATGTAGATTAGAATGATGGAATTTAGCAAAGATGAAAGAATGATTTACTCAAGCGGTATCACTTTGTTTCATACAAGTTTAATCCTTTTAACTCAACAACGATGAAAAGCATACGAATTGGTGAGTTATACTTGCTACTTGGATATAGTTAAACAAACTAAAGTTTCATTTAACTATTCTAGCAACGGTTTATCAATAGCAACAATTAGGTGGTGATCAAGCTAGAAGATGAATTAACAAACCAAGAGATAATGCAAATTAAACTTGATATTCTAAAATAAAAGTAAAATAGAAAATGAGTCTTGAAAGGCTTGAAAATGAGTCTTACACTTCTAAACTTGAACGACTTCAACAACTTGTTCCAAGATTAAGAACTTAGTCCTCTATACAAATGAACTACTTGCAAAATAAATTAGAAAATATGATAGAAATTATATGTGTTTTTGAGAATTACAAGTGATGAGTGATGTGTTAGATGATGAATGATGTGTGAACTTCTTCCCTTTATATAGCCATCCATGGAGCATCTTCATCAATGACTCATAAAGCCTCATAAAATGCCTCATAACAATGACCATTATAAAGGAGAAGAGTAATATTCATGAGTAAAGAAGAGAAAAAAGAATTCAATGCAAAACAGAATCCTAGAAGAAATACATGCAGAAAACGGAGCCTCCACCTGTGGCAGAAATGCCTCCGCCTGTGGCAAAAAGTTCCACCGCTTGTGGCAAATGTAATCATTTGCTTTCTCCTTACTTTTGGGCTTCCACTTCTACTTTGGGCTTCATGATTCTTTACTTCCAATATCTTGTCATCTTTTAACACAAAACACACCCCATTTGATATTATAATCTCCTTTCACTCACTAATCCACTTTTTTTACAATTTTTTGTACATTAGCCCCATCAATTAGAACTTATGCATAATAACCCTTCAAACACACACAATCCTTGAAAATTGTCATCTAAATGACCTTTATTAGTACCTACTAAACTAGACTAATCAAACATCCCCACGATTAGGCGATTCCACGGCGATAGAGAGAGCAACCCTAGGCGACTCCACGGCGATTCCTGGCACCATGGCCAAATCTCCTTCCACCGGATAACCTAGGATTAGCAACATTACTAGGCGTAAGAACAAAGCTTTATCGAAGGACAAGGACAATAGCAAAGATAAGGGATTGAGGAACCCTAGCATGGATGTCTTGAAAGAGAAGTCCATGTAGGACATTATGAGGATTCCTTCTTATGAGATTAATGATGATGAGGATGAGGATGGCTTACTGGAAGATGTTCAGGGATTGGATGAGGTCTCTGATGTTAGAAATAATGCAAAGACAATAGGTTGATCATTGTTGCATTGTAAGGGTATCTCCCATTAAGTAGCATACTGACACCAATATTCATGATGGTTATGAATATCATTATCTTTATAGTAATGACAATTCATTAACAACCATAAATTGCCTTGGATACCCTTTGATTTTAGTCTCATGTAGTCTTATATAAGGTGATATAAGAGATGAGTATGAGACATACATCAAATACTTCATCATCCAAATCTCTTGATAAATTCTGAGTATACCATCGAGTTCCAACTCCTAATGGTTGAGTACACAATCTTTTAGGAGTGTTGTGTGACCTTGGGGGACGACGCCCATTCCGATTTGTACCGTAGTCGGGGCGATTTCGTTTCTCATTCAGTGGCCTTCATACCACGAGACAACAACGTGTATTTACTAGTTATATATCGCCCCTATAGTGACCCTATATTTCCAACAATTGAGAAACGAAATTATGTCACTATTATTGTGGTTGTGTTCATCTCTAGTCATTGGAATTGTTTCAATTGGCTATCTTGTTTCGTTGGTAAGATTAATCTCGTTGAGGGTGAGACAATAGTTCGGTATTATGGCAATAACTCCATCTCTAGACCTTGGATTGGGACGTGTAATATGGCGTTGAAAAGCTAAGAAGAAGGGCTACAACCTTTTAGTTGAAGTCGTGAGCTGATTCTGTCATTTATATTTCGGGAAACGGGCCACAATGTCGTGGTAGTATGCTGAAAGGTTTTGAAGGCTTATAAGTGAATGGTATTATCTTATTTTATTATCAATCTTCATCCTTGAGAATAAGGTATGATATCTATGAGTTTAGTTCTTGTCTTCTTGTGATTCATGATGATAAAATAATTATATTTGATAGATGAATATTATTTATCGTCATTGATTGGAAGATAAATTATCTGATAAGAGTAGGATGTTATGTTGTTTCTGAACATATGTTGAATGTGCTAGTCTCAATATTTCATGATGAATGATGAATTTGCACATATATTTTTAATATTATATGACTAAAAAGGTGAACATTTTCCTAAACTTTTATCGAGTCTTGATATTGCATCTTGGAAAGAAGATTTAGACTCATGTTTATGGAAAATGGTATGTGTATAGTCAAATAAAATAATTAATGCGATTATTAGTAGTGTAATATAATAATGATTAATTATAAAGGATTATTGTGAAAATTATGATGGGTAGAATATGACCATGTGGAGATTATATGCTCTTATGAGTAATGAGAGCGATATTTGGATTTATTATATAGCCGTTATAAATTTATTCTATGCACTTAATATATATGACATTGAATATTATTCATTAATAAATTTAAGAACATTATGTATGTTTTGCTTGAGAAAATTGAATATGTATAATATATGTTGGGATTATATATTAGTGTGATTTTTCGTATCCTTATTAATGTTTTGAAAAGGCATGTGTACTTGTCTTGTAAATTATTTTGGATACATTTGGAAGGAGAATTTAACTTCACACTAGAGACACATCAATGCTCACTTGAGTAAAATAAGCTATATGTGGGGGTTAAATATTTTATTTTTAATGACTTGCATAATCTTGATCAAGTATGTAATAAATAATTGGATGAATTATTTGATAAATTACTCTAAGAATAGATTATGGAATAGATAAATTGTCAGGCACAATTATTTGATATCTAAAGTTGAGAAGATTAATGAATGAATAATTTGTATATTTTGTTTGAGCGATTGTGTTTGTCACTATTTCTAGTGTGACAACATGTGGGGGAAGTCATTCAACTTATTTGATAAAATTATTCATGCATCAATTTTAGAGTTGATATCTTATAATTTGTGAAGAGTATGTATATCTCTAATTGTGGGGGAAAGTGATTATCGATAGCATGTTTTATACATGAATAATTGAACCAAATGTAAGAGTTTTAATTTGTTGACTAAGTCAATAAATAATGGTTGCGTAAGGTCCATTTGTTTATGTTGTGCATTTGGCTTACACCACAATATATGAGATTATGATGATTGATTTTATGTGAGTAAAGGATATATATTTTAATTTGTGGATTTGGAAAAAAAAAATAAAAAAAAATAAGTGAAACAATCATCGAAATCGTTGTTCTCTAATATAAGAATGATGATGTATATATGGTGCAATATTGAGAATTGCAACATGTTGGATATTTATAAAGATGTTGGATCACAAGGTGAGATGCACAATAATTATGAGTAAGCTTTCATCTTTATAATAATTTTATTATAAGTCTATTGAGAAGACTTTTATAATTTTATGTATTATGTATGCGTATTATTTTGCTCTTTTAACCTTACCGGAGTAATGCATGGTGATTGTGAGCTTAATATTTATTGCATAATTGTGGGGGCATCAATTGCAATGCAATGTTTGATGCTAATTTCAGCTTCATATTGCTAAAAATGATGTATAGTGAATTACACACATGTATTATGCAGATTTGAGGGAGTTGAAATCATCAAATATAATTTGGTGTATTTGAAAGATTGAGCATATAGCTCTTAATGGTCTTATAGCCCAAATTTAGGTGGTTCTTGTGAGACGGACTTGATGAGATCACCGGAATGATAGAGGTTGAGCATATAGCTCTTAATGGTCTTATAGCCCAAATTTGGGTAGTCCTTTGGCTAGACTTGTCGTGAGTCTCCAAATTACAATTTTAATCCACTTCTAACACAAACTAGTAGTTAGTGAAAGTAGGGGTCGAACCCACAAGGAAGGTGATTATGTTGTTTTAAGTGTGTATAAATCTATATAAATTAGTAACCAATATGGGGGGATTTATGTGTGAATGATTACTCTAAGTCTAATAAACTAACAAAATAAATTAACAAAATAAAATAAACTAATACGAATAAACGATCTAACAGATATGAGAAAAGTACTTGGACCGAGCAATATTCACCATCAAGTTTAACGAATAGATCATTGACTCTTCTACTTTACAATTTATATTAGAATACTTTGCTATGAAGTTTAATCGACTTCCAATTCCAATTATTAATAGTTATAAGATATGAGAAGCATACTCAAATAACCCTTACGATATTATCAATTAAAACCAAGCGTCTAAATCGTATCAATATGTAGATTAGAACGATGGAATTTAGCAAAGATGAAAGAATGATTATTCAAGCGGTATCACTATGTTTCACACAAGTTTAATCCTTATAACTCAACAACGATGAAAAGCATACAAATTGGTGAATTATATTTGCTACTCGGATATAGTTAAACAAACAAAAGATTCATTCAACTATTCTAGCAATGAATTATCAATAACAAAAACTAGGTGATCAAGCTAGAAGATCCCCTATTCACTAAAACAAAAACCAATGGACAATTAAGTCATTTCAACTTTCCCGCCAAAATTCTACCTCTTCATTACCTAAATTGGGCTTCACAAAATAAACTTTTGTCTACATTCATTAAAAGCCCAATTCTTTAATGTTCAACCATACAATAACAAAAATCTTTATTATGAATCAATTCTTACCAATTACATAAATTTGAGGAAAAAAATATTGTAACATTATAACCAAAAATATATTCCATACTTTGAATAAACATGTCAAACGGGATGAACGAGTTAGGTCATATGGGTTGGACGAATTACGGGATCGGGTAAAATAAATGTCACGAATCGAGTTAACGTTAGAATATCAGGCATGTATAATTTTCGATGCATTACATTTTATTATCAATTAAAAAAAATTTCTTTTAATACTAATCATATTTAACATCACTAATATTTTTAAATTAAATAATTATCGTATTTATAAGTAAAAAACTATATCATTCATAAAAAAATATTTTACCATTAAATGATATAAAATGTATATAGCTATAAAATTTATACTCCTATAAAATTATTATTTCTGTAATTTATAATATTAAATTTAATAAATTTTTAATTATTATTTTAAATATTATATACTCATATAAATACTAATATCATGATAATTATAATGACACTTCATGATCCAAATATCCAACGTGTCGACCCATTCGGGTTGAATTTTGACCGGTCACGGGCCATCTCATTCTAACAAAATATTATTTTATACAAAAAAATAAGGTAATAAGAAAATAATTGTATTTATTATGCTTAAAAACAAAAATTGAAGGGTAAAACTTTACTCAAAAAATAGAAACATGAACGGTTGACTGAAATACTAAAAAAAAGAAAATATTAAGTTATAGATTTTGACAGAGGAAATATAATTTTGTAAGTAACTAGACTATTTGTATAAACAAAAATATTTAAAAAAACCTTGTGTAGGCACGGGTTTTGTACTAGTGAATTAATAAACCAAGAAATAATGCAAATTAAACTTGATATTCTTATATAAAAGTAAAATAGAAATGAGTCTTACAATTCACTAACTTGAAAGGCTTCAACTACTTGTTCCAAGAATATGAACTTAACCCTCCATACAAATGAACTACTTGCAAAATAAGCTAGAAAATATGATAGAAACTATATGTGTTTTTGAGAATTACAAGTGATGATTGATGTGTTGGATGATGAATGTGATGGTGAACTTCCCCTCTTTATATAGTCATCCATGGAGCATCTTCATCAATGGCTCATAAAGCCTCATAAAATGCCTCATAATGAAGAGGAAGAATAAAAGAGGTGAGTAAAGAAGAAGAACAAAAGACTAGAGAAAGAATCCTATGCGAAAAAGAATCCAAGAAGAAATCCTATGCATAAATTTCTGCCGCTGGCAGCGGATTTTTAGAAATTCTCCACTTCTTCCTTCTACTGGGCTTCCACTTTCACTTTGGGCTTGATTTGTCTTCACTTCCAAAGGATTGTTGACACTTTAACCCAATAAATATTTCAATTACAACCCATATTACTTTTCACCCTTTAATCCACCTAATTACACATTTTATTATATTAACCCATCAATTACGACATGCACACAAAAATCCGTCAAAACACACTCAAATCTACAAAATAGTCAACTAAGTGACCCTTATTAATCCCTACTAAACTAGACTAATCAAACATCCCCACGCTTAGACCTTTACTCGTCCTCGAGTAAATTAAATTAAAATAATGATCCTCCACAAGGTCTATACAGCGAAGCGTAGGTAGCTTGATACAACCGAAAACTACTCTTGACTCTCACACCCCCTCCTTATAACATCCATCTCAAAAAATATATATGGTCAAAGAAATAGAATAACCTATTCACCAAGACCATACTACAATCAATGCCCGCTCACACACAAAAATTCACAACACCAACTACTATTAAAATGGTTGACAAATAAAAACACGTAGTTGACATCCACTTATCACTCCAACTCTAAGATGATCCTAAACCCTAATCGCCCTTCAAACCTCCTTATGACTCCCGAATCATGGAGAAATAGCAAAAATAGTAATCAAAATAATGATTTCTTTTTTTCCTAATCCCTCATTTTGCTTAAATCGCCCGCCCTTGCGAGTTTTCACCTAGCCGGGTTTCTTTTCTTTCTTTCTTTCTTTATTTTTTTTTTCAGTTTTTTTTCAATTTTTTTTTGAAATTATGAAATAACATATATACAAGTATATTCCACTCCCCACGCTTAATCTCCACATTGTCCTCAATGTGAGGAAAATTAAAGAAAAAGACATAGAAAATGAGAAGAAAGAACATGCCAAGCAATCAAGTGTCGGGGAATCCCCGATTTCAACCCTCTTGGAGACGCCCACATCATCAAATAACATTACATCAGGTCATAGAAACTGTCATCTCCATAACTCCACAAGGATTACCACACTTCCCCTCTAGTTTCATTAAAGTCAACGGGTTTCGGGAATGACAATTTGGATATATAGTAGCTCGGGAGGGGTTTTTGATAGTTTTACTACTCTTAACGGATCGTAGTGATAGGATTGGGTGCATATGTGCATTTTTCGCATGGTTTATTCTGCTTAAGCCGTAGGCTCAAATAAATAAGTACTCTGCGCACAACACTCTCCAATAATAACATGAGCATTCAACATATTACCCACAATCTACAACATCAGTTGCTTTAAAAAGTCTACTAAGCATACTATAATCCACTTGAGGACAAACAAAACAAACCCCACCCTCATCTCACTCAAATTCCACTCACTGCGTATCTTACTCAACTATTTCACACCATTGATTTCAGCACAACTTACACTCTCAGGAATTGACAAATCACATTACATTCCCACAGTTACACTTCGAATCACCCTCATAAATTGCAACTCACAACTCGAACACAATGCCAACTAGATCTCACAAACCTCACACAATCTTAACAGTAGCCCAAAATCCATATTTCTAAAACAGGACATCCCAAAATTTAGGATTTTTGTCGAAATTCGAACTAGGCAAGAAGCGAAAGTAGAGGAGAGCATTTTGGAAAAAAAATAATGGAGAAATTTGAGACTTTTAATCCCCCCGAAACACAAAATTTGAAAATCATTAGGACATATGCGAGCAGATTTCTGAACTCATTTTTAGAAATTGGAAGAGAGTGACAGTTGATGAATTTGAAAGAAGATGATAAGAAATCTGAAATTGAAACAAATTTGTGCGCTACGATTATGGAAGTTGCTTTATTCTCTTTGTTTTTCTGTTTTTTTTTGTGTGACTAATGTGGAGAAAATAGGGCTTCATGGAGTTTTGATGAGGTACAAAGAGGTGAGTGAGAGTGAGTGAAGGAGGGAAGAAGACGGGGTTAGAAACTTATACCTGATGCCTTAATTAATAAGTTGAGCCGCTGCCAGCGGCCAAACATTCCGCGCCCAGCGGAAGTGAAATCCGCGCCCAGCAATAGAAGACTACGACCAGCGGCCAAATTGAAGAGTTCTTGTTTCGTGTCCGCTACCAGCGGCTTAGTCATGCCGCCGCCAGTGGCCGTGGGTGGCCGCTGTTATTTGATTGCTTGGTTGATGGTCGATACAAATTCCGACTTTTGATTGATTTGTTTTTTTTGTTTTATTTTATACATTTATGTTACGAGTTATGGTTGATTTCATAACCGAGAACCGTACCTACAAAAAAAAATTACAAATTAGAAATAGTGAAAATTATTCTAAAATAATGGGTAATAAAATAAAAAGATAGAAAATAAATTAAGGAAAAGAAAAGACGGGTTGCCTCCCAACAAGCGCCTTAGTTAACGTCGTGGCACGACGTAAAAAGAACGAATTCAATCTTCATAAATTGGGTCGGAAATATCGATTCCTTTGATTGCTTCCTTTTGAAACTCGTCCAACTTCAAGTGACATCTACAAACTACCTTATTCAAAAGCAAAAAAAAATCATCAAATAACAAAAATCGGGTCGCCTCCCGTAAGCGCTGGTTTAACGTCTCGCACGACGCATAATCATTTTATGATCAGGCACGGGGTCACACAACATTACCCCTTTTATAAAGTTGCCCATTTTCTATCAAGATCGGAGCAAGTTAATGCCCTTAGGAGACAATCAAATAAGCTAGCAAAAGAATTAGTGAAAACTCTTCAAAGCTTATAATGAGAAGATACCATACACTCCACATGAATATATAAGCATATAGAATGTTATTATCCGTGTCTACAAATTTTTCAAAAATAAATACGGATTCATGGTATGGGTCTTTAACCAACGGGGTCATCTCAAACAAGTTTTCCTTTTCCCCACTTCTTACTAATGTGTCGTTCAAATCCCATAAAATATCATTCTCGCCTGTGGGCGATGGCAAATCAAATTTGGGTTCAATATACGACAAAGTCAACAAAAATGAGTCACTTATCTCCCCATCATCATCAAGTGGAGCACCATCGTCATGGTTAAGGGAGATAGAAAATTCATTTTCCGGCACATCATCACTAGAAATAGGCTCATGGCTTGGAGCATTCTCGAAATATTGGGGAAGTTCAAGAAATAAAGTGCTTATCTCTAGTTCTCGAGCGTTGATAACCAAAAGATCAACCATATCCCACTTTTCACTATGACTTAACTCTAGAAATCTACCCTCGCATTTAACTTGCAAACCGATTTGAGTCGCGAGATTAAAGTTATGGTAAATCTTTACCAAGGGTTTTTCATTGCTCGTATGTATATATGGACGTTCTAGTACATACTCCGTGAGCCTTTCAAAATAGTGATGTAGTAACTCATCATTAAGTTGGGGACACCACAAATTCATTTTAGATGACAAAGACGAAGACCCTTAATTAAAATAAATATTTATTTACAAGAAACACACACACAAAAACAAATAATTGCCTTCCCCGGCAACGGCGCCAAAATTTGGCTAGACTTCACTAGTAGAAAAAACCCCTATCGTGTCTATGCTATTGTGGCGGTTCTAACAAAAACGACATATTAGGTATTAATTATAGGTGGTTGAGGTCTTTAGTGGCGGTTTTTGAAAAAATGACGCAATAGAGTGCTACATTTGGTTGCGTTTTTACTGTATAACCGACACTATAGACTTTTTGTGGCGGTTATATTTACAACTGACATAAAAAGTGACACGATAAAGTGCTGTTTTTCGTGGCGGTTTTATTTTAGAACCGCCACTATAGGTTTTTATGGCTGTTCTATTTATAACCGACGTAAAAAGTGACACGATAGAGTGCTATTTTTCGTGGCAGTTTTATTTTAGAACCGCCACTACAGCTTTTTATGGTTGTTCTATTTATAACCGACGTAAAAAGTGACACAAAAAAATGATACTTTTCATGGCGTTTCTATTTTAGAATCGACGCTATAGGTTTTTGTGATTGTTTTATTTACAACCGACGTAAAAAGTGACATAATAGAGTGCTACATTTTGTGGCGGTTTCATTTTTGCATCGACACTATAAAGTGTTTGTGGCGGTTCTATTTAGAACCGACGTAAAAAGTGACATAATAAATTAAAGTGTTGCTTCTTGGTGACGATTTTCTTTTAAAACCGTCACAATATAGAGTACAGTAATATTTTGTAATGGGAGTTATATATTGGAATCGACAATGTAGAGTATAGAGCTGGGAAGCCTGACCCGACCCTACTGACCCAATAAAATTGACCCGATCTGTCAGAAAAATGTAGTGACATGATACCCGACCTGACGATGACCCATAGCTCAACCCGAATTACACGAATTCCACCTGACCCGAGCTTGACACAAAGGTTGACACGAGTAGCCCGATCCGAACACAAACCCAACAATAACCCCGACCCGATATGAACTGACCCGCCCGATTACCACCTCTAAATTTATTAGAGTATAATAAACACCCTCCATTGACGTTCTTATTAATCCCCTTCTTCGTTCCCTAAACTCCCTTAGTTTACCGAATTCGGGTTTTAGGTTTTCCCCAAATGCGTTTTGATTCTCCCCCACTTCGATTCATCTCAAAAGTAACTCCCCTCGACCCCCTATAAGCTAATACAGAATACTCCGTGATATCGTATTCTCGTTCATCTCTATTAACCTGGATTTTGTTTTTTTTCAATTCCTTATCATCTTCTCCTTTACTACTTAAAAAAAATCCCTGATAATGGAATCATTCTCTTTCATTTCGTCTTCATGGTTGCATCGTTTTTCCTATTTTGATTGTTGATTGATGAAATTTTCTCGTCTGTAAATAAGAGGTTAGCATTTGCTTGACCAATTTATTTGCTTGTCTTGTTAATAATGTGCAACAAAACATCATTTTCTCATATAATTCTGTTATACGTCCTATTTGTTTATTTGGTTTTTGAATTACTAATGAGTTACTGCTTCTACTTCTCCCATAACCAGGGGTTTCGTTTAGGCTGCTTTTGAAGTAATTTAGGTATGAATGTTGAACCTATGATATTCGTATTTTTGTTTAGTTGCTCGCTTGCTGCGTATTTTTGCTTTTTGATTTTAGTTTTATGAAGACACTGATTTTTTTTCGTAATAATGGAATTAGTGCTGCAATGCTGCTAGTTACTTCTGGTGGAAAGAAGTGGGGTAGGTCGGGTTCATAGGAGTAGAAGGGTAATTGGGGTGATCAAGGGTATAGGTGTCTCCTAATCGCTAGAGTCGGTCCGGGCTCTCGCAACTTAGACCAATGTCAAGGTGGGTCCGGGCTCTCGCAACTTAGACCCTAGTCCGCGCTCTCGCGACTAAACTATTCTCAACATTTCCACAACATAAGCAATCAATGAGAAGATGAACACAAGTATGGGAAGCATGGCCACTACAACTCACACAAGCATATCAATAAACACATAGAGTGCCCACAATGTGACTAACAACAAAGATGAGACCTTTTCCCCTTAATCAACCCTAATCATCCATAATCTACCCCTAATCCCCCTACTAACCCCACAAGATTACTACTCACTCATTATCAAATTACTCATAACAATAACAAGAGAAAACAAATTAAACATCCAAGCATTCATTATGAACAACTAACAACAATAACTATATAAAAAGATGAAACAAGATTGAATAAACAAAGAACAAGAGTAGAGATGATTATACCAACACTAGGATGAAGAAAAGATGAAAACTTGTATTAATGAGAAACCCAAATACAATCCCAAGGTTGTCAATCTTGGAACAATCTTCAAGAATCCCCTTAATCCAAGAACTAATTACAATGATTAACTAAGAATTAAAGAGAGATTAAAACTAATGAGTGAGAGTAAATCTAGGGTTTTAGATGCTAATGGAGGCTTAAACTAATCTAGGGTAAGATAAGATGTCTTAAAATTACAAGAAGGGAGTATATATATGGGTACAAGAATGAAGGAGAAGAAAAGAAAAGAGTCGCGCTGCTCCTGTAGCTTCCCGACCGGGACGGATCATCCCGATCGGGACGGCCCTGTCATCCCGACCGGGACGGGATGGTCCCGACCGGGATGGGCTCACAGCAACCTCCTTAATGTCGCACCCCATCCCGAACGGGATGAGGCCATCCCGAACGGGATGGGTCTTGTAGGCCTCCCTTAAGCGCTCTTTGGTCCTTCCTTGCCTCTCATGGGCTTCTCGTCGACTCTCGGGACTCGGGATCGGGTCTCGGAGGCTCAGGATTGGGTCCCAAGGTCTCGGGGTCGATTCCAAGGCCTCGAGTCATCGTTCCTTTATCTCGTTGGCTCCAAAATATGTATGTATTGAGTCGGAATCACTCCAACTCTTCCAAATCGGTCTCGGGAACCTGAAACGAACTAAAGGAAGCATAAGAAGCCCCTAAACCGCTCCCAAGGAGCGATTCACAAGGAAATGGGACCAAAACATAGTGAAAAAGGCACTACAAACTACACTTATCAAAAGCAATTAATCCCATTGTTGATTATTTGAACTTAGAAATCGTATTAGAGCATACAATCTTTAGCTCAATTTATTCTGCCTAGCTTGAGTTCATACAAGCTAATTAAGTGCTTGGAGAAGGTATACTACCAAGCTGGTGGATGGGATAATGGGGACCAAGTTAGGATCACTTGGCTTAAGTGTTAGTCCATCAAATGAGGCTGCTTTATTCGGATCATCTTCTCTCCCTTTGAAAGGAATTGTCCTCAATTCTAAAATTCCATTGTCATCTATGTAGGGAGATAAGTCTCCTATGTTGAAAGTAGCATGAATTTCATAATCATCCGGTAACTCAACCTTGTAGGCATTGTTATTTACTCTGGCTATGATCTTGTGAGGACCCTCTGTATGAGCTATTAACTTGTGCTTTCTCTTGCTTGGAAATCTTTCCTTCCTTAAGTGAACCAATACTGGATCACCCTCTTGGAAAGGCCTTCTTTTGTAAGCTTCATTTACCTCCTTGATCCTTTCCCGAATCTGTTCATGGAGCTTTCTCCATAATGTGCTCCACAAGTAGTTAAGGAACTTTGAATCTTAATCAGAAACAATGGGCTTGGAAATCCCATGTAGGCGTACCACTCCTCGAAAGTAAAAGTCAGGCCTTTTGCTAGCATCATCAGTTATGTGACAAATAATGAAGTGAGCCATTTTGAAGAATGACAAGTACTCTCTTGGTTGGAAAGGACTCTTTGAGAAATGACATGTCACACATTTTCCCACAATGTTTTGAATACTCCCTTGTATCTTTAGCCAGAAGAAGAGTTCTTTTATCACCTCTAAGGTCTTGGTCACGTCAAAATGTCCAGCTGGCCCTCCTCCATGAGCTTCTCTAACTAGAAACTCTGAAATAGGATGTTTAGGAACACAAAAGATGGTTCCCTTTAAAAAGAAAATCTTCCTGCAAAACAAACTCATCAAAAGTATTAAGAGCACCATCCTTGTACTTGGTGAATACTTCACCAAAATCAGCATCCACAGAGTAGTAGTCCTTCAAAGTCTCAAATCCAAGCGATCTTACATCTAGGGTGGATAAGTGTGTGTAGCGACAAGATAAAGCATTAACCACGACATTGCTCTTACCATCCTTATATCTGGAAGAAAAATGAAAGAGTTGCGAGAGTTCCACCCATTTGGTATGTCTTGGACTTAGCTTCTGCGAGCCATTGATGTACTTTAAGGACTCATGATCTCTACTAGGTGTCAAACCAGCTGGTAATTCATTAGGAATGATAACACCCAGTTCCTTTAGCAACTCCTCAAATCGTTTCCCTCCAAACCCATTATCAACCCTAACTGGTTCCTCTCTAGTAACCATGACAAAGTCACACTCTCCCTCTTCTATGGCATGTTCTACCACATTTTTACTAGCAAATATGGAGAGGTTGGGTTTCTTGACTCGATTAGCTAACATGGTACACACATCTTGAGGTGTCATGGGTTTTAGCACAATTTTCTTTCCCCTATCCCTCAATTCATACTCATTCTTTCTCTCATGGTGAACTACATCCCTATCAAACTGCCAAGGACGACCCAATAGTATGTGACAAGCATCCATAGGAATAACATCACATAAGACCTCATCAACATAGGAATCCATGGTCAAACCAACCCTTACTAGTTTAGTGACCCTCACTTTGTTACCGTTATCTAACCAATGTAGTGCATAAGGTTTAGGGTGATTAGTAGTAGCTAGACCTAGTTTGGTTACCATTTCAGCTGAGGCAACGTTGGTACAACTACCTCCATCAATTATTAAACTACACCATTTGTTGTTAACTTGACACTTAGTATGGAATAGTTGGTCTCTTGGTTCAGTATCATGTTGAATGGGGTTAGCATGTGGAGTACGTAGTACCACTACTACAAAACCCTTAATATCTCAACCCTTTAATCTTGACGCTTTTGTAACTATCAAAAATTTTTTAGCTCATTTTTTCTTGTGGACCTTTTTATGTGTCAAGAATATTTTAATTAAGGAAACTTGATAAAAGAAGGCAAAAACTTAATTAAAGAATATTCTAATTAATCAAACAATTAACTTTTATTTAAAAACCTAATACATTCTACAGTACTATTCCTTTGCTCTTCCTCATTCATCGATCCGCCAGTTTCATCGATCCGCAAGTTTCATCGGTCTCACTTATCCGCTGTTCTCTAAATCGCACTCGTGGATCATCATACTCAATCACACTATTCCATTGCTGATCCAGTTTCTCAATGATAATGTAAACAGATAAGTTGATTCCTTAATTAATTTCTTCAATTTCTTGTTCAATTTATCAACTTTGTCCGTGTGAATGATCTAACTTAGTTGTGATTACGATACCTAGTATTTGTTTAATTTGTTGATTTTTCTTTGAATTTTTAGTGATATCCGTATTATGTCCGTGTGATTTTTGCAATTTCTAGGGTTTTTGATTACGATGAACGTCTCTAAACAGATCTTTCTTGTTCACAATTCGTATTCAATTTCTCATTGTTAATCATTAATTAAATTCTTCAATTCTGATTAGGTAGTTTTATTCACCAATTTTCTTACTATTATTCATTAATTAATTTTATTTCTTCAATTTGTTGTTCAATTTATCGACTTTGTCGGTTTCAATCAATCTAAATTCATTGTTAGTATGATACCTGATACTTGTTTATTTGGTTTTCTATTTTTCCTTGAATTTTTGGTTGGACATTCTTTCAATTTATCAAGTTTTTGTGTACGCATCATCACCTGATGTGATGATACATGAATGCCAAACCCTGTACTTTTTAATAGTTAGGGATATTACGAGTACATATCAAGAGACAGAAATGCCAACACAAAGGTCAATGATTAATGTTTATCATACATAAACAGATCAGAAGGAATGCTTATTAGCCTTAAAATTTCCACAAGCTGACTGCACTCTAACATCCTCGCCTCTAATCATGGTGTACACGGTACACCCAACATATAAGCAAATTGGAAAGTAAACGCAGTGTTGCAGGTGCATAAAACAACAACAAGACAAAAAAATTACATCCCACACTAATTCAAAGCCCATCTTAATTTGTTAAGGTTATCATGTAGCATTTGATTTATAAAAACATAGTAATTGTAGACAAAAGGAGCAAGAGTGACCCACTAGTTCAATGGTTTTCATGGGTGGATAATGGATTGGATACAGATGTTGCATTATGTCATTTAATACTTTAATTTATGTGTTTTAGCGTGTCCCTTTTCTTGTTAGCTAGGATTTATTTAGCATCGTGTGGAAGAAGAAACCCAGAAGCATCATAAGTTGTTACATTAGCTAATCTTTGATGCCAAATGGTTTTGGGGATAGATGATTGGGTCGATTTTGTATGCGGACATTGGATATAAGCTAAGAAATTATTGTTCTTTCAGGTGTAAGTTTCACGCTTGTTCGGAAGAGGTGGACTAATTCGATCAGTATTTTATAGAGTCTTAAAAAGATTACTGACACACTTCACACTCTAATAGTGTTAAATGTTGATGTTCTCTTTTTTGTTGCCGCAGAATATGTTACAACTTGTGCGTATGAATGTTCGATGCTTAGGCCGTTACCTGATTTGGTGATATGTTACCTCATTGTTGCTATGTTGCAGCCTTGCAGGGAGCTGAAATAGATAAGAATACAAAACTGTATCGATATTCGATACTATGAACTCCTTCCAGTAAGTACATGCTGTAGATCTTATCATTCCATTAATTTGTTGTCTTGCACAAATCTGAAATCTCAACTATTTTACTCCTCTGTGGTGAAGACCTGCAATCCTGATCGTCCCCCGTCCCTTCCACTCTAGATGTACAGATTTTAATAGATTTCAGAAAATCTTCATTATATGAGACGATATCCATTAACTATATAATTGTACTGAGTAGTACGTAGGATTTAAGTTGGTTCTCTTGTGACACCGTCTCATAAAATGATTAGAAAGTTTAATGGTAGTGTTTGATGATTAAAATGTGAGCGTCGCTATGTGGGCTCAAGGCAAGTGATAAATGACTTGATGCTTTTGAGTCGTATGTTCTATTTCGCTGTTTGATTCCTAATTGTGCTAATTCGCTTTTACGTAGGTGTGTGCCATTAAGGCTCCAGGGTTTGGAGACTGTAGAAAAGCCAACATAGACTGTTTTTACAGGGGGTGAGGTATAACATTTATATATAATGCAGTCATTTCACATTGTTCAACTATAACAAGTGGGTAACAGACATGTCTTCACGTTGTAGGTTATCTCAGAAGAGCGTGGCTTTGCACTCGACAAAATTCGACCTAAAATGTTTGGCAGTGCAAAAAAGGTAGGATTGCACAATAATAGATTGAAATTTTGAAGTCTTCGGCTAAACTACCTCCATAATGAAATAGGTCACTATCACTATCAACAAAAATGGAAGAAGGCATCGTGCCTGGCAGAGGATGACCAACTCGGAAAATCAGAGATTCTGCCTAGTATTCATCACGTGGACAGAGATCAAACAGAGTATAGTTCATGTACTAGTGTAGAAGCTCATGGTGGTCGTGGCAAGAGGTGGGTAAGAGATGAAATATGAGATAGCATTACAAGATCGGAGGGTCGTGTCGCCGTGACAACCTCGAGGTTTCCTTCTCTGTTAGTTCCCATTCGTAAATTTAATGTTTATAAGAATCATTTAGAAGTCATTCATTATTATACAGTACCTTTTAAAAAAAGTTATTATGGCTACCAAAATGAAGGTCGGGTATTATCGATCTTTCATTTTTTTTCGTCCTTCATGTCTTGTATGAGTATTCTAGAGAGGTAAAAGGAAGAATTGGTCTCAAGCTAAGTAAGGATCTGATGATGTTTAAAGTGGTTTATACAAAGGTGCAGGAAACGTCGAAAAGCAAAGGCCAATGTCGTCCGGAGTCTAAGAACATCAACTACGAGGATGGCCAGCCATCAGAGACTATGAGTACTAGTGGATGCACTACTTATAGTGGTCCATCACAAGATTGTATAACAACTGCGATACGTCTCTCAAGTTGGGGTACGCACGTAACCTTTATTACATTTTCATTGAATTAGCTACGTTTTTCCTTCTCGTTTGATGTTAGGAAGGAACGCCTATGTGAACCCTTGATCCGAAACTACATCCTTAGCTTTCTCCCAATGTTACCCTCGTTCCATTACTTTTTTTCACCTTTTGTACTTCTTAGTTCTTGTGTACTATGTACTCCTGCGTTGTTGATTGAATTGAATTGAATTGAATTGATTGAATTCCATTTAATATAAATTGTAAGTAAATTAGCATTGAATTGGGAAAAATAGGTGGAATGATGAATAAGATGAGGAAATCTAGAAAGCGTTTCGTCTTTACTCATGTTGTTTCTCTTCTTGTCCCAATTTTGTATTCTCCTTTTATTTTAACATTCATCCCACTTATGTGTAATTACAGCCTTGAAACTAATAATAAATCATACTTTTTTACCATTGCAGGACGTTATATAACACAAAAAGAGAGATGATGGTGAAATTGATGGATGACAAAATCGGCTCACTTTTTTGAACTTGGACATTTTAAATTGAATGTTTTTTCGGACGAAGACACGTACCTTTTTAAATAATAATTGTATAGAATTTTTTTATTGCTACTTTGGATTGCCAAATAATCGTATATGATTGGATGAAGATTATTCTAGGTGTTCGTCTTATGAAACTTTACTTGATTGAGAAATGTATGATTGGAGATTATTCTAATTAGGTGTTTTTTTTTATGAACCTTTATTAATTTAATTTGTATGTAGTTATTGTTATACGGAGTAATTATTAACAATAAGGTCAGCTCGATCTGCAATCGCAAGGAGTAGTCTGATGTTGGATCGAAATATATTATTAATATATTCTTTGTGAAAAGATTCTTGATGCTTTTACGATGTCAAAGTGTCGATAAGTGATTTTTATATTACTATTTCTCGACTCTTTTAACAATAGAAAGTCCTGTGCTTAGAAAAAAAATTGGCCGGGAAAAAAATCACGACATAGAAAAGCGTCAAGGTTGCATTTTTTATGGCACATGTGGTGACGCAAAAAGGCATCATGAAAAATTTTCAACGCTTTAATGTGTCGAGAACAACGACACAAAAATGTGTCGAGAATTCCTGACGCCCAAAATCTCCACACTTTCTGAAAGCGTCGAGAATTAAATTTACGACACTTTAAAGCAACGAGAACCTACCTTTTAAGCGTCGAGAAACCAAGGGATTTGTAGTAGTGTACTAAGAGTGTATCATAAGTTGGGGGTTCATAAGCCTCAATATCTTCCTCTTCCTCTTCCTCGTTAACATTGAAAACAACCCCTATACGTTGTTTCTCTTCCCATATTTCATCCCTAACAGTGATCACTTCTCTTAAGGTCACAACTTTCCTATTAGGACAAGCGTTTTTGTAGTGACCAAACCCTTGACACTTGAAACAACGTACTTTCGATAGACTAGTTTCAGTGGGTGTTTTAGTAGTAGATTGACGTGGGGTTGCTGGGTTATTCTTAATGGTGAGAGGTTGGTTAGTATTAGTAGAATTGAACCTATTACCCTCATCAGTTCGTGGCCAAGTATGACCCTTACTAGACTCACCCTCATGTTCTGCCTTCCCTTGTGCCTCAATTTTTAAACACAGCCCACATAATGTATCAAAGTCAGAATAAGGACATAAATCGACCGTATTAGCAATACTACGATTTAACCAATGCAAGAATCTAGCCATTTTTATTTCTTCATTTTCTTCTACTTCCCCCATTAAAACCAAATTCTCAAACTCATCAATATACTCACTAACACTTAACCTCCCTTGTGTCAGATTAGCAATCTTTTTGTACAAGGACAACTTATGTGTAGTTGGAACATACCTCTTACGTAGCTTACGTTTTAAGGACTCCCATGATGAGATTTTACTCTTACCAGCCCTAGTGCGTTGCACCTTCAGCCCCTCATACCAAAGAGATGCCCCCTTGCTTAGTTTCAGAATTGCATACTTGCACCTTTCCTCGTCTTCTAGGTCCTTGAAATCGAAGAGCTTCTCAATATTTTGCTCCCACTCCAAGTACACTTCTGGATCAGTACCACCCATGAACTCAGGGAGTTCATTCACTTTGATTTTGTCCACGGGCTCCCTTCTTGCTTGGAAACGAGAATTCATGGGTTGAAAGTTCTCCAACGCTTTCTTCAGGTGCTCCAAGAAGTTAGGGTCGTCAAAGTTCACTCCTCCTGCCATTCTTTACGTCTTAGGAAGACCAAAGCTCTGATACCACTAATGATGTGAGTTAGAATGAACTTTGAACAAGTGATTTGATGATAAATAGTAATTTGAAATGAACGAAACAAAGCAACGAAATCAGGTTGAAATAGCTGATGTAAAGTGATGATAGAACGTAACCAAAGAGAGTGTGCTAAGTGAGATAGACCTATAACTCAACAAAGCGGGTGCTAATTCAAACACTCGATTGAAATAGCGAGTATAGACACTACTACACAAATGGGCTATTGCAACATTTTACTTGCAACACTTTTACTTTGTGTTGCATAAATAAGTAATTTGCAACACTTTTAATTAAAATGTTGCTTATACTAACGCGATGCAACATTTTTTTTAAAAAATGTTGCATTAGACTATCCAATTGCAACACTATTTGTAACACTATTTGTAACACTTTTCAAAGTGTTTCTAAGAATAGAATAAAATTAATAAGATTAGATTAAATATTAATTTTTGTTTAAAGAGAAGTAGCCGGGACGTGTATTTTAGTTTATCGATCACTCGTCTAATCTAATCTAATTAACATATTAAGCCCTCCATCAAAGCCTCTATGTATTAACCCTACGCTAGGTTCGCTTTGTATATAATCGTTTTGATTTGTGTTGTGTGTTTTGGGTCACTATACATTAAATTTGGGTTGAGTCGAATCGGCTTCACTCGAGTTTTGGTTATGATCACCCGGGTAGGCCTGGTTAACGGGTCAAGCTTTCTATAATACTCATACTTTGTATTTAACATATTAAGTTTAGTACGTAACACTACGATCATTGTAATCGTGGTTGTGTCCTCTCAATTAAAAAACTTGAACCCTGCTCATCCCCCATCTCACCGTGCTTATTCCTCATCCCCCAATTATAGACATGTTTTAAAATAAAACCTATGTACAGAATAAGAATAGGAGTAGGGTATACAAAACCCTATGTATATTTGGATATTACAAAAAACTTATACTCAAATAAAATTTAGGGAAAATTGATAATTTATACCTATGATAACCATCTTTTTCAAATTTTATACCTTAAATAGTTTTTTTTCGAAACTTATACTTAGATTTCTTAAATCATTCATATTTAATACCTAATCAAATTCCCGTCACAAAAGTTAATGGATTGACCATTTATCCTTGGTTATTAAGGTCGTAGAAATCAAGGATCCCCTTTCTACTCTCAAACAAGAAAGACATACGAGTACATTGAATACTTACTCACCATAACCCCTAATTTTTTCCAGAATCTAAATCAATTTACTCTTAACCTACTCTTTTAATCATCATCACCATGAAAGTTAATCATCTTCGTGAACTCGGCAACATTGCAGATTTGCAGGTTATATTTTTTTTGTCCTTTTCTAAATTCTGTGTTTCGATTTTGCTTCTAATTCGTCAGATTTGGTTGAGGTAAATTTATGTGTTTTTTTGGTTGAATAATGTTTTAATATAAATGATACCCTTATTCATTGGCAAAAAAATGAAGAAAGGTGCATAAATGAACATCTGAGTCAAATTTGGGACAAATACTTTGAAGAATATAAAATTTTAACTATTTTCGTATAGGCAAATAGATACAACACCAAAAAAAACCTAATTTTAATGAGCTATTCGAATTAGCCCCAATTCTAATAAACCCTAATTTCAATTAGCTTAATTGAAACTAGAAACATTATAGAAAACTAAAATTGGAACCACTTAATAACTTTATTGTCTTTTCTATCATAATGTTGAGTTTAAACTTATTGAGTAAAAGATGAGAAGAAAAGTTGGAGAGAAGAGGTGTATTACTTGAGAAGATGAAGATGGTGGGAATACGTTAAAAGAGTTATGTTCAACAAGGTTGAAGTTGGAAGAAAACAACAATTTGGGGCTGGGATTATTACTCGTAGCATTTACTCACTCTACTAGACAATGCATCATTTAATTTTCTTTCCTCATCCTTAAACTAGCTTAGCTTTTGCATTTCTATACCAGGCCAGTATTTAATTTGGGGTGGCCTGGGCAACCAATTCAATTCCATTCATTTCTTAAATACATCCAGGCCACCATTTGCCTTTACCTGCTTGCTTAAACAAGATCGAGTTTAATGCTTACTTTTCGACATTAGTCTCTAGTCTTGGTTGCTGATGTTGTTTGAGTGTTATCTGGTTGCGCCACGCTGCATGCATCTGATGCAAAATGTTCTTGATCATAACAACTGGAGTACAGTAGTAACAATATCATTGTTCATCCACTAGTCGAACGATCCATGTGGTTCATATGTGCTGTGTGCATCCTTCTGCAATGCAATGCAATTTGTATGTCTTAAAATGGTTTTATTTGCACTACTTCACCCCCTTTTTCTCTGCTCTGCTCACTATCATTATTACCTCATAAATGTGCTCACAAGACTGACTGACTTCATCATCATTTCCACCTTGCTTTTTTTATTTGTTTTTATTAGTAGTAGTAGACTTGAGTCATTGCAGAAAGGTGAGATCTTCTTGGATACTTACAGGATGGAAAAAGTAAGTACGATTACAAGGAGATGGAACATGATGAGACAGACCCTAATAATGTACCCCGACCATAACTCACTTGTTCTTCATATGAGTTTGGGAATAACAAACCTGCAGGCTTGAAAGACACTCAAGGCCCTAAAGGGATTGGTTAAACTTCAAGCTCTTGTTAGGGGTCACTTTGTCCGCAAACAGAGTGCGGATATGCTAAGGCGTTTGCAAGCAATGGTTCAGCTTCACTCAAGCTGCACTCTTTTAATAACAAGCTGATGCAGGCAACATCAGTTTCAAACCTGCAATCTTCAGTTTCAGGTGTGTTTTATGCTCAAATTAGAGGTTACATTAGTTACTGACTCGAATCAGGCCGAGTTCAATGGAATGTAGGCCACCAGAATTCTTTTTGTTCATTACGGAGTATTTTACTATCATGCTTATGTTCATTATTTTATAATTAATGCTAGTTGATTGGTATTGTTTTTAATAATCCCTTATTCATTTATGTTCACTATTTGTTCTGTTGAATGCATTGTTATTTGGTAGGAAAGAAACGCAGTGGTAAATGTGATCTATTGACTTAAAAAAATATCATCATATCTCTAGCCATGAGCTGTACAAACTACCCTATACTGAATGCTAAGAGGACCGATCAATATGATACATGTCTTAGAGCCCAGTATACCAAGGTGAGTACCCCATATATAGGAACGACCGTGTTACATCAGCTATATTCAAGTATATTTTGTTTTTTTACAGTTCAATTTTTACTTTCCTACAGCTGAAGATGTAGGTTTTTTAATAGTTTACTTTATGTAATTAAATATTTGCTTATAATTACAAGGAAGCTTAATCATACATATAATTCGGTAATTTCTTGCATATATCGTCGCCAAGTTGTTCGGTGAGAAGGTTATTGCTGAAAGATTTTGACACTCTAAGTTTGCAACAATGGAGGTCTACATTTTTCATGGACTCGAAGTTGAAATAGACAAACATAAAAGATCTGAACTATATTTTTCTTTTTATTTTGCTTTAATAATATTTTTGAATATGTATTTTTTGAATGAATGACAAGAAAGTGGATGCTATGAAATATGAACATATAATATATATAAAATCAATTTTTGGTGTAATTTCACGTTATTTATTAAAATTTCAGAAATTATTGGAATTGATAACTGTTGCAAACAATGATTACGAATGTTGCATTTTTTGTATGAAAGTGTTGCTTTAGCCAAGTACAAATGTTGCAAAATTAAAAGACAGGTGTTGCTTTTACCCCTCAAAGTGTTGCATTTTGTCGTAGAAGTGTGGCAGTAGACAAGCACATGTGTTGCAAAAAAAGTGTTGCATATTTTAATAAAATGCAACAATTTAAAAAAAGTGTTGCATTTGATAAGAAAGTGTTGCGTAAAGTGTTGCATAAAGCTATTGCAACACAACTTTAAGCAACACACCAAAAAGTGTTGCAAAAGCCTTTAGCAACACTTTTCAGCCATTAAGCAACACTTTTAAGGTGTTGCAATAGACCATTTGTGTAGTAGTGAGAGCTTGTAACGCGAATTACTCTAATACTTTGTCTTGTGAACTACAAAGACGAAAAGGAAAGCAAAGCTTAACTCAGATTTTGTTTGATGAAGATTGAATGATTTATGCATCTAATGGGTGGCTATTTATAGCCTACAAAATGACCCAAAAAGAGGCCAACTAGAATAGTCAAGCCTCTTAAAGTGGGTGATACAAACAAAGATAGGGAAAAGAATTTCGACAACTAGATACAATGATTAAGTGTGAACACTAGCAGCCACTATTTTGCTCCAATTCAGATGCAATGGTTCTTTGTTTGCTTTAGTAGGCTGGTGTGTTTTTGCACTTGGTTAATGTATCTTCTAGTCTTGAAAGCAATTAATCCCATTGCTGATTATTTGAACTTAGAAATCGTATTAGAGCATACAATCTTTAGCTCCATTTATTCTGCCTAGCTTGTGTTCATACAAGCTAATTAAGTGCTTGGAGAAGGTATACTACCAAGCTGGTGGATGGGATAATGGGGACCAAGTTAGGATCACTTGGCTTAGTGTGAGTCCATTAAATGAGGCTGCTTTATTCGGATCATATTAGGACCAATCAATTTCTTCGCGGTAAGATCCTTATATATGGACACGCGGGGAGATCCTCGGTTGACTCTCCGCCCGCCTAACGCGCATCCCGCGGATAAAACAAAGCGATTGGTCCAAACAAACGGTACGACACTCACCTCCCCGGTGAGTGGTCACCACCTAAGCAAGGGCTATTCGTGGGCGGTAGCCTATCCTAACCTACAACATATTCAACCACACCCAATTTTGTTTTCAAAAAAAAGCAATCGTCTCTCTCCTTACGAAGAAAGCAAACGATATTCCGGCCAATCTAAAATAATTTTTGAAAACTTTTCTTTCCAAAAATGTCATTACGACAGATCTTTCAAAAAAAAATCCTTTTACAAGCACCATCACTTCGGCCAAAATAGCACCCGCCAACAACAAATACCATTAATACCACCAAAACTCTCGATTAATGGGGTCGAGGTAACTTGAACGGTAACATTTTATTTTTAAAAAAAAAATTAAAAAGTGAGTTATATTTTGCAAAATACCGTTGACACAACTGAAACTTCAATCAATGAAGTCGAGGAACCCAAAGCGGTTACACCCTCAAAACACTTTTCAAAATACATTACCCCCACCGTCAAAACGCTAGTTAATGCAACCGACGAGCCCGGAACACTTGTTTTAAAAGTTTTTCTAAAAACACTATTCACTACCTAAATCCCGTAACGGAGATTTAGTCACAATTTCCAAAACACCATCACGAATGCCGTCCACACCACGAATACCGAACTAACTAATTAATAGTAGTTTCTGTAGAAACACGACCTCATCGTTTTGAAAACCGGTTCCTTTGGAACCACGCTCCTTTTGCAAAACCACCCTGAACACTTTTGTTGTCGTCGAGCCCCGACGAACGCATGACGACACTTTACATATATCACAAACGGCGTCACTAAGCCATCATAGCACCAATTTTGCAAACTCTCACTTTCAAAAAGAAGTTTATTTTCAAAAACCATCCGTTTAGAAAGAAATCCAAACTCTTTGGTCCTGAGCAGGGATCGCGATCAGATTATTACGTCGTACAACCGTGTGATTAACTATCTGTGTTAGTTACTAGGGTCATCTCTACTCGAAGTCTTACATTTTAGGTCGTCTCGTTTAGAGAAAGTCCTCTTTAAATCTCACCCCGAGATTTGTGTTACATCGTCTCGTTTTAGAGACATAGATTCATTAGGCGCTCCGCCGAATACACTAACGGTCTAAAGCACCTGAGTCCCTAAACGACGACCACGAACACGCGCAAATCAAGGGTCTCATTTCCGTGTTGCTCGATTATGAGCATTCCTCGAGCCCCTGGGCCACCTAACGGACCCAATCTCATCTTCAGTCAACACCATGCCGGGGCTTGTCAGAGAACTTCAAAGCAACATGGCCCAAATAACCGCAGCCCATGACAACATCCTACTCCAACTCGGCAAACTCGAGAGTGCCGCCCACAAAACACAAAACCTTCCCCAAGAGGAAGTGGATGAAAACCCCTTCATCCCTAGGAACAAGATGAGGCTCGGACCGGCTAGGTTCGTCTTGCCCCTAGGGGGACGCCCCTTTAGGAGCCTGACAGATCTAGGGATGACCTACACCGAGGTTCTTTGGATTGCCAACGATGACTGGCAGTTGTCGCAACTCGTCCCTACTCCGAGCCCACCTCGTGAAGCCCGCGGTGCAGACTGGGACCCTAGTGCCCACTGCCTATATCATCAGGGTAGAGGGCACGATACAGAGGATTGTGACCGCCTCAAACACGACATCCAAGACCTGGTGGATGCCGGAACCTTCCCCCTGCGAAGGCGCAGACAGCGCAACTCACCGTCGAGGAAACTAGGGATAAGGCGGCCGCATCGGTGGTGGTGAGGACGAGCGTCACTATCAAGGTGCTCTTTCTTGGGGGCAGCCTCGATGCTTAGAGGCGTAATCGGTCTTAGTCAGAGTCTAGTGCGTCTATAGGGCCTAGGCTTGAATAATAATAAATGTTTTTTTCTGCTGAGTCCGGAAGGTGAGGAGGGACATGTCCTCCACCTCTCCATCAAAAAAAAATCACGGGCATCTAGCCCATCTACTACTTTATCAAAAAAGCAATTATTTACCTCTTACAAGCACGCCTCGACAATCGCTCGATTTTCTTTTAATAACTTACTTTATTGCTTGAAACTCGACACTATGCCATTTATCGATAACAAGTAACTAAAAGCGTAAAGGCCACAACGAACGGCCAACCATAACTTCGCCCTAAGAAGAAATCAGGAAACAACTACCCACGGTTCAACCCACAACTGACCCCTCTAACCAAGCAATAACGCGCCCATAACCAATAGACGATCATATACCCATATCAGTCAAACTATCGGACTTCCACATGGATTCCCGAATGCTTCGTGACAGATTTTCTGTCTCAAAAATGTCTTTGACCGGGGTTTGACCCGGTTGCTAAAAGACGGTTTTGCCCTTGGTCTTGATTTTGACCCGAATTAGTCTCATTTGACTGGAAACGACCTACTGGGCCTGAATTTGAAGTCGGTTTGGTGAGATTTTCACTCCGCTAAAAGCTCGTGCCAACTACTATTGATTCCGAGTCCAAAAATCGAGCGTATTAAGTCATTTTTACGTCCGATCATCATCGGGTGTTTTTCGGAAACTGCTATAGACACTGGCGGTCAAAATGTGGGTGTCTACAATATGGTACATTGTAAGTAAAATGAAAGACTAATTAAATGCCCGTAAGGGTGGAGCCTAATTGTTAAAACATGTGGCCATCATCCCATGGGTCTAAGGTTCAAGCCCCTGCAAGAGTGATTTTGTGCATTATAATAATGAGGGGCCGTTTGGTTTGGGGTCTAAAAGAAAGGGAAAGGGAATCGAATTGTTTCATTCCCTTTGTTCTCGTTTGTTTTCACATTTTTTCATTCCCTTTCCCCCTCCATTCCTCTCCAAACCCCCAAACTCCTCCATCTCCATTACCCCACCCCCTAGGGTTTAGATTTTCATTACCTCACCATCACAATTCTCAATTCTCACCGTTAGACACTTAGACCTATAATTTCGACCGGATCGTAAACTCAACCTAGTTATTTTTAGAGACTCAAAATATTTGACATACGATCCGTTTGACCCGAACCTGAAATCACCCATTAATTTAGGATTGAGACCTGAACCATTAATATATTATATTTGAAATAATAATTAAAAAATTTATTAGATTTAACGTGTTTGAAAAATTAATTCAAAAAAAGTTATATGAATTATTATTTTTATATCATTTAGTAATAAAATGTTGGTAAAATACTCTGTAATATTATACGGAGTACTTCGTAAATTCGTATATATATTTTTTAACATTTTTATTTTTCAACAATTATTTGATTAATATAATAACATTAGAAATACTCAACATGAATAATATGAATAAGAAAAAGTCAGCTTTCTAATTGTTAAAAAGTGAGGCGTCGAAAATTGATTTGTTTCTCATTCCCTTACCTCTCGTAAACAAACAACCAACAACATCAAAGGGTAACCTTTTTCTTTTATTTCTATTCCCTTTGTTGATTTCATTCCCTTACCCCTCCACCAACCAAACGCACCCTGAATGTTGTCGTTAAAATTTGAAAATTACGACTTCATATTTATAATTGTAGATACGTTAGAGTCGTAGGACCATGCAATGTGGTTGGTTGATATATAAGAACGAACGATTACACTTATTTATCATAAAAAAATAAAGAAAAATAAAATATATCTACTTGTATAGGATAATAATAATTTTATTTTTTTTAGAGAAAATTGATAACTTATACCTCATGTAACCTTCATTTTCAAATTTTATACCTTACATAATTTTTTTCAAAACTTATACCTACTTACCCAATTTATCTCATAATCTATACCTTAATCTACATTCCGTCGAATTCCGTCATACATTAGGTTTAAGTCGTAAAGTTTGTTTATTTGTTTCCAATTATACCCTTCTTTAACTAACGTTTCATTCATCAGTTTCGGTTCCTTGTGTTTAATTAATTAATACTCCGTATAAGCAAATTATCCTAAGTCATTTAATTAAACCCCGACGCGTCGAACTCATCAACGAACACCTTCAGCCACCCCGACACGTCGACTTCTTCATTCAGCCACCGGGCCCACCACGAAGTGTCGCCCAAGTCATTTTCGTCCACTACCAGAGCACCACCGCCACTGGAGGAGTTCATGATTTGCCACTCCACGAGTTCATTTTAATTGGTTGCTGCAAGTGTTGCTAATTAGCTTAACATAAATACCCTCTTTTCTGGGAAATGCATCCAAGTAAATGAATAAGTAATTGATGCTAACATGGGACGATGAATCCCTTGATTTAATTAATTTGGAATATTTTGAGGCGTTGAAAGCTAATTACGGAGTAGATTGATAAGATGAGTAGAAGCTTTATAATTAGATTGATTTTCCACAAACGAAACTAAGGTGAGGGAAAAGTTTTCAATCGAGTACTGATATATAATCGGAAAGAGGATTTTAGATGTGAGTAGTTGCTCGAGTAGATTGATTAAAATAGAAAAATCAATCTAGGGTTTTATGTTTGTTGATTTGGGGATTTTTTTTTTTGTTGTTGTTGTTAAATCATCTAGTTTAATTTTTGAGTTAGTGTAATAAGTTATTTACTTAAGTTAAAAGTAGTTTTTGAAAGGGTAATACAGTCCGTTAATAATAATCCGTTAGTTTTTTACGGAATTTGGATTAAGGTATCTATTCTGAAATAAATTAGATAAGTAGGTATAAATTTTGAAAAAAAATTATGCAAGGTATAAAGTTTGAAAAAGAAGATTATTTGAGGTATAAGATATCGATTTTCCCTTTTTTTTAGAGAAAATTGCCTCCATCCATTTTTAATATTCCTATTTTTTTTTTTAATTATCCATCTTTAAACTTCTTATTAACAATTTTTGTGATCAATATAATTTCTAACATTTTCTCTGAATATCATTTTCTACCACATACTTCACCCATCCTTAATTTTTGTGTCAACTATCCATGTTAGAAGCGGAACTACTTTTTACCATTGGCGCTTTACTTCTTACCGTCGGCGTTAATTACGTAAAATGATGACTTTGCCCCTGCTATTTATTCTCGAAATAATATTACTTTTACATTTTACAGATTATCGCTTTATTAGAACTAGATAATAAAACCGTCTTTTTTTATTATCGTAATAAACAAACCGACTAGCTATCACTACAAGAAAAACAGCCCCGGGCGTCCACCTAAAGGGCGTCCTGGGCATACGGACGCCTAAATGGCGTCTGAGTCAGAAAGGGGGCGTCCACTATCGGACGCTTAAAATGGCGTCCGACGAAAGGTTGGGAGGGAAACATTGAGGCGTACGGGAGTCCACTAGCGGACGCCATTTGGGCCCCAATGGCGTCCACTGTCGGACGCCAAAGAGCTGCTTATGGCGTCCGCTAGTGGACGCCCGCTCTGGTCTCAGAAATTTTTTACGGGCGTCCACTGTCGGACGCCCGCTTGCCCAACTCGCTTCAAACACTAGCCGACCCCCCTCGCCTCCTTCATTCCTTAAAAAAAATTCACTCTCTACCTTCTCTCTACACTCAACCGGAATTCTCTCCCCAATTCTCCCTTCTTATTCCTAGTTTTTGGTATGTTTTTATTATTTTAATTAGTTCTTATTCATTATAATGTTGGTTAGCTTTGATTTTTTTCAATTATTATGGTAGTTTCATAGTTAATATTGTTTAGGTCTCAATTGGGTTGCCTTGTTTGTTTAGCCCTATTTTGATTAGGTAGATTAGTTTTGTCCATTAGCCCAATTTTGATTAGGGTTTGATGAATTCGGTTAATTCGGGGATTAAATTGATGAATTAGGATTTGGATAATTTGTGATTATATTGGGAAAATTAAGTTAGAGAAATTAAGTTTGAGTAATTCGTAATTTGTGATTAAATTGCGATTACATTTGGGTTTAGTCAGTTCTAAATTAAGTTGAGGGAAATTCGACTTTAATTTGTTATATATATATATATATATATATATATATATATATATATATATATATATATATATATATATATATAATTTTTATAAAAAATTTTGAAGTGGTATTTTTATAATTTTTGATTTATTTCAATTTATTTCAGTTATTAGTGGTAGTTTGATAGTTAATGTTGATTATGTCTCAATTGAGTTACATTGCCTGTCTGCCCATTAGTTCAGCCCAATTTTGATTAGGTAGAATGTTGGTGTAAGCTTAGGGTAAGCGGCATTAATGTTGTGATGAATTTGTGAGAATTTGACTAATTTGGGTGTAGTTTGAGTAATTTGTTAGTATAAATACGCTAAGGTCAATTATAAATTAATAAGACATTTGGGTTCACTTTGATGTATTTGTGATTAAATTGAAGAAATTCAGTTATGGAAATTAAGTTAGGGAAATTAAGTTCAAGTTAAATGATGATTAATTTTGGGTTTAGTTAGTCCTAAATTAAGTTAGGGAAATTAAACTTTAGTTTGTTATATATAGTTTTTGTACGTAGAAAAAGAAGAGAATTGAACGGAAATGGATGTATGAGGGAAGACTTGATAAGAAGAGACGTCTCACCGTTGAATTTTTTAGGGGTGTTGACTCATTTGTCGAGGTTGCAAAAAAGTCACTAGACTATGCATCGAGGGGGGAAGTTAGGTGTCCATGTACTAAATGCAAGAACCTAAATTTTTTTGAGGTCTTTGTGGTTAAGGAACATGTCATCTGTGATGGTTTTTCACCCAGTTATTATCGTTGGATTTGTCATGGTGAGCCCTCTCAGTCCGAGGAACCCGAGAACCGACAAAATGAGGGGGGTTGAGAGGTATGATAGTTGACATTGTGGAGTGTAACTTGTTCAACAACGATAACACATATAGGAATGACGACTCACCTAACCCACAAGACTCACCTAACCCACAAGACCCACCTAACCCACAAGAGCCTAACCCACGAGCAAAGGCTTTTTTCGACATGTTGAACGCTTCGAAGAAACCATTATATGGAGGATGCGATGTGACTTTGCTAGAAGTCGCATCTATGGTAGTTAGCCTTAAATGTGAGTTCAACCTACCCTTTGCTTGTGTCGATGGTGTTGCTGCCATGATTGAGAGAATCATCCCAAAAGACAATATCATGATCTGAATTTTCTACACTACCAAAAAAGTTGTGAAAGGTCTTCAACTCCTGCATGAAAAGATTGATGTTTGCCTAGATGGATGCATGTTATTTTGGAAGGACGATGCGATGCTTGATGAATGTAGGAGATGTGGTAAGGGTAGGTATAAGACGGTTGAGGAGGATATTGTTTTGAGGGGTAGAAAAGGGAAAAGCGGTGTTAGGGGTAAGAAACTGATCCCAATCAGTCAGCTTACGTACTTCCCTATTGCACCTAAACTTCAAAAATTGTATGCCACAAGAACCATAGCCGAGCAAATGAGGTGGACAAGGAGGACATTAGGGTACCAGGGAAGATGTGTCATCCGAGTGACGGTGAGGAGTGGAAGCGTTTCGATAGACTACATCCCCACTTTGCGTTAGAACCCCGAAATGTAAGGCTTGGGTTGTGTATTGATGGATTTGCACCTTTTCGGCCAATTTGGTAAGTCGTACTCTTGCTGGCCTGTGATGATCACACCTTATAACCTACCTCCTTGGTTGTGTTAGAAGCAGCCTTTCATCTTCCTATCTCTTATTGTCCCTGGACCCAAAAACCCGAAAAATCATTTGGATGTTTACTTGCAACCTGTTATTGAGGAATTGAAACAACTGTGGGAAGTAGGGGCGGAAACTTAAGATGTCTCTTTGAGACAAAACTTTAAGTTGAAAGCAGCTCTATTGTGGACTATAAACGACTTCCCCACGTATGGTATGCTCTCGGGGTGGTCTACTGCGAGTCAGAAAGCATGTCCGTGTTGTATGGATGAGAGCAAAGCTTTTTATCTTCCAAATTCTAGTAAAATTAGTTGGTTTGACTGCCATAGACAGTTCCTACCAGAAGCTCACCCATATAGGAAGAACAAGAAGGCGTTCAAGAAGGGTGAGGCTGTGCTTGACGACGCACCTGATCGACTCTCATGAGATGAAATATGGGAGTTGATTTCCGAGTACCCGTCCACTATTAATGGAACCGAGTAGGAGTTCAAAGATCTGAAAATGTTGAAAAATGGTTGGTTTAAACGTAGCATATTCTTTGACCTACCATATTGGAGTACTTTGTTACTTCGTCACAATTTAGATGTGATACACATAGAAAAAAACTTCTTTGAGCAGTTGATACACACTGTGATGGATGTGGAGGGGAAGAGTTGTGACACTACAGGCTCCCGGCGAGATCTGAAAAAATTTTGTGACCGTCCACAACTGCACATAAAACGGGATGGATCCAAACCGAGAGCCTTGTTTAGCCTTGACCAGGCTCAGAGAAAGGCGTTGTTGAAGTGAGTAGAGAAGTTGAAGTTCCCTGATGGGTATGCCTCCGACTTCAAACGTTGTGTTGATTTTAAGAATCTAAAGCTGCAAGGGTTAAAGAGTCATGATTGCCACGTCTTCATGGAGAGGTTAGTTCCAGTATCACTAAAGTAGCTTCTGCCAACGACGGTGTCGAATTCTACAACTGAGATATTTCACTTTTTCCGAGATTTGTGTTCTTCTACAGTATCAATTGAGGACATGACTCGGCTGGAGGATCAAATTCCACAAATACTATGCAAACTTGAGATGATCTTCCCACCGTCGTTCTTTAATTCCATGGAGCATCTGCCTGTCCACTTGCCCTACGAGGGTAAGGTTGGAGGACCTGTCTAGTATAGATGGATGTACCCATTTGAAAGGTACATAAATTTTAGTAACTTCATTTATAAATTTAATTTAAACATAGCTAATTTTTTATTAATTGAAGTGCATAACTTGTGTATTTAGGTTCCTTAATCATTTGAATAATAAATAAAATTGGTAACAAAGCTAGGGTAGAGGATTCTATTTGTAAGCATATTTGACAGAAGAGATTGCAAACTTCTGCTCCCTCTACTTCGAGAAAGATGTCCAAACAAAAGCCAAGAACCTAAACCTAGAACACTCGGTGTCCATTGATCCTACTATACCCGAGTTTTTCAAAAGAAGGATGATGAAGGAACTTCATCCGTTGAGGGTTCTAGGATGCTAGATGAGAAAGATTACAACCGAGCTCACCTTTACCTACTTTCTAATTGGGAGATCTTAGAGCCTTATAAGAAGCAATTTGTAACTGAATATGTCGCTGCAAACCCTGACGTGAACACTGATGACGTTTGGAGTAAGAATGACGAACAATTTCCTAAGTGGCTCAAGGATCACGTAGTTGCTTAGACATACATGATGATTTGGTTAGAAGTTTGGCATACGGTCCAGTGCGAGCGGTTAAAACCTGGAACCGGTACTCGGTAAATGGGTTCAATTTTCACACATTCAACTACGGGAAGAACAAGGCTAGATGCAATTTTGGTGTGAGTGTGTCATCTCTTGATGGCGATGAGTACTATGGTATTTTGGTGGATATTTTCGAGTTGTGTTACGCTGGTAAAGAACGGGGGTATAGAGCTGTGATATTCAAATGTGAGTGGAAAGACAGCTCAGTGAAGGGGACCCGGGTGCACGAACGTTACAAGATTGTGGAAGTTAATCACACCAGGAAATATCCTACGTACGATCCGTTCATACTCGCGCATCAGGCAAAGCAAGTCTACTTCGCTCCTTATCCTTACACGAGAAATGACAAAAATCAAAGTCAATGGTAGGTAGTCTTTACGACTAAACCATGGGGGCAAATAGACAGTTCTTTATTCCAGGAAGATGCAGCTTCAAGTGGTACACGCTTATCTCCGAGTGACGAGACCATATTCTCCGAAGAAGATCAAAATGAAGGGGTAGAGGAAGATTTAGAGGATGATGACGATGGACAACGAGATTACATGGTTACAGATTTTCGGGAGATCCTTGAGGAGGATGATGGACACGATGAAGAGGATTTGGAGGTCGATCAGGTGGAGGGCGAGGAGACGGAGGAGGAAGATCAGATTGATGAGGATGAGGGTGACGACAATAACGACAGCGAAGATGACTACTAGAGTTGTTGTAGTAGGTTATATTGATCATTGTCTTAATTATTTGGTACATTATATCAATCAAGTTAGATTGTATTTGCTAATTGTTGTTGACATTGTTTAATTTGTTGCAAGGTTAAGATGGCAGGCGGCAGATCCACCAGGAGACGTAGTGGGAGTAGTAGGCATGTTCAGACATCCACCACGCAGCATGTGGAGGAAGAACGGGTCCCCGAAACGGGACCGGAGCAGAATGAGCAGAAGGGCCAGCATCAGCAGGGGAAGCAGCAGCAGGGGCAGGGGGAGATTGGTTGAAGATTGAACATGGTCGCGTTTGGTAATATAATCTAACATGTTGATTCTTTTGTAACATATGAATTGTTCGACTATATCTTTTAAAATTTTATACATATATGTGATTCTCGACTCGGTGCAGGTTTCTACATGAGAAAGTGACCGGAGGCTGTACTAACAGCTACATGGTCGATAAAGGGCAAGGGTACGCTTGCTGGACTATGGTGTCGTTGGACGTACGGCAGTGGTGGTTCAACAACTTCCGGGTACGTTGATTGTTTTTGTTACCGAGTTTTTATTTTAAAATGTAGATTTTGTAAATATTTTCTCTACTAATTAATAATCCGCCTTGGTTGTGTAGTTGAAGTTCAGTTGGAAGCCGGAGTTAGAAGGAAGGGTTTGGGACCGATATAACGAGACCTGCACACGACGTTTCGCGTGTGTCATGAACAAATGCCATAAGCGGGGGAGCTTTGTAAAGTTGAATTTGTGTGATGAGTGATCCGTGAGTTGAATTTTTACATAAACTCACAATATCACCCATTTTGTGTGATGAGCGATCCGTGAGAGTCCGACATAGACGAGTCTTGCAAGGTTGAAAGTTCAGTATTGTTGTCATTGGTCAAGCTTGTTATATGTGGTTGTTTACATTAATTTTGATCGTTGCGCATTGGTACGGTTCGAGAAACTTTGGAGCATATTCCGCTATGAGTTGTATATCGTTCCATTAGGATGTTTTTCTTTGTCTTGTGCTTGCTTGGGACAAGCAAGGGTTCGGTTTGGGGATGTTTGATGCGTGCTATTTATATATGATTATTCCGTCTTTTACGCACGCATTTTCATGCATATCGAGTAGCATTGTCTACTATTTTCCCCCGAATTTGATGGTCATGTTGCATCTTATGTAGGTTTGAACCCGTGGACGCATAAACAAGGCAAAAATCGTGCTTAAAGATGAAATCTTATGCGAATAAGAAAAGAGAATGATCGTTTCCAAACAAGTCAAATTAAAACGTGAATATCTTGAGTTATACAACTCCAATTGAGCTGATTTCAGTTGCGTTGGAAATCACTTTCTCTTAGCTTTCCAACGGTATATTACAAGCCCGATTTGAAGAAGTAACAAAAAAATGACAAGCGTTTGAAGTTGAGCGTGCAATGCTGAGAACGGAAACAGGTCAATAATAGTCGACCGACTATCAAAATAGTCGACCGACTATTCTCGAGACTGGACGAAGATCGAGACTTTCCTAATTTGATGTTTAGGGTTAATAAGACTTTTGGGCTTTTGTTTTGATTTAGTATTTAAGAAACTATTAGACCAGAATTTAGGGAGAACCTCTTCTTTTATTCTTTTAATTTTCTTTAGACTACTTTTCACAACTCCTTATTTTTTCTCTTGATACTTTTCCTCCTTAAACTTTTAATTTAGATCCTTCTTCTTATTGTCTCTTCCTTTAAAACTCGGTTATTGTAACACTTTTGGATTCGAATCGCCTTCATTCCTTTTGGTAATTTTATCTATTCCTTCTTCCTTCTTCTTCGTTCCTGATTGTTCTTCTTCCTATTTAATCATTCTTAATCATTGTTTTATGCTTGTCGTAAATTTATTATTATTTATCATGTTTAGTTTAGTAAAATCTTTGATTAATCTTGATGTTCTTAAATTAATTATGAGTAGCTAATTTCCCTCGCTAGGATTCAGGGGATCTGCGAATTGAATGTGGTCGCTAAATAATTTATAGATTTGTCAATGATATTGTGTCTGAGTTTTCAATTGTAGCATATAATCGCGATTAGTCAGTTAATGCGCATGATTGATTAATTGAATTCGGTAAACTTGAACCTAAGATCGGAAGCCTGGTAAAAGTTAGACCTGCTACAACACATTAGTTTGCCCTAATAAGATCGGAAGCCTTTAGACGCATGCTAGGGTGAATAGCGGACCGGAAGGACCTTTTCAATACCCCTTTGACCAATATCTGCGACAAACCTGTGACTTAGACCGTGACCATATGAGATTCGTAGTGAACCGACAATCCTAGTTTCCTCTCCATATATTTATTCATCTTTATTCGTCCTATTTATTTTAGTTATTTCCTCTCTTTTAATTTTCTCTTCCTTCACTACTTTAGGTTAGATAAATACAAAACCAACAAACCCCCCGATTTTGTTACGTAGATAGACTTTAATTGCAAGTAGGATTTATTTGTCTCCCTGTGAAATCGATCCCGAATTCCCTAGCTATATTTTTAGTTGGACCGTAGTTGGTTATTTTTTATAGGTACACGACTAGCTTATCACTTGAGCATTGTAGTTCTTGGAGCGTCGCTCGACCGGAACTTCGGGAGTTGGGCCTATCGGTTGGATTAGGCCTTTAGAGGATAGCCTTTGTAAGGCATAGGTATAGGTGGTACCTATATCAGTGAAAACCCGAGGTGGGGTGTTCTTCTTGGATGGGGCATCTAGTAGATTGACCGCGTCGAAAATGTTGCGGGTTGCAGCTTGGGGCTTAGTAGTGGAAGAGGAAGCCCCTTGGTATCCTTTGCTAGAGGCCTTAGTAAGGCCCTCCAGCCTCAGATCGTCTTCAATTCTCATACCCATTTCAGTAAGGGTGGTGAAATTGGGTATGACAGCGTACCGGAGATGAACCCGGTAGGAGGGGAGGAGGTTCTTGACAAAAGCCTCCACCAAAGTCTTCTCGCTGGGCTTATCGACCAGTTTCACGCTTTCGGCCCTCCAGCATTGAAGGTACTTAGTAAAACCTTCTTTGGGCTCTTGGGCCATAACCTCCAAAGAGCGCATTGTGGTTTGGATCTCGGTGTTGTCAGCATAGTTCCGAGCAAACTCCGTAGCCACATCATCCCAGGTTGGGTATTTTTTCGGGTCTAACCTATAGTACCAGGCCCGTGGGTGCATCTCAAGGGACGCAGCAAAGAGATTCTTGAACATCGAAGAATCTTCCCCCTTGATGACCATGAATTCTTTGAAGGCCCGTACATGTAGTAACGGGTCTTCGGTTCCCTCGAACATTGGCAAGCCCGTGAGATTCAGGTTCGGGAGTAGCTTGTCGTTCACCGGGGCGTACTCACGGCTATTTTCCCGGTGGATGTTGTTGCTCCCAGCTAAGTGAACTTGTTCCTCCAGTCGGCGTACCGCGCCAACTAGTTCAGCTAGAGGCCCAGTGATCTCAGCATTAGGAGTCCCTTGCTCCACAACGGTCATACGAGCAACGACAGCCGCTTGGTCATCCCTCATTGCGGCTAGTTGGTTCTCAATCTCGACCTGTTTGGCGACCATGGCATCCATTGAGGTCCTCAAATTGTTCAAAGCTGCTTCCATTTTGTTTCTGTGTCTGGTGGACGGTGGCCTGTCTGTAAGAACACCGCGTAATCAGAAACCGAACCCAGATCTTGGAATCAAAAAGTACATCCCGAGTGACGAGAAGAAAAGACCAAGTGAAAAAGACTCGAGAAAGACACCTAGACGAATGACTCGTGGGTGGTATGACCTCCTTAGGACTCGGCTTTGTGGGCCTAGTCCCGTTCGAAGGAAGGTCCACGTGAGATTTTCCCCAGACTTTTGACTCGAGTGTATAGACGGACTTTCCTTTGTAAAGGTATGCCCTACGCGGGTGTGGACATGACATAGGTCCACCCCGACGCGGCCACGCGCGGGCTTGGGTAGGCGAATGAATCTCCATATGAGAATGGATCGAATTGAAATTTAGGTCGAAGTGGAGTCGCCACCGAACTTTGTGGGAGTTCGGACCCGTTCGAGCCCACTCTATGTCGTAGTGGGCCGTATACAAAATACGGCCCATTTCCGATGTCAGAGTTTATTGGGCTCGTCCCTTTGTATTTGATACCGATACCGACATTATCGGATATCGTGTATTGAATGACTCTCGTGCGCCAACGGTTTCGGGCATCCGGAAACCGAGGTTCTGAGTAAGGCGTGAGGGTACGTGTTGGGAAGCCCAAAAAGGACACCCAACCCCGCCCGCACTAGAGGCCTCTACTAAGATCTCGAATGACTTTCTAATACGCGCGTTAGTTGAACGGGAAAATGATATGCAAAGATTATTTTCCCTAAGCATGTGAATGGAATTGAAAGGGTTTCTATGTCGATTTAATGCAATTGATTCTGACGTCGAAGTTGAATTTTATCATGCGGGTTCATTTTAGTATAATAAATTAAACAACCAAAATTGACAAAAGAAACAACAAACGGTTAGTAACGGTATAACGATATTAACGGTTTGTGCAAATATTGAATTGTATAGAATGATGCAAATGAGTTAATGCATGATTTTGAAAAGATGTTTCACGTGATTAATTAGGCACGTGTTGACCTAAGTCACAAAAAACGGTTAATGAGACTCGAATGCTATTGTAGGACTCACGGTTTAACGTGATAAAGGGCCACTCGACCGAGTCATTGAGGAACTCGACCGAGTGGATCCTTAAAAAGTGTTCTGTCCCGGATTTCATGACCCTACTCGACCGAGTTATTGACCAACTCGGCCGAGTACGTCGCCACTCGATCGAGTCACTATGAGACTCGACCGAGTAGAGGTCGAAAGAGCATTCTACTCGGTAAATTGTGATGTCACTCGATCGAGTGGTCGAGGCACTCGGTCGAGTGGCACCTGTACGAACCAGGTTCGCTTGCAATTTTATTATTGAATTTGAAATTGCTTTTGATTTTTGATAATTCGACGGTTTTACCGAATTGAGCATAAATATTGTATGACTTATGCTCAATTCGGATATTTTATGAATCATTGATTTTGTTGAACCGAATATAAATATTGTGGGATTTAAACTCGATTCCGAATTTGAATACCCGTCGTATCCCATATTCAATTATTGAATCGATATGGAATACTAGAGTGGGGATAATAAATTGATTTTAGTCGTCTTAAATTAACTATCGTGATATGAGTAAATCGCGTTAATTAATTTATGTGACTAGATCGATAGATTAGATATCCAATTATGGAATTGGTATCTAATTTAATGGATCGACACCTTACTTTGAATTAGAAGACTGGATTCCCTCGGCTTCTCCGACATCGAAATAAATCCTTAGAGATTATGATGTCGGATCCGCATCAACGGGTTTCGACCCTTATTAAATAGAATGCTTGTTTTTGAAAATCGATGCAAATATGTGACTTGAATAATGATGAAAACGAAATAAAATGGATTATTGTTTAAGTTAACTTGTTTCAATAATCAAATGATCGGGGTGATGGGATAAGCGACCGGCAACGCTGTGTGCAGTACACTTGTATATTCGGTTTTCCTTATCCCACCATCACTCACACTCGACACAAATCGACAAGTATTTTAATGTTTTAATATTAACGATATCATTGATATTAGGATGCGATAATAACGATAAAATAAATACGACCCTCATGAAGACGACGACGACGTGACGCGAGAAGGAGGGAGAGAAGAGAAGAAACGGGGTTTTTGCACCCTCAACCTACATGTTCTTGTCTCGGATGAGACTCGTAGTTGCGGCTTTAACACGGGAGCTTCGAGGTTTATGGAGTTTGAGTTATGGTGGTTAAGGTTTCGATTCCTAAAACTAGGTTTAGGGTTTGCTAGTGCTTAGGGTTTGATTAGAGGTAGAATTAGGGTTTTTGCAAGATCGATTAGGGTTGTAGAGGTTGTGAAAACTTGTGAAATTGTGTGTGCATGGGGTTGCTTATATAGGCAAAGGCAAGGGAACCCGGTTAGGGTTACTCGACCGAGTAACCAGCCGACTCGGTCGAGTGGCCCGTTGTGCCTGCAGTCGGGCTTGAATATGGGCCCACTCGATCGAGTGGGTGGAGCACTCGATCGAGTGGCCCAGCTGGGTCGCGCGGGTCCATTGCTTTGTACCGTGACTTGAGTTTTTTGATAGGTTTGTGTTTGACTTGGACTTTTGATGTTGTATGGCTGTTTTGTATGTCTCGGAAATGACTTTGACCGGGGTTGACCCAATCGCTAAAAGTCGGTTTTATTTTCGTTGTCGGTTTCGGCCCAAATTAGCCTTATTTGATTGGAAACGGCCCACTGGACCTGGATTTGAGGTTGATTTTGTGAGATTTGTACTCCGTAAGTGCGTTAGCCAGCAACTAATGGATTTGAGCCCGTATCCGAGCGCGTAGAAACACGTTAGCGTCCGATCATCATCGGGTGTTTTTTGGAAACTGCCATAGACACCTGGCAGTCAAAATGCGGGTGTCTACAGCGGGTTGGTCGTGCCGTGACAAATAAGGTGGACTCGGGAAAGGGAGGAAACTCGTGATGTAAGATCGACGGAGTTTCGACGGAATAAACCTTCGACATACTATGCAAAGACCCGACACACGGATGACGGTAGGTCCTATAATAAGGAAGATTTTTTGAAGAGTTGATTGTTTGAAAGTTTGAAATTCGAATATAGAATAAACGAATTTCCGAAAATTTTGAAAATCGAGAAAGGAATCTCGAGGATTCGAAAACCAAAATTGAATTTTGAAAATTCAAAAAATCGAAACGGTATTGGAAATTCGAAAGTTAAAACGGGTAACATGCCGGCTAAAAAAACGGATATTTTGAGTCAAATTGTTGATCCTAAATTTCAGCGGCATTCCAAATTTTTGAAAATTGGGTATTTTGGGAGGATGCATTTTTTAAATGACGGGTTTTTTGAAAAGTAACAAGGAAACCAAGTAGCACGTAGTCAATAAAGCATTATAACGACGCTTATGTATGCTTTACGCTAAGTCTCGGTCGGTCAAAATCGGGTCTATACCAACAACGACGGCTTTCTCGTAAATCAGGACGGACTCCCTAAGCCGAATTGGTCTTAGGACATGCCGCGAAACCCATACGAGTTTGGTCGTAGAAGTCTTTAGCGCACCCATTTAGGAATGCAAATTGTGGACATGACGTAGGTCCACCCCGACGCGGCCACGCGCGGGTTTGGGTAGGCGAATGAATCTCGTGGTAAGATTGATCTCGGGTTGAAATTTAAGTCAAATTGGAGTCACCACCGAATTTTATGGGAATTCGGACCCATTCGAGCCCACTCTATGTCCTCATGGATCGTACACAAAGTACGGCCCATTTCGATTTCAGAGCTTATGGGGCTCGTCCCTTTGCATTGCGATACCGATACCGTCACTACCGGTTATCGTGTATAGAATGACTCTCGTGCGCCAACGGTTTCGGACATCCGGAAACCGAGGCTCTGAGTAAGGGGTGAGGGTACGTGTTGGGAAGCCCACTAAGGACACCCAACCCCGCCTGCACTTAGCGGCCTATACTAAGACATTGTTCGTGTTCGTGTACGCGCGCTAGTAAAATGACTAAATGATACGCAAACAGCGTTTTCGGCTAAGCATGCGAATTATTTATTAACTATGTCATTAATGCATCAAAACTGTCGTCAAATTATTTAGCATGCGAGGTTCATTTATAAAACGATAAGCATCGAAAATCAATAAAACTTGTAAATAAATACAATATACACGGGCGGAAATACAACCCGGCCAAAACAAAAAATAACGAACAATAAAATAGAATAATCGAATTAAAGGCGGCAAATGCTATTTATAAACGGACCCGTATATAAATATAAACTAGACCATAAGTTGAGTAAATGGACGAACTTCGATTAAGTACACATTATATTGTGTATTAAACGGAGGACGGAGATATGGGACCTAGACGTGGTGCTAGCCCGATCCCGAATCTCGATGCCTTGTCCCGACTTATCATATCGAAATGTTGGTGTCTAAATTAGTCATGCATCGGATACGACTAAGGAGTCGTCGACACAAAACTAATTGTGAAAGACATTGATCAAAGTCGTAAAAGTGAAACAAAATGCATAGGTTTTGAAGAATAAGATCACGTGATTGACTTTGCACGCGACGACTAAGTCGTAAAAAAATGATGAGGCTCGGATGATGCTTGAAGCTCTCGGTTTATTTGAACAAAGGGACCCACTCGACCGAGTCATGGCAAGGACTCGATCGAGTGAACCTTTGGAGGACCTACTGCCCGATTTTTGTAGTGCTACTCGATCGAGTAGCCTATGGCACTCGATCGAGTACCCCTGTATGAGCTACTGCTCACTTCGAAAATATGATGCCTTCGTTTTATTTATTCAAAAAAATCGATGGTTGGCCGAGTTGTGTACAAATATTGCGTGATTTAAACTCAACTCGGTTTTCGGTACTATAATCGCGTATTATACGATTATAGGACCGTCATCGGAATTTTATAAAAAAAATGTTGTTATTGGACCGAAAATTTCGATTAGTGACGAAATTGTCTCCCTCCGCGTCACGACATCGATACTAATCCTTACGGATTATGTGATGTCGATCTTCGCGTCAATGGGTTCCGTACTAATCTCAGAAATGGAATCGGACACGTTCAACTACGAACGACCACGATCACGTTATGCCCTTGAGTACTTGGGGCGGCGCTCCTCGAAAGGGTGTCACCTCCGTCATGACTCGTAAAGGGATTAAACGGACTTGAAATGGTCGTCGTAGTCCAACGTGTTCGAATCCGAAGTTTACTACTATTATATATATACGCAGTATATAAATATTAGTAACGATAAATTTAGCCTTCTTTCTATAGTGTGTCCTAGTACTCGGCCTAGTTGAAGACAAGAATCCGTCAGGGACTCGAAGTGACACCCACTTTGGGAATGTACCCCAAAACCAATAATTCAAAAGAGCACTAGTATACAGCATTGCTACTGTTAAGCCTTGTCCTGCAGGAACAATCTCATTACAGACTACTGCAATTCCCCTGTACCGGATCCTTCCCAGTATGAAGTTTGACCGTGTTGCCACTCGCCTAGGCTACGGAATAACGCAACTTGAGAGTCTTGTCATCTTAGGTGGCCCACCCCCCTACCGAGTCACAGTCCAACCCCTTCAAGATTCTAAGTCGTGTCTGTCAACTCGTCTTGTCGCATCCAGAGTCGAGTCTGTCAGTACCTCTCTCCCCAAATTTTCACTTCAAAGTTTGCAAAACTTAGCCATTTGATAAAATCCTTTTCGACAAGGTCAAATTTCGGTCTATTTAAACTGCAAATTTCTTTTCTACCCCTTTCAATTTTGAAAACCTATCTCCTAGCACGTGAGTTGCTTTCAGGACTTCTATTTCAAAATGAAGCAAAAACCATTTTCCCCAGCGCAAGCCAGTCTATAGATGCTAACTGCATTTCCTATGTGCTATCTTGCTATATACTATGCCTGCTATTTCCTCCTATGTATCTAACATTTCAGGTACCAGCTAGTGCTTCCCAACGGAACAACAAAGGCGGTGTTTCTCCTAGAATGCTACATCCAAGATGTGATGTGTCGGCATACGGGTACACCTAAGACTTCAGAAGCAAGTCCCGCACAGCTACTTTACTCCCCAGCATGAGTCGGTGTCTCTCCTGGAATGCTACATCAAAGATGTGATATGTCGGCATGCGGGTACACCTATGACTCAGGCAAGTTCGACTCCCCACGGAGCTATGATCATCAGGACAGGTATGACCCTTTTCTTATGGCTGGCGAGCCCTTCACACAAGTCTACTGGACTATAAACGACCCGACCGGAAGGCTGCCAGGTCGTAATCCTCGATTGGCCTGATAGCTACTCTGACTTTCGCCTTGTCCAAGCCTCAGTCAGAATGGGGGCTCTGTAGACACCCGCATTTTGCCTGCTAGTGTCTATAGTAGTCTCCAACAAAATACCCGATGATGATCGGACGTCAACGTGACTTAATACGCTCGAATACGGATTTGGAATCAATAGTATCCGACGTGGGCATTTAGCGGAGTGCAAGTCTCTCAAAACCGACCTCAAATCTAAGCCCAGTGGGTCGTTCCCAATAAAATGAGACTAATTTGGGCCAAAACAGACACCAAAAATAAAAACCGTCTTTTGGCGACCGGGTCAAAACCCGGTCAAGGACGAACCCGTCTCACAAATCAGCCAAATTCAGCTTCTCGAAACTGGCGCACAATTTAAAATTCAAATTAATCAATCAAATCAACAAGGTTAACACCTTCCTAAAATATCCTGATTCACTTGATCCACTCGATCGAGTGGATAGACCCACTCGATCGAGTGGAGCGTCATTCAGTAGATCAGGCCCGTTTTGAAGGGCACTCGATCGAGTGCACTAGGGCCACTCGATCGAGTGACCCTAGGTCGGGGGGTAAAGCCTATAAATACCCCCTTAACCCCATTCATTTCACAAGCTTTTTCCATGCATTCTTAGTCTACATTTCTACCCTAATCCTACCATACTACACTACACTACAAACTCTTAGCAACCCTAAGCAATACACACAAAAACCGAGTCCTTCGTCCCTCGAAAACCGACGAATCATCCATTACACATACACATACACATACAATCAAAACTCGCCAAAGACCCGAGAGCATCCTCTCCCTAACCAAACACACCCTAACTCACCCTACATATCTCGACACTCCCACGCACACGCCGCTACTACGAGTTCGTTTCCGAGGCCATTTAAGCATGTAGGTTGAGGGTGTCATCAAACCCCATTTCTTTTTCTCCTTTCCCATTTTTCGATTATATATATATATATATATATATATATATATATATATATATATATATATATATATATTATTATTATTATTATTATTATTACTAACCTTTAATTTTGTGCATACTAACTTTTTATTTATTTTTGTATACTAACATTTTATTTATGTATTCTAACATCTAACATTATTATACCGTGTATATATACATATTAATATCAAAATCTCGGTTTCGAATACGTTTGACTGTGACGATCGCCTAAAGTCCATCTAATTCCTTTACGAGTAACGACGGAGGTGGCGCCCTTTCGAGCAGCGCCGCCCCAATGTGCTCAAGGACGTGATGTGATCGTGATCGGTCATAGTTGAACATATTTGGTCCCATTTCTACAATTAGTGCGGAACCCGTTGACACGAAAATCGACATCACATAATCCGAAAGGATTAGTTTCGATGTCGTGACGTAGAGGGATGCAATTCCGTTACTAATTCAAAACTTCAATCTAAACGATAAAATTTTCATAAAATTCCGATAACGGTATTATAATCGTATACATACACGATTATAGTACCGGAAGCCAAGTTAAATGCAAATCGTGCAATATTTGTATTTAATTTGGCCAACTATCGATTTTAACCAAAAAAGCAACACGAGTTGTCACTCGTACAAGGGCTACTCGACCAAGTACGTAGGCTACTCGATCGAGTAGCACCCAAAAATCTGGACAGTAGCTACGCATGAGGACACACTCGACCGAGTCAGACCATGACTCGATCGAGTGGGTCCTGTAGTCCAGAAAACCGAGAGCTCTAATGCAACATTCGAGCCTCGTCTTTTTTTACGACTTTTAGTCGACACGTGCATAATCAATCACGTAATTCTAATTTTCAAAACTCATGCATATCACGACACCTAAAACGATTTTGATCGACGGTCTCGCACTATTAGTTTTATGTCGACGACTCTTTAGTCGTATCCGACACATAATTAATTTAGACTCCATTTCTCGAGGTGATAATTCGGGACAAGGCGTCGAGGTTCGAGATCGGGTTAGCACCACGCCTAAGTCTCGATCTAGTGTGCATTTATTATATACGGGTCTTTGACGGGTCGTGTATTTATTTATCACTCTTCTTATTTTATTCGATTATTCTATTTTATTGCTCGTTGTATTGTGATTTCCGGGTTGTATTCCGCCCGTGTAATTTGTAATTTATTTACGAGTTTTCTATTTTCGATATTTGCCATTTATTTATTTAAATGAACATCACATGCTAAATCACTTTGACGTGAATCAAGATGCATTAAATGACGTAGCAAACCAATAATTCACATGCTTAGCCCGAAAACGCTATTTGCATATCATTTAATTATTTTACTAGCGCGCGTACACGAACACGAACGATATCTTAGTAGAGGCCGCCATTGTGCGGGCGGGGTTGGGTGTCCTTAGTGGGCTTCCCAACACGTACCCTCACCCCTTACTCAGAACCTTGGTTTCCGGATGTCCGAAACCATTGGCGTACGAGAGTCATTTTATATACGAAAGCCGGTGTAAACGGTATCGATGTAACAATGCAAAGGGACGAGCCCCATAAACTCTGAAATCGAAGTGGGCTTACTTTGTGTATAGCCCATGACGACATAGAGTGGGCTCGAATGGTTCCGAATAACCACAAAATTCGGTGGCGACTCCATTTTGACTTAAATTTCGAACCTGAGAACAATCTTACCACGAGATTTCATCGCTTACCCAAACCCGCGCGTGGCTGCGTCGGGGTGGACCTACGTCATGTCCACAATTTGGCGACTCCGCTGGGGATACCTGATGTACCACATGTCATCGGGGTTCCTAGGGTGAGACTCGAAGAGAAATCGTTCGTATATTAGTGTGCGCGCATTAGTTTAATGATTCGTGCATAACCCAAATTTTGCCCGGGACAGTTACTTGTGACCGACGTCCCACTATACCGCGGTGCATTCCTACATGGGTGCGCTAAACACTTCGATGGTGGAACTCGTATGGGTTTTGCGGCATGTCCTAAGACCAACTCGACTTAGGGAGTCCGTCCTGATTTACGAGAAAGTCATCGTTGTTGGTATAGACCCTATTTTGACCGACCGAGACTTAGCGTAATGCATTATATTGCTTGTTTGACTACGTGCTGCTTGGTTTCCGTGTCATTTTTCAAAAACCGTCATTTCAAAATTGCATCTTTCCAAAATACCAAATTTCAAAAAAACCCGAAATACTGTCTGTTTCGGGACCCATCTTTCCAAAACACCAAATTTTGAAAAACCCGAAATACAGTCCGTTTCGGGACTCGTCTTTTCAAAATATTCAAATTAAAAAACTCGGAATGCTGCCAAAATTTAGACTTACGATTTGACTCAAAATAGCCTTTTTTTAGCCGGCATGCTATCCATTTCAATTCGAATTTCCGATCCACCATTCGATTTTCGAATTTTCAAAATTCAATTTCAATTTTCAAATCTTCGTGATGCCATTCGCGATTTTTAAATCCTCGAGATTCCATTCTCGATTTTCAAATCTCCGAGATGTCGTTTTCGATTTTCAAATCTTCGGGATCTTATTTTCGATTCTCAAATTTTCGGAAATTTATTTTCGATATTCAAATTTTCAAAATTTCAAAAATTCAACTTTTCAAAAAACAGGTCCTGTCGACTTGCTGCCGATTTCAAAAGACGGGACCGTCTCCCAATTTTTCAAAACGCGAATTTACTCGCAACCATTCTAACATTTCAAAATGCCCGGTCCTATTGGCCCACTACCAATTTCAGGATCGTCTTCTCAATTTTCAAAATCCAATCATTTTTTTTAAAAAACCTTCCTTATTATAGGACCTACCGTTATCCGTGTGTCGGGTCTTTTCATAATATGTCGAAGGTCTATAGCGTCGAAACTCCGTCGATCCTACATCGCGGGTTTCTTCCCCAACCTAGTCCGCCTTATCCTAAAGGCACAACCGACCAACACGAGTCATACACTCGTAAATGGAAGGTTCATCCATACACTCGAGTCCTAACTAGAAAGTCACACGCGATCTTTCCCACCGACAGGACGGTCCCCACGACCTTTCCTAAGGGAATTTTGCCCGTCTTTCAATCCGTTAGTCGAGTCATCTCAAATCGAGAATCCTCGAACTTAAGGGTCTACCCTAATCACAGGGTCTATCCTTATTCAAGTCAAGTCAAGGGTCTCTAGCGTCGAAACTCAGCCGATCTTACATCGCGAGTTTCTTCCCTTACCCGTCTGCCTTTCCTCGAGGCCGAGTCAACCTTTTACAAGGCATAGCTCTGTAGCAAAAGGTTTGTGATCCTTACATCTAAGGGTCACTCGTCCATCACTCGAGTCTTAACAAAGTCTTCAATCCCACTCGGGGGCTACCCTTCAGCAGAGCGATCAATCACGGTTGCTCTAAGGGTCATGTCTTACAAGTGTTGTCTCACGTACCCCACTTTTAATCACTTAGATGTCACACCATCTGAGTCCTATCAGAGTCTTTAGTCTCACTCGGGGGCTATCCTCCACCCGAGTAGTCAACCACGGTCACCCTAAGGGGTACCCTACGTTTATCATACACATGTGTCCTCATGATGCCTTTTCGAGTCGTACCTATGCTACGAATACTCGAGTCACCTGGGGTTTAGGTCACCACGGTTGGTCCGAGCACGTGACGCGGTCAAACACGGTCGCCCCATTTTCGGGCTCACCCTTATGCAGCTCGAGTCTAATTCGCTGTCGTTACTTCGTCTAGGTCAATGTTCGGGTACCCCGATCCAAGAGTCTTTGTCGACTCGTCACCCCGGGCCGTGTCTAGTTTGACTCCCTCCCTTGCATTTGCGCAAAGCCGAGTTTAGGCGAGTCGTGGCACCTGTCGTTCTTTCCAATCAAGGACCTTACCAAAAACAACATATACCAACCGAGCATCCAAAAGTCCGGATTTGATTCGAGTCTGAGTCTGAGTCCGAGTCTAGGATACCCTACATCCTCATTTCCAAATCAGAGTCAGAGTCTTTTGCATTCTGTCCTCTTTTCAAAATTCAACAAAAATCAGCTTTCAATATTCTATCTCTACTATATGTTTTCCTTATGTGTTTCCGAGAACATGATGAACACCATCATACACTGTGAGCACATGCACGTGACTATTATAGGCACATCTATAATGACTGCAGGAACTGAGGCCCGTGGTTTCCTTTACCTGTTCCATGTCTGGTATAGAAAGCCACATAACTACCCCTAGTAGGAACAGTATCGAATCCTATGACAAATCTAGGTAGTCTTCTAGTTTGGGTTCAAGACGGAAGGCAAGCCTATTTTCCACAATAAACACCCCTCCAATAAGACTAACCAATCCCTACCTTAGGCGTTTAGTCTGACTAGAAGCAAAAAAGAAGCATCGTGACTCTATAGGCTTGATGCCAAAAATACCCAACTCGGGACGATGCTCCCACTAAGCCTGCTCGGAATTATGATGACAATACCGAGATCCAAATCACCATGCTTACCGTAGAGTACTCCACCGCGAGTTGCACTCACACAAACACCAACTAGGCTTACATCTTACAAGGGTTTAGCTCCACAAGCCTAATCCAACCGATGGGCCCACCCCCATATCTACCCACAACACCATAGGAGGGCAGCCAAAAAAAAAAAAAAAAAAGAGAAAAAAAGAAAAAAGCTGGACAAAAAAAATAGGGAAAAGTCCCATGGTACCCTCGAACTATGTCACATTACACATGGTACCCCTACTTTTAAGTTTGTTCCCATGGTAACCTTGAGTTTTATAGTTTAGTTCCCGATTTGCCTTTACCAAATTTTCTGTCATGACGCCGTTAAAATATAACCAAAAGTTGGATGATTAATTGTTAATTAATTTTGGAGGGAAAATTAATTACATCATTCAACAACTACTTTTTCCCATGGTACCCCTAAGTTTTCATAGTTGTTCTCAGGGTACCCCTAAGTTTTCATAGTTGTTCTCATGGTACCCCTAAATTTTCATAGTTGTTCCCATGGTATCCTGGAAGGAAAACAACGACTCATTGAAGCAAAACAACGACTAGTTTACTGAACTAAACATTACACAAGAGCTTATAAATTCACTCTCATTTTTATTTTGGCAGAAGAAAAACAAACAATCCACACTTACTCACCCAACGTTTTCACCTTCTTTTTCACTTGTACAAAAAATTTGAAAATTGATGTTTCAGTATGATCGAGCTTCAAGGTTACGGTGATGAAGTTTTTTCAATTTTTTTCTACAAGTGAAGAAGGAGGTGAAAAGGTTGAGTGAGTAAGTGTGGATTGTTTGTTCTTCTTCCTACCAAAATAGAAAGGGGGGTGAATTTATATGCACTTGTGTAACAACTACTTCAGTAAACTAGTCGTTGTTTTGCTTCAATGAGTCGTTGCTTTCCTTTCAGGGGTACCATGGGAACAACTATGAAAACTTAGGGGTACCATGGGAACAACTATGAAAACTTAGGGGTACCATGGGAAAAAGTAGTTGTTAAGTGATGTAATTACTTTTCCCTTCAAAATTAATTAACAATTAATCATTCAACTTTTGGTCATAATTTAACGGCGTCATGACAGAAAATTGGGTAAGGGTAAATCAGGAACTAAACTATAAAACACAAGGTTACCATGGGAACAAACTTAAAAGCAGGGGTACCATGTGTAATGTGACATAGTTCGAGGGTACCATGGAAAATTTCCGAAAAAAATAATCAAAAGTCCAAGGAAAAAGTAGAAGGCCAAAACAAAAGAGTTGGCCATGATTAACATCCCGCGACCAGATACGGTCAATCCCACGACCGGGGCTAAGAGGTCAACCCAAAAAAAAACAACAACAAAAACAAAAAAATACCCATGATCGTGGTCAACGGTCAACTCAAGTGAAAATCCCTTGACCGGGGTGCGGTCAATTCAAAAATTATTGATGCCCATACCATCAAATAGGGGAGAAACAATCAAGCTGGTCATCTAACACCACATCTAGCCTTCCCACATTATAAAGACCTTCCCGAGACCTAGGCTAAGAGACAGCCCAGAATTTTGAGGATCCAAGCTCCATAGGATACACCCTAACCATTAGGGCCAGACATGTGATAAGTGTGATTTGTAGTGCCTATTTTGTAGTGTTTTGGTCCCATTTTCTTTGTTGAATCGCTCCTTGGGAGCGGTTTAGGGGCTTCTTATGCTTCCTTTAGCTCGTTTCAGGTTCCCGAGACCGTTCATGAAGAGTTGGAGCGATTCCGACTCGATACATACACTTTTTGGAGCCAACGAGGCTAAGGAACGATCACTCGATACCTTGGAGTCGACCCCGAGACCTTGGGACCCAATCCCGAGCCTCCGAGACCCAATCCCGAGTCTCGAGAATCGATGGGAAGCCCATGAGAAACAAGGAGGGACCAAAAAGTTCATATTGGAGGCCTACAAGACTCATCCCGGACGGGTATGGCCTCATCCCGTCCGGGATGAAGGAGGAAACGAAGATGGCGCTACTGTGGGTCCTTCCCGACCGGGAGCTACTCTTCCCGGCCGGGACCGACCCCTTCCTGACCGGGACCACCTCGTCTCGGCCGAGACGGGGGTGCTGCAGCCCGCCTTCTATTCTTTTCTTCTCCCTTTCATTTGTAACCCTATATATACTCTTCCCTTGTTATGTTAAGCTTATGCCTTTCATTAGAGACTAAACCCTAGATTATTTTAGCATAGATTAGCATAGATTAGTGTAGATTAGTCTTTAGATTATCGTTAATCTTAGATTAGTGCTTGTAATTTGGGAATTCCTCAAGATCTCCACCAAGCTTGACAAACTTGGATGTTTGTTTTGGGTTCTTCCATTTATGCAAGTTTCTTTCTTCCTTTCATCTCTAGTTTGGTATAATCTTCTTTTCCTTTCTCTTAATCTTGTACTTACATTAAATTTTGAATCTTTGTTGTTTGGATTGCTCATAGTTCATAGTTCTTGTTAGTTTCATTATGCTAGTTTGATTGTTTGAATTGATTTCTCTTCTTAGTGTTAGTTTTAGTATAAATATGTTAGAGTAGTATCTTGCTAGGGTTAGTAAGGTGATTAGGGTGTTAATTGGATGATTAAGGGATTGTTGGAGATGTTGGTGGAAGATTTGGGTTTCCCCTTGGTTTGATGCATATCACATGTTTGTTGAATTGCTTGAATGACTAGTATGTGCATATGCTTGTTTTTCTTGCCTTTCTCTTGTGGGTGATAGTTTGCTTGTGGGTTCGGTTCCCTCATTAAGTTGGGAGAGCCCGGTGAGGACGACCCCTAGGTCGCTCTAAGTTGCGAGAGCCCGGATGCGACCTAGGCCCCGATATCACGCTAGTAACCCCGTTTGTCGTTTGTGTCGCCAAGGTGGGTTTTAGGTGGAACCTCTAGGTCGGTCTACGTAGCGAGAGCCCGGACCTCACCTAGATTACCCTACTACTCCCTTCACTCTAGTTCTTCCTCGACCATTCCATTACCCCTTTGACCCCGACCTAATCCTAGCCAGTTCTCCTTGTTTGTTTTCTTTGTTACCATAGGTATAGCCTTAGCCTCCTCCCCTTAGATTAGCTCGTCTCGAACCTAGTCCTAGACCCGAGCATACCTTAGTCCATCCTCTCGTCCCTGTGGATTCGTGATGGTGAGGATTTGTCGTGGATCCCCACCGATCAATAATATAACCGGCTATTCCTAACTAGGGTAGATAGGGCAAGTCGGGTCGAATCCACGGGGACGGTAAGAGGCGTCAAGACTAGGTCGGCGTAAAAACGAGACTAAGTCAACGAGCTAAACTAAACTAGACAATGACAAGAGGGGGAGGAAACTAGACTAAGACTAAGGTGACGATGAAAACAAACAAGGAAAACGAGCTACGATTAGGTCGGGGTCAAAGGGGTAATGGAATGGTCGAGGAAGAACTAGAGTGAAGGGAGTAGTAGGGTAATCTGGATGAGGTCCGGGCTCTCGCTACGTAGACCAACCTAGAGGTTTCACCTAAAACCCACCTTGGCAACACACATGACAAACGGGGTTACTAGCGCGCTATAGTGGCCTAGGTCGCATCCGGGCTCTCGCTACGTAGACCGACCTAGGGGTCGTCCTCACCGAGCTCTCGCTACGTAGTGAGGGAACCAAACCCACAAACAAACTATCACCCACAAGAGAAAGGCAAGAAAAACAACTATTTGCAACTACTAGTCATTCAAGCATTTCAACAAACATGTAATATGCATCAAACCAAGAGGAAACCCAAATCTTCCACCAACATCTCTAACAAACCCTTAATCATCCAATTAACACCCAAATCACCCTACTAACCCTAGCAAGAGTACTACTCTAACATAATCAAACTAATACTAACAAGAACAAAAGAAATCAACACAAACATAAACAAACTAGTGAAAATGATGAGCTATGAACAATAAGATGAACAAAGATTGAAACTTGGATGAACAAACAAGATTAAGAGTAAAGAGGAAGAGAAGATTATACCATAATAGTAAAGAATGAAAAGGAGAACACTTGTATAGAAGAAAACCCAAATAATTCCACCAAGGTTGTCAATCTTGGATGGATTCTTCAAGAGATCCAATAATACAAGAGTAAACTAAGATTAGCTACTAATTACCGACTAATCTACTCTAATCTAAGCTAATCTAACCTAAAATAGTCTAGGGTTTAAGGGGAAGTTTCTAACATATGCTTACAAAACAAGGGAAGAGTATATGTAGGGTTACAATGAGTAAGGAGAAGAAAAGAATGAGTTGCGTGCTACAGCTCACTCATCCCGCCCGGGACGAGATGGTCTCGCCCGGGACGAGATGGTCCCGCCCGAGACGAGTCCTTCTCGGCCGGGACGGGCTCAAGTCAGGAGCTGTTGGTTTTGTGCACTCCTTCCCGGTCGGGAAGGCCACTATCCCGCCCGGGAAGGACCTTGTAGGCCTCCATTATGATCTTTTGGGTCCCTCCTTGATTCTCATAGGCTTCTCACCGACTCTCTGGTCTCGGGATCGAGTCTAAGAGGCTCGGGATTGGGTCCCAAGGTCTCGGGGTCGAATCCAAGGCATCGAGTGATCGTTCCTTCTCTTCGTTGGCTCCAAAAGTGTATGAAACGAGACGGAATCGTTCCAATTCTTCATGAATGGTCTCAGAAACCTGAAACTAGCTAAAGGAAGCATAAGTAACCCATAAATCGCTCCCAAGGAGCGATTCCACAAGGAAAATAGGACCAAAAAACTACGAAATAGGCACTACAAACTACACTTATCTACTCCCCCACACTTAACCCTTACTCGCCCTCGAGTAAGCACATACTATCTACTAAACTAGCCGAGTGGGTATTAGCGCACCCTACGCCCTTTCAACTCACGCGAGTACACTCAGAGGACAAGTGCACTCCGCAAGGCAAGTGGGGTCTTGCGACAAAACCGTGGATGCAACCGGACACAAAACACATGGACAAACAAACATACACACAAACAAACAAAAGGTTGCACCCAAAGAAAAACAAATACCGCTTCCCTCAACAAAGCGGTGAAAAGACACCGGTTTAGGACTCAAGGCAAGTGACAACGTTCCCAAGCTAGCGATACAAACCAAGATGAACTAAATCCTAATAGTATGACAACAAAGCAATAAAAACGTTGGTAACTTACCTAGGTCCTCCTAACTTTCTAAGAACGTACTACGGGACGATCGGCGGAGTGGAAAAGGGATGAACCACGGTGTTAGTCGACACTGTAGGTAAGTGAGACCCCGCCCCCTTTAGCGATGAGCCAAGAGGGTCGTCCCATGTCCAAAATCGCCTAACTAGTCCAAGTAAAAAGGTGGAAATATTTGCAAAATGAGGGAAGACCGACCCTTGCCGCTATCATCCTTCCTAGGGACTCGGTCCTTTGGTAGGCTCTTCACGGCAAAAGTCGGAAAAAGGCTTATTTTGAGATGTAGGGGTTCTTTTTGTGATACGGGTTTTCTTTTGGCATTTTCCTTTCTTTTGCATATTTTTGCCTTTGTTTGTTGCCAAGCCATTTCTTTTTTTCTTCTTTTCTATTTTCTTTTTGGCTTTTGTGCCTTTTCTTTTTCTTCATTCTTTTCTTTCTTTCATTTTCTTTCTTTTTCTTTTCTTTGCCCTTTTTGGCAAGATTTGGCTTTTTGGCACTTCTTTGTGTAACAAGAAAGAGAGAATTCAACAAATTGCAATTTATTTTGTGGATATGTATAGGAGGTAGGTAAATGGGTAAGTCGGGGGTCGCGATCCCTCTTCAAACCCACAAAAAGTGGAGAACTTGGACTAATCAAACAATCCTAAACGCGGTCACCTAAGGGACGAGACTCGGTAACCAAGGCCTTTTCACACCGTGGGTGGTCATAAGGGTCAAAAGTGCAAATCCCGTAGTAAATCCCTAGTAAGCTAGGTGGACTCAAGGTAAAGGACCAACGAAATCATTGGTTTAGGGTCATTCTACTAGGCCTAAGTCCAAGACTCGATTTATACTACTAGAACGGGAAAGTAGACACTCGCACACTTGCCTCTAAACCGGGTTTTCGAAAACCTTTTACGCACAAGACACAACTACACACAAAACAAAGACATGACGAAAACGAGAGGAAAAGAAACAAAGGGCAACAAAACAAAACAAGGTAAAACAAAACACATAGACAAAACAAACACCACCCCTATCTTCCAAACAAGTCTCCAAATCAACCTACAAATTTTACAAAGCTCCACCCGAGCACACCACAACACACATCTCCTCCAAACTCCACAAGAAACAGAGAGGAAAAAGGGTGAAAAGATGTTACCGGGTGTCTTGAAAGCTCTCCAAAGCTAACGGTGATTAAGCAACCTATAAGGAAAAAGGGAGGCAAAGCACGCACAACATAACAAAAATACGACACAATGACACAAAAGGAAAAGACACAAGAGAAAATCTTTTTGATTTTTGTGAAAATTTTCAAATTTTTAGGGTTTTAAGATTTTTCGAGGAAACTATGAAAATAAAACTAACTATACTAGAATATCGCTCCCCCACACTTAAACCGAGCCATGTCCTCATGCTCGATCGTAGTGTGCGGAGAGACAAAAGAAAAAGAAAAGAAACTACGAAAATAAAGCTAAAAATCAAAAAGAAAAGTGGAGAAAAGGGTAGAATGGGTCCGGCCGGGGTGTAGTCAAGTCACCATGGGCCGAGACAAGAAAAGATATGGATGGGGGAAAAAAATGAAAAGAAATAAAAGAAAGGAAATGGGAGGGGAGGGCTAGGTGTAATCAAGTCACCTAGCCCGGATTCCGTCCAAATCCGACTAACTCCTAAAAAAGGTGAAAATCTTGTATACTTGGATTTATCGATTGACTCACGACGTAATCACATCGTCGGGAGTCGGGAGCAACCACTACCGAGGCCTCGAAGGCCGTTAAGACACCATGACTCAAGGGGAAGGGGGGAAACAAGAGAAAACAAGCGACAAAAGACGGAAAAGTAAGGATAGTTACCCAAACCGATAGGCGAGTAACTCACTTGCTCCATTGTCTCGATGATCATTATAGGCATGTTGCTTGTCTTCTCGGTTGCCATCTCGCTTCAAACTTGATAAAACTGCATGGTAGAGGTAGTAAAGGTGTGAGGGTGGGTAGAATTTGATGTGAATATCGGTCTAAAGTGAGGAGGAAATGAGGTGAAGGTATGGAAATGAAGTACATGGGTCATATGATATGAGTAAGGAAAGTTAGGGAGGTTGGGAGGGGGTATATAATGGTTGGGTGGGCTCATAAGTCGAAGAAGAAACACAAAGGGGGAGCAGGGGACCATCCCGGTCGGGATGGATGGTCCCGGTCGGGATGTTTCACTCGTCCCGGTCGGGACGGACCTCCACTGAGCTCGAACTTTGCTGCACTCATCCCGATCGGGATGGCTCCTTCCCGGTCGGGATTCCACACCCTTCCCGGTCGGAAAGCCTTCTTCCCGGTCGGGATGGGTCTTCTTGACCTTCCACAATCCCAAAAGCTCACTCCAAGCTTCAAAAACCTGATCCTCATGCATACTATCCAAGCTCTATCATAGCCATTCCTCTCTAGGAATCATCTTCACTTCACCTATCAAACAAAGCTCATATACACATCAAATTCGCTCCCTCACATCGCTCATCAAAAATCCAAATGACAAGAATATCACAAAACAAAAGAGTCCTAGAAACAAAAATCACAAATACAAGCACAAGTACTCTAAAGAAGAGGAAGGGGGAATATACAACATGACGGTTCTTTAGGAACTCCGTCAAACCATAGCCCTCAAGGACATGGAGGAGCAAGTCGAACGCACTACCGACATCATAGAGACGGCCCAAGGAGCGCTCGAGCCTAGCTATCCTCCACGGCCTCCAATATGGAGGCAAGAAGTAGGAATCCCAAGACCTAAAGTCATCTTTCAAGTAATCTCCGGGGTCTATCCATCCTACGAGCTTCACCAACCTCTTCCTCCCTAGGCATCGCCTCCAATCACAAGCAAGCTTCAAATCCAAGAAACGAGGCACAAAAAGCGACTTTGGCCTCATTTCCTCGTTGCACACCCCCACACTTTCCTCAAGTTGTGGTTCCCCATCTTCATCACTTGTCCCCACATCATCATGGAGGAGAGAATCGAAACTTCCACTGGCGGTTTCAAACTCTTCCAAACCATTGCTTGGTTCACTTACAAGGGGCTCTTGATGCTTATCCACGTTCTCGGACATGGGCAACTTGGGCTCATCTATTTCACCCAACAACTTCACAAATTCCACCAACCCATCTAACTCACTATCTTCCTCCAATTCTTCACCAATGATGCCTTCACCAAGAGCCATATCCTCATTCGTCTCTTTTTGGGTAGACGATTGAGGTTCTTCAAAGCAAATCTCTCCTCCAAAGGGAACTACATCGGCGGCTTCATGGTTAGGTTGCTCCTCTTTCTCAAATGGGCACCCTTCATCTAATTGTGATGTTCGGGATAAAAGCATTACGGTTTGAACCGATATTGCATTTAATCGAGCATCCCTCGCCTCGTTTTCCCTTCGGAGTTTGGCCAAGAGTTCATTATTCTTTTGCGATTGGATGGCCATTTCTTGTTGCATTTGAAGCATCGATTGATGTAACTCCAAGTTTGGCATTTGGCGGTCATTGGGGTCTTGTAAAGCTCCTTGAAAATCTTGATGATGCCCAAGGGGTGGGGCATCATATTGTTGGTAGTGAGGTTGAGGTGATTGGTAGTATTGTGGGTCATGGGGTTCATATTGTGGTTGGGGTGGAGGGTAATATGGTGGGTTTTGGGGGCATTGACTTCCATAAGGTGAATCTTGATTGTACATGGTGGGTTCACATTGATAACTCGAGTAGTAGTCACCATGATCGTAGGATTGATAGTCATTCACTTGTTGGTAGCCATTTCCATAACCTTGAAGTTCATACCCACTAGAGTCTTGATCCCCCCAAGAAGCTTGATAGTAATTAGGAGTCATCATGTCATAGCTTTGGTTCATAGAAGAAGAGGAGTAGCTCATATCGGCTTCCATGTGTGGGGAGTTTAGATCAAACCCCATGCTGGCTCGAAAATCGTAGCTCATACCCGGTTGAGGACTTCTCAATCTAGCAACCGTCCGTTAAAGCGGCTCTAAGTTGCAAGAAGAAGATGGTCACCACCTCTAAGCACAAACTGTAGACTAAGAGCAAACGTGAGAAGCCTAGTGCTTTTTGGGCACTAGACAAGAGAGAAATAAACCTCACACACACAAGAAGCAAGGTAACAAAAAGAAAAAAGAAAAACACAAAAACAAAGACAAAGTCAAGTAACTAGGAAAACAAAGTCTAAACTAGCACCGTCCCCAACAATGGCGCCAAATTGATGGTGAGGATTTGTCGTGGATCCCTACCGATCAATAATATAACCGGCTATTCCTAACTAGGCTAGATAGGGCAAGTCGGGTCGAATCCACGGGGACGGTAAGAGGCGTCTAGACTAGGTCGGCCTAAAAACGAGACTAAGTCAACGAGCTAAACTAAACTAGACAATGACAAGAGGGGGAGGAAACTAGACTAAGACTAAGGTGACGATGAAAACAAACAAGGAAAACGGGCTAGGATTAGGTCGGGGTCAAAGGGGTAATGGAATGGTCGAGAAAGAACTAGATTGAAGGGAGTAGTAGGGTAATCTAGCTGAGGTCCGGGCTCTCGCTACGTAGACCAACCTAGAGGTTTCACCTAAAACCCACCTTGGCAACAAACATGACAAACGGGGTTACTAGCGCGCTATAGTGGCCTAGGTCGCATCCGAGCTCTCGCTACGTAGACCGACCTAGGGGCCGTCCTCACCGGGTTCTCGCTACGTAGTGAGGGAACCAAACCCACAAAAAAACTATCACCCACAAGAGAAAGGCAAGAAAAACAAGTATTTGCAACTACTAGTCATTCAAGCATTTCAACAAACATGTAATATGCATCAAACCAAGAGGAAACCCAAATCTTCCACCAACATCTCTAACAAACCCTTAATCACCCAATTAACACCCAAATCACCCTACTAACCCTAGCAAGAGTACTACTCTAACATAATCAAACTAATACTAACAAGAACAAGAGAAATCAACACAAACATAAACAAACTAGTGAAAATGATGAGCTATGAACAATAAGATGAACAAAGATTGAAACTTGGATGAACAAACAAGATTAAGAGTAAAGAGGAAGAGAAGATTATACCATACTAGTAAAGAATGAAAAGGAGAACACTTGTATAGAAGAAAACCCAAATAATTCCACCAAGGTTGTCAATCTTGGATGGATTCTTCAAGAGATCCAATAATACAAGAGTAAACTAAGATTAGCTACTAATTACCGACTAATCTACTCTAATCTAAGCTAATCTAACCTAAAATAGTCTAGGGTTTAAGGGGAAGTTTCTAACATATGCTTACAAAACAAGGGAAGAGTATATATAGGGTTACAATGAGTAAGGAGAAGAAAAGAATGAGTTGCGTGCTACAGCTCACTCATCCCGCCCGGGACGAGATGGTCTCGCCCGGGACGAGATGGTCCCGCCCGAGACGAGTCCTTCTCGGCCGGGACGGGCTTAAGTCAAGAGCTGTTGGTTTTGTGCACTCCTTCCCGGTCGGGAAGGCCACTATCCCGCCCAGGAAGGACCTTGTAGGCCTCCATTATGATCTTTTTGGTCCCTCCTTGGTTCTCATGGGCTTCTCACCGACTCTCGGGTCTCGGGATCGAGTCTAAGAGGCTCGGGATTGGGTCCCAAGGTCTCGGGGTCGAATCCAAGGCATCGAGTGATCGTTCCTTCTCTCGTTGGCTCCAAAAGTGTATGAAACGAGACGGAATCGTTCCAATTCTTCATGAATGGTCTCGGAAACCTGAAACTAGCTAAAGGAAGCATAAGTAACCCATAAATCACTCCCAAGGAGCGATTCCACAAGGAAAATAAGACCAAAACACTACGAAATAGGCACTACAAACTACACTTATCAATTCGACCCGACTTACCTTAGCTACCCTAGTTAGGTTTTGCCGGTTTTATTTGACGGTTGGGATTCACAAAAAATCCCACCCATCAAATTGGCGCCGTTGCTGGGGACGGCGTAGTTTAGACTTTTGTTTGCTTAGTTGTGGACTTTGTTCTTGACTTTTGTGTTCTCTTCTCCTTGTGTATCTCCGTTTTTCTTCTTGTGTGCTACTCTCCCTTCCTAGTGCCTCACAAGCACTAGGCTACTAACGTTTGCTCAAGTGCCTCTAGCTCATCCTAGGTACCAAAGCGACGTTATGGACATGGCTCGTCCAAGCTACCATCAACCATCACGGGACAACTTTGGGGCAAATGGCCAAGTCCCAAAATTTCACCAACCATATCAACCTCATCAACAATATTATGAACGACCTCCTTATGGTTACCAAGAAAGTTGTCAAGGATCATTCCAACATCCTAACAACTACCAAACACCCTCACATAACGCACACCCGAAAATCCCCAACTTCGAAACATGTCAAATGTTGGTCCAAATGCAAAAGAATCAACAAGAGGCGATAATGACATTGCAAAAGAGCCAACAAGAGATGATGATTTTAATGCAAAAGGGTCAACAAGTGATGATGACCTACATACAAGGGATTGAAAGGGAGTTCAAGGCCCTAATAGGAGTGCAAGATGCGCGCATCAATGCATTCATGGCTCATATCACGATGTCGGCCAATCGAGCTCCACTACATGTTGAGGAAGGTTCATTTGGGCATGAAGGTCGGGTGTCTCAACCCAATCTTGAAGTTACAAATGAAGAAGAGAGGGTCGATCAAGAGGTCATTGTTGAGTGTTGCTTGGGCGGTGAAGATGAGGGAAGAATAGGGGAAGTTGAGGCTTCAAGGGCCCACAATGAGGAGGGGAGTGAACATGATTCTCGAGATAATTCTTGGGGAGCCGATGTATTGGCTATCAAATTGGATTTGTTCGATTTTCTTCGTGATGATCCGGATCTGGACAATCCAAAGCCAAATGAAGACATACCTCCTCTAGGCCAATTAGACAAGGTGAGTGAAAAGGAGCGCAACACTTGGGAGAAAGAAGTAGACGCCTTGGAACTTGCCTTGTACAGGAAATTGGAGGATCCTAAAGCCTCCAATGAAGAAAACTTGATGCTTTCTCCTCCTCTACCGCACTCGATGTCTAGCCCTTTGTCTTGTGAGACGGTTGGTGAAGAGGATCCTTGTCGGGCGGTGGAAAAGAGTTCCACTCTCGACCCCGTAGAAGAAGCGACACCCCTAGGGTGTGATCTCCCACATCATGATACCGAGCTTGACTCTAGACCACTATACCTACCGGATGGTCATAAGAGTCGTAGCTATGTTGGTTACGAAGACCCGGAAGATCACGAGAACCCCGAGCTGAATGAAGATGATCGCTTCTCACCTCCGACTTGGAAACTTTTGAAAGTGGCTAGGCTTGGCCATGTGAGCTTCAATGAAGATGTTGCTAGATCATTTGACTTACTCCTTCGAGCTCTTGACGGCTATGGAGGTGTAGTTGGAGAGAGTATTTTAGTGTAAATATCTTTTCCCTTTCTTTTGTGCTTGTATTTGTGTTTATGTTTGTATAGTTTGGTTTCTAGGGTTGTTAGTTTTTGTGAAATTCTTGTTTATGTGGATTTTTGATGAGCGATGTGAGGGAGGGAATTTGATGTTGTATTTGAGTTCATTGTGATAGGTGTGAAGGAAAGGTGATTCCTAGAGAAGAGTAGATAATGATAGAGCTTGGACCGTGAGAATGGAAGTCGGTTTTTGAAGCTTCGGTGAAGCTTTTGGGGTTTTGGAGGTCAAGAAGACCCATCCCGGGCGGGAAGGGAGCTTCCCGACCGGGAAGGATGTGCCATCCCGACCGGGAAGAAGCCGTCCCGATCGGGATGGAGGTGCAGAAATTGGAGCTTGCTGGAGTGCCGTCCCGACCTGGAAGGTGGCTTCCCGACCGGGACGTGTGTCTTCCCGATCGGGACCATCCATCCCGACCGGGATGGTCCCCTTTCTCCTCTTTTGGCCTCTTCTTTTACATTTGAGCCCACCCAACCATTGTATACCCCCACCGAACCTCCCTACCCATCCTTGCTCATGTCATATGACCCTTACACTTCATTTCATACCCTCACCTCATTTCTCTTCCCTTTACACCGAATTTCACATCGAATCCTACCCCCCCTCACACCATTACTACCTCAACCAGGCGGTTCTATCAAGTTTGAAGAGGAATAGCATTGACGAAGACAAGCCATGTGCCTTTATTGATCATTGGAGACGATGGAGCGAGTGAGTTGCTATCCTATTGGTACGGCAACTATCCTTTCTTTTCCGTCTTTTATTGCTTGTTTTCCTTTGTTTACTCCCCTTCCCCTTATATTTGTGTCATGGTGGCCTTCGAGGCCTTGGTATATAGTTGCTCCCGACTCTCGATGATGTGACTACATCGAGAGTCATTTTCAAAATCCAAAATTTTCAAGTTTTTCACCCTTTTTTGTTGGATTTAGTCGGATTTAAGCGGAATCCGGGATAGGTGACTTGATTACACCTAGCCCTCCCCTCCCATTTCCTTTTATTTCCTTCTTTTTATTTTCTTCCCCCATCCATATCTTTTCTTGTCTTGGCCCATGGTGACTTGACTACACCCCGGCCGGACACCTTCTACCCTTTTCTTCACTTTATTTTTGATTTTTAGCTTTATTTTCGTAGTTTCTTTTATTTTTCTTTTGTCTCTCCGCACACTACGATCGAGCATGAGGACATGGCTCGGTTTAAGTGTGGGGGAGCGATATTCTATCGTAGTTATTTTTATTTTCTTAGTTTTTTCGAAAAAAAAAATCTTCAAAAATCCTAAAAATTTGAAAAATTTTCACAAAAATCAAAAAGATTTTCTCTTTTGTGTTTTCATTTTGTGTCTTTGTGTCGTATATTTATTTGTGTGCGTGTTTTGCCTCCCTTTGTCCTTATAGGTTGCTTTAATCGCCGATGACTTTGGAACGCTCTAAAGACTTCCGGTAACATCTTATCCCTTTTTCTTCTTTATCTCTTGTGGAGTTTGGAGGAAATTGTGATGTTGTGTGCTCGGGTGGAGCTTTGTGCATATTGGTGGGTGATTTGGTGACTTGTATGGAATATCGGGGTGGTGTTTGTTTTATGTTTGTTTTGTTATGTTTTGTTGCCTTTTGTTTTTCTTTCGTTCGTTTTCGTCGTGTCTTTGTTTTCTGTTGTGTTATGTGTCTTGTGCGTAAACCGTTTTCGAAAACCCGGTTTAGAGGCTAGTGCGCGAGTGTCTACTTTCCCTTCCTAGTTGTATAAAATCGAGTCTTGGACTTTAGTCTAGTAGAATGACCCTAAATCAATGATTTCGTTGGTCCTTTACCTTGAGTCCACCTAGCTTACTAGGGATTTACTACGGGATTTGCATTTTGACCATTATGATCACCCACGGTGTGAAAAGGCCTTGGTTACCGAGTCTCGTCCCTTAGGTGACCGTGTTTAGGATTGCTCGACTAGTCCAAGTTTCCCCCTTTTTTGTGGGTTTGAAGAGGGATCGCAACCCCCGACTTACCCATTTACCTACCTCCCACACATATCCACACAATAAGTTGCAATTTGTTGAATTCTCCCTTTCTTGTCATACAAAGAAATGCCAAAAAGCCAAATCAAGCCAAAAGGGCAAAGAAAAGAAAATGAAAGAAAATGAAAGAAAGAAAAGAATGAAGAAAAAGAAAAGGCACAAAAGCCAAAAAGAAAATAAAAAAGAAGAAAAAGAATGGCATGGCAAAACAAGAAAAAAATGCAAAGAAAAGAAAAGAATGCCAAAAGAAAACCCGATTCACAAAAATAACCCCTACCTCTCAAAATAAGCCTTTTCCGACTTTTGCCGTGAAGAGCCTACCAAAGGACCGAGTCCCTAGGAAGGATGATAGCGGCATTAGTCGGTCTTCCCTCATTTTGCATGTTTTCCACCTTTTTACTTGGACTAGTTAGGCGGTTTTGGACACGGGACGACCCTCTTGGCTCACGCTAAAGGGGGCGGGGTCTCACTTACCTACAGTGTCGACTAACACCGTGGTTCTTCACTTTCCACTCCGCCGATCGTCCCGTAGTACGTTTTTAGAAAGTTAGGAGGACCTAGGTAAGTTACCAACGTTTTTGTTGCTTTATTGTCATACTATTAGGGTTTAGTTCATCTCGATTTGTATGATTAGCTTGGGAACGTTGTCACTTGCCTCGAGTCCTAAACCGGTGTTTCTTTCACCGCTTGTTTGAGGGAAGCGGTATTTGTTTTCTTTTGGGTGCAACCGATTATGTGTTTGTTTGTGTGTTCGGTGTCCGGTTGCATCCACAGTTTTGTCGCAAGACCCGACTTGCCTTGCGGGGTGCACTTCTCCTCTAAGTGTACTCGCGTGAGTTGAAGGGGCGTAGGGTGCGCTAATACCCACTCGGATAGTTTAGTAGTTAGTATGTGCTTACTCGAGGGCGAGTAAGGGTTAAGTGTGGGGGAGTTGATAAGTGTGATTTGTAGTGCCTATTTTGTAGTGTTTTGGTCCCATTTTATTTGTTGAATCGCTCCTTGGGAGCGGTTTAGGGGCTTCTTATGCTTCCTTTAGCTCGTTTCAGGTTCCCGAGACCGTTCATGAAGAGTTGGAGCGAATCCGACTCGATACATACACTTTTTGGAGCCAACGAAACTAAGGAACGATCACTCGATGCCTTGGAGTCGACCCCGAGACCTTGGGACCCAATCCCGAGCCTCCGAGACCCGATCCCGAGTCCCGAGAATCGATGGGAAGCCCATGAGAAACAAGGAGGGACCAAAAAGTTCATATTAGAGGCCTACAAGACTCATCCCGGACGGGTATGGCCTCATCCCGTCCGGGATGAAGGAGGAAACGAAGATGGTGCTACTGTGGGTCCTTCCTGACCGGGAGCAACTCTTCCCGGCCGGGACCGACCCCTTCCCGACCGGGACCACCTCGTCTCGGCCGGGACGGGGGTGCTGCAGCCCGCCTTCTATTCTTTTCTTCTCCCTTTCATTTGTAACCCTATATATACTCTTCCCTTGTTATGTTAAGCTTATGCCTTTCATTAGAGACTAAACCCTAGATTATTTTAGCATAGATTAGTGTAGATTAGTCTTTAGATTATCGTTAATCTTAGATTAGTGCTTGTAATTTGGGAATTCCTCAAGATCTCCACCAAGCTTGACAAACTTGGACGTTTGTTTTGGGTTCTTCCATTTATGCAAGTTTCTTTCTTCCTTTCATCTCTAGTTTGGTATAATCTTCTTTTCCTTTCTCTTAATCTTGTACTTACATTAAAGTTTGAATCTTTGTTGTTTGGATTGCTCATAGTTCATAGTTCTTGTTAGTTTCATTATGCTAGTTTGGTTGTTTGAATTGATTTCTCTTCTTAGTGTTAGTTTTAGTATAGATATGTTAGAGTAGTATCTTGCTAGGGTTAGTAAGGTAATTAGGGTGTTAATTGGATGATTAAGGGATTGTTGGAGATTTTGGTGGAAGATTTGGGTTTCCCCTTGGTTTGATGCATATCACATGTTTGTTGAATTGCTTGAATGACTAGTATGTGCATATGCTTGTTTTTCTTGCCTTTTTCTTGTGGGTGATAGTTTGCTTGTGGGTTCGGTTCCCTCATTAAGTTGCGAGAGCCCGGTGAGGACGACCCCTAGGTCGGTCTAAGTTGCGAGAGCTCGGATGCGACCTAGGCCCCGATATCACGCTAGTAACCCCGTTTGTCGTTTGTGTCGCCAAGGTGGGTTTTAGGTGGAACCTCTAGGTCGGTCTACGTAGCGAGAGCCCGGACCTCTCCTAGATTACCCTACTACTCCCTTCACTCTAGTTCTTCCTCGACCATTCCATTACCCCTTTGACCCCGACCTAATCCTAGCCTGTTCTCCTTGTTTGTTTTCTTTGTTACCATAGTTATAGCCTTAGCCTCCTCCCCTTAGATTAGCTCGTCTCGAACCTAGTCCTAGACCCGAGCATACCTTAGTCCATCCTCCCGTCCCTGTGGATTCGACCCGACTTACCCTAGCTACCCTAGTTAGGTTTTGCCGGTTTTATTTGACGGTTGGGATTCACGACAAATCCCACCCATCAAACATGGAAATCAGATCCAGCATTATCAAACCTGTCCAATCGAAGTCCGAGTCATTTTTACTCGACTTCCCCCTTTCCTACCACATTACAATACCTTACCCTCGAAGCCTTAGCCCCACAAAATCGAGCTCCAGATTTCGAAACATCAAAGCCATTTTCGACCTAGCTCCAAATGTCCAAAAACATCCAAACCAGTTACCAACCCCAAACCCGGGAACTCAACCTGCGGTCAGCATGGAACATGCCCAAATAGTTCACACCACCACTGGGGGCTACCCCGGAGAACGCTAACAGTCACGGGATCAACATTCTAACTGTTCTAGCCCTTTGATCAAGACATCATTGGGAATTCACCTAGCCTACACCATCGCTATGGCTATTTAAACACAAAGCCCTAATAAACTAGGCACCATAATATATCTTCCGATCCACCGAACTACGGCTTGGTTTGATTTCACTACACGTGAATACGTAGGCAACCTTTCAACAAGGGCACAACCACCCACATTGACACATGATCAAAAAGCACCGTCATTCCGGTCACGACACTGTCATGTTCTCAGCAGCTAGCTTTGTCGTCTTGGGGGCTTCTATTAGACAGAAGTCCTCCATCCACTCACATAATCCAAATGACTTTCAAAATTTAGCCTCCTTTCTATAGTGTGTCCTAGTACTCGGCCCAGTTGAAGACTAGAATCTGTCAGGGACTCGAAGTGACACCCACTTTGGGAATGTACCCCAAAACCAATAATTCAAAAGAGCACTAGTATACAGCATTGCTACTGCTAAGCCTTGTCCTGCAGGAACAGTCTCATTACAGACTACTGCAATTCCCATGTACCGGATCCTTCCCAGTTTGAAGTTTGACCGTGTTGCCACTCGCCTAGGCTACGGAATAACGCAACTTGAGAGTCTTGTCATCTTAGGTGGCCCACCCCCCTACCGAGTCACAGTCTAACCCCTTCAAGATTCTAAGTCGTGTCTGTCAACTCGTCTTGTCGCATCCAGAGTCGAGTCTGTCGGTACCTCTTTCCCCAAATTTTCACTTCAAAGTTTGCAAAACTTAGCCATTTGATAAAATCCTTTTCGACAAGGTCAAATTTCGGTCTATTTAAACTGTAAATTTCTTTTCTACCCCTTTCAATTTTGAAAACCTATCTCCTAGCACGTGAGTTGCTTTCAGGACTTCTATTTCAAAATGAAGCAAAAACCATTTTCCCCAGCGCAAGCCAGTCTATAGATGCTAACTGCATTTCCTATGTGTTATCTTGCTATATACTATGCCTGTTATTTCTGCCTATGTATCTAACATTTCAGGTACCAGCTAGTGCTTCCCAACGGAACAACAAAGGCGGTGTTTCTCCAGGAATGCTACATCCAAGATGTGATGTGTCGGCATACGGGTACACCCAAGACTTCAGAAGCAAGTCCCGCGCAGCTACTTTACTCCCCAGCATGAGTCGGTGTCTCTCCTGGAATGCTACATCCAAGATGTGATGTGTCGGCATACGGGTACACCTATGACTCCAAAGGCAAGTTCGACTCCCTACGGAGCTATCGTCATCAGGACAGGTATGACCCTTTTCTTATGGCCGGCGAGCCCTTCACGCAAGTCTACTGGACTATAAACGACCCGACCGGAAGGCTGCCAGGTCGTAATCCTCGATTGGCCTGATAGCTACTCTGACTTTCGCCTTGTCCAAGCCTCAGTCAGAGTTGGGGATCTGTAGACACCCGTATTTTGCCTGCTAGTGTGTATAGCAGTCTCCAACAAAACACCCGATGATGATCGGACGTCAACGTGACTTAATACGCTCGAATACGGACTCGGAATCAATAGTATCCGACGTGGGCATTTAGCGGAGTGCAAATCTCTCAAAACCGACCTCAAATCCAGGCCCAGTGGGTCGTTCCTAATAAAATGAGACTAATTTGGGCCAAAACCGACACCAAAAATAAAAACCATCTTTTGGCGACCTGGTCAAAACCCGGTCAAGGACGAACTCGTCTCACAAATCAGCCAAATTCAGCTTCTCGAAACTGGCGCACAATTTAAAATTCAAATTAATCAATCAAATCAACAAGGTCAACACCTTCCTAAAATATCCCGATTCACTTGATCCACTCGATCGAGTGGATAGTACTCGGTCGAGTGGAGCGTCATTCAGTAGATCAGGCCCGTTTTGAAGGGCACTCGATCGAGTGCACTAGGGCCACTCGATCGAGTGCACTAGGGCCACTCGATCGAGTGACCCTAGGTCGGGGGGTAAAGCCTATAAATACCCCCTTAACCCCATTCATTTCACAAGCTTTTTCCATGCATTCTTAGTCTACATTTCTACCCTAATCCTACCATACTACACTACACTACAAACCCTTAGCAACCCTAAGCAATACACACAAAAACCGAGTCCTTCGTCCCTCGAAAACCGACGAATCATCCATTACACATACACATACACATACAATCAAAACTCGAGATCAAAACTCGCCAAAGACCCGAGAGCATCCTCTCCCTAACCAAACACACCCTAACTCACCCTACATATCTCGACACTACCGCGCACACGTCGCTACTACGAGTTCGTTTCCGAGGCCATTTAAGCATGTAGGTTGAGGGTGTCATCAAACCCCATTTCTTTTTCTCCTTTCCCTTTTTTCGATTATATATATATTATTATTATTATTATTATTATTATTATTATTACTAACCTTTAATTTTGTGCATACTAACTTTTTATTTATTTTTGTATACTAACATTTTATTTATGTATTCTAACATCTAACATTATTATACCGTGTATATATACATATTAATATCAAAATCTCGGTTTCGAATACGTTTGACTGTGACGATCACCTAAAGTCCATCTAATTCCTTTACGAGTAACGACGGAGGTGGCGCCCTTTCGAGGAGCGCCGCCCCAATGTGCTCAAGGACGTGATGTGATCGTGATCGGTCATAGTTGAACATATTTGGTCCCATTTCTACAATTAGTGCGGAACCCGTTGACACGAAAACCGACATCACATAATCCGAAAGGATTAGTTTCGATGTCGTGACGTAGAGGGATGCAATTCCGTTACTAATTCAAAACTTCAATCTAAACGATAACATTTTCATAAAATTCCGATAACGGTATTATAATCGTATGCATACACGATTATAGTACCGGAAGCCAAGTTAAATGCAAATCGTGCAATATTTGTATTTAATTTGGCCAACTATCGATTTTAACCAAAAAAGCAACACGAGTTGTCACTCGTACAAGGGCTACTCGACCGAGTACGTAGGCTACTCGATCGAGTAGCACCCAAAAATCTGGACAGTAGCTACGCATGAGGACACACTCGACCGAGTCAGACCATGACTCGATCGAGTGGGTCCTGTAGTCCAGAAAACCGAGAGCTCTAATGCAACATTCGAGCCTCGTCTTTTTTTACGACTTTTAGTCGACACGTGCATAATCAATCACGTAATTCTAATTTTCAAAACTCATGCATATCATGACACCTAAAACGATTTTGATCGACGGTCTCGCACTATTAGTTTTATGTCGACGACTCTTTAGTCGTATCCGACACATAATTAATTTAGACTCCATTTCTCGAGGTGATAAGTCGGGACAAGGCATCGAGGTTCGAGATCGGGTTAGCACCACGCCTAAGTCTCGAACCTCCATCCTTTGATTAATATGCAATACAATGCGTAATTAATTAAGGTTCGTCCGTCTATCTAATTCATGATCTAGTGTGCATTTATTATATGCGGGTCTTTGACGGGTCGTGTATTTATTTATCACTCTTCTTATTTTATTCGATTATTCTATTTTATTGCTCGTTGTATTGTGAATTCCGGGTTGTATTCCGCCCGTGTAATTTGTAATTTATTTACGAGTTTTCTATTTTCGATGTTTGCCATTTATTTATTTAAATGAACATCACATGCTAAATCACTTTGACGTGAATCAAGATGCATTAAATGACGTAGCAAACCAATAATTCACATGCTTAGCCCGAAAACGCTGTTTGCATATCATTTAATTATTTTACTAGCGCGCGTACACGAACACGAACGATGTCTTAGTAGAGGCCGCCATTGTGCGGGCGGGGTTGGGTGTCCTTAGTGGGCTTCCCAACACGTACCCTCACCCCTTACTCAGAACCTTGGTTTTCGGATGTCCGAAACCATTGGCGTACGAGAGTCATTTTATATACGAAAGCCGGTGTAAACGGTATCGATGTAACAATGCAAAGGGACGAGCCCCATAAACTCTGAAATCGAAGTGGGCTTACTTTGTGTATAGACCATGACGACATAGAGTGGGCTCGAATGGTTCCGAATAACCACAAAATTCGGTGGCGGCTCCATTTTGACTTAAATTTCGAACCCGAGAACAATCTTACCACGAGATTCATTCGCCTACCCAAACCCGCGCGTGGCCGCGTCGGGGTGGACCTACGTCATGTCTACAACACCCCTCGACCTAGGGTCACTCAATCGAGTGGCCCTAGTGCACTCGATCGAGTGCCCTGAAAAAGAGGTCTGTTGGGTTCTAAGTGGCTCCACTCGATCGAGTGGATCAGGCGGGTGAGCCAAATTAGGAATGGGTTGACTTTTTTGAAAATTTGAAAAGGGTGATTGAGCGCAATCTTCTAGAAGCTCACCCGGCTGACTTTATGTGTCGGATTCGTCTTTGACCGGGTTTTGAACTGGTCGCCAAAAGACGGTTTTTATTTTTGGTGTCGGTTTGGGCCCAAATTAGTCTCATTTTATTGGAAACGATCCACTGGGCCTGGATTTGAGGTCGGTTTTGAGAGATTTGTACTCCGCTAAATGCTCACGTCGGATATTATTGATTCCGAGTCCATATTCGAGTGTATTAAGTCACGTTTGCGTCCGATCATCATCGGGTGTTTTGTCGGGAACAACTATAGACACTAGCAGGCAAAATGCGGGTATTTAAAAAAATACTAATCAAGTTTTTTAAAATATGAAGCGACAAAAAAAATGACGTAATAAGTGTAAATTAAAACACGGTTTCTAAAAAAGTCTATTTGGTGGAGTCGGTTTCAAAATTAGAAATCGTAAATATTACCGACTTCGTGAATCGAAAATATTAGAAACAAAAAATAAAAAATAAAATCTAATGAGGGGAAAGTTGTCATTTTACGTAATTAACGCCGACGGTAAGAAATAAAACGTCGACGGTAAAGAGGAGTCCCTTTGAATGGAGGGAGTGCTATAAATCAAAATTCCGCCATTCATTGTTCACTTTCCCCTCCTCCTTTCTCGCATTTACTCCTCCTTCTATCCACCCCCTCTCTTCTTTTCTCCTCTCACCTATTTTACTTTTGATTCTTCCTTCTTTTTGAAAAATTATTTGGTGTTGCAGCTTAAAGAATATCTGACGTTTGCCGCGTTTTTGTGCTGAATTTAGATCTGTTGTTTGGTGACCTGTAAATTACTAGTTCAACTCCGTGATTCATGAATGTCAAGGTAACTGAATGCTTTAGGTTGAAATCTGCGGGAAATTTGTCTGCATTTATCTCTTCTGTTTTAGTGGAGGATCCCCTGGTATTGTCAATCATTATTATACCGGAGTAGAGTATGTTTTTAACTGATTTTTATGAGCTAACTGTCCCTTTTGCTTGACTAGTTTGGGTTTAAACTATCCTGGAGACTCATTTGAGCTTCAATTCCTGATTTGTTTTGGCTTCCTTTGAAATTTTGTTCTTTGCCGAATGTTTGTTTACAAGAAGCAAAGTCCTATTCAAGACTAAAAATGAGTGAAATTGTGGACTTGAGCCTTCAATTTTGATTTCTTGTGCACTTGCTTCTGCGGGCTTGAGTCTACTCGAGCTGTTTATTGTAGGTATTGCGTGCGCGTGTGTCTTCTTCTTCTTCTTCTTTTGTGTTTGTTTGATTAAGCTATTGAATTCCTAACTTTTGTAAGAATTTTGATGGTTTGTTTAGGTATCATTTTGAGTTGAGCAGGGAAACAAGATTGAGCATGTGAAAGGTGTTATCTAGGGGGAAAAGGAGTGGTTAGGGATTTGATACTATAGTTGAAATGGAAGGTAGAATAAGCAAGTATCAAAGGGATGTAAGTCCGGAGAGAGCTAAAGTGTGGAGGGAGAGGTCGCCAAACTATGTCCAGAATCGTAAGGTGCCTGTTGTTTATTATCTTTGTCGTAATCGTCAGCTCGAGCATCCTCATTTCACAGAAGTCCCCATTTCATCGCCTCAGGGGCTCTTCTTGAGAGGTATATCACTTATTCCACTCAAATTAATAGTTTCCATATTATGTAAAATGGGATAGAGTTTGTTAACAAGTGTGTTTCCTATTAGATATAGTACTAGGCAAACAAATGATTGAGACGGAGGGAGTAGATTTGTACATTGGAAACCTAATAATCAAGAGATGAATATCTTTCAGGTATGTTAGTTGAAATTTCTTACTGATACTACTCTTTTGTTTGCAGACGTGATTGAGAGGCTCAACGTCTTAAGAGGGAGAGGAATGGCAGCAATGTATTCATGGTCGTGTAAGAGGTATTTACTGATCACGAAACTTTGAATTGCAGTTAATGGAGAGTGATATGTTGAAGAGGGGGAACATTTAATAAAATCTTTATTTCTTTATTTTGGAAACTAAATGCTACTCACTTCGTTTCATTCTTTACGTTTGCTTTTTGAGCACTATTCATAAGTGAGTAGAATTGTCAATATAATTTTTTTTTTTAATTTTAAGAAATACGTAACTTAAGATATGGACAAAGTAAAATGTGTTGTATGTGTATAAAGTAAACGTAATGAATCAAATGAAACGGAGGAAGTATAACATAATGCGTATGTTGGTTAAAGTACTAGTAGCTTGGCGTGTAAACTTGCTTTTGTTGGCCATACTTTGAGGAGACCATAAGTTTAATTTCGATTAAGACCTTATTTGATCACACAACAAAAAAAGATAAAAATATCTACAAAGGCATTCTATGCCTCTATTGGAAGTGTTTTTTAGCAGCCAGTCGATGTCTCTTCCTGAACGCTACCTCTCAAGGGAAGAATGCGTTTTTTTTTGGGTCACCGAAGAGGAATTACTAATAGCTTACTTCCACTTAGGTGCTCCTAATTTTCTATCTAAACAAATTGTCTGCATTTATGAATCCTTGCTATAGCGTGCTTTAATAACCTTTGCAGAAGCTACAAGAATGGGTTTGTTTGGCACGATCTCTGTGAAGATGATCTCATACTTCCTGCACACGGGAATGAGTATATTCTCAAGGGGTCCGAGATCATTGAAGAATCCAATTCAGGTTCTTAGTTCCGCTCAAAGATAACCTAGTTTCCTGTACTTGTGAACTGAGTAGCAAAAAGTTATAACTTCGTCATCTGCAGGTCATTTCAGTCCAATTGCTGCTTATAGGATGCACAGCTTAAAACAATTGCCTGAACCACAATCTGTTAGAAGTAGAGATGATACGTCCCCTTCCATAAGCACAGATGTTAAAGAAACGAAACATCCTGGAGAAGATGAGATATCTCCACCCTCTCAGGATTCAAATTCGTCAAGTGTGTCCCCTGAGTCGAGGGATGGAAACCATTCCCCATGGAGCGTTTCTTTAAGCCTTGCTGAGAGCAAGCTACCCAAGAATGAAGGTGCAACTGATGCCTCAACTCAAACCGAGGAAGTTGTGAGAAAAGCAAAGCATGAAGAAAACTGTACACGAGGTGTTTCTACAGAGGACGGGACATTGGATCGCATAGGCAATGAGAAGAGCCAAGCTCTCTCTCATTCATCAAAACAGAACTCAGATGTGCGTGGAGATTCTGCTTCACTCCCTTCCTCAAGTGCATCATCTTCAGGGGGGAAAGCGGAAACGTTGGAATCTTTAATAAGGTCAGATATGAATAAGATTAATAGTTTCAGGAGACTTGAGGAGGAAGACTTGCGAATGCCATCCAACACCAAAGTAAAAGCATCAAGCATGTTGATGCAACTGATTTCTTGTGGGTCAATATCAGTAAAAGAGCATGGTCTGGGGTTGATATCTATGTATAGGCCCAGGTTTTCTGATTCGAAGTTTTCCTCTCCTCTGTACTCAACTTCAGTAATGTTAGGAGAGCTTGATTGCTTTTCTGACAGTTCCAGACTAATGGGTCTTAGACTTGAAGATAAGGAGTATTTCAGTGGGAGTTTAGTTGAGACTAAAATGGCTAAGCAGGAAGTGGATGGCCGTACCCTAAAACGATCTTCCTCAAATAATGCTGACAGGTAATGATAGCCTTGATTCTTTCTGTATGCTCTTATTCGTTTGCTGAATACCATCACTTATGTATCTTATCTATTTACAAGTCCCCTGAATATCATTACTTATGTATCTTATCTATCCACAAGTCCGAGAATTTGGACATGAGTTGATTCATCAACATGATAGTCTGTCTCCTTATCATTCATTGTCTGCTAGATTGCTATGGAAGTACGGAATACGGATTAATGAGTATATATATGGTATTGGTCGTACTCCTGTAGTACTGAATAATGGGAAAGCTTCCTTTGGGGAAAAATATTCAGAAACACTGGCTACTTTGCTTTTTGTTCTTAGAATTGCATCAGGAACAAATGTTCTCTTATCTACAGTACGTCACTATTTGTTAAACTGGGTTCCTACACATCACTACACATTTCCAGCTGACGTGTAAAGAAATGGTTCCGAGAAATGCGATTAAGGTCTGTCACTTCTCTATGAAAATAACTCTTCCCTCCCACTTTCATGACCTATTTTGCCTTACGCTACCAGAATCCAAAACCAAGAAGCAGTGAGTCTCTGTCTCCACCGAAAATTGCGTAGCTAATCACTGTTATATTAAATGCTGTTGTCAAAAATAGATGTATGATATCTTAGATAATGGAATAAACTTCTCCAGGTCTTCGTCTTCTAAGCATTATGATGTGCATGATTATGATGAATATACATCTTCCACAAGATCTAAATGCATCCCAAGGTCAATCAAAGCCTCACCAAGCAGGCACCCAAGAAGTGAATCTATGAGATCGCCCCTTTCAGATAAACCCAGAGTCTCATTTGACGGAGGTCATGAATCACATATTATATCTCATGATGCATCAAACATAGGCAGTAACAGGATGTCAGAGCCTTCTTCAGGGAAGAGTCCATCCACGAGGGTAAACTCCTTCAGAGAAGAGGAAAAGATCATTCAAATTGAAGAAAGTTAAGTGTCAATTCTTGCACATTTTCCTCAGAGTAATTTTTCTCTCAGTTTTTTTTACATCTGCTAATTTTCAATCTGATACTCTATCCTTGCAGGCTGGCTTCAGGTGCCTGGGTTATAATCCAATCTAAAGGCTGCTAGCGACATCTTGCTGTAGATCCTCGGAAATTCATACGTTCCTTACTTAGATATGAATTTCGACCATGATATTTCAGCCCCGTCTCTTTTTAAGGAAATTCTGTCAAAAATTAGACAGTAAATTTCAAGGCAAAGAATGAAGTTGGTGGGGTTGATGGTGTAGCAATGTGCATGTTCAGGTGGTCCTTTTTTTTTTGGAATACTGAGTTGTATATCATTGTCGATTGCCTCTAAGCAGTAATATTGCCAAGGAGCATAGTACCATGCCATATGCCCATTTCCCTGCCACTGCTTCCGTTTGTATTAGGTTCATTTACTTTTTAGCCTTCCAGAGCAAAAAGTTTGGGCAACAAACCACCTAATCTCATTTATTGATTTCTTTGTTGGGGAAAACTCCTGTAGATTTGGCTTTTTATTATTATTATTATTATTATTATTATTATTATTATTATTATTATTTCATCACAAATTATATTCGTTATACAACTGTTGTACAGTGCAACAGAGCTTAAAACTAGGAATTTATAGTAAAAAGTACTGTATCATTTTAGGTTATTTAGTGATCATTTTAAGTTAGATAATGATCACGTTGATATAAAAAAATGGTAACTATTTATCTGAAAGTGCTAACTAGATAACCTAAAATGATAATTTTTTATCATAAATTACAAATTTTTATTATTGTCGCACAATACAACATTGGTAAACAATAATTACGGTTATTTCATATCATAATCTAACTTATAGATGGTATTCTTAAAATAATCTGAAGTTCAATTAATCTCATAATAATTCTTACTATCGACCCTCATTTCTCGTAGTAAACTTACTCATTTGTTGATGTGTTATTGTAGGTAAAAAATCCTACATTACAACTTAAAATTAAAAATATACAACTTCACCACCATCATCTATCAATCACCGCATTTTCTCCATCTCACCACCCTAATCACCATTGTTGTGCGGAAGCTAAACAAAAGCCGTGGTTCACTAACAACTTGTTAGCTACGTCCGCAGGCGAAGGGAAAAACCTTTTACTATGTCGAAAATGCAAGTTATAGACTCGTATGAGCTTTCTCTAAGTAATGACTTAAGAGACTCAAATAATTTTGGATGGATACTAAGGTGGAGGGGAGACTCCTATTTATATGAATAGAATCCCTTCACCTTTCCTAATCTTTCGATGTGGGACAAAATACAATGTACATGAAACACTTTCCTATTTTCTTAGATGTGGGACAAACCACCAAGCTAGGAAATTTCAACTTCAAGTCACATATTCTAACAATTCTCCACCTTGACTTGAACGATCGCATCTTTCAACGATCATTTTTTATCATAAATTACAAATTTTTATTATTGTCGCACAATACAACATTACAACAGTGGCAAACAATAATTACTGTTATTTCATATCATAATCTAACTTATAGATGGTATTCTTAAAATAATCTGAAGTTCAATTAATCTCATAATAATTCTTACTATTGACCCTCATTTCTCGTAGTAAACTTACTCATTTGTTGATGTGTTATTGTAGGTAAAAAAATCCTACATTACAACTTAAAATTAAAAATACACAACTTTACCACCATCATCAATCAATCACCGCATTTTCTCCATCTCACCACCCTAATCACCACTGTTGTGCGGAAGCTAAACAAACGCCGCAATAATAAAAAGAGACCAAGATTTACGTGGTTCACTAACAACTTGTTAGCTACGTCCGCAGGCTAAGGGAAAAACTTTTACTATGTCGAGAATGCAAATTATAGACTCGTATGAGTCTTCTCTAAGTAATGACTTAAGAGACTCAAATAATTTTGGATGGATACTAAGGTGGAGGGGAGACTCCTATTTGTATGAATAGAATCCCTTCACCTTTCCTAATCTTTCGATGTGGGACAAAATACAATGTACATGAAACACTTTCCTATTTCCTTAGATGTGGGACAAACCAACAAGCTAGGAATTTCAACTTCAAGTCACATATTCTAACAATTCTCCACCTTGAATTGAACGATCGCATCTTTCAACGGTCTTCAGTCAATAGTCGTTTTTCTCCCTTCCCTCGGTTGTCTTTTTCACCAAAGACACGGGTCTTGCCTTTTTCACCCAAGACACGGGCTTGCCTTTTTCACCCAAGGCACGGGTCTTGCCTTTATCACCCAAGACACGGGCTTGCCTTTTTCACCCAAGGCACCGGCTTGCTCCACCTAGGACTTTATACCCTCCGTGGAGCTGTACAGCCCCGAAGGGCTTACATATAACTGTCAACATTTAGCGAATCCAAACAATGCATGAATTTGCTAGGCGGAAACGGCTTAGTGAACATGTCAGCTGGATTATCAGATGTCGCAACCTTTTTCACCACAATGCGTTTCTCACTACGTAGGAAGTGATACCTTACATCAATGTGTTTGGTTCTTTCATGATGCACCCGATCCTTAGCAAGACATATATATAGCACTTAAGCTATCATAGTACACAACTGCTTGATCATGATGTAACCCAAGATCGCCAACTAACCCTTTCAACCAAATACTCTCCTTGGCCGCTTCAGTTAAAGCCATGTACTCAGCCTCTGTTGTTGACAAAGTAACAGACGACTGTAGAGTAGCCTTCCAGCTAAAACCAGATCCACCAAGAGTGTATACGTAGCCAGTCATCGATCTTCTACCGTCTACATCTGCTGCATAATCAGAATTAGAATAACCCGTCATCAAACATGTTGTATCACACCCATATATGAGATTGACATCTGGCGTTCCCCTCAAATAGCGGAATATCCGCTAAACTTGTTGCCAGTGTTCGCGGCCAGGTTGAGCCATAAACCTGCTTACAACACTAAAAACATGCTCAATATCAGGCCTCGTGCAAACCATAGCGTATATCAAGCTACCAACTGCACTAGCATACGGAACACCTGACATGTATGTCTTCTCAGCTTCAGTTTGAGGTGCAAAAGAATTAGATAACCGAACTTTCGCAGCCGATGGAGTGTTTATAAATTTCGCGGCACTCATCCCAAACCTGGATAAAACCTTCAAAATATAACTTTTCTGTGACAAGAAAAGCTTCTTCTGAACCCGATCTCTATAAATCTTCATGCCGAGAATTTTCCTAGCTGCTCCCAAATCTTTTATATCAAACTCGGAACTGAGAAGTACCTTGAGCTTTTGAACATAAGACATCTTCTTCGCAGCTATGAGCATATCATCTACGTATAGGACCAAGTATAAATACGAGCCATCCTCCATTTTGTTATGATAAACACAACAATCATAAGGACTTCTATTGTAGCCATGCCCTACCATAAAGTTGTCAAACTTCTTGTACCACTGTCTCGATGATTGTTTGAGCCCGTATAAATACTTCTTTAACTTACAAGATAGGCCCCTTTTCCCGGAATTTCGAACCCCTCTGGCTGACTCATCAAGATATCTTTCTCTAACTCCCCATGAAGGAAAGCTGTTTTCACATCCAGTTGTTCTAGTTCTAGATCATAATGAGCGACCATCGCTAAGAGAACTCGCATAGAAGTGTGTCGCACTACAGGAGAAAAGATCTCATTGTAGTCAACTCCTCTCTTACTAAAACGTTTCGCGACTAGACGTGCCATGTATCTGATGCTTTCACCCTCTATTGTTCCTTCTTTCCGTTTGAATACCCACTTGCAACCAACCACCTTCCTGCCTTGTGGCACCTTAACTAGCTCCCATGTCTTGTTCTTGTGAAGAGACTCCATCTCCTCACTCATAGCAGTGATCTATTGCGCAAAATCACCACTAGAAACTGCTTCTCTATAAGATAGTGGCTCAGATGACTCAATTTCGTCGGCTACTTGTAGTGCATATCCCACCATCTCTTCAGCATAGCAATTCTAGGAAAGAATTCTTCGTCCCTCTATCTCTTTGATTAACCTACTAGGCTCTCTTATTGTCCGTTTAGGGCGCCCATCCGAAGCCTCTGGTTCATCAATAATGGACCCTTCTGGTTGACTTCCCTCCCCAGCCGGAGTAGTTTCTGGAGCTTCTTCTGTCACCTGGATCGATGTTCTTGGTAACAACACGGCTGGCGCTACATCTGGCTCCACCTATTTCTCGAGACTATCATTCTTGCCTTGACTTGTTGAATTATCAGAAGACACAAACATAGAGCTTTCATCGAAAGTGACACCCCTTCCAAGGATGACGCGATTCTCTGACGGAGACCAAATGCGGTATCCCTTAAATCCATCTCCATATCCCATAAAGCAACCCTTTTTGGCTCGCGGCTCTAGCTTTCCCTCATTTACATGATAATAGGCCAAACAACCAAAAACCTTCAGACATGAATAATTAGCATCTTTACCAGACCATACCTTATAAGGCGTCTTGTAGTCAATCCCCGTATGAGGTGCACGATTTATCAAGTAACATGTCGTCTTCACAGCTTCACTCTAAAACTTCCTAGTCAACCCTGCATTGGAGAGCATGCACCTAACTCTCTCAAGCAATGTTTGATTCATGCGCTCTATAACACCGTTTTGCTGCGGTGTTCCCCTAATGGTGTGATGCCTAGCAATCCCATTATCCTTGCAAAGCTCATTGAACTCAGACAAACAAAATTCCAGACCATTATCCGTTAGTAGCCTCTCGATCTTCTTTCCCGTTTGATTTTCCACCAATGTCTTCCCCTGAATGAAGGTTTTAAGGACCTTACTCTTGTGCTTCAACAAATAAAACCACGTGTACCTAGAGAAATCATCTATAAAGGTGACAAAATAGTTAAAAACCTTCAATACCCTCTACGCGAGCAGGACCCCAACAATCTGAATGAATATAATCAAGCGTTCCCTTGGTAGTGTGCACCCCTTTGCCAAACTTAGCACGATGCTTCTTCCCGAACACACAATGCTCGCAGAAACTAAGATTCTTCATCTTATACCTACCTAGAAGATCCCTCTTGGATAATATCTGCATCCCTCCTTCACCCATGTGACCAAGTTGCATATGCCATAACTTAGTCTCATCTGTGTGACGATTCTCTGACGCTACAGCTGCAGAACCTGTCAACGTCATACCTTGCAATAAATACAAGGTATTTCTCTTGATACCCGTAAGTATCACCTTGGAACCCTGCATAACGTTAAATGTCCCATCTGAACCCGAAAAAGCGAAACCCCTTTCATCTAGAACACCAAGAGATATCAAATATTTCTTCAACAAAGGAACATGTCTTACGTCAGTTAAAGTACGAATCATATCATCACATGTTTTAATCTTGATTGACCCTTTCCTAGAAACTTTGCAGACAACATCATTTCCCATAACAACATTACCACCATTAAAGTTCTCATAAGTGGAAAACCAATCACGATGTGGACACATATGATTTGAGCACCTGAGTCTAAAACCCATTTGTTGGAAGGATGTTGAACCTTATTGACAGTTAAGGCTATATCATCCTTCGAATCATACTTTTAACCTTGGACAACGGCTGCAGTTGAAGGCTTTTTCTTTGGACAATCAGCCTTTTAATGTCCTGGCCGGTTCTTTACAAATGTGGCAAAGGTCATTTGGGCTTGGTCCCTTAGGTTTAGATTTAGACTTATTCTTTTTCTTACCTTCTTGACCCTTCCCTTTGGATGCATTAACTACTAACCCGACATTATGACTTTCACCCACATCAATTGTCGCCTTTTGACGCAACTCCCTAGTGTGAAGGGCCAACTTCACCTCTTCTAGGGTCAAGGTTTCTTTCTCAACAACAAATGACTCAAGAAAATTTTCATACGAGTTGGACAACGAAACAAGTAGTATTAAGTTAGCATCCTCATCCTCGACCTTAACATCTATATTACGTAAATCAAGCAATATACTATTTAATCTATCGAGATGATCTCTAAGGGACATACCATCTTGCATTCAGAGGCTAAACAAGCGTTGTTTCAAGAGCAACTTGTTGGTGAGCGACTTCGTCTTAAACAAAGACTCTAACTTTGACCAAAGCCCCATGGGAGTATCTTCGTCAGCAACTTCGGTGATGACATCATCCGCCAAACATAATAAAATGGTGGAGTGAGCTTTCTCCTCCATCACCTCCAATTCGGCAGCTGCTCCCTTGGCTGACACTGTAGCCTTAATACCATTCGTCAATGGTTTCCAAATACCTTGCTGCTTAAGCAAGGCCTTCATCTTAATTTGCCATAGACCGAAGCTATTCCTCCCCGTGAACTTCTCAATCTTCATACTCATCGCCTCCATGCCCCAATGTGGACATAACATAGGTCACCCGACACGGCCACACGCGGGTTTGGGGAGGCCAATGAATCTCATGTGAGACGAATCTCGGGTTGAAATTTAAATCGAAATAGGAGTCTCCACCAAATTTTGTGGGAATTCGGACCCGTTCGAACCCACTCCACATTTAGGCGTTTTGTGCACAAAGCACGACCCGCTTTCAATGCTAGAGTTTAGGAGTTCGTCCATTTGCATTATGATACCGACGCCGAGTTATCGGGAATCGTGTATTGAATGACTCTCGTGTGCCAACGGTTTCGGACATCCGGAAACCATGGTTCTGAGTAAGGGGTAAAGCTACGTGTTGGGAAGCCCACAAAGGACACCCAACCCCGCCCGCACTTAGCGACCTCTACTTAGATATCGTTCATTTTTCTTGTACGCGCGTTAGTTTGACGGTTAAATGTTATGCAAATAGTGTTTTACGAGATATAGAAATTGAATAAGTTGCTACGTCGATCTAATGCATCTAAACTAACGTAGAAGTTATTTTAGCATGCGAGGTTCATTTTAATACAATAAAACAAACAACGAAAATAAAACTTAAAACAAAAGATTACAAATTTGCGGGCGGAATACAACCCGGAAATACAATACGACAAACAAAATATATAAAAATTGCAACAATAACGGAATGTAAATAGATTGAAAGAAGATATGATGCACGGTTTTGAAAAGAGTAAAACACGTAATGGACTTGACACGTGTTGAGCGAAGTCGTTAAAAAAGTTTATCGAGGCTTAGAGTATGTGGAGGTCTCACGGTTTGACGTGACAGAGGCCACTCGACCGAGTCATGGAGGGACTCGATCGAGTGTCTATTGAGAAAACTCCCTGCCTCGATTTTGGGGTGCCACTCGACCGAGTGGACTGAGGCACTCGGTCGAGTGTCCCCTGTGCGAACAGCAGTTCGTTTCGGGAAACGTTTGGCCTCGAACTTGCTTTAGATTTAAATCGATAATTTTACTAAATCGCGTAGAAATATAATATGATTTATACTCGACTTAGTTTTTGATGCTCGTAATGTATGTGATATTATTACGAGATCGATTATCGAGGATTTAGAAAAGATGCTATAAATCGTTTTAAATTGAATTAGGACGAAATAAATCCCTCCGCCTTATAATGTCGTAATTAATCCTGTCGGACCATGTGACAATTAATTCGGCATCAACGGGTTCGTGCTAAAATGGTTTATCGATTAATCCTTTTAGACGGAACACGTAGTAATTTTCAGGCAACCGGGCGACCTGCGTGTCCCTCGCCCGACTCGCCTAGGCACGCGACTCGCGCCCTCTTCGTGCAACTCACCTGGAGAGCTGTAACCGCTTATTGATTAATTCTTTTAGACATGATATTCGACTACGGATTCGGTATCACATATTTAGAATAACGTTTTACTTGTGTGATTAGACCGAAAATCGATTCTCTCCGCATCACGACATCGTTATTAATCCTCGCGGATTATGTGATGTTCGATTTGCATCAACAGGTTTCGTTCTAACCTTAAAAAAACCAAATCTAGTACATCCAACGATAAATATCCGCGATCGCACTGGGCCCTTGAGTGTTTAGGGCGGCGCTCCTCGAAAGGGTGCCACCTCTGTTACGACTCGTAAAGGGATTAGGAGGATCTTAGAACGGGATTTATCTTTAGGTATACTCGATATGAAATTGTTTTGAATTTTATGTGATTGTATGCGACGTTTATTATCTAATTATGACGATGACGAAAAAAGCGGAAAAAAAGAAAAAAATAAAAGAAAAGAGGACGAGAAAGACGAGAGGGAGAAGAAGAAAAAGAGAGAAAACGGGATTTATAACACCCTCAACCTACATGCTAATTTCGGCCTCGGTTATGGACTCGTAGTAACGGGTGTTGCGCGGGAGTATCGAGGATATAGGAAGAGTTAAGGTGTTTGTTTTTTTGGATCGTTTGCCTCTGGATTCCTAGAGAATTTCTAGAGGGAAAGTCGGGATTGGATGTGTGTATGACATTCTTAGGATTGCTGAAATTATGGAGTATGAATTGTGTTGAATTAAGGTTGTAAAGGGGGTGTATTTATAAGAAAAATCCAACCCCTTGACCTAGGGTTACTCGATCGAGTGCCTTGATAGACTCGATCGAGTGGCCCAGCTGAAAGGAGACAGCGGGCCTTTTGGAGGCCTACTCGACCGAGTGGGCTAACACTCGATCGAGTGGGTCAGCTGGAGCGTGATATTTTGAGTTTTGATTTTGAGTTGGATTCTTGAAGTTTGCATGACTGATTTGTGTCTCGGAAACGACTTTGACCGGGGTTTGACCCAGTCGCTAAAAGACGGTTTAATTTCCGGTGTCGGTTTTGACCCAAATTAGTCTTATTTGACTAGAAACGACCCACTGGGCCTGAATTTGAGGTCGGTTTTGGGAGATTTGTACTCCGCTAAAAGATCGCGCCAGTTACTATTGATCCGAGTCCAAAGTATTAAGTCATGTTTTACGTCCGATCATCATCGGGTGTTTTGTTGGAAACTGCTATAGAAACTAGCAGGCAAAATGCGGGTGTCTACAGAGCCCTCACTCTGACTGAGGCTTGGACAAGGCGAAAGTCAGAGTAGCTACCAGGTCAATCAAGGATTAAGACCTGGCAGACTTCCGGTCAGGTCGTTTATAGTTCGTTAGACTTGCGTGAAGGGCTCGCCAGCCATAAGCAGAGGGTCATACCTGTCTTGACGATAATAACTCCGTGGGGAGTAAATGGAATGCGCGGAGACTTGCTTCTGAAATCTTGGGTGTACCTGTATGCTGACACATAACAATTTGTGTGTAACATGTAGGTGAAATACCGACTCACGCTGGGGAAATAAAAATTTGATTTTTTGAACATTTTGAATTTTTTTGAAAAGACCTAGGAATGCTAGGGATGACTTGATTCCTGTATCAGATTCGGAGAAGAGCTTTGAAGCCTTGGGTAGGGGCCGCATGGGCTGAGAAAGAATTGACAAAATTTCTATTCCTAAAGTAGTTAGGGATGCTAACAGGATTTTCTCATTATAAATAGAGGCTCCCTGCTTCAATTTTTTGCATCTCAAATCAAATTCCTTTCTCAAGATCTATTAGACTCTCAAGAAAAATATCTGCTATGGTTATCGAGCAATTGACTGCAATGCTCCAGGCGTGGTCCCAGTACTTTCGGGACGAAGAAAAATTTCAGCTGACCCAGATGGGAATTTTTGCTCTATTCCCACCCCAACGTCTTAGGTTTGACTCGCACTTTCTAGATGCTTGCCTAACTTTTTGCTAGGATACTACCCATCATGTTTTTACGTTTCCACGAGCAGAAATATGTCCTCTCCCTGAAGAGATTGCAGCTGTAGGTGGTTGGTGCCCCAGTGCTCGTCCTGCTATTCCTCCGTTCTACCCGGATCCGAGGAGGAGGTTGAGGGATTTTCTTGGTTTGTCCCATGCTGAGACGGACCGTATGGTGGGAGGTGATAATGTTTCTTTGTTTGACCTGGCTGATAAATTTATGAATACCGGTGGCGCAAGAGTTACTGCTACTCATAGACGTAGGGCTTTTGCCTTTTGCATGTTGCACTGATATGTTTTTGAGGGGAAGATGGAAGCTGACTCGTGTTTGGGCCAGATCAGGCTGATTGGCATAGTTGATCAGATGGAGACGGGCCATAGCCCGGCTTGGCTAGCAACAAGGGAGATCATTACGGGTCTTGATGCTAGGAGACTCGACCTGGACCGTCAGCTGACGGGAAGCATCCGTCTCTTGCAGGTATACGTCTCGCGCGATTTTCCTTTTTTTTTTTCCGCGGAATTCTGACGCACAGAGGCCACTCGATCGAGTAGACCTGACACTCGATCGAGTAGACCCGACACTCGATCGAGTGACCTCGGTAAAGAACGCCTGCTTGATTTCAGCTAGACCACTCGATCAAGTTAGGTGCGACACTCGATCGAGTGCCTACCAGCGAACCCGAATTTTGCTTACGGAAATTTGTGTTTCTTTCTTATCAGATTTGGCAATCCAAGCGCTTGTCGATCATAGAGCCCCTAGTGAGTATATCCAAATATAGCAGCAGCCAAATTAGCTCGAGGAGACGGCGGATAAGCTCGAGTCATCACATAAACCGGGCTTATTGGGACGAGGAGCTAGCGTTTCATGGTGGACCCTTGATCAGGTGGACCGTCATTTGGTGGTTCGTCTCGAAATTGACGGGTTTAGCCAAGAGGGATAAAGCTCGCTACCTGGTGATCCTGTCACTGGAGTGGACCGTCTATATTTACCCGGATCGCATTCTGAGGCAGTTTGGTTCGTCTGAGCGAATCCCTGAGACTGAAGCAATTATCAGTGTTTCGCTACAATTGACGGACGCTATGTGTGACACGTGGCTACAACGCTGGTTTACCCGTGCCACGTGGACCATACCCCGCCCTTGCCAATCCGTTTGGGTTTCGGAATCATACCGTAAACCTTTGAAGGTTAATGAGGCTTTTGACCTGGTTCGCCGAGAGATGGTGAAAGACAATAGGGGTTTCTTTGACGAAGGAGAGACTCCTGCTACCCTTGTCTGATTGGAGTCGGATCTTAAGTCAAAAACTAAGACTCGAGCTAAAGTGGCCGGTGCTAGCGGCTCACGGGGGCGGCTAAGCCCCCAGACTGACTTGGCGAAGATTGGTGGCCTGAGACCGACTGGGCCCACGCGATCGGTTTCTGGAATGGGTAAGGGACCGACTTGGGCCAACTGAAGTGATTGAGGACTCGAGTTCGAAGAAACGAGTCCGGGCCAAGGAGGTTCCCGAGGTGATTCGGGAGCGCTCGCCTCCGCGTCGTCGCCAGTGGATGGCCAAAGAGGCCAAGGACAAGGGAAAGGGCAGGATGCCCTAAATACCGAGCCCTTAGTTTTTTTATTATTTAAGTATTACTATTACTTATTTAGTGTCGTGTACTCTTTTTGTTTTTGGATTTTTTTTTGAATTTTTGCAATTTGTAATTTCCCGAGTTTATCGGGTTTTTTAGTAATAAATAAAGGAAGTTTATTATTTAAACCGCCTCTGTTTTTTTCTCGATTGCAGTGGTTGTGCCGTTTTGAGGGGCTGCCTACGTATCCACAATTAGCGGAATCAAACCAAACGTAGTTCAGATTTTTTTTATAAATTTTGCAATCTCGAGATACACCAAGACTATTGGTTCAAGATGTTTACAACAGTAGAATAAATAATTCTAGCTTATGACTTGCTTTTGAAAGTTTATAAAAAAAACAATTTAAATAAACTTTGCTAATGACATTGAGAAAAGGGCTTAAGGGTAGTAACGCTTCAGCTAGTCTAGGTTGGTTGGGTTGACAAACTCATTCCCGTCCAGGTCCGTCAGCATCACATCTCCGCCAGATAGAATCTTCTTAACCAGATATGGCTCGACCCAATTAGGTTTGAATTTTCCCCTCGGGTCTACTGGTAATAAGGCTCGAACAGACTTGAGAACCAAATCCCCTTCTTTAATGTTCCTGGGCCTTACCCTTTTATTGAAGGCCTGTTGGATCCTTTTTTGATATATCTGAATGTTATTGAGGGCACGAGATCGTCGTTTATCTAATAGGACTAGCGAGTCATACCGTGCTCAAACCCAATCATCTTCAGGTACTTGACTTTCTAGTAGGATCTTGAGGGACGGCACCTCGAACTTGACTGGTTGGACTCCTTCCATCCCGTATGTTAAGTAATACGGCGTTGCACTAGTTCTGGTGCGGATTGACGTCCGGTACCCCCCACAGTGCAAAGGTTACTTTATTGGGCCAATCCCGATAATTGTCAACCATCTTTTTGAGTATGGTGACAATCGTCTTATTAGCCGCTTCTACCGCTCCATTTGTTTGGGGTCGGTAGGGCGAAGATGTATGCCTTTGAACTTTATACTTGGTCAGCAGGGTTGCTGTTTCGGCTTGAAAATGGGTCCCGTGGTCACTGATAAATTCATGCGGGAGCCCGTACCGGCATATTATCTTGTTTTGGATAAACTTGGCAACATGCTTGGCATTGAGAATACGGCAAGATTCAGCTTTGACCCATTTGGTGAAATAGTCGATAGCTACCAAAATGAAGCAGTGTCCGCCAGTACCCGAGGGATTTATCTTCCCGATTATGTCAATACCCCACGTTGAAAATGGCTAAGGCGACGTCATGGTATATAGTGAGGATGACGGCATATGTTGAACATTGGCGAAGATTTGACAATTATGGCAATGTTTTACATATAACTTGCAGTCGGTTTCCAGACTATTCTAGTAATATCCGAGCCTCATGATTTTTCGGACTAGCATCTGGGCATTCATATGCGGACCGTTTTCACCATCATGCACTTCGTCCATGACCTTCTCAGCCTTAAACTTATCAATACATAGGAGAAGAACCCATGTGCCGTTTTTTTGTACAGCTGCCCGTCGTTGGTACGGACAAACTGGGTTGCCAGCCTTCGTAAGGCTTTCCTGGCTCGACTGTCAGTCCCGGGAGCATATTCCCCGGTCGTCAGGTATGTCATAACAGCTTGATACCATGGCTCGGGATCAGTTATCTCGATGTCTTCAATGTCGTGGATATATGTCGGTTCGGACTGTCTTTCGACACAAATTGGCATTCTGGTTAAGTGATCGGGAATATTTAGTAAAGATGCCAATTTTGAGAGTGCATTTGCAAACTGATTTTCTTCCCGAGGCAAGTATATATACTCCACCTTTTGGAATTGTTTCTCGAGATCCCTTACTCGTGCCTGGTAGGCCATGAGATTAGTGTTCCGAGTTTTTCATTTTTGAAGTGCTTGATTAATGACCAAGGACGAGTCACCGTGTACCCGGAGATTTGTGACCCCAAGTCGGCGGCGGCTTGTAGCCCATGGATGCATGCTTCATACTCAGCGGCGTTATTGGTAACATCGAAGTCTAGTTTGATGGATACGGGAGTGTGTTCTCCTTTTGGTGAAATTAAAAGAATTCAGACTCCGAATCTTCGGAAATTGGATGCCCCGTCGAAGTATAAGTCCCACTTTTTGGTATCGGTATGGAAAATATATTCATCTGGGAAGGACCAAGTGTCGGTGTGTCCTTCTTCGGATACGGGACTGTAAGCGAGAAACTCGGCTACTACTCGGCCCTTAATAGTGGAGCAGACATGATTTCCTTGATTTTATCGAAGGCTGCTTGACATTTATCGTCCCACAATATTCGCTCCCCTGTCTTCAGTTTCTTGAAAATCGGTTTACATACCATGGTTAGTTTTGAAATAAACCGGCTGATGTACTGGACTTTCCCGAGGAACCCTCTTATTTCTTTTTCGGTTTTAGGAGGTTGTATATCGGTAATGGCTTTGATTTTAGCTGGATCGACTTCGATGCCCCGTTGGCTAACGATATGACTCAGTAATTTGCCAGATGTTACCCCAAAACTGCATTTTTGAGGGTTTAGCGTCATGTTGTATTTGCGTAATCGGGTGAAGAATTTTCTCAGGGCAGTGATGTGATCGTGCCTATTTTTAGATTTGACAATCATGTTGTCCATGTAAACTTCTACTTCTTTATGCATCATATCGTGTAATAAGGTCGTGGCGGTTCGTTGATAAGTGGCTCCGGCATTGATGAGGCCGAACAGCATGACGGTGTAACAGTAAGTACCCCAAGGTGTAACGAAGGTGGTCTTACTCATATCTTCTTCCGCCATCTTGATCTGATTATACCCGGCATACCCGTCCATAAATGATAGAAGGGCATGATCGGCCGTGTTATCTACCAGTATGTCGATGTGTGGTAACGGGAAATCGTCTTTCGGGCTCGCCTTGTTAAGATCCCGAAAATCCACGCATACACGCACCTTACCGTCCTTTTTAGGAACTGGCACGATGTTCGCAATCCAGTCCGGATATTCGGACACCTGTATGAAGCCGGCTTTGAACTGTTTGTCGACTTCTTCTTTGACCTTGAGAGATCATTCAGGCCTCATCCCGCGGAGCTTCTTTTTAACCGGCTTAAACCCGTCTTTGATCGGTATGTGATGCTCAGATATTTCCCGGTCTATCCCCGGCATGTCCTTGTAGGACCATGCGAAGATGTCTTTGAATTCTTGAAGGAGGCTTGTGAATTGTTGTCTCTCCTCGGGATCTAAAGATAACCCTATCTTAAGCATCTGGGGCTCTAAGGTTGTTCCCATATTTACGGACTCAGTTTCTTCGATTACCGGATCCCGGGATTCCCTTTGCTCTAGTTGCTCGATCAGATGTGGAGGTAGGGGTACTTGTTCGTCGGGTTTCGCAATGTCATTGCACAAAACATTTTTGAAATTGGAAGCATTTTGAAAATAAGACAAGTCGTAATCAGAACGGTTGTTATTATTGATTGAAAATTTTGAAAATAGCTCGAAAAAAGCAGCCATCTGATCATTGGTCAGTGGCGGGATAGGCAGAGCGCTCGGGACAGACCCCAAAGCACCAACAGTGTGATTAGCTAAAGGGAGAGGGGTGGTTACAGGAGTGACTCTAGCACTAGACTCTCTAGTCTCATCCTCAGACTCAGACTCAGACTCCAACTCGGACTCAGACTCAGACTCAGGCATGTCTCCTTCTCCAGTGATCAGCTTGTAAGTCCTTCCTTGACTGTCAGTCCATTTGACAGTCTTCCTCCAGGCCATGTTTCCTGTCTCGGAGCCAACATCCGAGATTAGTTTAGTCGGGTCAAACCTATTGCTGCGAAGGATAAGGTTGACCAGATCTTCCTTTGGAGTTGGGGCTATGGTGTCTTCCCCAAAAAGTAGCCCTAGCGCGGGCTCAGCATCATTGGCATCTTCTGACTGGATGACGGCGAACACATCATCCGGGATGTAGCTGCAGTCCTGAGTCAAGTGGGTCCCAGGGTGCACAGCATTGGGTTGGTACAGACCAACCTGGACGACCCCGAATACCGGTGTGACGAAGTAGTCTGTCAGTCGTGGGCTATAAGGGCTCAAGTGGATGTCCTTACTGATGTTGCAGGTTCTTTCGATACCTACCCGAACAACGTTGCCCGGAGTAGTAGCATAACCGAGGCAAAAGTGAGAGTCTTCATCTTTAAGGACCTCGATAATCTTCCCGGCTGGAAGATTGGGTCGGGAGGTAGCCGCCGAAAAGTACCCTAGATTTTGTAGCATCGTGTCGATGCTAGTTGTGAAGTAGGGTCGGAAAAATACTCCTCTTCAATCATTCCTATGAAATCGAACCTCTGAGGTCCGAGCGGCCCGTGGTGTTGCAGCTAGCCACGGTCATATGGGTTGCCTCTAAGGTGATGACATTATCTTGTAGGGGCAACTTAACTTTCCGGTGAAGGGTGGAGGATACCGCCTTGACAGCGTGGATCCATGGTCTCCCTAGGAGCAGGTTAAATAAAGGAAGAGGTGACATCGATTGCCAGGAATTCTAGCTCATTTTCTACTGGGCCCGTTATGACGATCAGTTTTACAGCCCCAGCTAGCGACTTTGGGCTCCCATCAAAAGCCTGGATGGTCTGAGAAGTCGGGATATAGTGAGCCTCGCTAATGCCGAGGGCTTTGGCGGTCCTTAAAGGAAGGACGTTGACCGCGGACCCGTCGTCGATTAAGGTCATCAGAAGATACTTCCCACGGCAGATCACCGTGATATAAAGGGCTAGGTTGTGGGTAGCCCCGAATGGTGCTAGATCGGTTTCAGAGAAGGTGATCAGCGGGCCCTCTTCCTTAGCTTTTCCCTTTAAGTGGGGTAGGACCGTGGCTACCATTTCAGCAGGAGTAGCCGAGGAGTCGATCTTGACTTGATCGAGGGCCTTAGTGAGTGCCTCTCGATGTTCTTGTGAGCTGACTAGGAGCTGCCATATAGAGAGGTCAAATCGGGTCTTCTTTAGTTGCTTCACGAGAGCCTTTTCAGTGCTCGGCTCTTCAGGGGCGATTTCCGTCCTGATTGGCTCAGTGACGGTTATCGAGGTAGGGGTGTCCCTAGAGCTAATAACTTGATAGGGATGACCAAGGTGGTTGCTGGCTAAGGCCTTGGACTTAGCCTTCCGGATCTCCTCCGGGGTAATGGGGACAATGATAAGTGTCATTTGTAGTGCCTATTTCGTAGTGTTTTGGTCCCATTTTCCTTGTGGAATCGCTCCTTGGGAGCGATTCATGGGCTTCTTATGCTTCCTTTAGTCTGTTTCAGGTTCCCGAGCCCGATTTGGAAGAGTTGGAGTGATTCCGACTCAATACATACACATTTTGGAACCAACGAGATAAAGGAACGATGACTAGAGGCCTTGGAATCGACCCCGAGACCTTGGGTCCCAATCCCGTGCCTCCGAGACCCGATCCCGAGTCCCGAGAGTCGACGAGAAGCCCATAAGATACAAGGAGGGACCCTAGAGCTCTTATTGAAGGCATACAAGACCCTTCCCGGTCGGGATAATAGCCTTCCCGATCGGGAAGGGAGGCACATTTAGAAGCGCCACTGTGGGTCCTTCCCGGTCGGGTTGAGCCCTTCCCGATCGGGATGGCAGAACCCTTCCCGATCGGGATGATCCGTCCCGGTCGGGATGGGCTACAGCTCACCCGCATTCCTTCTTTTCTTCTCCTTCATTCTTGTACCCATATATATACTCCCTTCTTGTAATTTTAAGACATCTTATCTTACCCTAGATTAGTTTAAGCCTCCATTATCATTCTAAACCCTAGATTATTGCTACTCTCATTAGTTTAATCCTCTCTTTGATCCTTAGTTAATTATAGTAATTAGTTCTTGTATTAAGAGGATACTTGAAGAATTCTCCAAGATTGACAACCTTGGGTCTTATTTGGGTTCTTATTTATACAAGATTGCATCTTTTCATCTTCTTAGTGTTGGTATAACCTTTCTTACTCTTTATCTTGTTTATTCAATCTTGTTTGCATCTTGTTATATTGTTATTGACATTGTTCTTGTTAATCATTATGGATGTTTGTTTGGTGATAATATTTTCTCTTGTTATGGTTGTTTTATTCATGATAATGAGTGAGTAGTCTTCTTCTGGGGTTAGTAGGGGGATTAGAGGTAGATTATGGATGATTAGGGTTGATTAAGGGGAAAAGGTCTCATCTTTGTTGTTAGTCACATTGTAGGCACCCTATGTGTTTGTTGATATGCTTGTGTGAGTTGTAGTGGCCATGCTTCCCATACTTGTGTTCATCTTCTCATTGATTGTTTATTTTGTGGAAATGTCGAGAATAGTTTAGTCGCGAGAGCGCGGACTAGGGTCTAAGTTGCGAGAGCCCGGACCCACCTTGGCATCGGTCTAAGTTGCGAGAGCCCGGACCGACTCTAGTGATTAGGAGACACCTATACCCTTGATCACCCCAATTACCCTTCTACTCCTATGAACCTGACCTACCCCACTTCTTTCCTTATTTGAGTTCATCTTCTTAATTAGACATCGTTTACTCTAGTTTATTTGTTAGATCGATCATTAGCATTGTTTAGCGTTGTTAGTCTAGTTCTTATTCCTCCTCCTTAATAGTTTTCCATTTATCGCTTCTTCGTGTTTGTTGGTAATCTAGTCTCGTTGTAGGTAGACTTAGTCTAAACCTTGATATACCGTCCTCGTGGATACGATCCCGACTTGCCCTAGCTACTCACTAGGTTAGTCGGTGTTTTATTGTTGGCTAGGGACGTGACAAATGCTTACCATCAGACAACTTCCCCTTTGGCGAGGTATACACCGTCCTCGTCGCATCAGATCCCGTTTATTTGCGGGATAAATGGAGAAATAAGGTGTGAGCAGTCAATTACTTCTCCGGCAAAAATGGCGTGAGCACCTAAGGGATTGTCCTTATTACTCGGCTTGTCTCCAGGTAATGGGATCTTTCCGCTCTCGATCAGATCCTGGATCAGGTGCTTCCGCTTCCAACATTTTTCGGTGTCATGCCCATTGCCTCGGTGGTACTGGCAGTAGGCCTGGGCGTTGTAGGCCTTGGAGCGTCGCTCGACCGGGTCTTCAGGAGTTGGGCCTATCGGTTGGATCAGGCCCTTTGATGATAGCCTTTGTAAGGTATATGTATAGGTAGTACCTATATCGGTGAATACTCGAGGTGTGGCATTCTTTTTGGACGGGGTATCAAGTAGATTAACCGCGTCGAAAATGCTGCGAGTTGCAGCTGCTGGGGCTTGGCAGTGGAAGAAGTAGCCCCTTGGTATCCTTTTGTAGAGGCCTTAGTAAGGCCCTCTTGCCTCAAATCATTTTCAATCCTCGTCCCCATTTCAGTTAAAGTGGCGAAATTAGGTTTGACGGCGTACCGAAGATGGACCCGATAGGAGGGGAGGAGGTTTTTGACGAAGGCCTCCACTAAAGTTTTTTCACTGGACTTGTCGACCAGTTTCACACTTTCGGCCCTCCAGCGTTGAAGATATTTTGTAAAGCCTTCCTTGGGCTCCTAGGCCATAACTTCCAGGGAGCGTATTATGGTCTGGATCTCGGTGTTATCAGCATAATTCCGAGAAAACTCCGTGGCCACGTCATCCCAAGTTGGGTATTTCTTGGGGTCTAGCTTGTAGTACCAGGCTTTTGGATGCTTCTCGAGAGAAGCGACAAACAAGTGCTTGAACATGGTCGATTTCACTCCCTTAACGGCGATAAACTCTTTGAAGGCCCGGATGTGGTGCAACGGGTCTTCATTCCCCTCAAACATTGGTAGTCCCGTAAGGTTGAGGTTGGCGGGCAGTTCATCATTCAAGGGCGCATAGACACGGGCGTTTTCCGTGTGGATAGTGTTGTTTGTTGACAAGTGGACCTGTTCCTCCAGTCTGCGGACTGCGTTGACCCGTTCAGCTAGGGGCCCAATGGTATCAGCCCCAGCGGCAGGGGTTCCCTGCTCCACGACACTCAAACGAATAACAATAGCTATTTGGTCGGACCTTATAGCTGTCAATTGGGCCTCAATCTAAGTCTGCTTTACGACCATAGCGTCCAATGAGGTTGCCAGCTTGTCCAAGGATTCTTGCATTTTGTGCTTGTGTTTGGTTACCGGTGGCCTTTCTGTAAGAATAACGCGTAATCAGATACCGACCCAGATCTTGGAATCAAAACAGTACATCCCGAGCAAGGAAAAGACTGAAAAGGAAAACGACTCGGAAGGGACACCTAGACGGGTGACTCGTGGATAGCGGGCTTTCCTTAGGATTCGGCTATGTGGGCCGAGTCCCGTTTGAAGGAAGGTCCACGTGAGATTTTCCCCAGACTTTGGACTCGAATGTGTAGACGGGCTTTCCTTGGTAGGGCTATGTCCTACATTGGTTAGCCTTGTGTAGACACCCGGATTTGGACCTGGTGGCTGCAGAGGCGCCCAAAGAACACCCGATGACGATAGGACTGCAACGCGACGTGGGTTCTCGATGTTTTAGGTAGTTTTTCTATAGAAAAGATCGAATAAATTACTCGGGCAAATTAAACTAACATGATGGCAGCCTTAGTCGTATCGTTACGGTCGCATAGACACTAATTAGAGTCAATTCTGACACCAGGACCCCGAGTCGGTCTCGAAACTCGAACCGAGTCAACACCGCGCCAAGCGAACCTCGGGATGAACACCCGAGGCTAGGTCAAACCCGGGTTAAACTTAATCCCCAAGAATCAAATCACACTCCTCCCTCTCTGTTTTGGAAAGTATCAAAACCGTATTCTCAAAACTCCGACCGCCCCACCTCACGCGCCTGGGTCTTCCCACGCCTAGGCCCAGGCGCCTGAGTCTCGGTGCGCCTCAGCTCAGGCGCCTATATGGGCGACGAGGGCCGAAAACACCTATAAATATCGCCCTTCACGCCCTCATTTGGACACATCTCATTCTTCTCTTCCCCCTTTAAACTCTCGCTAAGGGCTTGCACTCAGACACCCGAGACAAACGATCCACTCGATCGTAGTTCCGATAAAAAAGCGACATTGATGCTACTCCTCACCTTCGAGCACCCCACTCGATACCGAGGTGCCTGTGTTCGACTAGCTCAAGTCTAGTGTCAAAGCTCTGCCAGATTAGCCGCAGAACCAGTCCATAGTAACGGAGCTCTGCCGGAGTAGCCGCAGAAAAGAGTCAAACGGTAACGGAGCTCTGCAGGAATCACTGGTCAAGCTAGGAGGATCCGCCTGTTGATCGAGTCGTCACTAGGTTGCCATCTAAACAAAACTTTCCATACTCGCACTTTCTATTATTATGCACTACGATAACACTAGATGTGGGCACTAGGCCCACAAACATCTACTAAAATACGTAACGTCCCAACTTCAACCACAAACACTAAACACACTAAATAGACCCGAGTAATTCCGAGATCCGTTCTCAAACTATCTATGCATCGAGTCCCGTTTAGTGTATACTCCGAGGGTGCAACTCCTCACTACATGATTTATCTACATTCACATTTACAGTTTTTCGTATGATTTATTGCCTTTATGACCTTAGTGATGGTCGGGTTCCATATTAGTCCCGGTGCTCACCTTATTAGGTTCGACACATCCCCATTAATACCGAACCGACGCATCTTAAGCAGAATATCAGGTAAGGTATACCACGAGAATGACTAATATCCGTATTATCGCGTTAAAACTGATTTGCTAATATGTATAATACTAGTACTCTCTATCCTCCTACGTGCAGCTTTTCATGGCCTACTTGTCACGTCAAATCGCATGCAAAGAATGTAAACACAACAACATTGACGACAAAAAAATTACTTGTCCTTGAACAACCGACGTAGCAAAAGGCATAGGGTTAAAACAACGGATGTTACATTACTTCCATCACAACAAAAGAACTAGGATATCAGCCCACCGATTGATTAGTAGAGGCCGCTATAGTGCGGGCGGGATTGGGTGTTGACATCTATCAGATGTTGGCTTCCCAATACGTACCCTTACCCCTTACTCAGAATCGAGGGTTTCCGGATGTCCGAAACCATTGGCAATGAGAGTCATTCCCGGCATGGAGTGCTTAAGGGTACAAGTCTTTATCTTTAGGTCACGTGCCACTCAACATTGTGCCGGCAAGGAATCAAAGTTGACTTGAACGGTTTCCGAGTCCCCATAATTGACTCGGTGGTGACTCCACAAATCGGCAACAACTTCAGTTCACTAAAAAGGTCGCCTTACTGTTGTGTGCTAAATTTAGACCGTTTTCCCTCCCATTTAGACCTATTTTCCCCTCGTTTTGCGAGTCTTGAGTGCGATTATCGCCATATTTTTGCGTACTTCTCGCATTAGCGTCCCTCTTGTGCGTTTTACGTGTTTTTGGTAGTTTTTCTATCAATTTTGATAGGTTTTGCTACAAAAATCATGACTGAGCTTCCACGAGCACAAGAGAAGGGAAAACCGTCCAAAGAGCAAAGCACACAACTTAAAGTTTAAAGCCATCCGATCAAACAACGAAGAATGAGACAAGATTCGAGGCCAGAAAAAATGACCGGGCGAAATTTCACCTGGTGAGACACCACCGGGCGAAATTTCACCCGAAGGTGAAACGCCTCCCCCGAAGAATTTCCGAGCTTACCCACCGGGCAAAACTGACCGGGCGAAATTTCGCCCACCGGGTGAAATTTCGCCCGATGGGAAGAAGTGCCAAAAATGCCAAAAATGAAAGAAAATCTCACCGGGCGAAAATTTCACCCGATGGGAATTAACGTCAAGTCCGCAGGGCGAAGTTTCACCCCATGGAGATGCTAAGGGAGATTGTCTCACTGATGGAGCATAAAGTTGGATTTGGGCTTTAGGTTAAAAACCCATTAAGAGATTACTATATATATGTTACCCTAATTCATTGCCTAAACCACCTCTCCATTGTGCTAAGGAGAAAAGACATTACACCCTTTCACCATCCTATTACACCATCCATTAGTAGTAGTAATCTAGAAAAATCCTCCAAAATTCTAGTAGTTTACATAGTAATTAATAGTAGATCTACAAGTTTCCATCAACAATTATTTAGATTTCAAGGTTGTAAGAAGATTATTCAAGTTTTATTTGAAGATTTGTTGGGTTTATTGGAGGATTAGTGACAAGTTCTCCATTTCATTCATCAAAGATTCAATCTTTATTTATGATATCTTCTTATTTCTTATAGATCTACATAGTTGGTATAATTATGTTCCACTCCCTAATCTCTAGTTTAGTTTTTCTGTTGTTTTCTCATCATCATCTTGTTTAGATCTAATTAATATGCATGTTATGATGATTTCTATAATGATGTGTGAGTAGATTTCTTGTTGGGGAGTTTAGGGATGAGGGCTTGGATTATTTGAATATAGGGATGTTGGTGGGTTGCTTGCATGTTGGTTTATCTTATTTATGGTGTTGTGTCATTGTTGTTTTAGTCCGGCCAACTAGACCGACCTTGACTAATTTCTATCAATATGGGGAAACTCGGGGTAGAAATTACCATGACTAGGGACTTACCCTCATTCGCCGCGAAAGCGGGATTTTAGGTGAGTATCAATATTGCGACAAAAACTCGATTTCGACCTTCTTAGACTCCAAGTACCGAATCACGACTTCTCCCTAACACCTTTTCCTTAGATTGACCAACCTTAGCTATTTCTCTAGATATTCCCTTAGTTTAAGACTCGACCCCTAGAAAAACCCCCTTCTAAGACATCGAACACGACACTTTAAGCTTCACAAACACACACCGTTCCCTGTGGACCGACCTCGACTTGCCGCGATTACTCTAGTAGTTTTTGTGTTATTCCGAGTCTTACAAATATCGTTTGATCCCCCGTCCTTCGTTAACGACCGATCCGATTGGGAGGCGATCAAAATGGCGCCGTTGCCGGGGAACGGCTAGTTGATTGTGTTTTTAGTTGTTGTGTTTGATTCTTTTCCCTTCTCTCTTTTCCCTAGTGCTGCGAGGTGCTAGGAGTCTCATCGTTTAATTGAGTTTTATGCCCAGGAACACGTCATCGCCCTTGTGGTTCGATCCGGAACCGGAAAGGACTTTTAGAGCATTGCGTTTTCGAGGAAATAACTCAACCACCATCATTCCACATCCTTCATTATCACCTCCTAACCTTAATCCCATCCTACCACATCCACCTTGTACACCTTCTACATCACATAACCCCACTCCAAACAATCCTTCCATACCTTCCACTTCACAAAATTCACCACCTACACCACCATCACCGAGAACACCACCACCAATTCCATCCCCTCCAAATTCTCCAAATTCTCCAAATCCACCAAATCCAAATCCACCACCACCACCAATCCAACCAATGGCGACTCTAGGTTCGCACTCTCAACTCACACATGAAGAAACACCTTCTCCCATCGATTTCGGAGAGATTCCCGAGGATTATGAATTGAAAGCTTCTTTGACCAACGCGGTCCAACAAGATACATTTCACGGCTTTTCTCAAGAAGATGCTCAAGAGCACATCGCTTCATTCAAAGAAAGATTAGTAGGAGCCCGTCTCAATGGGTTAACTTCATGCCAATTGCATCGCTTATTATTTCCGAAGACCTTGAGAGATGGAGCTCGTAGATGGCTTCAAGGCCATCCCGCTAATACATTTACAACATGGGTTCAACTATCTAATGCCTTCTTGGAGAAATATTTTCCGCCGTCAAAGACTAACCAATATCGCATGGAGATACAAACGTTCAAACAAGATGAATTTGAAAGCCTAAGTGAGGCTTGGGAAAGATTTAGAGACTTGTTGCGCAAATGTCCACACCACGAAATACCCGATTGGCTAACCACCCAAACATTTTATAGCCCCCTTTCATCGAGAACCAAGGAAAACCTCAATTCGGCCGCCGGAGGAGACTTCTCTTCTCTCACCGATGAGGCATCTAAAAATCTTATTGAGAAGATGGCAAAGAGTGATTCAAGAATGGGTCAATCGAGGGATTCTAGAAAGAAAGTTGAAGTGAACTCATCTACGAGTTCTAATGAATTGAAATTCCAAACGGAACTTGAAGAATTGAAAAGGAGAATGGATGCCATGAATTCTAAGCCCACTCCTAGAGGTATGTACCAAATTCAAGGGAGTGTTCCTCCAAGGCAACCATCACCTCCAAAGCAATTAACATGGGAAGTTCAATGTGATCATTGTGGCAATCATAGTCATGATTCTAGCTTTTGCATTCCTAATGAAGAAGTTTATGTTGAAGAGCCAAATGAAGTCCAAGTTATACAAGTATATGAGCAAAGACCTTTATTTGATCCTTTTTCTAATTCCTACAATGTCGGCACAAGATTTCATCCTAATTTCTCTTCTGGAAAACAAAATGTTCAAAATCCGATGTCGCGCGCCCAAGGGAGTCAAATGAGGCCATTCAATCAAAGTCAACAGAGGCCCTTTCACCAAGGTCCTCCAAAGATGCCCCCATATATGCCTCCTCATCAAAGGAGCAACTTCAATCAACAAGGTAGCAACTTCCATGTTCCTAACAACTACAACAATTACCAAAATCAACATGGTAACCAAGGTTACAATCAACAACCATTCAATCAACCCTCTCAATCTTATGGCCAATCAAGCAATTCTCAATTTGGTCAAGGAGGTCCTTCATGGGAGAACTATAATGATTTGCATAGAACCGTTGGCCAACTATGGAATGAACATCCAGATACCAAGGCGAGGCTAAAGGTTTGAGAATCACAAGAAGCAACAAAAGCCTTAGCCGCCCCAATTCATCCACCCCATGGTTTGCCCGGACAACCCCAAAACCCAAGAGACCCTTCTCACCAAGCAAATGCCGTCATTTTGAGAGGTGGCAAAGAACTTGAGGACCCATATCAGAACTTGAACTTGAACACCAAGACTACCCCATCCAAAGCGAATCAACCAAGTGCACCACAAGAATCATCTCCTACTTCCCCCAAACAAAACCGGGGAATACAAGCGGAGTTTGATATCCTCCAAAATGCGGAGAATGAATTAAGAGAACAAAGAAAGAAGAAAGAGCAAATGGAAGCCGAAGAAGCCAAAAGAAAAGAGGCGGAGCGATTAGCCGAAGAAGAAGAAGAATCTAATGTTCCACCGCCTCCCACTTTTGTTCCTCCATTGCCTTTTCCCGAGCGAGCTAAGCCACACAAGGAGAATGCTCAATTTAGCCGTTTCGTGGATATGTTAAAGAAAGTAGAGGTAGCCTTACCTTTCACCGAGGTAATTTCTCAAATGCCCCTCTATTCTAAATTTTTGAAAGATGTCTTGACTAGAAAGAGAACCATAGAAGACAAAGAATGTGCCTCTCTCACGGGTTAATGTAGTGGCATTCTTATGAACGAAATGCCAAAGAAATTAGATGATCCCGGTAGCTTTTCCATCCCTTGTCGGGTAGGAAATGTTGTTGTTAATCAAGCTTTATGCGACCTTGGGGCTAGTGTTAGTTTGTTACCTTATTCTATTGCCAAAAGACTTAGTGTGGGGGAGATGAGACCCACTAGTATGTCGATTCAAATTGCGGATAGGTCCGTCAAGTACCCACTTGGGATACTTGAGGATGTACCCGTTCAAGTTGGTAAGTTCTTCATCCCCTCCGAATTTGTTGTCATGGATATGACCGAAGACACTATTACCCCCATTATCTTAGGCCGACCTTTTATGGCTACCGGTGGTACAATAGTTGATGTTAAGAATGGAAAGTTATCATTTAACATAGGGAACGAGTCGGTAGAGTTTTCCCTTTCTCAAGCTCTTAAACAACCAATGATTGAACAAATGAATTCCATTGAAGTTATTGATAGTTTGGTTGAGTATAGCTTGATAGATGATGATAAGCAAGAAGAGGAACCATTTGACTCTCCACCCCTTGAAGAAGAATGTTTGCATGATGAAAAGGTAGAACCACTACCGGTGGGTAAGAGTATGGTATCTTCTCCTCCTAATCTTGAACTTAAACCACTCCCCTCTTCCCTCAAATATGCTTTTCTTGAAGGAACTAATTATCCCGTTATCGTCAATGCTACCCTTGATGGTCCTCAATTGGAAAAACTTTTAATTGTTTTAAGAAAGCACAAAAAGGCCATCGGGTATAGCATTGCCGACCTCCAAGGCATAAGCCCAAATGTTTGCATGCATAGGATCATCCTTGATGTTGACCACCGTCCTTCGGTTGAGGGTCAACGTAGGTTGAACCCCACCATGAAAGAGGTCGTCATGAAGGAAGTCCTCAAGTTGTATGAGGCTAACATTATATACCCAATAACCGGAAGTAAATGGGTTAGCACCGTACAAGTTGTGCCGAAAAAAGGAGGAATGACGGTTGTTAAAGGAGAAAAGGGTGAGTCAATTTCCACTAGGACTATTACCGGTTGGCGCATGTGTATAGACTATCATAAATTGAACACGGCCACCATAAAAGACCATTTCCCCCTTCCCTTTATTGATCAACTGCTTGAAATATTGGCGCATCATTCTTATTTTTGTTTCCTCGATGGTCATTCCGGATTTCTTCAAATTCCTATTCATCCCGATGACCAAGAGAAAACCACTTTTACATGTCCCTATGGCACCTATGCTTATAGAAGGATGCCATTTGGATTTTGTAATGCGCCGGGAACGTTTCAAAGATGTATGATGGCTATTTTCTCCGATTTTATTGAAAAATCCATGGAAGTTTTTATGGATGATTTTAGTATCCATGGTACATCTTTTGATTCTTGTCTTGAAAATATTGATCAAGTGTTAGCTCGATGTGAAGAGTATAGACTTGTTTTAAATTGGGAAAAGTGTCATTTCATGGTTGAACAAGGTGTTGTCCTAGGTCATATTGTGTCTAATAGAGGAGTTGAAGTCGATAAGGCGAAAGTCTCCGTGATTGAGAACTTGCCACCACCTACGAATGTCAAAGGGGTGAGGAGTTTTCTAGGTCACGCCGGTTTTTATAGACGATTCATTAAAGACTTTTCTAAAATTGCTAAGCCTTTGACTTCTTTGCTTATGAAAGATTCACCTTTTGTTTTTGATGACTTGTGTCTTGAGGCCGTTTGCAGGATAAAGACCGCTCTCACTACCACACCGATTATCAAAGCTCCCGATTGGAATCTTCCATTTGAGATCATGTGCGATGCATCCGATTTTGCCGTTGGTGCCGTTCTAGGACAACGGGTTGATAAGAAGCTACATGTGATTTATTATGCAAGCAAGACCTTAGATGAAGCCCAATCGAGGTACACCACAACCGAAAAAGAGATGCTTGCCGTTCTCTATGCCATGGAGAAATTCCGAAATTTTGTTATCAGTTCGAAAGTCATTATTCACACCGATCATGCGGCCATTCGTTACATCATGTCTAAAAAGGAGACAAAGTCCCGACTCTTTCGGTGGGTGCTCCTTTTGCAAGAATTTGACACTGAGATTAAAGACAAAGCCGGATCGGAGAACTTGGTAGCGGATCATCTTAGTAGACTAACGGTTAGTAAAGAAAGCAATGAAGAAGATGGCATTCCCATCAATGAAGCTATGAGAGATGAGGCCTTGATGGCCGTTGAAACTATTACACCTTGGTATGCCGATATCGTCAATTTCTTAGTGTCTCATTTTATTCCGGACGATTATTTCAAACAAGAGAGGAAGAAACTACGTTATGAAGCCCGACGCTATTATTGGGACGAGCCATATTTATTTCGCCGATGCGTAGATGGAATTTACCGACGATGTGTTACGGCCGAAGAAGGATATAATACTGTGAAGCACCTTCACTCGACATCTTATGGTGGACACTTGGCCAACCAAAAGACAATTGCCAAGGTTCTCCAAAGCGGGTTTTGGTGGCCTTCCATGTTTAAGGACATTCGAGCTTTCATTCTCACATGCAATACATGCCAACAAAGTGGCAATATTACAAGAAGAAATGAGATGCCCCTTCAACCTATCTTGGAGATTGAATTGTTCGATGTTTGGGGTATTGATTTCATGGGTCCGTTTATATCCTCTTTTGGTAACAAGTACATTCTAGTCGCGGTTGATTATGTCTCAAAATGGATCGACGCCGTAGCTACCCCCACCAATGACTCCAAGGTTGTAATCAAGCTTTTCAAGAATATAATTTTCCCGAGATTCGGTATGCCTAGAGCCATAATTAGCGATGGAGGCTCTCATTTTAGGAAAGATACCTTTGAACACCTTCTTAGGAAGTACGGTATCACCCACAAGATGTCCTTAGCCTACCACCCTCAATCAAATGGGCAAGCCGAGATCTCCAACCGTCAAATCAAGGGAATTTTAGAGAAAGTTGTAAATACACATCGAAAGGATTGGTCATTAAAATTAAATGACGCCCTTTGGGCATTGAGGACGGCTTACAAAGCGCCGATTGGAACCACTCCTTATCATCTTGTGTATGGTAAAGCTTGTCATTTACCGGTGGAGCTAGAACACAAAGCCAAATGGCCAATCAAAGAGCTAAACTTCGATGAGAGTGTTGTAGGAAATAATCGCCTTCTCCAACTACAAGAATTGGAAGAACTAAGACTTGAGGCCTACGAGAACTCGAAGATTTACAAAGAAAGAACTCGCCAATGGCACGATTCTCGAATTCTTCGTAAGGACTTCTTCTTTGGTGATAAGGTATTACTCTTCAACTCTCGCTTTAAGCTCTTCCCCGGTAAGTTGAAATCAAAATGGTCGGGTCCATTTGAAGTGACCGGAGTGCAACCATATGGATCGATAGTGATATCAAGCCCGGAAACCGGGAAGTTTATGGTTAATGGGCAACGTTTGAAGATTTATCATTCCGGTCATATTCGTGAGACCTTTGCCACTATGAAGTTTGGTGAGCTCCCATCGGGGAGCGATGTTTGAACCCCTCTCGCAATTGATGTAGGTTTGGTGGTATCCTCAACAACCACCTTGTATATATGTATCATATTTCTTTGAGTTTATTAGTTTTGTTAGCTTGAGAAGATTGATTGAAATTGGATTTCACTATGGAGCTTAATTTGGATGAAGATCAAGCATTTGGAGAAGTTATGGAGCTTAATCGAAGACCACAAGCATGTTTGTCGGAAATATTGATTATGTAATGTGAGTCGAGTCAATATTTGAATCTCTAGGTGATTAATTGAAGAGCCATGAAATGGCAAGGCGGAAAAACGCAGCAAAGAAGACCGCCGGGCGAAACTTCGCCCGGTGAGACTCGACCGGGCGAAACTTCGCCCCACGGAAAAGTTGCCAGAATTGCCGGAACCGAAGAAATTTCACCCGGTGGAAAAAAGTTGGCAAAGCGATTTTCACGACGAAAAGTCGTCGGGTGAAATTTTACCCGATGGTGCCCGACCGGGTGAAATTTCACCCGGCAGTATGACTCAGCCGGATCACCTACACTTTTTATTCACTCACTACATTTTCATCTCCCTCCAACAATTTACCTCAACATAACTTTCCCTCCAAATATTTTTTACACCAAATTTTTACCACCAACTTTAAAACTTTCACTTTTCCTCTCGAAACACCCTTATTTATACCACCTTTTTCACCTCACTCATCATTTCACCCTTTCAACCATCACAAAATCATTACACCACCTTCCATACACCATATTCAACCTCCATTGATAACTCCATTCCATACTTGGGTGAATATTTTTTTTGGGTTTTTGAAGAAAGGAGAAGCAAAAGTTTTGGGATTTTTCTTGCAAATTATTATCATGGAGACAAGAGCTCAACGAGCCGCGGGTAAACAAGGTATGACCTCGACTTATAATCCTTCTAAATGTTCATCTTCTAGTAAGTCCGCTAGGCCTAAACTTTTACCGTACCCTAATTCACCCCTTGCTCGTATCTTCTCTGAAAAGAACTTTCAGAGTACGAGATGGCCTTGTCCATTCACAATGAAAACTCTAGGAATTAAGAACGATATTAGAGAGTTATCGTCTAGAATTGGTATTAGTAAACTCCTTGATTTTGTGCCTTTCACAAACAAAGACTTGACTTGTGAGTTTTTAGGTACCTTTACAATCGATAACCCGACCGCACCTAAAGAGTTCAAATTTAATTTGTTTGGTAGAAATCATTGTTTAAATATTTTCGACTTTAGCTTAGCTCTAGGCATACCCCCATCGGGTACCGGACTAAGTAGACCCCTATGTGATTCGCAAAGTAGTGCGACTAGGAGAGACTTATGGAGGCGCATAGCGCCGGGTCATCGTGATTTCGAACCCAATTCTAATTTTACCGCTGAAATCCGTAACCCAGCCATTCGTTATTTCGCTGAAATCCTTTCACACTGTCTTTTGCCATCTATCGACAATATCATTAACCTCAATGTGTGTGTCCTACAATTGATAAGTGACTCTTTACTCGGTAACCCTTATCCCCTAGACCTACCTATTGTCGTGGCGTTACACTTTCATCAAATTATCATTGACCAATGCCCCTCTATCGACAGTGGTGGTCTTGTGACCGTAATAGCAAGAAATTTGGGTTATGCGACCGACCATCTTAAACCACATGACCCCCGTGTCTGGCTTGACGAGGCCTATTTCCCTACTTGGATCTTTCACGTACCTGACCACCGCCTCGTCTCTCTTAGCCATGACCGAGCCTTAATTGTCTCCAGCAAAAACAGAACCAATATTTACAACCCTCGTAATTGGGACCTACCTCCAGGTCCCTGTGAATTCCGACTGAACAACTCGGGGGATGTAGGAGTTTGGGAGTATGCTGGTGAAGGAACTCCCACGGCCTCCTTTGCGTCAAATGACTATTCAGACTAGACCCCCCCTACAAGAGTCGGTAAATTATGTGGTTCGTATGTGTTGTGGGTAAATATGTGTGGAGTCGGTGAGTCTTAATCTACAATTGTATGTCCTTGAACTAATCTTGTTCCTTATTCCCTGTCCCATCATTTTAATCATTGTGATTATTTTATCTTGAACAAAATTGCAAGCTGTCCCACCGTCCCATTTAACGATTTTTGCGGCCGTCGCGGCCTTGGTAATGCTCCCGGTCTCTTGGCGATGTGATTACGTCATTGACCCCTTTTGAAAAATCCAAATTTTAAAATCAAATCTTTCTCAATTTTTCTTAATCCGGGCTAGGTGACGTGACTACACCTACGCCCAATTTTCACCCTTTCATTTTATTTTCTTTCATTTTCATTTTCTTAGGCACTTGGCTAGGGTCTAGGTGATGTGATTGCACCTAGGCCCGCCACTATCTTATCGTTTTTTTTTTCTTTTCTCAAAAATTTTGAAAAATCCAAAAACATTCAAAAAAATTATAAAACCCAAAAACATTTGAAAAATCATAAAAATCCAAAAAGTTTTTTTTTTTTTTTTTTTTTTTTTTTTTTTTTTTTCATTTTTCTCGTTCTTCCCTACTTGTCCATTTAGGACAATGTACAGTTTTAGTGTGGGGGAGGAGTCTACTATCTTTTATTTTTCAAAAATCCTTTCAAAAATCCATAAAAATTTGAAAAATTCGAAAAATCAAAAACATTTTCTTTTCTTTTTCTTCTCTTTTCTTGTTTCTCATTATGTTTCGTGTCCCGTGTATGGTCTTGTTCTCTACTCTTACAGGTAACCACCACCTAAACAGCGCGAATTGAAGAGATTATGAAAGCACCCGCTTGGTAACTTCCTTCCTTCTTTCTTCTTTAATTTTGTAGAGGATTTAGGTTGTTGCTATTTGGAGGCTCTCGAAGTGAGCATTTTGGTGTTGTGGTTGATTGTGCTTGAATGTTGATGGAGTATGGAGTTCATGACTTTACTTGTGTTTTCTTTTATTTGCTTTTTCATTTTCGTGTGTTTGTTTTGCTTTTGTATAGTGTGTCTAGGATTAAAAACTTTTCGAAAACCCGATTACAAATCTTATAACAAGAGTTTACATTCCATTGTGGATAACCCATTGTAGATTTTGGACCTTAGTCTAGTAGAATGACTCTTAGGCAATGAATTTGTTGATCCTTTAGCTTTGAGTCCACCTTTTCTACTAGAGGTTTACTTCGGGGTTTGCATTTGACCACCTTGACCACCCATGGAGGAGTTAGGCCTTGGTTCCCGCATCCCGTTTTCTAGGTGACCTTGCTCGAATGACCATTGCACCTTTAGTCCAAATCCTTTCCATCTTTTGTGGGTTATCCAGAATGGCGGGCGTTCTCGATTACCTATTTTTCCTCCACCTATACATCATCACAATAAGTTTACACAAAAATAACCTCCAAGCTTGGTTACAAACCACATCAAAAAGCCAAAAATGGCAAACCAAAGCAAGAGAAAAGGGCACAAAAATATGAAAAACAAAGAAAAGCAAAGGAGAAGAAAAGGAGCTTCAAATGAAAATCAAAATGTCAAAAATGTCTCCTTCAAAAAAAAAAATGCCCTTTGATCGATTTGTCGCCGTGAAGTGCCAACTAGAGGACCGAGTCCCGAGGTCGGAAGATAGCGGTGATGAGTCGATCCACCCCAATAATTGTAAACACTCCACCTTTTTATTTGGGCTAATTTAGGAAATTCGAGTTTGGAACGACCCTCTTGGCTTAGCCAAAGAGAGCGGGACTGCACCTACCTACAGTGTCGAACGAATCCATGGTTCACTTTTTCCACTCCATTATACGCCCCGTAGTACCCCTTTAGAAGATTAGGCGGACCTAGCTAAGTTATCAACATCTATATTGATTAATCGTCATAGTATTAGGCTTTGGTCCTTGTTTACGTGGGTGATTTATCTTGGAAGTTTATTGTTGTTTTAGGTAAGTAATCGGTGTCTTTCCCCGCCGTCTCGATGAGGGATTCGGTGTTTTATTTTTGCTTTGGATGCGTCTATTCTTTCGTGTTATATGTTTTTGTGTGTTTAGTCGCATCCACCATTTTGAGCAAGCCCCAACTTGCCTTGCATGGGAGTACTTTACCTCATAAGTATTTCGATGTGAGTTGAAGGGACGGAGCGGGCCCGTTAATTGCCCCGTATCGGCTTAGCATAGTCTAGCTAGTAGTAGTAGTTTGTAATTTCTTTTTGGGTCTTTGCTCGAGGACGTGCAACGGTTTAGTGTGGGGGAATTGTTGTGTGCTAAATTTAGACCGTTTTTCCTCCCATTTAGACCCGTTTTCCCCTCGTTTTGCGAGTCTTGAGTTCGATTATCGCCATATTTTGCGTACTTCTCGCATTAGCGTCCCTCTTGTGCGTTTTACGTGTTTTTGGTAGTTTTTCTATCAATTTTGATAGGTTTTGCTACAAAAATCACGATTGAGCTTCCACGAGCACAAGAGAAGGGAAAACCGTCCAAAGAGCAAAGCACACAACTTAAAGTTTAAAGCCATCCGATCGAACAACGAAGAATGAGACAAGATTCCAGGCCAGAAAAAATGACAGGGCGAAATTTCACTCGGTGAGACACCACCGGGCGAAATTTCACCCGACGGTGAAACGCCTCCCCCGAAGAATTTCCGAGCTTACCCACCGGGCAAAACTGACCGGGCGAAATTTCGCCCACCGGGTGAAATTTCGCCCGATGGGAAGAAGTGCCAAAAACGCCAAAAATGGAAGAAAATCTCACCGGGCAAAAATTTCACCCGATGGGAATTAACGTCAAGTCCGCAGGGCGAAGTTTCACCCCATGGAGATGCAAAGGAAGATTGTCTCACTGATGGAGCATAAAGTTGGATTTGGGCTTTAGGTTAAAAACCCATTAAGATATTACTATATATATGTTACCCTAATTCATTGCCTAAACCACCTCTCCATTGTGCTAAGGAGGGAAGACATTACACCCTTTCACCATCCTATTATCACGACATCGTTATTAATCCTTGCGGATTATGTGATGTTCGATTTGCATCAACAGGTTTCGTTCTAACCTTAAAAAAACCAAATCTAGTACATCCAACGATAAATATCCGCGATCGCACTGGGCCCTTGAGTGTTTAGGGCGGCGCTCCTCGAAAGGGTGCCACCTCTGTTACGACTCGTAAAGGGATTAGGAGGATCTTAGAACGGGATTTATCTTTAGGTATACTCGATATGAAATTGTTTTGAATTTTATGTGATTGTATGCGACGTTTATTATCTAATTATGACGATGACGAAAAAAGCGGAAAAAAAGAAAAAAATAAAAGAAAAGAGGACGAGAAAGACGAGAGGGAGAAGAAGAAAAAGAGAGAAAACGAGATTTATAACACCCTCAACCTACATGCTAATTTCGGCCTCGGTTATGGACTCGTAGTAACGGGTGTTGCGCGGGAGTATCGAGGATATAGGAAGAGTTAAGGTGTTTGTTTTTTTGGATCGTTTGCCTCTGGATTCCTAGAGAATTTCTAGAGGGAAAGTCGGGATTGGATGTGTGTATGACATTCTTAGGATTGCTGAAATTATGGAGTATGAATTGTGTTGAATTAAGGTTGCAAAGGGGGTGTATTTATAAGAAAAATCCAACCCCTTGACCTAGGGTTACTCGATCGAGTGCCTTGATAGACTCGATCGAGTGGCCCAGCTGAAAGGAGACAGCGGGCCTTTTGGAGGCCTACTCGACCGAGTGGGCTAACACTCGATCGAGTGGGTCAGCTGGAGCGTGATATTTTGAGTTTTGATTTTGAGTTGGATTCTTGAAGTTTGCATGACTGATTTGTGTCTCGGAAACGACTTTGACCGGGGTTTGACCCAGTCGCTAAAAGACGGTTTAATTTCCGGTGTCGGTTTTGACCCAAATTAGTCTTATTTGACTAGAAACGACCCACTGGGCCTGAATTTGAGGTCGGTTTTGGGAGATTTGTACTCCGCTAAAAGATCGCGCCAGTTACTATTGATCCGAGTCCAAAGTATTAAGTCATGTTTTACGTCCGATCATCATCGGGTGTTTTGTTGGAAACTGCTATAGAAACTAGCAGGCAAAATGCGGGTGTCTACAGAGCCCTCACTCTGACTGAGGCTTGGACAAGGCGAAAGTCAGAGTAGCTACCAGGTCAATCAAGGATTAAGACCTGGCAGACTTCCGGTCAGGTCGTTTATAGTTCGTTAGACTTGCGTGAAGGGCTCGCCAGCCATAAGCAGAGGGTCATACCTGTCTTGACGATAATAACTCCGTGGGGAGTAAATGGAATGCGCGGAGACTTGCTTCTGAAATCTTGGGTGTACCTGTATGCTGACACATAACAATTTGTGTGTAACATGTAGGTGAAATACCGACTCACGCTGGGGAAATAAAAATTTGATTTTTTGAACATTTTGAATTTTTTTGAAAAGACCTAGGAATGCTAGGGATGACTTGATTCCTGTATCAGATTCGGAGAAGAGCTTTGAAGCCTTGGGTAGGGGCCGCATGGGCTGAGAAAGAATTGACAGAATTTCTATTCCTAAGGTAGTTAGGGATGCTAACAGGATTTTCTCATTATAAATAGAGGCTCCCTGCTTCAATTTTTTGCATCTCAAATCAAATTCCTTTCTCAAGATCTATTAGACTCTCAAGAAAAATATCTGCTATGGTTATCGAGCAATTGACTGCAATGCTCCAGGCGTGGTCCCAGTACTTTCGGGACGAAGAAAAATTTCAGCTGACCCAGATGGGAATTTTTGCTCTATTCCCACCCCAACGTCTTAGGTTTGACTCACACTTTCTAGATGCTTGCCTAACTTTTTGCTAGGATACTACCCATCATGTTTTTACGTTTCCACGAGCAGAAATATGTCCTCTCCCTGAAGAGATTGCAGCTGTAGGTGGTTGGTGCCCCAGTGCTCGTCCTGCTATTCCTCCGTTCTACCCGGATCCGAGGAGGAGGTTGAGGGATTTTCTTGGTTTGTCCCATGCTGAGACGGACCGTATGGTGGGAGGTGATAATGTTTCTTTGTTTGACCTGGCTGATAAATTTATGAATACCGGTGGCGCAAGAGTTACTGCTACTCATAGACGTAGGGCTTTTGCCTTTTGCATGTTGCACTGATATGTTTTTGAGGGGAAGATGGAAGCTGACTCGTGTTTGGGCCAGATCAGGCTGATTGGCATAGTTGATCAGATGGAGACGGGCCATAGCCCGGCTTGGCTAGCAACAAGGGAGATCATTACGGGTCTTGATGCTAGGAGACTCGACCTGGACCGTCAGCTGACGGGAAGCATCCGTCTCTTGCAGGTATACGTCTCGCGCGATTTTCCTTTTTTTTTTCCGCGGAATTCTGACGCAAAGAGGCCACTCGATCGAGTAGACCTGACACTCGATCGAGTAGACCCGACACTCGATCGAGTGACCTCGGTAAAGAACGCCTGCTTGATTTCAGCTAGACCACTCGATCAAGTTAGGTGCGACACTCGATCGAGTACCTACCAGCGAACCCGAATTTTGCTTACGGAAATTTGTGTTTCTTTCTTATCAGATTTGGCAATCCAAGCGCTTGTCGATCATAGAGCCCCCAGTGAGTATATCCAAATATAGCAGCAGCCAAATTAGCTCGAGGAGACGGCGGATAAGCTCGAGTCATCACATAAACCGGGCTTATTGGGACGAGGAGCTAGCGTTTCATGGTGGACCCTTGATCAGGTGGACCGTCATTTGGTGGTTCGTCTCGAAATTGACGGGTTTAGCCAAGAGGGATAAAGCTCGCTACCTGGTGATCCTGTCACTGGAGTGGACCGTCTATATTTACCCGGATCGCATTCTGAGGCAGTTTGGTTCGTCTGAGCGAATCCCTGAGACTGAAGCAATTATCAGTGTTTCGCTACAATTGACGGACGCTATGTGTGACACGTGGCTACAACGCTGGTTTACCCGTGCCACGTGGACCATACCCCGCCCTTGCCAATCCGTTTGGGTTTCGGAATCATACCGTAAACCTTTGAAGGTTAATGAGGCTTTTGACCTGGTTCGCCGAGAGATGGTGAAAGACAATAGGGGTTTCTTTGACGAAGGAGAGACTCCTGCTACCCTTGTCTGATTGGAGTCGGATCTTAAGTCAAAAACTAAGACTCGAGCTAAAGTGGCCGGTGCTAGCGGCTCACGGGGGCGGCTAAGCCCCCAGACTGACTTGGCGAAGATTGGTGGCCTGAGACCGACTGGGCCCACGCGATCGGTTTCCGGAATGGGTAAGGGACCGACTTGGGCCAACTGAAGTGATTGAGGACTCGAGTTCGAAGAAACGAGTCCGGGCCAAGGAGGTTCCCGAGGTGATTCGGGAGCGCTCGCCTCCGCGTCGTCGCCAGTGGATGGCCAAAGAGGCCAAGGACAAGGGAAAGGGCAGGATGCCCTAAATACCGAGCCCTTAGTTTTTTTATTATTTAAGTATTACTATTACTTATTTAGTGTCGTGTACTCTTTTTGTTTTTGGATTTTTTTTTGAATTTTTGCAATTTGTAATTTCCCGAGTTTATCGGGTTTTTTAGTAATAAATAAAGGAAGTTTATTATTTAAACCGCCTCTGTTTTTTTCTCGATTGCAGTGGTTGTGCCGTTTTGAGGGGCTGCCTACGTATCCACAATTAGCGGAATCAAACCAAACGTAGTTCAGATTTTTTTTATAAATTTTGCAATCTCGAGATACACCAAGACTATTGGTTCAAGATGTTTACAACAGTAGAATAAATAATTCTAGCTTATGACTTGCTTTTGAAAGTTTATAAAAAAAACAATTTAAATAAACTTTGCTAATGACATTGAGAAAAGGGCTTAAGGGTAGTAACGCTTCAGCTAGTCTAGGTTGGTTGGGTTGACAAACTCATTCCCGTCCAGGTCCGTCAGCATCACATCTCCGCCAGATAGAATCTTCTTAACCAGATATGGCTCGACCCAATTAGGTTTGAATTTTCCCCTCGGGTCTACTGGTAATAAGGCTCGAACAGACTTGAGAACCAAATCCCCTTCTTTAATGTTCCTGGGCCTTACCCTTTTATTGAAGGCCTGTTGGATCCTTTTTTGATATATCTGAATGTTATTGAGGGCACGAGATCGTCGTTCATCTAATAGGACTAGCGAGTCATACCGTGCTCAAACCCAATCATCTTCAGGTACTTGACTTTCTAGTAGGATCTTGAGGGACGGCACCTCGAACTTGACTGGTTGGACTCCTTCCATCCCGTATGTTAAGTAATACGGCGTTGCACTAGTTCTGGTGCGGATTGACGTCCGGTACCCCCCACAGTGCAAAGGTTACTTTATTGGGCCAATCCCGATAATTGTCAACCATCTTTTTGAGTATGGTGACAATCGTCTTATTAGCCGCTTCTACCGCTCCATTTGTTTGGGGTCGGTAGGGCGAAGATGTATGCCTTTGAACTTTATACTTGGTCAGCAGGGTTGCTGTTTCGGCTTGAAAATGGGTCCCGTGGTCACTGATAAATTCATGCGGGAGCCCGTACCGGCATATTATCTTGTTTTGGATAAACTTGGCAACATGCTTGGCATTGAGAATACGGCAAGATTCAGCTTTGACCCATTTGGTGAAATAGTCGATAGCTACCAAAATGAAGCAGTGTCCGCCAGTACCCGAGGGATTTATCTTCCCGATTATGTCAATACCCCACGTTGAAAATGGCTAAGGCGACGTCATGGTATATAGTGAGGATGACGGCATATGTTGAACATTGGCGAAGATTTGACAATTATGGCAATGTTTTACATATAACTTGCAGTCGGTTTCCAGACTATTCTAGTAATATCCGAGCCTCATGATTTTTCGGACTAGCATCTGGGCATTCATATGCGGATCGTTTTCACCATCATGCACTTCGTCCATGACCTTCTCAGCCTTAAACTTATCAATACATAGGAGAAGAACCCCTGTGCCGTTTTTTTGTACAGCTGCCCGTCGTTGGTACGGACAAACTGGGTTGCCAGCCTTCGTAAGGCTTTCCTGGCTCGACTGTCAGTCCCGGGAGCATATTCCCCGGTCGTCAGGTATGTCATAACAGCTTGATACCATGGCTCGGGATCAGTTATCTCGATGTCTTCAATGTCGTGGATATATGTCGGTTCGGACTGTCTTTCGACACAAATCGGCATTCTGGTTAAGTGATCGGGAATATTTAGTAAAGATGCCAATTTTGAGAGTGCATTTGCAAACTGATTTTCTTCCCGAGGCAAGTATATATACTCCACCTTTTGGAATTGTTTCTCGAGATCCCTTACTCGTGCCTGGTAGGCCATGAGATTAGTGTTCCGAGTTTTTCATTTTTGAAGTGCTTGATTAATGACCAAGGACGAGTCACCGTGTACCCGGAGATTTGTGACCCCAAGTCGGCGGCGGCTTGTAGCCCATGGATGCATGCTTCATACTCAGCGGCGTTATTGGTAACATCGAAGTCTAGTTTGATGGATACGGGAGTGTGTTCTCCTTTTGGTGAAATTAAAAGAATTCAGACTCCGAATCTTCGGAAATTGGATGCCCCGTCGAAGTATAAGTCCCACTTTTTGGTATCGGTATGGAAAATATATTCATCTGGGAAGGACCAAGTGTCGGTGTGTCCTTCTTCGGATACGGGACTGTAAGCGAGAAACTCGGCTACTACTCGGCCCTTAATAGTGGAGCAGACATGATTTCCTTGATTTTATCGAAGGCTGCTTGACATTTATCGTCCCACAATATTCGCTCCCCTGTCTTCAGTTTCTTGAAAATCGGTTTACATACCATGGTTAGTTTTGAAATAAACCGGCTGATGTACTGGACTTTCCCGAGGAACCCTCTTATTTCTTTTTCGGTTTTAGGAGGTTGTATATCGGTAATGGCTTTGATTTTAGCTGGATCGACTTCGATGCCCCGTTGGCTAACGATATGACTCAGTAATTTGCCAGATGTTACCCCAAAACTGCATTTTTGAGGGTTTAGCGTCATGTTGTATTTGCGTAATCGGGTGAAGAATTTTCTCAGGGCAGTGATGTGATCGTGCCTATTTTTAGATTTGACAATCATGTTGTCCATGTAAACTTTTACTTCTTTATGCATCATATCGTGTAATAAGGTCGTGGCGGTTCGTTGATAAGTGGCTCCGGCATTGATGAGGCCGAACAGCATGACGGTGTAACAGTAAGTACCCCAAGGTGTAACGAAGGTGGTCTTACTCATATCTTCTTCCGCCATCTTGATCTGATTATACCCGGCATACCCGTCCATAAATGATAGAAGGGCATGATCGGCCGTGTTATCTACCAGTATGTCGATGTGTGGTAACGGGAAATCGTCTTTCGGGCTCGCCTTGTTAAGATCCCGAAAATCCACGCATACACGCACCTTACCGTCCTTTTTAGGAACTGGCACGATGTTCGCAATCCAGTCCGGATATTCGGACACCTGTATGAAGCCGGCTTTGAACTGTTTGTCGACTTCTTCTTTGACCTTGAGAGATCATTCAGGCCTCATCCCGCGGAGCTTCTTTTTAACCGGCTTAAACCCGTCTTTGATCGGTATGTGATGCTCAGATATTTCCCGGTCTATCCCCGGCATGTCCTTGTAGGACCATGCGAAGATGTCTTTGAATTCTTGAAGGAGGCTTGTGAATTGTTCTCTCTCCTCGGGATCTAAAGATAACCCTATCTTAAGCATCTGGGGCTCTAAGGTTGTTCCCATATTTACGGACTCAGTTTCTTCGATTACCGGATCCCGGGATTCCCTTTGCTCTAGTTGCTCGATCAGATGTGGAGGTAGGGGTACTTGTTCGTCGGGTTTCGCAATGTCATTGCACAAAACATTTTTGAAATTGGAAGCATTTTGAAAATAAGACAAGTCGTAATCAGAACGGTTGTTATTATTGATTGAAAATTTTGAAAATAGCTCGAAAAAAGCAGCCATCTGATCATTGGTCAGTGGCGGGATAGGCAGAGCGCTCGGGACAGACCCCAAAGCACCAACAGTGTGATTAGCTAAAGGGAGAGGGGTGGTTACAGGAGTGACTCTAGCACTAGACTCTCTAGTCTCATCCTCAGACTCAGACTCAGACTCCAACTCGGACTCAGACTCAGACTCAGGCATGTCTCCTTCTCCAGTGATCAGCTTGTAAGTCCTTCCTTGACTGTCAGTCCATTTGACAGTCTTCCTCCAGGCCATGTTTCCCGTCTCGGAGCCAACATCCGAGATTAGTTTAGTCGGGTCAAACCTATTGCTGCGAAGGATAAGGTTGACCAGATCTTCCTTTGGAGTTGGGGCTATGGTGTCTTCCCCAAAAAGTAGACCTAGCGCGGGCTCAGCATCATTGGCATCTTCTGACTGGATGAGGGCGAACACATCATCCGGGATGTAGCTGCAGTCCTGAGTCAAGTGGGTCCCAGGGTGCACAGCATTGGGTTGGTACAGACCAACCTGGACGACCCCGAATACCGGTGTGACGAAGTAGTCTGTCAGTCGTGGGCTATAAGGGCTCAAGTGGATGTCCTTACTGATGTTGCAGGTTCTTTCGATATCTACCCGAACAACGTTGCCCGGAGTAGTAGCATAACCGAGGCAAAAGTGAGAGTCTTCATCTTTAAGGACCTCGATAATCTTCCCGGCTGGAAGATTGGGTCGGGAGGTAGCCGCCGAAAAGTACCCTAGATTTTGTAGCATCGTGTCGATGCTAGTTGTGAAGTAGGGTCGGAAAAGATACTCCTCTTCAATCATTCCTATGAAATCGAACCTCTGAGGTCCGAGCGGCCCGTGGTGTTGCAGCTAGCCACGGTCATATGGGTTGCCTCTAAGGTGATGACATTATCTTGTAGGGGCAACTTAACTTTCCGGTGAAGGGTGGAGGATACCGCCTTGACAGCGTGGATCCATGGTCTCCCTAGGAGTAGGTTAAATAAAGGAAGAGGTGACATCGATCACCAGGAATTCTAGCTCATTTTCTACTGGGTCCGTTATGACGGTCAGTTTTACAGCCCCAGCTAGCGACTTTGGGCTCCCATCAAAAGCCTGGATGGTCTGAGAAGTCGGGATATAGTGAGCCTCGCTAATGCCGAGGGCTTTGGCGGTCCTTAAAGGAAGGACGTTGACCGCGGACCCGTCGTCGATTAAGGTCATCAGAAGATACTTCCCACGGCAGATCACCGTGATATAAAGGGCTAGGTTGTGGGTAGCCCCGAATGGTGCTAGATCGGTTTCAGAGAAGGTGATCAGCGGGCCCTCTTCCTTAGCTTTTCCCTTTAAGTGGGGTAGGACCGTGGCTACCATTTCAGCAGGAGTAGCCGAGGAGTTGATCTTGACTTGATCGAGGGCCTTAGTGAGTGCCTCTCGATGTTCTTGTGAGCTGACTAGGAGCTGCCATATAGAGAGGTCAACTCGGGTCTTCTTTAGTTGCTTCACGAGAGCCTTTTCAGTGCTCGGCTCTTCAGGGGCGATTTCCGTCCTGATTGGCTCAGTGACGGTTATCGAGGTAGGGGTGTCCCTAGAGCTAATAACTTGATAGGGATGACCAAGGTGGTTGCTGGCTAAGGCCTTGGACTTAGCCTTCCGGATCTCCTCCGGGGTAATGGGGACAATGATAAGTGTCATTTGTAGTGCCTATTTCGTAGTGTTTTGGTCCCATTTTCCTTGTGGAATCGCTCCTTGGGAGCGATTCATGGGCTTCTTATGCTTCCTTTAGTCTGTTTCAGGTTCCCGAGCCCGATTTGAAGAGTTGGAGTGATTCCGACTCAATACATACACATTTTGGAACCAACGAGATAAAGGAACGATGACTAGAGGCCTTGGAATCGACCCCGAGACCTTGGGTCCCAATCCCGTGCCTCCGAGACCCGATCCCGAGTCCCGAGAGTCGACGAGAAGCACATAAGATACAAGGAGGGACCCTAGAGCTCTTATTGAAGGCATACAAGACCCTTCCCGGTCGGGATAATAGCCTTCCCGATCGGGAAGGGAGGCACATTTAGAAGCGCCACTGTGGGTCCTTCCCGGTCGGGTTGAGCCCTTCCCGATCGGGATGGCAGAACCCTTCCCGATCGGGATGATCCGTCCCGGTCGGGATGGGCTACAGCTCACCCGCATTCCTTCTTTTCTTCTCCTTCATTCTTGTACCCATATATATATATACTCCCTTCTTGTAATTTTAAGACATCTTATCTTACCCTAGATTAGTTTAAGCCTCCATTATCATTCTAAACCCTAGATTATTGCTACTCTCATTAGTTTAATCCTCTCTTTGATCCTTAGTTAATTATAGTAATTAGTTCTTGTATTAAGAGGATACTTGAAGAATTCTCCAAGATTGACAACCTTGGGTCTTATTTGGGTTCTTATTTATACAAGATTGCATCTTTTCATCTTCTTAGTGTTGGTATAACCTTTCTTACTCTTTATCTTGTTTATTCAATCTTGTTTGCATCTTGTTATATTGTTATTGACATTGTTCTTGTTAATCATTATGGATGTTTGTTTGGTGATAATATTTTCTCTTGTTATGGTTGTTTTATTCATGATAATGAGTGAGTAGTCTTCTTCTGGGGTTAGTAGGGGGATTAGAGGTAGATTATGGATGATTAGGGTTGATTAAGGGGAAAAGGTCTCATCTTTGTTGTTAGTCACATTGTAGGCACCCTATGTGTTTGTTGATATGCTTGTGTGAGTTGTAGTGGCCATGCTTCCCATACTTGTGTTCATCTTCTCATTGATTGTTTATTTTGTGGAAATGTCGAGAATAGTTATTCGCGAGAGCGCGGACTAGGGTCTAAGTTGCGAGAGCCCGGACCCACCTTGGCATCGGTCTAAGTTGCGAGAGCCCGGACCGACTCTAGTGATTAGGAGACACTTATACCCTTGATCACCCCAATTACCCTTCTACTCCTATGAACCTGACCTACCCCACTTCTTTCCTTATTTGAGTTCATCTTCTTAGTTAGACATCGTTTACTCTAGTTTATTTGTTAGATCGATTATTAGCATTGTTTAGCGTTGTTAGTCTAGTTCTTATTCCTCCTCCTTAATAGTTTTCCATTTATCGCTTCTTCGTGTTTGTTGGTAATCTAGTCCCGTTGTAGGTAGACTTAGTCTAAACCTTGATATACCATCCTCGTGGATACGATCCCGACTTGCCCTAGCTACTCACTAGGTTAGTCGGTGTTTTATTGTTGGCTAGGGACGTGACAAATGCTTACCATCAGACAACTTCCCCTTTGGCGAGGTATACACCGTCCTCGTCGCATCAGATCCCGTTTATTTGCGGGATAAATGGAGAAATAAGGTGTGAGCAGTCAATTACTTCTCCGGCAAAAATGGCGTGAGCACCTAAGGGATTGTCCTTATTACTCGGCTTGTCTCCAGGTAATGGGATCTTTCCGCTCTCGATCAGATCCTGGATCAGGTGCTTCCGCTTCCAACATTTTTCGGTGTCATGCCCATTGCCTCGGTGGTACTGGCAGTAGGCCTGGGCGTTGTAGGCCTTGGAGCGTCGCTCGACCGGGTCTTCAGGAGTTGGGCCTATCGGTTGGATCAGGCCCTTTGATGATAGCCTTTGTAAGGTATATGTATAGGTAGTACCTATATCGGTGAATACTCGAGGTGTGGCATTCTTTTTGGACGGGGTATCAAGTAGATTAACCGCGTCGAAAATGCTGCGAGTTGCAGCTGCTGGGGCTTGGCAGTGGAAGAAGTAGCCCCTTGGTATCCTTTTGTAGAGGCCTTAGTAAGGCCCTCTTGCCTCAAATCATTTTCAATCCTCGTCCCCATTTCAGTTAAAGTGGCGAAATTAGGTTTGAAGGCGTACCGAAGATGGACCCGATAGGAGGGGAGGAGGTTTTTGACGAAGGCCTCCACTAAAGTTTTTTCACTGGACTTGTCGACCAGTTTCACACTTTCGGCCCCCCAGCGTTGAAGATATTTTGTAAAGCCTTCCTTGGGCTCCTAGGCCATAACTTCCAGGGAGCGTATTATGGTCTGGATCTCGGTGTTATCAGCATAATTCCGAGAAAACTCCGTGGCCACGTCATCCCAAGTTGGGTATTTCTTGGGGTCTAGCCTGTAGTACCAGGCTTTTGGATGCTTCTCGAGAGAAGCGACAAACAAGTGCTTGAACATGGTCGATTTCACTCCCTTAACGGCGATAAACTCTTTGAAGGCCCGGATGTGGTGCAACGGGTCTTCATTCCCCTCAAACATTGGTAGTCCCGTAAGGTTGAGGTTGGCGGGCAGTTCATCATTCAAGGGCGCATAGACACGGGCGTTTTCCGTGTGGATAGTGTTGTTTGTTGACAAGTGGACCTGTTCCTCCAGTCTGCGGACTGCGTTGACCCGTTCAGCTAGGGGCCCAATGGTATCAGCCCCAGCGGCAGGGGTTCCCTGCTCCACGACACTCAAACGAATAACAATAGCTATTTGGTCGGACCTTATAGCTGTCAATTGGGCCTCAATCTAAGTCTGCTTTACGACCATAGCGTCCAATGAGGTTGCCAACTTGTCCAAGGATTCTTGCATTTTGTGCTTGTGTTTGGTTACCGGTGGCCTTTCTGTAAGAATAACGCGTAATCAGATACCGACCCAGATCTTGGAATCAAAACAGTACATCCCGAGCAAGGAAAAGACTGAAAAGGAAAACGACTCGGAAGGGACACCTAGACGGGTGACTCGTGGATAGCGGGCTTTCCTTAGGATTCGGCTATGTGGGCCGAGTCCCGTTTGAAGGAAGGTCCACGTGAGATTTTCCCCAGACTTTGGACTCGAATGTGTAGACGGGCTTTCCTTGGTAGGGCTATGTCCTACGTTGGTTAGCCTTGTGTAGACACCCGGATTTGGACCTGGTGGCTGCAGAGGCGCCCAAAGAACACCCGATGACGATAGGACTGCAACGCGACGTGGGTTCGCGATGTTTTAGGTAGTTTTTCTATAGAAAAGATCGAATAAATTACTCGGGCAAATTAAACTAACATGATGGCAGCCTTAGTCGTATCGTTACGGTCGCATAGACACTAATTAGAGTCAATTCTGACACCAGGACCCCGAGTCGGTCTCGAAACTCGAACCGAGTCAACACCGCGCCAAGCGAACCTCGGGATGAACACCCGAGGCTAGGTCAAACCCGGGTTAAACTTAATCCCCAAGAATCAAATCACACTCCTCCCTCTCTGTTTTGGAAAGTATCAAAACCGTATTCTCAAAACTCCGACCGCCCCACCTCACGCGCCTGGGTCTTCCCACGCCTAGGCCCAGGCGCCTGAGTCTCGGTGCGCCTCAGCTCAGGCGCCTATATGGGCGACGAGGGCCGAAAACACCTATAAATATCGCCCTTCACGCCCTCATTTGGACACATCTCATTCTTCTCTTCCCCCTTTAAACTCTCGCTAAGGGCTTGCACTCAGACACCCGAGACAAACGATCAACTCGATCGTAGTTCCGATAAAAAAGCGACATTGATGCTACTCCTCACCTTCGAGCACCCCACTCGATACCGAGGTGCCTGTGTTCGACTAGCTCAAGTCTAGTGCAAAGCTCTGCCAGATTAGCCGCAGAACCAGTCCATAGTAACGGAGCTCTGCCGGAGTAGCCGCAGAAAAGAGTCAAACGGTAACGGAGCTCTGCAGGAATCACTGGTCAAGCTAGGAGGATCCGCCTGTTGATCGAGTCGTTACTAGGTTGCCATCTAAACAAAACTTTCCATACTCGCACTTTCTATTATTATGCACTACGATAACACTAGATGTGGGCACTAGGCCCACAAACATCTACTAAAATACGTAATGTCCCAACTTCAACCACAAACACTAAAACACACTAAATAGACCCGAGTAATTCCGAGATCCGTTCTCAAACTATCTATGCATCGAGTCCCGTTTAGTGTATACTCCGAGGGTGCAACTCCTCACTACATGATTTATCTACATTCGCATTTACAGTTTTTCGTATGATTTATTGCCTTTATGACCTTAGTGATGGTCGGGTTCCATATTAGTCCCGGTGCTCACCTTATTAGGTTCGACACATCCCCATTAATACCGAACCGACGCATCTTAAGCAGAATATCAGGTAAGGTATACCACGAGAATGACTAATATCCGTATTATCGCGTTAAAACTGATTTGCTAATATGTATAATACTAGTACTCTCTATCCTCCTACGTGCACCTTTTCATGGCCTACTTGTCACGTCAAATCGCATGCAAAGAATGTAAACACAACAACATTGACGACAAAAAAATTACTTGTCCTTGAACAACCGACGTAGCAAAAGGCATAGGGTTAAAACAACGGATGTTACATTACTTCCATCACAACAAAAGAACTAGGATATCAGCCCACCGATTGATTAGTAGAGGCCGCTATAGTGCGGGCGGGATTGGGTGTTGACATCTATCAGATGTTGGCTTCCCAATACGTACCCTCACCCCTTACTCAGAATCGAGGGTTTCCGGATGTCCGAAACCATTGGCAATGAGAGTCATTCCCGGCATGGAGTGCTTAAGGGTACAAGTCTTTATCTTTAGGTCACGTGCCACTCAACATTGAGCCGGCAAGGAATCAAAGTTGACTTGAACGGTTTCCGAGTCCCCATAATTGACTCGGTGGTGACTCCACAAATCGGCAACAACTTCAGTTCACTAAAAAGGTCGCCTTACTGTTGTGTGCTAAATTTAGACCGTTTTCCCTCCCATTTAGACCTATTTTCCCCTCGTTTTGCGAGTCTTGAGTGCGATTATCGCCATATTTTTGCGTACTTCTCGCATTAGCGTCCCTCTTGTGCGTTTTACGTGTTTTTGGTAGTTTTTCAATCAATTTTGATAGGTTTTGCTACAAAAATCATGACTGAGCTTCCACAAGCACAAGAGAAGGGAAAACCGTCCAAAGAGCAAAGCACACAACTTAAAGTTTAAAGCCATCCGATCAAACAACGAAGAATGAGACAAGATTCGAGGCCAGAAAAAATGACCGGGCGAAATTTCACCTGGTGAGACACCACCGGGCGAAATTTCACCCGAAGGTGAAACGCCTCCCCCGAAGGTGAAACGCCTCCCCCGAAGAATTTCCGAGCTTACCCACCGGGCAAAACTGACCGGGCGAAATTTCGCCCACCGGGTGAAATTTTGCCCGATGGGAAGAAGTGCCAAAAATGCCAAAAATGAAAGAAAATCTCACCGGGCGAAAATTTCACCCGATGGGAATTAACGTCAAGTCCGCAGGGCGAAGTTTCAGCCCATGGAGATGCTAAGGGAGATTGTCTCACTGATGGAGCATAAAGTTGGATTTGGGCTTTAGGTTAAAAACCCATTAAGAGATTACTATATATATGTTACCCTAATTCATTGCCTAAACCACCTCTCCATTGTGCTAAGGAGAAAAGACATTACACCCTTTCACCATCCTATTACACCATCCATTAGTAGTAGTAATCTAGAAAAATCCTCCAAAATTCTAGTAGTTTACATAGTAATTAATAGTAGATCTACAAGTTTCCATCAACAATTATTTAGATTTCAAGGTTGTAAGAAGATTATTCAAGTTTTATTTGAAGATTTGTTGGGTTTATTGGAGGATTAGTGACAAGTTCTCCATTTCATTCATCAAAGATTCAATCTTTATCTATGATATCTTCTTATTTCTTATAGATCTACATAGTTGGTATAATTATGTTCCACTCCCTAATCTCTAGTTTAGTTTTTCTGTTGTTTTCTCATCATCATCTTGTTTAGATCTAATTAATATGCATGTTGTGATGATTTCTATAATGATGTGTGAGTAGATTTCTTGTTGGGGAGTTTAGGGATGAGGGCTTGGATTATTTGAATATAGGGATGTTGGTGGGTTGCTTGCATGTTGGTTTATCTTATTTATGGTGTTGTGTCATTGTTGTTTTAGTCCGGCCAACTAGACCGACCTTGACTAATTTCTATCAATATGGGGAAACTCGGGGTAGAAATTACCATGACTAGGGACTTACCCTCATTCGCCGCGAAAGCGGGATTTTAGGTGAGTATCAATATTGCGACAAAAACTCGATTTCGACCTTCTTAGACTCCAAGTACCGAATCACGACTTCTCCCTAACACCTTTTCCTTAGATTGACCAACCTTAGCTATTTCTCTAGATATTCCCTTAGTTTAAGACTCGACCCCTAGAAAAACCCCCTTCTAAGACATCGAACACGACACTTTAAGCTTCACAAACACACACCGTTCCCTGTGGACCGACCTCGACTTACCGCGATTACTCTAGTAGTTTTTGTGTTATTCCGAGTCTTACAAATATCGTTTGATCCCCCGTCCTTCGTTAACGACCGATCCGATTGGGAGGCGATCAAAATGGCGCCGTTGCCGGGGAACGGCTAGTTGATTGTGTTTTTAGTTGTTGTGTTTGATTCTTTTCCCTTCTCTCTTTTCCCTAGTGCTGCGAGGTGCTAGGAGTCTCATCGTTTAATTGAGTTTTATGCCCAGGAACACGTCATCGCCCTTGTGGTTCGATCCGGAACCGGAAAGGACTTTTAGAGCATTGCGTTTTCGAGGAAATAACTCAACCACCATCATTCCACATCCTTCATTATCACCTCCTAACCTTAATCCCATCCTACCACATCCACCTTGTACACCTTCTACATCACATAACCCCACTCCAAACAATCCTTCCATACCTTCCACTTCACAAAATTCACCACCTACACCACCATCACCGAGAACACCACCACCAATTCCATCCCCTCCAAATTCTCCAAATTCTCCAAATCCACCAAATCCAAATCCATCACCACCACTAATCCAACCAATGGCGACTCTAGGTTCGCACTCTCAACTCACACATGAAGAAACACCTTCTCCCATCGATTTCGGAGAGATTCCCGAGGATTATGAATTGAAAGCTTCTTTGACCAACGCGGTCCAACAAGATACATTTCACGGCTTTTCTCAAGAAGATGCTCAAGAGCACATCGCTTCATTCAAAGAAAGATTAGTAGGAGCCCGTCTCAATGGGTTAACTTCATGCCAATTGCATCGCTTATTATTTCCGAAGACCTTGAGAGATGGAGCTCGTAGATGGCTTCAAGGCCATCCCGCTAATACATTTACAACATGGGTTCAACTATCTAATGCCTTCTTGGAGAAATATTTTCCGCCGTCAAAGACTAACCAATATCGCATGGAGATACAAACGTTCAAACAAGATGAATTTGAAAGCCTAAGTGAGGCTTGAGAAAGATTTAGAGACTTGTTGCGCAAATGTCCACACCACGGAATACCCGATTGGCTAACCACCCAAACATTTTATAGCCCCCTTTCATCGAGAACCAAGGAAAACCTCAATTCGGCCGCCAGAGGAGACTTCTCTTCTCTCACCGATGAGGCATCTAAAAATCTTATTGAGAAGATGGCAAAGAGTGATTCAAGAATGGGTCAATCGAGGGATTCTAGAAAGAAAGTTGAAGTGAACTCATCTACGAGTTCTAATGAATTGAAATTCCAAACGGAACTTGAAGAATTGAAAAGGAGAATGGATGCCATGAATTCTAAGCCCACTCCTAGAGGTATGTACCAAATTCAAGGGAGTGTTCCTCCAAGGCAACCATCACCTCCAAAGCAATTAACATGGGAAGTTCAATGTGATCATTGTGGCAATCATAGTCATGATTCTAGCTTTTGCATTCCTAATGAAGAAGTTTATGTTGAAGAGCCAAATGAAGTCCAAGCTATACAAGTATATGAGCAAAGACCTTTATTTGATCCTTTTTCTAATTCCTACAATGTCGGCACAAGATTTCATCCTAATTTCTCTTCTGGAAAACAAAATGTTCAAAATCCGATGTCGCGCGCCCAAGGGAGTCAAATGAGGCCATTCAATCAAAGTCAACAGAGGCCCTTTCACCAAGGTCCTCCAAAGATGCCCCCATATATGCCTCCTCATCAAAGAAGCAACTTCAATCAACAAGGTAGCAACTTCCATGTTCCTAACAACTACAACAATTACTAAAATCAACATGGTAACCAAGGTTACAATCAACAACCATTCAATCAACCCTCTCAATCTTATGGCCAATCAAGCAATTCTCAATTTGGTCAAGGAGGTCCTTCATGGGAGAACTATAATGATTTGCATAGAACCGTTGGCCAACTATGGAATGAACATCCAGATACCAAGGCGAGGCTAAAGGTTTGAGAATCACAAGAAGCAACAAAAGCCTTAGCCGCCCCAATTCATCCACCCCATGGTTTGCCCGGACAACCCCAAAACCCAAGAGACCCTTCTCACCAAGCAAATGCCGTCATTTTGAGAGGTGGCAAAGAACTTGAGGACCCATATCAGAACTTGAACTTGAACACCAAGACTACCCCATCCAAAGCGAATCAACCAAGTGCACCACAAGAATCATCTCCTACTTCCCCCAAACAAAACCGGGGAATACAAGCGGAGTTTGATATCCTCCAAAATGCGGAGAATGAATTAAGAGAACAAAGAAAGAAGAAAGAGCAAATGGAAGCCGAAGAAGCCAAAAGAAAAGAGGCGGAGCGATTAGCCGAAGAAGAAGAAGAATCTAATGTTCCACCGCCTCCCACTTTTGTTCCTCCATTGCCTTTTCCCGAGCGAGCTAAGCCACACAAGGAGAATGCTCAATTTAGCCGTTTCGTGGATATGTTAAAGAAAGTAGAGGTAGCCTTACCTTTCACCGAGGTAATTTCTCAAATGCCCCTCTATTCTAAATTTTTGAAAGATGTCTTGACTAGAAAGAGAACCATAGAAGACAAAGAATGTGCCTCTCTCACGGGTCAATGTAGTGTCATTCTTATGAACGAAATGCCAAAGAAATTAGATGATCCCGGTAGCTTTTCCATCCCTTGTCGGGTAGGAAATGTTGTTGTTAATCAAGCTTTATGCGACCTTGGGGCTAGTGTTAGTTTGTTACCTTATTCTATTGCCAAAAGACTTAGTGTGGGGGAGATGAGACCCACTAGTATGTCGATTCAAATTGCGGATAGGTCCGTCAAGTACCCACTTGGGATACTTGAGGATGTACTTGTTCAAGTTGGTAAGTTCTTCATCCCCTCCGAATTTGTTGTCATGGATATGACCGAAGACACTATTACCCCCATTATCTTAGGCCGACCTTTTATGGCTACCGGTGGTACAATAGTTGATGTTAAGAATGGAAAGTTATCATTTAACATAGGGAACGAGTCGGTAGAGTTTTCCCTTTCTCAAGCTCTTAAACAACCAATGATTGAACAAATGAATTCCATTGAAGTTATTGATAGTTTGGTTGAGTATAGCTTGATAGATGATGATAAGCAAGAAGAGGAACCATTTGACTCTCCACCCCTTGAAGAAGAATGTTTGCATGATGAAAAGGTAGAACCACTACCGGTGGGTAAGAGTATGGTATCTTCTCCTCCTAATCTTGAACTTAAACCACTCCCCTCTTCCCTCAAATATGCTTTTCTTGAAGGAACTAATTATCCCGTTATCGTCAATGCTACCCTTGATGGTCCTCAATTGGAAAAACTTTTAATTGTTTTAAGAAAGCACAAAAAGGCCATCGGGTATAGCATTGCCGACCTCCAAGGCATAAGCCCAAATGTTTGCATGCATAGGATTATCCTTGATGTTGACCACCGTCCTTCGGTTGAGGGTCAACGTAGGTTGAACCCCACCATGAAAGAGGTCGTCATGAAGGAAGTCCTCAAGTTGTATGAGGCTAACATTATATACCCAATAACCGGAAGTAAATGGGTTAGCACCGTACAAGTTGTGCCGAAAAAAGGAGGAATGACGGTTGTTAAAGGAGAAAAGGGTGAGTCAATTTCCACTAGGACTATTACCGGTTGGCGCATGTGTATAGACTATCATAAATTGAACACGGCCACCATAAAAGACCATTTCCCCCTTCCCTTTATTGATCAACTGCTTGAAATATTGGCGCATCATTCTTATTTTTGTTTCCTCGATGGTCATTCCGGATTTCTTCAAATTCCTATTCATCCCGATGACCAAGAGAAAACCACTTTTACATGTCCCTATGGCACCTATGCTTATAGAAGGATGCCATTTGGATTTTGTAATGCGCCGGGAACGTTTCAAAGATGTATGATGGCTATTTTCTCCGATTTTATTGAAAAATCCATGGAAGTTTTTATGGATGATTTTAGTGTCCATGGTACATCTTTTGATTCTTGTCTTGAAAATATTGATCAAGTGTTAGCTCGATGTGAAGAGTATAGACTTGTTTTAAATTGGGAAAAGTGTCATTTTATGGTTGAACAAGGTGTTGTCCTAGGTCATATTGTGTCTAATAGAGGAGTTGAAGTCGATAAGGCGAAAGTCTCCGTGATTGAGAACTTGCCACCACCTACGAATGTCAAAGGGGTGAGGAGTTTTCTAGGTCACGCCGGTTTTTATAGACGATTCATTAAAGACTTTTCTAAAATTGCTAAGCCTTTGACTTCTTTGCTTATGAAAGATGCACCTTTTGTTTTTGATGACTTGTGTCTTGAGGCCGTTTGCAGGATAAAGACCGCTCTCACTACCACACCGATTATCAAAGCTCCCGATTGGAATCTTCCATTTGAGATCATGTGCGATGCATCCGATTTTGCCGTTGGTGCCGTTCTAGGACAACGGGTTGATAAGAAGCTACATGTGATTTATTATGCAAGCAAGACCTTAGATGAAGCCCAATCGAGGTACACCACAACCGAAAAAGAGATGCTTGCCGTTCTCTATGCCATGGAGAAATTCCGAAATTATGTTACCAGTTCGAAAGTCATTATTCACACCGATCATGCGGCCATTCGTTACATCATGTCTAAAAAGGAGACAAAGTCCCGACTCTTTTGGTGGGTGCTCCTTTTGCAAGAATTTGACATTGAGATTAAAGACAAAGCCGGATTGGAGAACTTGGTAGCGGATCATCTTAGTAGACTAACGGTTAGTAAAGAAAGCAATGAAGAAGATGGCATTCCCATCAATGAAGCTATGAGAGATGAGGCCTTGATGGCCGTTGAAACTATTACACCTTGGTATGCCGATATCGTCAATTTCTTAGTGTCTCATTTTATTCCGGACGATTATTTCAAACAAGAGAGGAAGAAACTACGTTATGAAGCCCGACGCTATTATTGGGACGAGCCATATTTATTTCGCCGATGCGTAGATGGAATTTACCGACGATGTGTTACGGCCTAAGAAGGATATAATATTGTGAAGCACCTTCACTCGACATCTTATGGTGGACACTTGGCCAACCAAAAGACAATTGCCAAGGTTCTCCAAAGCGGGTTTTGGTGGCCTTCCATGTTTAAGGACATTCGAGCTTTCATTCTCACATGCAATGCATGCCAACAAAGTGGCAATATTACAAGAAGAAATGAGATGCCCCTTCAACCTATCTTGGAGATTGAATTGTTCGATGTTTGGGGTATTGATTTCATGGGTCCGTTTATATCCTCTTTTGGTAACAAGTACATTCTAGTCGCGGTTGATTATGTCTCAAAATGGATCGACGCCGTAGCTTCCCCCACCAATGACTCCAAGGTTGTAATCAAGCTTTTCAAGAATGTAATTTTCCCGAGATTCGGTATGCCTAGAGCCATAATTAGCGATGGAGGCTCTCATTTTAGGAAAGATACCTTTGAACACCTTCTTAGGAAGTACGGTATCACCCACAAGATGTCCTTAGCCTACCACCCTCAATCAAATGGGCAAGCCGAGATCTCCAACCGTCAAATCAAGGGAATTTTAGAGAAAGTTGTAAATACACACCGAAAGGATTGGTCATTAAAATTAAATGACGCCCTTTGGGCATTGAGGACGGCTTACAAAGCGCCGATTGGAACCACTCCTTATCGTCTTGTGTATGGTAAAGCTTGTCATTTACCGGTGGAGCTAGAACACAAAGCCAAATGGCCAATCAAAGAGCTAAACTTCGATGAGAGTGTTGTAGGAAATAATCGCCTTCTCCAACTACAAGAATTGGAAGAACTAAGACTTGAGGCCTACGAGAACTCGAAGATTTACAAAGAAAGAACTCGCCAATGGCACGATTCTCGAATTCTTCGTAAGGACTTCTTCGTTGGTAATAAGGTATTACTCTTCAACTCTCGCTTTAAGCTCTTCCCCGGTAAGTTGAAATGAAAATGGTCGGGTCCATTTGAAGTGACCGGAGTGCAACCATATGGATCGATAGAGATATCAAGCCCGGAAACCGGGAAGTTTATGGTTAATGGGCAACGTTTGAAGATTTATCATTCCGGTCATATTCGTGAGACCTTTGCCACTATGAAGTTTGGTGAGCTCCCATCGGGGAGCGATGTTTGAACCCCTCTCGCAATTGATGTAGGTTTGGTGGTATCCTCAACAACCACCTTGTATATATGTATCATATTTCTTTGAGTTTATTAGTTTTGTTAGCTTGAGAAGATTGATTGAAATTAGATTTCACTATGGAGCTTAATTTGGATGAAGATCAAGCATTTGGAGAAGTTATGGAGCTTAATCGAAGACCACAAGCATGTTTGTCGGAAATATTGATTATGTAATGTGAGTCGAGTCAATATTTGAATCTCTAGGTGATTAATTGAAGAGCCATGAAATGGCAAGGCGGAAAAACGCAGCAAAGAAGACCGCCGGGCGAAACTTCGCCGGGTGAGACTCGACCGGGCGAAACTTCGCCCCACGGAAAAGTTGCCAGAATTGCCGGAACCGAAGAAATTTCACCCGGTGGAAAAAAGTTGGCAAAGCGATTTTCACGACGAAAAGTCGTCGGGTGAAATTTCACCCGATGGTGCCCGACCGGGTGAAATTTCACCCGGCGGTATGACTCAGCCGGATCACCTACACTTTTTATTCACTCACTACATTTTCATCTCCCTCCAACAATTTACCTCAACATAACTTTCCCTCCAAATATTTTTTACACCAAATTTTTACCACCAACTTTAAAACTTTCACTTTCCCTCTCGAAACACCCTTATTTATACCACCTTTTTCACCTCACTCATCATTTCACCCTTTCAACCATCACAAAATCATTACACCACCTTCCATACACCATATTCAACCTCCATTGATAACTCCATTCCATACTTGGGTGAATATTTATTTTGGGTTTTTGAAGAAAGGAGAAGCAAAAGTTTTGGGATTTTTCTTGCAAATTATTATCATGGAGACAAGAGCTCAACGAGCCGCGGGTAAACAAGGTATGACCTCGACTTCTAATCCTTCTAAATGTTCATCTTCTAGTAAGTCCGCTAGGCCTAAACTTTTACCGTACCCTAATTCACCCCTTGCTCGTATCTTCTCTGAAAAGAACTTTCAGAGTACGAGATGGCCTTGTCCATTCACAATGAAAACTCTAGGAATTAAGAACGATATTAGAGAGTTATCGTCTAGAATTGGTATTAGTAAACTCCTTGATTTTGTGCCTTTCACAAACAAAGACTTGACTTGTGAGTTTTTAGGTACCTTTACAATCGATAACCCGACCGCACCTAAAGAGTTCAAATTTAATTTGTTTGGTAGAAATCATTGTTTAAATATTTTCGACTTTAGCTTAGCTCTAGGCATACCCCCATCGGGTACCGGACTAAGTAGACCCCTATCTGATTCGCAAAGTAGTGCGACTAGGAGAGACTTATGGAGGCACATAGCGCCGGGTCATCGTGATTTCGAACCCAATTCTAATTTTACCGCTGAAATCCGTAACCCAGCCATTCGTTATTTCGCTGAAATCCTTTCACACTGTCTTTTGCCATCTATCGACAATATCATTAACCTCAATGTGTGTGTCCTACAATTGATAAGTGACTCTTTACTCGGTAACCCTTATCCCCTAGACCTACCTATTGTCGTGGCGTTACACTTTCATCAAATTATCATTGACCAATGCCCCTCTATCGACAGTGGTGGTCTTGTGACCGTAATAGCAAGAAATTTGGGTTATGCGACCGACCATCTTAAACCACATGACCCCCGTGTCTGGCTTGACGAGGCCTATTTCCCTACTTGGATCTTTCACGTACCTGACCACCGCCTCGTCTCTCTTAGCCATGACCGAGCCTTAATTGTCTCCAGCAAAAACAGAACCAATATTTACAACCCTCGTAATTGGGACCTACCTCCAGGTCCCTGTGAATTCCGACTGAACAACTCGGGGGATGTAGGAGTTTGGGAGTATGCTGGTGAAGGAACTCCCACGGCCTCCTTTGTGTCAAATGACTATTCAGACTAGACCCCCCCTACAAGAGTCGGTAAATTATGTGGTTCGTATGTGTTGTGGGTAAATATGTGTGGAGTCGGTGAGTCTTAATCTACAATTGTATGTCCTTGAACTAATCTTGTTCCTTATTCCCTGTCCCATCATTTTAATCATTGTGATTATTTTATCTTGAACAAAACTGCAAGCTGTCCCACCGTCCCATTTAACGATTTTTGCGGCCGTCGCGGCCTTGGTAATGCTCCCGGTCTCTTGGCGATGTGATTACGTCATTGACCCCTTTTGAAAAATCCAAATTTTAAAATCAAATCTTTCTCAATTTTTCTTAATCCGGGCTAGGTGACGTGACTACACCTACGCCCAATTTTCACCCTTTCATTTTATTTTCTTTCATTTTCATTTTCTTAGCCACTTGGCTAGGGTCTAGGTGATGTGATTGCACCTAGGCCCGCCACTATCTTATCGTTTTTTTTTTGTTTTTTTTTTCTTTTCTCAAAAATTTTGAAAAATCCAAAAACATTCAAAAAAATTATAAAACCCAAAAACATTTGAAAAATCATAAAAATCCAAAAAGTATTTTTTTTTTTTTTTTTTCATTTTTCTCGTTCTTCCCTACTTGTCCATTTAGGACAATGTACAGTTTTAGTGTGGGGGAGGAGTCTACTATCTTTTATTTTTCAAAAATCCTTTCAAAAATCCATAAAAATTTGAAAAAATCGAAAAATCAAAAACATTTTCTTTTCTTTTTCTTCTCTTTTCTTGTTTCTCATTATGTTTCGTGTCCCGTGTATGGTCTTGTTCTCTACTCTTACAGGTAACCACCACCTAAACAGCGCGAATTGAAGAGATTATGAAAGCACCCGCTTGGTAACTTCCTTCCTTCTTTCTTCTTTAATTTTGTAGAGGATTTAGGTTGTTGCTATTTGGAGGTTCTCGAAGTGAGCATTTTGGTGTTGTGGTTGATTGTGCTTGAATGTTGATGGAGTATGGAGTTCATGACTTTACTTGTGTTTTCTTTTATTTGCTTTTTCATTTTCGTGTGTTTGTTTTGCTTTTGTATAGTGTGTCTAGGATTAAAAACTTTTCGAAAACCCGATTACAAATCTTATAACAAGAGTTTACATTCCATTGTGGATAACCCATTGTAGATTTTGGACCTTAGTCTAGTAGAATGACTCTTAGGCAATGAATTTGTTGATCCTTTAGCTTTGAGTCCACCTTTTCTACTAGAGGTTTACTTCGGGGTTTGTATTTGACCACCTTGACCACCCATGGAGGAGTTAGGCCTTGGTTCCCGCATCCCGTTTTCTAGGTGACCTTGCTCGAATGACCATTGCACCTTTAGTCCAAATCCTTTCCATCTTTTGTGGGTTATCCAGAATGGCGCGCGTTCTCGATTACCTATTTTTCCTCCACCTATACATCATCACAATAAGTTTACACAAAAATAACCTCCAAGCTTGGTTACAAACCACATCAAAAAGCCAAAAAGGGCAAACCAAAGCAAGAGAAAAGGGCACAAAAATATGAAAAACAAAGAAAAGCAAAGGAGAAGAAAAGGAGCTTCAAATGAAAATCAAAATGTCAAAAATGTCTCCTTCAAAAAAAAAAATGCCCTTTGATCGATTTGTCGCCGTGAAGTGCCAACTAGAGGACCGAGTCCCGAGGTCGGAAGATAGCGGTGATGAGTCGATCCACCCCAATAATTGTAAACACTCCACCTTTTTATTTGGGCTAATTTAGGAAATTCGAGTTTGGAACGACCCTCTTGGCTTAGCCAAAGAGAGCGGGACTGCACCTACCTACAGTGTCGAACGAATCCATGGTTCACTTTTTCCACTCCATTATACGCCCCGTAGTACCCCTTTAGAAGATTAGGCGGACCTAGCTAAGTTATCAACATCTATATTGATTAATCGTCATAGTATTAGGCTTTGGTCCTTGTTTACGTGGGTGATTTATCTTGGAAGTTTATTGTTGTTTTAGGTAAGTAATCGGTGTCTTTCCCCGCCGTCTCGATGAGGGATTCGGTGTTTTATTTTTGCTTTGGATGCGTCTATTCTTTCGTGTTATATGTTTTTGTGTGTTTAGTCGCATCCACCATTTTGAGCAAGCCCCAACTTGCCTTGCATGGGAGTACTTTACCTCATAAGTATTTCGATGTGAGTTGAAGGGACGGAGCGGGCCCGTTAATTGCCCCGTATCGGCTTAGCATAGTCTAGCTAGTAGTAGTAGTTTGTAATTTCTTTTTGGGTCTTTGCTCGAGGACGTGCAACGGTTTAGTGTGGGGGAATTGTTGTGTGCTAAATTTAGACCGTTTTTCCTCCCATTTAGACCCGTTTTCCCCTCGTTTTGCGAGTCTTGAGTTCGATTATCGCCATATTTTGCGTACTTCTCGCATTAGCGTCCCTCTTGTGCGTTTTACGTGTTTTTGGTAGTTTTTCTATCAATTTTGATAGGTTTTGCTACAAAAATCACGATTGAGCTTCCACGAGCACAAGAGAAGGGAAAACCGTCCAAAGAGCAAAGCACACAACTTAAAGTTTAAAGCCATCCGATCGAACAACGAAGAATGAGACAAGATTCCAGGCCAGAAAAAATGACAGGGCGAAATTTCACCCGGTGAGACACCACCGGGCGAAATTTCACCCGACGGTGAAACGCGTCCCCCGAAGAATTTCCGAGCTTACCCACCGGGCAAAACTGACCGGGCGAAATTTCGCCCACCGGGTGAAATTTCGCCCGATGGGAAGAAGTGCCAAAAACGCCAAAAATGGAAGAAAATCTCACCGGGCGAAAATTTCACCCGATGGGAATTAACGTCAAGTCCGCAGGGCGAAGTTTCACCCCATGGAGATGCAAAGGGAGATTGTCTCACTGATGGAGCATAAAGTTGGATTTGGGCTTTAGGTTAAAAACCCATTAAGATATTACTATATATATGTTACCCTAATTCATTGCCTAAACCACCTCTCCATTGTGCTAAGGAGGGAAGACATTACACCCTTTCACCATCCCATTACACCATCCATTAGTAGTAGTAATCTAGAAAAATCCTCCAAAATTCTAGTAGTTTACATAGTAACTAGTATAGTACCCGCGTAAATACGATTTATGCGGTAATTTTAGTTTGTTTCTTTTAATAGATGAGATATCTATAATTACCAATTGCACGGTTTTTGAGATATGAGGTTTATGTAGGTGGTCACAATTAGATTTTTATTATTATTATTCAAAATATGTATTAAGTTTGAAATATACTCCGTACTATTTTAATGACTATTTTTAATAAATGGTATCGCATATTGCTAAGGGTAGGTGTCGATCATTCGGAGAGTATTTTAAGAAGGTCGTATATATATAACGTTGGATATCGAATAAAGTTGTGATGACCATTGCTTACTCAATCAAGAAGTTTTAAGTGAAGAACACATTTATTTTCCATTGGACCTCGTATAAGATTTACATTTTACGTTTGATCTCACATGAGCTACATGAGATTTACATATTTTCTTTTCCTCAGGTGACCCATGGTTTAAGTGGCCCATTATATAGTAGTGATAGTATTAGGCGGGAAAATGGACGAAGGAGGGAGCGACACATCATCATTTTTTTAGTTCCCTCTATCCTTTTAGTATATAGGGGATTAATAGTAGATCTACAAGTTTTCATCAACAATTATTTAGATTTCAAGGTTGTAAGAAGATTATTCAAGTTTTATTTGAAGATTTGTTGGGTTTATTGGAGGATTAGTGACAAGTTCTCCATTTCATTCATCAAAGATTCAATCTTTATCTATGATATCTTCTTATTTCTTATAGATCTACATAGTTGGTATAATTCTGTTCCACTCCCTAATCTCTAGTTTAGTTTTTGTGTTGTTTTCTCATCATCATCATCATCTTGTTTAGATCCAATTAATATGCATGTTGTGATGATTTCCACAATGATGTGTGAGTAGATTTCTTGTTGGGGAGTTTAGGGATGAGGGCTTGGATTATTTGAATATAGGGATGTTGGTGGGTTGTTTGCATGTTGGTTTATCTTATTTATGGTGTTGTGTCATTGTTGTTTTAGTCCGGCCAACTAGACCGACCTTGACTAATTTCTATCAATATGGGGAAACTCGGGGTAGAAAATACCATGACTAGGGACTTACCCTCATTCGCCGCGAAAACGGGATTTTAGGTGAGTTTATCAATATTGCGACAAAAACTCGATTCCGACCTTCTTAGACTCCAAGTACCGAATCCCAACTTCTCCCTAACACCTTTTCCCTAGATTGACCACCCTTAGCTATTTCTAGATATTCCCTTAGTTTAAGACTCGACCCCTAGAAAAACCCCCTTCTAAGACATCGAACACGACACTTTAAGCTTCACAAACACACACCGTTCCCTGTGGACCGACCTCGACTTACCACGATTACTCTAGTAGTTTTTATGTTATTCCGAGTCTTACAAATATCGTTTGATCCTCCGTCCTTCGTTAACGACCGATCCGATTGGGAGGCGATCACTTACCAAACAAATCGACCTTTAAACATTTACAACCACGAATCGATCGATTCCCAAACGGAAACACGAGTGCCCCCACCCGTCTAGTACAAGTCCGGATCGTTATCCGAAACGAGGTCCGAAAAATCGCCCCGTACGCGAGATCGGACCGGCCCCCTGCAGGGAGGGGGCCGCATGGGTGGTCGCTGCCACACGATGAAAACCGGGTCGGTCCCGCGCGGGCGCGCGCGGGGCGCCGTGCGGTGCAGACGGACGTCCACAGTTTGGCGACTCTGCTGGGGATTTGGAAACAAGTTTCCAGTGGTGGTGTAACTTGAACGAGGTCGGTGAAGCTCATTTCTTAGTTCCTAGTTGTGGTCACTACAGGTTTTGGCCCTAAAAAGCCCACCATAACCAATATCAGGACCAATCGAACTCTTCGCGGTAAGATCTTTAAGGACACGCGGAGAGATCCTCGATTGACGCTCCGGCCGCCTAACGCGTACCCTGCGGGAATAATAAGCGGATAGTTCCGAACGGACGGTATGACACTCGTCTCTCCAGATCATTGTCAATGCCTAAATAAAGACTATTCGTGGGCGGTAGCTTACCCTAACCTACCCGTGTCTGCATCCTGCATGAATGTATGCATTCCTAGTTATGTGTAGCGTGTTTGAACAATCCAACCCAAATAAAACCCTTAAAATCTTGATTCAACCACGCCAACATATTCAACCGCACCCAACTCCGTTTTCGAAAATATCCTATCTTTCTAAAACGAGCTCTTAAAACGCCGATACTCCGGTCAAGTCACGATTTCTAAAAAGGGAAAAACATTTTCAATGCCATCGTCATGGCAAATTTTACAATAGACATTTTCAAACAAAATATATTTTCAAACGTCATCACGTGACTAATGTAAAACCCGCCAAACAACAAAAACCGTTAATACTACTTAGACTCCCAATTAATGGGATCAAGGCACACCAAACGGTTATATTTTATTTTCAAAAAAAAAGTTTTTCTATGCGCATACCGTTAAACCAACCGAAGCTTCAATTAATGAAGTCAAGAAATCCAAAACGGTTACATTCTCAAAATTCTTTTCACGACACACCACCTTCCACCGTCGAATGCTATTTATTGCAACCGACAAACGTGGATCACTCGTTTTAAAGAAAAAACGACTTTTCTAAAAACATTAACCACTACTTAAACCCTTAACGAGGATTTAGTGGCACCCCTTTAAAACACCGTACACACCCACTATAAGTATCGAACTAGTTAACTAATAGTAGTTTCGATAAAAGCACAACGTTATCATTTTCAAAACCGGTTCTCCTAAAAACCACGTTCCTTTCAGAAAATTTTTACAACTTTGCTATCATCGGATTCCCGACACACACACATAGCAACACACCTTTCACATCACAAACGATGTCATCACACCATCGTCACCCTAATTTTACAAAACCATTTCTCCAAAAAAAAAAAAAAAAACTTTTCTCTGCGGGTATCGGTCATTTTCAAAAAGAATTCATTGATCCTGAGCCGAGATCGCGATCAATTTCCTACGTCGTACAACCGCGTGATTAACTGTCTGTGTTAGTTACTAAGGTCACCTCTACTCGAGATCTTACGTTTTGGGTCGTCTCATTTCGAGAAGTCCTCTTTAAGCCTCACCCCCGAGGATTGTGTCAAATCATCTCGTCACAGAAATCATCTCATCACAGAAATCGCTCAGTTAAGAGCATTCCTCGAGTCTCTAAGTCGTCCGGTGGGTCCGATCTGACCTTTTAATCCTTTCCCAATAGGATCACTCCCCAACATGTCGGTAGATTCAAGCGCCCATCGAAAGTATCCGCCACGATGTCAGTACCCTAACCAAGTTGGTTCTCAACATCCATACTTCGGTAACCCGTTTGACTTTCTCCGTACGTTACATCGATAGCCGCCTCAATTTCCTTGAGAGTAGAGACACAGAGAGTAAAACGAACATCAATTCGAGCGATTACCACACCCAAAAACCTACCCAGGATAGATTATCCCAATGCTCCGCCCGATCGAAACTTCCTAAAGTCGATGCGGAAGGGACACCAAGATCTTACAAGACCACACCCAACAAAGTAGAAAGGTCACCGAGAAAGTTTATCCCAATCAACTCATCTTACACCGAAGCCCTTAAGTGCCTAGTCGGTCAAGGGTTACTCTCACCTTTAGGTCCAACTCCGGACCCACCAATCGGCAAACGAGGCAAAAGTTGGACCCCTAATGCTTATTGCCAATATCACCAAGGTAACGGGCATGATACCGAATCTTGCTTTCGGCTCAAGCATGTCATACAAGACATGATCCAAAACGGGACGATTCCTCTCCCTCCACCCGAGAAACCAAACAACACCAAGAACCCTCTTAGCATCCACGCAGTCTTCGGCGACGCCGTTGATTGCTCCCACCTTGACCCTATGGAGGAGAATGTACGGAATATTAAGGAAGATCCTGATAACCCAAGGGCATCCGCCGAGACGAGTAAACCTGTGTCCGAGTGTAGACACCCGCATTTTGATTGCCAGGTGTCTATGGTAGTTTCCAAAAAACACCCGATGATGATCGGACGCTAACGTGCTCTAACACGCTCAGATACGGGCTCGAAATCAGTATGTCTGGCATTGGCTTTTAGCGGAGTATAAATCTCACAAAACCGACCTCAAATTCAGGCCCAGTGGGCCGTTTCCAATAAAATGAGACTAATTTGGGTCAAAACCGTCACCGGAAATAAAACCATCTTTTAGCGACCGAGTCAAAACCCGGTCAAAGTCAAATCCCGAGACGCAACCAGCCATGCATTTGTCTAAAGTCAAAGTCAAAAGCAAATCAAGACTAACTAAGTCAACAAGATTTCATTCAAAAAGGCAACAAATCATGCCCTATTTACACTCCTTCCTTCTCGATCCACTCGATCGAGTGACTCACATCCACTCGGTCGAGTAAGGCCATAAACCGGTCGAACCAGACCCAGACCGGGCACTCGATCGAGTGAACCCGCGCCACTCGATCGAGTTACCCTGAACCGGGGTATTTGTCCTATAAATACCCCATCATCACACATTCATTGGACAACTTTTTCAATCATAAATCACCCTTCAACTTTACACATTACCAACCTTTTACCACCTTCAAAACTTCTTTTCACCCATCACATTTACAATTCTACACAATACATCCCTTTGAACTTGGCTTCAAAGTCACACACATACATACATATTCAAAATCCCGAGAGCAAAACTCGTTAAAATCCATCTCTACAAAACCACATACACACCATAATTCCCCTACGTATCTCGACGCTCCCGTGACTGTGCCACCATTTGACGAGCCCTATTTCGAGAAGCAAAAGCACGTAGGTTGAGGGTGTAACATTCAATCTTATCACCTCTTTCTCCTTTCTCTTTTCTTTTCGATTATATATTATTATTATTATTATTATTATTATTATTATTATTATTATTATTATTATTATTATTATTATTATTATTATTATTATTATTATTATTATTATTATTATTAATTATACTAACATACTAACTTTTAATTTTATGTATACTAACATTTTATATTTTTGTACACTAACATTTTATTTTATGTCAATTAACATCTAACATTTTCATTATTCGCATACTAACCAATCTAACAATCTAACATTTAATTACTGTTATTTATATTTTGTCATAATATCACTACCGCGTATATATATATCTACACATTATCAAAATTCGGATTCAACTCGTTTAACTATGGCTATTGCCCAAAGTCCGTTTAAATCCCTTTATGAGACGCAATAGTGGTGGCGCCCTTTTGAGGAGCACCGCCCTACGCACTCAAGGGCATAACGTGATCGTGATAGTACGTAGTTGAACGGGCTTAATTCCATTTCAAAGGATCGGCACAAAACCCGTTGACGCTAAATCGAGCATCGCATAATCCGTAAGGATTATTAAAGATGACGTAACGCGGAGGGAATTAATTTTGTCTCGGTCCAATTTAAAACGATTTTTATGCAATCTTTTCTAAAATCTCCAATAACGGTCTCGTAACAATGATATATGCATTATGAGTACCGAGGATCGAGTTGTATATAAATCGTGCCATATTTATATGCGATTCGATCAATTATCGATTTTAAAATACATAAAACGAGACGAGTTATACCTCGTACAGGTGCCACTCGATCGAGTAGCAACCCAAATTATGGGCAGTAGCCTCTTCTAGGACACACTCGACCGAGTCAGGCAATGACTCGACCGAGTGGGTCCTGTAGCCCAGAAACCCGAGAGCTTTAATGCAACATTCGAGCTTCGTCTTTTTTACGACTTAGTCGCCACGTGTAAAGACAATCACGTAATCCTATTTTTTTTTAAACTCATATATATCACTTCACTTAAACAACTTTGATCGACGGGCTCACTATTAATCTTGCGTTGACGACTCCGTAGTCGTATCCGACGCATAATTAATTCAGACTCCAATTTATCGACATGATAAGTTGGGACAAGGCATCGGGATTTGGGATCGGGCTAGCACCACGCCTAGGTCCTATATCTCCGTCCTTTGATTAATGCATAAAATAATATGTATTTAATTGAAGTTCGTCCATTTACACGATTCACGGTCTAGTTTATACACGGGTCCGTTTCTAACTATTGTTTATCATTTTGGCTATATATTTCGATTATTCCACTTTATTGCTCGTTGTATTGTGAATTCCGGGTTGTATTCCGCCGGTGTAACTTGTAATCGATTTATTATTGCTTTTGCTTTATTTATTTACGTTTTACCGTTTATAAATGAACCCTCGCATGCTAAATCACTTCGACAATAAATTAGATGCATTAAATTGACGTAGCTCACATTTAATTCGCATGCTTAGCTAAAACGCTGTTTGCATATCATTTCACCGAATCACTAACGCGCATATTAGAAAGTCAAACGATGTCTTAGTAGAGGCCGCTATGTGCGGGCGGGGTTGGGTGTCCTTAGTGGGCTTCCCAACACGTACCCTCACCCCTTACTCAGAACCTTGGTTTCCGGATGCCCGAAACCGTTGGCGCACGAGAGTCATTCTTTACACGATTACCGGTATAGATGGTATCGGTATCGCAATGCAAAGGGACGAGCCCAATAAACTCTAAAACCGAAATGGGCCATACTTTTTGTATGGACCATAGCGATATAGAGTGGGCTCGAACGGTTCCGAATAACCATAAAGTTCGGTGGCGACTCCATTTCGACTTAAATTTCAATTCGATCCATTCTCATATGGAGGTGCATTCGCCTACCCAAACCCGCGCGTGGCCGCGTCGGGGTGGACCTAAGTCATGTCCACGATTTGGCGACTCCGCTGGGGATTAACTGATGAGTGACTAACTATCGGCATCCTCAGGGTGAGACTCGAATAGAAATCGTTTGACTAGTACAATTGATAAGTGTAGTTTGTAGTGCCTAATTTGTTGTGTTTTGGCCCCATTTTCCTTGTGGAATCGCTCCTTGGGAGCGATTTATGGGCTACTTATGCTTCTTCTAGTTTGTTTTAGGTTCCCGAGACCATTCATGAAGAATTAGAACGATTCCTACTCGTTTCATACACTTTTGAGTCAACAAAGAGAAGGAACGATCGCTCGATGCCTTGGATTCGATCCCGAGACCTTGGGACCCGATCCCGAGCCCCTTGGACTCGATCCTAAGCCCCGAGAATCGATGAGAAGCCCATGAGATGCAAGGAGGGACCCTAGAGCTCTTATTGGAGGCCTACAAGACCCTTCCCGGGCGGGATAGTGGCCTTCCCGACCGGGAAGGGGTGTACAAAGCGAGAGGTTGCTGTTTTGAGCCGTCTCGGCCGGGACGGGCCTACTGCAGCTCGCCTTTGCTTCATTTCTTCTCCCTTACCCTTGTAACCCTATATATACCCTCCTCTTATAATCATATGGAAGGTTAGACATTAGACATTAAACCCTAGACTACTTTAGCATAGATTAACTTAGATTAGAGTAGATTAGTCGGTAATTAGTCGGTAATCTTAGTTTAGCTCTTGTATTAAGGAATTCTTGAAGATCTCCACCAAGATTGACAACCTTGGAAGATTGTTTTGAGTTTTCTCTTTTATACAAGTTTTCTTTCTTCCTTTCATCTTCTAGTATGGTATAATCTCTTTTCCTTTCTCTTAATCTTTGTTTTATTAATCAAGTTTCAATCTTTAGTTCTTGTTTATTGTTTTGTTCATTGTTCATCTTTGTTAGTTTTACATATGCATCCTCTTGTTCTTGTTTTGGTTTATCTTGTTAGTGTTAGTTTTAGATTAGATATGTTAGAGTAGATTCTTGATAGGGTTATTAGGGTGATTGGATGTGATTGTGGATGATTAGGGTGAGATGGGTGGTATTAGATGTTGTTTTTGTTGTTTCCCATCAACCTTGCAGTCCACATGTTCGATGAAATGCTTGTGAGACTAGAGACGATCAATCCTTGTTTTTCTTGCATATTCTCTTGTATGTATGTGTTTGGTTGGTTAGTTCGGTCGCGTCACTACGTAGCGAGAGCCTTGTGAGGACGACCCCTAGACCGATTATGTAGCGAGAGCCCGATCGGTGTTACCTAGGCCTTGAAGGCATGCTAGTGGCTTCGTTTCCCCTTTTTTGTTTTCTTCGCATCCATGAACCCGACCTAACCCTAGTTTTCTTTCTTATTGTTACTTTAGCTTCCATTAGTCACTAGTTACTTGTTTTGTCTCCCCTTTCCATGTTTTAGACCTTAGCCTAGTACCTAGCCAACCCCCTAGATTAGCTCGTCTCGAACCTAGTCCAAGACCGTAGCACCCATTAGTCCGAACGCATTTCCGTCCCTGTGGATTCGACCTGACTTGCCCTAGCTACCCCAGCTTAGGTTACTCGGTATTATTTGGTGGCGGGATCCACGACAAATCTTTCCCATCAAATTGGCGCCGTTGCCGGGGACGGCGTAGTTTAGACTTTTGTTTGCTTAGTTTTGGAATTTGTTCTTGATTTTTGTGTTCTCTTCTCCTTGTGTATCTCCGTTTTTTCTTCTTGCGTGCTATTCTCTCTTTCTAGTGCCTCAAAAGCAGTAGGTCACTAACGTTTGCTCAAGTGCTTCTAGTTCATCCTAGGTATCAAAGCAACGTTAAGACAATGTGGCGTCCAAGCTACCATCAATCATCACGGGACAACCAAGGGGCAAATGGCCAAGTCCCAAAATTTCACCAACCATATCAACCTCATCAACAATCTTGTGAACGTCCTCCATATGGTTATCATGAAAGTTGTCAAGGATCATTCCAACATCCTAACAACTACCAAATACCCCCACGTGACCCACAACCAAAAATCCCCAATTTTGAAACTTGTCAAATGATGATTCAATTTCTAAAGGGTCAACAAGATTTGATAACTCTAATGCAAAAGAATCAACAAGGGATGATGGTTCAATTACAAGGGGTTAGGGAGGAGTTTAGGGCCCAAAAAGCGGTGCAAGATGCTCGAATCGATGCACTTATGGCTCATATCACGATGTTGGCCACTCGAGCTCCACATTGTTGGGGAAGGTTCATTGGGCATGAAGGTCGGGTGTCTCCACAAGAAAGTCAACCCGATCGCGAAGCTACAAATGAAGAAGAGGGGGCAAATCAAGAGATCATTGTTGATTATTGTTTGGGTGGTGAAGATAGGGGAAGAATAGAGGAAGTTGAAGCTTCAAGGGTCGACAATGAGGAGGGGTGTGAGCATGATTATCAAGATAACTCTTGGGTAGCCAATGTATTGGCGATAAAATTGGATTTGTTTGATTTTCTTCGTGATGAGCCGGATGTTGACAATCCAAACCCAAGTGAAGAGATGACCCCTCTAGGCCAACTAGACAAGGTGAGTGAAAAGGAGCGTAATGCTTGGGAAAAAGAAGTAGATGCCTTGGAACTTGCCTTGTATGGGAAATTGGAGGATCCTAAAGCCTCCAATGAAGAAAACTTGATGCCTTCTCCTCCTCTATCGCACTCGATTTCTAGTCCCTTGTCTTGTGAGACGGTTGATGAAGAGTATCCTTGTCGGGCGGTGGAAGAGAATCCTACTCTCGACCCCGTAGAAGAAGCAACACCCCTAGGGTGTGATCTCCCGCATCATAATGCCGAGCATGACTCTAGACCACTATACCTACCGGATGGTCATAAGAGTCGTTGCTATCATGGTTCGGAAGTCCCGGAAGATCACGAGAACCCCGAGCATAATGAAGATGATTGCTTCTCGACTCCGACATGGAAGCTCTTGAAAGTAGCTAGGCTCGGCCATGAGAGCTTAAATGAAGATGTTGCTAGGGCATTTGACTTACTCCTTCGAGCTCTTGATGGCTATGGAGGTGTAGTTGGTGAGAGTAGCTTAGTGTAAATATCTTTTCCCTTTTCTTTTGTGCTTGTATTTGTGTTTATGTTTGTTGGATATTTTGGTTTTTAGGATTGTTAGTTTTTGTGAAATCTTTGTACTTTGGTATTTTGATGAGCGATGTGAGGGAGGGATTTTGATGAATGCTTTGAGCTTGTTTGTTAGGTATGAAGTGAAGATGGAGTCTCGAGGAGAGTAGTTGATGATAGAAGCTTAGAATTGGGCATGGGAGTCGGTTTTTGAAGCTTTGGATAAGCTTTTGTGGCCATGGGAGTCATGAAGACCCTTCCCGGCCGAGAGGGAGGCTTCCCGACCGGGAAGGATGTGCCATCCCGACCGGGAAGGAGCCATCCCGATCGGGATGAGGGTGCAAAAATTGGAGCTTTCTGTGAAGCCATCCCGACCGGGTCGAGGGCTTCCCGACCGGGACGGGTGTGTCATCCCGACCGGGACCGTCCATTCCGACCGGGATGGTCCTCTTCTCCTCTTTTGGCCTCTTCTTCATCATGTGAGCCCACCCTACCGTTTTATACCCCCTCCCAACCTCCCTACCTACCCCTGCACCTATCATATGACCTTGCACTTCATATGCATGCCCTCACCTCACCTTCTCTTCACTTTACACCGACTTTCCCATCAAATCCCACCCCTCTCACACCATTACTACCTCTACCATGCGGTTTTATCAAGTTTGAAGCGGGATGACAATGACGAAGACTAGAGAAGTACCTATATTGATCTATGAGACGATGGAGCGAGTGAGTTGCTAACCTATTGGTACGACAACTATCCTTTCTTTTCCGTCTTTTATCGCTTGTTTTCCTTTGTGTTTGTTCCCTTCCCCTTGTACACTTTTGTGTCATGGTGTCATGGTGGCCTTCGAGGCCTTGGTAGTTATTGCTCCCGACTGTCGATGACGTGACTACATCGAGAGTCATTTCAAAATCCAAATTTACAAGTTTTTCACCCTTTTTTTTAGGATTTAGTCGGATTTAGGCGGAATCCGGGCTAGGTGACTTGATTACACCTAGCCCTCCCCTCCCATTTCCTTTTATTTCCTTCTTTTTATTTCTTCCCCCATCCATATCTTCTCTTGTCTCGGCCCATGGTGACTTGACTACACCCCGGCCGGACACGTTCTACCCTTTTCTCCACTTTAATGTTGATTTTTAGCTTTATTTTTGTAGTTTCTTTTCTTTTCTTTTGTGTCTCCACACACTACGATCGAGAATGAGGACATTGCTCGGTTTAAATGTGGGGGAGCGATATTCTATCGTAGATAGTTTTGTTTTCGTAGTTTTCTCGAAAAATCTTAAAAATACCTAAAAATTTGAAAATTTTCACAAAAAAATCAAAAAAATTTTCTTTTTGTGTCTTTTTCTTTTGTGTCGTTGTGTCGTATATTTTTTTTGTGTGCGTGTTTTGCCTCCCTTTTACCTTATAGGTTGCTTAAATCACCAATAGCTTTGGAGAGCTTTCAAGACTTCCGGTAACATCTTATCCCTTTTTCTTCTTTATCTCTTGCGTAGTTTGGAGGAGACTGTGATGTTGTGTGCTCGGGTGGAGCTTTGTAAAATTGTGGTTGATTTGGTGGCTTGTTTGGAAGATCGGGGTGGTGTTTGTGTTGTTTTTGTGTTCGTTTTGTTTTGTTGCTTTTGCTTCTTTTTCTTTCGTTCTTTGTTGAGTCTTTGTTTTGTGGTGTGTAGTTGTGTCTAGTGTGTAAATGGTTTTCGAAAACCCGGTTTAGAGGCTAGGGTGCAAGTGTTTATTTTCCCTTTCTAGTGGTATAAACCGAGTCTTGGACTTTAGTCTAGTAGAATTACCCTAAATCAATGATTTCGTTCGTTTCTTACCTTGAGTCCACCTTGCTTACAAGGGATTTACTACGTGATTTGCATTTTGACCATTATGACCACCCACGGTGTGAAAAGGCCTAGGTTACCGAGTCCCGTCCCTTAGGTGACCGTGTTTAGGATTGTTTGACTAGTCCAAGTTCTCCCCTTTTTGTGAGTATGAAGGGAAGACGTCGTCCCGACATACCCATTACCCTACCTCCTACACATATCCACACAATAAAATTGCAATTTGTTGAAATCTCTCTTTCTTGTTGCAAAAAGAAATGCCTACAACTCTTATCAGGCCATAAAGGGCAAAGAAAAGAAAATGAAAGAAAATGAAAGAAAGAAAAGATTGAAGAAAAAGAAAAGGGCACAAAAAGCCAAGAAAAACAAAATACAAAAGAAGAAAAAGAAATGGCATGGCAACAAACAAAGCAAAAATGCAAAAGAAAGAAATATGCCAAAAGAAAACCGTCCCACAAAAAGAATCCCCACATCTCAAAAATAAGTCTTTTACCGACTATTACCGTGAAGAGCCTACCAAAGGACCAAGTCCCTAGGAAGGATGATAGCGGTAATGGTCGGTCTTCCCTCAATTTGCAATCATTTCCACCTTTTTTCTTGGACTAGTTAAGCGGTTTTGGACATGGGACGACCCTCTTGGCTCATCGCTAAAGGGGGCGGGGTCTCACTTACTTACAATGTCGACTAACACCGTGGTTCATCCCTTTTCCACTCCGCCGATCGTCCCGTAGTACGTTCTTAGAAAGTTAGGAGGACCTAGGTAAGTTACCAACGTTTTTGTTGCTTTATTGTCATACTATTAGGGTTTAATTCATCTCGATTTGTATGATTAGCTTGGGAACGTTGTCACTTGCCTCGAGTCCTAAACCGGTGCTTCTTTCACCGCTCGTTTGAGGGAAGCGGTATTTGTTTTTCTTTGGGTGCAACCTTGTGTTTGTTTTTTTGTTTGTGTGCTTGTTTGTTTTTGTGTCTTGTGTCCGGTTGCATCCACAGTTTTGTCGCAAGACCCCACTTGCCTTGCGGAGTTCACTTTTCCTCTAAGCGTACTCGCGTGAGTTGAAAGGGCGTAGGGTGCGCTAATACCCGCTCGGCTAGTTTAGTAGTTAGTATATGCTTACTCGAGGGCGAGTAAGGGTTAAGTTTGGGGGAGTTGATAAATGTAGTTTGTAGTGCCTAATTTGTTGTGTTTTGGCCCCATTTTCCTTGTGGAATCGCTCCTTGGGAGCGATTTATGGGCTACTTATGCTTCTTCTAGTTCGTTTTAGGTTCCCGAGACCATTCATGAAGATTTGGAACGATTCCGACTCGTTTCATACACTTTTGGAGCCAAGAAAAAGAAGGAACGATCGCTTGATGCCTTGGATTCGATCCCGAGACCTTGGGACCCGATCCCGAGCCCCTTGGACTCGATCCCTAGCCCCGAGAATCGATGAGAAGCCCATGAGATGCAAGGAGGGACCCTAGAGCTCTTATTGGAGGCCTACAAGACCCTTCCCGGGCGGGATAGTGGCCTTCCCGACCGGGAAGGGGTGTACGAAGCGAGAGGTTGCTGTTTTGAGCCGTCTCGGCCGAGACCAACCTTGTCTCGGTCGGGAACAAGCCTTCCCGTCCGGGATGGGTCCGTCTCGGCCGGGACGGGCCTGCTGCAGCTCGCCTTTGCTTCATTTCTTCTCCCTTACCCTTGTAACCGTATATATACCCCTCCTCTTGTAATCATATGGAAGGTTAGACATTAGACATTAAACCCTAGACTAGTTTAGCATAGATTAGCTTAGATTAGAGTAGATTAGTCGGTAATTAGTCGGTAATCTTAGTTTAGCTCTTGTATTAAGGAATTCTTGAAGATCTCCACCAAGATTGACAACCTTGGAAGATTGTTTTGGGTTTTCTCTTTTATACAAGTTTTCTTTCTTCCTTTCATCTTCTAGTATGGTATAATCTCTTTTCCTTTCGCTTAATATTTGTTTTATTAATCAAGTTTCAATCTTTAGTTCTTGTTTATTGTTTTGTTCATTGTTCATCTTTGTTAGTTTTACATATGCATCCTCTTGTTCTTGTTTTGGTTTATCTTGTTAGTGTTAGTTTTAGATTAGATATGTTAGAGTAGATTCTTGCTAGGGTTATTAGGGTGATTGGATGTGATTGTGGATGATTAGGGTGAGATGGGTGGTATTAGATGTTGTTTTTGTTGTTTCCCATCAATCTTGCACTCCACATGTTCGATGAAATGCTTGTGAGACTAGAGACGATCAATCCTTGTTTTTCTTGCATATTCTCTTGTATGTATGTGTTTGGTTGGTTAGTTCGGTTGCGTCACTACGTAGCGAGAGCCCGGTGAGGACGACCCCTAGACCGATTACGTAGCGAGAGCCCGATCGGTGTTACCTAGGCCTCGAAGGCATGCTAGTGGCTCCGTTTCCCCCTTTTTGTTTTCTTCGCATCCATGAACCCGACCTAACCCTAGTTTTCATTCTTATTGTTACTTTAGCTTCCATTAGTCACTAGTTACTTGTTTTGTCTCCCCTTTCCATGTTTTAGACCTTAGCCTAGTACCTAGCCAACCCCCTAGATTAGCTCGTCTCGAACCTAGTCCAAGACCGTAGCACCCATTGTCCGAACGCATTTCCGTCCCTGTGGATTCGACCCGACTTGCCCTAGCTACCCTAGTTAGGTTAGTTGGTTATTATTTGACGGTGGGATCCACGACAAATCCCTCCAATCAACAATACGCGTTTTAGTTTTACGGTTCATGCATGACCCCTATTTTCCCGTGCCGGTACTGGTGACCGACGTCCCACTATACCACGATGTATTCCGCCTTGGATACGTTAAAGGTGTTCATAGTCGATTCGTATGGACTTTGCGGCATGTTCTAAGCTCAACTCGACTTAGGAAGTCCGTCCCGATTCTCGTCTAGACTATGAGCACTGGTATAGACCCCATTTAGACCGACCGAGACTTAGTGTAAAGAAAACATGGTGTCGTCATAATGCTTACGTGACTATGTGCTACTTGGTTTCCGTGTCGTTTCAAAAATTTCAAAAAGTGCATCTTTCCAAAAAATTTCAAAAACCGGAGTGCTACCGAAATTAGGACTTACGATTTAACTAAAAACAAGCCTATTTTTAGTCGGTATGCTATCCATTTCAAAAATTCAAAATTTTTCGACTTTTCAAAATATTCGGGCCTCACGGCATTTTCGCCAAATTTAAAAGTCGGGATCCTCTTTCGATTTTCAAATCTTCGGAAATTCATTTCGGATATTCAAAATTCCGAAATTCCAAAAAGGCATCTTTTCAAAAAATATCCAATTTTCAAAAACTCGAAAAGCTGCCGAAATTTGGACTTATGATTTTACTCAAAACAAGCCTATTTTCTAGCCGGCATGCCGCCCATTTCAAAATTCGAATTTTCGATCCACCATTCGATTTTCGAATTTTCAAAATTCAATTTCAATTTTCAAATCCTCGTGATGCCATTCGCAATTTTCAAATCTTCGAGATGCCGTTTTTGATTTTCAAATTTTCGGGATCTCATCTTCAATTTTAAAATCGTCGAAAATTCTTTTTTCCAACATTAAAATTTTCAAATTTCAAGATATCCAATTTTCAGAACCCGGGACACATACCGAATTTAGGATTTATGATTTTACTCAAAATAGCCTATTTCTAGCCGGTATTCTGCCCATTTCAAAACTCGAAAATATTTTCGAACTTTCAAATTTGGGGACCGATGCACTTTTCGATTTTTTTGAAAAAATCAGGCCCTTCCCCGAGTTCTCTCGGATTTTCCAAGAAATTCATTTTCAAAACCTTCCTATTCTTAGGACTTCCCGTATTTAGCAGTGTCGGGTCATGTCATAAGTCGTCGATGTCTTTAGCGTCGAAACTCCGTTGATCTTACATCACGGGTTTCCTCCCTATCCCAGTCCGCCTTATTTTACTAAGGCATGACCCACCTACGTAGGGCATACCCCTACCAAGGAAAGTCTGTTTACACACTCGAGTCCTAACTAGAAAGTCACACGCGACCTTTCTCTCTAACAGGACGATCCTCACGACCCTTCCTAAGGGAATTTCGCCCGTCTTTCAATCCGTTAGTCGAGTCATCCCAATTCGAGAATCCTTTGACTTAATGGTCTACCCAAATCACAGGGCTGTCCTTATTCAAGTCGAGTCGAGGGTCTCTAGCGTCGAAACTCTGCCGATCTTACATCGCAAGTTTCTTCCCTTACCCCGTCTGCCTTTCCTCGAGGCCAGGTCAACCTTTTTCAAGGCCTAGCTCTATAACAAAAGGTTCGTGATCCTTACATCTAAGGGTCACTCATCCAACACTCGAGTTTTAGCAAAACCTCGATCTCACTCGGGGACTACCCTTCAGCAGAGCGATCAATCACGGTTGCTCTAAGGGTCTTGTCCTACACGTGTTGTCTCACGTACCCCACTTTCGAGTCACTTAGATGCCACACCATCTGAGTCCTATCAGAGTCTTTAGTCTCACTTGGGGGCTGTCCTCCACCCGAGCATTCGACCACAGTCACCTTAAGGAGTACCTCATGTTCATCATACACCGGCGTCCTTATGATGCCTTCTTCGAGTCGTACATATGCTACGAACACTCGAGTCTCCTAAAGGTTTAGGTTGCCACGATTGGTCCGAACACGTGACGCGGTCAAACACGGTCGCCCCATTTTCGGACTCACCCTCGTGCGGCTTGAGTCTCATCGTCGAGTCCAAGCCAGGGTCGTTACCTCGTCTAGGTCAACATTCGAGTATCCCGGTCCAAGAGTCTTTGTCGACCCGTCATCCCTGGCCATGTGTAATTTGACTCCCTCTCTTGCATTTGCGCAAAGTCGAGTTTAGGCGAGTCGTGGCACCCGTCGTTCTCTCCAATCAAAGACCTTACCAAAAAAAAACCAAGCATCCTTTAGTCTGGATTTGATTCAAGTATAAGTCTGAGTCCGAGTCTAGGGTACCCTACATCCTAATTTCCAAATCAGAGTCAGAATCATTTGCATTCTGTCCTCTTTTCAAAATTCAATAAAATCAGCTTTCAATATTTTATCTCTATTATATGCTTTTCTTATGTGTTTCCGAGAACATGATGAACACCATCATACACTGTGAGCACATGCACGTGACTATTATAGGCAAATGTATAATGACTGCAGGAATTGAGGCCCGTGTTTTCCTTTACCTGTTCCATGTCTGACATAGAAAGCCACATAACTACCCTTAGCAGGAGCATATCGAATCCTATGACAAATTTAGGTAGTCTCCTAATTTGGGTTCAAGACGGGAGGCAAGCCCATCTCCCCACAATAAACACACCTCCAATAAGATCGACAAATCCCTACCTTAGGCGTTAGTCTGACCAAAAGAGAAAAAAGAAGCATCGTGACTCTATAGACTTGATGGCAGAAATACCCAACAAAGGTTTAGACCCACAAGCCTAATCCAACCGATGGGCTCACCCCCATATCCACCCACAACACCATACGAGGGGATTACCGAAAAAAAGAAGAAAAAAAGAGTTGGACAAAAAAAATCAAAGGTCAAAGGAAAAAGCAAAAGGCCCAAAACAAAAGAGCTGGCCATGATCAAAAAAAGAACTCCCAAACATCCCTCGACCAGATACAGTCAATTCCTTGACCGGGGCACGGTCAACTCAAATGAAGAATCCCACGACCGAGGCTAAGGGGTCAACCCCCCCCCCCCCCCAAAAAAAAAAAAGAATTTAAATACCCATGACTGTGGTCAACGGTCAACTCAAGTGAAAGTCCCTTGACCGGGGTACGGTCAATTCAAAAATTACCGATGCCCATACCATCAAATAGGGGAGAAACAATCAAGTTGGTCAGCTAACACCACACTTAGCCTTCCCAAATCCCACATTACAACCCTCAATACCTTCTCGAGACCTAGGCTAAGAGACAGCCCAAAATTTTGAGGATTCAAGCTCCATAGGATACACCCTAACCATTAGGGTCAGACATGGAAATCAGATCCCGCATTATCAACCAGCCCAATTGAAGTTCGAGCCATTTTTACTCGACTTCCCCCTTTCCTACCACATTGCAATACCTTACCCTCGAAGCCTTAGCTCCACAAAATCGAGATCCAGATTTCGAAAACATCAAAGCCACTTGCGACCTAGCTCCACATTTCCAAAAACATCCAAACCAATTACCAACCCCAAACACGGGACTCAAACTGCGGTCGGCATAGAACATGCTCAAATAGTTCACACCACCTCTAGGGGCTACCCCAGAGAACGCTCGCAGTCACATGATCAATATCCTAACTATTCTAACCCTTTGATCAAGACATCATTGGGAATGCACCTAGCCCACACCGTCAATATGGCTAGTTACACACAAAGCCTAATAAACTAGGCACCATAATAATATCTTCCAATCCACTGAACTACGGCCTGGTTTGATTTCACTACACATGAATACGTAGGCAGCCTTTCAACAGAGGCACAACCACTGATGGTAGGAGATTTGTCACGTCCCCACCGTCAGTAATAAACCGGCTAGACCTAACGGTAATTAGGGTAAGTCGGGATCGTGTCCACGGAGACGGTGTTGCAAAGTTTAGACTATGTCCACCTAAAACGAGACTATGCTACCAAAACAACACAAAGAGAATGATAAATGGTAAACTATGATGGTTGGAGATGAAGGAAGTGGACTAACAATGAACTAGCTATAACAAGATTAAAAGGAATAACTAGAGACTAACTAAACAATGAAACTATAGGAATGATGACTAACTAGGATGATAAATCAAATATGAAAGGAAGTGGGGTAGGTCGGGTTCTTAAGTGTAGTAGGGTAATTGGGGTGGTCAAGGGTGTAGGTGTCTCCTAGTTACTAGAGTCGGTCCGGGCTCTCGCTACGTAGACCGATGTCGAGGTAGGTTCGCGCTCTCGCGTCTAACCCCTAGTCCGCACTCTCGTGTCTAAGACTAACCTCAACACAACCACAAAATAGACAAACAATGAGAAGATGAGCACAAGTATGGGGAGCATTGGCCACTACTACTCACACAAGCAAATCAACAAACACATAGAGTGCCCATAATGTGACTAACAACAAAAGAGTCACCTTTACCCCTAATCAAACCCTAATCACCCATAATCTACCCTTAATCCCCCTACTAACCCCACAAGGACACTACTCACTCATTATCAAGAAGAAACCAACAATAATAAGAGAAAACAACATGAAAAACCAAACATCCATTATGAGCAATAAGAACAATAACAAGAACAATTTAAAAAGATTGAAACTAGATTAAATAAGCAAGAACAAGAGTAGAGAAAGGTATACCAACAACAAGAGGAAGAAAAAGATGCAATCTTGTATAAATAAGAACCCAAATCAACTACAAGGATGTCAAGCTTGGAGAAATCCTCAAGAACCCACTTAATACAAGACTAGTTACAAACTAGATTAAAAAGAGATTAACTAAAGATTAAGGGAAGATTAATCTAAATGGATGAACACTAAATCTAGGGTTTATATGTTGTAGAGAGGCTTAAGAGAGTCTAATGTAAGGTAGAATACATAAACAATACAAGAGGGAAGTATCTATAAGGTTACAAGAGGAAGGGAGGATGAAAGAAACAAAAGCGTGCAGCAGGTCCACGGTCCCGACCGAGACGGACCGGTCCCGACCGGGACGGGCTGGTCAGTAGGTATGCTATTTGTGCACCTCAACCGGGACGGGTTGAGGGCCATCCCGACCGGGATGAGCCTTGTAGGCCTCCTTTAAGCTCCTTTTGGTCCCTCCTTGCCTCTCATTGGTTTCTCATCGATTCTCGGGACTCGGGATCGGGTCTCGGAGGCTCGGGATTGGGTCCCAAGGTCTCGGGGTCGAATCCATGGCACCGAGTGATCGTTCCTTCACTTCGTTGGCTCCAAAAAGTGTATGTATCGAGTCGGATTTGCTCCAACTCTTCACAAATGGTCTCGGGAACCTGAAACGAACTAAAGAAAGCATAAGTAGCCCATAAACCGCTCCCAAGGAGCGATTCCACAAGGAAAATGGGACCAAAAACAGTAAAGCAGGCGCTACAATCTACACTTATCAACTCCTTCACACTTAACCCTTACTCGCCCTCGAGTAAGCACATACTAACTACTAAACTAGCCGAGTGGGTATTAGCGCACCCTACGCCCTTTCAACTCACGCGAGTACACTTAGAGGAAAAGTGCACTCCGCAAGGCAAGTAAGGTCTTGCGACAAAACTGTAGATGCAACCGGACACAACAACACATAAACAACAAACACACAAACAAACAAGTAAATGGTTGCACCCAAAGAGAAATAAATACCGCTTCCCTCTAAAAAGCGGTGAATGAAACACCAGTTTAGGACTCAAGGCAAGTGACAACGTTCTCAAGCTAGTAATACAAACCAAGATGGACAAAACTCTAATAGTATGACGATAAAGCAACAAAAACGTTGGCAACTTACCTAGATTCCTCCTAACCTTCTAAGAACGTACTACGGGACGATCGGCGGAGTGGAAAAAGGATGAACCACGGTGTTAGTCGACACTGTAGGTAAGTGAGACCCCGCCCCCTTTAGCGATGAGCCAAGAGGGTCGTCCCATGCCCGAAACCGCCCAACTAGTCCAAGTAAAAAGGTGGAAAATATTGCAAAGTGAGGGAAGACCGACCATTACCGCTATCATCCTTCCTAGGAACTCGGTCCTTTGGTAGGCTCTTCACGGCAAAAGTCGGAAAAAGGCTTATTTTTGTGGGGTTGAGATCTTTTTGCGAGATGATTTTCTTTTTGGCATTTTTCTTTCTTTTGCATTTTTGCTTTGTTTGTTGCCATGCCATTTCTTTTTCATCTTTTCTATTTTCTTTTGGCTTTTTGTGCCTTTTCTTTTTTTTTCTTCATCTTTTCTTTCTTTCTTTCATTTTCTTTGCCCTTTTGGCTTGATTTGAATTGTAGACATTTCTTTGCAACAAGAAAGAGAGATTTCAATAATTTGCAATTTATTGTGTGGATATGTGTAGGAGGTAGGGTAATGGGTAAGTCGGGACGGGCCCTTCCCTTCAAACCCACAAAAAGGTGGAAAACTTGGACTAATCAAACGATCCCAAACACGGTCACCTAAGGGACGGGACTCGGAAACCAAGGCCTTTTCACACCGTGGGTGGTCATAATGGTCAAAAGTGCAAATCCCGTAGTAAATCCCTAGTAAGCTAGGTGGACTCAAGGTAAAGGACCAACGAAATCATTGATTTAGGGTCATTCTACTAGACTAAAGTCCAAGACTCTTTTAGACTACTAGGAAGGGAAAGTAAACACTCGCAGACTAACCTCTAAACCGGGTTTTCGCAAACCTTTTTACACACAAGAGACAACTACACACACAAAACAAAGACTCAACGAAAACGAAAGAAAAAGAGACAAAAGGCAACAAAATAAAATAAAACAAGACAAGCACATAAATAAAACAAACACCACCCCTAGCTTCCAAACAAATCACCAAATCGACCAAAAACTTTACAATGCTCCACCCGAGCACACAACATCACAATCTTCTCCAAACTCCACAAGAGACAAAGGGGAAAAAGGGATAGAAGATGTTACCGGAGGTCTTGAAAGCTCTCCAAAGCTATCGGTGATTTAAGCAATCTATAAGGAAAAAGAGAGGCAAAACACGCACAACAAACCAAATATACGATACAAAGACATAAAAAGGAAAAACACGCAAAAGAATTTTTTTTTTGATTTTTGTGAAAAAATTTCAAATTTTTAGGGATTTTTAAGATTTTTCGAAAAAATTAAGAACTAAGAAAATAAAACTAACTACGCTAGAATATCGCTCCCCCACACTTAAACCGAGCAATGTCCTCATGCTCGATCGTAGTGTGCGGAGACACAAAAGAAAATAAAAGAAACTACGAAAATAAAGCTAAAAATCAAAAAGAAAGCGGAGAAAAGGGTAGAATGCGTCCGGCCGGGGTGTAATCAAGTCACCGTGGGCCGAGACAAGAAAAGATATGGAATTGGGGAAAATAAAAAGAAGGAAATAAAAGGAAATGGGAGGGGAGGGCTAGGTGTAATCAAGTCACCTAGCCCGGATTCCGCCCGAATCCGACTAAATCCTTAAAAAAAGGGTAAAAAAATCTTATGAATTTGGATTTTCGAAATGACGCTCGATGTAATCACATCATCGAGAGTCGGGAGCAAAAACTACCAAGGACTTGAAGGCCACCATGACAAAGGGGAAGGGGAGTAATGAAAGGGCAACAAGCAACAAAAGACGGAAAAGGAAGGATAGTTACCGTACCTATCGGTAAGCAACTCACTTACTCCATCGTCTCAATGGTTAATGAAAGCACTTTGCTTGTCTTCTTCATTGTTAACCCGCTTCAAGCTTGAAAGTATTGCATGGTTGAGGTAGTATGGTGTGAAGAGGTTGGGTTTGGTGTGAATCTCGGTGTAAGGTGGAGAGGAAATGAAGTGATGGCATGGAATAAGGTGTAAGGGTCATATGATAGGAACAAGGAGAAGAAGGGAGATTGGGAGGGGGTATACAATGATTGGGTGGACTCAAATGTCGAAGAAGAGGCATAAGGGGGAGTAGGGGACCATCCCGGTCGGGATGGATGGTCCCGATCGGGATGACATACCCGTCCTGGTCGGGAAGCTCCCGTCCCGGTCGGGAAGCTCCCGTCCCGGTCGGGATCATGCTCCAGAAAGCTCGAAAAATGGCACCCTCATCCCGATCGGGATGGCTTCTTCCCGGTCGTGATGCCACACCCTTCCCGGTCGGGAAGCCCTCTTCCCGGTCGAGATGGATCTTCTTGACCTTCCACAAACCCCAAAAGCTTATCCTAAGCTTCAAAAACCGACTTCCTTGCTCACAATCCAAGTTCTATCATCAACCATTCCTCTCTAGGAATCACTTTCACTTCACCTATCAAACAAAGCTCAAACACACATCAAATTCTCTCCCTCACAACGCTCATCAACAATCCAAATAACAAAGAATTTCGCAAAACTAAAAAGAACTACAAGAGAAAGAGATATATACAAAAGGGACGGTTCTTGTGGAACTCCGTCAAACCAAGGGTGGTGCATTCTTCAATCTTTTTCAACAACTCTATGACCTATTCCATCTGCATCGAGGGCACGAAGGAACAAGTCGAAGGCCCTAGCAAAGTCTTCAATCAAGCTAGTAATATAAGCATCCACATACCAAGGTTCTTCATAACCTTGTCTCGACGTTCCCGAGGCATCCTGATCTTCTAAGTTCAATGGCTTAAACTTGTACTTTCGATCCTTCGGGATATTACCCAAACGTCCATTTGTCCTCATTCGGCCCCAAGAGAGGCTCATCTTGCTTCTTGCCTTTCAACTTGTCATCAAACCCATGATATGGGCACTCATCTTCCTCAATCTCGGATTCCTCATCCTCAAGTTCATAAGAGTAATTCTTCAAGCTTTGTTCCGACTCTTCCCCTAGATCGATGTCTCTCGTGGCGTGGATCATATTGCAAGACTCATCATTAGTAGGCGGAGTGTTACCTTGGAGGTCAAACACTAGCGTGCAGCAGGTCCACGGTCCCGACCGGGACGGGATCATCCCGACCGGGACGGGCTGGTCAGTAGGTATGCTATTTGTGCACCTCAACCGGGACGGGTTGAGGCCATCCCGACCGGAATGAGCCTTGTAGGCCTCCTTTAAGCTCCTTTTGGTCCCTCCTTGCCTCTCATGGGTTTCTCATCGATTCTCGGGACTCGGGATCGGGTCTCGGAGGCTCGGAATTGGGTCCCAAGGTCTCGGAGTCGAATCCAAGGCACCGAGTGATCGTTCCTTCACTTCGTTGGCTCCAAAAAGTGTATGTATCGAGTCGGATTTGCTCCAACTCTTCACAAATGGTCTCGGGAACCTGAAACGAACTAAAGGAAGCATAAGTAGCCCATAAACCGCTCCCAAGGAGCGATTCCACAAGGAAAATGGGACCAAACACAGTAAAATAGGCGCTACAATCTACACTTATAAACCACCCACATTGACACACATTCAAAAAGCACCATCATTCCTATCACATCATTGTCATCTTCTCAACAGTTAGCTTTGTCATCCTGGGGGGTTTCTCCTAGGCAGAAGTTCTCCATCCACTCACATAATCCAATGACTTTCAAATCTAGCCTCCTTTCTATAGTGTGTCCTAGTACTCGGCTCAGTCGAAGAGAGAATCCGTCAGGGACTCAAAGCAACACCCACTCTGGGAATGTACCCCAAAACCAAAAATTCAAAGAGCACTAGTCTACAGCACTGCTACTGCTAATTCCTGCGGAAACAGTCTCATTACAGACTATTGCAGTCCTCCCATAGCACATCCTTCCTATTCCGAGGATTCGACCATGTTGCCACTCGCCTAGCCTACGGAATAGCGCAATTTAAGAGTCTCGTTAGGTGGCCCACCCCCCTACCGAGTCACGGTCCAACCCCTCGAGAGTTCAGTCGTGTCTGTCAACTCGTCCGGTCACATCCAGAGTCGAGTATGTCAGTATACGCTTCTCTTCAAATTCTCATTTTAAAATTTGCAAAACTTAGCCATTTGAGAAAATCCTTTTCGACAAGGTCAAATTACGGTCTATTTAAACTGCAAATTTCTTTTTTACCCCTTTCCATTTTGAAAACCTAGCCCGTGAGCTGCTTTCAGGATTTCAATTTCAAAAAAATTCAAAATTGAAAAAATTGAAAAAATCATTTTCCCCAGCACGAGTCATTTTACTACCTACGTGTTGCATGCATTTTATGTGACTTATACAGGTACGACTCAAACAGGGACATGCAACCCTTTAAATCTCCCCAGCGGAAGCCAAAGGCGGCACTTTCACGGGATGGGCCTACACACAGGCGCACCTAGGACTTACGCGACAAGTCCAATTCCCCACAGAGGAATTATCATCAGCTCAGGTATGATTTCTATCTTATGGCCGGCGGGCCTTTCACGCGAGTCTAAAGGACTATAAACGACCCGACCGGAAGTCTGCCGGGTTTTAATCCTCGATTGGCCTGGTAGCTACTCTGACTCTCGCCTTGTCCAAGCCTCAGTCAGAGTGGGGGCTCTGTAGACACCCGCATTTTGACTGCCAGGGGTCTATGGTAGTTTCCAAAAAACACCCGATGATGATCGGACGCTAACGTGCTCTAACGCGCTCGGATACGGGCTCGAAATCATTATGTCTTGCATTGGCTTTTAGCGGAGTACAAATTTCACAAAACCGACCTCAAATTCAGGCCCAGTGGGCCGTTTCCAATAAAATGAGACTAATTTGGGTCAAAACCGTCACCGGAAATAAAACCGTCTTTTAGCGACTGAGTCAAAACCCGGTCAAAGTCGAATCCCGAGACGCAACCAGCCATGCATTTGTCTAAATTCAAAGTCAAAAGCAAATCAAGACTAACTAAGTCAACAAGATTTCATTCAAAAAGGCAACAAATCATGCCCTATTTACACTCCTTCCTTCTCGATCCACTCGATCGAGTGACTCACACCCACTCGGTCGAGTAAGACCATAAACCGGCCGAACCAGACCCAGACCGGGCACTCGATCGAGTAAACCCGCGCCACTCGATCGAGTGACCCTGAACCGGGGTATTTGTCCTATAAATACCCCATCATCACACATTCATTGGACAACTTTTTCAATCATAAATCACCCTTCAACTTTACACATTACCAACCTTTTACCACCTTCAAAACTTCTTTTCACCCATCACATTTACAATTCTACACAATACATCCCTTTGAACTTGGCTTCAAAGTCACACACATACATACATATTCAAAATCCCGAGAGCAAAACTCGTTAAAATCCATCTCTACAAAACCACATACACACCATAACTCCCCTACGTATCTCGACGCTCCCGTGACTGTGCCACCTTTTGACGAGCCCTATTCCGAGAAGCAAAAGCACGTAGGTTGAGGGTGTAACATTCAATCTCATCACCTCTTTCTCCTTTCTCTTTTCTTTTCGATTATATATATATATATATATAGATTTAAGATCACGTGAGAACCATCAACTTGATGAGAACCCTGAAAACTCCATTAAATTATTAGTTTTTTTCGAAATTTAATGACATATTTGAATTCGTCGTACAATTTAATGGTTGGGTAACATATTTTTCGGTAAAAAAAATCTCGTTTAGTGACGGAAACGGAAACATATAATTTTAGTGTACCTAATACTCGTTTTAGTGTATCTAATTTTTTTGATGTACCTTATTGCACTTTTAGTGTACCTAAATTGCATTTCAGTGTACCCTTTCAATTTTTCGTGAATAATTAGCAATTTTCTTAATATTTTTAATAAAATATGATTAGTTATGCCTAATAAAGCATTTGAATAAATTAAGCTAAGAGTAAATTAGTCATCTAAATTTTCGGAAAAAATAATAATTGAGTTTTTATTGAGGTTCTCACGGTTCTCAACGAGTTGTGGTTCTCACCGGATCTTGACTCTATATATATATATATATATATATATATATATATAGAGAGAGAGAGAGAGAGAGAGAGAGAGAGATAGGTTCTAATGAGTCCCTATATAAGTGTTGAGTCCCTAAGTCCTCATCCCATCCGTTGGATGGGAGATAAATGAAGGGACGAGATTAATCACTATATTATTAAAAAAAAAAAAAGATACTGCTTCCAACAAAATAGGAAGGAGAATATCATTCACATTCATTAAATCATTCATTCATCAGTAACGTATCATTCACATTCATTCAATCATTCACTCTCTCGTTCATCATCGTTCTCTCGTTCAAAAAAAAAAAGATACTGCTTCATCGTTCTCTCGTTCATCAATTCAGTTTCCATTACTTTCTTCATCGTTTTCTCGCTCATTCAATCATTCATTCTTCCTTCAAAACCACACAATCAAGACCACATTCAATCAGTAATCGTCTTCATCGCGCTGCATTATATGTTCGATCAATTCGTCTTCTACTTTTCATTCAATGGCTGATATGCAAATCGTAGTAAACATAAACGGTGAGTATATACATTGTAGTTTATACTGGATTGTATATGAGAGTCATTGAGATGATATTAGATTATTAGTTTCTACTTTTCTACGTTGAACTGCATATTCATCTGCACACACGAAAATATATTGGTTTATTTTAGTTCACATACTGTGTTACTTTAGTGTGGAGTGTCTGTTACTTTAGTGACAAACATCTATTACTTTTATGGTCAGTTACTTTAATTCATCGAAGATGTTACTTTGGTTAATAATGTCTGTTATTGTAACGCATTAAAGAGTCATGGGGATATATTAAACAACCATATTAAAATAATAATAAAAAAAGATCTTGTTTCCTATAATAGTGGGACGTGATTGCCAATAAAATAGGAAAAAGATATTGGTTTATTTTCTAATTTTCTACGTTGAACTGCATATTCATCCTATGAAATTTGCACGCACACAATATATTCAGTTATTGTAGTTCATATACTGCGTTACTTTAGTGTATAACATCTGTTAATTTAATGTCTACCATCTGTTACTTTATATGTCGTGTTACTTTAATACACTCTAGTCGTTACTTTAGTGTTTTTCATCTGTTATTGTAGTGCATGATAGTGTCGTAAGGATAAAGAAAACCGCCATATTAAAAAAATATATAAAAATAAAATAAAGGATACTGTTTCCTATAATAATGGGACGTGATTGCCACCAAAATAGGAAACAATATCAAAGAGTAACGCCATATAAAAAAAGAAAAAAAAAAGATATTGCATCCTATAATTATGGGACGTGATAGACTTCAAAATAGGAAACAATATCAAAGAGTAAGATACTGCGTCATACTCTTATTTCTGATCATTATATGAATTTTTTGCACTAACCTATACCTGGTGTTATTTTGATAAGCATTATCTGTTACTTTAATTCACACTATCTGTTACTTTAATGTCTGACATCTGTTATTTTATACCTAGTGTATAAGATTCTCTGTTAATTTAATCCAATGTTACTTTAATGCACTTCATCTGTTACTTTAATTCTTCTTATCTATTACTTTAATCCATATTTCAAGTTTTAATTGTTTTTTTTGCCGTCACGTTTATTGGCACTGTTATTGTTTTTCTGTAGACGCAAAACCACATGAATGATGTAGGGATGTGGGTGAGAGTTTCCTCCATTGTACGGTGGTGAGATTTAATTAAAGCTTCTGAGATGATGATGAAGAAGAAAAAGAAGAAGACGGAGAGGACGAGAAGGATGAAGAAGCAGAATTATAAGTAGAACATTATGAGTAACAAGTTTGAAACATTGAAATTGTAATGGAGTTGATTTAGTTGGAATCTTGTACCACTTTTTGTTTTGGAGTATCTTAATAAAAACAAGCATTGTTTTTTTGTTAATTGGAACTCCTGTTTTTGCAAGAGACTACTATGCAACGTAACAAATTTTATGAGTTAAAGTAACACAGTTCATGAATTAAAGTAACACATGGTATGAGTTAGAGTAACAGTTTTTGCAAGAGACTATGCAACGTAATAGATTTTATGAGTTAAAGTAACACAGTTCATGAATTAGAGTAACACAACATATGAGTTACAGTAACATAGTTTATGGATTATGGGAGTAACATGGTAACATACGTACAATGACAGTAGGGAACGGATGAATTTTTGTTGAAGATGAAAAAAACTTACTTTTAAATAAACTTGTGTGAGAAAAAGAGGCAATTAAAAATTTGATAGGGAGAGAGAATTTGTACTGAGATAATTAAGGAAGAGAGAGAAAGAAAATATATTTTAATAGATATTATAGTTATTTCCTTAATTATGAGATCAAACTTGTCCATTAATCTAACATTGAATCAAGGGCTAAGATGGGGACTCACGGACTCAACATATATAAGTGGACTCACCTGATCCCACCTCTCTCTCTCTCTCTCTCTATATATATATGTATTATTATTATTATTATTATTATTATTATTATTATTATTATTATTATTATTATTATTATTATTATTAATTATACTAACATACTAACTTTTAATTTTATGTATACTAACATTTTATATTTTTGTACACTAACATTTTATTTTATGTCAATTAACATCTAACATTTTCATTATTCGCATATTAACCAATCTAACAATCTAACTTTTAATTACCGTTATTTATATTTTGTCATAATATCACTACCGCGTATATATATATCTACACATTATCAAAATTCGGATTCAACTCGTTTAACTATGGCTATTGCCCAAAGTCCATTTAATCCCTTTACGAGACGCAATAGTGGTGGCGCCCTTTCGAGGAGCACCGCCCTACGCACTCAAGGGCATAACGTGATCGTGATAGTACGTAGTTGAACGGGCTTAATTCCATTTCAAAGGATCGGCACAAAACCCGTTGACGCTAAATCGAGCATCGCATAATCCGTAAGGATTATTAAAGATGACATAACGCGGAGGGAATTAATTTTGTCTCGGTCCAATTTAAAACGATTTTTATGCAATCTTTTCTAAAACCTCCGATAACGGTCTCGTAATAATGATATATGCATTATGAGTACCGAGGATCGAGTTGTATATAAATCGTGCCATATTTATATGCGATTCGATCAATTATCGATTTTAAAATGCATAAAACGAGATGAGTTATACCTCGTACAGGTGCCACTCGACCGAGTACATAGGCTACTTGATCGAGTAGCACACCAAATTATGGGCAGTAGCCTCTTCTAGGACGCACTCGACCGAGTCAGGCCATGACTCGACCGAGTGGGTCCTGTAGCCCAGAAACCCGAGAGCTTTAATGCAACATTTGAGCCTCGTCTTTTTTACGACTTAGTCGCCACGTGTAAAGACAATCACGTAATCCTCTTTTTTTTTTAAACTCATATATATCACTTCACTTAAACAACTTTGATCGACGGGCTCACTATTAATCTTGCGTTGACGACTCCGTAGTCGTATCCGACGCATAATTAATTCAGACTCCAATTTATCGACATGATAAGTTGGGACAAGGCATCGGGATTTGGGATCGGGCTAGCACCACGCCTAGGTCCTATATCTCCGTCCTTTGATTAATGCATAAAATAATATGTATTTAATTGAAGTTCGTCCATTTACACGATTCACGGTCTAGTTTATACACGGGTCCGTTTCTAACTATTGTTTATCATTTTGGCTATATATTTCGATTATTCCACTTTATTGCTCGTTGTATTGTGAATTCCGGGTTGTATTCCGCCCGTGTAACTTGTAATCGATTTATTATTGCTTTTGCTTTATTTATTTACGTTTTACCATTTATAAATGAACCCTCGCATGCTAAATCACTTCGAAAGTAAACTAGATGCATTAAATTGACGTAGCTCACATTAAATTCGCATGCTTAGCTAAAACGCTGTTTGCATATCATTTCACCGAATCACTAACGCGCATATTAGAAAGTCAAACGATGTCTTAGTAGAGGCCGCTATGTGCGGGCGGGGTTGGGTGTCCTTAGTGGGCTTCCCAACACGTACCCTCACCCCTTACTCAGAACCTCGGTTTCCGGATGCTCGAAACCGTTGGCGCACGAGAGTCATTCTTTACACGATTACCGGTATAGATGGTATCGGTATCGCAATGCAAAGAGACGAGCCCAGTAAACTCTAAAACCGAAATGGGCCATACTTTGTGTATGGACCATAGCGATATAGAGTGGGCTTGAACGGTTCCGAATAACCATAAAATTCGGTGGTGATAAATGTAGTTTTTAGTGCCTGTTTTACTGTGTTTTGGTCCCTTTTTCCTTGTGGAATCGCTTCTTGGGAGAGGTTTATGGGCTACTTATGCTTCCTCTAGTTCATTTCAGGTTCCCGGGACCATTCATGAAGAGTTGAAGCGATTCCGACTCGACACATACACCTTTTGGAGCCAACGAAGTGAAGGAACGATTACTCGATGCCTTGGATTCGACCCCGAGACCTTGGGACCCAATCCCGAGCCTCCGAGACCCGATCCCGAGTCCCGAGAATCGATGAGAAGCCTATGAGAACCAAGGAGGGACCAAAAAGTTCTTATTGGAGGCCTACAAGATCCATCCCGGTCGGGAAGGCCTCATCCCGTCCGGGATGGGGTGCACAAAAGGAAGACATTCTGTTTTGGGTCCATTCCGACCGGGATGAGCTCATCCCGATCGGGACCACCTCATCCCGACCGGGACCAACTCATCCCGACCGGGATGAGCCCAGTTCAGACCCGCGCTTCATTGTTTCTTCTCCTTTCCTCTTGTAACCCTATATATACCCTTCCTCTTGTATTCCTATAGGATATACTTCTTTAGACATTAAACCCTAGACTAGTTTAGCCTAGATTAGCATAGATTAGTGTAGATTAGTCATTAATTAATCGTTAATCTTAGATTCACTCTTGTAATTAAGGGAATTCTTCAAGATCTCCACCAAGATTGACAACCTTGGGTGATTGTTTTGGGTTTTTCTTATTAATGCAAGTTTCAGTCTTTCATCCTCTTTTTAGTATGGTATAATCTCTTTTCTCTTCTCTTTATCTTTGTTTTATTAATCAAGTTTCAATCTTTACATCTTGTTCATTGTTCTTGTTAGTTTCATTATGTATGTTTTGGTTCTTATGTTGGTATCTCTTGTTAGTGTTAGTTTTAGCATTAGATATGTTTGAGTAGATTCTTGCTAGGGTTATTAGGGTGATTGGTTGTGATTGTGGATGATTAGGGTGAGATGGGTGGTACTAGATGTTGTTTTTGTTGTTTCCCATTTACCTTGCACTCCACATGTTCGATGAAATGCTTGTGAGACTAGAGACGATCAATCCTTGTTTTTCTTGCATATTCTCTTTTATGTGTGTGTTTGGTGGGTTGGTTTGGTTCCCTCATTACGTAGAGAGAGCCCGATGAGGACGACCCCTAGGCCGCTTACGTAGCGAGAGCCCGATCGGTGTTACCTAGGCCTCGAAGGCATGCTAGTAACCCTGTTCTTCTCCTTTTTATCTCCTTTGCATCCATGAACCTGACCTAACCCTAGTTTTCCATTCTTATTGTTATCTTTGCTTCCCTTAGTCGTTAGTTAATTGTTTTTTGTTCCTTTTCCGGGTTTTAGACTTAGCCTAGTCATTAGCCTCACCCTAGTTTAGCTTGTCTCGAACCTAGTCCTAGACCGTAGCACCCATTAGTCTGAACGCATTTTCCGTCCATGTGGATTCGACCCGACTTGCCCTAGCTACCCTAGTTAGGTTAGTTGGTTATTATTTGACGGCGGGTTCGACGGTAAATCCCTCCCATCAAATTGGCGCCGTTGCCGGGGACGGTGTAGTTTAGACGTTTGTTTGCTTAGTTGTGGACTTTGTTCTTGACTTTTGTGTTCTCTTCTCCTTGTGTATCTCTGTTTTCTAATTCTTGTGTGATATTCTCCCCTCCTAGTGCCCCAAAAGCACTAGGATACTAACGTTTTCTCAAGTGCTTCTAGTTCTTCCTAGGTATCAAGGCAACGTTATGGAAATGGCACGTCCTAGCTTCCATCGATCGTCACGGGACAACTATGGGGCGAATTACCAAAACCCACAACTTTACCAACCATACCAATCTCATCAACAATCTTATGAACCCTCTTCATATGGTTACCATGAAAGTTGTCAAGGATCACTCCAACATCCTAACAACTACCAAACACCCTCACATAACCCACAACCAAAAATCCCCGACTTTGAGACTTGTCAAATGTTGGTCCAAATGCAAAAGAGTCAACAAGAGATGATAATGCTATTGCAAAAGGGCCAACATGAGATGATGATTTTATTGCAAAAGAGTCAACAAGTGATGATGACTCAAATACAAGGGGTTGAAGAGGAGCTCAAGGCCCAAATAGCGGTGCAAGATGCTCGAATCAATGCTCTCATGGCTCGTATCACGATGTCGGCCACTCGAGCTCCACGACTTGTTGAGGAAGGTTCATTTGGGCATGAAGGTCGCGTGTCTCCACAAGAAAGTCAACCCGATCGTGAAGCTACAAATGAAGAAGATAGGGTCAATCAAGAGATCATTGTTTAGTGTTGCTTGGATGGTGAAGATATGGAGAGAATAGAGGAAGTTGAAGCTTCAAGGGTCGACAATGGGGAGGGTTGCGAGCATGATTCTCAAGATAACTCTTGGGGAGCCGATGTATTGGCTATCAAATTGGATTTCTTCGATTTTCTTCGTGATGAACAGGATCTAGACAATCCAAAGCCAAGTGAAGACATACCTCCTCTAGGCCATATTGACAAGGTGAGTGAAAAGGAGCGTAATACTTGGGAAAAAGAGGTAGATGCCTTGGAACTCGCCTTGAATGGAAAGTTGGAGGATCCTAGAGCCTCCAATGAAGAAAGCTTGATGACTCCTCCTCTATCACACTCGATTTCTAGTCCCTTGTCTTGTGAGACGGTTGATGAAGAGTATCCTTGTCGGGCGGTGGAAGAGAATCCTACTCTCGACCCCGTAGAAGAAGCGACACCCCTAGGGTGTGATCTCCCTCATCATAACACCGAGCATGACTCTAGACCACTATACCTACCGGATGGTCATAAGAGTCGTTGCTATCATGGTTCCAACGACCCGGAAGATCATAAGAACCCCGAGCATAATGAAGATGATTGCTTCTCAACTCCGACTTGGAAACTCTTGTTGATGTATAGGATCGGCCACATGAGCTTCAATGAAGATGTTGCTAGGGCATTTGACTTGCTCCTTCGAGCTCTTGATGGCTATGGAGGTGTAGTTGGTGAGACTAGTTTCGTGTAAATATCTTTTCCCTTTTCTTTTGTGTTTGTATTTGTGTTTATGTTTGTTTGGATATTTTGGTTTTTAGGATTGTTAGTTTTTGTGAAATCCTTGTACTTTGGTATTTTGATGAGTGATGTGAGGGAGGGATTTTGATGAATGATTTGAGCTTGTTTGCTAGATGTGAAGTAAAGATGAAGCCTCGAGGAGAATGGTTGTGGATAGAGCTTGGACTTTGAGTTAGGAAGATGGTTTTTGAAGCTTTGGATAAGCTTTTGGGGTCGTGTGAGTCATGAAGACCCTTCCCGGCCGAGAAGGAGGCTTCCTGACCGGGAAGGATGTGCCATCCCGACCGGGAAGAAGCCATCCCGATCGGGATGAGGGTGCAAAAATTGGAGCTTTCTGTGGAGCCATCCCGACCGGGACGAGGGCTTCCCGACCGGGACGGGTGTGTCATCCCGACCAGGACCATATATCCCGACCGGGATGGTCCCCTTCTCCTATTTTGACCTTTTCTTCGTCATGTGAGCCCACCCTACCATTTTATACCCCCTCCCAACCTCCCTAACTTTTCTTGCTCATATCATATGGCCCGTACACCTCATTTACATACCCTCACCTCATTTTCTCTTCCCTTTACACCAAGTTTCACATCGAATCCTACCCCCCTCACACCATTACTACCTCAACCATGCGGTTTTATCAAGTTTGAAGCGGGATGACAATGACGAAGACAAGCAAAGTGCCTATATTGATCTATGAGACGATGGAGCGAGTGAGTTGCTAACCTATTGGTACGGCAACTATCCTTTCTTTTCCGTCTTTTATAGCTTGTTTTCCTTTGTCTATTCCCTTCCCCTTGTGCACTTTTGTGTCATGGTGGCCTTCGAGGCCTTGGTAGTTGTTGCTCCCGACTCTCGATGACGTGACTACATCGAGAGTCCTTTTCAAAATCCAACATTTACAAGTTTTTCACCCTTTTTTGTAGGATTTAGTCGGATTTAGGCGGAATCCGGGCTAGGTGACTTGATTACACCTAGTCCTCCCCTCGCATTTCCTTTTATTTCCTTCTTTTTATTTCTTCCCCCATCCATATATGTTTTCTTGTCTCGGCCCATGGTGACTTGACTACACCCCGCCGGGACACATTCTACCCTTTTCTTCACTTTATTTTTGATTTTTAGCTTTATTTTCGTAGTTTCTTTTCTTTTCTTTAGTGTCTCCATACACTACGATCCAGCATGAGGACATTGCTCGGTTTAACTGTGAGGGAGCGATATTCTATCGTAGTTAGTTTTATTTTCGTAGTTTTTCAAAAAAATCTTTAAAAGCCCTAAAAATTTGAAAAAAATTCACAAAAATCAAAAAGATTTTCTTTTGTGTCTTTTCCTTTTGTGTCGTTGTGTCGTATTTTTGTTTCGTTGTGCCTCTTTTGCCTCCCTTTTTCCTTATAGGTTGCCTAATCACCGTTAGCTTTGGAGAGCTCTCAAGACGTCCGGTAACATCTCTTCACCCCTTTTCTCTCTTTATTCCTTGTGGAGTTTGGAGGAGTTGTGTGAAGTTGTGTGCTCGGGTGGAGCTTTGTGCATATTTGTGGTTGATTTGGTGATTTGTTTGGAAGTTCGGGGTGGTGTTTGTTTTGTTTATGTGTTTGTTTTATCTTGTTTTGTTTTGTTGCCTTTTGTCTCTTTTTCTTTTGTTTTCGTCGTGTCTTTGTTTTGTGTGTGTAGTTGTGTCTAGTGTGTAAAAAGGTCTTCGAAAACCCGGTTTAGAGGCTAGTGTGCAAGCGTTTACTTTCCCTTTCTAGTAGTATAAATCGAGTCTTGGACCTTAGTCTAGTAGAATGACCCTAAATCAATGATTTCGTTGGTCCTTTACCTCGAGACCACCTAGCTTACTAGGGATTTACTACGGGATTTTGCATTTTGAACATTATGACCACCCACGGTGTGAAAAGGCCTTGGTTGCCGAGTCCCATCCCTTAGGTGACCGTGTTTGGGATTGTTTGACTAGTCCAGGTTCTCCCCTTTTTGTGAGTATGAAGGGAAGACGTCGTCCCGACATACCCATTTCCCTACCTCCTACACATATCCACACAATAAAGTTGCAATTTGTTGAAATCTCTCTTTCTTAATTGCAAAAAGAAATGCCCACAACTCAAATCAAGCAAAAAGGGCAAAGAAAAGAAAAAGAAAGAAAGAAAAGATTGAAGAAAAAGAAAAGGCACAAAAAGCCAAGAAAAAGAAAATAGAAAAGAATAAAAAGAAATGGCATAGCAAAACAAAGCAAAAATGCAAAAGAAAGAAAAAAATGCCAAAAAGAAAATCGTCTCACAAAAAGATCTTAACCCCACAAAAATAAGCCTTTTTCCGACTTTTACCGTGAAGAGCCTACCAAAAGACCGAGTCCCTAGGAAGGATGATAGCGGTAATAGTCGGTCTTCCCTCACTTTGCAATATTTTCCACCTTTTTACTTGGACTAGTTGGGCGGTTTCGGGCATGGGACGACCCTCTTGGCTCATCGCTAAAGGGGGCGGGGTCTCACTTACCTACAGTGTCGACTAACACCGTGGTTTATCCCCTTTCCACTCCGCCGATCGTCCCGTAGTACGTTCTCAGAAGGTTAGGAGGAATCTAGGTAAGTTGCCAACGTTTTTGTTCCTTTATCGTCATACTATTAGAGTTTTGTCCATTTTGGTTTGTATTGCTAGCTTGGGAACGTTGTCACTTGCCTTGAGTCCTAAACCGGTGTCTTTTCACCGCTTTGTTGAGGGAAGCGGTATTTGTTTTCTTTTGGGTGCAATCGATTATTTGTTTGTTTGTATGTTTGTTTGTTTATGTGTTTCGTGTACGATTGCATCCACAGTTTTGTCGCATGACCTTACTTGACTTATGGAGTGCGCTTTTCCTCTAAGTGTACTCGCGTGAGTTGAAAGGGCGTAGGGTGCGCTAATACCCATTCGGCTAGTTTAGTAGTTAGTATGTGCTTACTCGAGGGCGAGTAAGGGTTAAGTGTGGAGGAGTTGATAAGTGCAGTTTGTAGTGCCTATTTTACTGTGTTTTGGTCCCATTTTCCTTGTGGAATCGCTCCTTGGGAGAGGTTTATGGACTACTTATGCTTCCTCTAGTTCGTTTCAGGTTCCCGAGACCATTCATGAAGAGTTGGAGCGATTCCGACTCGATACATACACTTTTTGGAGCCAACGAAGTGAAGGAACGATTACTCGATGCCTTGGATTCGACCCCGAGACCTTGGGACCCAATCCCGAGCCTCCGAGACCCGATCCCGAGTCCCGAGAATCGATGAGAAGCCCATGAGAACCAAGGAGGGACCAAAAAGTTCTTATTGGAGGCCTACAAAACCCATCCCGGTCGGGAAGGCCTCATCCCGTCCGGGATGGGGTGCACAAAAGGAAGACATTCTGTTTTGGGTCCATTCCGACCGGGATGAGCTCATCCCGATCGGGACCACCTCATCCCGACCGGGACCAACTCATCCCGACCGGGATGAGCCCAGTTCAGACCCGCGCTTCATTGTTTCTTCTCCTTTCCTCTTGTAACCCTATATATACCCTTCCTCTTGTATTCCTATAGGATATACTTCTTTAGACATTAAACCCTAGACTATTTTAGCCTAGATTAGCATAGATTAGTGTAGATTAGTCATTAATTAATCGTTAATCTTAGATTCACTCTTGTAATTAAGGGAATTCTTCAAGATCTCCACCAAGATTGACAACCTTGGGTGATTGTTTTGGGTTTTTCTTATTAATGCAAGTTTCAATCTTTCATCCTCTTTTTAGTATGGTATAATCTCTTTTCTCTTCTCTTTATCTTTGTTTTATTAATCAAGTTTCAATCTTTACATCTTGTTCATTGTTCTTGTTAGTTTCATTATGTATGTTTTGGTTCTTATGCTGGTATCTCTTGTTAGTGTTAGTTTTAGCATTAGATATGTTTGAGTAGATTCTTGCTAGGGTTATTAGGGTGATTGGTTGTGATTGTGGATGATTAGGGTGAGATGGGTGGTACTAGATGTTGTTTTTGTTGTTTCCCATTTACCTTGCACTCCACATGTTCGATGAAATGCTTGTGAGACTAGAGACGATCAATCCTTGTTTTTCTTGCATATTCTCTTGTATGTGTGTGTTTGGTGGGTTGGTTTGGTTCCCTCATTAGTAGCGAGAGCTCGATGAGGACGACCCCTAGGCCGCTAACGTAGCGAGAGCCCGATCGGTGTTACCTAGGCCTAGAAGGCATGCTAGTAACCCCGTTCTTTCCCTTTTTATCTCCTTTGCATCCATGAACCCGACCTAACCCTAGTTTTCCATTCTTATTGTTATCTTTGCTTCCCTTAGTCGTTAGTTACTTGTTTTGTCTTCCTTTTCCGTGTTTTAGACTTAGCCTAGTCATTAGCCTCACCATAGTTTAGCTTGTCTCGAACCTAGTCCTAGACCGTAGCACCCATTAGTCTGAACGCATTTTCCGTCCCTGTGAATTCGACCCGACTTGCCCTAGCTACCCTAGTTAGGTTAGTTGGTTATTATTTGACGGCGGGATTGACGGCAAATCGCTCCCATCAGGTGGCGACTCCATTTCGACTTAAATTTCAATTCGATCCATTCTCATATGGAGGTGCATTCGCCTACCCAAACCCGCGCATGGCCGCGTCGGGGTGGACCTACGTCATGTCCACACCGAGTCAGAGTCTAGTTCGTCTTAGGGCCTAGACCTAATAGTATAACAAATATCTTTTGTTCTTACTTCGAGTCAGGAGGTGCCAGGGGATCTGTCCTCCATCTCCCCGAAAATATTATCTCGGGCGCATAGCCCACTCATTACTATCAATAAAAAGAAATAAACTTTTCTTCCTTCATAATGCGCCTCGACAATCGCTTGATTTAAAACATATATTTCTCGCTTACGACTCGATACAGTGCCATTTATCGATGACAATCAACCAACGAGTAATTACAAGAACTGAGATCCCGTGTTGTTTCACCTATTCCATGTCTGGTATAGAAAGCCACAAACCATCCCTTAGAACGAGCATTACTGAATTCTATGACAAATCTACATAGTTTCTTAGCTCGCAATCAAAGACGGAAGGCAAAGCCATTTCCCACAATAAACATCTCTCGAATAAAAGACCGACTAATCCCCGCCATAGGTGCTAGTCTGAAAAGAAAAAGAATCTGAAGTGGCCAAAAGAGCCAAAGGAAAATATGAAAACCAAGGCCAAACTAAATCGGCCCAATTCGATAATCGAGACCAAACTCAACGGTCAAAATGAAACTCCCAACCATTCAACTCAACTTTAAGCGCAAAGTCCGAACAAAAAAAAGGAAAAAATGAACGGACTAGTCAACTATCACCCAAATACTAGCCTCCTTACATTACAACCCTTAAGACCTTCCCGAGACACTTGTAAGGAGACAGTCCGGAATTTTGAGGATTCAAGCTCAATAGGATAATCCCAATTGTTAGGGTCAGACATGGAAATCAGATCCCACGTAATTTACAACCCACCCGATTGAAGTCCGAGTCATTTTTACTCAGCTTCCCCTTTCCTACCACATTACGAAACCTTAGCCCATAGCACTAACTCCACAAAAATCTGATCCATCGAAACCACTTACTACCTAGCTCCACACTCCAAAACCATCCAAGCCAGTCACCCTGACCAAAACACGGTATCTCGGTAATTGCCACTTTCAAGGGGTCACACCCGATCACTCCACCTTAATGCTTTAACTAGGGAGGATACACCCTAAGCATCTCACATCGATAAATGGCATAGCGAGTCTAAAGCAAAATCACTCACATCTTTTATGAACTACGAACATGGTTTGATTCCGTCTAAAGACGGATACGTAAGCAACCCTTCAAAGGGTACAACCAATAAAAAAAAATATAATAACAAAAATCGATTACTCGATTCACGTGTAAATCGGAACCTCTTTCCCACGTTCTGGTTATAGAGTGATTTCAATGACGAAGCACAAACGATGAGCCGAGGACGGGGCGAAAACCCAAAAGGGCGCCCCGGGCAAAATGAAGAAATGAGTTGCGAGCCATCGTCAAAAAAAAAAAGAAAAAAAAAAAAAGGAACAAAAGGTGAGCCGAGGACGGAGTGAAAACCCGAAAGGGCGCTCCGGGCGAAATGAAGAAACGAGTTGCGAGCCACCACAAAAATAATAAAAAAGGAAAATGTGCTTCTCATTAATAATAAAAAAATCAGTTAAATCAAGCCTTTGTCGAGGCCATTTACATCAAGCATTTGAAATCCGGACGTCCCGGAAAATAACGCGTCAAAACTCCACAAAAAAAAAACTAGTACTAATACGCCACATATTATCAACTAATAAGACGTAATACAAAGCGGCTGGACTCTACCGGTCCAACTTTTCCTTCCCTTTGCCATTCGGGTGTGCCTGCTTGCGTTCTTCATCCTCGATTTTCTGAAAGCAAGCTTCTAACGCCCTATCCAAACGCGAGTCCAGCAAATCCCACTTTCTTTCCTCTTCCACATTTTCAATATGGGTCTCATTAGTCTTGGCCCGTGTAGATGGACTGACGAATACTAGGATTGGTAATGCTGTCTTCGGTCGGGCGCTTAGCGACATTAGCCCACATAGCTTCCTTGTTCTATAGTACATTCATCTCCACAATCCTTAATCTTTCTCTCACATCCGACAACCCCGGACGTCAGGAACAACCTCCTGAAATCGCTAAACCCCTTTCAAAAATCCGAAATGCCCACGTAAGAGTAGCCGGTCCACACGGACAACACATTTCACCCGTCGGACCCACCAGACTTAGACGTCTTTTCATTTTTTTTCTTTTAAGGGGATAAGTTACCCCACCTAGGCTTGTTGTAGCCGTCTTAATGGTCATCGTCAAGTCGCGTCTGTAGCCTAACAAGGCTATATTACGAATGTGTAAAAAGTGGTCCACCTTTTTTCAAAAGTCGCCCGAATTTCAACTTCGGCCTCGTTCTAAATGTCAAAACAATTGCGCTCATTTCTTAACACATTTAGTCAAAACACATTTGATTTTTTACTTCTCGAGCCAAAACATTTTAATCGACGTACCACCTGATCCGATTCCCGGCTAAACTAACGATTTAAAAACATCCGAAAGAAACGATTTTCGTACTCTCATGCAACGCTAATACACCCTAAACTAGGTCGAATCACAAGCTAATGAACGCAAAAAGTGATTACTTGTCAATCTAGCTAAACGATTAGCCATATAAAAACACAAGACTAATCCAACTAATTCGAGTACTAAAATTTAAAACGAGTATACAAAATATACAAATCCATACGCAAATCAAGGCTAGAGAGGACCCCTAGAAGCCGCACCAATGGCCATCACGACCTCACAAATGTTGTCATCTAAACCTAAATCCTCCAAGTCTATAAGGGGAGACGCACTACCATCCATCCCCGACAACATATCTAGGGTAGCTGTCTCGGGGATTCCTCGAACCTCCTCGTTAGCACCCGTAGCCTCAGCCTCAGCCTCAGTTTCCCTCTCGATCCGATGCCTAGCCTCACCCTGTGTAGAGGTCTCGCCCCGAGACTGAGCCAGCTGCTCCTTTAGGAAGGCGATCTCATCAGTCCGAGATTGCAGGAGCCGCTGCGACTCAACCTCTCTCGCCTTGAGCTCGGTCACCCAAGTCTCCAACTGTCCCACCATATTCGGGACATCCTGCAAACGCACTCAAACATTAGGAAAGCACGCGAGCAGCCTAGAAAACCACCTTAGTCATGTAAACTCACCGATCGAGGCCCCGAAGTATCACGGGAAACTCTCGAGGCATAGGCTCGGAAGCAGTTGGCGGCCTGCCACAACCGCTGATGGCAAGCCGACGAAACCTGAGAGTTGAAACCATGAAGAAGGTTAGACAAACCGATCCTAAACCTTAGAACCCAAATAAAAAACAAAAGCCAAAAACCTATCCGGTATACCCGGTCACGCCATTCTATCCCGGCATCCATTTCCTCGGCAGAACACGGGGGGAGAGGCTCAGTAAAGGGTATCCCAGCCACATCCCCCCTAGCAGAGTCAGGGGAAAATCTGGGGGCTGGATCTCGTCGGCCGGGTTGGCCAACTAAGAAAACAACAAATAGGTCAGTTAGAGGGCAAAAAAGAAATAAACCACAAAACAAACCCTAGAACCAAAATTAGAACATTACCACGAGGCGATACCAAGCTAACCGCCGGGTGACGTGAGATAGATAGGAGGCACGCACCAGGCACCAAGAGTGTATCGCCCCCTTCTCCGTCCCTATCCTCGAGGACCTCTGCGGTGATCGGTGGTCTGAACATGGTCCGGGGAGGATCAACCGGTACCCTAAAATCATCATACAGACACTGACGCACCAACCGCTCGCCCAGATACTAAACTGGGTGAAACAACGCAGGAAGAAGCATCTTCCAGTAACTCTGAGACCTCAGTTCCGTGGCCACATACTCCGGCACGCCCTCATAATTGGCCCAAGGGCGGACCACAAACTACACAAGTAGAACCAACATCCAAATAAAGCCCAAACCTTGGGGGCTATTGAATAAAATAAGCTATAAGAAGAAAACTTACATCGTCAAGGCCTAGCTTATTAAATAGGGCATTCTCCGTCGGGTAGTGGCTGATTGTGCTCTTAGGCTGAGCCAGCCTCCACTCGATTCCCGCCGGGAATCTCTTCGGGTGCACCCGAACCGTCTTAGGTGCCAAACACGGGAAATATGAGTAGATCCAAGCCTGTAAAATCCCAAAACAACTTTAGCAACCCCAAACCAAAACTAAGTTAACTCAAAATCCAAGAGTGAGAGCAGTAACTAACCTCTAGTATAAGGCCGGTACCCACGTTAGGCACAGCTGAGGCTGACCCTATCACCAACGGCGTCACCATGACTTGCAGGCAGCGAGTCATCTCCGCGAAAGCCGGACTCACCCAATCATAGCGTCCTAGCTGAGTCAGGTTAGCTAGGAAAGGCAGAATCCTAGTGCTAAACCTCTCGCCCTTGTCCGAGAAATGGGTCGACCCTAGGAAGTACCACAACCACAACCAGGCATCCTGTTCCGGCGTGTTGGGTTCTCGATCCTCTAACACCGCCACTCGCTCGAAGTGATCGGTGATGTAAGAACTCACCAAAGCGTGAGGTGAACTATATGCCTCACGCGGTAAACAATCCCTGATGAGGCCCCGCACCTCATTGCTGTCTAGACTAGGACCCTCGGCGGCCCACCTAATCCTATCCGGCCTCTAGGGCAGACCGCTAATCATCCCAAAGTCCTCTAGGGTCATCCCGACCTCCTCAAAAGCCATGTGGAAGGTCGAGGTAGTATCATGAAAGCGATCTATCATCGCCCTAATCACCATAAGGTTGCACATAGTCTTGCAACCCACCAACCTAACCCACTGGTCAACCACAGGGCCTAGAGCGGTCCTCGCAATAATCTCCTTTGCCGCAAGGGTCAACTTATGAAAGTAAACATCAAGACACGTAGTAAAGCCCGAGAAAGTCCTCATCGGACCTGGGGACTGCAAACCAAAACAATGCAAGAATAAACAAAAAAGGCCTAGCCTAACCTGAGCAAAAAAATGAAATCTGAGGCATAACTAACAAACATGGATAGGAAACTCACCAGGCCCCGCACAATGCGGTTAGAAATGTGAAGGTCAAGATGAAACATCAGCTGATGACCATCCCAGTCCCGAGCCCAGTCGGGATCTTCATAAACAATCTCCTCATTCCCGGTACAGGAACCGGGACCTGAGCTATCCTAGCCACGGTCTCCGGAAGCTTACGCTTCTTCACTCTATCGAAATCAACCTCATTGATAGTCTCGGGATCACGACGTTGAGACGAGATGCTCCGGTGTCTCCTGCGAATGCCTCGGGGAGTCTGTGAGCTCGCCCCAACAACCTCCTCACTAGCACTAGCACTAGCACCAACCGAGGAAGTTCCCTCGGGACGTTCGGTAGCATCTCTAGCTGTAAACAAAAAAAAAACATAACCCTAGTCAGGCTAAGTCAGCTTAAACAAGTCAAAATAGGGTCAAAATTTCGGATAAGGATATCAAAATTCGGAAAAGGCCGCCAACACGCATTTTTGATCCCGGTCACAGTGGAGGTGGTTTCGGGAAAATCCGGCATCATTACGACACCTTTTGGTCTGTGTTAAGACACACAAAACCTTACGGAGGGTCTTAAAAGTCATCCTAGCCCATAAGAATCGACAAGAGCGCTACCCACATCCTCATAAACACTATTCGAACAAAACTACACAAAATAATCGTAGGAATAATCGGGAAACGATCCTTAACCCTAGCATGCATCCCAAGCACATTCCTATAAGGAGCCATTGTCGCACCTCGAACATCCTTATCAAGCTTAGAACTTCTTCAACAAGCTCTAATCAACCTTAATTTAAAAATGAGACTAAGCACAAGCGTCGAAACTTAGTGAATAAAAAACACCAAAATCTATTTTCTAGGGTTTTCAACAAAACCAAGTCATAATCAATCAAATCAAGCAAAACCGACATTAAACAAGTAAAGAACGCTAACCCGGAGTCGACATTGTCGTAAATAGCGGAAATCGAAACGAAATTTGGCAAGAAAGGTCGAGAAGTCGAGTTTGGGGCGAGAGGGGCGACGCGTTCGAATTTAGTGAAGTAAAACGATCGCCCCAATTTTCGCATTACTTAAATAGACCCGGACCACGAAAATCCGACCGCCCCGGGTGACGCGCCAAAGTCTTGGCTCGCTGGGGGCTAGGCGCCTGAAGACTAGGACGCAGACAGACGCGCGTCTAAATAGTCCGACACATACTAAAACAAAACAAGCGAACTCAAAATTCGATACACATAAGACATGCAACCTTGAAAACGAACAAAATCACAATGAGCGAAATAAGTGCTAATCAACGTCAATAATGCACTCTCGATAACGAAACAAGCATAAAAACCACGCTTAATTCAAACGCTGCACCATAACGCATAATAAGACAATTCGAACTAAACTGAACTAAGCAAAATACGAGCAAACTCAAATACACAACAAACCAAGACCGAAACAAAAGCAAGAAAAAACCCGAACTAAGACAAACTCACAAAACAAACATTTTACTAAAGCGGATAAACAACAACAGTTTTGCCCGAGGGTCAGAGTTATCTCGGAGGCACAGCAAACAACAATTTTGCCCGAGGGTCAGAGTTATCCAGGAGGCACAACAATTTTGCCCGAGGGTCAGAGTTATCCCGGAGGCACAGCAAACAACAATTTTGCCCGAGGGTCAGAGTTATCGCGGAGGCACAGCAATTTTGCCCGAGGGTCAGAGTTATCCCTATAACACCCCGTATTTTTAACGTCCTTTTAGAAATACTTTTTACTTTACGTTATATTTTGTCGTATTTTTGAAACTACCAGACCCCTTCCGTGGGATGGATAGAAATTTCATATTTGATTTCTACAATTTTTCTCATTTTAGCAATTCTTTCCAAATCTGTAACATGTTATTTTATTTATTTAATTATATTATTTTACTATTATTTATAATAAATTTTCAGCTCAACTTAAAGACAACTTAAGTCGATCATAACTCTCTCATTAATTCGCATACTTGCACACTCCAATACTCGTTTTGAAAATAAGAGTAAGTACTACAACTCTGCATGAAAAAGTCAAAGACAAATTCAGACAATTACGTACTGAACGTCCAACTTATACCAACCCGACGTTTTATGAGATATTGTATCAAAATCATTTAATAAATATTTTCTATATATTCAAATATAATTTTAAGTTCATAACCAAAATTATAGTTTCAACACAAACGTTATTATATTTATTTTATTAATATGTACTTCGAATCCTATTAAATACATTCGTAAAGAGACGTGTTTAAATACGTCATATATTATTATTTGTTAATATTATGTTGTTTACCGTCATATATTCATCTTAATTTATTTAAATCATTCTTGACTCAAACTCATTTGACTACGTCTCATCTTTCGTATCTAAAAATTTTATTGTTGGCTAAACGTTAGGATATGTGTATAATAAAACTCGTAATTTGATTTAACTATTATAGGTAAAAATTAAGACATTTAATTACTCCGCCAATAAACTATTTTGAACTGTTTCAAATAATGTCGTGTTTTAAAACAAGCGTAAACAAAGACCGATTTAATTTCGAAATAGACTCAATTACGAGTCCCAAAACTGTTGCAATTAATTATACCTACCTTTTTCTCTCTCTCTCTCTCTCCTCTCTTTTTTCCACCCTTTCACGTCACCCCCTCCTTCTCTCATCACTACCCACTTTCTTCCCTCCTTCCTCATTCATTTAACCACAATTCTCCTCCTTCCTCTTTTTTTTTTTTTTTTTTCTGATTTAATCCACTCCATTTTTCACCACCATAATAAAATCACTATCATTCACTACTCTAATAAAACAATACACAATAATAATAATAATAATAATAATAATAATAATAATAATAATAATAATAATAATAATAATAATAATAATAATAATAATAACAACAATATTTCAACCAAATCAGAGTAATCAAGGGGTGTTTATCAAAATGAAGGAACTAAGTCAAGATTGATTTTCTAAGATTAACCCATCTTTTTCTGTAAAAAGGTATATTTCTTCATATTTTTATGTAATAATATTCTTATGGGTAATAATAATAATAATAATAATAATAATAATAATAATAATAATAATAAAACCAAAATTTATATAAGTAAAATCTTGCACGTTTCTTTTAAAACTTATAATCCATAATTTTTATTTTATTTTTCAGTTTATTTTAAATTTTTGAAAATTTAACCATTTTTCATCTTGCATGTGCTTATAACTTACAGATCTAATACATTTGACTTATATAGTTATTGTCTTATTTTTAAAACTTTTGAGTTTAAACTATTTTTGGCATTGCATGTCTTTGAAATTTATAGATCTAGTGAATTTTACCTTTATTCTATTTTATTTGTATTTTTATAAAAAAATTCTGAATTTCGGTAGAATTAATTCAATTATCTGTGTTATGGGTTATGGTGGCGAAAAAGAAGAAAAAGAAGCAGAGGAGGCCAAAGAAGACGTCGGAACCGAGGTCGAAGAAGCCTAGTTGCTCTATCTCGTTTTTAGACCCAAAAATCGAATCAAGGGTGGGTAAATTATATTAACTTACAGAATGAATTTTTCATATAACTGTTTGCATGTTAATTTTAGTCACAGTTTTGTGTTAATAAGGGGTTGCATGTAAGAGTACTACTAAAATATGTGAAACATTAGTATAATAACTTATAGTCTAAATAAGACTTTGGTCTAAATTCATAAATATTGAAAAGGGAAAATAATTAGTTAAGGTGACATTTTGAGTTGAAATGGAGATAATAATTAGGGTCTAAATAAAATTTTAAAGTAATCGTATAATTAAGAACAAAGATAATCACTTTGGGCATGATAATATTAAATCCGGCATATGGACATTTCCGAAATTATTTTAGAATCCATGGAAATACCACTAAAGTCTATTATTTCGTGGACCAATTACGTGCTAAATGATTTCTTGCTTTTATTTGTTGTCCTTAAAATAATGTTGTAAATGTAGATTTGTATTTGTATTTGTATTGTTTTATTTAAAGACTTCAAAAAAATCGATGTAATTTAATAGATTAGGGCGAGACTTGACCAAACGATACCCCATAATATGTAATATAAAAGACCTAGTTATTCTTACGAATAGGTTAGATTTCTAGGACCTTGGCAAGCGTTTAGGCCTGACTCACGATATCACTAAAATTCGTCTAAATAAATCTCGGTATTTCCTAAAAATATATATATTTAAATAAACTTTTCGGTATACTTTGACGCTTTCAAAATAAAATTTCTTATAAGACAAAATTGGGTTTTTAGCAAACAGATATGCATCAGCCTTTTTGGACTTTGTTAAAACGTTCGAACATGGACTTAAATCCACAAACAATCTTTTTAAAATCAAAGTATTTAAATAAACAAACTTTTTATTAATAAAAGTTTTAAATCAAAACGCATTCGCTTACATTACACAACGTAATCAGAAACCTTTTAAAATAACTTTTCTTAAAATTATTTCAAATCGATATTTTCAAAACGAAATTAACCACATTAAACTAAGACGATCTACATCGATTAAACTACTCCGGGGAATGAAAACCGTCCCTTAGTTAAATCGATTAAACTTGGCTAAACTCCATTAAATGGTCATACTAATCATTTGACATATTAACCAAGTTCGTTAGCCAAATCCCAGCCTACAATAGGGACAACCCCGTAAGGAGACCTTTATTTCACTACGTGCTATTTAGCTATTATTACTTTGTATCGAATTACAAGAGAAGAAACTTTCTATGGAATTTGAGTTGGATAACACATAACTTTTTTTAAATAAAATAAATTTCAAATGGATTTATATTTTATTGGGCATTTTTAGGACTTAATTCGAAATCTCTTTGAGCGGGAAAGCAGGTTGTCTCTATTGTGTATGCGATAACTTGGAAGAATAGCGCTTAGCTTAACCGTATAAAACCGTCCGTAGCGTACGAAGGGTCTTTGGCTGTGCTGACATTGACCCGAGAGTAGGCGGGAGTGTGGCCATACTTTAGGTGGGGACCTGATCAGTCCCGTACGTGTTAGGTGGATCGCACCCGGGTTTCCGTGAGTCGACGATTGGAGCGTGGCTGCGGGGATAACCAGCCGGGTGGTGAGTAGTCCATGGTGCGGGTAACAACCTCACGTACCGGCATTCGACCCTGGAGATGAGAGGACGAATTTTGTTTTAAACGTGTTTATGTCACCACGGTAAACAGGGGTAATAATGTAAGCCCCCTGGTATCGGTGTGATTGGCGATATATTATTATTGTACAAGTATCAAATACGAAACTTATTCAGAACTTGTACAATAATTGGCCGGTATATCGTGATAAAACTTTTCTAAAAAAATAATACGGCACTGAAAACATATCTTGCGATTTCTAAAAGTTATGTGTTATCGGTTGTGCATTTATGTATTGTTATTTGATCTATGCTTGATTTAATATTTTATTCATATTAAATTTTGATAATTTACCCACCTGACGATTTGTTTTTCTATGAAATTCTTTTAAATTATTATAATCGTCAGATTAAGGGAGACCGACCATTCCTCAGACGGGCAAGGTTGGAGATAGCTCAAGATGGGTCACGGATGTATTTCTATTCTTTATAAATTGTTATAATTAAATGTAATATTTAAGTACTTTCATAATTATTGTAAAGTAATCTAGTTAGTTGAGAATAGTAATGACTCGGATATGTATCATGTCTTCCGCTGTTTCCTATTATAGACTTATTTATAAAGTCTGGAAAATCCGGGTTGTTACAATCCCGGAGGCATAGACACATCAATTTTGCCCGAGGGTCAGAGTTATCCCGGAGGCACAGCAATTTTGCCCGATGGGTCTTAGTTATCCCGGAGGCACAACAATTTTTGTCCTAGGGGACATAAGCATCCCGAAAGACAGCTATTCGAGTGGAGACTGACGCCCTCGAGCAGTTTTATATCATTCTACTTTGTCCTAGGGGTCATAAGCATCCCGAAAGACAGCCGCTCAAGTGGAGACTGACGCCCTCGAGTAATTTATCACAATTTTTGTCCTAGGGGTCATAAGCATCCCGAAAGATAGCCGTTCGAGTGGAGACTAATGCCCTCGAACATTTTATATCATTAAGGGTTCACAAGCATCCCAAAAAAGACATTTGTTCAAGTAAAAGCCAATACATTTACGCCTAACACACGAAAGCGCTTAAAATTAAACAATCTCCTAAATAAACCGAAGAAGACAAAGCGCGCGCGCATAAAGAATCAAGAACGAGATGACCAGCAATGGCCCGGGCCCAAGAAAGCAACCACAAGCGAAGATGTCAGGTATGACTTCTAAGCCTTGGCTGGCGAGCCTCAACGTGCAGTCTAACAGACTTAAAACGACCCGACCGGACATCTACCAAGTCATAATCTTCGATTGACCTGGGCGGCTATACTTTGACTTTCGCCTTGTCCAAGCCCCAGTCAAAGTGGGGGCTTCTGTAGACACCCAGATTTAGACCTGGTGGCTGTAGAGGCACCCAACGAACACCCGATGACGATAGGACTGCAACGCAATGCGGGTTCGCGATGTTTTAGGTAGTTTTTCTATAGAACGGATCGAATAAATTACTCGGGCAAATTAAACTAACATGATGGCAACCTTAGTCGTGTCATTACGGTCGCATAGATACTAATTAGAGTCAATTCTGACACCGAGACCCCGAGTCGGTCCCGAAACTCGAACCGAGTCAACACCGTGCCAAGCGAACCTCGGGATGAACACCCGAGACCCACTAAACCCACGGTGCTAGGTCAAACCCGGGGTAAACTTAATCCCCAAGAATCATATCACACTCCTCCCTCTCGGTTTTGGAAAGTATAAAAACCGTATCCTCAAAACTCCGACCGCCCCACCTCATGCGCCTGAGTCTCCCCACGCCTAGGCCCAGGCGCCTGAGTCTCGGTGCGCCTCAGCTCAGGCGCCTATATGACGAGGGCCGAAAACACCTATAAATACCCCCCTTCACGCCCTCGTTTGGACACATCTCATTCTTCTCTTCCCCCTCTAAACTCTCGCTAAGGGCTCGCACTCCGACACCTGAGGCAAACGATCCACTCGATCGTAGTTCCGATAAAAAAGCGACATCAACGCTACTCCTCACCTTCGAGCACCCCACTCGATACCGAGGTGCTTGTGTTCGACTAGCTCAAGTCTAGTATCGAAGCTCTGCCGGATTAGCCGCAGGACCAGTCCATAGTAACGAAGCTTTGCCGGAGTAGCCGCAGGAAAGAGTCAAACGGTAACGGAGCTCTGCCGGAATCACTGGTCAAGCTAGGAGGATCCGCCTATTGATCGAGTCATCACTAGGTTGCCATTTAAACAAAACTTTCCATACTCGCACTTTCTATTATTATGCACTACGATAACACTAGATGTGGGCACTAGGCCCACAAATATCTACTAAAATACGTAACGTCCCAACTTCAACCTCAAACACTAAAACACACTAAAAAGACCTGAGTAATTTCGAGATCCGTTCTCAAACTATCTATGCATCAAGTCCCGTTTAGTGTATACTCTGAGGGTGCAACTCCTGATAAGTGTAGTTTGTAGTGCCTATTTTGTTGTGTTTGGTCCCTTTTTACCTTGTGAAATCACTCTTTGGAGCGGTTTCTGGGCTACTCATGCCTCCTTTAGTTCGTTTTAGGTTCCCAAGACTATTCATGGAGAATTTGGAACGATTCCGACTCGTTTCATACACTTTTAGAGTCAACGAAGAGAAGGAACGATCACTTGATGCCTTAGATTCGATCCCGAGACCTTGCGACCCATTCCCGAGCCCCTTAGATTCGATCCCGAGCACCGAGAGTCGATGAGAAGCCCATGAGAAGCAAGGAGAAACCTTAATGATCATATTTGAGGCCCACAAGACCCATTATGGTCAAGATAAGAGCCATCATGGTCGGGATGTAGAGTACAAGCAAAACCGAGCTACTGGAGTGGCATCTCGACCGAGAACACCACCATCTCGGCCGAGACCACTTCATCTCGGCCGAGACCACTTCATCTTGCCCGAGATGGAGCACCTGCAGACCCGCGTCACTTCTTTTCTTCTCCTTCATTCTTGTAACCTTATAAATACTTCCCCCTTGTTTTGTTTAAGCATCTTACATTACCTTAGACTCTCTTAGGCCTCCATTAAGCATTCAAACCCTAGATTAGTGTTCCTCACATTATTTTTAATCTTCCTTTAATCTTTAGTTAATCATTATAATTAGTCTTGTATTAAGGAGATTCTTGAAGAACTCTTCCAAGCTTGACATCCTTGGAGTTTTGTTTGGGTTTCTTATTAATTCAAGTTCCAATCTTCTTCATCCTTTGCTAGTTTTGTATAATCTCTTCTCTTCTTTACTTTTTTTCTTTGTTTATTGTTCAAGTTTGAATCTTTACTTGTTGTTTATTGTTTTTATTTGTTCATTATGGATGTTTGGATGTTTTGTTTGATTTCTCTTGTTTATGTTAGTTTTACTTTCACTATGAGTGAGTAGTTTTCTTGTGGGGTTAGTAGGGGGATTAGGTGTGGATTATGGGTGATTAGGGTTTGATTAAGGGTAAAGGTTGCATCTTTGTTGCTAGTCACATATTGGGCACTTTATGTGTTTGTTGAATTGCTTGTTTGAGTTGTAGTGGCAATGCTTCTCATGCTTGTTTTCATCTTCTCATCTTGTAATCGATATGTGGTTGAATGCTTATGTTTTGGGTAATACTTTGCATGAGTATTCGGGTCTAGTCTTAGACACGAGAGTGCAGACTTAGGCTTTGGCACGAGAGCGCAAACCGACCCTAGTGACGTAGAGAAACCTACACCCTTGACCTCCCAATTATCCTACTACACTTGTGAACCCGACCTAACCCTACTCCCTTTCTTATTGATTCATCCTCCTAGTTAGTTGTCATTTCTTTAGTTTCATTGTTTGGTTAGTCTCTAGTTATTTCTTTTAGTCTTGTTATAGCTAGTTCATTATTAGTCCACTTTCTTCATCTCCAACCACCATAGTTTGTCAATTATCCTCTTCTTTCTGTTGTTTTGGTAGCCTAGTCTCGTTTTAGGTCGACTTAGTCTATACTCTACCATACCGTCTCCGTGGACACGACCCGACTTACGCTAGCTACCCACTTGGTATAGTTGGACTCTATTTGTTGGTTAGGACTGACGACAAAACCCTACCATCAATTTGGCGCGGTTGCCGGGGACGGTGCATTGTTTAGACTTAGTTTACTTATAGCTAGACTTAGTTACCCTTCTTGTGTTCTTCTTCCATCTCTTGTGCATATTTTAGGTTTTTCTTGTTTTCTTAGCTTTCTTTTCTCTTTGTTTTTCGTTGTGTTCGTTTATTGTCTTTGCCTAGTGCCCAAAAAGCACTAGGTGGTCTTACGTTTGCGCAAGTGTGTAGTGTATGCCTAGGAGGGGAGGCGATTTCTTTCTCTTCAATCCAGAGCCGGAGAGACTCTTTAGAGCCTTTCGTCAACGGACGATTGACCGGGTTAGACACTCTCAACCGGGTACTAGCAATACCATTGAAGAGCAAGCTCAAGGATCCGACTTTAACGAGTCACCTCGAGAGACGGCCGAAGGGATCTTCATAAATCCCTTTGGTTCATCTATCCATTCTTCTAGTCCTAGTTCCCCTTCTAGTTCTACATCAACACCGTCTACACCATCTTCTCCCGCATATCCAATCATGCCGAAGTTTTCATCTCACTCCACTTTTACCGAGGATGTCTTTCCGGGACCGAGTGCTTTATCGGATACTTATACCGGGAATTTCGTGGCAAAGACACAATTCATCCAACTTGTGGAGAGAAATCAATTTAGTGGTTTGCCCACCGAAGACCCGCACCAACACATGGAGACCTTCTCCGATTATTGCGATGCTATCTCTCAAACCGGGGTTACTCAAGATCAAATCCGATGGGTCCTTTTCCCGTTCTCCCTCATTGGAAAAGCAAAGCAATGGATTAAGAGTCTCGATAGGGCAACCATGGGTATCGATACTTGGAAGAAACTTGCATTGGCGTTATACCAAAAATTTTACCCTCCGGAGAAGAAAAATTTGCTTAGGGCCTCCATCACCGGTTTCGAACAACGGGATGAGGAGAGCCTTTATGAAGCTTGGGAACGGTTTAAATCTTTGGTTAGATCATGCCCCCACCATGGACATTCACAATGGTTCTTAGTCCAACAGTTTTGGAACGGTCTTTATGAGGACTCAAGAGCTATACTCAACATGGGCTCCAATGGTAGGTTTACCGAGGTCGATGACGATCAAACTTGGGTGAGAATCGAAGAGATGGCGGTGCATAACTCCCAATACTCAAGGCTTAGAAAGGCGAATCGAGGAGGTAGGCACGAGGTCGATGCCATTACACAATCAAGTTGCATTTCCCAACAAGGCAATTGAAGACCAAAGTGGATTCTCAATACGAAAAGTTCCTTAACATTGTGAAGAAATTGGATGTTAGTGTCCCATTCACCGAGCTACTTACCCAAATCCCGGCATATGGAAAATTTATGAAAGGAATCTTGGCTAGGAAGAGATCCATCGACAAGGAAGAGACGATAGCGTTCACAAGGGTGGTGAGCGAGCTTATTCAAGGTTCTACGCTTCCCAAGTTGAACGATCCGGGTAGTTTCTCGATCCCATGCACCATAGGAAACTTCAAGTTCGAGAGAACATTATGTGATTTGGGTGCGAGTGTAAGCATCATTCCCTACTCCATTTGTGAGCGACTTGGGATGAAGGAGCTCAAGTGTACTTCCATTACACTCCAAATGGCCGATAGTTCACTCAACCGACCATTGGGAATATTGGAAGATGTGCCAATAAGAATCGGGAAGTACTTCATTTCGGTCGACTTCCTAGTGCTCGATATGCCGGAAGATGATATCACTCCCATTATCCTTGGGCGCCCATTTCTACATACCGCCGGTGCTATGATCGATGTGAAGAATGGTAGGATCACATTTGAGTTAGGCGACGAGAAGCTTGTGTTTGACCTCCAAGGCAACACCTCGCCTACTAATGATGAGTCTTGTAAGATGATTCACGCCACGAAAGACATCGATCTAGGGGATGAGTCGGGACAAAGCTTGAAGAACGACTTGTATGATCTTGAGGATGATGATTCCGAGCTTGGGGCGGAGGAATGCCCATATCATGATGTTGAAGACAAGTTGCAAGACAAGGAGAAAGATGAGCCTCCCTTGGGGCCACATGAAGATAGGTGGACGTTTGGGTATATATCGAAGGATCGCAAGTACAAGTTCAAGCCATTGAACTTAGTAGATCGGGACGCCCCGGGAACGTCGAGACAAGGTTGTGAGGAACCTTGGAGTGTGGATGGTTATATTACAAGCTTGATCGAAGATTTCTCGAGAGCCTTCGATTTGTGTCTTCGTGCCCTTGATGGCGATGGATGTGGTTACAAGGTTGTTGAAAAAGATTGAAGAATGCACCATCCTTGGTTTGACGGAGTTCCAAAAGAACCGTCGCATTGTATATATCTCTTTCTTGTAGTTCTTTTGTGTTTTGTGAACCCTTGTAATTTGGTATTTAGATGAGTGATGTGAGGGAGGGATCTTGATGAATATTATTGAGTTTATTTGATAGGTTGATTGTGAAGATGAAGCATTGAGAGTTGTTGATGATAGAAGCTTGGATTTGGGCATGGGAGTCGGTTTTTGAAGCTTTTGACAAGCTTTTGGGGACGAGATTTTAGATCTCGATGTATTAGTTGTCATGTAGGAGAAGCTTTCATGAAGATTGAAGAGGTATATGAGTCATCCCGGCCGAGAAAGACTTCATCTCGACCGAGATGAAGTGTGCGCGAAAGTTGGAGCTACTGCCTGTCCATCTCGGCCGAGAAGGAGTTCATCTCGCCCGAGAAGGTATCTTCCCGACCGAGATGGGATCATCTCGCCCAAGATGAGGCCCAGCCCCCTCCCCCCCCATTTCGTTTCCTCTTCGACATTTGAGCCCACCCAACCACTTTATACCCCCTCCCAACCTCCCTACTCACCCTTGCAACTATCATATGACCCCTACACTCCATATACATACCCTCACCTCATCTTATCTTCACTACACACCGACTTTCATATCAAATCACACCTCCTAATACCTTTGTACTTCAACCATGCGGTACTATCAAGTTTGAAGTGGAATGACAATGACGAAGACTAGCTATGTGCCGATATCGAACTATGAGACGATGGAGCGAGTGAGTTGCTAACCGATTGGTACGGCAACTATCCTTTCGTTTCCGTCTTTTATTGCTTATCTTCCTTTGTTTGTTCCCTTCCCCTTATACACCTTTGTGTCATGGTGGCCCTCGGAGCCTTGGTAGTCATTGCTCCCGACTCTCGATGACGTGATTACATCGAGAGTCATTTCAAAATCCAAATTTACAAGAGTTTTCACTTTTTCTTTGATTTTACTTTCTTTTTAGGATTTAGTCGGATTCGGGCGGAATCCGGACTAGGTGACTTGATTACACCTAGTCCTCCCCTCCCATTTCCTTTTATTTCCTTCTTTTTATTTCTTCCCCCATCCATACCTTTTCTCGTCTCGACCCATGGTGACTTGACTACACCCCGGCCGGACACATTCTACCCTTTTCTCCACTTTCTTTTTGATTTTTAGCTTTATTTTTTTAAGTTTTCTCTTCTTTTCTTTAGTGTCTCCATACACTACGATCGAGCATGAGAACATTGCTCGGTTTAAGTGTGGGGGAGCGATATCCTATCGTAGTTATTTTTATTTTCGTAGTTTTTCGAAAAATCTTAAAAAATCCCTAAAAATTTGAAAAAAATTCACAAAAATCAAAAAGATTTTCTTTTGTGTGTTTTCCTCTAGTGTCGTTGTGTTGTATATTTGTTGTGTGTGCGTTTTTGCCTCCCTTCTTTACTTGTAGTTCGCTTAATTACCTTTCGCTTTGGAAAGGTTTCAAGATATCCGGTAATGCCCTTTTATCCCTTCCTCCTCTTTATCTCTTGTAATGTTTGGAGGAGATTTGTGATGAGGTATGCTCGGGTGGAGCTTTGTAGAGTGTGTGGTTGATTTTGTGACTTGTTTGGAAGTTCGGGGTGGTGTTTGTTCTCTTTATGTGTTTGTTTTGTTTTGTTGCCTTTTTGTCTCTTTTTCTTTCGTTTTCGTCGTATCTTTGTTTTGTGTGTGTAGTTGTGTCTTCTGTGTAAAAAGGTTTTCGAAAACCCGGTTTTGAGGCTAGTGTGCACGTGTTTACTTTCCCTTTCTAGTATTATGACCCTAAATCAATAGTTTCGTTGGTCCTTTACCTTGAGTCCACCTAGCTTACTAGGGATTTACTACGGGATTTGCATTTGGACCATTATGACCACCCACGGTGTGAAAAGGCCTTGGTTGCCGAGTCCCGTCCCTTAGGTGATCGTGATTGAAATTGCTCGATTAGTCCAAGTTTTTCCCCCTTTTTGTGGGTTTGAAGAAAAGGGCCCGTCCCGACTCACCCATTTCCCTACCTTCTACACATATCCACCAAATAAATTTGCAATTTGTTGAAATCTCTCTTTCTTGTTGCAAAGAAATGCCTACAATTCAAATCAAGCCAAAAGGGCAAAGAAAAGAAAATGAAAGAAAATGAAAGAAAGAAAAGATTGAAGAAAAAGAAAAGGCACAAAAAGCCAAAGAGAAAATAGAAAAGAAGAAAAAGAAATGGCATAGCAATACACAAAGCAAATATGCAAAAGAAAGAAAAATGCCAAAAGAAAACCATCTCACAAAAAGAACCCTCACCTCTCAAAATAAGCCTTTTACCGACTATTACAATGAAGAGCTTACCAAAGGACCGAGTCCCTAGGAAGGATGATAGCGGTAATGGTCGGTCTTCCCTCATTTTACGATCATTTCCACCTTTTTACTTGGACTAGTTGAGCGGTTTTGAACATGGGACGACCCTCTTGGCTCATCGCTAAAGGGGGCGGGGTCTCACTTACCTACAGTGTCGACTAACATCGTGGTTCATCCACTTTCCATCCTGCCAATCGTCCCGTAGTACATTCTTAGAAAGTTAGAAGGACCTAGGTAAGTTACCAACGTTTCTGTTGCTTTATCGTCATACTATTAGGGTTTAGTTCATCTCGATTTGTCCTATTAGCTTGGGAACGTTGTCACTTGCCTTGAGTCCTAAACCGGTGTTTCTTTCACCGCTTTTTAGAGGGAAGCGGTATTTGTTTCTTTTTAGGTGCAACCGATTACTTGTTTGTTTGTATGTTTGTTTGTTTGTGTGTTTTTGTGTCCGGTTGTATCCACAGTTTTGTCGCAAGACCTTACTTGCCTTGCGCAGTGCACTTTTCCTCTCAGTGTACTCGCGTGACTTGAAAGTGCGTAGGGTGCGCTAATACCCGCTCGGCTAGTTTAGTAGTTAGTTTGTGCTTACTCGAGGGCGAGTAAGGGTTAAGTGTGGGGGAGTTGATAAGTGTAGTTTGTAGTGCCTATTTTGTTGTGTTTGGTCCCTTTTTACCTTGTGAAATCGCTCTTTGGAGCGGTTTCTGGGCTACTCATGCCTCCTTTAGTTCGTTTTAGGTTCCCAAGACTATTCATGGAGAATTTGGAACGATTCCGACTCGTTTCATACACTTTTGGAGCCAACGAAGAGAAGGAACGATCACTTGATGCCCTGGATTCGATCCCGAGACCTTGAGACCCATTCCCGAGCCCTTAGACTCAATACCGAGCACCGAGAGTCGATGAGAAGCCCATGAGAAGCAAGGAGAGGCCTTAATGATCATATCCCCAAACCCAAAAGCTTATCATAAGCTTCAAAAACCGACTTCCTCGCTCGCAAACTAAACTCTATCGTCAACCATTCCTTTCTAGGAATCACATGCACTTCACCTATCAACAAAGCTCATATACACATCAAATTCTCTCCCTTACAACGCTCATCAATCAATCCAAATAACAAGAATATCACAAAATTCAAACTAACTACAAGAAAGAGATATATACAATGAGACGGTTTTTGTGGAACTCCCTCAAACCAAGATGGTGCACTCTTCATTCTTTTTTAACAACCATGACCAATTCCATCTCCATCGAGGGCACGTAGGAACAAGTCAAAGGCCCTAGCAAAGTCTTCAATTAGGCTCGAGATATAACCGTCCACAAACCAAGGCTCTTCATGACCTTGCATTGACGTTCCCGGGGCATCCCGATCTACTAAGTTCAATGGCTTGAACTTGTACTTGCGATCCTTCGGGATATACCCAAACGTCCAACGATCCTCATGTGGCCCCAAGGGAGGCTCATCTTCTTTCTTATCATTGCACTTCAACTTGTCATCAAGCCCATGACATGGGCGCTCATCCTCCTCACTCTCGGAGTCATCATCATCAAGTACATAAGAGTACTTCTTCAAGCTTTGTCTCGAATCATCCCCTCGATCGACGTCTTCCGTGGCATGGATCACATTACACGTCTCGGTCATAGGCGAAGTGTTGCCTTGGAGGTCGAACACTAACTCTTCGTCGCCTAGTTGAAAGGTGATCCTACCCTTCTTCACATCGATCACGGCACCGGCGGTGTGTAAAAATGGGCGTCCAAGGATGATGGGAGTGTTAGCATCCTCCGGCATGTCAACCACAATGAAGTCGACCGGAATGAAGAACTTCCCTATTCGAACCGGCACATCCTCTAACATTCCCAATGGTCGGTTAAGTGACTTGTCGGCCATTTGGAGTGTAATGGACGTACTTTTCAACTCCTTCATCCCGAGTCGATAACAAATAGAGTAGGGAATGATACTCACACTCGCGCCCAAATCACATAATGCATTCTTGATCATGAAATTGCCTATGGTGCAAGGGATCGAAAAACTACCCGGATCCTTCAACTTCGGAAGCGTGGAACCTTGGATAAGCTCGCTCACCACCCTCGTGAACGCTACGGTCTCTTCCTTGTCGACGGATCTCTTCCTAGCTAAGATTTCTCTCATAAATCTTCCATATGCCGGGATTTGGGTAAGTAGTTCGGTAAACGGGACGCTAACATCCAATTTCTTCACGATGTTAAGGAACTTGTCATAGTGAGTGTCCACCTTAGTCTTCATTTGCCTTGATGGGAAAGGCAACTTGACTTGGTACTTGTTTTGCTCAATAGGGGTGGACTCTTCAAAGGACACTTTCCTTTTTCCCTTGTCTTTCTCTTGAAGAGGGGGAGGGTTGTCTTCTTGGGGTTTTTCAACTTCCCATAAAACTTGCTCCTCAATTGGATTTTCATAGCTTGCATCGTCTTGAGAGGGGGGTATGACTTGTCTTGGTTCTTGCTCACTAGGGGAAAAAGGGGGTTCATAGGATGTACCACTCCTCGTAGTAATAGCATTTACATGCTCAAATTTCGGTGTTTCGCCTTGAGGAGGTAGTTGCCCCTTTTGTCTTGTAGAGATCTCCGAAGCAAGTTGAGATATTCGGGTTTCCATCGACTTCGCATGAGCATCTCTTGCTAGGTTGTCCTTTTGAACGTAAGCAAAGAACTCTTGTTGATTTCTTGCCATCTCTTGATTACTCCTATGCATATCCATCATATACTTTTATACGTCAAAATCCCGTGGTGGAGATGATGGATTATGTGGAGTATCGGTGAGGGCTAACGGAGTACCATAGTCATGAATAGGAGACCGGCTCCTAGGCTTGCTTTGTTGTTGATGACTTTGATTTGCTTGTTGTTGTTGATGGTTCCCTTGGAACCCATGAGAATTGCCTTGATTAAGGCCTTGATTGTGGTTTTGTTGTTGTTGAAAGCCTTGGTTTCCTTTGAAACCGCCTTGATTGAAGTTCCCTTGTTGGAACCCTTGATTGTTGTTGTGAAAGGTACCTTGGTTATTTTGCTTGAAGTTGTTAAAGGGTCTTGGATTACCCATGTAACCTTGGTAACCTTGGTTGTTGTCCCTTAAGGAAGGTGGAACATAGGGACGATGTTGTTGTTGATGTTGAAAGGCTTGTTGTTGAGGGACTTGATTGGAAGCTTGGTATTGATTAGAGTAGGAGGCACCTTGCTTGAACGCTTGAAAGGCGTTCACTTGCTCAATACTTCCTCTACAATGCATAGGATCATGACCAACGATTCCACAAGTATCACACATCCCAAAATAAGGCAAAGGAGGTGCAAACTCCAAGGCGTTCACTTCTTGAATCGGTTGATGGTGGGAGGAACTAGTGCCTTGGACTTGGATGAGGTGGCTTGGAGCTTCTTGTCAATAGTCTCCATGTGTGTTTTCAATTGAGCTCCAAGATTGATGCTCAATTGTGTAATGGCATCAATCTCATGCCTACCTCCCCGATTTGCCTTCCTAGGCCTTGAGTATTGTGAATTATGCACCGCCATCTCTTCAATCCTTGACCAAGTTTGGTCATCCTCCACTTCGATAAACCTACCGTTAGATCCCATGTTGAGTATGGCCCTCGAGTCTTCATATAACCCGTTCCAAAATTGTTGTACGAGGAACCATTGTGATAAGCCATGGTGTGGACAAGAACGGATCAAGGCTTTGAATCTTTCCCACGATTCATAGAGGCTTTCATCATCACGTTGTTGGAAACCCGTGATAGAAGCTATCAATAGATTTGTCTTCTCCGGGGGATAGAATTGTTGGTAGAAGGCTAAGGCTAGCTTCTTCCAAGTGTCAATGCCAAGTCTTGCTTTGTCTAACCCCTTGAACCATTGCTTCGCTTTACCAATAAGAGAGAAAGGAAATAATACCCACCGGATTTGGTCTTGAGTTATTCCCGTTTGCGAAATAGCGTCACAATAGTCCGAAAAGGTTTCCATGTGTTGATGAGGATCTTCGGTTGGTAACCCACTAAATTGACTTCTCTCGACCAATTGGATAAATTGCGTTTTCGCCACAAAATTCCCGGTATATGCCTCCGGTAAAGTGGATGGACCCGGCAAAACGTCTTCCGTGAAGGTTGAATGAGAAGAAAACTTAGGCATGATTGGATATAAGGGAGAAGATGGTGGTGTAGACGGTGTTGATGTAGATGAAGAGGGGGAACTAGGAGAAGAAGAATCACCAAAAGGATTTACGAAATTCCCTTCGGCCGTCTCTCGATGTGGATTGTTCAAGTCGGCTCCATGGGCTTGCCCTTAATGAGTATTGCTTGCACTCGGTTGAGAGATCCTAACTCGATTAATCGTCCGTTGGCGAAAGGCTCGAAAGAGTCTCTCCGGCTCTGGATTAAAGAGATAGAAGTCGCCTCCCCTCCTAGGCATACACTACACACTAGAACAAACGTGAGAACACCTAGTGCTTTGTGGGCACTAGGCAACGACAATAAACAAGCACAACTAGAGACAAAGAGAAAAGAAAGCTAAGAAATAAAGAAAAACTAGAAAATATTCACAAGAGAAGATGGGAGAGCACAAAGAAGGGTAACTAAGTCTAGAAATAAGCAAACTAAGTCTAAACAATGCACCGTCCCCGGCAACAGCGCCAAATTGATGGTAGGGATTTGTCACGTCCCTAGCCAACAATAAACTACCGATTACACCTAGTGGGTAGCTAGGGTAAGTCGGGATCGTATCCACGAGGACGGTATTGCAAGGGTTAGACTAGGTCGGCCTACAACGAGACTATGCTACCAAAACAAACACAAAGAGAATGATAATTGGAAAACTAGGATGGAGGAGGAGTAAGAACTAGACTAATGATGCTAAACAATGCTAATAATCAAACTAAAAAGTAAACTAGAGTAAACTATGGCTAACTAAGACGATGAACTCAAATATGGAAAGGAAGTGGGGTAGGTCGGGTTCATAGGAGTAGAAGGGTAATTGGGGTGATCAAGGGTATAGGTGTCTCCTAATTGCTAGAGTCGGTCCGGGCTCTCGCAACTTCGACCGATGTCAAGGTGGGTCCGGGCTCTCGCAACTTAGACCCTAGTCCGCGCTCACGCGACTAAACTATTCTCAACATTTCCACAAAATAGACAATCAATGAGAAGATGAGCACAAGTATGGGAAGCATGGCCACTACAACTCACACAAGCATATCAACAAACACATAGAGTGCCCACAATGTGACTAACAACAAAGATTCACCCTTTTCCCCTAATCAACCCTAATCACCCATAATCTACCCCTAATCCCCCTACTAACCCCACAAGATCACTACTCACTCATTATCATGGTCAAACTAACAATCATAAGAGAAAACAAACTCACTAAACAAACATCCATAAAGAATAACAAGAATAACAACAATAACAATATGAAAAGATTCAAACTAGATTAAATAAACAAGATTAAGAGTAGAGATGATTATACCAACACTATGAAGATGAAAAGATGCAATCTTGTATAAATAAGAACCCAAATAAAACCCAAGGTTGTCAAGCTTGGAGAATTCTTCAAGTATCCTCTTAATACAAGAACTAATTACAAAGATTAACTAAGGATTAAAGAGAGAATTAAACTAATGAGGGTAGCACTAATCTAGGATTTTGAATGTTAATGGAGGCTTAAACTTATCTAGGGTATGATAAGATGGTGTCTTAATACAAGAGGGGAGTATATATAGGGTTGCAAGAGGAAAGGAGAAGAAAGGAAACAATGCGGGTGAGCTGTAGCCCATCCCGACCGGGACGGATCATCCCGATCGGAACGACCCTGTCATCCCGATCGGGAAGGGTTCAACCCGACCGGGACGGACCTACAGTGGCGCTCCTAATCGTGCATCCCTTCCCGATCGGGAAGGCCACTATCCCGCCCGGGAAGGGTCTTGTATGCCTCCAATAAGAGCTCTAGGGTCCCTCCTTGTATCTCATGGGCTTCCCGTCGATTCTCGGGACTCGGGATCGGGTCTTGGAGGCTCGGAATTGGGTCCCAAGGTCTCGGGGTCGATTCCAAGGCCTTGAGTCATCGTTCCTTTATCTCGTTGGCTCCAATATGTGTATGTATTGAGTCGGAATCACTCCAACTCTTCCAAATCGGTCTCGGGAACCTGAAACGGACTAAAGGGAGCATAAGAAGCCCATGAATCGCTCCCAAGGAGCGATTCCACAAGGAAATGGGACCAAAACATAGTGAAAAAGGCACTAAAAAATACACTTATCAGTTGTCATTTCTCTAGTTTCATTGTTTGGTTAGTCTCTAGTTATTTCTTTTAGTCTTGTTATAGCTAGTTCATTATTAGTCCACTTTCTTCATCTCCAACCACCATAGTTTGTCAATTATCCTCTTCATTGTGTTGTTTTGGTAGCCTAGTCTCGTTTTAGGTCGACTTAGTCTATACTTTACCATACCGTCTCCGTGGACACGACCCGACTTACCCTAGCTACCCAATAGGTATAGTTGGACTCTATTTGTTGGTTAGGACCGACGACAAAACCCTACCATCAACTCCTCACTACATGATTTATCTACATTCGCATTTACAGTTTTTCGTATGATTTATTGCCTTTATGACCTTATAATCGCATGCTAACTCACCTAACACGGAATTCAAAACGTAAAACAACTAATACTGAACAAAGTGACGGTCGGGTTCCATATTAGTCCCGGTGCTCACCTTATTAAGTTCGACGCATCTCTATTAATACCGAACCGACGCATCTTAAACAGAATACCAGGTAAGGTATACCACGAGAATGACTAATATCCGTATTACCGCGTTAAAACTGATTTGCTAATACGTATAATACTAGTACTCTCTATCCTCCTACGTGCATCTTTTCATGACCTGCTTGTCACGTGAAATCGCATGCAAAGAATGTAAACACAACTACTTTGACGACCGAAAAACTTACTTGTCCTTAAACAACCGACGTAGCAAAAGACATAGGGTTAAAACAACGGATGTTACAGTACTTCCACCACAACAAAAGAACTAGGATATCAGTCCACCGATTGATTAGTAGAGGCCGCTATAGTGCGGGCGGGATTGGGTGTTGACATCTATCGGATGTTGGCTTCCCAATACGTACCCTCACCCCTTACTCAGAATCGACGGTTTCCGGATGTCCGAAACCATTGGCAATGAGAGTCATTCCAGGCATGGAGTGCTTAAGGGTAAAAGTCTTTATCCTTAGGTCCCGTGCCACTCAACTTTGACCCGGCAAGGGATCAAAGTTGACTTGAACGGTTTCCGAGTCCCCATAATTGACTCGGTGGCGACTCCACAAATCGGCAACAACTTCAGTTCACTAAAAAGGTCGCCTTACCAAACAAATCGGCCTTTAAACATTTACAACCACGACTCGATCGATTCCCAAACGGAAACACGGGTGCCCCCACCCGTCTAGTACAAGTCCGGATCGTCATCCGAATCGAGGTCCGAAACATCGCTCCGTACACGAGATCGGACCGGCCCCCGGCAGGGAGGGGGCCGCGTGGGTGGCCGCCGCCACACGATGAAAACCGGGGTTTGACCCAATCGCTAAAATACGGTTTTATTTCCGGTGTCGGTTTTGACCCAAATTAGTCTTATTTGACTAGAAACGACCCACTAGGTCTGAATTTGAGGTCGTTTTTGGGAGATTTGTACTCCGCTAAAAGCTCGCGCCAGTTACTATTGATCCGAATCCAAAATTGAGCGTATTAAGTCATGTTTTACGTCCGATTATCATCGGGTGTTTTGTTGGAAACTGCTATAGACACTAGCAGTCAAAATGCGGGTGTCTACACCCGGGATCACAGATACCCGAGATACCTTGAGCTCGGATACCAGTTTGTTGTGCGGAAGTTAAATAAACGCAGCAATAATAAAAAGAAAGAGACCAAGATTTACGTGGTTCACTAACAACTTGTTAGCTACGTCCACGGGCAAAGGGAAAAACTTTTACTATGTCGAGAATGCAAATTACAGACTCGTATGAGATCTCTCTAAGTAATGACTTAAGAGACTCAAATATTTTTGGATGGATTCGAAGGAGGAGGGGAGACTCCTATTTATATAAATAGAATCCCCTCTCCTTTCCTAATCTTTCGATGTGGGACAAAATACAATGTACATGAAACACTTTCCTATTTCCTTAGATATGGGACAAACCACCAAACTAAGAAATTTCAACTTCAAGTCACATATTCATTCTAACAACCACCATAACCACCATTTCTCCATCAACATCTCTCGTCGGCCATGAATCACTATTTCAGCCACCAATGACATATCAACTACCATGTTCGATTTACCACCAACAACCACGAAATCCACCGAGTGTCACCATTGTTCCCTCAAGTACTCGTCTGAAACCAACCACCCAAAAAAATCATACTACTTACCAGCTTGTCTTGAAATTGCCGCTTCTCATCATCATTACCGCACGTGCTAGCGTACTAGCCCACCACCCAAAACACTTCGCCCACTCATGTTAATCTCTACGGTGGAGAAGGGAGATATACGATTGGCTTGGACTTGGATTGGGCTATATTTGACGGTGTTCCATTTGCGTGATTGTGTTTCTGTGTCTGATGGTGTTCCTGGTGTCTATGGTGGTTTAAAGCATGTTGGATTGGAACTTGATAGTGGACGCAGATGGCGGTTTGCTATTGTGCGACAGAGTTTTTAAATGGCGTAAATAGTGATCGAGCAATCAAAATGTGGTAGTTGGCATCAGGCTGATGAGCTAGTGGTGGTCATGCCATCGTGTGTAGAGTATAATGGTGGAATGATGGTGATTAATCGAGGTTGGTGTATTGATCTGAGGGTGGTGGGGAACTAAGGATGGGTTGAAGAGATTATATGAATGGACATAAGGATTGTGCGTGTTGTCATCCTCCCGCCGACCACGCATGGCCACCGGCTGCTTGCGTCACAATCGTGCTTTACCGCCTATCCACCACCCACCTGATCACCACACGCCGTGGTTGTATGCACTTTGGTGGTTGTTTTGGGTGTGTCATGTCTGTTGCATGAGTTTGTTGGTGGTGGTTTTCTGTGCGTGGGTCTGTCGTGGGTGACCTTTTTGCCGTGTCCCTCATCGCCGACTGGACTTGTTCCTCTGTGTGTCTGTGTGAGTTTGATTTGAATTATGTTGCACCGATGCTCACCTGCTTGCCAATTCCTTTGGCGTCGTTGTCGTTCACCTCCTTTTTCCTTTTCTACTGTTGTTTCCGTTTCTTCCCGGAATTGCTTCTTGGTGTTGTTGTCGTCGGCCTTCCCACGTCAGCCCTCGTGGGTCGTGTTGTCCCTCCTTCGTTGAGTTGTTGTCGTACTAGGCCGTTCTTGTTGGTTTTACAAGTTTTTTCCTTGTTGGGCGGGTTTAGTTTTTCCTTTTGGTTTGGTTTTTGGCCTTGTTGCCGACCATACCTGCCATTATTCGTTTTCATTGCCCCTTTTATGGGTCTTTCTGGATGTCGAGATGGAGGTGGGGAACGACCTTATCAAAGCATCCCTGCAAATGCACCTGTGTGAGCGACATTGTTGTGCAGATAATCAAGCATTAACACGCCATACCCTCTCTAATAGTGATACGATTTGGTGTGGACCTTGATCTCGTGTCACAAGGTCACGAAACAAAGTTGCTGGTCACGAAACAAAACGAACAAAAATGGATAAAAACAAAATAAAATGGATAGTATGCTAAGTGACATAGACCTATATCTCAACTAAGCGGGTCGCTATTCAAACACCTGATTGATCAAGCGGGAATTAGAACTCGAAAACATGTCAAACTTTAAGACTCTTTATTGTAACTCAACAATTAAAATTAAACGAGCAAAAGCTTACAATTTTCTTTGTTCGAATTCTGCATTGTTACAAACAAACTAAAGGCTATAAATAGTCAAGGCAACACGTCCCAATTCAATGCAAGACCAACAAAGTCAAGCTTATTTAACAAGAGTGCTAAGAACTACAAGTATTAACTAACATGCGAAGAACTAGAAAAGTATACAAAGAACTATGAAAAGGAGAATTATTGGTCTAATACGGTCTACTGCTACATACTTGGGGCAAACCCTCCATGGGAAGTCATTAAGGGGTTTGTCCAACGAGTATGGGGCAAGCATGAGATTGATAAAATTTCATTCCTCCTAAGATGTATTCCTGGTGCGCTTCAAGAAGGAAGAGGCTAAGGAATTGGTGTTGCAGGCAGGGTTCCATATGTTTGATAACTGATGTGTGCTAAATTTAGACCGTTTTCCCTCCTATTTAGACTTGTTCTCCCCCCCCCCCCCCCCGTTTTGCGAGATTAGAGTGCGATTATCGCCTTATTCTTAGTCTTTCTCGCATTAGCGTCCCTCTTGTGCATTTTACGTGTTTTTGGTGGTTTGTCTATCTATTTTGATAAGATTTTACATCGAAAGCTTGGTCGAGCTTCCACGAGCACAAGAGAGGGGAATACCGTCCAAATGCAACGCACAAAACTTAAAGTTCAAAGCCATCCAATCAAACAACGAAGAATGAGACAATAAAAGAGGTCCGGAAACTATCGGGTGAAGTTTCACCCGATGAGATACGACCGGGCGAAGTTTCGCCCGACGACAATTTCACCTCCCCGAAGATCTTCAGAAAAATTTCTCCACCGGGCGAAATGACCGGGCGAAACCTCTCACCCATCGGGTGAAGTTTCGCCCGACGGTAAAGATGTCCAAAAGCGTAAATCTGGAAGAAAGTTCACCGGGTGAAGTTTCACCCGGCGGTATTGCCTCGTGATTGGCATATTTCGCAGGGTGAAGTTTCACTATATGAAAACTCATTGGGCAAAAGTTTCACTAATGGAGCAAAAAGTTGGATTTGGGCTTGAGTTTAAAGATCCATTAAGGCTTTACTATATATATATAGATACCTTAGTTAGTTGCACATTACCATTCATTAGATCACTCACTTATCATCCATTAGCATCCATTGGATCACATTACTATCATCCTTTTATTAGTAGCTTAATACAATTAGCTTAGATAGAAAGTTAGAGTTCTTCATAGTTTTTATCAATTTCTTCATCATTGCTCTAGGTTTACAGTTAAGTTTTGTAAGAATTCAAGTTTTTATTGAAGATTCTTGGAGATTATCAAAGGATTAGTGACAAATCCCTGTAGACACCAAAATTTGGACCTGGTGGCTGCAGGGGTACCCAACAAACACCCGATGAAGATCGGACTGCAACGCGACGCGAGAACACGATGCTTTAGATAGTTTTTCTATAAAAATGGATCAAATAATTATTCGGAAAAATTAAATTAACATCAAGGCAGCCTTACTCGTGTCATTACGGTCACATAGACACTAATTAGAGTCAATTCTGACACCGGGACTCCGAATCGGTCCCGAAACACGAACCGAGTCAGCACCGCGCCAAGTGAACCTCGGGAAGCATACCCGAGGCCCACTAAGCACCATGGCGCAAGGTCAAGGCGGAAGAAGCTTAGTGTCCAAGTTATGAATAATACACACAACTCTCGGTTTTGGAAAGTATGAAAAACGTATCTGCAAAGTTCCGAGCGCCTCACCTCGCGCGTCTCAGCCTTCACACGCCTAAACCCAGTCCCCTGAGTTCTGGTGCGCCCGGACTCAGGCGTCCATTTGAGTGACGAGAGCCGAAAACGACTATTAATACCCCCCTCCACCCCCTTCATTCAACATACACACCACACATCTTCCCTTCTCTCTTTACTCGTTAAGAGTTTCTCGCTAAGGGCTCGCACTCCGACACCCGAGGCAAACGATCCACTCGATCATAGTTTCGATAAAGCAAAATTGATGCTACTCCTCACCTTCGAGCACCCCAGTCGATACCGAGGTGCCTGTGATCGACTAGCTACTCCGAGTCTAGTAACGGAGTTCTGCCGGATTAGCCGCAGAACCAATAAATAGTATCGAAGTTCTGCCGGATTAGCCGCAGGAAGGGCCAACGGTAACAGAACTCTGCCGATATCACCAGGCAAGCTAGGAGGATCCGCCTTTTGAAGTCTAATCATCACTAGGTTGTCATCTAAACAAAACATTACATTCTTGTACTTTTACTATGCACTACGATAATGGCAAACACTAGGTCCACAACACGTACTAAAGCACGTAACGTCCCAACTTCAACCATAAACACTAAAACACCCTAAATAGACTCAAGTAGTTCTGAGATCCATTCTCAGCTATCTATGCATCGTGTCCTGTTTAGTGTATACTCCGAGGGTGCATCTCCTCACTACGTGATTTACTTACATTGTGAGTAGATTTCTTGTTGGGAGGTTTAGGGAGGAGGATCTTGGGTTATTTGAATTGAGAAATTTTGGTTTGGTTGCTTGCTTGTTGGTTTATCTTGCTTGAGTTTGTTGTGTCATTACTGACTTAGTCCGGCCAACTAGATCGACCTTGACTCATTTCTACCAATATGGGGAAACTCGGGGTAGAGATTATCTTGACTTGAGACTTACCCTTCTTCGCCGCAAAAGCAGGATTTTAGGTGAGTTGGGTGAAGAAACCGAAAGATGGCATTCTCCCTCTACCAATGTTGTGACCGACCCGATTCCAAAATTCCTAGACCCCAATTTCCGATTCCCGACTTCCCCCTAACACATTTCCCCTATTTGATCATCTCTTGCTATTTATTACATTTTAGTCTAGACTCGACCTCTTAAAACCCCCCATTAGATCCCATACACATCGCTTTTACTCAATTCTACACCGTTCCCTGTGGACCGACCTCGACTTACCACGAATACACTTAGTTGTTTTTGTGTTGATTATGAGTCTTATAAGTATAGTTTGATCACTCATCCTTTGTTAAACAACTGAACCGATTAGAGGCACGATCAAAATGGCGCCGTTGCCGGGGATGGCGAGTAATTGAGTTTTAGTTAATTGTGTTTGGTTAATTGCTTTAGTTTTATTTTCCCTTTTTTTCCTAGTACCGGTAGGTGCTAGGAGACTTACCGTTTAATTGAGTTTTATGCCCAGGAGTAGGTCATCGCACTTGTGGTTCGATCCGAAGCCGGAGAGGACATTTAGAGCTTTGCGACTTCGGGGAAATAACTCAACAAATAATCCTTCCACATCCTCTACATCACAAAATTCACCACCAACCCCACCATCACCAAGAACTCCACCACCAAATCAAAACCCAAATCCTCCAAATCCAAATCCACCGACACCACCGATCCAACCAATGGCGACCTTAGGTTCCCATTCTCAACTCACACATGAAGAAACACCTTCATCTGTTGATATCGGGGAAATTCTCGAAAATTACGAATTGAAAGCTTCGTTAACAAATGCGGTCGAACAAGATACTTTTCACGGTTTTTCCCAAGAAGATGCCCAAGAGCATATTGCATCATTCAAAGAGAAATTAGTCGGGGCCCGTTTAAATGAGCTAACATCATGCCAATTACACCAATTATTGTTCCCTAAGACATTGAGAGATGGAGCTCGAAGATGGCTTCATGGCCATCCCAATAATATATTCACCACATAGGCTCAATTATCCAATGTCTTCTTGGAGAAATACTATCCACCGTCAAAGACTAATCAATATCGCATGGAAATACAAACTTTCAAGCAAGATGAATTTGAAAGCCTAAGTGAGGCTTGGGAAAGATATAGAGACTTATTACGTAAGTGCCCACACCATGGAATACTCGACTGGCTAACTACCCAAACATTTTACAACACCCTTTCATCGAAAACCAAGGAAAACTTCAACTCGGCCGCCGGAGGAGATTTCTCTTCCCTTACCGATGAGGCATCTAAAAGTCTTATTGAAAAGATGGCAATGAATGATTCTAGAGTGGGTCAATCGAGGGATTATAGAAAGAAAGTTGGAGTGAACTCATATAAGAGTTCTAATGAATTGAAACTTGAAGCAAAGGTTGAAAAATTAACAAAGAGAATGGATGCCATGAATTCCAAACCAACTCCTAGAGGTATGTACCAAATTCAAGGTAGTGTTCCAACAAGGCAACCATCACCTTCCAAACAAGAAATAACATAGGAAGTTCAATGTGATCATTATGGCAATTATGGCCATGATTCTATCTCTTGTATTCCAAGTGAAGAAACTTATTTTGAAGACCAAAATGAAGTCCAAGCTATACAAGTGTATGGGCAAAGACCTCAATTTGATACCTATTCCAATACTTACAATGCCGGACAAGGTTTCATCCCAACTTTTCTTATGGGAATCAAAATGTTCAAAACCCGATGCCACGTGCCCAAGGGAGTCAACCGAGGCCCTTTAATCAAAGTCAACAAAGGCCCTTTAATCAAGGTCCTCCAAAGATGCCCCCATATTTGTCTCCTCACCAAAGGAACAACTTCAATCAACAAGGTAGTAACTTTCATGTTCCCAATAATTACAACAATTTTCATCATGGATACAATCAAGGGTTCCAAGGCAATTTCCAAGGTAATCAAGGTTACAACCAACAACCATACAATCAACCCTCACAATCTTATGGCCAATCAAGAAATCTTCAATATGGTCAAGGAGGAGTTCCATGATATAATACTAATGATTTACAAAGAGTCATTGGGCACTTATGGAGTGAGAATCTAGATATCAAAGCAAGGCTAAAGGTTTGGGAATCACAAGAAGCAACAAAAGCCTTAGCTGCCCTCCATCCACCCCATGGTTTGTCCGGGCAACCTCAAAACCCAAGAGACCCTCCACACCAAGCAAATGCCGTCATTTTGAGAGGAGGCAAAGAACTTGAGGACCCATATAAGAATTTGAACTTGAACACCAAAAGCACCACAACCAAAGTGAATCTACAAAGTGAACCACAAGCAACATCTCCCATTTCCCCCAAACAAAACCGGGGAATACAAGTGGAGTTTGATATTCTCCAAAATGCAGAGATTGAACAAAGAGAACTTAGAAGGAATAAAAAGGAGCAAATGGAGCGGAAGAAGAAAAAAGAAAATAGACGGAAGGGTTAGCCGAAGAAGAAGAAGAAGAATTCAATGTTCCACTGTCTTCCGCTTTTGTCCCACCATTGCCTTTTCCCGAGCGAGCTAAGCCATATAAGGAGAATGCTCAATTTAGCCGTTTCGTGGATATGTTGAAGAAAGTGGAGGTAGTTTTACCCTTCACCGAGGTAATTTCCCAAATGCCCCTTTATTCTAAGTTTTTGAAAGAAGTCTTGACTAAAAAGAGAACGATAAAGGATAAAGAATGTGTCCCTCTTACGGCACAATGTAGTGCCATTATTATGAATCAAATGCCGAAGAAACTAGATGACTCCGGTAGCTTCTCCATCCCTTGTCGGGTTGGAAATGTTGTTGTCAATCAAGCTTTGTGCGACCTAGGGGCTAGTGTTAGTTTGTTACCCTATTCTGTTGCCAAGAGACTTAGTGTGGGGGAGATGAGACCCACTAGTATGTCGATTCAACTTGCGGATAGGTCCGTTAAGTACCCACTTGGGATACTTGAGGATGTACCCGTGCAAGTTGGCAAGTTTTTCATCCCCTCCGACTTCGTTGTCATGGATATACCCGAAGAGACTATTACCCCCATTATCTTAAGTCGACCTTTCATGGCTACTGGTGGTACTTGTAGACACCCAGATTTGGACCTGGTGGCTGCAGAGGTGCCCAACAAACACCCGATGACAATAGGACTACAACGCGACGTGGGTTCGTGACGTTTTAGGTAGTTTTTCTATAGAACGGATCAAATAAATTACTCGGGTAAATTAAACTAACATGATGGCAGCCTTAGTCGTGTCGTTACGATCGCATAGACACTAATTAAAATCGATTCTGACATCGGAACCTCGAGTCGGTCCTGAAACTCGAGTCGGTCCTGAAACTCGAGCCGAGTCAACACCGCGCCAAGTGAACCTCAGGATGCACACCCGAGGCCCACCAAGTTCACGGCGCTAGGTCAAGGAAGGAAAACCTTAACACCCAAGATATGTATTTTACACCCGTCTCACGGTTTTGGAAAGTATCAAAATCGTATCTTCAAAACTCCATCCGCCCCACCTCACGCGCCTTGGTCTCCAGGCGCCTGAGTCTCGGTGCGCCTCAGCTCAGGCGCCTATATGGGCGACGAGAGCCGAAAACACCTATAAATACCCCCCTTCACGCCCTCATTTGAACACACATCTCATTCTTCTCTTCCCCCTCTAAACTCTCGCTAAGGGCTCGCACTCCGAAACCCGAGGCAAACGATCCACTCGATCGTAGTTCCGATAAAAAAGCGACATCAATGCTACTCCTCACCTTCGAGCACCTCACGTGATACCGAGGTGTCTGTGTTCGCCTAGCTCAAGTCTAGTAGCGAAGTTCTGCCGGATTAGCCGCAGAATCAGTCCATAGTAACGAAGCTCTGCCGGAGTAGCCGCAGGAAAGGGTCACACGGTAACGGAGATCTGCCGGAATCACTAGGAGGATCTGCCTGTTGATCGAGTCGTCACTAGGTTGCCATCTAAACAAAACTTTCCATACTCGCACTTTCTATTATTATGCACTACGATAACACTAGATGTGGGCACAAGGCCCAAAAACATCTACCAAAATACGTAACGTCCCAACTTCAACCACAAGCACTAAAACACACTAAATAGACCCGAATAATTCCGAGATCTGCTCTCAAACGATCTATGCATCGAGTCCCGTTTAGTGTACACTCCGAGGGTGTAACTCCTCACTATGTGATTTACTTATATTCGCATTTACAGTTTTTCGTATGATTTATTGCTTTTATGACCTTATAATCGCATGCTAAATCACCTAACACGAAATTCAAAACGTAAAACAACTAAAACTGAAAAAAGCGATGGTCGGGATCCATATTAGTCCTGGTGCTCAGCTTATTAGGTTCGACGCATCTCTATTAATACCGAATCGACGCATCTTAAGCAGAATACCAGGTAAGGTATATCACGAGAATGACTAATATTCGTATTATCGTGTTAAAACTGATTTGCTAATACGTATAATACTAGTACTCTTTACTCTCCTATGTGCATCTTTTTATGGCCTGCTTGTCACGTGAAATTGTGCAAAGAATGTAAACACAACTACTTTGACGACAAAGCTTACTTGTCCTTAAACAACCGACGTAGCAAAAGGAATAGGGTTAAAACAACGGATGTTACAGTACTTCCACCACAACAGAACAACTAGGATATCAGCGCACCGATTGATTAGTAGAGGCCGCTATAGTGCGGGCGGGATTGGGTGTTGACATCTATCGGATGTTGGCTTCCCAATACGTACCCTCACCCCTTACTCAGAATCGACGGTTTCCCGATGTCTGAAACCATTGGCAATGAGAGTCATTCCAGGCATGGAGTGCTTAAGGGTACAAGTCTTTATTTTTAGGTCTCGTGCCACTCAACTTTGAGCCGGCAAGGGATCAAACTTAACTTGAACGGTTTCCGAGTCCCCATAATTGACTCGGTGGCGACTCCACAAATCGGCAACAACTTCAGTTCACTAAAAAGGTCGCATTACCAAACAAAACGACCTTTAAACATTTACAACCACGACTTGATCGATTCACAAACGAAAACACGGGTGCCCCCACCCGTCTAGTACAAGTCTGGATCGTCATCCGAATCGAGGTCCGAAACATCGCCCCGTACGCGAGATCGGACCGGCCCCCGGCAGGGAGGGGGCCGCGTGGGTGGCCGCCGCCACACGTTGAAAAACCGGGTCGGTCTCGCGCAGGCGCGCGCGGGGCGCCGGGCGGTGTGGACGGACGTCCACAGTTTGGCGACGCCGCTGGGGATTTGGAAACAAGTTTCCAGCGGTGGTGTAACTTGAACGAGGTCGAGGAAGCTCATTTCTTAGTTCCTAGTTGTGGTCACTACAGGTTTTGGCCCTAAAAAGCCCACCCTAACCGATATCAGGACCAATCGACCTCTTCGCAGTAAGATCTTTAGGGACACGCGAAGAGATCCTCGATTGACGCTCCGGCCGCCTAACGCGTACCCCGCGGGAATAATAAGCTGATAGTTCCGAACGGACGGTATGACACTCGTCTCCTAAGATCATTGTCAATGCCTAAGTAAAGACTATTCGTGGGCGGTATAGCGTGTTTGAACAATCCAACCCAAATAAAATACTAAAAATCCGGATTCAACCACGCCAACATATTCAACTGCACCCGATTCCGTTTTTGAAAAATCTCATCTTTTCAAAACGACCTCTTAAAACGCCGATACTCCGGTCAAGTCACGATTTCTAAAAAAGGGAAAAACATTTTCAAATGCCGTCGTCATGCCAAATTTTACACTCGACATTTTCAAAAAAAATATATTTTCAAACGTCATCACGTGGCTAAAGTAAAACCCATCAAACAACAAATGCCGTTAGTACTACCGAGACTCCCAATTAATGGGATCAAGGCACACCGAACGGTTACATTTTATTTTCAAAAAAAAAAAAATTTACATGCACACGGTTAACACAACCAAAGCTTCAATAAACGAAGTCAAGAAATCCAAAACGGTTACATTCTCAAAACGTTTTCCGCAATACATCAGTAGCCACCGTCAAATGCTAACCAACGAACGTGGGTCACTCGTTTTAAAAGTTTTTTTTTTCTAAAAACACTATTGACCACCTATGTTCTTTAAATAAGAGTTTAGTTTCACACCTTTAAAACACTACACACACCCACTACAAGTATCGAACTAGCTAATTAATAGTAGTTTCGATAAAAGCATAACGTTATCATTTTCAAAACTGGTTCCCCTAAGAACCACGTTCTTTTCAAAATTTTCTACACTTTTGCTATCGTCGGATTCCCAACACACCCACATAGCAACACATTTTACGTCACAAATGATGTCACCACACCATCGTCACCCTAATTTTACAAAATCATTTTTTCAATAAAAAAGAGAAGACTTTCCTCCGCGAGTATCGGTCATTTTCGAAAAAATGTCAAAATTCTTTGATCCTGAGCCGGGATCATGATCAATCTCTTACGTCCTACAACCGTGTGTTTTAACTGTCCGTGTTAGTTACTAGGATCACCTCTGCTCGAGGTTTTACATTTCGGGTCGTCTCCTTTCGAGAAGTCCTCTTTAAGCCTCACCTCCGAGGTTTGTGTCAAATAGTCTCATTGCAGAGATTTAAAATTCGTCAGGCGGTTCGCCGAATACACCAAGAGTCTAAAGCATCCGAGTTGATAAGTCGATATTTATACATATTTTTACCCCTTTAATATTATTATTTTTATGTCGTCTTTCGTATTATTTGAATTAAAATGATTATTTTATATAAGTTGGGTTTATTATTACACTTTTGATATTTTTGTGCTAAATTGAGTTTTTAATATATATTTTAATTAATTAGTAATAACCCACTTGGATTAAGATTGCCAGAGTGTACTAAAATCGTTTGTATGTTTGCGGGTCTGTCTTAAGGCGACAATATCTCACTCATACGATGTCGGAAAAATACGATTCAAGATGCGATGGAAAGCTAAGTTCGAGATGAACAACTTTGTTGAAGAGAGCAAAATCAAATTCCATCATCTAATGGGACGAAATCAAGCTTGAAATCATCAGCCCATTATGGAAAAATAAGGAAAGAGAATCCGATGTAAATAGGAAAGAAGAAGATGTGAAATTGTGAGAGCAAGATCAATTAATTAAGGAAAGAAATAATCTCACTAAAATCAAATTACCACTATAAAAGAATGCATTAGGGCTTTAATGTAGAGTAGGAAAAAAAAAGAGAGAGAAGAAGGAGCAGCACACACATAGGAATAGGGCGAAGGCCTTGGCCTTCATGGCCAAGGTCGGTACAAATTCAACCGGATTTTAATACGGGACGCGATCAATTCAACTCCTAATTTATCTTAACGGTTGTATCTATCTATCTATCTTATTTAATTTATTTATTGTTTAATTAATTATTTAGTTTAATCTTTCAGTTATTCGAACATGTGATGTACCGATTATTGTTGAGTTATGAGATTACGTTATAGTTTTAACGTTTAATTAGTACTTTGATATTCGTATGAAATTCACGATTTGACTGTTGTTTTCATGTTTATTAATTTAGCCTGATCACCTAGATTATTTACATGAGTCGATTGTTAAATTAATAGTGTTTTAAATTAGGTTGCAGCTTACTGGTCTAATTTAACTACTAGAATTTTGTATGATAATTGAGTTATATTTAATTGCAGCTTTCTGGTTCTATATAATTCAATTGATTGGTGTTCTTAATGCGATTAAATTTATTGACTTGATACGTGCTTACATGGTTGAGTCGATATAATTTAGTTAGGATTAAACTTGCGTGGTTAACGGAGTTTAACGAGTAAGAAAGATAAAACTGTTAATTTACTTGCTTACAAGGGATTAAATAGTTACCGATCTATTTGAGTCTAATTAATTGAATCGATGATTAACCCGACTATATCATATGTTGCATGTCTCGAATATTGTTAGGATTAATTATTTATTTATGGTGATGTTTTATTTTATTTTATTTTTATTATTATTTTTTAAA